>CM060561.1:15331284-16603784 GCA_030625065.1 Alectoris magna
TGGATTTTTAACAAGGCTCCTGTGTGTGTGCCGTGCTTAGTAAATATTGGCCTTCAGGGTATTTTTCAGTCACGCTGAATGGACTGTTGGTTTCCCCAAACTGCCAAGTGCAGAAAATCCATTTCACTGATTTTTTTTTTTTTGATTTTTTTTTTGCTATAGAGATCGCATCACAACTTGCGTGGTACAAAAGAAGAAGAAAATTGCAGGGAACATTGTGTCTGAGGAGCTGGGGTGCAGGCTGGACAAGGGGCACACCAGTAACAATGTACTGCCTAGCTCCTAAGTGAGCAACACAGCAAGTGCTAAATTTCTGTTACAAAAAAATAACAAAACACGCTTTTTTATTTTATTGGTGGTACTATCAGTATGGAAGTGTGACGAATCACTAAAAAATGGTACCACTTAGCAGGAGGTAGTAATAGAAAAAAAAATATCCAAATTGTTAGATCTTAGACACGATGAAATTAGTAATCATCTGAGGGAAAATGAAAACCGAGTACCATGTATCTAAGTCTGTACATAATGTAATGTGTGACTAGAACAGCAACAGAAAATAAATTCACGTTGAGAAGCATTTCAGTGGCTTCCTATTATATGGGTTAATGTTTGGATAGCAAGTAGAGTTCAGTATTGAAATATTTCTAGTGCCACTGTGAACTATTGCAGGTTTCTGTGGATGCTTTTTTGAGCTAATTTTAAATGAACATGAGCAGTGGGATGATGTGTTTTCATTTGAACATAGTTTGTAAAAACAAAAAGCTTCCTGAGATAATGTGGGTATGCTAAAAGCAGAGCTACACTGATACATTCAAATATTATCATACTCAAGTGATTTTTTCCAGTGACTGTGGTGAGGCTGCTTTGAAGGGGGGTATCAGTCATAGTGAAATACAGCGCTGTTTTTGATCTCTTTGCTCTCTTTGCTATCCTAAAGAATGATAGTGTATGAGAATGATTTTTTTTATAGTCATCATTTTAAGTGATGGTGGAGCTGTGAAGAGAACCGTAACTTATCGAATATTCACACAGTGTATGTATACTTTCATTATACATTTATAGAGGACCTATTGTTTTGTTTTCTGCTAGAGGCTAGTCAAGTAAAAGAATAGTCTAGAACAGACTTACTGCATGTGTTGTCCATTTGCCTGTCAGCAGTAGTTTTGACAGAAAAAACAGGGAGTTTGAGTGACTGCTGGTCTGTCTTAAGGTATGGTAATGAGGCTAATTAGGAGAGATGAGAGCTGAACTGGATATGTGAAGGCAATTATCCGTGAAACTTTTGTCATACTTTATCAGATCTCTCTTTCTCTGTTTTTGGCATTTGCCGGTGACACATAGAATGGAAATATTTGAAATGATACGTATTTTAGAAAGCAAAGCAAAGAATGAAGGCAGAGGGAAAATTAAATATGAACATCTCATTGTGAAACTGTACAACTTAACAAGGGTATTGTAGTTCATCAAGAAAGAATCTTGTCTGTGTTATCCTTGTCACTTACATTTACATGAATTAAAATCAATTGCTTTTTGTAATAATGAACATACATAGAGACCTACGTCTCGCCTGTTAAGTGTACATTGTTGTGTGTGCTCCTTTTGTGTCACGAGTAGCTGCAGCAAGTGTGTTATTAAAAATATTTGAAAGAAAAGCATGCAAAGACCATGAAAAGAGAGGGGAAAGTAATTTAGTTCAGTATTAACAAAAAAGCTTTAAAATGACTCATTTTCAGGAGGCTAGTACCATTTACTTTCAGGCTGCTTCTTACACCAACGCCTTACAAACTGATTAGAAAAGAAGCACTAAACACAACAAATGAAAACCAGGTGTCACAAGTCTTGATGAATCAATGCACGTAATCCACAAAGAAAGACGGTGACAAATGAAACTTGCGCATTAATGAGACCATAACCAGGCTCAATTACTAGGCCATTTTGAAGAGCTGTAGGAACTTCACACATTTCTTTAAGTTAGAGGGGAAAAAAAGAAATGATGAACCGAGCTCTCTACACGCTCCTGCTTCTGCTACTAAGTCAGAAAGGCAGTTTTCCTCTAATCCACTTTTAAAGGTAATGTAATGTTAAAAAACCTAGCTATATAAGACACGCTCAGTCACTTTTTAAAAGAAAAGAACCTATTTCATACTGGGATCATTTTAGTGAACTTACACATTTCATGTCTACCAAGTGTACTTATGAAATAAGGTTACATTCTGCTAGCCAAATTTGTCTTAGTGCCATGTAATACTGAACGTGCTAGAAATACTGCAAGCAGAATAAAGAATAGATATGTAACGAATATCGACTCATTGCCCAGAGAGTTTTCCATTAAGCCTCAGTTCTTTTTTTCTCAGATTTTGTTTTGTAGTCCTTGAGAGCTTTGAATCTTTTCATGCAATTTACTACTAGCAACAAGGTAACTCACATCCAGAAGGCCAACGCAAAATACATGAGATCCCCAATGCAAATCTGACATAAAGGACTGAATTCTGTGCTGGGTCTTTAATTTCATTTGCTTTTGGTAATGGCATGGAAGACAGATAGACCTGCTTCCCACTTGTTCCTTTAAGACCTCCTTGTTCTGTAGAATAACACCCACCTGACTACAGCCACCCTCTTCATGTCTTTTCTGTTTTTCCCCTCTATTTTTCATTTATACCAGCACAGACACAAGGGCACTCTCTTCCTTACACGCTACAAAGATGGGAAAAGTAGTTTTTTACAGATAATGGTCCACAGACATTAGCTTCTTGAATAACTATAACTGATCATCAGTAAAAAGGCTACTCTTGCCTCCATGGAAAAGTTTAGAGAGCTCGTCTTTCCATGGCCTTTTACATGATGTAGAAGAAGATGAAAAACCACAATCCCAAGAAATAAAAAAAAATGTGCCGTGGTGCTTTTCTGTAGAACAAAAATAAAGAAAATGCCCATAAAAGTACACCTTCAGTCATCAGCAAAACAGTGCCTTAGGGATAAATGAACTTCTCCCATGCAGGATCCTCTTTCTCACTATTGCGTTCCTTACTATGCATTCGATATTCATCGATATAAGATTTGGAGTATACCTAAATGAAAGAGGGAAAACCAAAACCTGTATTTTCATTGTTTATATTTTCCTATCAGCTTGACTAAACAGAAACATTCTGCATTCCTGGTCCCTTCAGCTCCTCTTTTCCTTTATATTGTCTTGTATGACTGCTCATTGGTATAAGTTTATGAAGAGAACAAATGTGCCAGTCTTCAAGTACCCCTTGGAAGAGGACTCAAAATCTTCCCTTTCAATACTGCAACTAAATATTCAAAAGCGGTTATGTATCTAGTTGTAGAAAGTAACCATTTTTAAGTGTGTCTGGATGTCTTTACCTTATTTTTCTAGCCAGTTGACAGTGGTGGTATATAAACACCTAAGTCACTTTATTACAGTACCACCACATTGCAACAGGTTACCTACCGTACTTGTAATGAGTAGGTTACTAATGAAGTGTCATTTCCTAGACTTATTTGGTTTATGTTGCAACCTTAATGATATTTCAGTTTTGGAATAAACTCCCAAAGTAGCGTACAGGGATTTGGCCACACGACTTGCATTAACATTAATCAAAATCATGTGTCTAAATTTCCACCACGCTAAAAATGTACCTTTTTATTGTGGATTGGAATTATGTGTTGAGGGGGTGCATATGCAAAAGATCACTTCACCAGCTGCTTCCTTTTGTTCTCAGTCACGCTTGTGCTCTTCATACCTGAAATAAAAGATGGCAGGGAATACTGAAGCCCGTTGTTCACAGATTGTGTCACTGAGGACAGTGGCAATTCACATTTCCTCTCCTTAATCCACACAAGCCCAGCAAGTCCTTTTGCTGATATGCTGAGATTGTCACTGTAATGGAGGGGGGCAGTCACATTCCTGGTGTCCCAGCTACCTCTGTGCTGCCACTAGATTTTGAAAATGAGAATGAAAAACTGTTTGACGTAAGGTAGAACTGTCTCTCCATCACGGTGCTCAGTGCCAACCAGCTCTACGAAAAACAATGTCTTTGTACCAGCAGTTGATAGAGTTTTGCGTTCTTGCACATTTTCTTTTTTGTGGTTGCAAGCAGTGTCAAACATTATTGTGACTGAAGGAAACCACTCTAGCAGCTCTTACAGCCCCAGTGAAAGCAGGGCTCAGCCTAAAGCTCAAAGGTCCTTCTGACTAATTAAGTAGGCTCCAGGGGTTAGACTTATTTTGACGTGTTTGGCCATGGATTGAAAAATTTTGGTGGTTTTGTGTGTGTGTGTGTGTTGGTGGCTGGTGGTCACTGATACATAGACATGACTCTGTCCTGGAAAATCTCCCAGAACTAAAGTCAAGTTGTTTCTTCAGACAAGTTGTTTCTTAAGTACATGAATGAAGTTTCATCAGTTAAAAATCCAAGAAAGAAGCTGTGTATATTGTTCCAGTACCAGTACCAAACTCATAAAGGTTTGTTTCTGTTTAAGACATGGGCCATCGAAGCTCATCTGTATAGATAGACCCTGGTCACAAGCTGTGTTTTTCCAGCAATGTCTTCTGCTGGCTTCATTGGAGCATCTTAAGGAAACAAAAATCTTAAAAAATAACATTCCTTGTGTAGACTAATCCATGCTTTTGCAATAGAAAGATGCTCCAGGGGAAAAAAAAAGCACAACAACAACAAAAACCAAACCAAAACAAAAAAACTCTGAAGTTTCCATGAATACCGTATCTGAAAATGATGGGTGCTGACTGACTGAAAAACAGGAAAAGGAGAGGAGTAACATTTGCTGGATTTCGAAGCTGTTACCTCATAAAATAAATAATAACTTTCCATATTGCTGTGCCATTAATCCATGTATGTAATGCAAATTAATGATTAAGGAGTTTCATATCCTTCAAAATTTGTAGTGATTCCACCATGTAAAGACAAACAGCTTCTATCTGTAGTGATGACTCATTGATTTGGTATAGCACCCAAAGAGCCATTTAAGAAACCCGCAGTTATGTCCCTTTGGCTGACTGAGCCACTAACATTTAATAAAACCAGAACCCCAGGCATTCTCTTAATTTTTGTCTTAGGTCCAATCTTACAAAAGCTTATGGATGTGCTTAACGTTACACAGGTGAATAGGCTTATGAAAATAAATTAGATCTCTTCCATGCTTAAAATTCAGCACAACTTTTTTTTTCTTTTTTTGAAGAAGCAAGGCCTTCCTGTACTGCCATAAAATTTTTATCACATTCAGATGCTTTCTTCGCTAAGTTTTCTGTTTTAAACTAGCAGTTTTTCAAATGTAGTGTTCCCACTGTGGCATTGGCAAGAAGAAGGGAAAAGACATCTTTGAAACTTGCGAGGCTCCAATGAAAGTGCTAGTAAAAATTACCTTAATCCTCTAATCCAACGAAAAAATGAAAATCACTAATGAACAACCTGAGAAGTATTGTGTAATGAAACAGTTAAAGTAACACTTGTTTTCTGGCAATGAAAGAAAGGTCTTTATCACTGTTTCAAAAACATCTTTCAGTGTACAGTCCTTTTCAGTTTGCATCTGTCTGCTTCATGAGCGATCCTTTCACCCCCTTTTCAAAGCCATATGAAGCTTGCAATGCAGGATAATTAAAACAAATCTCAAGTAAACTATTTTGTGAAGATAGAAGTTTGATGGTTGAATATATAAAAAATTGTAACCAGATGTTGTGCAGAAGCCATAGTAGTTTAAAGATCATGGGCTTTTTTTTTTCTCTTTTTTTTTTTGTACAAAGCAGAAATATTCTAATTGAAGTTGTCAGCAGGAGTGAGACTAATATGCCTGTATTTGATTAAATAATAGTTTATTTAACATTCAGTGTGGCCCAAATTGGCTGTGTCTAAAATACAGAAACTTCTTACTTAAATTTTTTTGTATTTAAATAGGGTGAAAAGTAAACCTAGTTAATGTTAACATTTTTGCTCAATATTCCCAACTATGCTATTATTTGTCCACTTCTGTGTCTCATTGTGCTATCCGCTGCACATGCATTTTCATCGTATTTTCCCATGAGCTGGTTGGCCCATGGAAATGTTGCCTCTTAGCATCAAGTTCTGACTGTCTTCCTCTCCTTTTTGTACTACCTTACTGCTTTGATATCCCTGTAGCTTCGTGTGGTGCTGTTCATAAGTGAGGGGATCCCCATCTTGCCTCCTGTGAGTAACCACTGCTGAAACCATAGGAATTCCGTTCTTGCTCTTCTCTTTGTAGCTCTTTGGCCTTTTGCGTAAGAATGGGCTGTGTGACTCATGAACCACAGATCGCACTGTGTTAAAAATGAACCATAAAGGCGTGAGTTGCTTGGCTTATTGGTAGCATGTGTCACTCTGAGTGCCAATACTTCCCGCTTAAAGTGGAGGCAGAGATTCAGCATTTTCAAAGCAAATCTAACTTGAAAATAGCTATTTGCTGTTTTCAAGTGATGCTCCCACTGGTATGGTTTCCCAGTTTTTTCGTTTGCTCCCTGCCGTGGGAGTGTGACCCTTTCGGTGCCCTTGCAGTACCCTCTAGTGACTGCAGCCGAGTGCTACAGCCCAGCCTGCACCAGCTATGCGGTAGCTTCTACTGCATGGTACCTGGCTCTGATGGTCTGAGTAGTGCTGAGCTTTCGATGTTCCAAACACCCAGGCAGCAGATAGCAGACAAGTCCAGATTTGTAAGGAGATTGCAACATTCGGTAGGAAACTTGTATTTCATTTTGAGGCTATTAATCACTGAAATGTATTAGGAGTCCCTGCCCTAGCTGTGTATGTGGTCTGTACTGCAGCACTAGGGCTATTGATCCTGAAATACAGAAGTACACTGACCATCTTAAGGGTATGTTTCCTGTGTCTGCCCTAGCTGTACCACACATGTGCTGGGCCTCCACAGGTAGATGATGGCAATTCCATAGCAAAGTCATCCAAAAACTAACCTTAGAACAGCAAAAGAGAAGCTCAGTGCAGCCGGTTTTTGGTATTTGTTGTTGTTGTTGTTGTTGTCTAAAACAGGTGTGCATCAGATCATTACTAGTTCTGTAGGTTTTTGCTAATTTCTACCACCTCTTGCTGTCCTTGTCCTTCATGCAGTTGTGGTGCATTGGGTATGAAATGGAAAAGCATTTGCTCTTTGATTTGGCATAGGAATAGTTAGCTGCAAAACACAGATTTGTTGTATGTCATAGCTAAGATGCTTAGCTTTGCACTGCTCTGTAATAACTTCTGAAAGTTTTTCTCTCATTAACTCAGCCTGCTATTAATAAAGGAAACAAGGCCTGTTATTTATCTTCTAGGATTTTTTTTTTTTTTTCTCAGAGGTATAACTCATATAACTCATTGGTAACTGTGACCTGGTTTTGAAAAGATCTCTTCTTATAAAAATACATACATTTCACATCCACTTACATATTTTGGCATTATTCAAAAGAGCGCTATTCCCTGTGTGTCGTGCCTGGATTTAAAGTCGTCTTCAGTGGGTCCAGGATACTGGTCATAGGCAGGTAGCATTGGCAGCCATCCCAAAATCTCCTCAATGGGTCCAGAGTTTGTTACCGCATTAGTCATTCAGTGTTCCCCACACCTTCCTCATCTTCCTGCTGATTTTACTATCAGGGTTTCACAGCCATGAAGTTTCCACAGCCATGTCCATTTCCATATGACTCGCCACTAAGGTGTGAAATCCTAGTCCATGACACAGAACGAAAAAATGTTTCCTATAAAATATCTGTAGGAAATAAAGCCCCCTTCTCTTTGCAGTTTCTCAAAGAGACTTTAGCAAAGATGCTGATGAAATGGAAGATTTTTTTTTAGTCCTCCTAGAGAAAGTTGTGTTCTTTATAAAGTGCTCTTCTTTGGTGTACATCTTTTTTTCACTGCTAAAGATTCCAATAGGTGATAAAGGAAGAGAGGGAAAACAATTTGACATTGACTGTTAAGGAAAACCTGAATTAAACTGAAAAGTGAATGCTTGAGCGTGTCAAGGTTTTCTACTCAAATGGCTTTGAGTATATCCTGTTAACCAGTTGCAGCTATGATTTTGTACGGCATGTCTAAAAGTAGAGGTTTCTTTTTATTTCAGAGTTGTGTAAATGGGCCTCTGAAGTCTTGCTAAAATCGGATGAATTGTGATACGAGCAGTAGAAGTAATGTAGAAGGGAAACTGTTTCCTGTTGTTTTTTATTTCACAGCAGAATCTGATATATTGATCAGTAGAATAGACTCAATCAGCTTGTCTTTGAGTTCCGGTCCTGCCCTGCACAAACACAGTGACCACTATGAAGCAACCCCATGGTCTTTGCCTTTCCAGTTACAGTGTAGGTGCGGCCACAGCTTCCTGCAAGGAAAGCTGTGGGGCAATTGAGCTGATGCCACTTGTGAAGGGTTGCTGGCAGTTTGTTTTACAAGGCATTGCCGTGCATTTAGCTTTATTTAAGAGGCCTCCAAAGGTTTTGACAAGTAAGTTAACTGAGGGGTTGTGGGATGGATTTCATCGTGCCTCTTGTTCCAGCTTGTTGCTTCATTGCTCGAATGCCATTTTCCAGTTGTCTGCCATACTCTGAACTAATAAAACTGAGTATGTGGTAGGGTGGGTGCATTTCTTCCTCAGACTGCAGAACCTAGGATGGAAATCCCTGCTAAGTTACGTTCTGGTCTCATACTACTGTTGGCAAGCGTGTGCCACTTAGCAAGGCTGACTGTCCCAGCAGTAAACTCACCCCATCACTTGCAGTAAGAGTAATCGCTTTGGAGAAATGAAATCCGTAGGTGGAAAGGAGTGATTATGACAATGCAGATTTTGAAGCTGGTGTCTTAAGCAATTTAACTACCACCTTTTTCAAGGTAAGATAGAAATTAGTCTAGGGACGCTGGATTTGCTGCAGTGCAGTTACAGCATTGAGTCTGTGCTGATGTGAATGAGTACAAAAAGTACAGAGGGCATACAAGCTTTTAGTGTTGCCACGATAGAAAGTCTTGCATGAAGGCTATTAAGATAAGTACAGTTTATTATTTGTTTTAAAAAGAAACTGATTCTCCTTAACGAAAACAAAAACAACAACAACAACAAAAGAATGTAAGGCATGATTAGGATGTTTAAATTAATGAGGTTAAGCTAGATTAGATAGGGATTCGGAGTATTCCTTTATCCTGACCAGTTACAGTGACTTTCCTCTTTTATTTTTTCATGCTGATGCTGCTTCTAGCATTTTAGCAGGAAACACTTGTTTTTCCTTTCTTTAGCTTCTTTTTTCTCTTCCTTTGAACCTTGCATTGTATGACAGATTCGAAGGTCTTCAGTCATTATGCTGTGGCTCTGTCTTGAATTCCATGAAATGTTTCCTATCAAACTAGGAGACCATATGCCCATGTTGGCCTAAAATTTGCAGTGCATCATATACCAGAAATAGAAGCTGGTAAAGATTCTTCAGAGATTGTGTTCACTTGTTCCAAAGACCTGGTTTGTTTATGGAAGGGATGCTTGCAGTACATAAACACTATTTAAGGAGAAATGTCTCCAAAATATAGAACAGTTGTTCTATTCTCATCTTAATGGTATTTTTAAGGAAAACTACACAACACCCTATGTTGAGTCTCATTTACAAGTAGTCATTACGATCTCAATAGGAAAGAGTGGGCAGAGAATATTTTTTGCAAAATCTGCATTAGATACTTCACTCAGTTTCTCCTAAACGTTTTGAAATTATTTATGGTGGAATTTAAAAGTAAGTATCTTCATTTTTAGTAGCTGTATTCTTTTACAGATTGAAATCTGTAACATTCAGTCTGGATGCTGTTCTATTTTAATTAATACATTTATAGCCATGAAATCTTAAATATTTTTCAAGACAAACGATCTCTTTACACAGTACAGTTCAATCAGATGTAGTTCATCAGCTTCATAGAATCACTGAGGATGGAAGGAGCTCTGGAGATCACCTAGACCAAACCTGCTGCTCAGAGCAGGGTGCTCAGGCCTGCATCCCACTGGGCTTTGACTATCTCCAGGGTTTACTGAAGAGTGGACTTCTTAATTATTTGAAGGTTTTATTCAGGGCAACCTGCTTCTTTGTTCAACCTCTCACAGCAGGAAAGCTTATTTTGTTGTGTACAAATAGGATTTCCCCCATTTCAGTTTGCGCGTTTGATTCTTGTCCTGTCACTGGGCACCAGTGTGAAGAGTCTGGCTCAGTCTTTACTCTCTCCATCAGATATTAATTGGTTCAAGTGGGTAAGATCATGGAATCCTTAGAGTTGGTAGGGACCTTTAAAGGTCATCTCTTCCAACTCACCTGCAGTGAACAGGGATATCCACAGCTAGATCAGGTTGCCTGGAGCCTAGATCAGGTTGCCCACCTGAGCCTTCTCTTCTTGAGACTGATCAGACCCAGTTCTCAGCCCCTCCTTATGATGGGACTGATAGCCATATAGTCATATTTGTGTCCCTTCACTGGATTCTCCCCAGGATGTCCCTGTCTCTCTCGCCCTGGGGAGCCCAGCACTGGACCCAGCACTCAGCTGAGAGGAAAGATGCAGCCAGGGAGGCTGCTGTCACTTATAGTTGGGCCAATTTTTAAAAATAGAAATACGTTAAAATTACTGATAGCACATGGTACTTCTCTGCAAGGGAACTTTCTGGGGTTTTTTTTTTCCACTTTTTTTTTTTTTTTTTCCCCCCAGAATATTCTTTTATCTACCGCCCTATAATGCTGTAGGGTTGATCATTGCTCTGGTCCATGCTTACTTCCTAAGGCTATCAAAAAGGAAGCCATCGAGTATTTCTGCCAAAAGTGGGATCACAGGAGAGAATAAGATCATTGTGTTTGAACCAACCACTTAGACTGAGCCTCAGCCTTATTGTCCTTTTATCTGGGAGTGTTTGAAACGGATTGGATTAGATGAAAATGTCCATTATAAAACGGCCACTGCTTTTCAATATTTACCACACCGTGGTATCTGGGATACCACAGTTTCTCCCTAAGCTTACAATAGGAAATAACTATGGTAATTGTGTGGTATGGGTTGGCAAATGCTGATTTTTCAGAATGGAAGCCATTCTAGCAACAGCACGTAATGAGATCTGCAGTAAGAGAGCAGTCTTAAGCCTATTGAAAATAATAGGTGGACATTTGGATCAGCTTTGTATCCCTCCCTAGTAACAGTTTTCTCCAGGGGACTGTGTGAGGCTCAAATTATAGTTACTTCAGTTCCTGAAGAAGTGTGCAAGGTAGAGCTGCCCATGTGAAACATTTTCTTGTTATATTTCTTCTTTAATTAAAATTAATGGTCCTAAGGGGAATTTTTTTAAAGTACGAGTAACAGGTAAATGAACCTCACCGGTTTTCACCAAGAAATAGACACCTAATTGACATTTCCTCTCCGAGTCCTGAATGCTTCTATTAAAACTTCAGATCCTCATTTTGTAACTTGGAAATAGAAATTGTTCTTTCAGGGTAATTTCCAGAATGGGGGTGCAAATCTGGGAGGATGTAGGTGATCAAAAGTCAGTGGGACTGAGGCTTCTAAGACACTTAATGGCTTTTGAAATTTGTACCCCTGAGGAGCCTTTCCCTGCTGATTTTGGCAGCTCTCAGCCAAAATCTACAAATGAGAGTTCCTCCTCTCAGCTGCTGGCTTTCTGAGCCATTTTCTATATAAATAGAGATCACGTGGACTTTAATAAGGTCAGGGAATGTTTTTTAAATGTCTGTGATTTTTTTTTCCCCCTCAAACCTTAATTTTGCCCATCTGATTTCTATGGAAGTGGGAACAGATGCCAGAAACTGAGAACTCCAGCAGCTTTGTGCTCATTCGTACAGCAGAGCACTTGCGGGATTGGGACCCTCAATTACTATCATATGTAGAGTTACATGTTGGCTCTTAGCTGAGATCTGCAAATGCTGTCTGGTTCTTCTACCATGTCAAAGTCTGGGGGTGTTTAAGGAAATATGGACGTATCTTTGCTCCATTTTTATCTGTTCGTTTGATGAGTGAGATTACTTCATGAAAGCAGGGACACTTGGGGTGCCTTCTTAAACATAAATCCTCCAGTATCGGTGCCTAAACTTGAGCACCTAATTCCATGTTTAGGCACCTTCACAACTGGCTCTTTATCTTAGAAAGTGAGTGTGTTTGTAACAAAGTCTAACTATTGATTTAGATTCCCTATTGGAGACAGCAGGGCTTGGATATTTTCGCCTTGTGCCAAGAAATGAAACACTCAGAAGCGTTTCCAGTTTTCTCGACGTCTCTTTCAGCGTGCTTAGGGCTGTTATGAGAATACTGTTTCTGTGCAGTTACTGACGAGAAGAAGAGCAGTCTAATTTTGAATGTGTTGCAGTGTTTGTAATTTAGAAAATTCAAGAGGCTCGTAATGACATTTGTAGGTTTGTTCGCTAACAGCGGCGTGGCTCCTTGGGAAGCACACACCGTGCCGAGAGCAGCAGCGGTCTGTGGGAACGGGTGCTGGTTTTTCAGGCAGCCACTCAGAGTCTGCTGCACGAGTCTGTTTCTGCAAGTGCTAGTGGAGGAAAGGTTGTGTTGTTTACAGGCAAGGATCACAGTTCCCTAACCAGGCTCCCTCTGTCCAGCTTACTCGCACTAATCCATCTACCTCAGCTATTTCTTTTTTGTAGGGAATGCTGTTATTCCTAAATTTGACTTCTCTTGTTGACCTTATTTTTGGTTGCTTTGTGTAAGTTCTGTTCTAAAATCGCTCCAGTGATCAACTTGATTTAAAATGTGGGAAGAAGCTTAGCCAGAAACTTAGCAAGTTTTATTACAGTTCCTAAAAAAAGCTGATTAAACCCATCCTGATAATAACATCTTAATATTGGTGAAGATGCTGTCAGCTTTCTGCTGTGTTAGGTGGTAAATTGCAAAGAAAGAGAAAGCAGGACACAAAGTAGGTGGGCTGTAGTTTCAATACTTGTGAGCACACCTCAGCATAGATAATGCATTCCTTGCGTCGATAGGCACAAGGAAGGGAGAAAAATGGTGCTGCGTTTTGGGAAAACAAAGACAATCGGGGCTTTCTTCTCAAGCAGCTGCAGCCAGTTCCACTAATGGAAGTGCAAGAGCATAAACTGGCAGCACAAGGTATGTGTTCGTTTTTACAGATGGCAATGCAGACAAGTTGGTAATTGAGAAGGAAGTCGAGTACGTGAGCGGTTTGACGGGGGACAGCCCATTACAGTACTTTCCTATGTAATCGACTCGGTGAGCTATGGGAGACAGAATTTCTATTCCTCTTGAATAGGTTTTGGTTATTGCAAAATGTCATCATTATTGATAATGACATGCAAGGTGACGGTTTGTGCTTTTTTTTTTTAATGTAGTACGAGGGTGAATAAAACTTGACAAATTCATTTTCAGTTTGGCTCCGTGGAGGTCTGGGTCATAGTGCTGGTAGTCAGTAGCAAAATGCAGCAGGAGTGAGATCGAGTTAAACTGCAGTCTCTGGTGTTTAAGGCAATGCAAGGGTTTTAGAGATGATCAGCTTGTGTGAGTTCCAGGATCGGGCCTCAGAAATGTATTATATTTAGTAAAAGGCTGTTGAAGGAAGCTGATATCCAAAAAGTCATGCTTTGCATAGAACAATTAAGTAAATAGTTAACTTTCTGCGTACTGGATTAACATGTAGTTCCACCAGAAAATATTTCTCGGTGTTTGTTACGAACATCTTAAGCCCAGTTATTTGGACTAGCAAATGAGCACTTACAATTTTCACATGTAATGCTTACACATGAACCACCAACAACTGCGCAGAAGGTTTTATTGTTTCATAATTTTCCCACTGCAGATCACAGATCATGAGGAGGAAACTGAAATTACCCTCCATCCTTGTATAAATTAACAAGGAGATGTACTGCAGGGTGCATACTTTGTGCAGGGAAGTGCTCAAATGAATGAGAATGACTACTGCAAGGACATTTCAATGGAAAGTGTACTGTGATCACTTACTTACGTGATTCAAATGATGGTGAATTCCTGCCTGGGGACCTTCAGTTCTGTCTGAAGGTGGATGCCTAACCCTCCAGCTCAGAGGCAAAGGTTGGGTGTTCCATAGCTTGAGAGAGGAAATAATGGTGAAGAGATTCAGTAACAACTGATTTTATGATCTCTTTGCAAACCTGTGTAGTTCTTATTTTAAATTTAATTATTCATTTTGTTTAGCCAGTGTTTTACTTTGATAGCAATCCTTAACAAATATTTTACAAAATTCTGCGTTCTTAATAAGTCAAAGAGATTGGAGTTCAATCTTCATTTGGATTGGAGATTGGTCTGTGTTGTTGGGGGGTTTTGTGATTTTTTTTTTTGCTTTTGCTTTTGTTTTTTTGTGTTGTTTTTTTGTGTGTGTGTGTTTTTTTTTGTTAGTGAAGTGCCACTGTCTCTGAGGCAGCTTTACAAACTACAGGAAAATGCTACGAAAGCTGGGACAAATACTACTCATCTGCATTTTTGCTGCTGATTAAAAAAAAATAATTGCAGTTTACATGCACAATAAATATTTACTCTCCCTAAGGGATCGGGTTTAGAATTCTGAAAGGCAGAGCTAGTAGTAATATTTAACTTACAGGTTTTTTTCACTCTTAAAAAACCCCCTGATTCCTGTCATTAAAATTTTGTGATGCAGCGTATATCATAAAAGATGCTGTTACAATACAGCATTAAAGTTTTTATGTGAACAAGGTGTGTAATTTTAACTTTCCTCTTGGCGTTTCTGTTTTTTTCTGCCTTACCTTTCCTAACCTCCTTCTTATGTGTCTTTCAAATACAGTTCTCTAATGTGATTGTTCTGTAAAATTTCTTAGATTAAGACTTTGGATTTGGCATGTTAAATTGACTTAAAGAGGCATCTTTTAACTCATCACTGAGGTTGAAAACAAGATTCACTTTAACACTCTGCCTTATGTGTTTCATTTTTTCTGACAATTTACACTTTGAGGCTTAAAAGTGCCTCGTCTATTCCTGAAAGCTGTCCAAGCTACAAAGGGAAGAAAACCCAATGACTTTATTTTTAATTTAGACGAAGTTACAGCAAAAGCAACTAAACTTTTAAAATGTGAAACTTTACAGGGACATAGTTGTGGCTATTTTCATAGTTAAGAGTGAAAGCCATTTTGATTAAACACATTCAGAACGGTCTCAATGCCTCTGCAGCCAAAAGAAAGGAGGGCTAAAAGTTTCTTTTCTCATTCTAAACTAAAGAAAATAGCACTTAGTCCAAGATCTAGATGCTGCATTACTGCCCAGTTCTTCAGTTAATTTCGGCCTTTCCAAAGCACAGAGAAGTCACAACTGCCTCTTATAAGGGCAAGTAGCAGACAAAACCAGGAAAGACCCAATGGGTATGAAAAAGAAACTCCAAAATAATCACAGCAGTGCAAACACGGTGAGACCACAAGCGCCTGTTTTCTGAACTTCATGGCAGCAGTCTGGCCATTACAGGTTGGAGGCCATCTGCTTAAAGCTGGTCCCAAATCTGGAGGGTCACCTGGTTTTAGACTGAACCATGGCTGTTCCCTTCTGACCTCCGTGTGGCCAGAGTGCATGTAGAGCCAGTGCTTAGCCCTGCTTTCAGTGAGGCCTATGAGGCCACAGCCTTGTCTGTGGAAATAGATCAGGCATATGCTCATCCTTGTTAACATTTATCAGACAAGAGGGAGTGTTTTTAAACTAAAAGATGTGGCATTTAGGCCGGATGTCAGGGGGAAATTCTTTACTGAGAGGGTAGTTAGGCGGTGGCACAGGCTGCCCAGAGAAGTTGTGAGTGCCCTATCCCTGGAGGTGTTCAAGGCCACGTTGGATGGGGCCCTGGGCAGCGTCATCGAGTGGAAGATCCTCTAATTCCAGCCCTCTGGGCATGGTGAGAGGTTGGAACCAGATGGTCTTTAAGGTCCCTTGCAACCCAAGCTATTCTGTGATTTTAAGACGTCTGCACTGGATATATTATGGAGCTGTGATTACAATGTTCTCTGTTTTTGTCACAGGAGAAAAGCCAAAAGTGGTCAAAAGATCCATCCAGGCTTCATTGTATCATCATTTTGTGATAGGAAGGTGACAGTAATCAGCAAAAAGATAAGTTTTGTTGTGTCCAAAATCAAGGATGAACGATGTCAGAAAAGTGCTTGGCTGATACCTTTGGAGCCTAGTTGAGTTTCTAAAAGTATCTTCTGGCAGAAATGTTGAAAAAAAGATGTATTGTAACCAGAGGAGTGTCAGGCACCCTCATTTTGTCTAGCTTTCCAAAATGCCACCATTTTTGAGCAGTGTCTTTGTCTGTACATTTACAATATGTATTTTTCTAAATGAAATTCTGTTAAAATACTATCTGAAAGTACAGTATGTTTTTATGTATTCGTCTGTCACTGTGGAGAGTAGTGACACTTCTGCATGGCTACAAAATTTGAAATCGTATAAACTGCGTGACATCATTTTTAAAATCTAAATCATGGGGTTTTTTTGTTTTGTTTCTTGTTTTGTTGTTTTTATTTTTTTTTAATGAAAAACAAGGGCCTGATACTGTCAATATATGTACATGAAGAACTTCTTACACTGCTCTCTGTTGTTTTACTGGCTAGCAAAAATCACTAATAATTCTCCTGTTTAAATTAAGTCTTAAAACTACTGAAAACCATTTAAGGAGTTAAAAAAAAAAAAAAAAAATTACCCATTCAGACCTGATGATGTGTATACCAGGTTTCAGATTTGTTCAATTAGAAATGGTCAAGATATGAAACCATACAAAATGTGAGTAAATACTCTGCATATCAAGGGCTGTTATGCAATTACATGCTTTCAGTATGGTTCTTACTACAGGAAAACAGTAGAGAGATCTGTAATGAGTGTTCAGTGAATAGTTACAAACTTTCCTAGGTTAGTTATATAAAAATAATAATCCACTTGTTGCTACTCATATTAAAATGTGCACATACTTTGTTTATTTCTCCCAGAACAAAGTTGCTGTGTTTGTAGGTTTGTTAGAAAGTTATATGAAGAACTTGAAATTCCCCTGTCCACTCTCACTACCCCCACCTCAATTTTGGCAAATCTCCAAATTATAAACAGCTGAGCTGATTTACGTAAAGTTTTCAGTACAAAAACAACAACAAAAAAGTTAGGTTACATCTGGGCTGAGAAGAGCTTGTGCCAAGTTTCAGCCCAGTGTGATTTGAGACAACTGTGATGTTAAATGCCCAAACCCAGGAGTTGGAATGGAAATAGAGAAACTACACTGGCCCCTTCAGGATTGGTGATTGTAATGTAGTGGTTACAAGGCCCCAGATCATTAAAGCTTGACTTAATAGATACATACTTTAGTTACTTAAATCCTTCAGGCTTATTCTTCCAAGGATATATTGGAAATTTTCATTGATATCTCCAGTTAGTGCTAGTGGCACTGATGGGAGACTGTGGCTCAAGCCTTCCCACGATTAATTACATTGATTTTCTGGGCTGATCTTAAGAGATGCTTTAATTATGATAAGTCAAGTCTGTTCGTGTTTGAAAAAGAGCAAAGGGTTCCGTATTTCTTTAAAATGGTGGCCAGAGTTTGTTCATAGCGCAGCTCTTGAGCATATGGCTGGGTTTTACTGAGGCTGTGGTCTGACGCTGTTGTTCAGATTTTGCTGAATTGGAGCTCAAGTGTCTGCTACTTTGTGAGACTATCCCAAAATACTAGCAATATTGGCCGTTGTTCTTGACTAACATAAAAGCTGAATATGCAAAGCCAAACAGACTCATGAAGTAGAACTGTCATCACTAATTAACTTCCAGGACAAAAAAAATAAAAAATAAAAAAATGTTCAGATATCTCCTGTTTGCTAATAACCTTTATAAAATTCTCTACATGGAAAGTAAAAGCCAAGCTTTTTTTTTTTTTTTTAAGAAACTGTGATGGTTTAGAAGAGAACTAGGGGCATTGTAGGCTTTTAAAAAGAGCTTCCATTTTTTCTTGGAGGGATGATCAGCATGTCTCAGGTACATATTTGACAAGCAGGTCAAATATGTTATTCTCTAGTTAGTGGGATTTGGGCATCAAGAATATGTGCTCTGATTCTGCCCCAGTCCTGTTCGCTCAAGAAATCCACTTTAAAGCAACACATCCCCATTATAAAAAGCTGCTTAAAAACAAAACAAACAAACTGGAAGCCCACCAAAGTACCAGCATTTACTTTTTCCAAAGGTGATTTATTTTTTAATTTGTTAGTATGTGTAACAGTTGGAACAGCCTGGCTGAGGAATAATGATCGTTGATTTTCCCGTACAGTCTTTAAATAACAAAACAATTAGAGACTAGGAAGGTGGTGAAAGAGAAATGTATGCTAAATTTAGGGAAGTGTGTCCATGTGAACTGCTTTGGACTTCTAAATCAAGTGTTTGTGAGTACTAAACAAACATGCATATTCAGTTTTGGTATATATAGATATTTTGGTGTGAGATAGTTTGAAGCTTTTTGTCAGCATTATTTCATTGCAACTGATACCCATGAAATGTTTCTCTAAAAGAATGGAATATTTTCTCTAAAAAACCAAACATGAAAATAGGATTACTTTTCTCGGTGTTTTAAACATATACTAGTTCCATATGTCTCAGTGAGGATTTCAGTCTCCTTCTGTCGCCATTCAGGTGTATGTGAGTACAGAGTATAAACCATAAACTACCCTCTCTGTATTTTAAAAGTCTTCCATGACTTTGTAGAGGCTATTTCCAAAACTCAAGTAATGCAAACAGAAATGAAAGGGTGGAAAGACTTACTCAGATTGAGACTCTGCTTGTTTAATATACCACACCAAGAAACCATAGGCCGACAGACAAAAAGTAGGAACGGAAAGGAACAGTTACGCAGTTGTATCTGAATCCTGGCCATATACAGTCATTTCCGCTTGGAAACTTCTCGCCTTTCAAATGGACCAAACTGGGGTTAGTTTAGTGAATCTTTCATTGTGCTCTCAAGGAAAATATTTCAGCAGCCAGCTGAAGTTTTGCTGGGGTATGCAACCACAAACAGCACTAGGAGCTCCAGTTTACTGGGAGGTGAAGGCACCTTCCTCGTGAACGCTGTCTCAAATACACAATGTTCGATGTTGGCTGAAGGAGATCGGCTACTATTCAGTTCTCCCCCTACCCAAATAGAGAAATAGTAGTGCATTACTGCTTCTGATTTAAGAGACAAAGTGGGAGATGATGTAAGAGGGTGAGAGAGAGATTATCTCGCCGACAATCTAGATTTTATTGTATCACCTTAAAGTAGCACAACCTGCTGCACTAATGAAATTGTGTTCTTGGTTTAAAAGGGCAATTGTTAGCCTGACTTTGTGCTCACTAAAAACATTTCCACAATCTTGTTAAATTATTGCACTCATTTCAGATTTTTATGGCTGTGCAGCTTACCAGCCCTCGTTTCTTTACATTTCATTCATTTTCCTTGTATTGATGATTAATGGAGGATGTCGAATGTTAGAGTGAGCAGGCATCAGCAAATGCAAGATCATAATTAGTTTAGCTGACGAGGGCCTCTGATAGCACTTGCATCTGGATGGAAAAATTACCCTATAGGGAACTGGCTGCTCACCAGGTCTTTTTAGTGATACATTGTGAAACACCCGATGAATCAAATGCCCTTTCAATGCCAAGAAAGTGTTCCAGTCTTGAAGCCAAAATTATGTCTGCAGAAAGCTTTCCATTTGAAATGTATCAGAGTACAATTATAACCATTGTATTTTTTTGGCATGAACACTGGTCTTCTACAGTATAGACTAAAGTTAAATAAATTACTTAAATTTTATGAAACCCTGAAATTTTGACTGATGGTGTTAGTAATTTTTAATTTATAATAAAATTAGTTTTCACCCTGACTGTTTTTTCCTATACTCGACCATTCTTATCTTCGATGCCGAAGGTTTCTTACTGACTTTTCTTCCTTTGCTAAAAGGGAACAGAGTTGAAATTCAGATTTTCTTCTCAGCGAAAGAATTCCATTTCCTGCTTATTAGTATTTGTGCCCACAAAAGCAGCCTGACTTTTATTTAAATGAGAGATTTAATAAAATCATTGCTCTGCAGAAAGAATTTAACGAGCAATACTCATAAACTTGTCTACTTTTAAATATTCTTGGATCATTATGAAAGCTGATGAATGCACAGCTCAGTCTGGTTAAAAATCAATAGGTATTTAGGAAAGTTGTACTGTGCCTTTCTTTGCCTGAATAAAATAAATATGTCTGTGCGCTGATGAGACTGTTTTCTTGGATTTCAGGTAAAGCTTAAAAGAGGTCTCATTAAGCATACTGTACTTTTATTTGTTTGGCAGAGGGTACTCCTAGTTCTTAGCGGGCTGAGGGAAGTCTGTGCTCTTACTCTGCTTTCTGAAGTGAGTGGGAACGACTGGAACTGAATATCGTGTATTCAATTAATGAAGTATATAATCTCTAGTAAAGAAATTAGTATGACGCAAATACAAACTGCAACTAATTATCATGGTGGTGTTTCGGGATCCCTGTTACCGATCGCACTTTAAAATCAAGCAAACGGAAAAGAAATAATCTGTTGTGAAACGCGGTGAAGAAAACAGGAGAAGTTCACAGAATGTTCTCTGTCAGCCTCCAGAGTGGTTTTTCAGAATTTGCTGTTTAGAAACCATCATTAAATGCACAAAACCTGAAGTTCAAAAAGTTAAAGCTGTTATTCTGAAAAGGCTTTGGTGTTTCACACACCTCATCCATCACTCCAGGGTTAATTATAATGAAAATCAGTGGTGCCTATTAAGCACAATTGAACCTGACCTCATTATGGGCAGTGTGGGTTTATACTGTCATTGTTGCCAGTCTAGAGACAAAACTCCTGTGTTGATTTGTCCTAACTCCGCAGATCATGTGACTCACCTCTGACCTGTTTTTTTTTTTCCCCTGTGTTTTTTTTTCTTCTTCCCTATTTCAGAGACGTAGAGGCTCGGGTGTTTTTTGTGCCAATTGCCTGACCACAAAGACCTCTCTCTGGAGAAAGAATGCAAATGGTGGATATGTATGCAATGCGTGTGGCCTCTACCAGAAGCTTCACTCGGTAGGAAGAACTTGCTGGTTTGTTCAGAAAAAAGGGGTTATACAGCTAAGCTGGGCAACTGTGGTCTTGCCTGGTTGTGTGATTACTACCACTCCCTGGCCTGCAGTTAATTTCCTAACAGGGATTTAAAGTACGGTCACTTTGGAATCAGATGTGATTCATTATGCAAAAGGCTGGGATGCTGTGGGTAGATGTGTTTGAGATCACCAATGATGCATTTAATTATTTTGATACAAAATAAGGGGGAAATTATTTCTTTTCTGGGAATTCCATTTAAAGGCAAACAGTACAGTGTGATGAAGCTCTCTCCATATCAAAAATACTGGTTTTTGCTTGCTTTTATTCCTCTCCCCGCTTTCTTCTTTACACCAAAT
Source organism: Alectoris magna (assembly GCA_030625065.1). Taxonomy (NCBI): domain Eukaryota; kingdom Metazoa; phylum Chordata; class Aves; order Galliformes; family Phasianidae; genus Alectoris; species Alectoris magna. The sequence continues at coordinate 15,352,723 of CM060561.1, forward strand.
TTCGTAGAAATTGTTTTGTTCTGGTTTTTTTCAGTTCTCTTTTTTTCTACAGTTTCTGTAGTCTGCTCCAAGATTCAGAAGTAACAAGGAGCTGTTCACGTGATGGCACTCATTACTTTCTGAGATAATTTTTCATCATCCCTCTGGATCAGGCATGGAATAAGTAATAATCATGGACTGTCTGCATTGCTTTTCGTCTTATCAACACTTGGCTTGATCCTGAGAGATGTTGAATGCTTTGGTCCGGGTCCAGGAAAGCCATGTTTAAGTGTTTCTTTGGGTCTGTTCCAAAATGCTCAGAATCTTTTAGATTAAGACCCAATATTATGTTTAATGTTGGGTTAAATATTACTCCCTGCTATGAAATTAGAAAGTGGTACTGGTTTTTGGTAAGGGAAGCTGAGGCGGCCTTTGGGATTTTGCCAAGGCAATGTAACAATTTAGACTTTTTGAGCCAAAATCAGAAACCTGTGTTTTGGTTGAGAGTGCATTTTCTTAAAACATTTTTTAGAAATTATATTTTCAAAATGAAAAAGAAAAAATAGCAACAACAACAAAACAGGAAACTATTTCAAATGCATTATTACTCAAGTGCCTATGTACCTACAGACTTGAGGCATAAGCTTCTAAATAAGTTAATAATTTGTATGAGTTTTATCCTTCGTCTCACGTGCAGGCCATATAACGATCCTGATTACTCAAGATCACTTTATAGAAAACATTCCAGTTTTCAAAAGCAGCAAGATGATCACCAATGTTGATCAGTAGCTGTTTTCTGTGTCCTATCGTTCTGAGATCAGTTACTGTTTTTTTAGCTCCAGAATATCCCAGCCAGTCAGATGACAGTGCATTGAGAGAAGGTGGACTAATGCATGATTTCTGGCCAGCATCTTGGTCAGGTCTTGCTGAAAGTATCATTTTTCTGGAGAATTCTAAAAGTTCTAAATATATTGTCTGATTTAAGATACATTGATGACTCATGAGCATCTACAAAGATTTTAAAAGGACGATTTGGCTTTGGAACATTAAATGACATTTGATTCCTTTTTTTTTTAATTTCTATGGACAGCCTCCATTTTTCCTTTGTATGATATAAATTTCTAAATTGAAGTGTTGAAGTTCACAATAATTACTAGCATAATTTAATGAATGTATAAAAGAAGCATCAGTTTTGAATTAAAAACATAGTTCAGATAATTCTTACGAACCATATAGAACAAAGTAGTACGCTTCCCACCACAATAGTTAGCAGTACAATGTCAAACTTCCTTTTATACATACAGAAAAAAAGAACGTGGCACTGTTTTTTAAATCCACTTCCCAAGCATGACAATAAGCTGTCATTGAGTGGATATTTGACATTAATATCTACAGTTGAACTTTTACCAAACAAACACAAAGAATTTTATTACGATACCATTCTGCTGTGGTGCAGTAGCAACTTTGGTGTGAATTGGGTTCTGAAATAATCAAACATGTCCTCTCCATTGGGGCACTGTTTAAGACAGTCCCACAGTCTTGTGTAACGGCAAAAGTTTGAAGATCTGTTTTATCTGTATATCTCTCTAGCTGTATCTTCATGAAAAAAGTACAGTAATTATTTGTCATTTATATATTTTTAAATTAAGGAGTTTAGGGTGATGCAGTTATTAGTTTGAAAATATATACACAAAAAAAACCCAGAAACTCTGGGGAAGTAGAACTGTTCCCTCCTATAAACTGCTCCATTAAACTAAATTATGCTACTCAACTGAATAAAATTATTCACCTCTAGTAGGTTCGTACATTTCATAGCTACCTTTTAATTGGATTATCACTGCCTAAAACTACTGTGCTCATTAACCGATCAATACTTAAGAATGTGTATAATACACTTATCTCTGCAGTCTCATATTTTACTGTTATTCAGTAAGGAGAAAAATCCATGATCTGTCCAATAGTACTAAAGAAATATGGACTGATAAATGCTAATATTGTAATGATTCCTGGTATGAGTCACATTTCCATTTCTATCAATATACCTATGGTCCATTTACGTGAAGCTTGTCAAATGTTTCACATTTCTCTCCCTTAACGCAGACGAATATGTTATCAAATGTGTAATAATATTTAAATGGTCAACTATTAAAATAGTTTAAGTGAAAAAAGATACTTCCATTTCAGTGAAGGCACATACACAATGTTCGCATTTACTGGTGTGGAAAGCTATAACCTTTTTCTCTCCAAAAAGTCATGAATGTGCCCACATACATTGTGACATTATTCCTCTTTGTTTAATAACTCTAATACAGCTACGGAAAACTAGATTCTGTTCAGTACAGATTCTTTGGCCAAATTCTGAGATTACTTCCTTGAGGGGTTACGGCATATTACTCTAGGGTTAGATATAAATGATCTCCTAGTGCAGAGGTCACAGCAATTCCCCATTGTATATAGGAAGTCTAGTCAAAATAATTCACTGAATTATTTGCTGAATTTTCTTTCTTGTTTTTTTTTTGTTTTTTTTTTGTAGTTACTTACACTTTTGCGGGATGGAGATTACCAGTTGATACATTGATGGCAAAAAAAAATTGTACTTCATGTATTATGTGTAACGTATAATTAAAGATCTGATATAGGACATTTGAAAAGGAAAATTCCAGAAAATTCTGTTTTCTAATATGAGTGCCCCATTGATGATCTGTAAGCAAGTAAATTTTTTTGTCTTTACTTGCAAACACACGTAATATTGCTGTCTGCCCCTTTTTACTATAAATAGGAAATGTGTGTGTAGTGTTACTCCACTTAGTATGCTGTTTTAATCAGCTGAAGACTGGTCAGGATACAGTCATTGTCATACTTAAGTATTGTTAAGTTGTACCTACAGCCGTTAATTCCTGGCAAGTGAGTTGAAGAGACAGAAGTGCAAATATGTGTGGGGATCCTCCCTCTCAGGTGTGAAGGTGTTTCTTTTAACTGCTTGCAGGATCCGATTTCACACCTGTAGCAGGGTTAAAAGTATTACCAGATCTCTGCAAATGATATTCTGAACCCATATGAAATTGTTCTGTAGTGTATAAATCAAAGTTTAATGTGAGGAACGTCAACAGATTTGTAAGTTCTGTCACACTTTGTCCATATGACAGTGTCACCAAAAAGTAAGGAAGTTAAACTAAGCTTGTAACATGTATATTAATTGGCCATTGAATCTGCAACTGTAAAGTTTATTTGCATAAAATATACATTGAAAATATTCTAATTTAATCTGAACATGATTTTGCATTGGCTTACTTTGGTCTATTTGAGACTGGTTCAGACACTCTTTTTCTGCTAGATTGAAATTTTGTGTATTTAGACTCTAAATCGGAGTCTTTTTATTTAGATTTTTAGTAGAAAGTAGAATTTGAACAAGTAGCTGCACTACCTAAAATGTGGTTAACCATTAAAAATGAGTAGACATCGGGAAAGTAAATAGTTGAAAAAAGAGAAAATGGCATATCAAGAGAGAGAAATAAGTAGAATAGTGAGAACTCCAGCTCTGGATACTTTTAATATATAAAACTATGTTACATTTGAGTTACAAATTGTTTTCGATATTGATTGTAGGCCAAAATTTAATCTGTACTTTAAAACGATGTTAAAAGGAAAATTCCCAAGTAAACATGTAAGTGGAATACTTTGTGGGGCACTTCTTTGGCCTCCAACCAAAACAGGATTATGTGTGCATTTGGATGAGACAAATGGCAACACCAGAACACCAAACTGAATAACTTCCAGGTAGTTTCTGTTGTTTTAACATCTGCCCAGTAGAGCAACACATACTGACGTTACAGTACCATCTTTCATTCACATACCATTGCCTTCCTGCCGAGGGGCCTTTCAAAGAGGCCTGGCTGCTGTCCTGCCTCATACTATTTTTCTTCCTTCATGCAGAAGTGTTTTCAGCTCTTCTCCAAATAGGCCACCTACCCTGCGCTGGTGTGGGGAAGTATCAAATGGAAACAGAAGGCCTTGCTTGGTTCTGCCTCTTCCTGGCTGTTTTTTTCTTTGCAAACCCTTTCCCTCCTTCTGGCGCCTTCCTCTCTCCCTCATGTAGCACAGCATTGTTACATTTGGGAAGAAATACATTAGGGATGAAGAAGCATTGGTGACAAAGTCCCAGCATCTTTCTGGAGCTTAGGAAAACACTTTCTTCTTCATCTTTCTATGACCCTTTTCTGCCATCATCATCTCCAAAGCAGATCTGCATCCCTTCTGCTAGTTAACAATGGTGATGATCAGCAAGTCGTGTTTTTACTGTCATTTCTTTTCTGTAGCAAAATGGGGTGGGTGTAAAGGTAAGTAATACCCAGTTCTTGTCGTAGTGTGATCTGTGCAAGCCCCTGCCTAATACCAGCTCTTGTGACATAGTATATGGAGTAACGGTAGTGTGTAGAGCCACGTATCTCGCACCTAATCTTTAGCTCTCAGCACCCTCTTTCAGCAGATCTCCCCCAGACTTTTTCAGAAATAGGACAACTTGGACGCTTCATCCTTTTCTAAGTAAACAGGTATAGTACGTCTGAGATGGTTTACTTAGTGTAACAAAGCAATTCACAGTTTATTTTTAATATGAGAGGCCAAGTAGCAGCCTTTTGGTTTGCTTTATTTGTGAAAAATGGTAATTTCCTTAAAACTCTCCTACAATATATCTCTTCACAAAAGAAAAGATAAGTTTGCATGAACCTGGTCTGGTAGATTTGTGTAATGTCTCTTTCTTTTTCCCTTTTGTTCATTACATGTGTGTTCCATGCAGACTCCCAGGCCTTTAAACATCATTAAGCAGAACAATGGTGAGCAGATCATTAGGAGACGAACAAGAAAGCGCCTTAACCCGGAGGCACTTCAGGCTGAGCAACTAAACAAACAGCAGAGGGGTAGCAGTGAGGAGCAAGTCAATGGAAGCCCCTTAGAGAGGAGGTCAGAGGATCACTTAACTGAAGGTCATCAGAGAGAAATTCAGCTTCCCAGCCTCACTAAATACGAGGCCCAAGGTTCATTGACTAAAAGCCATTCTGCTCAGCAGCCAATATTGGTCAGCCAATCTCTGGATATTCACAAAAGGATGCAACCTTTGCACATTCAGATTAAAAGTCCTCAGGAAAGTACTGGAGACCCAGGCAACAGTTCATCGATATCAGAAGGGAAAGGAAGCTCAGAGAGAGGCAGCCCGATAGAAAAGTATATGAGACCTGCGAAACACCCAAACTATTCACCACCTGGAAGCCCTATTGAAAAATACCAGTACCCACTCTTTGGACTTCCGTTTGTACACAATGACTTTCAGAGTGAAGCTGACTGGCTGAGATTCTGGAGTAAATATAAGCTGTCTGTTCCTGGGAATCCACACTACTTGAGTCATGTGCCTGGCCTACCAAATCCTTGCCAAAACTATGTGCCTTATCCCACCTTTAATCTGCCTCCTCATTTTTCAGCTGTTGGATCAGACAATGACATTCCTCTAGATTTGGCGATAAAGCATTCCAGACCTGGGCCAACTGCAAATGGTGCCTCCAAGGAAAAGAGTAAGGCACCACCAAATGTAAAAAATGAAGGTCCCTTGAATGTAGTAAAAACAGAGAAAGTTGATAGAAGTACTCAAGATGAACTTTCTACCAAGTGTGTGCACTGTGGCATTGTCTTTCTGGATGAAGTGATGTATGCTTTGCATATGAGTTGCCATGGTGACAGTGGACCTTTCCAGTGCAGCATATGCCAGCATCTTTGCACGGACAAGTATGACTTCACAACTCACATCCAGAGGGGCCTACACAGGAACAATGCACAAGCTGAAAAGAATGGAAAACCTAAAGAGTAAACCTTAGCACTTAGCACAATTAAACAGAAATAGGTTTCCTTGATGGGAATTCAATAGCTTGTAATGTCTTGTGAAGACCTATAAAGCACTTCATATAGAGAGCATGCCTTATCCAATATTAAACCCCTTGTCTTTTCTTTTTCTTCCTTTTTCATATTTTTTTTTTTCTTTTCGGTTTTTGTTTTTGTTTTTGTTTTTCTTTTAAGTGAGTGGGTTACCAAGAAACAAAAGAACAACAGTATGGTGGCCTGAAGGTGGAGGAGATGATAGTAACATGGGACATGGCCCACCAAAGCTAGCCAGAATGCAGTGTACCATGGCAAATAACTTTGAGAACATTTTACCGGATATTTGATATCTTTGCTATTGTGTAAGAGACATAACTGGTGAGAGTGCAAAGATGTGTATATGTATATACTGCTGCAGAGGTATAGTGAACATATGCACATTGTATATAAGAGCTAGACTTGTTAAATATACAGATGTTAAAAGGTCACTTTCTTTTTTTCAATTTGGGCTAATTTCTGCCCTACAACATGCCTTAGGATCACTTTCCTCAAAGCTTTGGCAGCAATTCCATCTAGATGTTTCTCAGACTTAGCTGATTTTTAGCTACCATTTTATCGCTACATTCTTTCTGGCATACTTCAGTCTAGGAAAACCGTTTTGTGCTAGTGAAGTCTCTAATACAGAAGCCACACTCCGGGTTTAATTTGCGTGGAACAAGGTAACCTGCTGTATTTTATTTTGAGATATTTTAATATATTACATTTCTAAACCTTAAAGTCTAAGGTTACTTCTCCACAGACTTAACATTGCTATACATACCAGTCAGTCCCTTCAGTAGAATTATACCAGCTTTTTGCTAAGTAGCATTAAATGTCTTCATAGTACTTTTTAATACTTAAAGCTTTGTAAAAACTGTCCATGAAGGGAAAGCTCCTCAGCATAACTGCTCAGGGAAATAGGGCTAAATAACTAAATATTAAATAATTGGTTAAAGGTGCTGTTAGACGAGCCTCCATGCTTGCTACAAGGGTGTACAAGAACTGACTTTAATCATTTTCATTATAGTGTCCCAACCAGTAGTTTATTATTTTGCCACAGGGATGTAGAAGATATTACAAGCTACTGGATGCACTGTCAGATTAACTTATTTCATTAAAGAAGTTGGGAGAACAAATAGAAAAAAAACCTTATTTTTCTAGTAAATATTAATGTATTACATTTCAAATAATGGTGCCTGACATATTGAATAATTATTTTCTACAGTGTACGTATGCAACAAAGATATTCCATCATGCATTAGAGTCAGTTCTGGCTCTGCCTCGCTGTTTACATTTGCAAATGTAGCAAACAAGGTAATGAAGCAACTATTTCTATTGCAGTAGGTATCTTTTTTTCTGTGTGTGTGCATTAAAGTTGTAAACGATAACATGAAATGAATGAAATTTGTTGATATTAATGGTATGGAAAAACAAGAAGGAAATGAAAATATTTTTATGCCTACTTAGGAGAAAAAGGGTAGCACTATTCATTCCAAGTACTTTTGTATTCTTAAGCTCTTAACTCACATTGTTATGCTTAAAATGATAAACATATATCCTCTTTTTATTGCTTTGTCTGTGTTTCAGAAGAAACATTTCAGAAATTATTTTGATAAGTGCTGTTTGACGATGCAGCACTGATGTTTTATTGCATTCTGTAGTAGCATTGCACTCCATTTTTACAATATTACGCAGTTGCTTTTTTGTTTTGTTTGGGTTTGTTTCTTTTTCGCAGTGCAGGGTCTTAGCTCCTTATGGTTGGATGGCAGGTGTAGCTCAACTGGTTCATGAATGTTGCAGTGAATGAAGTTTAAAATGTCTTTCTGATACTATGTTGTCTTTTATTTCTCCATTCATGCATTTTATTTTTTAAAATGTTCTATGAAAATATCTCTGGACTAAGTCCTCACTTGAGATTATATGTAAAGGGTCCTATTCTGATCTCACTTACATGCCGCCTTTCTCAGATTTTCATGTAATTGAAACTAAAGCATCATAAAAAAAAAAAAAAAAAAAAAAAAAAAAAAGTTCTTGTATTTAACATACCTGAATCTCACCACTCTCCCTTCTAGGATTTGGTGCACTTATAAGATACTTAACCAGATAGACAGGGAGGTGGAAGATAAAAGGAGAGGTGATAGGAGATGTCTTACAGGGGTTGGCAAAAGGAAAACGGGGAGGAACTGGCCTAAACATTCAGCACTTTGATAGTCTTTTGAAAAATAACGTGCCTAAAGGAGCTGGGAATGACCATCACCATGCATGAGAAGCACTTACACAGCTGATCACCAAAGGTCCCACTGACCTTGGCAGTATTTCAGATGTTAGGTTTTCACACAGATGAAACATTATTGCACAGTCTCTCTGATTTGTTAGGCACAGACAGGCTATTGTTCAGCATTAGGCTTGCATTCCTTCCTGCTCCACCCATTGCTTCTATACTGGTGAGCAGCATATGGAAAATCCCACTCAATCCATTCACGGTTGAGTTCTATAAACCTTTATTAGTGTTCTAGGTTAGCAAAGGATATTGGGCCACATTCTTCTTATTCTATTTTTAGATGAATCTCCTGCTTGATACCATTGCCGGACAATGTCTGGTTATGTTTTTACTATTGTTCTCCAGTAATAAGTTCTGACTTGGTTTTTGTTGATTTATTTTTGTTGGGTATTTTTTGTTTCCTTTTTTTTTTTTTTTTTTTTTTTTTTTTCTGTGGGGACTGAAATAGATTACCCTCGTTTTGTTACGTCAGGGTCCAGTGTGTGTCCTTTTCAGCTTTTCCAAGAAACGTTAGGCTCACTTAGCAGTGATTTTATTGGCTTCAGATTTAGCTGCCTGCCGGTTATCAGTAGTTACTGTTTTGACTTACTTCTTCCGAGACCTACCTGTGGCTTCTTCACTGGTAGAAGCTGCATCTTCATGGCAAAATATGTTATGGGGGACATGCGCATTATAAAACTTGAGCACCGCCCTGTACTTCATAGTATCTCTTGCTACTCAGAAGCAAGAGGCCAATAAGGAGAAATACACCCATCAGGGTTTGGGGATGAGGAGAAATGAAACGTTAAGAGCGGAAAGAACAAGACAGTTTTTGATATTAATAGTGCACCTAGATAGTGCAAATAAAATTTGAAGAGAGTGTGTTATTCTTGCCATGACATATTGAGATGTTCTGAGATTTCTGTTTTGTAAAAAATGGGACTTTGCCAGAGCCTGTTCTCTTTGATTGGGATGGGGGGAGCACAGTTTTGCTTATTAACAAAAACGAGATGATTCCATTCCTATTCCAGTCCCCTTACAATGGATATTAATCAAAAGAAGAATAAATCCTGGCATTTAAAAATAAATATCCTGTGAAATAACTCTCAGGTGGAAACCTGTGTTAGCACACATAATTAATTAGTGCACCCACTGTATTTCGGTCAACTTACTTACAGCACTAAAACTTAATACCTTCAAAGGGTCTTTCTTTGTTTTTAGCATTCCAGTGTCTTCAAAGTCAAAGTGTAGTCCTTCTCTGACTTATAAGTGGTTGTTGGAGCATCTCAAATGCGACCCCAAACTGAGCAGAGGGTTCAAAAGCAGGGAGCGCATGCTATCCAAACTTGAACAGCAACAGTTTCCACTTCTGATGAATTAACACTGAGTGTAGTGGACCTGCCATGCAGCATCTTCCGCAAACTGAACTGTCCTTAAGCCATCACATCGTGGCTACTGCCCCCTAGTTTAATGCAGCAGGAGACGATGATTTTCTGGAGCTCAGTTTGAGTTCAGGTCCTCAACTTTGAGCACTTTCCAACAGAAGTTTTGCACGAGATTGCCTCTGTGCTGAAAGATGACACTGGATACCTTCTATCTTTGCTCTGGCTAAAAACGTGCTGGTGCTCTTGTGTCAGTTCTAAAAGAGAGAACATACATAGAGACATCTCAGGAAGTGGAGGCATGCTGAGGGTGAGGAAGAGGTGGGTTTTTTCAACCAGGAGCAACAGAACAAAAGTGACCAATGCTAACTGTATGCAGTGCTGAGACACAGTGGTTGTGCAGTGGGGAGATCTGATTTAGAAGCTGTGGATAAATGCTCAGTTCAGGGGTGGACTTTTAAGTCCATCCCTGGACAGGACAGTATTGCTTTCTTGTCATAGTTGCTTACTTTATGCCCTAGGGATATTGTCTACTATCTGCTTTTGCCCAGGATGCATGAATATATTCTCATTCCTGCTCCTGTATTGATTTTTTTTGGCTAACTTAACATGCTAATTCCTAATACTGGTCAGGAAAAGCCAAAGAGATTAGAAGTTCACTTCTGTTCAGCCAGAAGGGTAGATACATTTCCTTCTGCTTCTGTGGAGACAGTTATGCTTGGCAAAGGATAGTGAGCAATTTGTCAGCGTATCCCAAATGTGATAGATAAGTGAAAAATCCCTTCTAAACTTTTCTGTGAAGTTAAGATGAGCCAAGTAGAATGATTTGCATAATTTCCTTACCCCAGAATAGGATTCATCCCTACCCTCTTCCTCAGTTTTCTTTCATGCAGCCAGTTCTGGAAAGCCAGCAGTTGGCGAGATGCTGCCTATATAGTAATCATATGTAACCCCAATTTTCCTCTTTTTAAGGGTATAAAAGACAATAATCTAATGATTCTCAGCCCAAAGCCTTTTATTTATTTATTTTTTTTCCAATACACGTAGTAAAGTAAAATGCTTAGAATAAACCTAACAGCTACCACAGTTTTCTGTGCTGTGTCCTATCATTTTGGTCTTTGAGCCCTACATAGAAGGAGAACAGGAGAAAAAGAAACATCTCAAAATGCCATTGTATATTTAGCTTATAGAAAATTCACCAGCAGGAAAAAATAGAAAAAAAAAAAAAAGAAAAAAAGGAAAAAAAAAAAAAAAAGTACTTAATAAAGAATGACTTCATCTTGCTAAAAACCATCATTAAACTTGTAGCCCTGATTTGACTCTAGAATGTTGGCTCTTACTGTTTTGTCCTTACAACACATGGATGTGTTTTTTGTTCTGTTTTGTTTTGGGTTTTTTGTTTCGTTTTGTTTTTTGGTTTTCATAGTGCATGTTCATTTCTACTCACAAACATGTTCTTGGTGTATTTCTTATGCAAACAATCTTCAGGCAGCAAAGATGTCTGTTACATCTAAACTTGAATAATAAAGTTTTACCACCAGTTATAAATCAGATTCATGTCATTGTTTCTGGGGAGAATGTAATGTCGTGGTGTCACTACAACATTGTGGGGCTGGGGAGGGAGAAAACCTGGAGCTGAGCTTCTGTGAGAGCTTGACGTGGCCTGACAGCATCTGTGGGTAACGGCTGATGATTTCAGCTGAAAGGCAAAGGCAGAACTGCACAAACAGTGACTGTGTGAAAAGGAGAGGAGAACCTTTAAAAATAGATTAGCCCTATTTCAGTCTTTCTGCATTACAGACTCTAGATGTGATCCAAAATTCCTTCAAGTCAGTGACAAGGTGTAGAGTGAAATTCTGTTTCAGTGGGTTTTGAACTTTTTTTTAATAAGTCATCATCCTGGCATTACATTGCTGGTTTCGTTCCAAAGAGGAGCACATACATAGCGGAATAATTTTGAGGATGGCGTAAGACAGGCTGATTCTGCAAAGTACCCCAGGGCTAACAATTCTACCTTTCACACAAAGCCCATGGTGGTCTTTAAATATTCCCCAATACTGAGGACTGTGGTTTTACATCACACTTGCAACTCATGCATGAAAAGCTCTCTCCCATCACACAAGTTATTGACTCAGCAGTGACTCAGGAGCAGCGTGCCACCTACAAAGATGCCACTTCCTCCAGCAGCCTCGGAGGCTTCTTCAGAGATCTCAAATCAAAACACTGACCAAATCAGCTCAGCCTGGTGTTCCTGTTTGGATGAGCTCACAGCCCAGGGTGGTATGGCTCTGAGCCATAATTTCCATTATGCTATAATTTCCTTTCTCCATAGGTTTTTTCTCCTCTCCACGGTTGAGAGTGTTCACTCTCATACAAAATAATTTCTTTGAGTAATACAAAATGGTAAAATCTGTTTATAATGTTAGAGTACAAATGTTCTAGAGCTCAGTTTTAGAAGCACTGCCAGAAATAACTTCCCCCTACAATTCATTCTTATAGCCAATTCAGTTGCAGAGCCTATGCATTTTCAGTCTCTTTTTAATTTCCTGTGATTAACAAAAATCATAACTGTAGTAAAGAAAAAAAGAGCTCACAAAGGTGGTGTTGGAGACATCCACTTTATGCTTTATGCATTCTGAAATAATACTGTTAATAATACTATAACTGCCCTATGAATATCAGGAGACTGCATCTACACATATACACTGTCAAGACAGATGTATATACACGTAAGCTGTACGTACATATACAGAGAGATTTGCAGAGACGTATACATATATATATACATACAGTGTATGTAGATACACATATACATACATTATCAACTGAGAGAGAGGGTTAAAATTATCAAATATTTTCATGTTGAGGATAATGTGTTCTTGTCGAAAACCAACCTTGATCAGTGGAATCTGTCATTAATCAGAATCAAAAACAGTGCTTAATATTGCACTTCTGTCCCCATATACATACGTGAGTCCGTAATTATAAGAGCTGATGACCTCAAATTTTCCTTTGTGGTTCTACTATTTGTATAGCTTAGAATGTTAATGCCTTCCTCTTGTAACAGCAGTTCCACCTGCAAACAGCTCATAGAAGTGCACACTGAAGCTTTTATCAGGTCTTAATATATTGTGATTATAGGGTTTAAATTTGTGCCAAGGAACTGGTGACTTCTTGTTCTAGCAGCAGTGTCTCTGATTGTTCCCTCTTCAGGTTTTACTTCTGCCTTCTTAGCATAGGTCAGAACGTTTTTGTCCCACATACAGCATGCTCAGAATATAAAAAAAAACAACACATTTGCCAGTAGCAGATCCTGACCCATATCAAAGATTTATAAGAAGTACATAAATACTTCGGAATATAGAGCTGATGCATAAGAAAATCAACAGAATGAATTAGCAGCTTTATTCTCTGTAGAGGGGAAGAAGAGTGCTTTCGATGCTGTGCTCTTGGGGAAGAAGTTGGATAGTTGTCGTATAACCTTATTTATTGATGAATCACAGAAAAGTAGCTTCCACTTCCACACTGTCTTTATAAAATGGTGTTGACAGTAGGTGGGGATATGAAATCAATGAAACAGTAGAATGTCAGTGAAGGAGTTCAGTTTATTTATCTGTACTTCAACCGTAATGTGCAGTTACACTGGATGGTTAAGACAGCTGAAACCTGATGGAGGTAGAGTTTGTACTGACACCAGCTACCTTTGATTTCCCTGAAGAGTGGCTAATCCTTGTGTGCAGAACAATGTTTCACTGGGCCTTTTCTGTAAAAGAAAGTGTCTTCCATGCATACAAAGGAATAGAAGTGTCTTTCACACGTTGTGGTTACAATGTCAGTGGAAGTGTCTGATTCACTTCCTAATGCTGGTGTGGAATTGACAGCTTAATGGTGAGATTGATAGGGTGGCAGTTCTGTCACCTACCTGTGAACAGCTCCATCAGTGCTGATCCAATGTCAGTGGAGCTGCCCAGAGAAGAAATACAACCATTTAAAGGAATAGAAAAGATACAGATTTTAAAAGAATAAAAACCGTTACAAACTATTAAAAATAAATAATTAAAAAAAAAAAAAAAGGTGACTTGAATTTGCCATAGATATGCCAAGGTTAACATTTTGCTTTGTGATGGCATTACAGCTTCTGTGGTCTTGTTTCAGAGTAGAATCATTTTGTTTCTGACTTGCAGTACAAAAAGCAAAACCAGAACATAACCTAGCTTTCTCCTCTCTGTGTCATTCTTTTAAGAAAACAAAACAATTAAGGAGTGTAAGCATAGATTAGAAGAGCTTTCTAAATTATCATTTCATTTCTTATCATTTATTTTGGTTAAGAAAAATTACTACAAAGCAGCATTAGAAGATATTATTTCCATTTTTAATCAAAGTAATATATAATCCGATAGAATTGGGAACAGAATCTATGGTATGAAATTATGAGGTGTGGAAGCCTTTCAGAATTGTAAGGTGGTTTTTCAAAGTTAATGTTCCCCAAGGATGGCATTCACACTGCATACTTTGGACATCCAACTGTAAATACTGTAAATAAATGAAAAAACCTCATTTCCCTATGCAGTCTGTCAGACGGTCAGAGCTGGAGCTTAGGTGATGTTTGTAGCCACCCACTGAAGGTGTCCAGCCTGAATGACCTCCAGAGATTGCTTTTAGCCAAGGTAATTCTGTGATTGTAAATGATCAGAAATCCAGTCCATTTATGTTCCTCCCTTATGACTACAGTATATATGGCAGGGAGCAATTGGAGACAGAGTACAAGAAAATTGAAGCACATCTGTAGATGGAAATGGTGGAATGAATCAAGAGCCCTCTATGTTACAGGCCGCTAAGAGATCAGAGCTGGACACAAGTACGAAACGCCCCATGTTAAACACATAACTATTTACAAGCGTACAAAGGCTCTTCCATCTGTTTACGGTTCCATAATAACTCATCACAGTAAATCTTTGTTAATTATGCATGAACCTATACAATAAAGCACAACATGCTGGACTGCTGATACACTGACAATCACTATCATACCCATTGATATGGCTGTGGCTAACTTCTGTATTATCTATCAGTCAGTCAGTCTCAGAACACTCACAGACACTGGGTAATGACTGTGTACAAGGCTTATGGCTAGAGCAGTCCCTAGCACGCTTTGGCTGGGGCCAGCGATGTGCTTCTCGCCAGGTGCCAGGCACGGCTGAGGAGTCAGCACTGAGATCACTCCTGGTTCTGTGGGGACGGGGTATGAACAGCTCTGTGTTACTCCTATTCTCTTGAGGACAGTTTTCCACTGGGAAGCACTAAGAGCCATGAGGTGCATCCTGAGCCACTTAACACACTGAATGGGTGTGAGCACGTTTTTGGGGCAGCACGTTTGCAAGTATTTGCAACTGTGGGCCCCCATGTTGTCAGACCAGAGAATGGCCTTCTGTGTGTCTCATTGCCAGCAGAGTCATTGCCTGTTTACTCATTCATTCCCCTTGTCTGATGTGGTGGCCAGGGCTGCTTTGCCTGGTTTTCAGTATCTGTAATCTGCTCGTTATTTGGGTAACTTCTGTAGGTAGGAAACGTTATAGATATGCATCCACTTTACTAAAGGGGAAATATTGCCTAATACCGGTGGGAGGAATTAGTATTACTGAACTCAGTTGTAGATGGAGTTATACAATATGTACATAATAGATGTCTGCATTTGATCAAATAGATCATATTTTTGTTTTTTTCTTGTCTTACAATATGAATTTTGTGGGCAAATCTTTAGCTTCTAGTAATACAAACAAAAACACAACAATAATGAACATTCCCATGCTTCCATTTTCCTAGAACTGAACATGACCACCCATTCCAAGCTGTTATAATTACAGACACTTTTGAAACAGCCCTATTTTTCTTGCCCAGAAAAGGGCAAATATTTTTTTTTAAACCAAATGTTTCAGTTCTGCCGTGAGAAATTATTGTCTGGAAAAGACTTGCTTCAACACATTTTTTTGGTGAGCTTTACTTAGAACTTTGTAAGTTTTATTTCACTTCCCATTCTAGGAAGATTTTGTCTTGACAGTAGAAAATCCCAGTCTGTGCCTATGTTTCACATTTAAAAGAGTATTTTTGCTAGCTCTTTGATGGAAGCCACTCTACATACAAGTCCTGGACTGCTTTAATTATTGAATTTAAAAGATCTCAGTGCAGTTTGGTTGTTTTTGGTTTTGTTTTAACAAAGCATTTAGTTCTGCTTTTTGAAGATGCATTTGATTATTTTCTGGCGGTGCCTATACATGCATTTAAAGCTAGAGGCTGCTGTGACATTTTCATCACATTGTGCAATATCATCCTCTGTGTGCTAGACAAACTAGTCTGTTAAAAATCTTTTCATGGAAAGCATGCAATTAACTGTTACACAAAGCTTGTTTCAGGTTAACCACAACAAGAAGTAATAGGGAAGATTAACTTACCTACGTAGGCCACCAAGTTTGCACTTAAGCTAGATTTCTCCATTTCCTGAAGAGAGACTGTGCTGCTGTTGAGGAGACATAGACTAACACAAAACTCCCTGAATTACTACCATATATGAAAGGGCAGGCTTTACCCTGCATGTAGTAATAAATGCTAAAGACATTTGGCCACAGAACAATGACAGAAAGCCTAAATACACAGAAAAGATAGGAAATTCAGATTGGAACATAAGGACTGGAAAAAGAATTAATGGAGCAAGAGTGAAATGTGATTACATGAAAAAAAAAGGAGGGGGGGGGGGGTGGGAAGTGTGTACTTAGTAAAGGTTAATTTTAAGGAAATCTTGAGGCTACTGAATGCACACGTATAGCAAAATTCCAGGCACTTTGGGAAATGTCAGATATAACCACTATCATGCAATTACTGTCTGATTTCTGGGAACACGTCTTGGAAGAGTCCAGACATTTTCTTTCTCTCTATCAACTGCCTGAGGCCACAATTGCAGCAACACTTCAAGCTGGAGATGCTGCCAAAAGAAGCAGTCCCACTCCTATCTTCCCTGTGATGCTTTGTGATACTGCACAAGTATTTGTGTTTCCATGAGATATACCAGATCAGGAGCTAATCATCTCCCACTTGCCCCCCAAAAAGGTGACTTTTAACCCTCATTAATCCCCTGATCCAGTTCCCAGCACAGTGACAAAAACACCTGTGTCAGCGATAAGTATGTGGTGGTAAAACGAGCAGTCAGTGATGTGGAAAAAGGTGGTATGGAGTTTTTCTTGGCAGCAAATGTCAGCTTAAAGTGTTTAGAAACCTACAGTGCAGGGGGCTGTACTGATCCAGCTTAGAGCAGGTTCTCAGCTTTACATCAAGACTGATTTTTGTTGCTTGGAGTTCATATGCAGGATGGGGGCAAAACCTCCATTGCAACAATGAAGACATTCCTTTTGCTGTGCCGGAGAGATGTCTTGTCCTTCAGTGAGCATGGCTTTGTTGTCCTTCGTGGCGTGACTCCAGCCAGTCTGTTTCACCTTAGGCAGAAGGAGTGATCAAGTCCTGCCATTTCCTCATGCCCAACTGTTGCTTTGTGCAAGTGCCTACTTTGTCCACCCAGATAAATGGATTTCATGCACTTCTAATGTCACAACAAAAAGTTCACCCACTTCTCACTGTTCGTCCTGATACACCACATCTCTGTATTTGTTGCTATATTGACATAAAAGTGTGCACTGCAGACTCTTCACCAAAGCATGCCACTACGGATGAGATACATAAGGACATAAAGAACTTTCTCTGGGTAGAAAAAGTTTCGAGGGTGGTCATCAGTTTCACTTTACCTTGATGGAAGCTTTTTCCCTTGTTTCCCCTCTCTCCCTCCCATTTTCTCCTTAGATTCCACTTTCCCTCTTGCAGCTTATCATTGGACGCAGTAATATTTGCCTGTAAACAACCTGAGCACACCATTTTTTTTCTTAGACAAACAGATACTTTCAAATATCCTTCCTGTATATGCCTATGCAGACAGTGAAACATTCGATTTGGATCATAATTGAAGTCTCTCTTCAGGTCAGGATATTCCTCTTCTCCTTTCATACTTCTGTAATTAATACTGATTAACTAAGGCAAAGTTTTAATGTTACTCATTAGGCACCTTACTGCTGAAACTGGGACTCCTCAACTGCGGATGCCCCAGGTGACATCAACAGATTGTGCAATCAGAAGAGCTGTGGCTGGGTGCACTATTTGTTCTTCTGGGCAGATGGTGGGACACGCAGAGGAGTCCAAACTCAGCTCAATTATGGATTTTGGCCTTTTAAATAAGAACACGATTATAAGACAGTATCTGGCTTTAACCACCTTCCCAGTATGGTTGCCACTAAGGATTCTAACTCCCTAAACTATTCATTGTCACTGGATAAGGGATTAAGATGAGACAAATTTAGAAAAATTTATTCTCAGAAAGAATGATGAGATGTTGGAACAGGTTGCCCATGGAGCTGGTAGAGTCACTGTTCCTGGAGTTAACTGTGACACTGAAGGACACGGTTCAGTGGGCATGGTGGGGAGGGGTTGATGGTTGGACTAGATGATCTTTGTGGTCTTTTCCGACCTTCAAGATTCTGTGGCTCTAAGAAACGAAGTAGTAACTGCCCCCAGCTGCCCATCTGCTCACCCCCAGTGTAGGAGGAGTATGTGCAGAGGGCACAGCAACACACAAATCTGACGATGCTGAATCTTCTCTGCCCTCCTGCCACAAACCTGCTGCTGCCTGTATTTGTCCACTCCTGCTCTGTAGATTCACAGTACTACATAGATACATGGTACAGATCCACCACCACCACCCTTTGGTTTGTGAAGTGTTTTCAGTGAGTACAGAGGACAGAAAGAAACTAGGGAACAGAGAGGAAGTTGGAAAAAATAAGAACTACAGATCCTGAACACCATAAAAAACACCCTACTGTAGTAAATTTTAAAATTATAAGACTCCCTGAGGTCC
Source organism: Alectoris magna (assembly GCA_030625065.1). Lineage (NCBI taxonomy): Eukaryota > Metazoa > Chordata > Aves > Galliformes > Phasianidae > Alectoris > Alectoris magna. The sequence continues at coordinate 15,371,198 of CM060561.1, forward strand.
CACTGAAAGCAGAGAAGAAGAAAGGAGAGAAGGAACTATGGCCAAAGATTACAGATCCATAGTACTACTCCTTATATACTTAAAGCACACTGTAATTAAATGAATGTATTCTGAGTCTCCACATTAAAACAGATGATAGAATCTGGTGTTTCAAGCTGAAAACCTTTTCAAGCTCTTTTCCTGAAAATAAGACATTTTTTATTTTATGTGAAGTTGTATGACTGAAACACATGGAAAATCTAGACTTAGAATATTTGAAATAAATTCTATAACTAACATCATGACTATTTTGGAGTCTGGATAAGGCAAGGAAAGCAAAGACATAGCATTATTGTGTCTGTGCATTCACATCAGTGAATATTATGGAGTGTGCAAGAAGGATTCATCTGACCAACTTCCTATACTGTGAAGAACGTCAAGACCAACCTTTGATCTGAAGTATGATTTCTGCTTCTCAACTTGGATTGCAAATAATCTTGCATTGACTGGGAGGTCTGCAGAACACCTTGAAATGTGTCTTTCCATAACACATTCTGGATAAGGCATCTATCTAGTTCTAGCAGCAGTGAAAATGAACTTAGTCAATTAGAAAAATACATGATTTTTAGACTTGAAGATCCGAGTGCTTTAGCCAAGATCTGTCAAGACTGTAATTCCTTCTCTTACACACAAGAAATGTAAAGGAGTAAAAATGGTCTCACATTTACAGCACTGTTTCTTCAGCAATGCTGAGTTAATGAACCTTCCTGACAAACTCGAGGAAATGGAGACTATTTCCTAGATGCATAGAAGAGTGAATGGAAATCTTTGATACCAGAGACAAAAGCTGAGATGTTACAGTGAAAACTAGACACATATATGCTGAGTTAAATAATATCCTTGTTTCCCATTGCACTACTGAGATAACAGAAAAATAATATTTAGCACCTAGATTCTTTCAGTATCTCCAAACCCTCCTGTTTCCACTAAATGAATGAATACCTTCTAGAGTCACAATCTGCATTTACTTTATTAACCCAAAGAACTGATGTCATTTACTGAATCAACATAATTTCCTGTAGACTATGGGTTTCCTTAGAGGTTTCTTGTTCTAAGTATCGATTATTCCCAACCCTCTTTAATTCTGGCCAGAGTGCAGCACAAGGGAGGCAGGTCTGCCAATAACAGCCAAAGAGAAGCTATTTGCTGGGCCATGAGCCTTTGCCAAAAAACAAGCAGAAATTAACACTCCCTTCTTTCTTTGTTTTACCTTGTTGCTCCCTTTGGAATATGCAGCTTTCCAACTGGCTTCTCCTTCACATGAATACCTTCGCTCTTGTTCGTTTATAGATAGACCTTGTAATTTCCCAGCCCTACTCACATATTCCTACATTCAAAAAGACAGGATATGAACATCCATTGCGTGAATACCACTGAAATGTACTATTATATTAGAATATTCTTATAAAATAATTTTATTTTCCTGTAACGTTATAGCTGCCAACACTGGAATGTAAGTGAAATGTATACTGGGACACGAAGATATAAAGATATATGAAATGACTGAAATGGATCAGTAGTAGAATTTGCTTTTCATATGATCTTATTTTTTTCTGGATTTAATTCAGGCAAACTTTCTAAGCTAAACATTGAATTCAGAGGTAAGGGGTAAGTAAGTACATTTATTCATGTACAGGAATTAATTCAGGCATATGCACTTCAACATCTGCTAGAGGGACACCATTATACTCTAAATCTGAAAAAAGTATTCTCAAATTATTTATCCCATTTCCACAGAAAAAAATGAAGTTGCCTTTTTACTACCCTCCCTTCATGTAGAATATTAACAGCGTTCTCCTAGCTTTACAAATTGCTGTCTCTAATTCACATAGATTACCTACGACTGAGTAGAGGGATCTTCTAACCTAATTGCTTTATTTTTTTTTTCCCATCATAGTTTTCCGATCTAATAGAACTAGGTATTTAAAAAATCACCTTAAGTTTCCTATGCAAGTATTAACAAAGTATATTACCTATCACAAAGTTTTACAGTTCTCCAAAACTTTTAAGCACATTGTCATTTAACATGAAATCACGGAAAACAATACAATAATTAAGTGAAATGTGGTCAGTGTTTTATATTCTTCAACCTGGCCAGATTTAGTGCTACATTTCAGTACTGCTGTCTTGGGCAGATCAGCTTGAGCAGCGAGCTCTGGTTTCATCTTCGATCTTCATCAGCTAACTTTAATCTATCTGTATCACACAGAGTATTCTCCAGATGGCAAATACAGTTTTCTGAGTCAGATGAACTTTCAGGGAAAAAAAAAGTCCTAATTCATCTTGTATTCAAAACAATGAAGCAGGAGGCCCTGTGAAGTTGAATGAATGCAAATCTTCATTTGCTGGACTGAAAAACAGTCTCATCTTTTTTATTGCATCTTGGTTTTTTTTGCCAAGAGAATGGTGTAAAGAAACATGCCTCTGTGAACACTGCCTTTGTCAGGATTCCCACTGTACACATTTTCGAGTCCATGTATGTTGTTTTGCTGTTTTAGTCAGTGATTTTAATCCAGTATTTCCAGGGGAACTAACAAACAAACAAACCAAACCAAACCAAAATATCAAAGACAACACTTTAAAATACAAATAAGATTAGAACAGGAATGCATCTATTTGATAGCTTTTGTAGATTACGAGAAGTTAGGTTCCCTACAAGATTCACAAGTTAAGGAACCAAACTTCCCTGTCAGGGACAAAGTTACTCAGAGAAACCCCTTCAGTTTCACCAGAAAACTATTTTTGTTTTTGATCAGTGTCAGTGCAAACCTGAGAAAAAGGAATACAGATTTCTTGACCTTGTCCATAATGTCCTATTCTGCTACAGATAGATTTGGATTACACAGATATTTCATTGGTGATGATTTTTATCTGACTTTGTCTTAAATGTTATGTGTTTATTTTACATTTTGCGTTGTACAAGGAAATGCCCATGGAAAGAACTGAAACTGATTTTCACAGAATTTTCTTTGGAACTAACCTATAGAGCACATGAACATGTTTTTATCTTTAAAGGCTCAGGGTTTAAAGTCCATCAAATGAAGCAAGCTGATAAATCAATGTAATATCACTCCTTCATTTATCATTTTCAATAAAGCATAAAAGTCTTTATAGCAAAAATTTCATCTGTGATGAAGTTTGGTCCAAACAGCCTTTCCAGGACCTACCTCATCTTTACCCAGATAGGATTTTAATGTCTCAAAAATTTAATCCACTTCAGAACGATGATCTGCCATTACTATTATATGTGTAAATTGTAGCTAGAGTCTTTTTAAATCTCTTTAATCTCTTAACCATCTCCCCATATCTCAACTGTTAGAAACTGAGAAAAAGTTCTTCACGAATTTTAGAATACAGCTGACTTGTTCTCTGCATTGCCATATCATTTCCATGATTTGATTTTGGTCGTAAGTAAGAGTTAAAAGATGTGCCTAAATGAAGATGAAATTGATTAAGGTGATTTGGGATGAAAGGCACAATAGAAATGTCAAATATTGCTACTATTCACTTCATTAGTGAATGAAACTAGCAAAGTCTGTCTGCAGTCACCTTCTCATTTAAGACTTTTAATTGTTTACTTAATTCTTTAAAAAAAGAAAAAAGAAAAAAAGAAGAGAGACATGACATCACCCTAGATTAGCTGGAAGTTTGATTTGAGTTTGTAATTTCAAGCTTATGGTAGGGTTTTTATTTTTATTTATTTTATTCCTGGGGACATTAAACCTGCTGTAATTACTTGTGAAACTCCCGTGTGCGTTTCAGAAAACAACAAAAACAAACAGACAAAAACCAACAGCAAATCTTGCTGGCACTCATATGGCTCTTCAGAGATTAACTGAAGTTCCATAGAACACCAGCTATAAATGGTTAATGGTTTATGGATGGCATCACTCTAATTATGGGTAATTTTCCCTCTCTTTTTAAAATGATAGCTGTCTTTGGTTTGCCTCTCAGAAATGTGTCTATTTATCAGCGATTTTCATATTTCTTGGAATTTTTGCAAGAATTAATTCAAGATAGCATCTCAGTCGCCTTCATTACAAAATTATTATTACAATTATTATTTGCCTAATATTTGTTTAGTACTTCCAGCACATTCAGTGTTAACAAACATGAAAATATAATGACAGTCCATTTTCCAAAGTGCTTCAGCTCTAAAAGCCAGGCACACTGTGGAGGGATGCACTGGGAATTCAAGAAGTAAGGATGGCTTCTGGTCAAGAGGATTACTTGTGGAGGTAAGTGCGAGTGGCAGAAATTGAATCTAGGATTCGGTTTTTCAAATTGCAATCAATCTTTTCTGTGAGTATTGTCAAAGAAACGGAAAAATCTTGGCCCTGTTGAAGTCAAGGGCAAAACTTCAATTGGTTTCAGTACAGCTCTTTCCGCAGTAGGATTTAAGGGACTCAGAGGGAGAAAGAATAATATTGGAGTGACTGGAATGTGGTGGACTTCCCAGAAAATGGATCAGGGGTAAGTTCATCATCTTCTGAAACGTAAGATACTGCTGCCTATGTCTGGACACACAATACCAGTCTAGGCAAGTCCTTTGATCTGCACATGTATATAAAATACTTTCTGCCTCCACAGCAACTTCTAATCACATTTTCCGAGTCCTGTAATCTAGCCAAAACAATAATAGTAAATCATTGATATTCAGATCTTGGGCTTGTATCACAATAGACAGGCAATTCTCCTGAAAGATCTAACTCGTTATATGCGCCGACAAAGATTTGATCAGTTCTTTTATTATGCCTAATGTAGTTACTGCATTAGAAAGAAATGGCTGTAAGGATTTCTGAAAGATTTGAAGCTGCTGAATAAAAGCTCAAAGACAGTTTTTTTCCTCTCCCTCTTTCACTACTTTCTTAATCAATGATTTCAATTTGTCATTGCTAATGGCATTATCCCTGGCACCTTCTCCTGTGACTTTTTTTTCCTGCTTAAAAGCTTTCCCTTCTATTTCTGTTACTTAGCCATCATTTTCCTTGTTCTTCTGGTAATTGAATTTCTCTCCGAGTATCTTCCCTGGGCTTTGCTGGTTGTGTATGTGTGTCAAAGCACCGAGTGTCAGCTTGATACTTTTGCAGTTCAAGTAGCTGAGGTGGACTAGGGAAGGATCTGTCACATTTGAGTAGAATTCACTTTACTGACAGCTCCAGTCTAGTTTGGAGCATGAGAGTAGATGCAGTCCGCATCAGCGTTCTTTCGAAGTTACTTGAAAAGATCTCTTTTCAAATGAGTCCTAGAATTGCCTGCTGACATTTCTGCTTTTTGTCGCAGCTTTCAAATAATTGTTGTCCCTTAAATTATTTTTTTTTTTTTGCCTTTGTTTCTATACTACTAAATTAGAAAATAATTTGAAAGGTTCTTGTGTTTGTATTTCCCAAATGCCAGATTTTGCTTCTTTGAATTTACCTTTATACTATCTGGGAACTGTGTCTACTACAAAGAGATAAAAAATAAATGAATAAATAAACGAATAAATAAACAACTTACTATTTTCAAAATGAAAGCATTCCAATAATTTTACCCAGGTAAAGCTTTTTTCCCAGCCAAAAGATTCATGGATTTATGACACTGGTAAATTTTCAGGTGATGAAGTCCAATACCAGTATTTATGAACAAAACAAATAATACCATATGTTACTTGATGATTTTATTATTTCATTTTATACTGATTCATTAGTATGGATAAGAATTAAGGTCTGTAGACCGAGCAAATCAGAATAGATTTCTGCTTAGGGGCTGGAAATTTTAAGACTCTTCCCTTCTTCTATCTCCATCTATTTATCCTCAGTCCGCAGACTGATAAGGTTAAGGTTGGAGACTGCTGCTTTACTGAGAGCTACTGAGTGCCCAATGTACAGTGGGGTCTATTGCCCTCTACTGGGTCGAGTTTCACACCTGTTTTAGTTCCTACTTAGTGAATTTCTGAAGACGTTTCTGTAAAGGTTGATCTGCGAGTTGCTGCTCATGTTTTGGAAGTAGATTATCTCATAAGAATTGAGAAACCCTGCTGTAAATACCAGTGCCGTGCATTTGGGACAGGATGAATGAATTTCTCCAGCCCAAAGTTGTAGATTACATTGAAGGAAGAGTTTGTATAGATGTACTCCTGTGAGACAGTTTAATCCTATATGCAACTAAATGCAACCGTATGAGAACTTTGCATCTATATGACAAGAAAATCATTACTTGCATTCTAAAGTTAATTTCAACCAGTTGATACTAAGGTAGTTCAGAATTCTTTGAAGTGGTTTCACAGCAAATCTGTCATTGATCATCAGCTGCAATATGTGCGTGAGATGTGTTAATTAGGTTACAGTCACCATCAATCCTATTACATGGGTAGCTCAGGACTCTGTAAAGTCCATGCTACATACTAAGTATGTGAATTTCCCAATTTAACAGAAACAATTGTGTAAGTCTTATGTTGCTCCCCTACTGATATCATGGGTGATACTTAAAAGATTTAGTATTGCACTGGTTGCAAAATTGTTCCGTAACCAGTCGCCTTTCTTCAAGATAATTCCAGGATCAGTTGAAGGTAGGGAGTATCTAGCAGCTCCAGATTACTGCATCATGAACTTAATGAAATATGGAGAACACAGAGGGAGAGACTGGAAGTTTTCATTCAGATACTAAATATCCTGGAAATTGGCCTGAATTTTGGGCTCAAATCATGGTATTTTGTGAGGAAGACCTTGAGTGGAGAATTCAGAGGAGTGACCAAGAGTTTTCAGAGCTTTCTGCCTGGGGGCTGTAATTCACGGCTCTTCCTGCAGAGCAAAAATATTATGAAGGAAAATTATATTACACAATCACAATCAGCCTGTACCTTGTGTTCTGCCCCAGGATGAGGTCTCCACAGACTGCATTTCCTTCAGAAAAAAATGTGGGTTCCTTTGGCTGCTCTGTAGATATCTGTTTCCCCACAGGCTGCAGGGGAATCTCTGCTCCATTGCCTGGAGCACCTCCTCACACCTTTGTGACCTTTCAGGGCTGTATCTCACACTTCTTTTTTTTATTACTCCTCACACTGTCTTACAGCATTTTGACCTTTCTGAAATCAGCTTTCCTCAAGGTGCCACTGTTACAGCTTCTGGGCTCAGCTATGCCTTATGGTGGGGCCCAGGGAGCAAACAGAAGCTGTCTGAAACTGCTTGTGTCTGACACAGGGCAGCCCTGGCCTCTCCTCACAGATACCCCTTCCACCTGCCCTCCACTACCAAAGCCTTGCTGTAGACACCAAGTGCAGCTTTAAAAATATCTGTTAACTAAGTCTTTTTCAGAAGGACAGGCAAACTGAACTATCAAAGCCTGTTACAGTTGGGTTTACAATTCTACATACTTCATACACAGGCCCAAGCCGAAGTTTAATCTTCCCATTTGTTCTAAAAGTACCAATTTGTACCTCAGGTGAGTGGCAGATTGGGCGCTAAGAGCCTTGGCAGCAGTCTGAAACAAGCCACACAGCCCACTTTTGTATGCTGAAACATTTTAGAAAATGGCAGGTAACGCAAGTAGCATTACTCCAGTGACTTCCTCAGAAATTATTTTAGATGATGATGTATCACGCTGATTTCATTTAATTTAACAGCAGAAATTGACATTTGAAGATGAAAGTGTTAGTCTGGAATCTACAGTGAGTGGCTGAAGAACCTAATGATTGAATGCTATTCAGAGTGCCCTAGGAGAAGTAACCGTTATGCCATTTCTGCTCTTCTCTTATTGCTGACACAGTGCCTATAGTATTAGTAACTTTTTTTTTTTTTTTTTTCCAAAGAACTTTAGAGAAATAAGAGAAATAATCCTTGTTTTTGTTAATGGGACTTGCATTCTTTGCAAGTAAAGCATAGGAAGTATGTTCTGTATGTTTTATCTTTCTAAGCTGAAGTGCCGGTGACTTACTCCCTGTAGATGCTGACATCAAACAAATGTAGAGATAGAGCAGACAAAAGGCCCAGGATACATAGAGAGCAACCATGGGAAGACTTTACATATACACGCATACATGTGTACAAAGATTATCATTTTGTGTCACACTGAGACTGGAGTTTTAGGAATGCTTTGAAAAAAGGGTTGAGGATCATCAGAGTGGAACTGCTGCAGACACATACCTTGAAGGTCTGGGTGTGTCATTATAGTCCGGCTCGCAGTTTTGTTCCCACGGAATAACAGATTTAACAGCTTATAGAGATTCATATTTATCTCAGACCTAAAAGTTGTGTTTTCAGACTGGAAGGTCATGTGTTTTATGGTTGTGACTGAGTATCAATAGGGGGTGCAAAAAGGTCGTGGTAATCACAACAAGTGGTATCTGCTTGTGACATTTTTCGTTCTGCAAAACCAGTGCTCAGAACAAGGTTTTTTATAAATAGGTTTAGGAAGTAAAGGGAAGGTGAACTGTTGATTAACGCGCCGTTGTGATACTGCCCTGACCGTAATTGAATTGCCATTTTGTGAGATTGTGTTGCCCTCTAGAGGTCGGTCCCCAACCGAGGTCTGCAAATGGGTCTTACTCATCAGTTTGCGTAGCAGACCTCCATCTATGGAGGAAGAAGTTATTCAGTTGAGACCCAGTTAACACCTGTAACTGGATGCATCAGTGAATTCCACGAATTCCACACCTATGTTGTATTCTTCTTAATGGCTAATATTTTCTTGCAGACTTATTTCTTCAGTTTCTTATTGAGGCTTGCTATCTATTTTCACTGGTTGAAAGGCACTGGACAAATATACTTCAACACAAAAATCAAACACAAAGAACAACAGTAGGTCTAAAATGCCCTTCTAGCATGCAGTGAAGATGGTGTTTAATTTGGTCCTCCAACACATATTCCTAGAGGTATAAACTGCTGTAAAGGCAATCAGTAGAAACACCAGAACTATATATAAATTAGTAAATTAAACTGTACTTGACTTCTTGATATTTGAGCTTTATCATCTCTACTGTTCAGCTGTTAGAGAAGTCTCTACAAATAATGATCTCTGCTAACTTGCAAGCTTCTAAACAATTCAGGAAATAAACACAGTCTGATTTTCCCAATATCTGCATATGTGACCATCTTGTTTTGTAGCTGGAAAGGATTTGATAGGATGGAAATTGGCTTTAGCACACTATTTTGTGCTTGAGATTGGTTCTAGGAGGCTTAATATCTTACTGTAGCTACAGACAAAGTAATTTTCAACTGCTTTAGTGAAAATATTCAGGCCAAAAGTGTATTGTTTTATACCAATAAATTAAAGGAAAAATCTCATTAATTATAGTGACACATATCTAAGTAAGTTCTATAATTACAGGGCTATGGAAATTCTTTGAGAGAAGACAGAAGACTCTTTCATTTTCCTAGTATTTTTCAAAATCATTGCAAAATAGTTCACTTTTTCTCAACTGTTGGTTGGTTTTGGTTTTATTTCCTTTTGTTGTTGTTTGTTTGTTTTGACTTTTTACAAGCTGGAACCAAACAGCTTCTTTGAGTGAAGAATCAGAGAAACTCACCAGATTTAGCATGCTAGAGGGAATAGAAAGAGGACTTGAACAGTATGAATGCCTGATGACGATAAGTGTTTACATGGTTATATCTAACTCTACTCTTATAATTGTAAAAGTTCCTAGTTGATTAAGGGCACCATTTTGTTCAGTATGGTGGGAATTAGTTATGATTCTCTTTGTTTTTCATAGCAAATTTCTTTTTAATAAAGAGTGAAACTAGCCTTACTTGACTGTCTAGATCTGAGTTCTCTGACTTCTTACACACCCCTTAACCCTTCTCATGTGACAAATTGGTGGTGTTACTGATGTCTACAGAAAGATGTGAACTCAGAAGGAAAACGAAGAGTTGCATGTAAAGAGTAAGAAATGAAAAGAATATGAGTTACAGAAGTGCAGAATCACAGAAGTGCAGGGGTTGGAAGAGACCTCAAGAGATCATTGAGTCCAATGCATCTGCTAAAGCAGGTACTGCACAATAGGTTGCACAGGTCCAGATGAGTCTTGAATGTCTCCAAGAAGGAGACTCCACAACCTCTCTGGGTAGCCTGTTCTGTCACTCTGACAATAAAGGAATTCATCCTTGCATGAGTATGGAACTTGCCGTGTTCCAGTTCCTACCCATTGCCCCTTGTTCTACTATTGCTCTTCACTGAAAAGAGTTTGCTTCCATCAACTTGGCTCCCACACTTTAGATGTTTATAAACAGTGATGAGATCCCCTCTCAGCCTTCTCTCTGGACTGAAGAATCCCAGCTTACTCAGCCTTTTTATAAAGGAGATGCTCCAGGCCCTTAGACATCTTTGTTGCCCTCCCCTGGACTCTCTCTTGCTGTTCCTGTTCTGAGCTGTGAAGCCCAGAACTGGAAACAGCATTCCAGCTGTGGCCTCACCAGGGCAGAGAAGAGTGGGAGGATCAGAGAGCTGTTTTCCCATTGTGGACATCTCTGAAGCTGCTAATACAGAAATTACAATGAATGCTTGTTACAATTCATTTAAGTCTAGGTTGGGGTCAAAGGGAATTCTCTTTCATGGAGTAATGTTGTGTGAGAGGAGTTGACAGGCATGCCATTATGAATGTGTTAGTGAAAAAGAAACCCTGTAATTTTTTTCTGGTGCTTTTTTTCCCCCTGATACTTCCTACCATATATATATATTTTTTTATTTTATTTTCTTCTCTTTTTTTTCCCCCATAGAGATATTCCTTCCAATTTTTATCCTATAATATTAATGTTGTTGTTTCATTGAATCATAGAATCAAAGAATCACTGGGGCTGGAAGCCCCAGTTCTCTAGTTCTCTAGTCTAACCCTCCTCCCCAAACTGGGCGGACTATAGCAGTGTCTTGTCATTGAAGGTCTTTCCTATGTATTAGTAGTAAACAATTTCTGTTAACAAACCCAAAAAATTGAATCAAACAAAGGCCATCTACTGTAGTATCTTATCTTGCAGTTACTGGCCACTAAAGAAAGTCATATAAACAATTGACTCGTTAAATGCAAAAAAAGTCTACTTATTATTAGACAAGTCTGTAAATTTCAGAGGCTATCTTAAACTAAGAAAATAATTATACTGAGGTCATTTAAAAAAAAAAAGGTTTGTTATTAATTAGTGCTAGATTTTATTATTTGTTATGATTTTTATCTATCATCAGTCTCATCATTAGGCCAAGATATATCTAAGTTACTTTTTAAAATATATATTTATTTTTATATATAATATAAATTATATATTATATAATATATAATATAAATTATATAATATATAATATATTATATATATTATTTATATATATTTATATACTTATATATATATACATATAGATATATACATACATATATACATATACACGTCAGTGTACCCAGAGATCTGTGATCTGTAGGATAAATTTCCTCAGTGACTCTTTCTGAGCTTACTTTTTCTAATTTTGTGCAGTAACCTATGGATGAAACACAAGGACAAAATAACAAAAGCTTATTGTTTCTCAGACATTTTTCATTGTTATGTGCAGTGTTATCAAATTCCTTTTAGCAGTGCAGGCAATACTACATCACTATATTGACACAATCTTCTGTTTATATTTCATTGAGACACACAGACCATTGCATACAGATGGTGAGTTTGCTTCTATACTTATTTCTCACATGTAACTGACTTTGACCCATGTCAGATGGATAGATATTTCATTTGCTTGTTTCCTTGTTAATTTCTTTTTATGGTTATTGTGTAACACCTTGAATTTATCAATATTGATTTTCATTTGCCTCTACATGTGGCTTCTTTGTATCAATGGATTTTTTCAGTGTCTACTCCTGTGTCTACACAGATTAGCCCAAATAATTATATGAATATCTTGTTACTCAAAGGTCCTAAAGTATCAGGAAAGACAACAGCCTGTTCTGCATTTGTGAGATGGATATCTTCTGAAGTCTACAGGCCAATTATTTGACCATAATAACTGCCACGGCATCTCTGAAGTTAATGCAATTTGGCCAAAATTTGGCATAAATTTATGCCAGCTGAAGGTCTTCTATGTTTCATGAAGCGAATAGCACTATTAGCACAATTTTAGTGACTATATTCACATTTTCAGTGGTAGAAGCCCGTTTCCTTTTCAGACTTTTAAAGTAATATAGCTAAAGACAGTTGTTGATGTTCACTGGAAAAAAGCTTGAAATGTTCATATATTGCAAGTGACACATATCAGTTTGACATTTCTGACCAACTCCATCCGGTATTATTGAAGAATTAATGTGAAGTGTGTGATTTTGGCACCAGAAAGATCAGTGTAAAAGACCAATTAGAGATAAAAGAAGTCACTAAACTTGTTTACACAGCTGGACTTTCAGTCACAGGCTGATCTCCTCCTTTCATGTGCTTCTTTTTCTTTTTTTCTTTTTTCTTTTTTTTTTTTTTTCTTTTTTCTTTTTTTCGGGATCTGAAATTTAAAGGCACAGGATAGAATATTTTGAAAGTCATTTCCATTACATTAACTTCATTTTAGAACTCAGTGTCCTAAAGTAACATTATAAAATCCTATGAGTGCTTTTAGCTAATGGATATTACAACTGAAGACAGATTATACAGCAAAGTAGTAGAGCCCTGTGAGTTCCTATGCGGAAGACTGACCTAAAGTATAAAATTCAGAGCAGATTTTTCCTAAACATAATGCTGAGTTTCTGCCCTTGTTCCTTGAACTGTGTGGTATGACTTGGGAAGCTCAGGTTTAGTCGCGTTATTATTTGTTCCAATTACTACTTAAAGTTTTTTTTAAAAGCTGCAGAACAGTTGGAACTGCATAAGCAGTATGGAACTGCTTCAGCAGCAGCCACTAAGCAATCCACACCTCTGGCTATCATGGGACCACAGTCAAAACACTTTTTAAAGCACAAAAATCCCTGCTCTGAGAAAATACTAAAAAGAGTATAGTAACATGGAGCAAAATATGTGGAGGTATCATTGGCATCTCATCAGTCAGACACTCTAGCTTCCAGTAATGCATTAGATACCTTTCCACTAATAGTCACAGAATCATAGAGTCTTTTGAGTTGGAGGAGACCATTAAAGGCCACCTAGTCCAACTGCCCCACAATGAACAGGGATACCTACAGCTAGAGGAGGGTACTCAGACCCCTGTCCAGCCTGACATTCAGTGTCTCCAGGAACAGGCTTCAACCCCATCTCTGGGCAGCCCGATCCAGTGCCTCAATACCTTCATTATAAAAAATGTTTTCCTTATGTCCAATCTAAATCTCCCCTCTTTAAATTCAAAACCATTTCTCCTTGTCCTACCACAACTGACCCTGCTGAAGTGTCTGCCCCCTTCTTTCTTATAGCCTCCCTTTAGACACTGAAAGACCACTACCTATCTTTGAATATAATCTACCTTTGAATATGATTACTCTCTAGAATAACCCGTTTTCCAATATTCACTTTCAGTTTGCTTCACTGAAACAGATCTGACTAAATACTCTGACTAAAATGTGTTTGCATAATTTTATTTTCTTTCTCTTGAGCAAGTATGCTTTTTCTGTCCTTGTTCTTTCCTCTCTGGGTAACCACTGGTACTGTCAACAAGGACTCTGGATTAGACTCGGATTTGATACTCCAGTATCACTCCTGACTTCTCACTTCAAGAAGAAAAATTATTGAGCATTTATTTTTCCCCATTATTATTATTACTATTTTTTTTTCCATAAGCCAAGTTATGGTCCCAGTGATAGCAATGACACTGGAGTTCTCATCATTTCAAACATGCACCATCAGTTTGTTAGAAGCAACTCAGGTATCTAGTGAGTCTTGGCACAGGGGAAAAAAAAAGGCTGAGGCAAGGAGAAAATATTATTGTGGAGCTTTCTGACAGATAAAGTAACCAAACATTGAGCTATCCTTATGGTTTTTTTCCTCTGGTAAGGCAAATTTTTGTGGATGTGAAGCTATATCACATGCTCACTAGTATATGCTCAAGGGAAAAATAATAGCATACAACTTGGAGAGATAAGGACAAGAAGTTCAAGTCATGCACACTGCATCATTCACAGAATGACTGTTGGGCCATAGTTTCTGTGTGGCCATAGATGCAGTAGTAGAGGGAACATGGTCAGCATGGTAAGCTGCCTCTCCTTTATCATTTGTGGAGTTGTCATAGAATATGTTTGTTTGTAAGACTGAGACTGTGTTACTTGAGCATGTTCCTGTATGAGGTATTCTACCTCAGCTCTTCTGCCTTTAAACAAACAAACAAACAACCCCAAAGCAGCAACAACAAAACAACAAACCATAGGCTATATGCAGGCATCAATTATGATCATGGCCCTGAGCGCAGCAGCAATTCCCTCTATTCCTGTGGGTTTATTTGCCAGTGCTCAAGGTCAGAACTCAGGCAGTGCAGCCAGAATTGAGATCAGAGGTGCATGACAGAGGTGTGAGATGCTTTTTTCCCACCCTATGGACATGTATGTGATCCAGGCTGAGGATGACTGGCTGCTGCCAGTGGACCTGCTCTGCACCAATTAATGTTTTGAGGATGATAGTTAAATTTCTCATAGTCTGTGAAACAATTCTTTCTTTCTTTTTTTTTTTTTTCCTCCCCACTGTTCCCCTTTGTCAATACTGTCTTCTGCTCTTAAAAATACATTCCTTTGCCCATGTGGAGCATATTTTGTGGGTTCCTGAATGTTTTGACAAATCTGTTTCTTTTTCTGCATCTTCCTTAAAATGACAAGCATTATCTCTGCTTGTTACGTTTACACATGAAAGCGTGCATGTTTTCTTGCATTGCTTCATGGACTGTATCTTACGGGATCCCAACACTTCCACCTTTCCAATCACTTTGTTCTTTCTTGTGTTTTGTGTTTCCTGCCATATTCATCATGTCTGGGTAAGAGTCTGCGGGCTCTGGCTTATGTGACTGGCTTCCTTTGCCATCCAAATGTTGACTGTTTTTTAGAAGGTTAAGCTGGGTATTTACATGGGTAATCTGGGTATTAATTGCCTCTCACTAAGTATTTTGTTTCTGATACCATTCAGTGTTTTGCCTCTTATCAAGGGTTCCACCTCCTATCATTGAGGCTCAAGTCTCTTCACTTTTCAACTCCTACAAGCACCCTCTTTTCAAATTCTGGTTACTCATATATTCTATTTTTATGCGAAGTGCAGTTCTAAAATGCGTACCTCATGGTTTCAGTGTTAGCCTTGTCTGAGTGAGTTGACTGAGACTATTAAAAGCCTCAAGTGGTTCAGAGCAAGCTATTGTCAGAGATAAAGATTCCTTTTTTTGGTGTGTGTGTGTGTGTGTGTGTGTGTGCTCACTTTGGTTTCTATGGCTTACAGATGCAAAGTGGAGCACTGTGTTTAAACTTTCCCAGTTGTCTTCCATGTTTCTGAAGTGCTCCAGCTCTGGTGGTTTTTTTTATCTGCTCCATTCTGCTGCTCAGGGTAGAGTTTTAGCTCACGCAGTGACTGCTGCTCAGAATTTGCTCAGATAAAGAAATCTGGCACTTGAGGTCAAAACTCTATCTGATCACTCCAACCCACCTCTGCTCGGAGTCAAAAGGCTCTTTTAAGCTTTTCCTAAAAGTAGTGCTCTCCAGAGGTGGCAGGAGATTGGGTCAGCAACATTTGCAATCTGTAGTAGAGAGCAGTGTTTTGTAATGCAGCAACTCATGTGTGAAGTGTAGCAAAATGCCCAAAGTGTCTGATGATCACGGCTATGTGTTTGCGCAGGTAGGATGGCAGTGTGTGAAAAATCAATACAAGCTCTTCTTTCTGTACATATCGCAGACAGAAGAAAATGTAATTCTGAGATATAATCCAGCTGGAAGGTGGGCCTGAGGGGGACCGAGGAGGATGCCATATAGGCATTATCTCATAGCAAGGGGCTGGATGCAGGAGCCTGGAGGCAAAGTCTGACCTGCAGAGATCTTATTGGATGTTTATTTAGGGTGCTGATTTGATCCAACAAAAGGGCAATGATAGTCTAAGAAGACCAACGGCTCTGCAAAACCCACTCCATATTGCTCTACAGTCATAGAAGACTGAATCCCATCACAAACCTCTCTGTATTCTCTTCAGCTGCCCAAAGGGCTGTTCATCCAAGCGCATTTTCACATGCAAATTCAGCCCCCATATCAATGTACAAATTAATTGGAGTGAAGGACAGAAACCACAGTGCTCTGCTTTCCCAGAAGCTAGTGGGAAACATTTTTCACCTTTTTGATGTAAATTATTATTTGTATTGATTTTTTCCCTTTTGATCTATTTAATAGTTACACATGCTTTGTTTGAAGAAAAAATTTGCTCTCATACCTCTAATGAAATTAGGATTCTGCATTAAAAATGAGTGTAGTTCTAGAAGTTCGGTCTAATTTACTCCTTTCTGCATAAAGTGCTGCCCTAGATGACCTTTCCTCATTGTGGGCCTTTGGAGATGTGTTCCAAGTATATTTTCTAACAGCTTCAGTAGCAGAAAGAGTAGCATCCAAACATTAGTTAGCAGTTCTACAATGTAATGTTTTTCATCTTCAAAGCACGTTACAGACATTAGTGAATTAATAATTGAGCAACAGACACCGAGCACACATGAATCTAAAACACCTGCAGATCTCAATGGAATCATGTTGAGGATAAAATCATTTTGAAAAACACTGAAAGCCTTGTCGTTTACATGCTCCTGAAAGGTAGAGGTAGATAGATCAACGTAACAGATGCTCTGTGCTGGTAAAAAATGTAGGAATTTCTCAAGCATGTGAGTGAATTTCAAACAGAAACGCAATAAAATCTGACCGCACACTGTTCTATCTCCCAACAGAAATTGTATTTGGTTAGGGATTTAAACATCAGTTATGAAATACTTATGCTCTGTAGAACGTGGGTTGAATCCCAGCAGGGTTGACTCAACTCTTGATCCTGCACTACAGAGACCCTGAATTCTAATCATTTTAGTCTGTGTGATCTGGATGGGACTTGCAAATACAGATTTTTTCTGCTTGACGTGGAGAGAAACTCCAGCAGTAGGACTCATGCAGGTGGGTGGATTAAGAGCCACATTTTCATACGCACCTTATCCTAGCCTTTATTTCTTGCAGAAGCAAACCTGTAAATGCAGATTAACTCTGACTATTGTTTTGCACAGATTCACAGAGCTAGAAAGATTCTAGAAGGATCACGTAACCCATCTTTTTGTGCCAAAGCTGCATAGGCTCTATTCATCTCATTGCTGTCAGATGCTTGTCTAAATGGTTCTCAGAACCTTCCAGAATGTAGCTCCTCTTGGATAATCTCTCCTTGAGCTTAACTGTCCTCACCTTGAAAAGTTCTGCCTATTATCTTATGGAAGTCTTCTAGTCTTCTTTGCTGCAGTTTAATCCTCTTTTTTTTTCCTATCCTCGTTTCCATCTCTGTGTAGACTGCTCCCTTCTCCTTTGCATGCATAAAGGTAATTCTCATGCCTCCTTCATATTCAGTCCTTAAGAGCTGGCTGTTTTCCCACCAAGTGTTTTTGAGTCTATGTGATATTATATTAGAAAAAAGCAGTGGCTGAGTAGGAGCATACTCTAAACTCATAATAAAGAGACCTGCTGCTCCAGAAGCAGCCTAGGAAGGAAATGTGATTCATGGTGCCCCTTTACTTTCTTGAGCTTCCAGCTGTTCTCCCCATGCCCTCCTGTTCTTAAGATTTACAGCCGTACTGAAAGGCACTTCTTCCCTCCACACGCTGCCTCCAGGTATCATGTACCTTCTGCCTTGTACAAAGAAAAGGTAGAATTATAATTTTAATCATATTCAGGCATGTTCTAATTTGGGAAGGACTATGCCTTTTGCAACCTCATTTGATAAACTTTTAAATTTAGTGGAGATTGGAGATGGAAGGAGGGAGTACTTGCATTTATCTTTCCTCTTCTATTTGGCTTAAAAAGAAGGATTTTATTAACTGCTATATCCTCAGTACAGATATTGGTAGGGAGTAGGTTCTGTAGTGTTTAAAAAAAAAAAAAAGTGTTTCATACCCACATGTAAGTAATTTCTTTTAAAATTAATGTTGAGAATCCATTTCTTACCCTGCCTTTACTCCTACACAGCAAGCAAAAAGTCCATAAGGCATTTGATATTATTTCTTAGTAGAATTGCAATGGATAAATCCAGTATACCAAGATGATGAGACAAAAAAAAAAAAAAAAAAAAAAAAAAAAAAAGAAGCAAATATGCTTTTTAAGCCAAACAGTTAAGAACTGAAACAGGAAATAAAATTCCTTTTTGTTTGTTTATTCGTTTGTTTTTAAAAAGGGGAAATGATGCTGGAATTAGCGTATACTACTTTCATGAGAGAGTTTTATAAATAAGTTCCTAGCTAGCATGATATTCACTGTATTCCTCTCTACTGCCTTGCAAATATGGCATCAATCCCAAGCCACATGCCGAGTTTCCCAGAATCACTGGGGGATGGACACTGCAGCAAGGAGTAAACCTTGAATGTGACCTCATGTGACCAAAGCTGGGCAGACAGGACAGACCGCCATATTTCATAAAAACAGCAGCTGCAAAAGCAGAGAGGCCATGTGGGCAGCTGATGCTCAGCCTGCCTTCCCTGGTGCAAAAAACAAGACAACAATGATGTATTTGGGGAAGTGCTCAGAGGATGATGGGACCTGCTGGTCATGTCGCTGAGCACTTGATACTTCTTGCACACTGAACCAGAGGGCAGAGCAGCAATGTTACGGCGGGTCAAATGTCTAACTCCCATCTCTGGAGAGTTATTATCCTTATTTTGGAAATAATTTCCCCAAATATCCTGAGAAGACTGCTTGCCTGTAGTCCTCTGCCAGGAGTAAGCTTGTAAATCACAGTGAGAATCCATAGGTACAGGCCATTCTGATGAGCTTTCTTCTGTTCCAGGATTCATGCAGATGTCCGTGAAGCATGCTTATTCGCATCATGTTTTCCAAGATCTTTTTCATTTATTCATCAGTTGTTCACTACAGGATCAGAGTACTGCAATCCAGAGGTGACTGCTTGTATCTCATTGTACTTGTTTTATAACCTTTGGTCACTACTAATTTAAACTGCATATGACACATCAAAGTGAACTTCCAAAACTTGTGTTCTAGTAGTATTTCCACCAGATTTTATCAGATTTTTATATGATATTTTTGCGCTTTTCAGGAAACCTGTCCTATCAGAAGGAGCATGCCGTGCATGAGGGAAACATCTAAAAATAAACATGCCATGTAAAACTGAAGCTTTTTCCCCTTGAGTATTAAACTACTCTGTCAAACAAAATAAAAATCTACAAACAGAGATTACTGCTCGTTTTGGGGATAAATTTAATGTTCACATCTCAGCAGCCGTTTTTGGTATCCTAAACAGCCGAGCTGTATTAGACAGTTATTGTAATTTCTATCTGCATGTTACGTTTCCTGCTCACAAAGATAGATTGTAAAAATGGCAGAACAACTTCCCAACCTCACTTTAACAAGAAAGGATTGGGAATGTACCAGGAAATTGTTTCCTGCTTGATAGGAATGGAGTGATTACAGAACAGTTTTGTGGCTTGGGTTATTTCAATATGTGGACTAGACTTGAATTAACAAACAAACAAACAAACAAACAAGCAAAAACAACAAAAACAAAAAAAAAAAAACAACAAAGGAAAAGAATTAGAACCTTCATCATAAAATGTTAGCAGACAATCCTTATAAAACTCATCATTATCAGATGCTCTTGTCACACAAGCTGCCTTCCCTAACAAGAGTGTGTATATGATGCAGAAACTATTACAGAAAAATATATTCTGAGTATAATACAACATGGAGACAAGTTCACAGTGATGTTGCCAGATCAGCTTCCTCATTCACTGATCTAACCATGATCTAGCCATGCCCAATTTGTGTTTGATGTGTTTCCCTGAATGTTCCCTCCTCTACCACATCATCTTCAGTCCCTTTCTCTTTTTTAAGCCCTAAGCATTCAGTTTCACACTATCACAAATTTATCAAGACTCAATCTTTTCTTTACCAGTGGTGGCAACCACAACTGCCTGCTTATCTGTTTCTTCCTCAGGCAAAAAAAATCACTTCTTTTAGAGTTTTTCTGTATTGTGTCTGCAATTTTTTTCCCCATCATCTAGCACTGGTCCACAGTGCTAGGCTTATCAGTTTTCAACAATTGGTTGAAAAATGAATACACTAAGCCTTGTAGAAAACCTACATGTATTTGTCCTCTGTCTGTTTTGTATGGAATCTAGACTAGGAGTTATTTTGGGTAGAGATTGCCTTAATTGCATATCCTCGGAGTGTTTACTGTGCCGGAGACTGAGTCTTGAGGGAACTTCTAGCAGCTTACATTATATAGATTTGCATGTAATCCATTATTTTGGATTTCTGAGGATATGTGTATGGGTACACATCACAAAGAAAAGCAAATTCATTCTAAAAATATAGCTACCTGTACATAAGATATGTGTCAGACTTCTTCAGATGTTTGCTACATTATGTTCTGAGCATTAACTTTAAAAACAACATATTTTCAAAGCTGACTTTTTTGGAAGAATTAATATATTAGGTGTTACGATAGCGAGTAGCTTTCCAGTCAGAACTCAGTCTGATTTGCAGTGC
Organism: Alectoris magna; assembly: GCA_030625065.1. Taxonomy (NCBI): domain Eukaryota; kingdom Metazoa; phylum Chordata; class Aves; order Galliformes; family Phasianidae; genus Alectoris; species Alectoris magna. The sequence goes on from CM060561.1 coordinate 15,391,842, forward strand.
CTTTGCCAAACATTTTCTTAAGTTTTCAAGTTTCCTGTAAATGGTAAGTGATAAGCAGATGCCATGCTAAGTCTGTAACAATACTGGGCGCACAAGATAGGCTATGCAGCTAGGCAATGAAAGCATTCTGTTCAACACAGAAAACTCGTCTGTATTCACAGTAAAGGTGCATCTCACTTCTCTTCCATGGTGCTACAGAGAGCAGTATTAGCTTCTTTTCAGTGCAGTGTTACATATCCATATTGAAGCTTCATGTGGTAGGTGGAGTCTGAACTTCCTGCACTGCTGCTCACTGTAATGCTTGGGTATGGGCCTTTGGTGTAGAAACTGGAATGTGTAAAATAAAGGCAAAAAACAGTTTAAAACCACAAAGCATCAACGGGTCAAATTCAGTCAGCAACCACGTTCCTGAGAAAAAAAAAGATTCCAATGTAAGGATTGCAGAAGTTTTCTTTCATGCTTTCTTTTGTGGTGGACTAAAAGGAAGGACACTCATATCTCTCCACTGCTAAAATAAAATGCATTTGTAGTATTTCCTTATGTAGGGTTGTCTTTAAATATAATAGAGTGATTGACAAATATTCCATCCCTGTATTATGTTTAATTCTTAAACACTCAAAGAATATATGTATTTTTAATCTGAAGTGTCTTCCTCTTTTTCGGATTGCTAGGAGTTGTCCATTTTGATGTTTAGTCAACTTTTCTTGCTTATCAAACAAGAAAGACCTTTTCATATTTTCCAACTTAACAGACAGAAATAAAATAATTGTTATTTATTCAAGTTCTTAGTATCTTAGTCTGCTCTACACCAAAGTTTCATACATCTTAATAGGGTACAAAATTCTTTAGGGTAGCCTGACCTACCAATTAATGTATCACATTATTTCCTCTACTGAATTTGAAAAATGATACTGAAATGTTTCAGATATATGTGGGCGAGTATCAGAAGACAGGACTCTTTCTTCTCTCGCTTGCATTTACTATGCAGCAAAAAAAGCCCACAACATTTTCATGTATGAACTAAAAAATGGTAAAAACCCATTTTGAAAGATAATTTTCCTGCTGTGATTTTAGTGTAGAATCTAAATTAGAATCTAAACTGGATAGAATCAAAATCTATATATATTTACTGTTCTCTTGAGGTCAATTTTAAATGACAAACAGTAGGCCTAAATTTATTATTTATTTTATATGTACCATAATGCTTTCTATATTACTTGTCAGATTTATGATATTCCACATTGATTTTAAAGCGAGTTGAATCATTGTTTTATGTTGCAAACTACTTGTAGCACTGACTTTTACTGATGCAAATTACAGATGGACTAATCTATATGAACATATATATAATCTATATGAATCTATACATAAATGTGCTATATATATAAATTCAGATGAACACATGAAGATAACTTTGCTGAAGCAGGAGAGGAGATGACAAGTCTTATTGTATTTCATATTTATTGTTTTTTATTATTTCTAAAAATGTGCAAGGAAGTAAAAGGCAGCAAAATATGATTTTCAATTAAAATGGTATAATTTGCATGACAATGATTTGCAATAATTTTCATTCCGGAGTGCAAAGTTAAAAAAACCATTGTGACTTTTTAATCACTTCCAGCCTGATACAATTACTCATTTCCTTGACAGATAGGCAATAAAAACGGATACCACAGTTCGCAGAAGACATGTTTCTTTTGAACTTTTCTTGTTTATTTTTCCAGATCAGATGTAGAACAATGGGGTTAGACTTCCTCAAAGGGGCCTTTGATTTTGTACAATGGAGTAAAAGCCTTTGCTTTTCTAAAACTGTGTTGACAATGTGGGTGGGACAGAGGTACTTCTCAGTAACTTCCTTCCCAGTATGGGACTGATTAGAAAAGAAACCCTCTCATTTTCCACTCTCACTCTTACCTGATGATAACTCTCATGTGCCAGGCAAGCTTTTCACGTGGTTTTCCTTTGGTGATCCTTCTATCCTTCTTTGGTGATTTTTTTTTTTTTTTTTTTAAGTAGAAATAATGTTGATTTATTCTCTGTGTTTTGGTTTTGTTTTGTTTTGTTTTTCCATTGAGGTGGAGCACAGGAATCAATAAATTAATTACGTGTTGGAGGATCTTCTAGGCTGGTTACATTAGGGAAATACAGCAAATTTAATCTTATTTAAGCAACAGAAGGGTGTGAATCTTTTCCCAACTGATTATTTCCAGGATGAGTTTTGAAATGATTGCTTATATCACATTTAACATTGTACTGACATTTTTTATCATGACTACAATGAGAGATTATCTTCCCTAATAGGGGCAGAAAGCAGGACTTGAGACAATGTCTTGCTACTTAGGTTGCAGCCAGGCTTCAACAATTTTATGTGGTAGTGCTTTGAGTTGTCTGATGAGTAACATAAAAACTGAGTAATCTGACTAGAACCTTAACTAATAATTTCTAGATTGAGACTTGCAGAAATATATACAGCATGTTAATAGCCCTACCGGGATCTAAAAACTAATCTTTGATAGCTGCACTAGATCTTGAGAGTCTTTTCCAACTTATAAGGTTCTATGATTCTAAGATTCAGAAGACTAAGTGCAGTTGCTCTCCTGGGAGTTGCTGCTCTTTCATGCTTTTAGCATTAAGTCTTTACTGAACGTGTTCAGAACAATAATCACATCTTACTTAGGGATTTGTGTGTGTGTCTTAATTTGTAATTCATTGTATTTAAATAATGAGAAAGTTACTGACACAGTTGAGAGTGAAGTTGTAAGTGAATAGTGACCTGTTGTTTTTTGCCGAGCTTGATTTTTTCCCCCCTGATTTCTGGTAGTTTTTCCATGGACATTAGTAGGAGCTGAACCAGATACTCTGTCATTAATAAAAGTAAAATCAATTTGAAAAGCAGAGCAGTAAAGTGAGATTAAAAAGCCTTTTGCATTTTCCTGCTTTGAGGAACTTGGATCATACACCTCAGGTTCACAAGGGAATGCACATCAAAAGATAAATAATTTAAATTAACTTGCCTTCCTTTCTGGTGCAATGGGCACAATCTTCACTCTTTGTCTTGATTCTGGAGTTGTAGAGGTGGCATGAATACTAGAAGGTCAGTGATCTCTGGATGAGTTACTTCTCTTTAGGCTCAGTTAGTAGGCTCTGAGGTCTCTCCCCACAGAAACAGAACCTGTGAGTCCTCTCCCAACAATGCCAAGTGGCCTTGAAGGATGGTATCATAGGGATCCCTGACATTTTAATACAGATAAATGCTTGATGGGAACCAGAAGACAAAGTTGGTTTTACTCAGCGAAGTCCACTGACTTGGCCTCAAGTGAAGTAAATCTGTTTAAGGAAGTGTGACGTTCACGTTGTCTTTCAAAGAGCAGTTAGAGAAAGTGAAATGTCTACTCTCATGTTTTCAGCAACCACAACCAACTTAATGAAAGAATTTGTGCAGGAAATTTGCACGGTACTGTAACAGGAATTTGTAACATCAGATTAAGAGTGGTAACATACAATCGGACAATCCTAGTTCAGCTGCCTAATTGTGTGGGCAAATGAACTCATTCAGTTTAAGCAGAAATATCGTTTCAGAACAAATTTTATTAACGTCTCTGAATCATTCTTAAGTCTGTTCTCCATTGCCTGTAATGGGAAGTTAGGGCTGCTAGATGGCCTAAAGCTTGCCGAAGTAAATAACTTAGTGCAGAAATAACCATGATGTTTCCACTCTCATAGATCAATTTCCATAGAAAGTATAACTGTTTAATATGTTTTGAAGATTTGTTCAGTACATGATGATAGATGGAAAATTGAAATTACAGCATGTATTTACAGAAGACTGACTGAGGCACACTTAGTATCACCACTTGGTAGGAGAACAGACTGTTGAGAAATTGTGAGGTTCTAAAAGATTTGGAATTCAGTATAACACTCAATTAAGTACTTTTTGACAACTTCAGCACTAACCTTGAAAAAAATTTAGCAAACACATCCTAAAGCTGATCCTTCAGGAACTTACTTTGTAACCACCATTCCTTTAGATAGATTCTCTGTCTGTCTTCCTTTAGCAAGTTATTTTCCCAGCTTATAACTTCGGTAGTCTCCTGCTGGGTGTAACATCAGAACTCTGGCAGAATATTCCTTAGATTAATTCATTTTTATATAGACTGGATCCTGTCACTGACAGCCATGTAAATCAGAAGTGACTCTAATGAAATCAGCAATCCAACAATGGCTTAAAACATGTGTGAGTAGAGAATCAGATCCTCTCCCTCTCCCTCCCTCCCAAGTGTCAGCTAACTAGGCTTTCAGGCTTTGGAAATAAATTCAAAGTTCAAATCTTGTAAGAGCTGACAGTGCCAAGATCCTATAGAACACATCTGCCCTTCATTGTGTCTGTTCAGCATTCATCTGAAGGGAGAATTTAGTTTGTATGCTGAACTGGGACAAACCTACAACAGTTATTAGTATCTTTGGGCACTGGAAAGACATGATGAAACTGTCACCATAATCTAAATTATGAGACAGATAATTTATCTACTGTAACACTGAATGAAGAGTGTTCTCCCTAGTGCTCAAAATAATTCTCTGCATTATGTGCTTGTCTAAATGCTGACCACATGTTGGGCAATGTGTTTGTAGCATTTGCCCTAGTGTTTGATTTTTGAACTGGCATATATTCACCACTCCAAGTAAAATAATGCAGGGGAAAAGCACAGAATGCCCATTAAAGAAAACAATTTCAATAACGAGTTGAGCCCCTCAGGGACAGAGCTATTTAAAAAAAGCAATCAGAAACTTGGAGGGTGGGATTTTTTTTTTTTTTTTTTCATTTATTTGTATTTAAAGCATTCACAAGGCCAACATACAAAGCCAAAGAATGGGGCATATGGTTAAAAACCTGAAGAAAGAGTTCATTTTTTTTGTGAAGTCAACAAATACTGTAGATTAAAAAATGAGATCTTACCAAAACTGCCAACTGTAGAAAAATACTCCTTTGTTCCAGAAATCCCTCTGGGATGACATTCTTTACATATGTTAATTTTTGTTAAGTTATATGATGCTCCACTAATGAATGGAACAAAAGTGGTTAGATGGCAATGAGAGACTGAGTAAGCCAGGAATCTTTCATTATTTAAAGCTATGCATGAAAGGTTGGGCATTAAAACTTGCCATTTTCAGAGGTTTATGCTCAGCTATAAACACTATATCCAACTTAACTGTGAGAGTTTCATTGTGAGTGCAGCCTGATTTTACTGATTATGACTTACAGAAGAGTCATGTAAAAGCAACAAGAAGAAATGGTTAAATCTGTCCGAGTATTGCAGGATGTGAATTCTTAACTGAAATGCATAATGTATATTGTAAATCCAGGCCTCCAAGAAGAAAGATGACCCTGTAGATGGATTAGATTGAAGTTAATCTTTGAAACGGTGACTGTGGCACAGGTTTCATGGGTGTCTTGGAACCAGCCAATCGACCTTTCTGTCTCAGTTTCTGACTTTCAAACCTTCTTCTAAAGGAAATAGCCCATTATTATTTTTAATTGTTGCACAGTAGTGTTCTGATATATTAAATTCTCTCATTCCCTCCTTTTTTAATTTAACATTAAGCACAAATTGTAAAAGCATACAAACATGAAACAGCTTGCTTGAACCTGAGGTTCCTCGTAATCTCTTTATTTCTCCTTCAACAGTTATTACCACTATGTCCAAGTGTTTGGTCAGTTGTAATTGCCCTGGCAAACAAAGCACAAAGATTCTACAGATCCCTTTTCTGTGATTAACAAGTTCAGAGGAGACAAACCAGGTCGTCGTCCCCCATTTTGCAGTTACTGCTTGTCTTAAAAGAATCTGCATTGTATTTATCAACATACTTTTCTGTTAACTCATCAGAAAAACAGGTGGAGATCTGGAAGGGGTATCAGCAATTCATCCTATAGTGTTAGTGAAATCAGCTGGTGATTTTTAAGGATGTGAAAGAAATGATATCTTAGAGATGAAACAAGGAATACCTTTCAACACATACTGTGATGATTAACTGCCATGAAGCAGTCATGCTAATTGATACACAGTATTTGGCAATATTTAGTTTTTATTCTCTCCTTTCTCCTTCTATGGACATAGCTGCTGAGGGACACAGGCGTTATCGTAGCCCATTTCTACACCATCTCTTGAGCAGACATACGGGGTGGAAAAGTAAGGAAATGACAGTGTTACACAAAGACATATATACATACTCTGGTGGAGCTCAAACTGGGTTATATATGTTTTCCTAAATATTTTAGTCTTCTTTTCTTGTGGAAGCAAATACAAGTTATTGTTTTATGGCAGACAGACTCTAGATGTTTACTTAATTTTCTTTTTAAGCTAGGAGGCTTTTATGATCAACATATTGCAAAAATGATAATGGAAACTATCTGAACAACCTGATCTTGTAGATCAGGCTGTGAGTGTATGCCCACTGCCATGAGGAATTACATAATCTTCAAGGTTCCTTCCAAATCAAACTATTCTATGATTCTATAGTTCTCTGTGTTTGAATGTTGCATCATTTATTTATTTATTTATTATTTCAGAGTATTTTGTGAGTGGAAGAGTCTAATTAATTTCCTTTGATCATCTCACTTCTAAGTAAAAGAGATTGGTTTCCAGTGACAATGATCAGAAAGTCAACTTCCTAACACTGATATATTGCCTTTAGAATCTCCTGTGAAAAGATGAAAAGTCAGTATGCAGAGATTCTAGATCGTTCGTCATTGGTAAAGAAGCTATTTTAAAATTAAATGACATCCTGCTGAAGTTTTGCAGTGAATCCCCTTTCTTTCAGATGTCTCAGGCCCATTTTTCATGCTGTTGAATGGTTTTGAAATGTGTTTAAACTCATTTTGTGTATGGGTGTTCATTCCAATCATTCTTGTTAAAGGAATATTCTGTCTTTGCCAAGCCCAATCTTTTTTTTCAGATGACCTTCAGATGAAATTCTGTCTTCCAAATCATACTTATATATGTCTTTCAGTCATGGTACCAGGTGAAACTCAACAAGAAAACTGGTTCATCTACTTGCTTTGTCTAATATGTCCTAACTGTCTGATATTATGCTTTTGGGAAAATATTCATACTGATTGGCATGAAAGTGCTCCGTGATCACTAGTTCAGAGCAGAAATCTAAGAAAAAGGTTTAAATTGCCTGTCTGGAGAATTGCTTCTTTCCATTGATTACAGGAAGAGTTTATGAAGAATAATGTGTAGTGTAAGTACTTGAAGACAGGTGCTAAAAATACCTTCCTAATTTCTTTTCCTCGAAAGACAGAGAGCTCTGTATATTTATGCTTTTGTTTAAATTAAAACTAATAGATTTAATCCATTCTTTATCCCCATAATGGGACAATGGCAAATAAATTCCTCTTTTGGATATAGGAATGTGTAGTTTCCATGCATATTGATGAACTATTAAGAAAAAAAAATCTATAGAGTACTCTGTTCAAGTTGCTTGACCTTCAAGATCCATGAATGAAATAATTTGTGCTGTGTCTATTATTCCCTGTTGACCTTATCCTGCTACTCACTTGATCTGGTGGCTGCTGAAAGGTCGGATGAATTGTGAACATCATGAGCTGTGTGTCTTTTTTTTCAGCTGTCAAGTCTAATTTCCTGTTCCCCTGAGGTTTATAATTTTCTTTTAAAATTACTCCTCAGTAATGCAAACACATGCAGAAATAAGGATGGTAAAGATTGTAGGTGGGATGAGTCTGAATTTATTAGTGAAGCAATTACTCCAGAAAACATTGCACAGTAGAAATATGTCTTGCTCTCAGACAGTGCTCTACTGATTTTTCTATAGGAGCACAAGGAAATTACTTACATAGATTTATTAGAATTTTTTCATTCATGTGGAGCATTTTGGTGCAAAAACAAAGGACATTCCGTCCCACTTCCCTCCCCCCACCCCCCAAATTTTTTGAAATAAATATATTTTAAACGTAGTTCCTCAAAACACAATGCTCTCCACCATTCTTGCCCACCCATTTCAGTGTGAGTGTGTAATACATGACATTCTCTAGCATTATACACATCTGCAAGGCCTTCTACAGAGGATACTAAAATATATTATCATTATAATCCTGCATATGTGTTGTTATATACTCTAAAATGAAGTTTCCATTAACTGTCCTGAATCACTTAATCAAGAATCTCTATAAAATCTCTATCCAGCAAAGTTCACTAATACATACAAACATCAGGCAATTCAAGGGAACTTTTTTATTGGTTTTCTAACAGTGAAATATTTTGTATGTATTCAGATGAACTTATTAATTTCCTCTATACTTGTCTCAGCCATGTACTGTAAATAATGCATTCAAAGAAAGGAAAATTCTTGGCAAATCAAAGTTAATTTTTATGAACTATTTTCACAGTTTTCTGTGCAGCGTTTAGTTCTTTAGTGCCATTTTCTTCCTCATACATATGCTATTTATTTTTTCACTTTATAATTATCAACACCTATCTTGATCCCTTCAACTGACAGCTAAATATTTTTAATAAGTGATGATTTATAAGCCTTTCTTCATTTTATTTTATTCTTTGACAAATAGTATTTATAAGTTAAATAAGATCTGTGGATTTTCACATCTTTTTCTCAACAACTCATTGTGTCATTGGTTTAGTTTTTGTGAATATGCACCTGGACAAGTCAGATGATTTCTCGTCTTTTACGGAATACCTTGACATCAGTGCCAGAAGCAATCACTAGGGAACTTAGTCTCTCACAGGCAATAACAAGATAGATACACAAACAGTAGTAAGATCAGCAGATCAGGGTAGCATATGTTCCTACTGCTCTTCTTTCTCCACAGGCAGAAAAAAATTCTATTCTACACAAGTTCTCCCATGTTTAAAGTAGTTGAGAAATTTGTGACTAAAATGAAAGATGCAGACTGGATTTATTAATCATTTATTCATCCTGGGAAGCTGTCAAGATAATGTTTTCATCCTATACCAATGTGTGCATTTGTTTGTACTACGGAGTAGATCCAGTACATGCATTTGAATGTTCTTCTATTTGTTCAGGACAGTTGTAGGCCCTCTCCAATACTTTTCTTCTTACTTGGAGTTCTGGCTGAGGATTACATACGTATAGTACTTAATAAAGAATATATCCAGTCTGATTCATGAAAGTAATTATCATTTCTATTGAGTTAGTGCCAATCATTTTTAGACCATTAGCTGAAGAGATTACAGACTTACGTCTTTGTTGACCTGAATTTGTGTTCTTCTGGCTTAATTAATAACTTTCCTGTGTGAGGCATGTGATGAACCTGTGAATAATCCTGACATGTTGTTATTCTGCCTTGAGGTGACACTATAGTGCTAGTAAAAGTGAGGACAGGGATTTCATCTTCAGCAACAGGGAAAAAAAACAGAAATTTGGATTGTGTGAACCATTTCCCACTTCATTCTTAGATTTATTCTGTAGAAGACATCAATATGCTGCTTGTTCACTGTTATGATTATGTTCTCAGAGGAATTAGTAGCAAATGACATAGCATGTAAATTATAGATAATTAAGTACATATGCAGAGACACTATTTGAAGTGCCCAAGGTTAATTTCTGTGTAAAATAATGTTACAATCACTTGAAAATTGATCAGCTATATGCAAATTGATTAAGAAAACCCTTTCATCTTTATACATTAATCAAATGTACCTATTCAGTGAATAGTAGATGCTTCATTTGAAATATCTTCAAGATATAAGTGAGCAAAAAAATATCAAAATGTAAAGCAAATTATTTACACTAATCATATGAACAATTTTGTTTTGTAGTCAACCAGATGCTTCAGAATATAAAAAGATAAATCAAAAAATTAAATCAAACAGGGAGAAAAGGTCCTCATATAGCTGAGGCAAGGGACTGGATTCAGGAAATTTAATTTCGGTTTCTGACTCTGTCACAGACTTCCTGTGTGACCTTAGATAAGTCATATTTTCTCTCCAGACCTTGTTTATTCATCGGTTAGAGGAAAGAGGAATGTATTTCCTTCTTAACTCTTCTATCTCTCTCCTATTTTTACATTTTTGTAAGGTACAGCATATACAGCAATAGCGCCACTGAAAACCTTTCATTAAATGCTTCATACTTTAAATTTTAATGATCTCATTTTTTAGAAGAATGAAAGCTCTTTGGTGCCACAGATATTTTGTGGCTGAATGTATGCTGTTTTGAATATCTGCTCCAGCAAAGCTGACACATTCAATCTCAGCACACCATTTTATTGTTTTAACATGGTACTCAGTGTGTCTTTATTAGATTTCCAAGCAGATAGATAAGAAACCCGCACCCACACTACCTCTTTGTTTTGGTACAAGAGGAGCCCTCCTGCAGAGTGAGTTGGCTTAGCACCATGGCACTTGTGGCCGTCTGGCCAAACCTTTGACTTTACACGCTGAGGGCCCTAGCAGAAGCATCCATACAGCTGATACCAAGCAGAAGTATCAGCTGTGCTCCTTCAACAACTCTGTAGTAAATATGCTACCCAAATCTTATACTTTGTTTACTTCTGGGACCTTTAGACACTGGACAAATTTCTAAGAACAGTCAGTGAAATTATGAAAGATCTGATAGAAAAATATTCATCAGCAGACAGCACACAAGTCTCACTACCATACATGGACATGTAAAAACTCACTGCCATCCAGATATGTAAAATCACTCACTGATGTCAGCATTTATAAGACCTCATGCCAAATTCATCATAATAAAATATGATATAATTTTTATTTCCTTATAAAAATTACAGACAAATTTTTGAGTGAAAAGTGACTGTTAAATAAGTTTTCACAGCTGAATTTGTTTTATTGTAGGTAATAGTGTATTGCAATGCAGTAAAGTAGCAGATATTCCTTTTCTTTCAGTACTTATATCAAGAGAAATTCAGTATAAATACAAAAAAACAATTGAGTGATTGAAAATTGTATGATGTCCTTAGTGCTTTCTTTGTATTTTAATCCTGTTTCAGTTTTTACTTTGTAGGCTTTATATGATAAAAACAGATTTTATTCTCATGTGAATTTCTTTTAAAACAGGAAAAAAGTCCAATCTCTACAACAATAATGTCTATACTTAAACTGGTAAGATTTAAAACTAAGGATATTTATAGCTATGAGCACAAACTGCTTCAGTATATATAGTTTTTTTGAAAGCATGGAAGAACACCCATCCCTCACAGAGAAAGGTGTTTTAAAATACTCAAAAACAAACAAACAAACAAAACCCTCAAAAAAAAAAAAAAAAAAAAGGATACTTCAATAATTATTTCTATTTAGTGAATCTTCAGACATAGTGTAGTTTCCCATGGTGTTTTTTACACTCAGATGTTTCTGTACTTGGGCTTGTTATGTAGATTCTTTGTTCATGTGGGAGAAACACCACTTGAAAGATCTGATTTCTCTCATCTAAAATCAGCACATATTTACTGTCTATATTTCTCCCCATAATATAGAATTTCTTCTCCTATTATTAGATATAGGCAAAATAAAACTTGCTACTTGTAATTAACGTTTAACTAATTTAAGCAGTGAATGAACAGTAATAGTTAACTGTCTACATTTCCCAGAGAAAATCTCTAAAAAGGGATTTTTTTTTTTCCAAATGTCTAACACAGCTTTTTAAAATCAAGGTAGTAGTCCACTGTTCCACCCAACATGAAGCAATGAGTCAATTTCAGTTATTCTATACCAGCAGGGTAAATCATATCCTGCACACTCTTTCTGCAGTGTCACTGCCCTTGATACGGGAATACAGTCTCGGGAATACAGTAGAAAGTCCATGTCACTAGCTCAGAGAGAAGCAAATATGTCCTCAGCTTTATCAAGTCAGCAAATGCATTTTGCTTCCTTCATGGCTTTAAAATTTCACTATATTGCCATTGTGCAAGGGACATGGACATCCATAAGAAATAAAACAATTCAGGAAACATCATATAATGAGAGTTTAGTAAAGATGGGCATTATGCAGTTGTAGTCCAGATCAAGATCTGTATCTGCTATTTAAATGTATTTGATTTACACCAGAAACTTTCATGAGGTTGGTGCAGGTGTCATCTACTTAATAATAATAATTTCCGTCATTCTTTTTCTTTTTTTCCCTCTGGCCTTCAGGTGAATGAATTGTTAAGAACTCATTGCAAATGAAGTATTATTTAAATAGCAGTATAATTTTTAATTAGCAGTTTTAGATTCATGTGTTTTTAAGACTGGAAGGGACCATTACATCACTGAGTTCAACTTGAACAGTGCAGGCTCTAGAAGCACATCATTTTCTCTTCTCATAAGCTCTGTAAATGGTGTTTGGCTGCAGCTCATCTCCTAGAGATGCATTTAACTCTAATTAGAGAAATGGAGAATCTTCCTTTTTTCTTCATAGTAAGATGCTCACAGGGTGAAAAATCCTTGCTGTTAAAATTGTGCTCTGTTTTTGTTGTGGTAGAATTGTGAAGGTTAATTCAAACTTCCTTAAATATAATAACTTAAGTCTTTGTTAAAAGAAAATCCTTTGAGTTCCATCAGTTATTTTCAGCTTCGAGTTTTCTTGATCATTGGTGAAAAGGAAAAACAAAATTGGCTATGTCTAGTCTGACTTCTGCCCTTGGATTTTTTTTTTTTTAATTTATTTTTTTGACAATAGCAACAGCCAAAAGAATTTTGGGTAGCTTTGTTTGAAACCAAAGGAATAAGATAAGCTTTAAGGAAGGTATTTGCACAGCTTTAAAGTTAAGAATTTACAATCAGAATGTGATATTTTTAAAGTAACTGGACATTAGAAACAGACATATGCCTGCATTCTGTTAGAATACGTCTCTTAAACTTGTAAGTACTTCTGTGTCATCAGTATAGAATCCATTCCTACATTTCACCTTGTGGATCAGGAACCCCAAATGAAATATTATTACTACTTTTGTCTTCACTACTTCCAGAAAATTTGTTAATTTCCTGGTACTTTAACTTTCCAATTATTTTAAGAAATAAACTGAAATTATGAAGGAATGAGACAAATTTTTGAAAGAAATTCAAAACTTTTAAAAATAAACTTTATATGTGTGTTTGAATTATGCTTCTAGAAAATGTGAAGTTAGTGTTTTTCCACTCATAAGCTGAATTCTCTGTGAATATTTCCTTTCATAATGAAGCTTTTTTACCCTAATGAAGTGCTAGTCTCTGGAAAAACGTATATAGCCTGAGATGAATTAGTAACCTTACCAAATCAGCACGGCAGTGACCACAGTGATGTAGGTGGTACAGGGACAGAGAAGGGCTTTCAGAGAACCCCAGCTCAACTGGACTTTAATAATTCCCATGAGTTTCTGAACCAGTCAACTCAGGAATCTCAACTAGAGAAAGTTTAAAAAATATATGTTTCTTGTTTCACCAGTTCCTACAGATCATTATTATTCAGATGAATAAATAAATAATAATTAAAAAAAAAAGTGGGAATTTTATTAGTGTACTAAAACCTGCAGTGGAATTATTTCAATTTAAATCAACAGTTTTAGGTGAGAAAAGTTCATGCATCTTATCCTTCAAACTCAGAGTAAGGCAAACATAGAAATTAATACAAAATCAAAGCAAAAATAAGAAAATCTCTCTTCAAAATTGTGTAACAGCTTATTTCACAGCTTAACCAGCGTATTTTTTATTGATATGAAGAACATCCTTGCTTTCTTCCTTCCTTTCTCTTCTTCTCTCTCTGTTACAGCTTTTCCTTTCTAGAAAATACTAAGATACCAAAGTTTCTGAATTGAAAATAGAAATATGTAGTTTTATTACTAAGGTGCTATAAACTGTATGAAATAATCTATAAGAACTTAGGGAAGCCTTTATGAAGGATTCATGAGACACTGGAAAAACTGTCCCACTTATTCAGCAAATCTGAGAGTGGAGAAATACTGGGATCCAGGAGGTAGTCATCAGGTTGGTGACGCTGACTTGATCTCCTCAAAATAAAATCTGATCTGAAGAAAAAATAAATCAATAAAGGACAATGAGTTTTTCTTTGTAATTGTAAGACTTACTCAGTATATCTGGGCTGCAAATCACCATGTCTCAGTGTTCTCTAGGTTCCCATTTCTAATACAAGAAAATAATGCTGGTAGGCTGCCCATGAAACACTACTCAGCAAAGGTTTAGGAGAAGAATTCTGAAAAGGCATCTTGTTTTAGTTTGACAGCCTTACTCCTGCAACAATTAGTTAGCTTGTTAACTTGTTTGTGAACAAGGAAAGCGATATATGAACTTGCAAAAATTACCATCAGTGTGATATTTTCCTGCACACCGGAAGAGAAAGTAGAGCACAAATCCTATGTGCTAATTACAACTCTTCTAGAGCTTTATTTCTACTATACGACACTGCAAAGCTGTATTTTTATTTATTTGTCATTTTTATTTCTCATTTTATTCCTCTTGTTGTGAAGATTAATTGCTGAATGCTTCTAAATGGTTTGGCAGTCAATGATAACTATCACTGTAATTTATGGTAATTGAACACCTATAAACTCTTTTTTTAGTTTGAAAGGTCAATGCCAGCCAAGGCTTGATTTAGAATTATTTTTTTCTGTTAAATAATAATAATAATAATAATAATAAAAACCACAAATAAAGTTGAATCAAGCAAAGGGGATCGTAATCATAAACTCAGAATATGAACATTTTCTTACTTTAGGGAAAAACTCATAATCTAATTTACATTTTAAACATCCACTTGCAGTTATGTGAATTCTGAACATCGGTGTTGTTCTGAACAACATCCCTGGCTATGTAAGCTTCTAAGTGTTTCTTCAGATCTGCCAGCAGAAGCTTTATACTTAAGTATACCTGCCAGCAGAAACTCACCACTTAAATTCACCAATGCTGTCTCCAGACATAATGATCCTAAAATTAAGTTGTAATGATAAAGGAGGAAGATCCATGGCTTTTGTCCAAGTTGGGTGCAGGGAAAGCACATAGTGAATTCTGACTTTACGATTCCTTCCAGTTTGTCTGGATTACACTCATAAAAAGAAGTATGATAATAGTATTAATAATAATTTAAATTAGTTATTTTTCCCTGGGATGAAGAGCAATATCTATGCTTAGTTCTATGCAGCCACAAAAAAAGAGGGAATGTCAGACGTATCATTTTAATTCTAGTAAATGTCAAGAACTGCAGATTATCATCAGCACTGAGTGATGGTGGACCTTGGACTTTTTTGCAGAGAATGTGATATGCAGGCTGCTCCAGGGTGAAGGCTATGCCATTTTATATTCAGTTATCACCACTAATAAACAAGCGTCCTGAGTGTTCACTGCTACTATGTGGTTGCTTTGGAGTTTTATTCCTCTTTGAGAGATCTTGTCCTAGCTTGCACCATTTAGGTGTAAACACGTATGAGGTTTTAATGTTCCCACTTTAATTATCCTTGGTAATGAATGAAATACCCTAAACCAACACCACCCTCTCAATTTGAATGATTCTGCAATTTTATTCTAATATTTTATTTTTAGTTGTCATGCTCTAGCTTGTACTTACCTGTTAATATCTTTTTCTTCTTCATCATGATCTTTCTCCCTATTTTCCCTTAAAGGCCCAGTTCTGCAAGTTTATTGTACTCTCCTGAGGAGTTCTGACTCCTTTTGTGATGAATGGAAATTCAGTTCTTTTAAATCTGCACATTTCTACGTCTTACTGTTAAAGTTCCTGCTCCTGGATTTGGATGTTAGTTCTTATCTAAGTGGTTGAAGTATCCAGAGCAATTTGAAACACCAGCATTAAATTTTGCATTATTCATGGGGAATCTTCCTCTTCTCAGGTTTTAGAATGTCAGTATTGAAACTAGGCTATTGCTTACATCTTGCTTTCTCTTCTGATTATGTTTAGATTCTGGACTATGAACTGTTTATGACAAATGGAAAAATAAACAAGGGGTAGAATTACTGACATGTTAGGGACTTCATCTCAAATTGTGTTCTACTATTTAGTTAAACTGGTGTGTCAGCAGTTAGAATAGTTTGCTGTTAGAATAAAATAAAGTTGTTATTAGGGTATTTAACATTATATCTATTTAATACCTTGCCTTGCCTCTATATAAATCTGCCTGATCTGTTTGCTGACATTTTTTTAAATAATATATAAAAATATTGGTTTTGTTCATATTAATGTGTGCAATATCTTCAAGTTTGGAAACTCCTTCAGAAGTCAATTTCCTCACTCGTTAGGTAAGTATAATTTTACTTAATTTTTTGAAGGCTAATTATTTACCTTGTGAATATTTTATTGAAGAGCTAAACTTTAACTTGGATATTATCAGTAATATTACTGTATCACAGTAACTATACATAAAAGACTGTACTCTGTCGTATAAAGTTATAACATGTTCATGTGAAAACTATCCCTGTAGATTGCTTATTCTCTTTTATTAGCTAATCGTATTAAGATTAGATGATGATAAAATTAGCATAAGGGGAAAAATATGAACTGGTTTGCATTTATAACTTATTTCTCGATGTAACCTGGATGAGAAAACAATTTTAGTTAAACTTTCCAAGCCAACAGAGTTTTTTTAAAAAAAGTACAATTATGATGAAAGTTGAAAATGCACTTTTTTCCCAGTGGCAATTTGTGGAATTTGTTGTAAATGAGAACTACATTTTGGTCCTTAAGAAGTTATCACACCTGTTGTTTTTCATCACAGCCATCCAGTCCAAACTTGCTTTTTTTTTTTTTGTCCTGTATCCTACAATCTATTTGTCTTTCTAATAATCCTTTGTTTGTTTGTTTGTTTGTTTCTGGAAGCTTAATAACAAATGGGTAGAATACCTGTGTTCTATTATTCTTCTATTTATCACCCAGGGTTAGAACATACTATTAACTTAAATAGTAAACAAATATTAATATAGGAATATAAGAAAATCCCCGTAAGGTCAGAATTTAGTATATAATCCCATGCATAGATATATCTTTTCTTTTCTTTTCTTTTCTTTTCTTTTCTTTTCTTTTCTTTTCTTTTCTTTTCTTTCCTTTCCTTTCCTTTCCTTTCCTTTCCTTTCCTTTCCTTTCCTTTCCTTTCCTTTCCTTTCCTTTCCTTTTCCTTTTCCTGCAAAAGAAAGAAGAGTCAGCAGACAGTTCACAGGGACCAAAACTGTAAATTCTTTTTGTCTGGTCTGGGCAAGGAATAGTAATTGTCTTACCATGTATTCACCCTGTTACAGGAATCTATGTGAATCTTGTCTTTTGGAAACAAGTATTCAACTGTGCAAACTACTGCTAAACTTATCTCTCATTAAAGAATTTCTAAGGTCACAAAAGATCACAAAGATCACAAATCTTTCATTCACTTCATGTGTCCATAGTGTCGAATCTGCTATGTAGTCTCAGTCTGAAGGAATTCTTATTTTCAAGGGTATCACATTTGAAACATTTGCATAGCAACTAACAATTGCCCCTCTAATGCTGATCTTGGATGATTCCTGACAGACCCAGTGACACACTGAAAAATTTCACAGGCAATAGTAGGATTAGTTCAGGCTGCAGAAGGAAGATGAGATTAAATGAGAAATGTTGTCAGAAGAAATGTGGCAGGAAAGAAGTTCAGTCAAAAAGCATTACTAAATACAGAAGAGTAGATGAAGGTTGACACCAGAAGTTTCCTGCTGTCATTTTCTCTTCAGAGGATGAAATGGAAGACTCCAGCACATATCAAACTCAAACTGCAGAGTTACACATACTGGCATTTTATAATGGCTTCTTAGCTCTCCATCTCATTCACCTCCCCTTCTTTAGTTTTAAGAGATTTTTACCAGACTTTACGATGGCTTAAGCCAGGATATTCTACTGAAGTCAAATGTTTCATATTAGAAATCTGAACCCTATCATTTTGAAGCCAGAGCTGTGCTCCTGCCCCAGGTGTTCTTTCTAGGTTTTATGTCCATTTTATGTCTGCCTTGTGGTTCCAGCTGCTACACTGAAAATGGTGCACTGCAAATGTAAGGTTGTATTTGGTGACTCTTTGAGTACGCTTCTGTCTTTGAACCTTCTGGACTTTAGTTTCAAAAGGAATAAGAAGGTATAATGATGAATGTGGCTTTCAGACACAGCCCTATTTTACTCCGATCCAGAATTCATCTTTCAGAATTCAGATTCTGTGATCCGTAATTTAATTTTCTTATCCATCTATTTAGTCTTTTCATCATTTTATTCTGACTTATTTGTTTTAATTTCAGGAATATCTTTTCCATTACTACTATTCTTTTCAATGTTCTGAGTTGTTTTCCTACCTAATACGCCTAGAAATGAATAGCATATGAAAATTGAATACTAAAAAGTATCAAGAAATGATGCACACCTGAATTAAAAGGTAATAAATCTAGATCATCTGGACAGATGAGAAGCACATGTTGAAGTTCCTGTGGGACTTTTTTTTTTTGTCAACTAAGAAATATTACTTTCTACTGACTGAGTGTTATGTGTCTGTATTATTTTTGGCTAGTTCACTTGATATGTGATGTTGATCTGAATTGATGTTTCCAAACAGACCGTTCACTTTGTCGATAATTCAGATGCTAGTGAGCTGTCTAGGTATGCCAAATTGCATATGCTAACATTTAATGCCAGACTGAACTTGCTGTGCTATTCAGCAGGATGAATTGCCATAAGGGAGAGTGGCTCCCCAGGTGTATTCTGCCATATGTTTCATGGTGTAGTAAGCAAAGAGTCCGTAGTACTTAACCCACATCTTGCAATACAACTCCAAACCTGTTCCTTTGCTTAGGTTCTGGGAATTCCTTTGAAAATTAAGATCAAGATAAATAAATGATACAGCTCCACTATAGCCAACATAATGAGAACTGAGGTAGGAAATCCCAGAAATGTTTCCACTGAAGATCTCAGACTCACCTATCTGTAAGAATATGAGGTGAGCATTTAAAAAGACATGTTAAAGAATGGCAACAGAAACCTTAAGATAATATGTGCAAAGGTAAACACCCAGAGATCCATGGAACTGGGGGTTTCAGCTGTGGGGTCTTGGTATTCAATATAGTTCCAAAAATATTCTTCCACATTTCAGTTCAACATGAGTTACGGATTCTTGAAGACAAAATACATTTGCTCTTCACTGTGCTAGAACACATGGACTTAGAAAATCAGTTTATTTATTTCTCTAATGCAGCTCTTCCCTTTAAAGGGGGAGAGAAGATGATTATACCTTTTCGTCTTGAGCGCTTAAGCATTCATGTTGCCACTTAGACACACTGATGTCATTGTTATCACTACTTCCATCCAATGTAACTAATTTTCTAAAATTTCCTCTTCATTAGAAACTGCTTGCAACAAATAGAAGGTAATAAACAATTATTTACATCTGATAAACCACTATGAATATTTAACTTTGAAATGAAGTATTACGGCAGAATGGTGTAACACAACAGCTTATGCCTTCTCTTGATCATAAATTGGACAAGAATTGGAACAGTTGGAGAGCATCCCATCTCTAGCCACCATCTGCTTGTTATAAAATGACTGTATGTTGTAATTTTTTCCTTTTTTTTATTACTGTTATTAACACACAATAAAAAGTGCATTTAAATAACATTAAGGTTGTAACACAGACCAACGAAATTGAGATTGTTGATCTGAAATTTTCGTCTTATATGGTTGTTTGGATGTCCTCTTTTGCAACATTTTTTTTTTGCATTCTATCATGTCCTGCCATTTGCTGAATTTGTAGCAAGTATCCAACAGTGATAAGCACCCATCTCTTCTCTGGAATATTATTAAACCTTTTCCTCTTCATTTAATTTATAATGCATAACTAGAATGGCTATATTTTTATACTTTCAGCTACTAAATCTAGTAGCAAATAAAAGTATGGTACTGCATGTCTGAAGTTATAAATGTCCCACTGTTTTCAGAGCAGGTGGTATCAATCTATAGACAGTCTCTGTTTTACTCAGCTCTCAGGTCTGCCTGAATGGGCTATTGATTCTTTTTGTACATTATTTGTCCTTTTGTACTGTTTTCTTCCTCTTCTGTATTCTTTTCTGATTAAAGAATTGTCTCCTGTTCCGTTTGCAAAGAGCCTCCAGAAATAAAATACTCAGATTGACTGATTTATTCTTTCTGCTGCTTTTAAAAAATTTTTATACAGAAGACAATAACATAAACTTAGAGTCTAATGCCAACTGTACCATGTTCCATAGAACTTGCTGTTACGTTGTGTAGTTGGTTTCAATTAGAAAAATACATAAATAATTAACAACTGTCCAATGACTCAATTCAGGCTGCATTGACTGGGACCACTTTTTCCCAAAATTCGTATCTTTCTAGTACACCCATTATGTAGATATTCGAATTATATTAATGGTATTAATTAATGTTTCCATTGAAGATCTCAAATTAATTAATTAGTACAGTGGTGTCATGACCAGGGCTTAGTGGCATCATGAAGAAGGCTTTAGCTACTTATACCATGGAACTAACTTCAATAAGTCTGGTCTTCTGAGAGCAGATGGGGTTCATCTTCAGAGAAGAGAAAGACCATCTTTGTCAAGAAGCTTTGCAATTTAATCAAGAGGTCTTTAAGCTAGAGTCACAGCGGGAGGGGGTTCTCAACCCATCTCACTTCAAGGCTGATAAGAGTAATGGATTCCCTGGGCCTGGAGTTGGATCACAGGCCAGGAAGACATTACCTAAAGATCAGAATAAAGGTTCGACTAGTAAATCAGATTCAGTAGCAGCCCAGTTCAAATGCCTGTACAGTAACACATGGAGCATGGGGAATGTGCAAGAAGAGTTACAGGTGTACACACGCCTACAGGATTATGATGCCATTGGCATCACTCAGACATGGTGGGATGGCTCTCATGACTAGAATATAGGAATAGATGACTATAAACTCTTCAGGAAAGACAGACGGGAAAATTGGAGGGGCTGTTGACCTCTACATCAACAACCAGTTGGAGTCCAGGGAGTTCCACCTATGGATGGATGAGGAGCTGACAGAGAGCTTATGGGTTAGGGCTTAAGGGAAAACAGAAGAAGGAGATAGATATTGTAGTGGGGGGCTGCTACAGGTCACCTGATCAGGAAGACTGAGTGGATGAGGCCCTCTATAAGCAGCTAGGATTGACTTCACATCCACAAAACATGGTCCTCATGGGGAACTTCAATCATCCCAATATCTGTTGGAAGGAAAACAGTGTAAGGCACAAGTAATTGAAGCTGGAATATGTTGATGATACCTCCCTCTTCCTCTTTTGGGGTACAGGAACCCATGAGAAGAGGTGCTTTGCTGGATCTTGTCCTCACCAAGGAGGGGCTGGTGAGTAATGTGAAGCTCAAGCGCAGCCTTGATTATAGCGACCATGGAATGGTGAATTTCAAGATCCTTAGGACATCAAAGGATGTGCAGCAAGCTTGCTGCTCTGGACTTCAGGAGAGCTGACTTCAGCCTCTTCAGAGAACTGCTTGGTAGGGTGACATGGGATAAAGCCATGGATGGAAGATGGCCCGAGAAACATGGTCACCTTTCAAGGATATCTCCAAGCCCAGAAGCAGTGTATACTGAGAAAGTGGAAGGTGGGCAAGAATATCAGGAAGACTCCTTGGATCAGCAAGGAGATCCTCGACTTACTTTGGTACAAAAAGAAAGACTATAGGGAATGGAAGCAGGAATGGGTTACCTACAAACCTACAGACTACAAAGAAATTGTCTGAGCTGCCAGGGATCAGATTTGGAAAGCTAAAGCCTGGATAGAAATAGATCTAGTCATAGACATAAAGGGGAACAAGAAGAAATTCTGCAGGTTGATCAGCGAAAAAAGGAAGGCCAGGGAAGATGTGGGCCCTCTCTGGCAGGAAACTGGAGACCCAGTCAGGAGAGATATGGAGAAAGCTGAGGTGATCAGTGAATTCTTTGCCTCAGAGTTCACCAATAGGGCTCTAGTTCAAGTTGCAGAGAGTAAAGGTAAGAACTGGATGAATAAAGATCTGCCCACTGTAACTGAAAATCAGGTTCGAGACCATCTAAGGAACCTGAAGATGCACAAGTCCATGGGGCCCAATGAGATCCATCCACGGTGTCCTGGTTTTATGATTTTTGGTTATTTGTATTCCACATCACAACATCATGTAATGCACTGGGAGTTAAAGTGTTAATACTCCAGTTCTGGGTACCTGTCCAGAAGAGAAGAAGAACTACATTCCCCAGGGGTCTTTGCAGTCAGAGAGGAGATGTAACCCCTGGCAAGGTCACCTGATGTCCATTTTTTCCTTCAGCTCTCCTCCTGATGCTTGTCCCGACCACACACATCACCTCAGCACTTCTGTCAGGCCTACAGCTTTCAGATACTCTCGCATTATATTTGATTTATTTGCTTCAATTCTAATTATATTGCATTATATTGTGTTAT
Organism: Alectoris magna; assembly: GCA_030625065.1. Lineage (NCBI taxonomy): Eukaryota > Metazoa > Chordata > Aves > Galliformes > Phasianidae > Alectoris > Alectoris magna. Next base: position 15,414,269 of record CM060561.1, read on the forward strand.
CTTGCATTCTGATACCATATCAAATAAATCAATTTGTTTCTCCTCAGATCGTTGCCGCTGTTTTTAAATATTTTGGGGTCCTCTGTTTCCCTTTTCCAGGGGCATAGATTTTGCGAAATCCATCCATCCCACAATCACATACTCCGCACAGTTCTAAGGGAACTGGCAGATAAAACTTCCAAGCCACTATCTATCATATTTGAAAGGCAATAACGTTCTGGTGAAGTTCCCATTGACCAGAAAAAGGGGAAACATAACCCCCATATTCAAGAAGGGAAAAAAAGATCCAGAGAACTACAGACTGGCCAGTCTGACCTCTGTGCCTGTCAAGATCATGCAGCACATTCTCCTGAAGGCTCTAGTAAGGCAAATGGAATACAAAGATGAGGTGATTTGTGGTAACCAACATAGCTTCTCCAAAGGCAGGTCATGCCTGAAAAAAATGGTGGCCTTTTCTGATGTAGTTACAGCATCAGTGGAAAAAGGAAGAACAACTGACATCATCAACCTGGATTTGTGCAAAGTATTGGACACTGTCCCACATGACATGCTGGTTGTCAAATTGGAAAACAATGGATTTGATGAAAGGACGACTAGCTGGATAAGAAACTGGCTGGATGGCTGCACTGAGAGAGTTGTGGTCAATAGTTCAGCGTCCAAGCGGAGTCCAGAGAAGAGTGGCACTCCTCAGGGATCGGTGCTGGGATCGGTGCTATATTTAACATCTTTGTAGGCAACTTGGAAAGTCAAATTCAGTGCACTGTCAGCAAGTTTGTCATCCTGGAGAAGGCTCATCAGGGACCTTATAGGGAGCCTACAGGAAAGCTGGGGCGGGACTTCTCATAAGAACATGTATTGACAGGACAAGGGGAAATGGCTTTAAGCTGAAAGAGGGTACATTTAGACTAGATACTAGGAAGAAATTCTTTACTGTGCGGATGATGAGACACTGGAACAGGTTCCCTGGCAAGGTAGTGTATGCTCCCACCCTAGAAGCATTCAAGGCCAGACTGGGTGGGGCTTTGAGCAACATGGTCTAGTGGGATTGGCAGACTGTGCCCCAGCTCTGTCTAGTGAAAGATCCAGAAGAAGTATTTTTAAAATTATTGCTGCATTTCGCCTTCAAATATAAAGATTATTTCTGAAAAAAATCTTGTTTTCTCAGAGGATGCTTTCAGAGTGATAGCCAGATACAAATAAATAAACTAAACAGGTGCATTTGTGGTGGCTACTCATCTGTCACTGCAGTCGGTTATAAAATATGGAGCCCTTGTAAGTTTCTTTCAAGTCCTAAAGGCTTCCTTATTCGGGAACAAAATGCTTGTTCTTGGCTTAAGTGCCAGTGCATATCATTTTATCTTATTTTTTTTACAAAACAGATTTTCAGAACATGACAATTGCACCTAGGAAGTCTTGCCCAAGAAGTTTTACTTCTTTATTCAGTGCTTAGCTGGAATCCCAGGCAACATTTACTTTAGCTAAAACTAACCGTCTAAAGCTGTAAATGCAATCTCAGGTAAAATGATGTTCTGTCCTAAAATTGTAGTGTTGATGGAAAAACATTGTGCTGTACAAGCCATTAGCTGATCCTGCCTATGGGGTGGGATACAAATAATAGAGCAAATTATCTCTTGATTCTATGCAGTTGGCAGATACTGGTGGTATTTAGAACTATCTGTCCAAGTATAAGCCTTCATTGGTGGTTTTCCAAGTTCCTCATATTTGAAATCCAAGAGTTCAGTACACTGATGCAAATAGATGCCCAAAGCTAATTAAGATTTTTTTTTTTCAGTACTTAAAAATTGAAGTGTTTTTAAAGAATTCTTCCAAAGCTGCATTGTTTTTGGTCAGCTTCTTTTCTGAAGAAGTTTAACTACTACACTGTATCTTCTGGTATCATGTTGTTTGCCTCCCCTCATCCCCCCATGGAGGACTGCATTCTTCTAGGAGTTTCTGTATCTGGATATCATGTACAGCCACCATCTCAGCCATTTTTCTTCAATTACGAAGCATTAATTTTACATCTATTGGCTTTGAAAAGAGTCTTCTCTGTTCCTACAGCATTCTTGTAGTCCCTTAGCTGCCTTGCTTCTGCTTTCATTGTCGCTCTTCTGTAAAGGCAGTAGTTGATTTCCTTCACTTTCTCACTATTTTGATTCTTTTTTTTTTTTTCATCTCTTCCTCTTCTTTGCACGACATGCAAAACCATTATGGAAAAAATGCAGTGCGAATTTCTAAATGTTCTTTATTTATAATCTGGAGCTCAGATAGAAATGTATTTCCTTGTTTATTCACTCTCATGACCAAAGAATGAAGCTCTTTTGGCTTTCCTCAGTACAATATTCCAAATAAAAAAATAGTTGTAATTTCTTGCTACTTTTATTTTTTTTGCATGGTTTTCCTCTGTCTCCAGGTAGAAGGTTTATGTTTGTTCAGACTGCAAGAGACCTCCACCTTATCCTATTTCCTTATTCTTTTGTTCTCAGTTGCCTGGTGCCACTCTTTCTTTTTGTCACCACCAGGTTTTTTATATCTCTAATTTTTCCAGTTGTTGAGGCTTTTTGATTCTTTGTCTTCCAAGAATTACCTCAGCCTACACTCAAATTTCTTTGTCTTTACTTTCAGAATTGAATAATGCTTTCATCCACAGATATTGCTTAATTTTATTTATTCAAAGTAATATATTTTGCTTTTGCATTCACAGTAATGAAGTTATCCATCCGTATCCTTAAAAAAAAACAGGTGAAAACTTTACTTGATTTGGGCAGCTAAGGTTTCTTTACTTCACCAACACATATCTGGTGGTGGTGATGGGTAGAAAACTCCATTATGAAGCCATTTAATGGATTCTTATGCAAAGCTCTATTCAGGCAGGATCACTCATCTCTCATCATCTCATTCTTCCATTCACCTTCTATGGCACTTGCACTGTGTGTACAGAAACTCAATTTCTGGCATAGCATAAATATTTTTTGCAATTGGGAGTATATATAGAGAGAAGAACTTTGTGAATATGAATAGTACAACTGCAACTGCAGAAGGGGAGAGGAGAAAAGAGGGACAGAGGATACATCCTCTCTTCCCTGTAGATCTGCATTCTACAACTGTATTTGTCAAATCAAAGCTGTAGCTTCCGTGTCTTTATCTTTCTCTCTCTCTCTCTTTTTTTTTTTTTTTTTTTTTCTCACTTATTTATTTTCATGTTAGTATTCTTCAGTTTTAACAGTGTTCCCTGGCTATTCCTTTAGACTTTAGACTTTATTTCAATAGATCCCCATTTTCATTTCTTTATTTCTTGAGGAAAATGGATTTATCAGCATTTAACCCATTCTCCCATTTCTATAGACCCATGTGACATATATTCTGTTCCCATCTTCCTTTCTTAATTCCTTCCACTCGTATCCATATATGACCTCCATCCTTTTTTTCTTTTGTTACGCATCATCTTAACTCACCTAGGTATAGATTTTTGCTCATCTCTTCAGATGATCATCTGCTACTGGATTATACTAACAATACTGGAAACATATGCTTCTACGTTCTGTTTCTGACCATTGTCTCCTCTGTTTTTGAATGTCCCCAGCAATTCTCTGTTTTTCACCCGATAGTATTCAAGTACTATTACTCTCGTGCATGGGTGTCCAGCCTTTTGAGCTGCCTTTTGAGGCTCAGTGAGGGAAGAGATATTGTCTTGGGCCAATGTTTTGATTGTTGCTAAGTGATGGGTGTGCAGTGAGGGCTAGGCTGCCTAGCAGAGGATATCTACCACCAATATGGCATGGTGGCAAGGGGTGGGGCTAACAACTAACTTTATTGGGTCTCATGCAGCCCACTGACTGCGGGTTGGACATACCTTCAAGACTTCATAACTTACTGATCTTGCATGTCCACATTTGCCTTTTTATATTATTCCATCTTTTTTTTTTTTTTTTTAAATTTAATTAATTAATTTATTTTTTTAAGTGCTCTGCATACCTTCAGTTTCTAACACAAGAGCCTGCACATCTTGTCAGTTTCTGTCATAATCACAATTCCTGTATGACCCTCACACTTCATTTGGAAGGGCTGGACTGGCCATCAGTTTCCAATCAATGGTGCCAACTTACTTTAATTTCCCTTGCCATCATTCTCATTTTTTATGTTCTCTGAAATGAGAGTGGACACTCTTTAGGGTAGGAGATTGATAGGCCTATTTGAGCCTCTAATAGGAAAAGGCCTCAGTGTTCAATGAAGCTTCTCCTTGCAAGTAACAGAGCGTCAGTACAAATAAATAACAGTTTTCATTATCTCAATGGTACTAATTGCTCTGAATCTTATAAGACAGGTTCAGTTTTGTTTTCCAACTTGCTCTTCTTATGCTGACAGAGAAAACAAATGGAAAAGGTATGTCTCCACAGCCCCAGGGGTTAAAAAAAAATGACAACAACAAGGAAAGACCACCAGATGATTTTCCATTTGTTAGCTGGTACATGTTCTTTCATTAACTAAATGCAATAGTGAGCTATACGTTATATTAAAAGACCTTATTTGGATTTATGTTCTGGGAGGCTTATTATTTATAACAGTCACAGCCAGATGAAGTTTTTCAACTGAAAATGATTTAAATAATGGCTTATTTGTTAATATCTGCACTGAAATATATAGTCATGTTTTGGAAGAGCTCAAACAACTATCATGCTCACTAATAATATCTCGTAATGTGCTTGCACTCAGTATCCTACTAACCTTTCTATAGCTCTGAAAATTGCTGAAGATTGGAGAGGTGTGAGGTCTCGCAGAACATTTCTTCCCACATATATAATTCCAGAAGATATGATTAAGGGGTGTATTCATGTCCATGTCCATGCTAAAGAAGAATAGTAATGGGTGCTAATAATAAATAACCAAGCAGGCCAATTAGACCAATAAGACCACAGCTGAAGGTACTGTATTTAGTATTAAATGCCATGAATACCAATAGATTTATGACTGATTCTCTTGGTCAAAAATATATTTCTTTTATTATAAATGAAACAAAGAGATACTTCCTTCTTATTTTTACTTAATATCAAATTAATTGTTGAAATTAATTATCCTTATTTATTTCTAGTCTTTGAAGATCTGGCATTTCCAAGGTTCTTGAGGGCTTCAAACATACACAGTTAATCCAAATAGTTAGATCAGTCTGTGAGTGATCCAAGGTTCTTGTTGTTTGTAGACACCAAGGTCTCTAGTAGGCTTCCTTCTTTTCCTACTGTTTTATTCTAAGTAAGTCTTCACTGCTTAGATGGGAAACTAACTACTCTGATCAGAGAGCTCTAAGACAGTGATTTCCCACAAAGCTACACAACAATCAGCTCAACACAGAAATATGAAAATAAATAAATAAAAAAGAATGCCAAGCCTTTTATTCCTATATCCAGTTCCAATATACCTATATAAAGGCAAACATTACCACCACCATAGTGCAGCACCATCAGTAACTTCCTTTGAGACGAGATCCATTTCTCTTAAGGATATGTAAGATATACATAAAAATACAAGACATGTCAGACTGCATCAGCCATCTCAGGCTTCAAACATTAATTTTACTGGTGGATGAGGTAATCTTCCCTAAACCTGTCCATTACAACTAGAAGGAATAAACAGGCATCATGGTCATCAAGCCAAGGAGAACTTCAAATTCAGCCACTCTGTTTTAAGCTGAAACAAGAGGTTCCAGTCTTCCAGAAAGTGCCTACTCAAGATGTATTGTTGAATATGGTTCTAATTCTAGTTGGGGTGGCTGATGTGTATTTTGCACAAATTCTTCTTTCGTTTGGTTTAATATAAGGAAATAATTATCCTCCTGATCTTGGGAATGCAGACACAATTTTGTTTCAAGACTTTTACTGAGTGCTGGAAACTGCCTGTCATGCCAAAGGTTTTTGTATTGCATTTTCAATATACAGTAGCATGGGCTTCAGGTACCTTCATCTGACAAGAATGTTACATGCACATTGATGTTGCTCTTGTGAATTTGATATCACTATCTTAATTTCAGTAAAGACATCAAATTCTCCTTCGAGAAAATTATGTATCACAAGTGAATATTTTTGTAGTCATCCGCAGTATCAGTATAAATATAACACACATGCAAGTAAGAAATTATTCATGAGCAAATTCTTCACGGGTCTTTCTGTCTCTCTCACTCTCTCTCCATATAAATATATCCAATTTATATCCACTTACACAAAATGCACACACATTCAAAAATGCTATCTATCTCAGAGTGCGGGGGATTTAAAAGGATTTTTACAATGAAAGAAACTTTAGGAGAGCAATGTGCACCACCACTTTCTGAGCCAGAGGTTAACACACAGAGAAGCATGGCTCGAGCAATGCAGCTGTGGATGCTGCTGAAGGATGAATTCTTTGGCTAGCAGAATTTGTATATGTGAACACTCATATTGGGAATGTCATCTAAGACACCTTGAGAAAGGCTAGTTAAATGGTCTTTATTTTCTACAGCCTACAAAAAGACTATTCCTATGATGAAAAAAATAAGTAAGGCATAATATGGGAACCTGGTTAAAAAGGACAAAAATACCAGCTAATATTGTAGAGGCCACATATATCCCTGTTAAAGCTCATGCAGCGATAACAAGTATGGCAGCTGTTATGTCCTCATTTTGTTTCAGTACCCTTACACAAAACACATTTAAAACAAACTAACTATTCACTCAGTACCCAGCAAAATTTAATTAAAAAAAGCAAAGTAGTTTGTGTGTTTTAGGAATATACCTCCTACTCAATATGTAACACACGTGTACATAGAAGTGCACCTCACTACATACAACAAGCCCCAATTCTTTTCCCTTTTGCAGCATAAAAATCTCAGCCTGATTTTCTTCAAGCCTTGTTATTAAAAAAATGGCTCTAGGGCAGTGAATGCCAATTTTCATCCCTTGGCCAATGTTTATAGCCAAGATGTAAACCCCTGAAAACAGGGGTTTATAATTTAAATGCTGACACAAACTTAACTAGAGCAATGGGAACACTGTTGCCATAATAACTGCCATTCTCTGGAAAATATTTATGGCAAAGCTTCAACCTTTCTTAAAGCAGAAATTCAGGCCTTTGGCTACCATTGACTGTGGGTAATGGCAGTGAGATCTGGATTCCAGGGGATGGAGCCATCAGCACTCAGAAAATGAAGCCATTCTAAGATGTCTGCTAAACCTGTTCATGACCTAAAGATGTACTTGATCCTGCAGCCCTGAAGCCAATGGAAGGTTTTGTTGTTTTTTTTTCTCCAGTGATTTGAATGAAAGTCAGACTTTCTCATGTCCCTCAGTATCACCTTCTTTCGTTCCTATCAGAACCTTCCAATAAAACTTGTTTATACATCTGTCTCTCCTAATTGAAACCAGAATGTATTCTCTGCTTTCCACTTCAACAATGCTGGAATTAATATCTTTTTACACCGTAAAAAGTACTATATTACAATTCTGTAAATATACTGAAGGAAAGACTGAATGTGAAGTTAAATAGTGATTTCTTTTGTAAGGACATACTTGTTTTCTAAATATCTCTTGTGCTTGCTCACTCTTTTTATCTCTCTCACACTCTCCCACCCCTCAGAGGCTTTTTACTTCTTTCCGTACACTGGAAAAAACTAGTGACTTTTTTGTAGAACATGGGAAATAAGTAGGATAGAAATGCCTTACATATGAAAACATGATATAAATGTAAAAAAGGAATGTAACTGCATGGAAGCATAGTCTCACTCAATTATAATTCATATAAATATTTTCTCAAGATATTATGAAAATATCTCGTATTCACAATGAATATAAAAATGAATAAAAAAAATATATTACACGACTATTTGCAAAATACTCTCCTACTGGTGATGTTAGGTTGCTCCCAAATGCTCAGGCCTCAAGTCTCCAGTGCCAGGATGTGCCACTGACATGACAAAAGGCACTGCTAAAGTTAATGAGTCCATATGCCAAAAGATTTTTCAAGCTCAGAGAGACAGATAACTCCAGAGAGTTCCTGATCCTGGTCCTCAAGGGCAGAGCTGAACTATTTATTTTCCTGTACTATCAAAGCTCACCTTTTTTTGATAGCCAGGATCAATTAGAGTAGCTTTCAGTCTGTTTTCATTTGTGATGGAGAGATTAGATCACTATATTTCAGCTTTAGGACTTTAGGCATCATAAGCTGATTGCTGACACCTGCCTCCTAACTTGAGCTACTTTGGAGAGGTGAACAGAGAAAATTAGGTACTGGTGGCACAATGCTACAGGGAAATATCCCACTGACACTTCAATTAATCAGGCTGTCCCTTCACTTTTTTTTTTTTTTTTTTTTTTTTTTGTGGTCTCGGTAATGTAGGATGAGGTAATGGAGAATTAAAACAGGAAGAAAATAGTTTCAAATTGTAAGATGGAATGAACACTAAGTTTCATTCATAGATTTATAGCAATATTGTCTAAGAGGATCAGTTCCTTCATGTAAAATATCCTGTAGCTTTATGATCCTCATGGGAGTTTATATACAAAACTTTGAAGGCTTGCACATATTTCAGAGTGTGCTTGCAGATCTGAGTTTGAATTTTGGATTATAACTGTCATTTACACTTTCTAGCTTATAGCACCATTTCAAGGTAAGACAAACAAGAAATTGCTTCTACCCAAGGATCTGCCTGTTTGATGGATTAAACAAAAAAACCTGAACTCTTTAAGGAATGCTGCTTTGAAATTTCAAGACAGTATGAAATTCACTTTTAACCAGGCATACCTCTCTTCTTTTATGGAGTCTACAATTTTTACATTTTTATTTCTCTCAGAAATAGATTTGAGTATTTAAGTTAGTTAGTTTATTTTACTTTTCCAAAGGTGTAAGGAGGATGAAAGTTAGCATATGAGTTTGCTGTTTCTTTGTAGGGGAGCTTCATAAAGGAGTGAGATTTATTAGCTCAAATAATAGAGTACGTAGAAGTGATTACTCATTTTCTTTAGGAACATATCTAAGTAAGTCATCTGCTAGGAAATGCAAAAGAAATATGTTTGCCTGAAACCCTGTGTTTCTTCAGGCTTTGATACTACTCTGCAGCCATGAGTGAGTGAATTATCTTTATGTATCTACTAGCTGAGTGCAGGTATTCAAGGCATTATTTTGAGTATTCAGTTTAGGCTGATACCATCTTCCTGTATGAATGCCTCAGTTACGATTTGCTGGTTAGTTTTATGCCTTTCCAACCCTACACCAATTCATCAGATCATTGACCCTGTGCAAGAAATGGCGCAAGACTTAGGAGAAGAAAGAATAAGTAAGAAAAAGAGGCTAAGACAATGAGATGTGTCTATTGTGGAAACAGGAAAGTTCCCATGTTTCAACTTTTTTTTTCCAATATTGCTAACACACTGCTACATGGAAAATATATATTCTAAGCAGGCCCTCGGGAAAGAACTATTTTAGCTTCCCCTCGTCTCCAGCAGAGTGTTTTGCCTATTAGATTACAGAAATAGACTCCCCTTTGCAATTTTATTTGCAGGCCAAACAAATTCCACATTCCTGGCTGCACAAAAATGGCACAGCTTCAACAAAATCCATGTGGCTAGGGCATTCTCTGAAGAGACAGGAGCTATGGATTTGTATCTACTCAGGCTGATGGGTTTATAGTTTTTAAGTTTTCAGAGTAAGCAGAATTCTATTATTTCAGCAGATCACAATGGTATCCTTTCTGAGTAGTTTTTGGATGGACTTGAAGGCCATGCTGTGCTGCACTTAAAGTATTCTGCAAAAACTGAACATGTTTAGAAATAGTGAATTGGCTCCTGTCCACATGGGTTTCGGTGCAAAGTGCCTTGTTTCAGAAGCTCAGATGATAAACACATTGGAGGAAGGTGTCAAACGGCTTGACATAGCTAAGAGAGAGACAATTCCTATTTCTTGCCAGAGTAGAAATGAAGTCTTTTCAAGTAAACTCTCTTGCAAGGTGTATTTCTCTCAGATGCCTGTGCAATTGCCTAAAAGAAAGCAGTGACAGTTTGCAGCCTGCTACTGTGAAAAAAAAGGCTGGTAAATTTCAGCTAAGTAGTGCTTTAGGAATGTGAAGTCTTCTGAGCTCTTTGCTTTTATTAAAGAGTTCATACGAGGCTATGAAATTATTAGAGAGAGACTTGATATATATTAAAACTTATGGGTCCTGAGTTACCCTGCAGCTTATTCAGTGAGACCACCACAACTTCCTCAGTGTCCATTTTATTTTAAACGTAGCAAGGAGAAAGAATAATATACTTCCCTCTTTCCTCAATTTATTTAATAGCTATAATTTAAGCTACTAAAATCTTGATTAAAGAGCTCAGGAGGTGGAGTTAAAAGAAGCCAAGGGGTAGAGTGAAGAACTTCAAACACCTTAAAAAGGCTTTATTTTTATAAAAAGAATTAAGACTTGGAATTAATTGTTGCTTTTCCCCAAGGATAATTGATCTACGAGATTTTATCAGGCTTTATTGTGTGCCATCTTCATCTCTGAGCCTTGAAAAACAGTGAGTGTCTCCTCACCTTTTGAACACAGGGGTCAGAATGAACAGCCAAGCATGAAAGTCACAAGTGTTTGCTATGGAACTTCAATACAGCAAGAAAAATAAGCATTTTTCATTGGTCACATCTGGTCTCTGTGACATGATCTATGTTATATTCCTGATCCTTTGAAACCAAGTCTGTAATCCAGCCTTACGTTTTCACATAGAAGTTATGCATAGGATCCTTGTATTTTGAAATCAGCTTATATCCAGACCATGAGGAGAGAGAAAACTGCTTAAAATCAGCCTGTGAAAGACATGATTACAGCTGACTTCTGCTTTCATGAGACATTGCCTTCAGAGTGCATTCTTTGCATCCCAGTCTGGGACTGTGTGGAAGAGAGGTGCTGCTGCTGGTTATAGTGATTTGAGAAAAGAGACAGTGTCACACTGCATCTCTCTCACTGCTGTCTGACACACTGCATGCTGCAGTGCATTCAGTGCTTTCCTTACTCACAAAGCCACAGTTTTATCTTGCCAATGTTCTTTTTCTTTTTTCCAACTCATTCAGCATCTGTGTTTGTGCAGGACTGATTGTTGGAAGAAATCTGGACATAAGCACAATGAATCTTGTTGTTGGATGTACTGAAGATCAGTTTCTTTTGTGAAAGTTCACCTACATTCATATTATTGAATTTAGAGAAATAGTATGGATACTGTTTAATGATTGTGCATCTACATTACATGTTTTATCACAAGCTCCTACTCAGATTTGTATCTTAATAAGAACTGTTGCTTTTATGCAGCTGAAGATAAGTGGGATTCCGGTGCTTCAAGAACTCTGGAGCCCAAAAGATTAACAAAGGAAAGTAAATTCCCCCCTCCTTTTTCTCAGGCCAGTTGAAAAGTAAATAAGCAAATGAAAATAAGCTAGCTGTAAAACTGGGAACACCGGAAAAATGGAAAACTCGTTTTCTTTGAATTTATAGATATTTTATCCTTGACTCTGACTCAATAGAGATAGATGCTCTCACTTGCTAGCTCTGAACAAGGTGCACAACCTTGTGATTCACTCGTTAATGGCTAGGCTTACCACGTACACGGCTCTGGCGGATGCCTGATCCTCTTCACACTTTCTTATGCCTACCTTCCGATCAAAATAGCTCTACACATTCAGAGATAAAAAAAAATAAAAATAAAAATAAAAAAAAGTCACTTTTCCTCATTTCCTTACACCTCAAAGTGCACAAATAAAGGAGCCTCTCAGAGAAAGTTCACTACATATGTGAAAGGTATAGGGCAAACATATTATTTGTCTGCTTTCAATGCTATCTGTTCTTTTACTTTGGCACCTCCACTCTGAGCTGTTCATGATCCATAATGAACCCTCTCTCACTGTGTGGGCCTCCGCGGTTTATTTGATTTGGAGCAGTCTATGCTGAACGCTGGCGAGAAATTAAAAATTGAATGTAGGTAAAATAACTCCACATTTTTGTCTGTTGTAAGAGAATCTCTCAGGTCACTAAAAATATTCTATACACCCACTCCAGGATTTAATTTTTTTCTTGAAATTCATTAAAATAAAAAGATTTTCTTATCAGCGAAATACTATTTAAATATCATTAAGAGTTTGACAGAAGTCTACAGAAGTATGGAAATGCCCAATTAAGGCAGAAATGCACCATATGGACTTGGATGTGATAAGCAGCAAGCAAGCTGCTACACTGACACCCTGCTGTGGTTAGGTGTGGAATATATATGTTCCTCTTAGGCTTTGTCTACAGATGTTCCTATTCTGTAGCTCTGTTCTCTCAGATATGAAAGGACTGAGACAGAGTGGGTGATTTTTTTTGCTTTGGATTCCTTAGTGCCTTTTATTTTCATATTTGAATTTATAAATATTATTGAACATACTCATATGGAATCATCTTGGATGAGAAAGCTGTTCTCTGCTTGCACACTTGTTCACAGAGTTCAGTTATCACAATAAACAAATCTGCTCTGCTGGAGCATAAGAAAATTTATAGAAAAAGTGACAGCCTCATCCTCAAATTCAGTCTGGAATAAAGAAAATCAGCTATGCATAATTTATAGGGCTTTGTGCCAAGATAATCCAGTCTGTGGCTTGGGAGAAATACAGCAGAAGAAATTCTGGTCTCTTCTGGCTATTCAAGTCCATCACTGAGGTTCCAACAAGAATTCTGAAGATGTAGCTCATTTGTGAGCAGCCTACTTTAGAAACAGCCTCAAGGAAATGAAAATCAATGTTCAAATTGATACTTGAGTTACTTCTGGTTATATTTCTGCATACATATCAGCTGAAAGTTTAGGACTGTAGATCAATAAATATATTCCAAGTGTACATGTCTATGTGGCTAAACAAATTATTCTGGTTTACTCAAAAATTTATGGGTATTGTGCTAGCTGTTGTGTCAAAATGGTTTTCCAGTTTTATAGGAATTCTATTTTTTAGCATCTCCAAATTTTCTCTTTTTCTCCCTTCCCACCTCTCACTTCTCCACCCCCCCCCCCCCCCCTTTTTTTTCCCTTTCTCAGTATTTGAAAAATACACAGATATTGGGTGGTGGATATAGCAAAATATCCCTCCTACTGAATCTGCCTAACTTTTTTAAATATATATTTGGATTTGGCAATAGAATATTCAGTCAACTTCTCACTTCATTCCTAGTCTGACTTTGTTTATATGACTCTAGAAATGCCAAGAATAACTTTAAGGTTCTCCTAGATCATGAATTGCCTTTTAATCGCCAGTGTTGTTTCGTTTCACACTACATTTCTAAGTTCCAAAGATATGTCAATGTCTTTGGCAAACTTTCACACAGTTTTTACAATGTCCATTTAAGAATTAAACCCTATCAATAGGATTCAAGTATCACAGTCAGCAACACTCAGTGTGATATGATATTAAGTGTGTCTGGCAAATAAACAAGTAAATAAATAAATCCTGACATTACAAGGGAAAATGAAACACTGAATTGCTTAAACTTATTACATATGTCTCTTCTTTTCAGCTCTGTTTTGGATCTCTGCCCCTAGAAGAAAACTTCATGCGGCAATAATAATTTGATTAACTTCCATGCATGATGAACACCTTATAAATTGGAAAAGCAAAAGACTATAAGTGAGGGTTAGTGAAAATAAATAATAAGTAGGTCACTCTGAAAGAAATGTCTTCTGCTTATTTTCACAGAAACTACAGCATATAGAAAGAGCCATAGATAACACTATTTGATAGAGCAAATTCTCAGCTACAAAGCACTGTTTTTCCATATAATCACCACCCCACTTTACTCACAGAGGGTTGCATCTTGAACATTTTTTAAAATGGAGAATTCACATGTTTGCCCCTCCATAGACTCCAGCTCATAGTGGTGATACCACATCTAGTAACTAGTGATGATAAGATCCAGAGAACTGTCACCTTCAGTCTCATATTGGTTCCATAGGTCCTGATAAAGTTGCATACAGTATTCTTTCCGTTCCTGTGTGAACATTCATGGGACTCGCCTGGCACAAACTTTGTGATAATCCAATGTCGTTACCATCCTTTCCAATGCAAGGAATATGATGCTCAGCTCCTTACACAGTTCACTGTTTGTAATCCATCAGTTTGTGTGGATGAGCTGATAGAGATGCTCTTAATTTCATGATGTGACAGCTGTGCATGACCATCTGGAATGTGGCTTGTATTTTGCGCTGCTGTCACCACTGCTGAAATGTACCACCCACAGCCTCACAGTGCTCAGATCCACTCTTTCATCTCCATCAACATTCAGCAAGCATTGATGAATGCCAGTGAGTGCAATTGTTTCCACATGGAGGAACTAAATTCCAGACCTTTGCTCCATAAGCGTTCCTATGTCAGACGCCATTTTGTCAGACTTTCCCTCTGCTGTCCTCTGTTGAATGGCAAGAAAATTTAATGAAATACCACTGGGAAAGTCCAGCCTTTACTGCCATATCGCCAACTTCCATTTCTGACACTGTGGATAAACATAATAAAATAGTAGGCGTTGCTTGTGGAGCAGACCTCATGTTTGGAAGTGCTTTCTTTACACAAAAATTAATGTGAAGGAAACTGGAAATATTGTAGAAATGAGATCTGTGAATCTTTTGGAAGCTAAATGACTGCACTGTTTTAGTTATTTGCCAATCTTGGAATTTCTTCTCAAGAAGAATACTAAGCCTATTAAAGGGTATAGAGTACTGTTGTGTGTGCTACTACTAATACAGACTTGAGGCAGAAAGGGGAAATACACTTCTGAAGCATAAAGGATGAAATAATAAAGCAACAGGAATAGAAAAGTGCAAACTTTGTGCCATTCTGTGGGAAAGAGATTCTGCTTTCATCGCTGATGTCTTATTTTCAAGCAGTTAAGGAAATAAAGGACTCTATCAGGATATACTGACAGGATATATTCTGCCATAGGACAACTATATGCTCATTCACAACACTATGAGAAAGTAAGAGCAGATTGCTAAATACTTTCTTTACACATCTTTGTTTCCCTCACTACTGTCTTTTCCCCATTTTTATAAGTAAGGCAAAAACTAAATGGCAAGCCTCAGGAACAATAAAATAACTGTTTTGCATTTACACTTCTTATGCAGCCTGGCACAATCACAATGAAGGAAAACAACTGTAGGAATGACATGGCAAAGACTTTTAGGACTGTATTTGTAGAAGTGCTGGTGATGAATAGATGTTTCTAATTTTTGTCAGATTTAACACAGAATATAATTAAAGTGATAATGGGACCTCTATGAGTAGTTGGATGTGTAAGCACAGATGAGACAGTATGTCAATTTAAATTATGATTAATGTATGAAAGAAGCAATTTTCAGGTTTTTGTAAGGCTGTCTGTTATTGCGCCTAGAGAGGGAGTCAAATAAAAAGACATGCTTTGAGGTTAAATAATGGAAAGTATATACGAATATAAAATTTTTTGCCCTCATGAAGAAAATAGGAAGTCTCCCAATAATTTCAGTAGTGATAGGATTTCACCCCAGCTTCCTATTCCTCTACTGCTAATAACTAGATATGTAAACTGAACCACATCAGATTGCCTATGTGGATCTCTTCTGTAGTAATTAAAATGGGAAGCTGTAGTGTTCTTTTCCTAATAGTACAAAGAAAATGGAGATCCTTGCATAAGAGGTACTATCTATCTATGCCCATGTGATAATTCCTATGATGTATCTATATCTGGCCATTAAAAAATATTTTTTGTTTTCATTTGACTAAGCCGCTCCGATGTTTTTTCATGATATAAACACGCCCAAACAAAATGGCAGTTGTTCACATCCCTATGAATCAACAACTTTCCTCAGCAGGGGAAGGCTCTCAGTGAGATTTCTCACACTGTTTAACTTCATAAGTTAGACTTCGAGCAAGGTGCAGGGATGAGAAAAGGTGTGCGTTGGGAGAGTCCTCACTGGGATTTAGAAATGCTTGACCCTGACAAATGCAGCAGAGGGGTAGATTCCCGGCCATCCTCCTTCAGACTCCATCTCTTGCCCTTTCAATTCAACGGTCTTTCAGATAAGTGATCTGCTGTGGGCTGTGTATTGGACATCCATTTACTTCTTTATGTAAAGAATTTTCCATATTTGCTATTATCTCCTAGATACTGCAATTGTTCTACAGTTGTTCTGCAAATGTTTCTGAGATTGATTGCTTTCTAGGCCTCTTCCTCTTGTGAGGTCCTAGCTCCCTCCAATACTTAAAGTATTCCCTCCTCTCATCCAGGATCAAATAGGCTGGCAACTTCCACAGGCACTAAATTCATCTAAAACATACTTATTAAAAAAAAAAAAGCCCTTCAAATTAAAACCAGAAATTATTGTGGGGACATGGGGAGGACAGAAGAAATCCTTGTTGGTTTAAAACTAATTTCATGAACACTAGAAATATAAAGGAAAGGCTTAAGCATGAGAGAATTTTCTATATGCTGCATATTCCAATCACAGGAGGACAATAACTCAGTTCCTCTCAATCAATTCCAATTTTTTTTTTTTTTTTTTTTTTTTACAGTCAGACATTGTAAAGCATTTTGTGCCCTGATTACACAGCAGCTGCTGAGTCCTGAACTTCCTGAAGCTCAGAACAGCTGACCCCAATGAATAAGTAACCAGTCTGCTAAGACTCGTGGTACCTGACCTACTTCTCAGAACTTTTCCCAAAGGTGTTTCATACCAGTATATAATTCCCCCAACAATCAAACTGTACAGTGCTTTTGATACTGTTCCATACACAAAATGTTCCTTTCAGGATCCTCCTTTCCCAAAGATCATTTGTATGTTGAGTCATACATCATGTAATAATTTTTGTCAATAATTCATCCAGTTGCAAATTTCTCATATACACTGAAAATCAGGGATGGTTGAAAAACTAAAGATCACCATACAGCTTTGCTTGCTTTTAGGTTCCCTTTGACTATCCTTTGAATATGCTCAAAGTGGTACCTTCTCAACAGTTTTCTTTTTCAGTGTGAACTAGAATATATAACATTGAGTGACTGAGGAAAAAAAAAAAGCTTTTTTCCCCTAAGGCTCTGCAAACCATCTCTAGGGACTGATAATTAGTTTTTGACTTTACCACAGATATTCTGACTGATCCTAGGAAATTCAGTTAGGACTAAGCCAAATAAATGTATGTAGAGCTTTAAATTGAGTGCTGCAATACTGACATTTAAGGCTCCAGGTTTAAAAGCTTTAAAACATCCAGGTAGAAATACAACTACACAGTGCATCAAGAAAACTAGATTCTTGAATAAAAATACTGAAGAATTCTTGACAGTAAAAAGGTAAAGGGTCAAGTTGAAGAGAACAAGATAACATCCCTGGAGCCACATGTTTACGCTAAAAGCATAAGATTGCATACAGAACTTCAGTCATTTTCATTGCTTCTGGCTAACATTCTGAATGCACAATTCTCTTATAAAGGTAGACGACTACATTATTTGAAAGAATGAGGTTGTTTTATTTTCTTCTTCAAACAGCAGAGCTGAAAGCAATGACTGACATTATGTAACAAAAGTTTAGTTCATTCAGAAGAGAGGCAGAAATACCTTCCTCATTTCAGGAAGTTTATAATTTTGTTAAGTTTCCTCCATGAAGGATCCATAGTCTGATAGTCTATTACTCAATTCTTGCATGTTGTGCTATATCTATTGTAATCCCATGACTGTTAAAAGTGAATTTTACAGTCTTGAAAGAAGGATCTGAAAACAGATACCACCTTCCAGATGAGTGCATCAACTTTGCATTTCATAATTGTCAATCTTGAAGAGAACTTTTTTTTTCCAAATTAATTCTGTGAATCTTCACTCTCTCA
Organism: Alectoris magna; assembly: GCA_030625065.1. Lineage (NCBI taxonomy): Eukaryota > Metazoa > Chordata > Aves > Galliformes > Phasianidae > Alectoris > Alectoris magna. The sequence goes on from CM060561.1 coordinate 15,432,122, forward strand.
GTGTTGTGCAACACCCTTTGCAGCTAACTTCAATGTGCCTGCCACTCTAAGCAAGTGTATAGGTGTTATTATACAAGACTGTAACAGATGAATATCCAGAGTTATAGGGGAACAACTCACCCACTCTGAGGCTCACAGCTAGGATGGATGCTCACCACAAGGAACTCCACACAGGAGCAACTTCCAAAAGAGATGCTGCCTTAGTGGTGGTCAGCCCTTAAATGGGATCTAGGAGAGGTGGAGTCAAGCTCCACCCCTTCCAGGAGCACAGCTGAATTACCTTCACCTGTGCTCCTGCAGCTGACCCGTCACTTGCCTCAGATGGTTAATCCGAGGTTCAGGCTGTGATTAACAGTTTCCCATACAGCAAGTAATTAAAAGAGTTGTAAGTGTTGTGCAACAAGTTTTTTCTATAATATTTTCAACAAGAATAAGAAATGAAAATATTGCAATTTTTATACAAAGCCCTCTGGGATTTTCAACCTAACTTTCCAGATCAGAATACTGAATACACAGAATATCAGTGGAAATAGCCATCATCTGAGATGCAAATTTCAAAATCTCATTAGAAAAAATTTGTAGAACAAATATATTGATCACTGTATTTAGGGATAAAGTTCTATTTTCTTTGTAATTCATTTTACTGACTTCTTATTAAAATAAAATAAAATAAATCTCATTTATTTTGAAACTGACAGAAAATTCTGCATTTTATTTAACACCAAGATAGTAGTGTAATCAGTTCCATAGAATAGAATCATAGAAAGATTTGGGTTGGAAGTGACCTTTAAGATCATCTAGTTTGAACCCAACCTGTCCCTGCAGGGACATCTCCTGCTAGACCAGGTTGCTCAAAGCCCCATCCAGTCTGGACTTGAATGCCTCTGGGGTGAGAGCATCCACTGCCTCACTGGGCAGTCTGTTCCTGTTCCTCACCATCCTCACAGTAAAGAATTTCTTCTTCATATCTAGTCTAAATCTACTCCAGTTCAAAGCCATGTCCCCTTGTTCTGTTCCTACACGTCCTTATAAGAAGTCCCTCCCCAGCTTTCCTGTAGGGTCCCTTCAGGTACTGGAATGTGACTTCAAGGTCCCCCTGCAGCCTTCTCTTCTGATGGCTGACAAGCCTGTCAGCCTGTCCTCATGGGGAAGGTCCTCCAAGCCTCTGCTCATCTTAGTGTCCCTCCTCTGGACCTGGTCCAAGAGCTCTGCATCTTTCTTGTACTGGGGGCCCCAGGCCTGGATGCAGTACTCCAAATGAGGCCTCACAAGAGCTGAGTGGAGGAGGACAATCACCTCCCTCACCCTGCTGGCCACCCCTTTTTTAATGCAGACCAGAACACTGTTGGCCTTAGGGGCTGCAAGCATGCATTGCTGGCTCATGTCCAGCTTCCCATCCACCAGGACCCCCAGGTCCTTCTCCGCAAGGCTGCTCTCAAGGAGATCTTTCCCCAGTCTGTATTAATACTTGGGATTGCCCCAGCCTAAGTGCAACAGCTTGCACTTGGCCTTGTTGAATCTCCCTTTAATTTCACCTGGGCCCAAGTCTAGGTCTCCCTGGATGGCTTCCCTTCCCTCCAATGTATCGACCACACCTCTCAGCTTGGTGTCATCTGCAAACTTGCTGAGGGTGCACTCAATGACATCACCTATGTCACTGATAATATGTAGAAATATATGCAAGAAATATAGAAAATAAATAAGAAATTCATATATACAAAAAATAATCTGAAACAATTCATTACTTGAACATAGTTTTACTGAGAAATCTAAAGGTATAAAATCCCTTCTGCACCATGAAATATTATTTGTTTGATGGATTTCCAGTGAATGTAAAATTAAGTACAAGCCTGAACTTTGACTCTCATGAATGTATATTGTTGACATCAAAACTGAACGGATATTCTGGTCTGGCACAAACATTTGTGTGTGTGCTTAAGTTTAACTTAATCCTGAGGGGACTTAAACACTTTAAATTGCTTGGGTAGATGATTAAATGTTTTGTGGAATCAAAACCAGAAGTCCACTGACTGCACTGGATACCAACACAACAGCAAAAAATATAAAACATTGAACTCTGGCAGAAAACACATACACGTTAAAAAAAAGAAAAAAGAAAAAAAAAAAAGGACTTAAGAGCTGGATGATAAATACTCTGATAGACATCTAATGCAAACTGCATTATATAATTATGCTTGGAAAGAAAAATTGTAAAAAAATTCGAAATAATAGCAAAATAGTTTCTGCCAGGACCTGTGACTATTTAAAGTATTAAATTACTTTTCTTTCAAATAGTATCTTAATGAGGAAATTTTGAAGTATTGCTTTTTTGGCATAATCTCTGTTTATTTTTCACTTTCATGACCAAATCTGTGAACAATAATGCGAAGCTTTAAAGTTAAGACGAAACAAAAGAATGAGAGGGGAATGGAACTGAAAACTAAATTCAGATTTCAACATTTTGCAGGAGAAATATCAGTAACTAAGATAATGAACATTATCACAGAAGGCAAAGAAGGATTTATTGTCCCAGAATTTTCCACCATCTACATGTATGCCCTACAGCTGTATAAGGACTTCCCAGAGCAGAAGGATAGAATTCTAATTTAAGTCTATTTCAGTGAAAATAGTGAGAGATCATTTTTACAAGAACCTGAATGAAGTAATGGGCTGGGACTTGAGGTTTCTACATTTAATTTCATGTTCTGTACACAGATTTCCTGTGTGCTTTAGAGCAAGTCATTTAACCCTTCTGTGCCTCAGTTCCCTTCTAGAATTGGCTAATAGAGCTCTCTTGCTTTCTGGGAACTCTTTGGGGGTATGTATTATTGAAAACTTAATCTGGTAAAGATTCATTTATGTGGGGGTAAATGAATGAATCGTAGAATCATAGAATCAAAGAATCACCAATGTTGGAAAAGACCTCCAAGAACATCTAGTCCAACCATCCACATACCACCAATATTTCCCCAGTAAACCATATCCCTTAGTACAATATCTTAATGTTTCTTGAACACCTTGAGGGACGATAACTCAACCACCTTCCTGGGAAGCCCATTCTAGTGCCTGCCTTTTCCATGAAGAAATTTTTCCAAACATCCAACCTGAATCTCCCCTGGTGCAACTTGAGGCCATTTCCTCTAGTCCTATCACTAGTTACACGGGCCAGCCCTCACCTTACCACAACCTCCTTTCAAGTAAGTTCCTCCTTCCAGGTAAGTCTCCTCTTATCCAGACTAAATAATCCCAGTTCCTTCATCCACTCCTCATAAGACTTGTGCTGCAGATCCTGCACAGCTTTGCTGCCTTTCTCTGGACACACCCCAGGGCCTCATTGTCTTTCTTGTAGTGAGGGGTCTAAAACTGAACACAGCACTTGAGGTGCAGCCTTACCAGAGCTGAGTATAGAGGGATGACTGCTTCTCTGCTCCTGCTGGCTGTGCTATTTTTGATACAAGCCAGGATACCATTGGCCTTCTTGGCCACCTGGGCACACTGCTGGTTCATGTTCAGCCAAGCGTTGACCAACACTCCCAGGTCCATTTGTTCCAGTCTTCCATCCACTCTGCCCCAAGCCTGTAGCGTTGCCTAGGGTTGTTGACGTCAAAGTGCAGGACCTGGAACTTAATCTTGTTGATCCTCATCCCATTGGCTTCAGCCCAGTGATCCAGCCTGTCCAGATATCTCTATAAGGACTTCCTTCCCTCAGGCAGATTGACACTTCCTGCCAGCTTGGTGTCATCTGCAAACTTACTGAGGGTGCACTCAATCTCCTCATCCAGGCCATCAATAAAGATGTAAAACAAGACAGGCCCCAGTACTGACCCCTGGGGAATACCACTCATCACTGCTCACCATCTGAATTTAATTCCAGTCCCCACCACTCTCTGGGCCTGGCCCTCTAGCCGGTTCTTTACTGAAAAACAGTGTACCTTTTCAAGCCATGAGCTGCCAGCTTCTCTAGGAGAACACTCTAGGAGACACATCAACATTCTTTCCCTCATCCACTACCAGGTGGGTCACTCAATCACAGAACGAGATCAGCTTGGTCCTGGACCTGCCTTTCATGAACCTATACTGGCTGGGCCCGATTCCCTAGTTGTCCTACATGTACTGTGTGATCTCACTAAAGATGATCTGCAACAAGAGTTCTTGTCCTCAGCTGTGTACTTGCTGCTGCTGTCCATATCAGGGTGGCCAGCACCTGAAAAGTTCCATTTTTGGTAGTTATTGCTTCAGCATTCTGATTCAATGCAGAATTGACTGATTAGAGGTTTAAGATAGATACAAAGGGGAAAGAGGTAAAAGCATTGATAAGCTATGCATTGGTATGCCAAAATTTGAGGGACTGCCTGCTAATGAGATCCTTCAGTTTGCTCCACAAGGTGCTAGAAACAGTGAAGGTCTTTTGAAATGTTTCTATACAAATACATACAGTGTGAGGAACAAGTAAGAGAAGCTAGAAGTCTTGGCTCAGTTCCAGAGCTATGACATCTGTGGTATAAGGAAAAACCTTGTGGGAATTGTCCTGTGGCTGGCGTGGATGTGTTACAATGGGTGTTAAAAGCTCTTCAGAAGGGACAGGCAGAGCAGGAGATGTGGGGAGATGATAGTGCTGTGTGAGGGTGGTGTGTGTATGGAGTTCACAGTTGGCAATTACATGGTTGAGAGCCTCTGGGTAAGGATTAAGGGACAAGCAAATTAAGCAGATGTTGTGGGATTCTACTACAGGCCACCCAGCCAGAATGATGACACAGATGAGTTATTCTTTAAAGAAATAAGATGCATCTCTAGATCAGCCACTCTTGTCCTTGTAGGTGACTTCAGCTTGCAAGATGTTAGTTGGGATCTGGGAGATTCTGAAAACACACTTCTTGGTAAAAGTATGAATGGAGTTGACTAGGAAAGGTGCACACCTAGATTTATTTTTTTGTCACTTTTTAAGTACCACCTTTTATGAGCACAAGAACAGGCCATTCCAAAATGTCAGAAATCATGCATGCAGGGCAGAAGGCCAACTTGGCTGAGCAGGGATCTTCTTCTAGAGTTCAGGTGGAAAAAGACTATATGGCCACTGGAATCAGTGTCAGGTGACATGGAAAGAATAGAGAGATGATGTTCAGCACTGTAGGGAAAAAAATCGTGCTGCCAGAGCTCATTTAGAATTGAGTCTCGCAAGTACTGTGGGGTACAATAAACAGGGCTTCTTAACATTATGTTAACAGCAAAAGAAGGACTGGAGATAACATTGGTGTGTTACTTGATGAGACGGTCACCTTAACAAAAAGGGATGAGACAAAATGGAGATATTTAACATCTTTTTCACCTCTGACTTCAGAATAGTGTTGGGCCCTGGAACCATCAGAGTCCAGAGCTGGAGAACCATGACTGAGGTAATGATGAACTCCCAACTGACTCTGAACTGTGGTACTTGCTGCCCCAGCTGGATGTCTGTAAGTCTATGGGGCTCAATGGAATTAATCCCACAGTACTGAAATGGGTGATTTATGTCATCATGAAATATCTTTCAACAATTTTTCAATGATCTTGGGAATCTGGAGACATTGTAGTCAACTGAAAGCTGAAAAGCATAATCCAGTTTCCAAGAAGGGCAAGAAAGAAGACCCTACTAATTGCAGGCCTGTCAGCATCACTTCAGAGCCTGGTGATATTATACAGAATATTACTCTAATAGAAAAACACCTGAGACAATGCAGTCATTGGTCACAGCCAACACGGGTTCAGGAAGGGAAAGCCCTGTTTAAGCAATTTAATTTCTTTTTTTTTTTTTTTTAATGAGAAGATTACCTACCTAGTTGTCCAAGGAAATCCAGTTGTTGTGATCTTTTTTTTTTTTTTTAAATTTCAGCACAACTTATTCTGTTTGTCACAGTATCATTTTGAACAAAATATCCATTATACGGCACCAAGAAAACATAATGTGATGGGTGAACCATTGGTTGATAGGTCAGGCTTAAAGGGTTAGAGTAAATGGGGTTACATCAGGCTGGTGACCAGTCACTAGTAGAGTCCTGCAGGGCTCAGTCTTATGACAGTACTCTTTCATGGCCTTGCTGAATGGCAGCACAGCTTCTGGTGTGTCAGCCATTCCTTCCAGCTTCATATCATCAGCAAACTTACTGAGGCTGGACACTATCCCCTCATCAAGGTCATTGATGAAGATTCTGAACAAAATCAGACCCCTGGCGAGCACTGCTAGATACAGGCCTCCAGCTGCTGATCATGACCCTCTGAGCTCTGCCAGTCAGCCAGTTCTTGACCCACCTCACCATCCGCTCATCCATCCCACACTTCCTCAGCTTCATTATGAGGATGTTGTGGGAGACAGTATCAAATGACTTGCTGAAATCGAGGTAGACTACATCCACTGCTCTTTCCCCTTCCACCCAGACAGTGATGACATCATAGAAGGCTACCAATCTGGTTTGGTAGCCTTCTATGACTTCTATGACTTGGATTCTGGACTTGAAAATGTACTTGGATACGTTTGCAGACAACACTAAATTGGAAAGAGATGGTGTTTTAGACTTCTCTGTTCTTTTGCTTTCAGAGCTTTATTCTTCTCAAATATGGTTTGAAACAGAATAAATCGTTCCAGGTTTATCAGATGAAATTTTGAAGTATATGTTCACAACCTTTGTTCCATTTTTTTTCAATTAATCCTGGTAATGTTTTCCAGGCACAGAAAACAAGAGGTCATCATGGGGAGATCAAAGGACGTGTTCAATCAACCTGATAACCTTCTATGATGAAATGACTTGGTTGGTGGGGGGCAGCAATAGATACCGTCTGGCTTGACTACAAGTCAAAGACAGTGTCAAAAGACAGTGTCTTTTGACAGATCCTACAAGATCCTCATACAAGCTGATGAAGTATGGGCAGACAGTGAGTGTGACTGGAAAATGGGAAGCTAATGACTAACAGTGTACTCCAGTGTCAATACTGGGTCCAATTCTGTCCTTTATTAATGACCTGGATGATGAAGCAAAGTGTACCACATGCAGATGTCACTGGGAGAAGTGTCTGATACATCACAGAGCAGTGCTTTCATCCAAAGGGACATGAACAGGCTAGGCAAAATTGATTAGATGAGAATCTCATGAAGTTCAATGGGAACAAGTGCAAAGTCCTGCACCTGAGGAGGAACAACTCCAGGCACTCATGTATGCTGGGGCCACGTAATTGGAAAGCAGCTGTGGAGAAAATGATCTGGAGATCCTGGTAGAACCAAATTGAACATAAGCCAGCAGTGGGCTCTGGCCAGAAATAATATCCATGATTGCATTACGCAAAGTGTACCTAGCAGGTCAAGGGGTGTGATCTTTCCCATCAGCACTGTTGTAGGCTGTACTGTGTACAGGCCTGGACTCCCCAGTACAAGAGAGACAGACGTAGTGGAGAGAGTCTAGCAAAGGGCCAGTAAAATGAGGAAATGACTGAAGCTCCTCTCCTATGAGGAAAGACTAAGAGAGGTGGGACTGGAGAAGAGGAGGCTTAGGGTAAATCTCTTCAGTATCTAAAACTACTTTCAGAGAGAGTGCAAAGAAGACAGAACCATACTCCATGGTTCCCAGTGCCTGGATGAGAGGCACAAACTGAAAGACAGGAGATTCCATTTGAACATCATGAAATACTTAGCTGCATGGGGGGACTATACACTAGGACAGGTTGCACATACATAGAGGTGCTGAAGTCTCCCTCCTTTGAAATATCGCGTCTGGACAGCTGGCTATAGTTGATGCTACTAGAGTAGGTGGCTTGAACATGAGGTAGTGGAGTCAGTACAAGGACAGGAGACAATGGATAATAACTGAAATTCAGACAATTTAGGCTGAAGGGATTTGTGTAATAAGTATATTTTCTTTATTTTAGGCAAAATCCAATCCTCACTCCCCTCAAGTCAAGGAGAGAAATTAGACATAGAAACAATGAATAACAAAAAAATTGTACAAATTAAGATCTCACACATTATTACAATGGAGTAGAAAAAAAAAAGGTAGTAAAATGTCCAGCAAACTAAAATCGCTAGCAACAGCACTAAATGACAAGTTTGTACTTTCAGAAGATCTACTCTGAGAAACTCTAAAGTAAAAGCGTGCAAAAGACCACGTCTCCATTTTCTTTAAGAATAACCTGTGGACTTCTTCCAGCAAAATCCTTGAAATAAATGAAACTCTACGTTTATATAAAATAGATAAAGTGTAAGAAGACAATGTTGCCAAAAGCAGCTTTCCTTCTGCCAGTATCGTCTCTACATCCACTGCCATGATTGTATCATGACTATAATTCTGAACAGGATATCATCAGACAGTATTTGTTATCAACAGACAGTATATCACATAGTTGTACACGGAGCTTTCATCTAATATAATTATCCAATTGTGTTTCATTGTGTCAAGTGTGGAACAGAAGGTAAAGCTTGTTAACTTAAAAGAAGGGAACAGTTAAAGGTAAAAGTGATAATAAACTGCCAGAGGTGTTACTACTTGAGTACACATTGTGAACTTCTGATAGAGTGGGAAATATAACTCAGGCATCCTAAATCTCACTCTAACTTCTTGTTTAGTGCATGAATTATGTAATTGGAAGTAATGACTTCTAAGGGAGTAATTCCACTTACATTTACTTGCATGCTACAGCATTTGTTCTTATTGCCTAGTGCTGAAAGAAGAGGCAAAGGCTGTGGCCTTTTTCTCTAACCTCTGAATACTCACTCCACAAGAAAAGGAAATACTGAGGCACAAAGCTCCAATTTTTTTGTGCACTGACTTTGGAACAAACTTGGCTGAGGGACTTGGCTCAGTAGTATATATATTGAGAAATTTATATTCATGATGAATGTGTTAACCTTGTTCTTTTCCCCTTTTGGTTTTTATGCTGTCCTGGAGCGATAAACACTAGACACATTTTGCCATAAAACATGGGTTTGTGGCTTTGTGTGTGTGTGCTTGTGATACTCCAAAACAAAATTCTTGAGCAGGATGTCTTTGGAGACACATTGTGTGCTTATTTTATGACTTTAAACCTATGATGTGTTTCAAGTCTTGTATTGCCAGATTTACCGGATTGCCCTGAGGTTGTGCACATCCCCATTCTTGACAGCATTGTACAGATACAAAACAGGAAGACTGCTCTTACCAGAGAGAACAAATAAGAAGTATATCAAAGGCAAGTTACAGTGTAATGTTTAGGCACTTCTGAAGATCTCTTAATGATTTAAAACAATATAAGCTTTTTGCTTTATAAATTCTGCTTTCAGAATTGAAGCACTAATTCTAAGATACTCTGGGGAGAAGAATCAGAGGAAGTAATACAAAGTTTTTGAGTGAATAAACTTTCTATCTTATGCACTCAGTTTAACTATAAGGTAGAAGATGAGATGGTCCACCCAAAAAAGGGAAAAGAAAATCAGAAGCAAATTGGATTGACTGACCAGAAACTGCAACAAAATAAGAATATTCACCTGCTACATTTCATCTCATTTTCACATTAGAAACTGAATTATGAGAAAAAGTTTTTTTCTCTAATCACAATTTCTTGGACACGTAGTTCTTGTTTATGATGAGATTTCCACCTGTAAGCACTAAAAGTGTCTTGTGACTTCACAATTTCACAACCGATGTTTGAATAAAGCTAACCCCTGGATGTTTGGCCAGTAGTTAACCTTCTTAATATCTCAGGATCTATGTATTTCAGCAAATTATGTTTATCTATTAATTTATAAGGATTTCACAAATATATATATGCTTTAATCCATGGTTAAAATTCACAGTAAAATTATTTTAAAATTCAAACTTTCAGAGTATTTACTTTCTTTAGAGAAAGCTTCCCAGACTTTTTTCTTGCTTATTACATAGGATTTGTGATGCTTTCACACCTCACCTATCTTTCCTACTTCTAAAGTCAAGAGATCTAGACGATGTTTTTTTGTGGTTGTTGTTTGTTTCTTTGTTTATTTTTTAGTACTCTAAATATTGACTTTAGTTTGTAAAATGGATAAGAATATAGTGAGACTTATGAACCCGAGAGATTGTTTTTCTGGGCTTGCTCTAAGTTCTCTTAAATGTCAATTTTATTAAATTATTAGAGAAATAATCTTCTATTTATTCTCAATTCTCTTGACGTAGATGTACTGTTACATATTTTGAGATGTTTGTCCAGCTCACCTTTGACATTTAATTATTCAGAGTGGTAAGCTTTAGAATTCCCAAACTATTTATAAATTCTCCAGAAACATGGAAAAGAATTGCTTCTTCTCAAAGATGGACAGATATATATAATCTGTAGCCCCTTTCATTAGTGTCTTCATCCTGCTAAGAGGATTCTTGTCTGCATCGATCCTGGTTCTAGACACATTATGTAATTACGTAATAACCACTTCATATTATTTATTATCTGTTTAAAGCAAGATAAAAAACAAAAACCTGCAACCCTTTTGGGATCCAAATCCTTTGCTGAGCAAAGTCTTAAGTATTACATTGTATACCTTGTCTTCCTTGCATGCTCTTTCTCTGACCCAGCGTACTTCTTTCCTCACAGTGGAAGAAAACAGCTTTAGGAGAAGTGGAATGTACTCTTCATTTTGTCATCCATAATGGATGATAATCAGATGCTCAGGGCACTTTCTCAGCAGATGTTGGTCTGCAGATTTAAACCTTATCAGTCAGAAGAGGTCTTGAAACCTAATTTTTTAGCTCCATGAGTGAGTATTCTAACTACTAAAATGTTACATTTATTTTTTTTCTACAGATATGCTTTTCTTTTTTCTTTTTTTTTTTAAAAAAAAGCAAGTAAAAATGTTTTTAAAAGTATATCAGTTTATCAAGAAGAACTGTAGATATAAACTCTCCAAAGATCTACAGATATGCATCCTAAGATAATTAAAGAGATCTCCCTGTATTTTGAGCTACAACAGAAGAAAACTTTGCTTTATGATTGATATACTCTTCCTTTGAACATCTAAAGGAGATTTTTAGGAAACAGTTCCTCTTTTTTGTATGCACCTCTCTTACATTCTTATGTACAAGTGATTATTCCCTACAAAAAAAAGCTCATGAAATGTATTTTCAAAATAAGGTTTTCAGTGTTTAATAGCAACAATATAAAATCAGTAAGTAACTATCTAACAATTCTTCCTGGGAGCCATGTCTATGGACCAGGCAGCATAAATTTACAGTGGCAAATCATATCTGACCAACCTGATATCATCCTAAGGTTAGATGCCTGGCTTTATAAAGCAAACGAGAAACGGGTTGTTGTATGCCTTTATAATTTGAATTTCAATATGGTCTAACATAGTTTTCTTCAATTAAGTGGCTGAAATACATAGTTGATAAATGAGCAGTAAGATAGGGAAGGAACTTTTCTGGGTCACAAATGCATCAGCAGTATGATGCTTGGCTTGCTTAGTTGTTCTAAGGGATAAATTCTACGGCCAACACTGTTTAGCACTTTCAGTAACAATATGAGTAATACTATAGTGCTTCAGTAGTTTTACCAAACACAAAGAGCAGTTCATATTTCAGACAGTGGGAGTGTTTTTCAAAGAAACCTCTTCAGATTGGAAAAGTAATCTGATGGAAAATTCATGAAATTTAACAAGGTCAAATACTAAATCCTGCCCTTAATAACCCAATCTCCCAGTACAGTGCAGAGGCTGGCTGGCTAGGAAGTAGCTTTACAAAAAAGGACAGGAATCCTGAAGGACAAGCATAATGATGGATCTTCAGTATGCCCTTGCAGCAGAAAAAGTCAATGACATCACTGGCTTTACAAACAAGACAACAGCACAAGGAGATGTCCTCTCTGTTTGGCACTTGTGAGATCACATCTACAGCATTGGGCTCAGTTGTAGGCTCCCTGGTACAAAAAATAAACTAAAACACTTGAGTGAGTTGGAGAGCCACTAAGGTGGTCAGGGGACAAGAGCACATGATGTGCAAGGAGAGGATAAGGGAATGCAATTTGTTCAGCCTGAAGAAGAGGGGAAGGAATCTTACTGCTGTCAACAATTACATAGTGGAAAGATGTAAGGAAGACAGATCCAGACTTTGCTTAGAGGTGAGCATGAGTGTGGTCAGACATTGGAATAGGGGCTAAGAGATGTAGGGCATCCATGTTTGGAAATATTTAAGGATTTCCTGGTCAAAACTCAGAGCAATTGAGTCTAGCTTGGCTCTGAAAGTGAGGAACTGGAAAAGCAGCTCTTTCCAGTCTTAATTACACTATGATGCAGCAGTTCAATTTCTATGCTGACAGAATGATAGAATCATTAAGGTTGGAAAAGACCGCTAAAATCATCTAGTCCAACTGTCCGCTAAACTATGTCCTTCAATGTTATATCTATCTCCAGGGACAGTGATTCCACCAGCTAAATGGACAGCCTGTGCCAAGGCCTCACCACTCAATCTGAGAAATTTTTTTCCTAAATTTGTCCCATCTTTACCCCTTACCTGTTTACAATGAATACGTTAGGAAGTTAGAATCCTTAGAGGCAATGATAACAGGAAGGTAGTTGTATGGGAACCATTAGGTCACAGCCTGAACCAGTGACCAAGGACCAGGTGAAGTGGTGTAGCCATCCCTGGGAGCACATGTGCAAGAAATTCACCTATGTGACTGGAAGGAGTGGACCCTCGGTCCACACTTCTGTAACCTCATTTGAGGGCTGGCACCCACAAGGGTGCAATCTCTAATTGGAGGTTGCCTTGTTTAGGGTGTTTGGTCAGCCCTGATCTTTGGAAATAGATAAGCAATTCCTTCTTTATTGCTGAATTGCAATCTCCACATTTCTTAGATAATCCAAAACTGGTTAAGCAGCTGTATCTTCTACTGCTTATCTTTACAGCGGTTAAAGCCAGATACTGTCCTATTATCAAATTATATTCTTATTTAGAAGGCCAAAATCCAGAATTAACTGAGTTTTGACTCTTCTGTGTGGCCCACTGTCTGCCCAGAAGAACAAATGCATCCAGCCACAGCTCTTCCGATTGCACAATCTGTTGATACCACCCAGGGCATCGGCATTTGAGGAGTTCCAGTTTCAGCAGTAAAATGCCTAATAAGTAATATTAAAACTTTGTCTTAGTTAATCAGTATTAATTTCAGAAACTCACTAATCAGAAAAAAAAAGCCTGTGACACTGCAACAATCACACAGCCTACTTCTCTCTCTGTTCAGTCTGATTTTTCTGACTACATTCAACATTCAGCTTGTGTTGTACATTTATAGTTCAATTACTTCCAGCATTTTTATCTCATGAAAAGACTTGTCAATAAATAACTCCAGGCACCTTCGCACTAGGTTGTACATGTAGTTGCCTTTTGAGATATTCTAGATTACTGAAGACACACTGAGCACAAAAAATCTAGTAATGTTTTTCTCCCTGAATAAAAACTAAAACTTTATGTGTATGAACAGATATATTAGAAATATCATCAAGTCTCAAACTGAGAGACACTTGACAGTATTAGACACTTAGAGATTCACATTCATCAAAGCAATAGAGTTACAGCTTTAGCTTAGATCAGGAATAAATAGCCTTGATGAAGAATGACTTTTTAGATAACGTGCATTCATAGAAAGTTTATTTTCAAAGTTGTTTTTTTTTTTTTTTTTTTTTTTTTTCCCCTCTATTGTTTGTGAGTATTCGGTAAGGACTCTCATTTGAGAGCTCTATTCCATGGAAGTGAGACTTCAAACACTCTGGGGAGCGGTGGGGGGGGTGGGAAGGGGTCGCTATGCTTTGAACTATGAAGAACATCATTAGCATTTTGTATATTTTTTTCCCTTTTTAAAAGAAAGTTTTCACATTAATGTCTCTGCCATTTTGCAACTATTCTTGACAAATACAATCATCTTAAAAAGAAGATTACAAAATAATGAAATAAGGACAATTTTCATTTCTAAACTTTAGTTTAAAAGTGCAAAAACTTACTAACCAGAGACTCATTGATTCTCTAGATAACATTTTTCCAGTGGTTTCTTAATATTTCAAGAAACTTTTGTACATCAGTATGGACTTTATGAAGTACAGACTTTTTAACCTCTCATCAATAGGAACTGAATAGATGAATGAGAGAGAAAATAATTTGCACCTTTCTACTACTTGATGCAAAAGTGCTGGAGGAGGAAGAATTCATTGTTTATATCGAAGTTTTGGTTTGTTTCTATACGTTTTGTAATTCGAGTATTATGGTTTTAGTTAAAACTCCCCTCTATTTTTGTTGTCAGCATAGTTTTCAAACATAAATACTAAAATTGCCTATCAAAACACTGTAAAGAGTATCAACTTCAGTTTTATTTCTTCTGTATTAAAACCAGTGCAAGTACAAAATTCCAATAAGATATGCACAACTGTACAGTCAACAAATGTACAGTTGGAAGAATAGCACACTTAAGATGGTAATTTACAGGTGTTATAGTTGGAAAGTTCATCATGGTGGAAAAGAGACAGCCAAAGAAGAAATGCACACCTATATCCAATGAGCTAGGCTTACAGTGGAAAACTCCAAAAAAGAGCAACCTCTAGAAAAAGATCCTTTCCTAGTGGTAGTCAGCCCTTAAATAGGGTCTATGAGGAGCCTGCCTCCTACAATAATGTGATTCTGTGATTCTGGCTCCACTCCTTCCAGTCACATAGGTGAATTGCCTTCACCTGTGCTCCCACGGCTGCCCCAGTCCTTGCCTCAGGTGATCAATCAGTGGTTCAGGTCGTGACTCAACAGTTCCCATATGACAATGAAAGGAAGTACTCCATTTACAATGAATATTACAGAAACTGAATATTAAAGAAAACAAAAAGTTGTATTCAAATAATGAAAAAGAATAAATTCTGAATAAGCTAATACTACAAAGACAAAATTCTGTTTCTTCTGTGCATTTAATGAAGGGAAATAATTACTAATAAATTTAGTTCGGGTATTATGTTTCATAACAGTGTATTTCTCTGCAGACAGTTTTCATCATTTATTAACAGGAATATCAGTGTTCCATCACTGATCTTCAGTTTCTTTCTACACTGTCAGAGAGAACCAAGTCTTTTTTTGTTGTTGTTGTTGCTGTTGTTGTTATTCATGATATATATTATATACATCATTATATGTATGATTTTCTATTTCATGAAGTTTCAATATTACATTTTTATTTATCTATTTTAAGACATAAAATGAAAATGAATAAGCAAAACTCTTGCAAACCTTGTCTAACACCTGCTAAAAGAGCACTTGACTCTTTCCAACCAGAAATCAGCTGGAATAAAAGCTCAGTGTGCAGTTTTATCAAGAACAGCTAACAGAGCATAGTAGAAGCTGTTAGACAGCTGTTCCAGCTGTTAGCTGGAAATCATGGGCTCAGTTAGCTATGCTTTCCTTGCAGGAGCAAGCCTTTGATGTTTCGCAAAGAATTCTTGGGAATACTCTCATCATTTCAAGACGGAGTTCCCAGAAAACCTATAGGACCCTAGAGTCTAGAAGTAATTCCACTGCAGTGATTCAGGTGGAAGCTTGATAAGCATTAATTTTAATCCACTACTCAACCATTCTTACTGCTTTAGAAGGAGAATCTTTTGCTCATTTTGGGTGTCAGTTGATGTTTGGTTGGTTCTCTGGCTTGAAACCACTTTATACTAACTTCTCTGCTTGCTTCTAGGGAACCAGAAGTGTGAGAGGTAGGCTGGAAGAGAATGAGGACAAGTAGCCAAAGTATACAATATTTGGATTATCTTGGCTGTAGCTACGCTAATAAATGTGCCTGGAACTCGTCTGGCATTGAATTCAGCTGGCATTAAATAGCTCACAGCCAAACTGTTAAAAGTGTTTTTACCCTCCAAAACAGGTTGGCTGCATCCAGACTGAGAACGCCCTTTGGTCTGTGCTAACTCCAGTACTACGCCTTGAAATGGTTTGGGAGGACGCAATTTGGCCTGGCTCAGAACTGTCGAAGGGAGAGTAACAACAATGTAGCAGAATGTATAATCAAGTTCCAGTGTCTGTGAATACTTCCCAGAACTGTTTTAATAAAACACATTTTGTACAACATCCTTTTAATGACATAATTACTACTAACTGTCACAAGCTTTCAGCTTCTGAGAACTGTTAACTTCTTGAAACTGAGGTTGCTGTACCAGGGCTTCAATGCCTCGTGTACATCCAGTAAAGAAAATAACTAACGTGTGCTAATATCAATAGTTCTAAGGCAGGTCTAGGCAACACAAGAAGAGAAAAAGTAAAAGGGGAAAATGTATATTACAGAAATGTGGTACAGAAAAAATATGTATGGGAAAATAGGCCATTAAATTCTGGGTAACTTTTCCCAAATAAAGATACATTCTCTGTACCTTGCTTTCACTTGCTGAAGTGAGAGGATTTGGAGAAATGGAAGCAGCCTTTATGTTCCTTCACCATCAGCAAATACAGCATAATGCTGTATAATGTGCTACCCTACTCCCCTGCAAAGTAGCACCAGTTCTATCAAATACAGTAGTAGTTCCTTGTTCAAATTTTATAGCAGTTTCATACCATCTCAGTTTTTTTGCTTTTGGTTTTACACATTTGAAAATTTTATATTCCCTTTTCCAGTAAGAGGAAGATGAAATTGTGACATTACGTAGGGGGAAAAAGTTGCTAGAATTTGTAATAGACTATTATGAACTTAGAAATCTGATTCAGCAATTGTCAGAAGATTAAAGAATTAACACTGTATAACTAAAACATGCTGATATATGAACTATATTAGTATAAAAACAGTAGTAAAATTAATCTGTCATCAAGGACAACTGGAAATGGTTTTAAGATGAGGGAGGGCAGATTTAGGTTGGATGTCAGGGGGAAGTTCTTTACTATGAGAGTGGTGAGGTGCTGCAACAGGCTGCACAGAGTGGCCGTGGATGCTCTGTCCCTGGAGGTGTTGAAGGCCGGGTTGGATGGGGACCTGGGCAGGCTGGTCTGGTATTAAATGGGGAGGCTGGTGGCCCTGCCTGTGGTAGGGGGGTTGGAGATTCATGATCATGGCCCCTCCAACCTGGGCCATTTTGTGATTCTGTGATATCTTGCAGAGGTGTTTTGAAAACATCATATAAAGAAAATTTGCCTTTCTACAAATCCAAAAAATAAAACAAGCTAAATTAAGATATGAAAATTGGTAAATGGGTTATAAATAACTAGATCTGTTATCTGCTTGGTTGAAGATTACAAGTAATTCAGTTATAGCTTATGAATGAAATCCTGAAACCAGTGTAGCTATTGATGGAACTCCCACTGATGTCAATAGATCCAGAATATCAACCTGCACAGCCAGTGAAGATAAATGAAAGGGATCTTCACCCAGTGACTGAAAAAACCCAAAAACTTGGATTGTTAGTGTAAAAGAAAAGATGAAGTTAGTGAAAAAACAGAAATATTACTTAAAAAAAAAAAAAAAAAAAAAAAAAGCATACCAGAAAGCCAGCCCCTAAACAAACAAAAAACCCACAAGCCTCTTTAGTGTAAAGTAAAAGATAGGGCTCATCTGTCTTTTTGCTGAAACACACTCTCTTTCCTGCAAATTAAATTAAATCTACATGTTTTTACATCATGTATTAATGAATATTCTTGCAGGAAAGTGCTATTTTTGACAGAAGAACAGATGGGCCATTAGATCCGATTAGTTCAGTTTGTCTAATGTAAAAATAGTGTAAATGTTGTAACTGGTGTTGTATAAAAGAAAATAAATTTCTAAGGAAATTTGATTTTTTTTTAAGCAATAATATTTTTGCTTGTTTCTAGTAAATACTAACACACATTCTTCCCACTAGAAGTGTATTTTAATAGTCACAAATCTTTTTTCTCTCCACTGGGGGAAGTGGAAAGAAGCACACGTACAACATGGTCATACTACTAAGTTTATGAGGAAGTACTTTGGATAACACATAATCATCCTTCTTTTTTAATGAAAGCATGCGATTTTCTCTAACCATACACTGGGCTTTAACCTGGCAGCAGCTCAGTGCCACACAGCTTGTTGCTCACTCCCTCACCAGTAGAGTAAGGAACAAAACTGGAAATAAAACATAACTGGTGGGTTGAGATGAAAACTATTTTACTAAAACGCAAGAGGGAAATGGAAACAACAATCCAATTATAACTATATGTATATCGACACTGCAATTACTCACCACCTGTTGATCAACACCCAGTTAGCAACACAACTGCCCCTTGACTGACAAGCTGTCAACAGAACAAGGTCTTCCACCAACACCCAGCCAACCTCTGAGCAGTAACAGCTGTCCCTCAGCCAAATTGATGGCCTTCTGCATGGGGTCACATGGTATAGAATAACCTCTGGCCTAATTCAGGTCTGGCTCTGCCCGCTCCCCTGCTGCTGTGCTATAAAGGTAGTAGCTCTTTCTCACTAAGTAGTCTGGCCCTGCTCTGGGAGTGCTCCCATTGCTTAGCAACAATTAAAGCAGTGGTGTGCTAGTAGTACTGCTTTAGCTGAAACCAGGGTACCATATTATTAACACTGCAAATGAAGAAAGAAGTTATTTCAAAGATGAACTTGACTACAGAATTCATATATCAGATAAAATATCGTTCTAAAATCAAGGTAGTTCTACTGCAAAAGTAACAAATAATGTCTTAGGTTTACTCTTGATTAGAGTATCAGCTGGCATTGTCAGTTCATCTCCAGTAGGTATGCATGAACAAATTGGAGTGTTATACTCTTCTTTATTAAGATAATATGTCCTAACAAGATATGACAAAACCTTTATGAAAAAGTCCTGTAAAATTAAATAGTACAAAGCCAGCAGTAGATTGTATGGAATTTTAATGAAGTGTTAGCAGTTTTCTCATTGGAATTAACAGAAAGACTATTCAGTATCTCAGAATGTGTTTTAAATGGCCATAGAATTTTGTAAAGAATTATATCCAATTTACAGCCTCTAAAGTATCTTACAAACCTTGATAATTGGAATAGTATTGTGCTAATTCATTAAATGGTTAAAATTTGTTAATTACATTTTAGAGGATTTTTCCATAAGTCATAGCATTACTAGGCTTTATTTCTTAGTAGGTCATTACTTTTACAGATGCATTAAAGTTGAAAAGACTAAACTTACTTAACACGGAATAAGTTTTATCTTCAAGATCTATGCAGAGATTAACAGCTTTTTCACTCATTAGTGATTTGCTTTTGTCAAATAAGAGAATTAGAGATAGTAACCATGTTTTCACTGCTGAAAAGATTGACATAAAAAAAAAAAAAAAGAACTCTGAATGAACTGGGATCTTTTTTGTTTTCTTCTTGAAATGATGGTGAAATAGGAATTAATTTTTGGCCTCTGAAGCCTGAAAATGAATAAATGAATGGGAGTAATGCCTTATTTTTGAAAAGATTGCTTTTATCAGTAGTAAAGCTAGTGATATTAAACTCAATATTTTATAACCACTGTTTTTTTTCTCTACTCATAGAGAAAATTACTGTTCAGTACTTGCTTTCCTGTGGAAGATTTTGGGCCCAAGATCACCTACAGTAATATAGTGCACAAGGGAATGATATAATTAATTTAACAAACTTTAGAAGATATTTCCTTTTCAGTGGGGGGGGGAACAAAACATGCCTGGTCATAACATAGGATCATAGCTGTGGGCTTTGCTGGAAAGTGATTCTACTTCAGAGTTAAGTGATGTCTGAAATGACGATGAACAGGAACACTGACTTCACCATAAATAGATCTTTGTTTATTTATTTATTGGAGAGGCAGGAAGAACAATGAGGTGTAATAATACAAAACATCATGGTTATACCATTACGACAGCAAAGATCTGCTTTATCAGAATCACTTGTCTTCTCCGTAATATCTCAATGACCAAGACTGAACAGAAGTTAAATGAGGTAAAAGCATTGAAATAAACAATAACTGAGGTAAATAAACCTAAATTAATTTAAAAGTTAAATTTAGAAGTTTTGTTCAATGAGATGAGGGTAATCCTGCATAGGCTGTGCCCTACCAATAGGCAGAGCCCTTCAAGGGCTGAATGGACGAGGCAAAGCCTGGGACTGTTAACAGGGTCCATTCATGACATGACAAGTGATGAACCACGTCTGGCATTCCTTCAGAAGCCTATCTGAGATCAAAAAGAGAGGGGGACAGGATAAGGCTGGAGACAAGGTCCAGTGTAGACTGAGCAGAAGTGACAGAGACAAGCTACCTGCAACGTAGCTTCAAGTTTACCCACAAAAATAGTAGAGAGAGGGATTGAAGACAAGCACACCCATCACAGTCCAGGCCAAAAGTGTTGTCTGGACTTGTACAAAAGTTTGTCTTGAGCTGGAAAATTATTGTGATGCTGTTACCCCACAGTGTCTTGCTGGTACCATCTCTGCCAGGGAGAAGGCATGCTCTGTTTTGGTAATGCCTAAATTTACTGTCCAACTGTACTCTCTGCTTGCAGTGCCATTTCTAGGACAGGGACAAACTTTTTCAGAACACGCAAGTCTTGATCACATGCTCACAGACACAAGTAAGATTGAGAAGGATTGGACCGGGAAAGTCAAGATAGACATAGGCTGTCTCTGAGTCAGAAGAGGTCAACTGAGGTGAAACCTTCCCTGTTTTCAGTGCAGCTGTGTTAGGCTGAAAGAATATTTAAGGATTTCAGTCCTTATTTAGAAAAACACTCGTGGAAATGTACATTCAAATGAGCAAAATGAAAAATTGCAGTAAGCAAACTCCTCCACTACAGCTGTCTGTAACCTCCCAGCTACTAAAGGCAATGTCAGCTGTTACAGTTTGATACTTCTGTTGCTTATAGCAGTTTGACACCAGAAACTCCTGTAACTTCAGATTTTACGCTTGTGTGGGTGGAAGAATAATCATGCTTTTGACATTCACAAAGCTCTTCACATCTGCTTCAATTTGAACTTATCACAAGCGCACCTCTATGGGGTAAGCTGTTGCCATTTCCACTCATTTGAAGAGAGAAAGGGGAACAAAATATGAAATCACAAAGTGGTGATTCAGAGTGATTTGTAGTCAGGAGTTTCAGCGTCTTTGCCTCATTGTCTCACAGTGAGGTCAAATTCTAGGAAAAATCACATTGTTCTACTTCAGGGCTTGGTGATGTCATCAGCTGTGCTCTTGCAGGAGAAACTCAGGAAGATGAACTCAAACCTTGTCAGGTAAGAGATCCTTTCTGCATTATTTTTCATTTAACTCTCAGGAATGCCATTGCATCCAAATGTATAATTCTTTAATATACCACAGGTAGCTCCACAATACTGTGTCCAACCCGTCCCTAGCGTACTTGCTGTGTGACTTTAGGTGACTTTAGTCTCAGGATTCTGGATGCAATACACTTTTAATAAAGTGTTTTACACTATTAACACTTTTAATAAAGTGTTAATAAAGTTTTTTGTTTTTTTTTTTTTCTTTTTTTTTCCTGTAGGTTTCTTATTCCATTTATAATCCAAAGCTGTCGATCAAAAAATGCTTATGGAGATGCTTTGAGAAAGCAGCTTCTAGGTTTTTTTTGTTTTGTTTTCTGGTTTTTTGTTTTTTTTTTTGCAACTGGATCCTTTAGTAAAGTATTATTTGGTTGTATCTATTGTTGTTCTTGTTCTCCAGTTCATGATAGTCACAAGTTTTCTTCCGACTCTCTTTAGGTGTAAATACAAAACAGGAGGAAGAAAATAATCTTACTTTTGTGACACACGGTGAATTTGGCACTGTACATACAATGTGTTTTAAACTCAATTCCCTTACAAACTAGTGATTAGCAGATTTTAATGCCCGGTTTGCAAGTGGAAGCCAAGACAAAGACTAGAGAGAGACCTTCACACAAACAGTCTGGATGTTATGTAGGAAAGAAAATATTTTCCAACAGTTCTACCTCTGTATCCTGATGTGATAACAGTGAGGATTCAATTGTAACAGCTGTGCTGAAAAAACAGATTGTTATCAATTTGGCATTTGCCTAGGAAAGATACAGCACTGAGACTTAAGTCTAGAGCAGGACTGGCCACTTTAATGACCAGTTCTGCAACAAATGATGCTTACAATAGGTGTGCTTTATACTCCGATTTAACTGGGAAAATGCAGAATTGCATCGTGGGCTTAATTACATGCTCTTTGATGGAGAAACACTTCTCTTTCAGAGGAGAAAGCCAGAACCTTCATACTAGTGGGTCTCCTCATGCACTATGTGTTTCTTTAGAAGATGTGAGGCCCCTAAGTATTTAGTCTAACAACTTCTGGGCTCTTAAAGTGGCTGCTGCCTCTAAAATCACAGAATCACTGAGTCACTCAGGATATTTTTTGAAGTCCACTTCATTACCTTGATAAGTAATAGACATCTAATCCAAACTCATTTTCAAAGCATGTTTAGTGCTTCAGAATTCAGACCAGATTCCTCAGAGCTCTGTATGCTTGGTTTGAAAACCTCCAAAGATAGAGAATCTGCAGGCATTCTAGGAAGCCTTTTTCAATTACCTTCAGAATTTATCCTTAGATTTTGTCAGAATCTCTTTCGTGTCAATTTATAATCATTGTCACATTCTCATATTCTTTTGTTGTACACCCTAGCAGAGTATGTCCACCTTCTCAGTAAATTGCTCATAAGTACCAGGGAGCTGATGTTAGGTTTGATTCAGCGATCTTTTCCTAGGATGAGCAAGTCTAGCTCCATCTGAAACTCATCATAGTGTAAAACTGCCCACACGTATGGTGTTGTTTGCCCTCTGCTCAACTTGATTCAGCTGTTCAGTCTTCTTTGTTATGGGGGCCTAAAATTGGATGGAATGTTCTGGATGTGGTCTAAAATATGCAGAGGAAAACAGGGTAATTGCTCCTCTCGTCTACTGACCATGCTTCCGTTAATGTAGCCCAGCATGCTGTCCCAGAAAAATGAAGTTTACAAGTGGAAGGCAGCCTTGGAAAATGTGCAAGCATTCTAGTAAATTTATTTTATGTTCTTTTTCTTTCTATCTTTAATGCTAGGAGAAACTTCATGGTGTTTCACCCCGTACAACAAAAAAGTGATTTTATGTCCTATTGGCAGGATGTTACTTATATCAATTACTTTAGACTGCCAAATGACTTGTGAGTGTTGTCTTCTTGTGCGTAGGATTGTGATGGATTTAATAATCCTAAGAAGTTATCAAAAAGGCAAGATAATTTTAAATATCTAGGAATATTCCATGGTATTTTCAGAATATCTGAGTTCTGAATGAGTTTGAAAGTTCTTTAAATAGTGTGTTAATACAAAATAAATAAATAAATAAAAGAGAAAGAGAGAGAAAGAAAAGGAGAGAGAGAAAGATAGAAAAAAAATAACAGAAGAAAGAAGTAATATTGTGTCCAAGGCAGTTTAAAAGAAGAGATTTTGCCAGGATATTCCAGGACTAGATTGCATAAAATAATTTTTCAATCCACTGTAAAGTTATGGAGGAAAGATACATCAGCAATAGAATCACCAAGATTGGAGAAGACCTCCAAGCTCACCCACCTACTGCCAATATTTCCCCAGTAAACCATGTCCCTAACTACAAAATCTAAATGTTTCTTGAACACTTCTGGGTAGGGTGACTCAACCACCTTCCTGGGCAGCCCATTTCAGTGCCTGACCACTCTTTCAGAGAAGAAATTTTTCCTAATATCCAACCAGAAGTATTGTAATTATTCACCAGAAAGATCATAAATCATCGCCTTTCTCTGATTACACTGCTTTCTAACTGTGACTTTGCATTTGGCATCAAGACTATAAGACAAAAATTTAATTTACCATGCTAGGAAAAGTGTGTGTACAATTATGTTTTTATATGACTGAGAAAGAATTTTTGTGGCTTGAAATTTGTCTAGGAATTTTTAGGTATCTGTCTCAAAACTATTCATAGAAACCTGTTGAGCTTGCTGAAACATAGAGGCCCTAACATCTTTAAGTGTTCACTTTTTGCTCTAAAATCTTGACCTAAACCTATGTCTTATACAAAAGTGCAAAATGAGATCCACCAAATGCATTTCTTATTACAGAATTCCTACTGCTATGGATTCAAGCTGAGCTTCCTAAAGCATACTTTTTAATTGATGGTTTTCCTTACAAATGCAGTTTTAGATCCCATTTTAAAATAGATGCAATGAAGAAAAGTATAATTGTTATTCTTTGTTACTTTCTGTTTAACAAGGAACTGTTAGAACTGTATTAGATGTCTCAATGAAATCTTCAGTTCTTTTCTGTCTCAGAAAATTCAATTTTTCTTGTCTTTTTCATGGTAAAGTTGTGGCACAAAATAATTACAGATTCACTGGCCTGTAGAAGGAAATCACAAGAGCAGTTCTAGCTCTTGAATTTAGGCATTATGTTTGGGGAGCACAAGGAGAAAGGATAAAACTCCTCTGGGATTTTGTGTAGTTTCCCAAGGGCTCAAGAGTTTGGTAACTATTTTCTTCCTCTCTGAGAGGGGAGGTGTCCTGAACTTTTGAAATATGGAGTTCATCAAATTAGGAAATTTGGGTTGAATTATGAGAAGATTCTGTTTGAGAAATTGGAAGTATTTCTTTGGCTAGAGGTTAGACTTTCACTTATTTCTAGGTTACCAGATCAAAGTGTCCCTATCTGTGCACTGAGAGCAGTGAAAGAATTTGAGCAATGGAGAAATGAAGGTGAAAAGCTGAAGCCTGTGGCTGGAAGGTTTATTCCTCTAGGAAAGTTTTCAATTGTACTGAATGATTAAGTTCCTTGAAGAAATTCAGCACTTCAGAAAATGAAGAGCAGGTTTAGAAAATATTTATGAAACATATATAGCATCTTGTCTTTTCTTTAGCCACCTTTTCTTTTCTCTTTCTTTTATTTTCTTATTTTTAGATTTCTTTTGCCTAAATGAACTTTCAAAAAAAAAAAAAAACCCAAAACAAACGAACACAAACAAACAAACAAAGAAATGTAACTTTTGTCCTCTGTCACTCTGTCAAGGAAATAAATTTGAAATAAAATCTCAGCAAAAATACTATCATTTGGACCATATTATCTCACCTTTCTCCCCTCAGTTCAACTTGATTATTATCTGAAGATAAGATTTTTGTTGGAAATTAATGAGTCATCTTTTCCCAGATTCTTCTTTATCTATTAGGAAAATGTGACTGGAGATCTGTTACACCACCTGAATGTCTACAAAACAGTTATGTTGTTTCTATGGTGATCATCATTGTCTTATTGTTTTCTGCTTTTGCTTATGCTGTTTCTTTTCTACTGTTCTTCTAATTTAATGCAAGGTCTTAGGAAAGCATTCAGTTACTTACTCTGCTTTTAGGTACTCTACTTAAGTTAAGAATTTTATGAATAATGCATTAGAATAGAGATCCTTCCAGTGCAATAGAATCATAGAATCATGGAATGATTTGGACTGGAAAGGACGTTTATAGGTAATCTTGTTCAACCCCCCTACCATGGGCAAGGATATCTCTCAGATTAGGGTTCTCGAAGCCTCATCCAACTGGACTTCCGAGGATATAGCACCCACAGATTCTCTGGACATCATGTCCCAGTACCTCACCACCTTCATAATGAAAAATTTCTCCGTTATATCTAATCTAAATTGACCTTCGTTCAGTTTCAAACCATTTCATCTTGTCCTATTGTGCCGTTCTAAAATGTCTTTCTCCATCTTTCTTGTAAGTTATGCATTGGAAGGCAGCAGTTTTTCTCCAGCCTTCTCTTCTTTGTGTTGAACACCCCCAGCCCTCTCAGCCTTTCTCTGTAGGAGAGGTGTTGCAGCCTTCTGATCATTTTCACAGTCTTCCTCTGGATCTATAATAATGCAGCACCACAGATCACTGATGTGATTCTGCAAGTAGTTTTAGAATGACTTTTAGTGATCAATACAATGCAAAGCAACTGCATTGCAGAGCAAATATGGATTTTGAAGCAGAAAACTGCTATTGTAATGTTCACAATTAGCAAAGAGGCAACAAATATAGCATGAGAGATGTGATACAACTGCTTGCAGTTTGACTGGGCATCACGTAAGCATATTCTTTCAGAATTTTGATCCTTTTTTAAATATTCATATGTTTATTAAGCTTGTATCTGAAAACATAAATGTTTTAATGACATTAGATTTAAATGTATTTGTATTTTAAAATCAACAAGATTAACATTTAATGAAAAATATTTGATAAAGCATCCTTCAATAATTCATGATGCAATCACAGGTTATGAATAACATTTGCATATCATTCATGTAAACATTGCTTCATTTTTTACTTTTTCAGTCAAGGAAAATTATTGTGGCAAATCAGCTTAGAAATGTGGAATCCACAGGCAAAGAAAGGAAAAAGTAACTTGTAAATGGTATATTGTCCCTATATTGTACATGCTGACTAATTAGTCTTTTATTTGGGCACCATATTTTTGATACTTATATCCCAAGAGTGGAAATCAACTGGTCTTGTTGTGGGAGTGAACTACAAGCTGTGTCTTCCAAGGTGTCAGAATTCACCTGTATTTCACATTTCCAACCTTAGTTTTGTAGTTAGTACTTCTGTGCTACTTTCTGCTAGAGGATCTCAAAAAGTTTAACCAGCCTAATAAATCAAATGATTGCCTCAATTTGAGCAATAAACTTAAGTAGTTGTGCCAATATCTGAAGTGTCTATCACCTATGAAAAAAATTGTTGCTGAGTTGCAACAATATTCTTAGTTGGTAAATGTTTTCCTGGAAATGAAGCTCTTCTAAAAGCAGTGCAATACAGATCAGGTGGATTAGAGAGTCATAGTGCAAACAATCCCACATCTTTCTGAATTATCAATGGTGTTCAATAGACTGCAATAGATTTGCTGCCTTCAGAAAGAGAAAATGCAATTATAAGACAAATCACAAAGTTGTACGCTATCTGACATCTAGGGAAGGATGTGGCATTATGTAGTGCAGACCCAAGCTGAATTACTTAAGTTTGTAAAAGTATTTTTGTTGGCACTTTACAAGTTGGTGATAGAAAATGAGATTTCTGGAAAGAGTGATGTATAGGCTTACTGCACTTCTGAAATAACCTCTCTACACAGAATACTACATTAGACCTTGAGAATGACATAAACAGTTTGTTCAGAGGAACAGCAATTCTTTGTAAACTACTTCTTGCCGATAACTAATTTGTACTGATAAAAAACTGAGTAGAAAATTTGAACATCTGACTGAGGTCTTCCCATTCCTAGCATTTAGAAGGTTCAGTGAAGATTACAATATTTGGGGAGGAAAGCTTATCATATCTAGCTCACTCCTAAGTTGTCCATAATCAGTCAAATACTCATTTTTCATACCTACCTTATCAAACTCAACAGGAAGTGCAGTGCTGTTTTATTTAAAATACAGCTGAAGGAGTAAGTTGCATCTGTATCTTTCACTTGTACTAAGAGTTTAGTTCCTTGTAGGAAAAAAAAAAAAGCAAAATCCAGTTTCCTTTTTTCTCAAGATAATGAAATGCACATTTCTCACAACACAAAAGGTTCTAAGTTTAATGTTTGAGAAATGAGTATATACAGTGTCCTGTCATTCACAAGCCCCTATCCACTGTGCTTAAACAAAATCCAAGAATCAGTATGTTAAAAAAAGAAATGCTAAAAAATAAAATGTAAAAGCAGGAAGGAGAGTTCAGAAACAGTGGTATTTATAATGACATTTTCCTTAGTTGGAATATAGAGAATTTCTGTTTGTGGATTCCATGTGGGAAAAAGTGACTTGACAATGTGCTACGAGGCTGAAATTTTAGATGACACAGTATTGAGATGTAATTCTCCAGCTGACATCTCCTTTTCAGCTTCCTAATCTTGTTTTTCTGAAACATAATATAGCAATGGAAAACTATGGAGAAACAGAGAAACTATCTTTAGGTAAACAGTGTAATTAGACTTTTCATGTTATTTAATTACATTTTCCTTTTTTATTATGTATGTCCTGGAAAAAGTAGGATAGTCACATTATGTGTTTGATCCAGTGTTTTCTGTGTTATACAGTCAGGTAAGAGACAGATCTTTTCACCTGCAAGCCTAAGAGAGCAAACTTGAGTAGTAGCCTACAAGATCGGTAGACCTTGGCTCCTGAACATGTGTTTCTGACAGCATCCCCAAACATAAACATGAGATACCTCAAAAAATACTTTTGCTCAATGGATTATTTTTGACTTTCATTCATATCTCAGTGATTTCATAACTATGAATTTTAGGTTTAAAGTTTGTTTTGGACAACTTCCTAGTGCATAGTCCAAAACTTTCCCTCAGATTTCGTATGACTTCAAGAAAATATATTGAATTCAACAAGAACAAGATGGACACCAGCTGTGAAATGGAAACTTTCCTTCCCACTCTCTAAATCTAAGCCCAGAATATTCTCCAAATCATTTATTATGACTAATAAGAGCCTGTCTTTTTCCTAAGTGACATTTCTGCTCATCGTTTTTAACAAATGTCCATAACAGGGACAAAAAGTGAAAATGAGAAATCTTCTCATTGGTCCTGAAATACCAACTGAGAAGCATATAGACCATGAAGACTGAAGTTTTCACAGAGCTGCAATTGCTACCTGATGTCACATGAAAGCAGTTGTCAGAAAAGTAGAAGAAGGCCAGAAATAGAGTATGTTTACCAGAAAAACATCTACCATTGGACAGACTCTCCAAGAAATTTGGAGTTCAGGGAAATGCCATTGCCAATGTGTGGCTTTCTGAGTTGGTGACCAGAACAAAGAACAGTGGCCATCAGAAGTATGGCTGAAGGTTGGATAAATTTGTCAAGATAGCAGACTGCTGTTTTCCAAGGAAGGTCGTGTAAGTAATGATTGAGCTTTGAAACAAAAAGATAGGTATCAGCCCCAAGATTTTTAAAAGGTCTGTCAGTCTGGAGCACAACTGCAAAGTTCCCATGGCCAAGTATTTTTCACTGAAGCAGGAACAAATAGATCTTGATCTAAACATGATGCTATCTCCCATCTCCCATCACTGCTTTTAAAGTCCAACCTCTTAATAGTTTGTCCTCATCTAAAGTAAGCTAAGCCCAAGTCCCTATTTAAACAGATCCATTTGTTTTGTTCCTCCTGCTTAAAATCTTTTGTGAATATGAATACAATGGAAAGGTTAAGAGAAACAGGTGTGTATACGTGTATGCAATTATCCATTCCTGTGGTACCACAGAGAGTGGTTTACAGGGTTTGACAATTTCTGTTATTTGTTCAGAAACCTCTGCTGTTGAGTAGTTATTAATAGAGAGAAATAACTAAGATAGGCCACAAAAGTAAGAACGAATTTGCTGCTGTTTAAATTTGGGATTTCACTATGTATGTGTCCTATACTGATGATGAAACTGATTTTGTGGGTGGTAGGTAAATACTGATGAGCATCTATGACTCACTGTTATCTCCAGCTCTTATTTAGCTCCTTATGTGAAGTCTGACTGGAGTGCAAGGTATCACTTCGATGTCTGAGATGCAGTCAGTGGTAAAAAAAAGAGATCTTTGCTTGCATTCCTGAATGGCACTTACTGAGGCAGTAGGTCAGTATTAATTTCTAAACTATGTTATTCAGGATGAGAGGTGGGGTATTAGATTAATCAAAATCAAAAAAGTACATGAATTCTCCCCAGGGTCTTTCATTAGTGCTAAAAGCAATGATGGAATAACCTGCCTAGTTTTTTTTGCACTTGTATTCAGTCATCTTCTGTTTTTCTTTCCCTTTCTAAAGCAGCAAGAGACAGTGTCTCCTCTGTTTGTTCTGCTCTTATTCATTAAAATTCAGTAGTATTTTTGAGACTTTCTTTTACTTGACCTTCACTGTAGGAAGCACCATAGGTTTACATAATCTCTCTCTTCCTACCCTTTCCCCCCCCCTCCCCACACTTTTTAAAAAAATAAGAAACTGGTTATTTACAATAAGAAGTGCTCAGATATTCCATGAATCCATAGCTTTGATTTAAGTAACAATTATTTGTCTCTCATATTATTATGCATAGACATATATAAAGAAGTATACATGAATAAATACAGTACAAATATGACAATTTTCTATTAAAATATTTAATCTTTCAAAATTTATTCTTTTAAGGCTTTTTGCTTCATTTTATTTGTGTTCTAAATTTTTGTTACTTTCTCAGCCTTTGTTTCCTCCTCTCCACTGGCTTGCCACTTATCTGTCAGCAAAACACCAAATGTTTCAAAATATATGAAAGTTCTTGTGTACAGCTGCAGTATATGAAAGCTGGGAAGATGTGCAAGAACTTCTTTTCTTATACTGGCCATGGAGACGAGTACTTTTGTAAGGATCACCTTTCATTCAACTGTTTTTGACTCTCCAACATTTGCCCAGAGACTAGTTACACAGTAAATGGCATTACTAACGAGAATGCATTATCTTAGGTTAATTTCTTTAAATTCATCAAGCTACCTGTTTGTTGATATAATATCCCAGGGAATTTGAAGAAATCAACTTTTTACAACAATATTTTTTATAAATTATTTTCCATGGCATGAACTCTGTTGCTTAGAAAGTAGTCATAGTAATAGATAATAGTCTTGTTATCATTTCTGCCACTTCTCATATTTAGCACTTTAAAGTGAACAAATCAGAGGATAAAGGTAAAATACAGTAGATTCACACCAAGGCCATGTTTATTAAAGTTCTGAATGAGACGATACAGAAGCAATAATGAATTTGATTTGTATTTGTGATGCAGAAACAAAGTCAAGTCAGCTGGGTCGATAGAAGCTAAAAGATAAAATTAAAATACTATCTTTTATTCCTGTAGCCTGCCCTAAACATGTCTCTGTACTCAACAGAGACATCAAGTAAGGTAGCAAAAACTTGGGCATAATGAATGAATAGTGACCTGATTTAGTACATTACCTTATGACTTTGAATCCCTGATAGTTTCCCTGATGGTTTGCTATCATCAATTTCAAGACTGTTTTTCTCATGAAGTAGAAGAAAACATGAGGGCTGAATATTTTGCCTATTTTATGTCTTGATACTAGACTTTCATAGGGGCACTTTCCATACATCACAATTCTAGGTGGCTAATGTTTCAATATCAGAGAGTTTTGAGCAGAGTTGCTCATTTCTGTATTTCAAGTAAACATTGGAAGTGGAAGACTGAGTGATTGGTTGCAGACTGAAACTGGGCAGATGGTTACACAAAACTCTGATACTTGTAATAGTAAGAAAACTAATATTGGTACGAACAAGACATCTCTGCTCAGGCAACACAACAGATGTCTGCCCATTTCTTCTCCCTTGCCAACAGTTCTGTACACCAGCTGTTCACAGAAAAGTTCTGATGAAGCATTGAAGTGGGAGTAGTGCTGATTTCCATGTAAACCTGTCTTCAGACAAAATTAAGAGAAGAATACAGCATAGCTTCCAAGTGCACCAATGCACTAATATTGCAGGTAAGATTTATTATTTTAAATAGTATGATCAATTTCTTTTTACTTTTTTTTAGAAAACTGCCTTAAATTAGGTGGTTCATAAGTAGATTGGAATGAATATAAAATATTACATTTCATATATATAAAAATGTGGGTGATTTGCTTTTGGAGTTTTGTTTGTTTGAAAAATGTACATTCTGTGCAAAGTTCTTAATGAAATATTGGGAATTTCAGTTTAAGATCAGATATGCTTTTGTTCGGTGTGGCTGTGGTATAACCTTCCCCTATTTTTCAATGAAATTTAGGATTTTGTTTCATCCGTCCATGCCAGATGTGCTGTTTGCTTATTTATCTATTTATTTATTTATTTACTTATTGTTTGTTTATTGTTAATTATTTTCAGGACTAAAATAGCCTGAACAATGTTTGGTTTTCAAGCCCAATTTGTTACTGGGGCTCATTTCTGGGAATGGAAAAAACTCTGAAAAAAAACCAACATAGAAAACAAATAAATTATGTGCTGATTTTGGTATTCAGTGATTAAAACCACAGCAGTTTTCCTGGTTTCCACTTCAATGTACTAGTGAGGGGGGCACTAAATTAATGGATTCCTTTTTTTTTTTTTTTAAGGTAGGGGGATACTTTTAGATGATCTCTGGTTTTGTGTATTTGATACATTAACTTACAGTCAGATACTCCAATAGAAATCCAAAAGACTTAGGCACATTCAAAACTAAGCTGCTGCGCCATAGCCAGTGATATACTCCATAGTGAGATAAAGGTTCCACCAGCTCCTTGTGAGACACATCAAGACGATTGTACCCTTCCCAGTATTCAGTAGTTAAAAAAACCTATATCAACCCAATGTGAACAGAATAGCAATTTCTTTGTTATCCTAAAAGAGATACTGTCTTTGAACCTGAGAGAAAGATTAACCATTCACCTGGAACAAGATTTCTTCCACTGCACAGCAGAGTCCACTCTTCCCAGTGTTATAGCTTCAGGTGAAAGCAGCCATATAAAAGATAAGAACATGCTAATTCTTTCTGAGCAATTGGAAGCAAAACAAAAAATCCAGAAAAACTATTTGGGTGACAGTCTTTGACAAATTTTCCATTTCTATAGATATGTTCACACTATTGCAGGCTGTTCTATTCTGTGGCCCAACAAAAAATGTAATTCTGATAATTCCCTATTTTTCCAAAAAAGAATCCTCAAATCCCAAACTATTTCATTCTTATTGTTTTATCAAGAAAACTGCATACTATATTGAGACATTTTGTCCAAACTAAGAAAGAATTGGTATATAGAGATTAGGGCATTCACCTATCTTCTCTTTTGTATGCTAAATAACTAGAGTTGTTATGCATTCTCCACTAAAGACTGCAACTTTTAAATTATCTTAATAGCTATGCTGTATGGCCACTCAAGCAGGATTTCTTCCCATTCCCACTCTTTCCTGAAGTGTGAGCATAGCGTCTCAATCTCCAGATTCCTCCTCGTCACCCCATGATGCAGTTGGCTGTAGCCTTGTGTTAGAGCCTGACTGACGGCAGCACCACTCTCAGCTTCAATCTGTAGAATTAACTGTTAAAGATATTGGTATGAATTCATCCACACCACCCAAAAATCTGCAGATATCTAGTTCTCTGTTCTGCCTTTAGAACATCATAAATGTACAAATTAAAGAAACACTGAGTATTGCTTCCCGGGGCATCCTACTCTCCCTATCTCCAATAATTCACAGCTCACATTCTGTCGAAGAGTGCTAACATAACAGATGACCACATTTCAGTGCTTAAGCCCACTTAAGGGCTCTATTTCATATACCAGTATGGACAGAGCCTTTAATTTCTCCCTGTTCTTTATCAGGTGACAGCAAATCACACCTGCTTTTTGGGGGTTTACCTTAAACTGAGCCTGCCTGGGAGGGCCTGCTCTTTACTTTTAGGCCTTGTAACTGGTGTGGCATCTTGCTGACCTGGAATTTATCAGTGCACCTCATGAAAATTTTATCATTATTCTGCAGTGCATACGCTTGAAGTAGTGGGTGACTTGTAGAATGTAGGAATGATGATAATGTAGCCAGGGGCAGAAAAGCTAGAAATAATTTAAAATACAGATTAGATTCAGTGATAATACTACTAAAATATGATCACAGTGAAGATATATACTGTTCTTAACGGAAATAGCCACATAACCCTGGTAGTTTCCTCAAGGAGAGAAGTTAATGGAACTATGTGACCTCTTTCGATACACCCAAGCTTACCAAAGAGGAACTGCAGATTACAATGTCATACAATAGATAGAGTGGCAAAAATTCTTGCTGTTTGGGAGAGGAAATAGAAATTAGCCAGATGTATGACATTACGAACAAAACATCTGAAAAGAAAACATTTTCTCCTGTTTCTTAATAAATTATTTGCATATGCATAAGTGCAAAATTTTACAGTCTTGAGGGAAGTTCTAAGTGCTCCTTTTTCTCAAATGAGAGTTTACACAAATTTCAACATGTCATACTTTATGGATCCTCTGCACTATTTTGCTGAACAGTTATTTATCCAATATCTACTTAGGAACCAATTCAAGACACTTCTAAACTGTATAATAAATTACTCTAGTAAGAGAGCTATGCAAGACATGTGTCATGCCATACAATTAACAAAAACTGGGATTAGGTCCAAGGATGCAATTTTATGCAATTTAAGGGTCTGACAGCTCTCGTTTTATTATAGCATCCTATCTCAGAAGGACAGCAGCAGTCAGTGCCCTACTTCTGCTGTGCACAGTACATAGCTGTTGAGCCACATACACTTCTGATTAGCTTACTCCTCTGCCTTGGCAGTATTGTGATTTGAAACAGGAATATGTTGACTCTGGAGATATCAGATAAGTTCAAATTATTGTTTGTAGGGTGATCGAGTCAAAAGGAACTCATAATTGAGTTGAAAATTATTGTTCAAGCTCACTATGAAAACATTCAGTGCAAGAAGAAATAATTACATTATCTGAAGAAACAGTGTTATTCAGGAGTAGATTGCTTTAAAAATCACTGCAGAGTCAATCTCAAAAATGAATTGTTGACATTAGGAGATGCTAGGGACTAAAATAAAATCATGCAGAGATATCGACAGCAGATAAATTTGTGTGCGATCTGTTTCATCCTCACACAGCTTCCTCTTCTGAAGAAGCATCCTGAATGTTTCTTTCTGCTGTGATATCATCTTGAAATATATATGAGAAAATACATGCGGGAAAATATATGTGGGAAAATAGTGTTTTCATGAACTTCTTAGAATAAAAAAAAATGAAATTATTGAATCACAATGATCATATTCTGGTGATTTTTCCAGGTTCATGCGCACCTGATGAAGACATGCACCTTTCAGGGCATAGCTCTTTACCAGGTATTTTTCAGATGCTATAAGATCATTCTTTGGCCTGATCATGAGATCACAATTCCTTTTACATGTAGTGTAACTAAAGAGGATCATTGCTAAACTCCCTATTTCCAGAGTAGTGTATTGCTTATCCTTCCACTTGTTATCTTAGCTATCAGAAGTTTTAATTCTCAACTTACAACATGAGATAAATTGCCTAACTCTCTTTTACGCACAGATGTTGGAAGGTTCAAAAAATGTAAAATAAATGCAAGCAGACTCTATTGTAATTGTTCTTATCCTACACATTTACCCTAATTTCAAGAAAAGGAAATTTACATCCACTCACTTCAAGCATGCTGAATGTTTCATCAATCATAAATGCTACTTCAGCCAGCAGTACAAGCAGGCTGGTACGTTACCCATTTTTTAAGGCAGTAATTTATAAATGTACACAACTCACTGATAAAACAAGTCATAAAAACCTTTCTTTGTATACATCATACACAACAAATGCCACCACTGTATAGTGCTATATAAATATCTTTTCTGCCTTTAATGGCTCCATTGGGAATGTTCTTTGCTTCCTAAATGTTTGGATTAAGAACTGAATGAGGAAGGGCTGACAAGGCAGACATCCTGGTGGGCGTCTGTTATAGACCGCCAAACCAGGATGAAGAGACAGACAAGATGTTCTATAAGCAGCTGGCACGAACTACACAGTCTCTAGTCCTTGTCCTCATGGGTGACTTCAACTTCCCTGACATATGCTGGGAGTATGGCATGGCGCAGAAGAAGCAGTCTAGGAGGTTTCTGAAATACATAGAGGATAACTTCCTGATGCAGCTGGTGAGAGAGCCTACGAGAGGAGCTGCCCCGCTAGGCCTGCTGTTCATGAACAGGGAAGGTCTGGTGGGAGATGTGGAGGGTGGGGGCTGTCTTGGACAGAGTGACCACGAAATGGTAGAGTTCTCAATTCTTGGTGGAGCCTGGAGGAGGAATAGCAAAACTGCTACCTTAGACTTCCGGAGGGCGGACTTTAAATTGTTCGGAAGACTAGTAGGGGGAGTCCCCTGGCATTCAGTCTTAGAGAGTAAAGGGGTCCAAGATAGCTGGTTGCTCTTCAAGAAGGAAGTCTTAAGGGCGCAGGGGCAGGTGGTCCCTCTGAGCCGCAAAATGAGCCGGTGGGGAAGAAGACCGGAATGGATGAATAGGGAGCTATTCTTTGAGGCTCTGGGAGAAAAAGAGAATCTACCGCCTGTGGAAGGAGGGGTGGGCAACTCAGAATGAATACAAAGAAGTCGTTAAGATGTGTAGGGGGAAAATCAGAATGGCAAAAGCCCAGCTTGAATTTAACCTGGCCGCTGGGGTAAAAAGGAACAAGAAACTCTTTTACAAATACATCAACAGTAAGAGGAGGACAAAGGAGAATCTCCACTCTTTACTGGATGAGGCTGGGAATGTGACCACTGAGGATAAGGAAAAGGCGGAGGTTCTGAATGCCTTCTTTACATCTGTCTTTAAAAGTCAGACCAGTTATCCTCGGGGTACCCCGCGCTCTGACCTGGTAGTCCCGGCTGGGGAGCAGACTAAACCCCCTGTGACTCTGGAAGAAACAGTCAGAGACCTACTACTCCAACTGGAATGCCACAAGTCCATGGGGCCGGATGAGATTCACCCAAGAATGCTGAGGGAACTGGCGGAGGTGATAGTTGAGCTGCTTTCCATCATCTATCAGTGCTCCTTGTTGATTAGTGAGGTCCCAGAAGACTGGAGGCTTGCCAATATGACTCCCATTTACAAGAAAGGTTGTTAGGAGGATCTGGGGAACTACAGGCCTGTTAGCCTGACCTCAGTGCCAGGGAAGGTTATGGAGCAGATTGTCTTGAGGGAGATCACACGGCATGTGCTGGACGACTGGGGGATCAGGCCTAGCCAGCATGGGTTCACAAAGGGCAGGTCCTGTTTGACCAACCTGATCTCCTTCTATGATCGTGTGACCCATCTGGTGGATGAGGGGAAGGCTGTTGGTGTGGTCTACCTGGACTTCAGCAAAGCCTTTGACACTGTCTCCCACAGTATTCTCCTGCAGAAGCTGGCAGCCCGTGGCTTGGATAGGTACAATCTTGGCTGGGTAAGGAGCTGGCTGGAGGGCTGGGCTCAGAGAGTGGTGGTGAATGGAGTTAAATCCAGCTGGTGACTGGTCATGAGTGGTGTTCCCCAGGGATCGGTGCTGGGGCCTGTCCTCTTCAATATCTTTATTGATGACCTGGATGAAGGCATTGAGTGCACCCTCAGTAAGTTTGCAGATGACACCAAATTGGCTGAGTGTGGATCTGCCTGGGGGTAGCGAGGCCCTACAGAGGAATCTGGACAGGCTGGAGAGCTGGGCTGAAGCCAATGGGATGAGGTTCAACAAGACCAAATGCCGGGTCCTGCACTTCGGCTACAACAACCCCAGGCAGCGCTACAGGCTTGGGGCAGAGTGGCTGGAAGACTGTGTAGAGGAGATGGACCTGGGGGTATTGATTGATGCTCGGCTGAACATGAGCCGACAGTGTGCCCAGGTGGCCAAGAATGCCAAGGGCATTCCGGCTTGCATCAGAAACAGTGTTGCCAGCAGGAACAGAGAGGTGATTGTCCCCCTGTACTCAGCACTGGTGAGGCCGCACCTTGAGTACTGTGTCCAGTTTTGGGCCCCTCACTGCAAGAAAGACATGGAGGCCCTGGAATGTGTTCAAAGAAGGGCAACAAAGCTGGTGAGGGGTCTGGAGCACAGGCCATATGAGGAGAGGCTGAAGGAGCTGGGAATGTTCAGCCTGGAGAAGGGGAGGCTCAGGGGAGACCTTATTGCTCTCGAAAACTTTCCAAAGGGAGGTTGCAGTGAGCTGGGGATTGGCCTCTTCTCTCTTGTCATTTGTGATAGGACTAGAGGGAATGGTTTCAAGCTGCGGCAGGGGAGATTCAGGCTGGACATTAGGAAATATTACTTCTCAGAAAGGGTGGTCAGGCACTGGAATGGGCTGCCCAGTGAGGTGGTGGAGTCACCGACCCTGGGGGTGTTCAAGGAACGATTGGATGTTGTGTTGAGGGACATGGTTTAGTGGGAGCTATTGGTGATAGGTGAACGGTTGGACTGGATGATCTTGTAGGTCTTTTCCAACCTTGGTGATTCTATGATTCTATGATTCTATTTAAAATACTTTTAGAATGTATTATTTGAACATTATAATCTCCTTTACAAGTCTATGAAATCACACTGAAGACACATAAATTTTTCAAAGAACAAAGAGGCACACATTGTCCACAGTTGTTCTGAAAGGGTCATTTGTCTTTTATGGTGAGGTTATTCTAAACAAGTCTGACTGAATTCCTGATCAGACCTTCATACAAAATTATAGTAAATGTGGAATAGTAGCCTCCAGCCACAATTCTCTAAAACCCTGTCAGCACAAGGTAAGGAAACCTCAGCAGTGTTAAATAAGTCTGTGAAAACTCAAATCTGAAGCAGCTGGAGAGAATAGAATGTGTGTAATGAGAATGAATCTGTTAGCAAAGAAACCCAAAGGAGGTTAGTAAAGCAATCCATAATTAACAAAAAATCTTTGTATTTTTGATAGTTTTGCTGGTTTTGTTTTGTAGAGATTATTTGCTTTACAGAGGAGTCTTGAAGAGAAAGAAGAGCAGTAATCAGAATTTTATTTTATCCTTCCAGTTTGCTAACATTATTTGCTAACATATTTAATTGCTAACATTATGCTATCATCTTTTATTGCCTTAGTAGTCTATTGATTTATTTGATCAAGTTTTCCATCCAAATACACCTTATGACTTCTTTGTATGAAGATCTCAAAAAATGTGAACTTGAAACTTACTGTCTCCTGATCCACAATCATGGAGTCATAGAATGGCTTGGGTTGGAAGGGAGCTCAAGGATCATCAAGTTCCAACCCCTTGCCACAAATAGGATTGCCAGCCACTAGATCAAGTACTAGATCAGGTTGCTTAGGGCCCCACCAACCAGGCCTTGAATGCCTCCAGGGATGGGGCATCCACAGTACCTCCGGGCAGCCTGTTCCAGAACCTCACCACTCTCTCAGTGAATAACTCCCATTTGACATCTAATCTAAATCTTCCCTCCTTTAGTTCAAAACTATTTCCCATTATTCTATCACTGTCTGCCCAAGTAAAAAGTTAATTTCTCTCCTTTTATAATCTCCCTTTAAATATTGCAAGACCATTATAAGCTGTAAAAAGGTGTCCCTGCAGCCTTCACTTTTCCAGACTGGACAAGACCATCTCCTTCAGCCTGCCTACTACTTAGGAGAGGTGCTCCAGCTTTCTGTTCATTTTCATGCCCCCCCTCTGGATCCCATCCCAAAGCTCAAATTTTTTGCTATGTTGGGATCCCCAGGTCTGGATGCAGTTCTCCAGGTGGGGCCTCACAAGAGCTGAGTAGAGGGGAACAATCACCTCCCATGCCCTAATGGCCACCCCTCTTCTAATGCAGCCCATGTTACTGATGGTCTTCTGGGAAACCTGGCTGCCAGTGAAGACTGAGACAAAGAATTCTTTGAATATGTCAGCATACACAAATCATTGCACTGCCTGTATTTGAATTTGATAACAAAATTCTATTTCTTTTTGCATCTAATGAAAAATGAGGAAAAATAGAAGTACTTTGGTAGCTATAAACACAAAATGACAACCATTACTACTAGCCAGTAAAGTCTCCATAAGTATTCACTGTCTGTTAGTTTTTCTCTTTTTTTTTTTTTTTTTGGTAGTCTGTGATAGAAGAGTACTGGTTCATTTACAGCTTTTCTACATATTTTTGAATTTATGCTCTTATCCACAAAATTCATGAACATTTGAGAAAACTTATGATTTAATTCCTCCAACTGTTCATCATGTCATCCTCAAAGCAGACCAAATGTGTAGACTGCCCGCCACAGCCTGGGAAAGGAGGGCTGAGAATCACAAATTTTCTCAAACATAATTTTCTCTGGTGTTCCTATACCATGAATCATTCATTAAATGCCAGGACTAAACTACAAAGAGAGAGGAACTTTCTACATTGGACAGAGAATAAGATGTCTCTCACAAGCATTATTGTTGTTATTGTTAATATTACGAATCTTTTGAGCCTGGCAAATGCTACTTGCATTTCAGTACATATAGTTCTATGGGTTGCGATAAATAAAGTAAGAACAGTTTAATCATTAGCCTTCAAAACACCACTGATACTGAATTAGCAAGCTGGCATTTGTTGATAAAATCAAATTCATCTATCCTGTTTCTGCAAAAACTGCAGTTAATTTTAAAGCAGATAAGTAAAATGAAAATGATTTGAATTTTCATAGATTGATTTGGCAGCATAAATAACAAATTGAACACTGACTATATGACTTAATCCTCGGTACCAAGCAAAGATAATTTTAAACAGTATAAGATAACATAAACAGGCCTACAGGAAAAGGAGTTGAAGATACATTTATGTAGAAGATAGAAAATGAGGAAAAGTGGAAGAGCTGCTTTTGGGGTGAAGAAAAAGATTTACTATAAAAGATTTACAAATTGAGTATTGGTTAACTGTTATCAAAAATAATCAATCACACTTAAAACAAACATTTTCTCCCCTTGGACATCAGCCAATGACCAGGGCAAGTATGGACTCCTCAGAAGAATTAAACCTGCTAATGGCTGTACTTAACGCATTTTATTATAAAACGTTCCTTTGTAATGTAATAATTTCCTGAAATACTTCCTATAATTACAGTTTGTGTTAGAGACGTTTATCTTATAAAGCCAAAAGATAAGGAATATTTCAGCTAAATAGAACGTTTTATGAATGGTTAAAGTTTTAATCTTATCTCTCTTTTCCAAGTGCTGTTGGAATTCAGCTGCTTAAATGAAGGGGCCTCACTTTTTAGTTTCCTTACCTTCCAACCTCGAACTGTGCATGAACTCTTCATTTTAACGCAACATTAAAAGAATACTTCTACTCATACAACTCTTTTGGTTTTGAAATCTGTAGCCCCAGTAAAATTTCTCTGGAATAAATGCAAACTAACTTTACCAAAGTGAAGCCTATTAGAAAGGTCACTGCTAAAGAAAGAGCACAGACAACTGGTTACAATACTGTATAGAAAGCTTCTATTTATATTTTGCTTATCAATAGCCATTCACATTCTAATAGGCATTAGACTCATAGTTTAATCATAACTAAACCTGTTATTCTTTTGCAGTGATGAGTACCTAGAGGATATCAGTAGAAAAGCTATCAGGGGACTCAGCAAGTTTTAATGCAGTGTTCTGTAACAATTCTAGATAATTCCTTGTGTAGGTTTTTTTTTAAATCCAGATTGATCTAATTACTTGATACACAGTCACCGCATGCTTGATGAAAGAGGAAGAAAGGCTTTCTCTCAGCTGACCACAAAGCTGAGTTATGGTAGTAGCACCTGCTAATGTATTGACCACAACATTGCCACATATAGGAAGTAAGGTTCTAGGACAGATTCTCAGATTGAGGGCAGGGAAATGTTTGTGATGGATTTCCCTAGCACTTTCATAAAAGGGACAGAAGCATTCTACAACTATGCCAGGCAGCTTATTCCAGTACTTCTTTTCTTTATTTTAAGAAAATCTTTCCTTATAATCTTTTGTCCTTCTTGCTGTAAGTCATTACTTCTTGCCATTTCTACCACAGACATGGGGAGAACTGCCTAGGCAAAGCAACATAAAACTTCTAAATGGCTCCTTGTGTAATACCTTTTCTACACTTCACAATATTCTAACTGTTCTTAAGATTCTTTCCAACTGGCTTCTCATTTTGCACTTCCTCAACCACCTGACACTTGTCCAGTGTAAAAATACAGCAACGATTTCTTCTTTAGATACTATTTCTTCTGCAGTTCTTTGAAAATATTTGCATCT
This sequence comes from Alectoris magna, assembly GCA_030625065.1. Taxonomy (NCBI): domain Eukaryota; kingdom Metazoa; phylum Chordata; class Aves; order Galliformes; family Phasianidae; genus Alectoris; species Alectoris magna. The sequence continues at coordinate 15,473,842 of CM060561.1, forward strand.
GTTTCTAGCTCTTCATAACTGCTTCCCACCTGGACTGAATTTTGGCTAGGCAAACCAAAACCCAGGTTTTTTGCCTACAGGGTAATTTTACTAGGATTTTACAAGGTGGATTGTTAGATAGGTGGAAAATTGTAAAGACCACCAGGCCTGGGGTCTCTTGACCAGCAATAGAAATCATGAATTTCAGTGTGTGATTATTCAGTAAGGAGCCAGTTAAAGTCAATTCTTTTTTCTTTCTTCTTCTTCTTCTTTTTTTTTTTTTTTTTTAGCATGTTTGTTAATGACCTGATGGATGGATGGAAAGCACCCAGAGCAAATTTTTGCATAATACAAAATCAAGGGAACAGTCAATAAGGTGGAAGGCAGGGTTACTATAAAGAGAGGACTGAGCAGAATGGAGAAATGGGCTGACTGAAACCTCATGAAATTTAACAAAGAGAAATACCAAATCCTGCTCCTTGGGGAGAATCATCCATGCACCAATGTAGGCCGGGGTAAATGCACTGAAAAGCAGTTTTGCAGGGGAGGACCTGGGAACCCTGTTGCAAAAAAGGCATCTGGGCAATATGAACAAGAATGTAACCAGTGAGTCAAGGGAAAAAACTCTTCTCTGCACTTGCAACAGCAACATCTGGAGCACTGTGTTCAGAATTTGACAGACCTGAGTGGATTTTCTTTCCTATGGAATGGGCAGATCATTAAAACACAGGGAAGAATGGCCTATATAACCTCCAAACAGCAGAATTTGGCAAAACGGGTTAAAAAAATGTTGCTTACTATGAGAGTTATTGCTGATCTTATGATGGATAACACCTTGCTCACTTTTTACCTTTCTTTCCTTCTCAAAATGTACAAATAGTCATTTATCAGCAGATCTGAACATAAATTAAATATGAATCCTTCATATGAATACCCACTTCTAATGCAGAAGAAGCTGTAAACATCATGTGTGCGTTATTATGGCATTAATACTTAATGACTTGGACACCGGTTGGCTTATTCTAGATTCTGTGTTACTGGTTTTAAAACTTAATATTTTCAAGTGCTTTCTGTAGTATTTACTAGATAGCTATTTTGAGATTGTTTCCACACTTAGAACTTGGGTAGGAGGCTTAGAAAACTTTTTGTTCTGTGCAGCAAAGTGTTTTTCTTTTTTTTTTTTTCTTTAATTTTTGTGTGTTTCCTGAACAGTTTTTTTTTTTCTTTTTTTTTTCTTTCTTTTTTTTTCCAAGGAAGAAATTTCAGATCATTATCCAGTCATTGCTGTAGTTCTTGGCATGACTGTACAGCCCTTCTTGCATTGTCTTCAAGAATTCTTCCTATGGTATGATTTAATGAAAAAAACTGATCATGTGAAATTCCACACTGGAATTGTTTTGAGTTTAGTATGATTGGAAATAAGACACTTGCAAATATAATGATTGATATACATGTACAGAGCAGCTGTTATGTATCTTTTCTCAGTGAAACTTTTATAGAAATTTTCTTTTTGCCAGAATGCTTGTATAAACTATGCATCGTATTAAGCATATTCAAGATCCGGCTCTACTCCTCAATGTGAAAGAGGTCTACCATGAGACCAGAAGGAGTGTAACTCAATTCAACAATTCTGTCTTGCTGTTTATGAAGCCAAACCACACTGAAGTTACAGGACACAGCAAAGGTCTTCTGAACAGAATAATTCACTAGGCTGGTTAATGTCCCTGGGAATTCTGAGGGAATTATGTTCCATTCACAGATTTCAGCATTTTCCCTAAAAAGTTTAATCAAGACCAGTGAATTTATTTGGTGGCAGAGCATAAATCCCTCTCTTCCTACAATATTTGTAATAAACTGATCAGCAGAAAAACCTTTTGAAACTGTCATATCATACGAAACATATTGTTATATGTTCCAGGTGGCTGTTTTATTTTGGTTGGCTGTGCAGCACTAGTGATAAAAACATTTGCTGCAGAAACAATCGTTGGGTACAAACATAAAATATAATTTGTAATATCAGCTGGGATTTGTAGGTTATGTAGGTTATGTGTCATATATTTTCTGGATAAACAGCTGTAATTAACATGAACAAATGTAGACATACAGTAATCAATTCAGAGAGCACTCACTTCGTCCTAATGTAAATTTTCAAAGGTGAATTACATTCTAAAATTGCCTAAATCTACTTACTTCAAAAAGCTCACGAACACACTATGGCTGTGATTCACGTTTCCTTTTTAGTTAATTGCAGTTAAGAAAGTAAAAACATAAGAAAATAACTTCATACTGGATCAGAATAAAGGCCTGTCCCGAACTGTGACCAACAGAATGTGCAAGAGGAAGGCATTCTGATACTGTAGCATAAAACATGCATTTTTTTCTCACTTTCTCACCACTGTGATAGAAGGCAAGAATTTAAGCATAGGGTAAGCATACTAAGATACTTCTCCTAAATAGTCCTGCAGCCTTCAGTTAACTTTGGTCTTGCAGCTTACAGCTCCATGGTACAGTCTTTTGTATTTAAAAGACTGATAGATTTTTTTTAATTATTTTTATTTTTTAATTTTTTTTCTGCAGTGAATTTTTGTACTAACTATATTAAACCTAGGTAAAGTTTTAAAAATGCTAGCTGAGGTACATCTTTCCATGGTTAGTCACTGCACATATACTGGATTATGCTGAATGCAAAGTTCCGTTCAATGAGGATCATATTGCAACTTTGGAACTTATTTCTCATTTTAGATAAATAAAAGATACTTGTTTCTGTTTTGCAGCTGAAAAATACTCTGGCCTGAGACAAAGTAAGAGTGGAGAGAAAATAGTTGTAGAAGTCTTCAGAGAGTACAAAGTATGTGCTTGTGAATTAAATTAAAGATTGATTTATCAATGGGAAAGAAAAATCATTCTTTTATCTAATGTAGAAAATAAGCTTTGCAGATGGTTCTAACTTCAGGAGAGACATCTAGATCAAGAAGGTATGGCTCACATTTTTTTCCCAGTTTATTTAATTTCTTTCTTCATGTCATGAAAGATTGCAAATGAATTATTGAAGCCATTAGAAGAATACATTATTGACTCTTACTTTAAAAAGTCTGCTGGGAAAAAAAAAACAAAAAACAACCACAAACAACCAAAACCCAATAAAAAATAACAACCCCCCCCCCCAAAAAAAAAAACTTGTGATGTTTTCCTAAGCTTTATAACATTTTTGGAAGCTTTTGAACCAGTTCATATCTTCTTTAATATTTTATCTTTTAATATCAGCATATTCTGAATTTTTGAACACATATATTTATATTTTTTATTTAGTGTTAATTCAGTTAGCAATTTCCTCTAGATAGAGTTAATATTATTTGGAGGTACTTGCACAATGTCAAGTTTTGAATTTCTCAGAAAATAATGTTTGTAAGAAACTGACATTTTAGCTGTTGTTGAGCAGCTCTTGCATAATCTTCTCTGTTTCTCATGCTGTCCTGCCAGTGAAGAAGCTAGGGAGTGCACAAGAATTTGGAAAGGGACACAGCTGACTCACGCTGGCCAAAACTATATTCTATGCCATGCTCAGTAATAAAAGTTGGAGAAAGAAAGCAGAGGGTATTGGACATGATGGCGTTTGTAAACCAAAGTAATAATTGTGTATGATATGCACTACTTTCATAGAAATGGCTGAAATGCCAATGGGACTAGCAAATCAATTTTTTTTTGCTTTCCTTGTGCACATGTATTTGCTTAACCTATTAAACTGTCTCAACCCACATTTTTTTACTTTTACTTTTCCAGTTCTCTTCCTCATTTCACCAAGGGGCAGTGAGTGAGCAGCTGTGTTGAGCTTAGCTGCTTACATATCTCACAATGCTACCATCTCTTCCAGGTTCCCTGCAAAATGACTAATGGGCTAAAGTGGTGTGGTAGCCCTCAGACGGTATTACTGACCTGCTGCTTCTGCGCTACAGTGTTTCTCAAATCATACAAAGAATTGATAACATAAAGCAGCCTAATAATGGTCTTGAATAAAGTATTTGGCTTGTTTCTGAAGCTAAATTAATATATATATATATATTTTTAAGATTATGGGGCATATAATTGGAATATTACAAAATAGACCTATTCCCAGAAATGTAGGCATCCTTTCCTAAATTTCTAATTAATCATCTAAAGACACCTACATCCTTTCAGTTTATATGCCTAGTTTAGACTCAACCACTAAATTTTGGAGGTTGAATTTAGATAAAAATGAATTGCATGTATGATTTCTGGAATCAAAACCCTTCATGAGAGCAGTGGATGTTTTCTACCATGATTTTGATTGGACAGTGAGGTGGATGTCAACTGTCTGACTGTCAGAGCTCACAGGATTTTGATCAGTGGCATGTCATCTACTTGGAGGCCTGTAACTGGCAGAGTTTCCCAGGGGTCAGTACTGGGTCAGGTTTTGTTCAAAATCTTCATTAATGACCTTGATGAGGGGATAGCGTCCACCCTCAGCAAGTCTGCTGAGGGTACAAAGCTGGGAGGAATGGCTGACACACCAGAAGTTTGTGCTGGTGAGGAGTAACTGCATGCATTAGTACAGGTTAGGGGATGATTTGTTGGAAATCAGCTCTGCAGAGAAGGAACTGGGCGTCCTGGTGAGCAACAGGTTGGCCAAGGGTAGATTGTGCCTGACCAATCTGGTGGCCTTCTATTATGGAGTGATGGCTTCGCTGGATGGGGGAAGGGCAATGGATATCATCTACATGGACTTCTGCAAAGCCTTTGACATGGTCCCTCACCACATCCTTCTCTCTAAATTAGAGAGGTATGGATTTGAAGGATGAACTGTTTGATGGATTAGTAATTGGTTGTCTGGATTCAGCCAAAGGGTTGTGATTAATGGTTCTGTGTCAAGGTGGAGGCTAGTCACAAGTGGTATCCCACAGGGGTTGGTCTTAGGACTGGTGCTCTTCAACATCTTCATCAATGACAGATGATGGCATTGAGTGCACCCTCAGCAAGTTTGTAGATGACACCAAGCTGAGTGATGCAGTTGATACACTGGAAGGAAAGGAAGCCGTCCAGACAGACCTGGGCAGGCTGGAGAAGTGGGTCCACATAAACGTAATGAGGTTCAATAAGGCCAAGTGCAGGGTGCTGCAGTTGGGTCAGGGCAATCCCATGTATTTGTACAAACTGTGGGAAGCTCTCCTTGAGAGCAGCCCTGCAGAGAAGGACCTGGGGGTCCTAGTGGATGAGAAGCTGGACATGAGCCAGCAATGCATGCTGGCTGCCCAGAAGGCCAACTGTGTTCTAGGCTACGTTAAAAAAGGCATGGCCAGCAGGGAGAGGGAGGTATTTGTCCCCCTCTACCCAGCTCTTGTGAGGCCCCATCTGCAGTACTGCATCCAGGCCTGGGGCCCCCAGTATGGGAAGAACGTGGAGCTCCTGGAATGGGTGCACAGGAGGGCCACTGAGATGATCAGATGGCTGGAGCACCTCTCCTATGAAGAAAGGTTGAGGGAACTGGGCTTTTTTAGCCTGGAAAAGAGAAGGCTCCAGGGAGACCTCATTGTGGCCTTCCAATATTTGAAGGGAGCATATAAACAGGAGGGGAAATGACTGTTTACAAGGGTGGATAGTGATTGGGCAAGGGGGAATGGTTTTAAACTGAGACCGGGAAGGTTTAGGTTAGATATTAGGAGGAAGTTTTTCACAAGGAAGGTGGTGACGCACTGGAACAGGTTGCCCAGAGGGGTTGTGGATGCCCCATCCCTGAATGCATTCAAGGCCAGGCTGGATGTAGCTCTTGGCAGCCTGGTATAGTGGTTGACAACCCTGTCTGTGGGAGGAGAGTTTAAACTAGATGATCATTGTGGTCTTTTTCAACCCAGGCCATTGTATGGTTCTATGATTCTATGATTCTATGATTCTATGATTCTATGATTCTATGATTCTATGATTCTATGATTCTATGATTCTATGACCATGAGCCAGCAGAGTGGCCCCCGTGGCCAAGAAGGCCAATGTTATTCTGGAATACATCAAAAAAAGCATGACCAGCAGGTCGAGGGAGTTTCTCCTCCCCCTCTACTCTGCTCTGGTGAGGCCACATTTGGAGTACTGTATCCAATTCTGTGTTCCCCAGTTCATGAAAGACACGAGATTTCTAGAGAGAGTCCAGTGGAGGGCCACAAAGATGAAGCGAATTGTCACAGAATCATCAGAATTTAAGTATTTACATGCCTTTCAAATATTTTGATCATTAGCTTACTTACAATAAGGATTTCAGCAAGTTACTCAGAATATGAGATTATTCATGTACCATGGGTAAGTAACTCTGCTGACATATTTCATACCATTAGAGATTTCAATGAATTAGTTAGACCACTTATTTGACATATTTGTGAGCGACAGGATTGGTGATATAATTATTAGTAACTGTTCTTAAGATAGTCCATATATATTGATTAAAATATTTCAGTCTCAGGTAGTTCACTTTTTTGATGACTAATAATAGAAAAACATAACATAGTAAATCTACTCTACCAAGCTTTAAGCAAAAACAAATTCTCATCTAGGATGGTGTAGAAGGTGATTAACACTAAAACTGAAAGATGAATAAGCAAAGACTACAGATATTCAAAAGTAAGATTTACTAAGATCAAAATCCTAATACAATTCCTGAGAAGATCATCAAGTTTGCCAGCATCCCCCACCACAACCTTATCTCTAAATTGGAGAAAGATAGATTTGAAGTGCGGACTATGTGGTGGATAAGGAATTGGTTAGAAGCTTGCAGCCAGATGATTGTGGTCAAGTCTCTATGTCCAGGTAGAGGCTGGTGAAAAGTGATGGCTCCAAGGGGTTGATCTTGGGACAAGTGTTCTTCAACGTCTTTATCAACTGCATAGACAGTGGGATCAAGCTTACCCTCAGCAAATTTGCTTATGACACCAGGCAAAAGTGTGTAGTTGACACAATAGAAGTAAGGCATGCTATCTAGGTGGACCTGGACGGGATTGGAAACTGGGCACCCAAGAACCTAATGAGATTCAAGAAGGCCAACTGCTAGGTGTTGCACTTGGGTCAAGGCAATCCCAAATATGAGTATAGCCTAGGTGTAGATCTAATTGAGTACAGCCCTGTGGAGAAGAACTTGGGGGTCCTGATGTACAAAAAGCTGGACATGAGTCAGAAGCATGCTCTAGCAGCCCAGAAGGCCAACAGTATCCTGGGCTGCATCAAAAGACGGGCGGCCAGCGATGAGAGGAAGGTAATAGTTACCCACTACTCTGCCCTTGTAAGGTCCCATATGGAGTGCTGCATCCAAGCCTGGGACCCTTGACACAGGAAGGATGCGGAACTGTTGGATATTAGAAGCTTAAAATACACCCTGTATTATCCCCAAAGATCACTAGACTGGGATAAAGAATGAAACGTGTCTGTTATTTCTTAAAGCATATTATGCATATCTCTGAGTTTTTACTTCCTGTGGATTTAGATCAGCAAAGAAGCTAAACAAGAACAGTAGAAGAGCCATCTAGATAAGCAGGATCCTAACAAGAATTCAGAGTTGCCAGATTTATGGTTGAGTTCAACATTCCTCTGTTTCACTGTCTTAGTTCAAGCTGGGATGGAATTGTTTTCTTTCCTTAAGTCAAGGCTTTGCCAAGTCAAAGAAAACAGATCAAAGAGTACCAAAACAATGGGGAACTGCCTGAACCTAGCAAAAGGTAGGGTTAAGCAAATGGTAAAAAAACTGCCCCAAATATGCTAGTGCAGGAACGATTATCATGTACACTTCAGTGGAATTCAGTCCACTTTTCTGCGAAGAACTGAACTCATCGTTTAGTATTACAATGGTTTCTCAGATAGATGTGTTTACACCATGGAATACAGTATGCCAGAGCAATGAGTTAAACCTTGAATACACTTTTAGCTATTCTTTTTATGTGATGGACATGCAAATTTTGGCATTGAAGTTATAACAGGTATGAAAAATAAACTAGAAATTCAGATGGCCTGACATTGTTACACTTGCAGTTAATCTGTTGAGAAAAAATATGTGATAATTTCATTGGCTTCTTTTACTATATATCCTGGAGATGTTGCTTTCAGCCATTTTGAGGATAGTAGTTTTCTTCTGTAAGTGTATAGAATCATCATATAATCATAAAATGGCCTGGGTTGAAAAGGACCACAATGATCATATAGTTTCAACCCCCCTGCAGGGTTGCCAACCACCAGACCAGGCTGCCCAGAGCCACATCCAGCCTGGCCTTGAATGCATTCAGGGATGGGGCATCCACAACCTCCTTGAGCAACCTGTTCCAGTGCGTCACCACCCTCTGTGTGAAAATCTTCCTCCTAACATCTAACCTAAACCTCCCCTGTCTTGACTTAAAACCATTCCCCCTTGAGTTTCAATATTAACTGAGGGATTTTAAAATTATTATTCTAAATTTGATTTTCATTTGCCAGGTATAACTAAAATAGTTGAGAAGGTTTTGATATTGTTGTTCCGAATATCCTAGGTGGGTACTTAAGTAAAAGCACTTTCAAAAATTCATTTGTTTTGATGGTGATGGTAATAACTGCTTAATATCAAAAGCAAACATTGCCCTCTGTCTGAATCCTTTATGAGTTTTATTCTTTATGAAGAGGGAATCTTTTTATTGAGTGTTATTTTAAATTATTGAAAAATACTGATTCTTTTTACAGTGAAATAATTTTTCAGATTCCATATTCTGATGACTGGATGTTACCTTATAATCGATGTGTTTTTTACCATCATTGAATATATCATTCTAAAAGTGCACAGCATTGATTCTTAGGAAATAGGATATTGTTTATACGTAATAAACTGCTTATTAATGTATGTTCTTAGCTGCATCAGAATCTTAATTTCTTTCATGATATTTGTGAAATTCACTGTTGATGCAAGCAACAGTAAGGCATCCTTGAAGGTTTAAATCATTCACCCATACTTTTAAAACAAAGAGATAATGTCCATGTCTCTAATCTAAGTACAAGACTGTAGGATGATTATGTTAATTCTGACTAATGATTTTGAATTGCCTTTTAAACTGCTTAAAACCTATTGTTAATAGAAATACTATTATTGTTAATTGTTCCTTTCGATGATTAAATTGGGGTCCTTAGTTTCTACTAGAATTTCTCAGATGTAAGAAATAGTTTTAGTTGTTTTTTTTTTTTCCTTTGAAAGCTATTGCTAATTCTGCATTCAATCTGACATTTTACTTTATTTTTTTTAGAAACAAAAGAAAGGTTTTTCCTGCCTTTTCTATAGATTTTGAAAAGAAAATAAAAGCTTTCTCTAAATCTTGGTGGAGGGATATAACAGTGTTATATCACTGTTATATCAACAGTTACATAACTGTTATATAACAGTATATCATACAGCAAGGCTGGGTTTTTCAACTGCACAAGTTTGATGTGAAAACTGTCAGATTGTTCAGTACTTACAGCTGTGACTGGTATCTAATTAGCTGAATCAGTTAATTTTATTTATTAATTTTGTTACTTATTCTATGTATTATATATATACATAAATACTAGGACTGCAAAATCGAGCATTCAAATAAGTTAATGAGGTAGAGTGGAGTAAAGTTATTTGTATAACCTTACTCTAACTAGATAATTATTTTTTTAAAATAATATATTGGATACAAGTAATGCAGATTTAGTCTGCTGAAGATCTGGATTCTGACCCTGGTCCTTCCACAGCTGACACATTTAGTCAAGAGACCTTTTACAGTGTAACTCTCACCATCACACATCCCTTTTTCCGAAAGGTGATTGTAAATCAGGAAATGTATGTTCTGCAATGATAAACACACTAGAGATACAAGCTTTTTTTTTGGTTACCCAAATTATCCACATTTTGCTGACTTGTAACTAATATGGTTCTATGCTTGAGCTGTTAAATCTAAAAGGAAGCCGACTATTTAAAGGCAAAATTAACACCTACATGTGACAGATATGCATATATATTGATGCACTGTGAATGTGCTAATTACAATTTCCTGTGTACACAGGAAAAGATCATGTCTTTCTTTATTTGTCCCTCCAGTGATTTTTCTGACCCGTGTCTCCTTTTTAAAACACAGCATATGTCAATGGAATATATTCGTGGTGACTAAAGAAGTGAAATGCAGAGTTATGTCTGGTTGGGAAATTAGTGTGGGTCCACTCTGTAGAGCAAATGCTAAAGATACAATGCCTTCTGTAGGCACTTCAAGGAGTTTTGTTCCAGACTAGCTCTCATCTGATCCCATGTGCTGGCTGACATTAGTGAAACTTACAGACTGATGTTTCTGGAGTGTATCTTTTATTGTAGTTCCATCTAAAAGGAGTCCAGTTTGTAATGACTACAACCACCTCCATGGAAATTCATACTAAAGAAGGTTCAGATCATTGATTTTTTTTTTTTTTTTTTTTTTCCCAAAGTATGCATTCAACCTATTAAAGACTATAGTGAAGCCAATCTCTACACTAAATACACAAATCCTTACTTTTGGAGCGACCAGAGCAGCTGATAAGAATACTATGTTGTCAGCCTCTTTATGGGCACACAAAGACAGATGTCACAGGTAAAGGCAGAGAGCCAAGGTCTAGTTTTGTGTGAATTAATTTGCTTCTGCTTCAGGCACTAGATAAGATGTTTAACTGAGATCAGACTTTTTATCCAATTTTCTTCTAAACCTGGCTTAGTTCTGTCTTTCTCTATGGCAGAATTTCACTTGCCACTATCTTTAATGCAGTTTCAAAATGTCTTACCCCAGTTTCACTAGTCTCACTCATCTACATCCTTACTTCATTCATCTAAACTGAGAAGAAACATCTTTTGTATTTGTCCTGCATCTTCACTGAATCTGTCCTCTTGAATATCTCATCTCTGCCATTCTTGGGTCGAGATTTTTTAATATTGTTGCATAGACAGATGATTTCTCATGAGCATGCAGGATACAATTAAGCTATTTTTAGTTTATTTTCCCCCTTCTTAAAAGAGGTGGAAGCCTTTGTTGTGGTTTATTTAGAACTATTCAGCAACAACTAGAAACTTTGGTCTGTTAACATTGTTTTTCTCCTAAATTCAAAACATTGCATCATACCAGACACTCTGAATAAAAACAATGCTGTCCCAGCAGAAACTAAGACAGTTCTCAGGTAAATTAGAAATGTATAATACTTTCAACATAGAATTGCAGGCTGAGGAAATGTTTTCGAGTAGGAAACATGTTTAACTTCAATAATGTAATGATTCTAATATTGATAACATTTCTCTGTTTGCAAAATATATCTATTAAATTATTGTGTCAGTCATCAGTTTCAAATAATTTCTTATTTTTATTTCATGAGCCTGAAATAAGAACTGTCAGAGTAGCCTTTGTGTTGTGTTGAAAATATAAAACCACGACTAGTACAGTAATTTTGAGTTAATCATACTGATGTTCTACTGATGTTTATTATCAAATCTAGACCATAATACTTCTCAAGAAATCATGTATAAATGTGATACGGGGTACATCAAGTGAACATTATTAGGATAAAGGATAGGCATTAATGACAAGCAAATTATGATGGTGGGGAAATTTTCCTAATTCTATAAAATGGCTTAGAATCCAACTCTGTCAGACAGTGGAGATAATTTGCGGGAGGCTCAGCAAAATAAATTGGTGTAACTTCATCAATGGACAAGGGAAGAGACACTAATGTCATCTATCTGGACTTCAGTAAGGCCTTTTACATGGTACCCCACAACACCATTCTCTCCAAATCGGAAAGATATTAATTTGATTGGTGAACTGTTTGATGGATGAAGAACTGGTTGCAGGATTGTGTCCAGAGAGTGGTGATCAATGGCTATATGTCTGGATGGAGATCAGTGATGAGTGATGTCTCCCAGGTGTTAATGCTGGTGAGAATACTCTTACTAGCTTCATCAGTGACATCAACAGCGGGGTTGAGTGCACCCGCAGTAAGTCTGTGGATAACACCAAGTTGTGGAGTGTAGCTGACAGGCTTGAGGACCAGGATGCCATCCAGAGAGACCTAGACAGACTTGATCAGTGGGCCCAGGTGAACCTCATGAGGTTCAAGAAAGTCAAGTGCAAGGCTCTGAGTAACCTGATGCAGCTGGGGTTGTTCCTGTTCATTTCAGGGGAGTTGGACTAGATGACCTTTAAAGGTCCCTTCCAGTTCTAAGGATTCTATGATTGCAGACTCTGTCTGATCAGTTGAAATTGAAATTGACCAAATTCTTTTATGATACGACTGTGCACATAGCACGGGGGTTGAAACTAGATGATCATTATGATACTTTTCAACCCAAGCCATTCTATGACATGATATGAGATTATATGGAATCATAGAATTAGATATGATATGATATGATATGATATGATATGATATGATATGATATGATTTAGTTTATGGCCAGTATAGTTTCTTTGTAGTCACTGCATTTTTTCTGGCTTCTAAGTGAATAATGGACTTTGGCTAGTGGAGCAGTAATGCTGTAAAGCTCCTATGGTAGAAACTGGGAGGAGGTCTGATTGATTGATGCAAATCTGACCTAAAAAATTAAGGTAAGGTCAACACATATCAATCTCCCCACACTGAAAGAGCTGACAGTATTTATAATTAATGTCATTCAAACATCTGATAAAAAAATTAACACCTCATTCTGTTCTAGCTGATTTTTATATGATAGTATCCTACAAGTAAAATCAATTTAATAACCCACTGGTCTGTAACATTAATCTCTCACAAACATAAATTAAAAAAAATATATATATGATAGACTGTGTTCATTTTCTAAGTGGAGCAAGTTTCTTTTCAATCTTTGTTTTACTACTTCTGTATTTGAGGAAACATATTGTACATGTTGGGACATCAAATTTAAATGCAGACTATACCCTATCTTGTTTTCCTGTAACCTGATTGGAATCATTATGGAAATTACTTTATTCATTCCAGCAGAAATAAATAACTCAAAAACCTATAATAAATTTTCCTTTTGGAAAGTTAACTTTATTAAAGTCAAAATAGTCAAGGTAAGAGCAAGGAGTATGACACTACTTCTCTGAAAGAGTGGTCAGGCAGCGGAATGGGCTGCCCTGGGAGTTGGTGGAGTCACTGACCCTGGAGGTGTTCAAGGAACATTTGGATGTTGTGTTGAGGGACATGGTTAGTGAGAACTATTGGTGGATTGGTGATTGGTGATTGGTGGATGGTTGGACTGGATGATCTTGTAGGTCTTTTCCAACCTTGGTGATTCTGTGATTCTGTGATTCTGTGACACACAGGTATACATATGCATTTGAAGAAGAGATCACAGAAAATAACTGAATATCTACTTAACTGATATCTACTTAACCATACTTTAAAAAAAAGGAAACCAGACAATCTGAGGTTTGATTTTGAGTATTGTTGGAATAAATTCATGCGTAGGGATGTAACTTCTCCTGAAATTCAACATCTACTTGGATAAGCAGTAAAGAAGTTATTTGGAAAATGGAAGAGGAAAGGAGTGAGGTTCATGAATAATGGAGTTTTGGAACTCATGTAGCGATGGCAGGAATCTCTTAGTCTCCCAAATCTAAGACTTTTTCATCCTTTTCTTATATTTTCCATATTTCTTCTCTATTCCCTCTTTTTCCTTCTCTCATCTGTATTTTTGGGTGATTCTGAGGTAAACTGATATGGAATCTACTATTGCCAGACAAAAATGCTTAAAATGGTAGTTAGATTCCATAAGTTGTCACTGTAGATCTCCACAACATAGGAATGAAAATATAATGGTGTACAGAAAAAAAAATGGAATATAGAAGAATATGCTTCTGCTTATTTAATTCCTGTTTATTTAATTATGTAAGTTGACAAAAATACTGAGTCATTAATCTTGAAAGCAAATTACTGAAGAATGGGCTGTAAGACTGTTATGGTGGATTGACCCTGATAGGCAACTAAACACTATTCAGTTGTTTTCTTACTTTCTCCCTCTGTTTGGGAGGACTAGGGAGAGATTTGGAAAAGCAAGAAAGAAAATTGTTGGATTGAGATAAAGAGAAGCTAATAAGTGAAAGAACAAAATAAAACAAACTAATACCAAACAAAACCCCCCAAATCACCAAGTAATATAAAACCAATCATTCATCATCAGAAGACCGATTTCCAGTCAGCACCTGGGCAACACAACTTCAGGAAAATTACCCTCCTTGCCCAATTTTATTACTGCTAATGACATAATATAACATGGAATGTTCCTTGGTCAGTTTAGTTCAGATGTCCTGGTTGTTTTCTCTCCCAGCCTCTTCTTCCTTTCCAGCTGTATGGGCAGAGTGAGAAATAGAGGCAAGGACTGCACAGCAATAGTTTAAAGACCAGTATGCTGTCAACACTGTTCAGGTCACCACTCTAAAACATAGCACCATACAGGCTGCTTTAAAGTAACTGACCATTACAGCAGTCCAAAAGTTGCCTCTGGCTCAGGAAGTCTTGACATTTTTTTTTTTTTTTTGACTGTTGGAAGATAAATGCATTTATATATCTCCTAAAATTCCCACTTTTGTTTCTTCCTTCTTATAAGAATCTGCTGTTTTTTATTGAAGAGAGAATATCAGGATAGATAACTTCAGATGTCCTTCCAGTGAAACCATTCTTGAGACAGATAGGTATGTACAGCTTCACTGTCGTTTAAAAACTTTTAATTTGTAGGACAATGCACATACATTTTAAGCTAGTATTAATCTAGAATAAACTACTGGACTATTTCAGCTGTGTTCAAGCTTGTTTTAACTGTTCCTTTATTTCTCTGATATTGTTCAATCTCATAACTTAAGATAGCTCATAATATTTTCAGGTTAATTTAAGATAGCTCATAAGAAAATGACATCTATGCATATACACTCTCCTGGCAATTATACAAGACATCTTTAAATATTTTTATTTTTTAATCTATATTCTTATTAATGTGAAAAATAAATGTTTTTGCTATATTGACTATAATCAAAAATAATTGTATGGATGCAGGCCACATACAATACAAAAAAACACATCACTTGTGATGCTATAATCTAATAATTGTGTCAAAAAAAGAACATTCATACCAAGATAAATAGAGAGCAGTGGTGGTTTTACACTGATGACTAGTTAAGCTTCATCATATTGCTCTCACTCCTCCCCCCTCAAAAAAACAGGTGGAGGAATTTGATGAAAAAAGGCTTACAAACTGAGATGAGGACAGAGCTAACCCTCACCAATTACTATCATGGGTAAAACAGATTCAATATTAGAGATTAATGTGATTTATTGACAATTATCAGCAAGCAAGAGCAGTGAGAAACTAAACAGAAACAAAACCCAACTTCTTCCCCATCCATTCTCTTCCACATCCCCCTTCTGAGTGGTGCAAAGAATGGGAAGAAAGAATGGGAACTGTAGTCAGTGCATAATGCTTCATCTCTGCTCTTTTTTCATCTTCACTCTCTTCCCTCTCCCCAGCATGGGGTCCTTCCATAGGATGCTGTCCTTCCCAAACTGATCCTACACGGGCCTCCCACAGACTACAGTTCCTCAAATAATGCTCAAGCCTGGATCCCGGTGGGCTGCAGCTCTGGCCTGGGGCCCACTCCAGAGAGGACTCTCCATGGGCTGCAGCCTTTTTCAGGCCACATTCACTGCTGCTTCATGGGCTCCTCCAAGGCTGAATGTGGAGATCTGCTCCATATGGTGCCCATGGGCTGCAAGGGGACAGCCTGCTCCACCACGGGCCTCTGTATGGTCTTCAGGTATCTTCTGCTGTGCCGAATCTTTGTAGCACCTCCTGCTCTCCTTCTGCACTGACCTTGGTGTCTGCAGGGCTGTTTCACTTGCATCATCCTACTCCACTCTCCCACCTGCAATTGCCCAGCAATTTTTTCCTTTCTTAAATCCATTTTCCCTACTAGTCTTCAACATATGTTGTTCCATCTGAGAAGGAGATACCATATACTCCAGAGTTTTTTCAATCAATCATCATTTTCTTCAACCTCATTAAATCACTCAATTCACTACTGTGAAAATGATTAAAGTGCCTCTATTTGTTAAAATCCATGATACCCCAACTGTGTAAAGAAAGTTTCGTTTAACTGCTTAATGGTAGCTAGTGTTGACTTGTTAATTTAAAACAAATCAGGTGTGAAAGTTATTTATTGCTTAGCAGATTGAACATATTTTGAAAGCCTATTGGATTTTTTTTTTTTTTTTTGTGCTTTTTTGGCAATTGAATTATGTTCAACAAACTGCTTCTGAATAATTGCATTTTTTTAAATAATCCAAGAAATTACATAATATTTTGCCTAAAAAAATCACTTTTATTGAAATTATTTGTTATGCACCCACTCAGAAGACATAACAGATGACTTTTACTCCTTCCTGATCAAAGACACAGCATGTTCCCACTAACAGAGAACCATAGAGTAGTAGATCAGCCCAAGTTGTAAGGGGTTTCAAAAAGCTTGCACTTCTCTTTGTTAAGTTTCATACAGTTCTTGCTTGCCGACTCTTCCAGTCCCTCCAGGGCTCTCCTTTCTGATGTGTCCACCTCACCAAACAGTTTAGTGTTATCAGAAAACTTGGAGAGGGTGCTGTAATATCCCATCACTCAGATCATTAACAAAGACTTTTAACATTGAGGAGCTCAGCACTGATTCCTGGGGACCACACTTGTGACAGATTGGCAGTCTTAGTAAATGCTATTGATTTACCATCCCCTGTGTACAAGCAATTTGGCCATGCAGAATATGCTTTTTCTTTCATGCCACTGTCACCACTGCTAAAATGCACCATTCACTGCCTCACTGTGCTCACATCGAATGTTTGGTCTCCATAAACATGCAGAAAGTATCTATGGATGTCAATGGGTGCAATACTTTTTTTTCTCACAGAGGAATTAAATTCCATAGCTTTACTTCATCTGCGTTTCCATGCCAAGCACCATTTTGTCAGACTGCCCTTCTGCTGCCATCTGTCACATGACAACAACATGTAATGGAGTATTGGTAGGAAGTTTTAACCTTGACTGCCATATCACCAACATGTGTTTCTGATGATGTGGGCCAACATAATCCCAGAGTCCTGAAAGAATCATCTGATGTATTTGCCAGACAACTCTCACTGATATTTGAAATGTCATGGTGGTCAGGTGAAGTCTCTGGTGACTGAAAAACAAGCAGTTCACGCAATTTTAAACAGGATAGAAAGGATGACCCACGACACTATAAACATGCCAGCCTCACTTCTGTGCTGTAGAATATTGTGGACAGATCCTCCTGGAAGCTATGCTAAGGCACATGGAAGAGAGGAAGGTAATATAGGACAATCAGCATAGCTTCACCAAAGTCAAGTCCTGCTTGACCAATTTAGGGGCCTTCTATGGTGGTGTAGCTGCAACAGTGGTCAAGGGAAGAGCCACTGATGTCATCAATCTGGACTTCAGTGAGGCCTTTGATGTAGTTCCCCACGACATCCTTCACTCCAAATTGGAAAGGCATTAAGAACTACTGCATTTGTATTAGGTTGATTCTAGGTCACTTTATGATGGAAAGGGGATGACTGGGCTTTGAAATTTCAGTGGAGAATAGGGATTTTAGTGAACTGCTCAGTGATGAGAGGTTCATCCATTACTAATTCCAGAATAAATTAAGTAAACTGTCTTAAATTAGAATATAAGTATAATATAAGTAAATATAAGTAATATAAGTAAATAAATAAGTAAATTAAAATATACTTTGAGTGCCACAGACAGACTTACATAGCAATTGGTCTGTCATAGCTACACATAAGACATCATTGATGACCTGTACTATCACAAAAAAAAAAAAAAAAAAAAAGACATTAGTAAATGTGAAACAAACTGACATCTTAAAGGATAACAAATTCATCATTAATAACCAAGCAGGACCTTTCCACTTCTCTGAGACTTAAAATACAAGTGCACCACTGGCCAGACTATTCGCAGTTTGGGAAGATGTCCAGATTTGAAGTATTAATCATTTTGCTGCCGTAGAAAGCATGTAAAATCCATCTTCAACAGCCCTACAATATATGAGGCAGTGAAAGATGGGTGCTTAAAGTATAAATCTTTAGGTCAGTTAGTAATGTTAAGTTTGGAATTATTTACTTCTGTTTATGTAATTTTACAGACTTTCTGATAAAACTATGCTAAATGGATCAGTGACTCTGTCCTGACCTGGTTATTGCTGCAATCATCATCTGGAGTGATTAGATGCAGACTGTGCTTCATCTCTGCCAGCTCTAAAACCTCCTCAGAATTGCAACTCCAAGAATAACAGAGACAAAAGATAGAAAAGATCTTCTAGTTCACTGCCTTTTTACACAGTGCCAAGTTTGGTAAATCCACAAATACATGGATGTTGTACTTAAGATTTTCCTATACCTTAGGGAAGAACATGCATGGGTCCTGGTCACAGCACAGCAATTTGTGAAGCTTAATCTTCTTCAGGAGCTGTTAGGAAGTTGTTGTACATGATTTGCATAGACTTGGGGAGATGACTTTGAAATAGGCAGGATCTTTTCTCATGGGAGGTTTGCAATTATGCTGTCAATTATGCTAGTATTCTATAGAGAGTATTGAGACTCTGCAGTTCACACAGTTCACACCTATTTGACCTGTGTTTTGGAACTTTGCATTCAATCTTCCTTAAGAATTTCTCACCCCCCTTTTTTTTTTTTTTTTTTTTTTTTTTTTAACATAGCAATAAAATAGCTGTGAGATAATAAGATAATAAGCTTGGTGTTGGTTTGGAAATTATGTAAACAAACTCCATACAGAGCTGGGAAATTACCCACTAGTAAAAGTCTGTGTGGGGAGATCAACTTGTTTCAAATAAGGCTTCTGTCTTTGATTAAAGAGTATTATTTATTGTTAGAATCAATCACTGAAGAAACAGGACAAGACATCTGTTTAATTAGTGATTAAAATGATCTGCATAATAGCTAAGTAATAATAATGCATAAAATGACTTTTAGATGTACAGACAAGTCTTTTTTACATTTGTAAAGGTTATTGTTGTGAATATATTAGACTTCACCTTTGATATTCTATAGAGTATCTAATTGCTCCGGACAGGTGTGAAGGAAAGTAAAAATAAGATGAGGAATAATACTAACTTGAAGACTGTTGTTTCTGGATTAGTGTTTCATCTCATATTGTATCAATTAAAGTCAGTGAAAGTAGTAGTGTTCATCTTGGAAGAAGCATTAGACTTTTTTTTGAATGAAATATTGCTGAATGCTCAAGAATGCAGATTTTGGTGGGATTCGTCAACAAGGTACTCAGCAAAGGGTCCTGATCTTTCCTTTTATAGCAGATCAGTGGAATCCCCATCTGGTGAACAAGAAATTTTTCACACAGAATCTTCTGACAACAATACAATCTGGGAGAGCGTATGAATTAAAATTGGAAGAAAAGAGATCTGGGATATACACTAAAGAGAAAATACTGATCCAGTTGCAAAAATTATTTATTTTGAATCAAAGATTTAGTGAAGTTAAGATATCTTTATTTGTGTAATCTTGCATACAGGAATTTATTGTTGATTTAACCAAAGGTAGGCTTTTCTTCCATGGGGAAAAATCAACCCTCCAGAAAGAGAGAGTATTTGTTCCAGTGGAGATATAATACTGCTAGAACACTTGATGAAAAAGATAAAATAAGGAAATAAGTGTAAAAATGCCCAATACAAATATTTTGCCTAAGAAAACATGTAGCATGCTAATATAACCTGAAGTCAGAGAAGAGAATTTGAATGCTATCATTTATTACCTCTTGTGTGAACCATTAAAAGGACAGCAATGAGTATCACATTAATCAGAACACTGCAACTAATTTACTGGATGTTCTTCTAGTAGATTCACCTCTTTACTTTCTCTCACTGGAAAAATGAATATTTTGTTAAGCAGTCCTTGATGAGCACAGTGACAGTTAAACATTTAAACCCATATTCTAACTGTTTTCTTTTTTGCTCTTTTTATGGCACTTAAATAAAGATAATATTCTCAAAGCTTATTTGCACTAAACATTTGCCATTTGCATGCCTAAGATATTTTCACTAGAGCCAAATTTCTTTGGAAAGTTTTTTCATTTAATGGAAAGGAAAGCATTTTGGAAAGCTTCTTGTAGCTGTTGTTACTTTCTAAACCTCCTGACTGCAGTGCTTACTGCTTCTTCATAAAGGAACAATTTTTATTTCTTACACTAATAATAAACCTTATAACTTCAGATGTTCCAACTGTTCACTTTTCATTTTAATTGATGTTTTTCTTCCTATTTTCTAATGGAACAAAACTTGGGGAAAGAAAGCTTATAAAGCTGGGTTAGAATAGCTATAAAACCTAAAAAATCATGTAAATTTTAAAAGAGTAGTGTCAGAATAAATTCTCTTCCTCCCTGTTTCCACAATATTTATTATGGAGTCCTCCAAAAGTATTCATGTTATCGAGAGCTGGTGAAAGTATTTCTCTGTGTATATCTATCTGTGCATATGACTTAAGCAATCTATAAGCAATCTTCTGGGAGACAAACAAGTTTAGGACATGCTCAGGGAGCGTTTCCTCTCATCTGTGTCAGATATTTACATTAGAATTAGACAAATCACTCACTAGAAACCCATAACTCTCTCTTTGAAGAGATAATACACAGTAAGCACTCACATTGGGTTAGATGAATGCCACTTTAAATATACAGACTAGTAAACCGATTACCAGTCTTGCTTCAGGCATAGACTGTTGCCTGTGGCAGTAGGCATATCAGGACAATGACATCACAGTTTTAAATCAAAGAGAAGGAGTTTTTCCTGACCTCAAAGAGGCAGCTGTAGCTTCTTAACATATTTTTTCTTGAGAACTGGTCTTTCACAAGTACCAGTTTCACTAATGGCTTATGCTACAGAGACCAAGGAAACTTCCTGGTAATGTATACATAGGGACCTTCTTTCTTCCTTTGCAACTTCATCACAGACTTTACTGTTGACAGGAATTAGTTTATGTAGAAGATATCTGTACCTAATTTGAGAACAGCAAAATTTAAGTTTGTTTATTACAATAATTCAGCTGTCTGCAAATGGTTTTCAAGGGAATGCGGTGAGCTTTAGGCTTCTTGCTGGGCAAGAACAATCCAATTTCATTATAAATAAAGTTCTTGAGATACAAGAAGGGAAAGTGCCCAGTGAAAGGCCTGTGCTTAGGGTGAGGGAGGATCAGAGAGACCTCAGTGAAGACAGGAGAGGGAACAGCAGGTTTTTCATGTGACTGCACAGAACATATAAACAGATATGGAGTTTCTTTCATTTTCTCCCAGATACTTTCCTATCCCTCTCTCTATCCCTTTTCTTCCCTATGATCTGTCCCCACTTCTATATTCACAGAGGTTTTTATGCACTCACCCGGAGAAAACATTTCCTCTTCATTAATATTCTTCCCAGAAGTCCCTATTTGATTTCTTATCTGTTCTGGGAGACTGAGTTAAAGGCTTTTATTAGGAGTGGTGCTGTAGAAAAGATTCATTTCATGAAGCAGGGACACTTAGTTGTCCTTTATATCTCTCTGCCACTGCCCTCCCTCCTTCTGCACAATTTTCTACAACACTAACATTATTTGGACTAATTCTATACCTGCGTTCGTAAGAATAGCAGCTGTCAATTCTATCTATACAAAAAACTGTTTCTGAATGTTACCAACATATTTGCATTGGTCATACTTGCATTCTGTATTCCAAGAAGGAAGGAATTCACTCTTCCTCCCAGTGGGAAGAGGTCAGGAATGACATTTATACATAAATCCTTTTGCCTGACATTTTTTTTCTGTGTTGATGAATCTGTGCCACCCCCATAGGTGCATTCAGATAAGGGCAAAGACAATATTTGGTACTCGACTGAGTTGAAACTGAATTAATAATAGCAACAATACAAAGAAAAACAATACAAAAGATGTTTCTATGAATCAGAAATCTTGTTTTTTCATCCTGAATTGCAATGTACAATACCATTTTACAATACAGATAGCAAAGTTGTTCAATTTCCTTCAAAGGAATCTCTACAAGAATCATACTGTCTTTTCATTGTAAGTTTTCAGAAGTGTACACTGATAATGTATTTCAGCTAGACATACATTACAGTAAATAAGTTCTTAGCAACAGCTCTAATCTTTCTGTTTTTCACAAAAAGTCATACAAAGAACACTAGCAAAATTACTTTTATAATTTAAAGACATAGATCATATTTTAATTTAAACTGTGTAACACTGTAAGTTCTTTGACTTCTTAAATGGAGCACTGCAATTTAAATCATGCAAGGAGAATTAGCTGGACCAAAAATTCCAAACAGTTTCAGAATTACTCTGAAGTCATGGCCAAAAATTATATATAATTACACATAACTACAAAGGGTTTTCTCTACTGAGTGCCACATTATTTGCTGCTCCATTAATAATAAAGCATAATATTCCTTGAGAGATAGTGAAAACTATAATTATAGGTTATTTTGAGTCTTTCATCACAATCTCCTGTTTTTATGTGCCGATGAATTTCAGAACATTCCTTCTTTGGGGGTACAATTTTCCAAGTTTTTTTCTCATCTAAACTTTTGGTTTTGTTTGCCTTGTGAGGCATGAAACTTCTGAGAACAGTAACTTGAGGGAAAAATAAATGTACCTCCTCCACATCCCTTCAAGATATTTTTCTTAATAATAGATAGCTAGAGGGGGGAAAAAAAGAGAAAAAAAAAGGAAAAAAATAGCCTTCTTAGGCCTCTTGGTCTGGCAGTTAGAGATTTAAAAAGTCAGAATCAGATATTGTTTTAAACAATTGACGTGTGTATTGTAAATGCTGAGATGTTCAGTAGCCCACCTAGATAACACCGGTCATGTGCCTTTGGAAGTTAACCTCATTCCTATGACCTATTGTCTATTGTGGCTGTCAAGCAAAGTCCCCAGGGGCTAGAAAGAAGGAAACATCACTCCCACCAGAAAGGGAGGAAGGAGGACTCAGGGAACTGCAGGCCAGTGAGCCTTTCCTCTGTGCCTGGAAAGATCATGGAGCAGATCCTCCTAGAAGACATGTTAAAGCACATGAGGGATGAGTGGGTGATTCAAAACAGCCAACTTGGTTTTGCCAAGGGAAGGTTGGGCCTGAACAATCTAGTGGCCTTTGGTGAAGTGATGACAGTGGTGAACAAACAGAAGGCAACCTGGACTTGTGCAGGTCTTTTCATGTGGTCACATCCTTGTCTCTAAATTGCAGACGTGGATTTGAGGAGTGGACTATTTGGAGGATAAGGAATTGGTTGGAAGGCAATAGACAGAGTGTGGTGTTGAATGATGGTGTCCCCCACAGGCCTGTCTTTGGACTGGTGGTCTTCAACATCTTCATCAATGACACTGAGAGCACCCTTGGCAAGTTTGTTGATGACACCAAGCTGAGTGGTGCGGTTGTCACGTTACAAGGAAGAGATGTCATCCAGAGGGACATTGACAAACTCAAAAGATGTGAATGTAATGAGGTTCAATGTAGCAAAGTATAAGGTTTTGCACTTGAGTTGGAGCAATTGCAGATATGTATATGGACTGGGAGAATAACTCCTTGAAAGCTGCCCTGTGGAGAAGGATCTGGTGGGTTCCAATGTATGAAAATGAACATGAGCCAGCAGTGTGTTCTTGCAGCTCAGAAGGCCAATAGTATCCTGGTCTCCATCAAAGAGGGCTGGCCGGGAGGGGGAGGGAAGTGATTGTCCCTCACTACTCTGCCCTTGTGAAGCCCCATCCGGTGTACTGTGTCTAGGTCTGGGGCCCCCAATAAAGGAAAGATGTCGAGCTGTTGGAGAGGGTCCAGAGGAGGGCCACAAAGATGATCAGAGAGCTGGAGCACATCTCCAATGAAGACAGGCTGAGAGACCTGGCCTTGTTCAGCCTGGACAAGAGCAGACTGCTAGAAGACCTCAATGCAGTTTTCTAGTATTTCAAAGGGGATTATAAAAAGTAGGGGAACCAACTTTTACTCAGGTAGGTAGTGATATGACAAGGGGGAGCAGTTTTAAGCTCAAGGAAGGAAGGTTTAGATTGAATATCAGGTGAAGTTCTTCACAGAGAGAGTGATGAAGTGCTGGAACAGGCTACCAAGAGAGACTGTGGATGCTCCATCCCCGGAGATGTTCAAGGCCAGGTTGGATAGAGCCCTGTTCTAGTACCAGATCTGGGGGTTGGTGGAGCTGCCTGTGGCAGGGAGGTTGGAATTTGATGATCCTTTGGGTCCCTTCCGACCCAAACCATTCTATGATTCTATGATTCACTACAGTGAATCTATATACACTACATACTGCTACTGAAGAGAGTGGCCCTAGTTGACAGTCTAATGGACTACAGTGTTTGTGTTTATATTGTTTCTCAGGGCCAGGACCTTGAAAACAGGAAAAAAAAAACAACCCTTGAAAACAGCTGGAGTCTGTTTTTCATTACTTTCTTCTTTGATTCCTTCTTTCCTCCCTCCACACTCATCCTCCAACCTTTCAGCAGTGCTTGTCTTTCCCCCTCCCCCCCCAGTTCTGCAGAACTACTGCAACAATATGGTTCAAAGGGTGGATAGTGCCAAAGAAGTAAAATTGAAGATGGTCTGGGCTCTATTACACATTTAAAGATTTCCTAGACATAAACTACCTAGACAATGTTACCCAGATTTAAGATTCAGGGGAATCATACAGGTCAATTATTTGAATAGCAGAAAAGAAATAACAGGCCTTCACTCAATTCATGGAGTCTTTTACTAGCAATCTGAATGGCAACATATCTTCCTCATTTATTTTTCTATTTGTGGCACCACACCAAAGACTTTGGGCCCTAATTATATGTTGTTGCCACCAGTTCAAGTCTTGACAGTCCCCATGTACTGACAGAGTTCAGCACATGATCACTTTTCAACAGGCGATAGCTTTCTTCTGAAGGTATAGCAAAAACATAACAGGAGCGTTTTGGGTTTCTACAGTGATACCAGTTCTTACTCATCTCTAAGAGGCAGTGGAGGGCAAGATGGAGAACAGCCTTAAGAAGCCCTTGAAATACTACCTTACAAGATAGATATTAGTGTATGAAAGGGTGTAGCAAGAGAGAGCCTTTGCAACACTAGGATAACACAGACATTCCAAAAGAACTTCTTTTCCTATTGTTCTCTGGCAATTTCACTCTTGGTTTTACAGATTTTTGCCACAGACAGCATCTTAATTATATAATCTCCAAAATCAAATAGAGAAAAGTTCTGCATGTGAGGATGTTTGGAAAAGTCAAATACAAGGGCTAATGCTTCTGGAGAAGAAAACCACAAAACTAAGGAATACTTGGATGTATTTTTCCTATTTAGAGTTCCTTTGTATAACATACAATATACTCTTAACTACACAAACAGCTGTGATTCCTGGAAGTTGACTTCTCTTGACATGCTTACCTCTTGTAGAGCTTCTCCTTCCCAAGAAGCTAGGTTATTTCAGTAACAGAGGACCACAATGATCATCTAGTTTTAACCCTTCTGCCATGGTCAAGGTCGCCAACCACTAGACCAGGCTGCCCAGACCCACATCCAGCCTGACCTTGAATGCCTCCAGGGATGGGGAATCCACAACCTCTCTGGGCAACCTGTTCCAGTGTGTCACCACCCTCTGTGTGAAAAACTTCCTCCTACTATCTAACCTAAACCTCCTAATCTTGTCATCTTCAGGTTTCCATCTTTGTTAAATCAATACTTATTTGTCACTTTAATAATTATTCTCCTGTTAGAAGATATTATAGAAAGATATGAAGTGAGTCATCTTCTCAATATGGACTCATCCCTCAGATTCTGTTTCTAAAAGCATACCACATACTCAGGATAGTAGAAAGGTTATCAATAAGTCTTCTAGTATAACAGGTAAATATTTATAATTAAAAATAATTTTTAGCTGATAAATGTTCTGTCATAGTTTTTTCTGCACACTGTAAATATGTATTCAGGTGAATCTCATTATTTCTAATTGTGTATTGGTTGTATTTCTATTTTTAAAGATACCAGTTGAATACCTCCAAAACAATGACTAATGAAATTCAGAAGAACACTGACCTAACACTGATCTCATCTTATACTTGAAAGCAACAGTCTCTGAAGGTGTTGAGAACTAGTGTTCATGATTCATTTCTTCATAGCCTCATGTCTTGTTTCAATTTAAGTTGTCATGTTGGTTCTGTATGATGATCTATTCTTTTTCGTGACAAATGAAGAAGCAGAGCTAAATCCATTTTATGACTGTCATCTGCAGTCTTGAACCTTGATCTCAGTAGTGATACATGAATATTTTACTCTCTGTATCTGGTTGTCCATTTCATATACAGTGGTAAAATTAACGCTGATGAGAGTGCATTTTAGAGGTAACCGAAGTCTTTATGGAGAAGATATCATTCTATGGGTGCAGCTCTTTTCCATTAGTGTTTGTAGTTCTGCATACAGTTACTGTTGTTCTTTTCCAGTTAGACCATGCATTGTGATCCACATGGGAGGTCTATTGTATCACTTCCTTATTCAGTTCATTGTACTCTGAGTTGTTAGCAGATTCCCTTCTGCAAAAAATGGAACGATATTCTTGGCTGAAACCAAATGCATTCTGGAATCCTGCTGCCTCCCATTGCTTTCAGAAGATTTTCTAGTTTTTCATCTACTCAGTTGGTCTGGCTATTTTAGTTTATTTTGGTTCTTCTGAAGAGGAATGGAAGGCACATTAGTACTGTCTCCTAGTTTTTGTCAATTATTGTTGACAACCTACTATAAAATTCTGCTATTAAGAAAAAATAGCACATATATTTCAAAGCAACAGAAAAATAATATATAAAATGTACTGAAGAACACAAGAAAATGTTCTGAGTGAAGAAATGCACTGGATTTCAGAATGTATTGTTTTAAGTTTCCAGAGTTATTTTAGATTCTCAGTCTTAAAATATGTTGGAGGAAATGATCCAGTAGTGACATTGCACTGTAACTTAAATCAATGCATTACTCCAATGCAAAGTTCTGTTTCAGAAAATGCACTCTTTCAAATGAAATCAGGTTTTTGCCTGGTAATAAAGTAACATAATATGCAGAATATAATTTTAATGATGTACAAAAAACAGGACGAAAAAGGCCTATGTGACTGGTCCTCTTTAAAAGGAACAGGAAAACAAATTTCTATTTCTATATCTTACCCCAGGAGCTAATTCCTGACAGTTTTATCTCTTCTGATTGTTCTTTATAATGGCATGGGCTAGCTCTAAGAATTTTAAAAATGTTAGTGTGGCCAGCAGATGACAGTTCCCAGCCAAACAAGGAACAAACTGTTAAATTCCACTTAAGAAACTCTCTCATTCCTTGCTTCAGAAAATATCTTCTACTAACAATGAATTTTTGTGTAATTTGTATAATTTCCAATATTGGTCATTATGTTAAGGCATGTCACCCTGATCTCAAATTCTGTTTCCAAAGAGAGCTGGGCAAGAAACTGAGAGGCTGTGCCTCTGTTGCAAAACTTCATGCTTTAATTCATGGCGGATACATCACCAGTATAAGTAAGTATGTAATGAAAAATGTAAGTTGACTGAATTCAGGTAGTTAAAATACCTACCTGTTCTATAGGTAAGGTTGGATTTCTTCAATCAAAGTGGAAGAAAGCACATACTGATATCATGGTTTTTTTTTCAGTATTAAGAGTTGTTGCTTCTCAAAATATCAGTTATTCCTATATATTTTTTTTTAATCATTGCTATTTGAGAGTTAACTTGGACAATCATTAAAACTCCTTGTGCTGAATGAAAATACTGTATCCACCATGCATGCTTTTGTTTATAAAGAGTCAAATACCTCAAATATCTAGGTATGCTAAGAAATGTTTTCTATATTACCATCTTCCCATCAAAGATGGCTAAAATCCGGAAGAAATTGTTTTGGGATACTTAGTTACTCCTCCTGGGTAATCCTGTTGTCTTAAAAGATGCAGAGAGCGTGAGATCTGGATGCACAGGAAAAGCTTCTCTGTTAATCAGCTTCCATATATTTATATTGTTTGACATCTGTGAGGCTGATTTCTTTTGCAAACTTTTAGCTTATGGCTGAAGGCTGGAATGAGATTAAGCTCATTCCCAACATAAAAGACATGAACAAGGGAGAAATACAAGCCTCTATTTCTGAGTAGCCGAAATATGTCTTTTGGCTTGATTGCAGAGTCCTTATTCATATTAATAAAAACTTATCAAGGAAAGCAGACTTACCAGTTTCAATAGGAGGAAAAAAAAACCTTAGAAAACCTCAGTGACTACAGAGAATAAGTATTCATCCACAGAAGCAAGATTTGTACAGTCTAGTCCAGTTAATAGTAAACTATTATAGACATTTACTTGACTATCTTTTGTATGATTCTTGGCCAGAAAGCCTTGAGGACAGAGTATTCTGCTTCTCTTACCGAGCAAGGAGAAAAGCCAGTTCTGATCAGCCTTATTTGCATGCAGTTTACCCATAATTCCACTTGCCATCTTTTGATTTTTTGATTTATTTGTGCCAGTGGGTGGTTTGGCACCTTACTGCTCCTAGGAACAAGTGAGGTATAAAGCTGGTTTGGAAGCTACCTTTTCCTCTCAGCTGTGACAAGTGTAAACCCAGAATAGCTGAATTCTGTGAGTTGGCCCCACAAAAATACTTTGGCACTTACAGCAGCAATCAGGTCCAAACCCCATTTCAGTTCCTTGCTGCTAAACTTGCAGCTCCCTCCATTTTTAAGGAATAAAAGCTTCTTTACACTATTACAGATAATTAAATGTCTAATTGCAGAACTTCCAAGTATTGCTTACACCCAGACTATCCTGCTCAGTAGGTTATTTCTTTGTATTTGGGTTGATAAAGTTATAAATTTGACACCTTACTGAATATTTGGTTGTGTGATTTGCATGGTACTGTGAGTACAGTAATTAGTTCACTCTCTTCTTCCTGCCTAGCATGCTGAATCTTCAGTTACATGTGTGAAGTGAAACAACTGAACAGAGAGGACAAAAATAATGGAGTCATATTCAGAAATACTCTACAAACTGCTGCTGGAGCACTCATCAGAAGTCTAGGATGTACAGACTACAATCAAACCAAATGCTATCAAGAGCTGCTGGCATATTTTACAAGACACAAGTGTATAAGCTAGTGAGAATTTCAAGAACAGTGAACAGAACGTGGAGAGATTTGCATTCTTTCAGCTAGGGATCACTGCCTAATTCACTTTGAATGTTGCTTCTTAGAGCTTTGTTTGAAAATGTCCCATTCAGCAGCCTAGATTCAATACGTTTTGGGCAGATAACTCTGCCCCTAGAGGAGGATTAAGTCTAAATCAGAGCTTCGGTTTTGTACAGCTATCTAGTTGCTTCAGGTATTCATCTCAAGAGAGACATATTTGGCCACTGTTACTCTAGGTAAGAACAATCTCTTATAGTTTCACGTTATGCACTTTAAGAACAGATGTATGAGTTACTCACTGATCAAGTGGAAAGGGTTATACCAGAGAATCAGACTTGTCTAGTTCTCTAAGATAGTCGTTCAGTTTTAATTTATTTCTTTGCATGAAAATAGATTTCATAAACATTCCACCTTCAACAGAAAATAAATAAAATTTACCTCATATAAATAATAATTTGTTTCATTCACGTAAGTATATTTTCCCAATAAATTTATTGTTGGTAAGGTCTTTTTGTTTGTTTGTTTTCAGGATGTCCTTGACATTTAGTTCATGGCTGCTGTGGCAGTTCAGTCAATATGTATCATTAGGATTATTTGAGTAACTCTAAAGTTAAAGGTGGCAGAATAGTCAATGATATTTGAAAAGTTAACATGTAATTTAATCAGATAAATCCCTTAAATATCCACGTAAAGTATATAAAGAACAATTAGCAGACCTGTTTTTCGCAATCACATCTTATCTTTGCTCACTCATTATCCTGTTCCTACTGCTTCCTGAGAATTTTCATCTGTTCTTGTGCTTTGCATTGCTTTTTTGTGATTCTAAGTCCATGGAGCTAAATCAGTTTGCTTTTTAGAAATAGTTTTCTAAATATAACTATTTCTATATTATATATATTATATTTCTATATTATATATATATTAATATCTAAATATAACTATTTCTAATAGTTTTAGAAATACTTTTCCCTGATAGAATCAATCTGTCAAAGACTGGGCACTGATCATTGGTTTTAAGTGGTATGGGAAATGCACTTTCACTGAGGAGACAATTGCATACAGAGGTTATTTCTTTGCCAAAACTACCACCAACAAAAAGTTTCCTGCTACGGACATCACTGGAAAACCTCATAAATAGTAAATCTGGAAATGGTCATTAGTAAAACACTGCCAGTTTTACTCTGTTCACAATACTTCTAAAATGTGAGGTTCCACATCTGATACTCCTCTCTGTTTCCTCATCTGAAGGCAATAGAATGAGAATATGAGTCTATCTAATGTGGTGTATCAGGTTACAGTGTGTATGTCAGAAGGTTCATATTCTTTGATTACCTCTATTTTCAAAAGAAAAGAGATTATCAATTAGGTGATTGCATAGGAGCCTAAGGCACTCGTATCTTCTAGATGAGTATGTTCATCAAATTCTGCAATATACAGGTAAATTTAAAGGCATTGGGCCTCTTAAGCCACGTGCCTAATGCCACATGCCTCTGGGAGTATCCTAAGGAAATGTGCTTTTTAGAGTTTGGAAGCCAACCTGTATGTTTTGTGGGTTATCCCAAGTTTATTTTTTTGCAAGAGCAGAACTCCTCCTATTTGGCACTTAAGTTTAATTTAGGAATAATTCAGTATAAATAACATTTTTCTCCTATCTACATACCATATAGACTTACATTATAGACAGTTCTCTATGCTTTCATTTTCTTTGTCAAAACAAAGAGCTGGCATGATTATGTGAAGGGAAAGAATAGAGTGGGAAAAATATATATTTCAGTGACTCAAAAGTTGCTGAATAAATTAACTCCAATTCATTGATCGTGCAACTCTTTTTACAGAAAAAAAAATATCCAGAAACTAATAGTTTTTCATAATTGTAAATTTTTGTAACCTTATTTTTTCCTTCTCAGTTTCTTTTCATTGACAGCTACATGCTTTTACAGTTTTTTTAGAGAAAGATTGGCAGAAACTATTGGGAACCCTGTTTTCAATTTCTGCCACAAGTCTGACTGTTTCTTCTCTTGTAGATGATCTTTCTGAATACTAATGAATCTTTTAAGGAAGATACATCTTGCACTCACAAAGACTAGTATTACTATGCCAGTACATAGGCCTAAAAGAAGCTTTGAGAAGTTTGACCGTGAAGTTTCATGCTTTGATATGAGCACAAGAGAACTAAGCAGTTAACTGAGCAGCATTTTTACTGATTGCTTTCAAATGGTATATGTAAGTGCCTGGAATAATGGCTGGGTACCTTAACATTTTTGTAAATCTAGATCTTAGAGTCTTTCATCACTGGTTATTTCAACATGAAACACTCGAGCTTTGACTTGCAGAAGGATTGATTATTTAAAGTTGAGGTTAATAGTTAATAGAGAGTCTATTAAAAATTATACAGAATTTGAATTACTCTCAAAAAATCACGGTACTTACCTTGGCACCAGAAGAGTTAACGACTTTTGGTTTAATCTCAATATTTATTTACACACTGAGTATGCAGTAAATTATAAACAATGCCTGGAGGCACACAGACTAAAGAAGATAAAAAGCTCAACTTCTTCTGAAGTGAGATAGAGAGCCAATGGAGGAAAATAATAAAGCACACAATTATGCAGTTAACTATTTTATTGTATCCAAATATAGTAGGAGGAAAATTAAAGTTGAGTATGCAACATTAATTTTAGTATTTCTTAACTTTTAAATGGCAGGTTTCCAAATACGAAACATAGTTAAACACAACTAAACATGGTAGTTAACGGGAATCTGCTAAACTATTTTCAAATATCATTTTGAAAATCATTATGTCACTAATTTGTTCTCTTAACTAATTAAGATAGATCATTCAGATTTTTGGAGATACTTCCATTCTAGATGTAATTGTATGTCTTAGAGGATGGAAAGAATTGTTTCAGGATAAATAATTAAAAATAGCTTCCATGTACAGAGGTGAGGTTTTCTAGAGGTGAGCATTTCTCAGTAAAGGCGTAGCTGGTGAACAGTTGCGTAAGCATATGCCAGATGTATGCTTTATAGGGAAGAAAGAATGAAAAGAGAAAGATGTACAGATGGCCAAACCATTTCAGCTCAGGTGAAACTATCATTTGTATCAAACTGTAATCTGGGAGACTCATATCAGTACTGATACTGCATACGAATACTGAAAAGTGTGAATGACTTTTTAGGGAAGAGTGAAAAATAACCTCTGATGACCTTTTGCCACACTACATTTCAGTTCTGCTTCAGCTGACATGGTTATGAAAAGAATGGTCTTCTCTGAGCCATATGCATCCTTGGCCACAGGAGAACTCACAAAACGTGACCTGGCTGATAGTCTGATTTATTCTTCAACTTCCTTTCCAGGTTTCTAGTGATTACTATGCTTTTTATGTAAGAACATAAGACTTTGCTTTCTATTTTATATATATTTTTAAATATGTGTTTGATACAAGTAGACATGTTTGGTTTGATTTTTAACTCAGAGCTTTGTGTTGCACTTCAGAGTGTTTTTATTGCTTCTGTCCTTATATTTTCATTTCCAAGAACACAGAAATCATTTTTGCAGTGCTCACCTGTGAATGTGTATATATATATATATATATATATATATATATATGGGACACTGCCGAGTATGGAAAAAATTTATCCTCATGTCACTGAATAAAACTTCAGTTTAGATATTTGGCAGCATTATGACTCTAAATCATTTGCATCATGCACCTGAGCACTTATTGTTTGCCTTTGAGAGTTGTGAAAATACACAGGCACAGAAATACAGAAATAGACACAGAAATATAATAGACAAATAAACACATAGACACAGACATATAATTCTAAAACTTTTCTAGAAATTCTGGGATTAAGACTAAGTCTCCTGAATTTATCTGTGAGTCATTTGCTGTCCATCTAAATACACGAATCAGCTGATGAAGCTCCCAGATGCTTTGGAGAGCATATTCTCTGCACATTTTGAATGACACCTCTTCGGAGAAAAAAAAAACAAACGTGAATGAGTAAAGACTGAAGGCTGAGGAAGTGAACAAAGAAAAAGAAAGCTGTTCTTCCAGTTAACCCCAGAAGAAAAATCAATTATTGAACTGCTATTCCCTGAAAAAAATGAATATTGAATTGTCATTCTCTTAGGTTCAAGGCTTGTCTAGCTATAAAGCACTTTCTAAATTACTAGAAGAGGGAAAATGTTTGCCTCTAATTTGGTTGTTTATGAGCCTTGTTCAGTTGGTTTAGAGGTTATCACAGGTTTCTCGTAAAAAAACAACCCCCCCCTCCCCTCCCACACACACGCGCACAAAAACAAAGAAAAAACAAACAAAAAACCAAACAAACGAAAATAGAACCAGCAAGTTTTTTTTGTTTTTGCATTTTTCATAGACTGTTTCCATTCTCCAGTTAAGGGAGTTTCAGAGATGTGAAGAATCACACACACTCTTTTTTTTTTTTTTTTCCAGCCAAAAAATAACAAAATTTAGCTTTTTCACAAGCAGCTTTCCTCGTAATTTTCTTTTCTGTGGAAATTGTTCATTTGAAAACTGACAAAATTGATCACTACCTTACCTTCTGTCTGTGCAAGATCGCCATCTGAAGACCTTGACTGTGGTAAGGATATTTGTAGAACTTTGTTTATGCTACTGTATTTTGAATGAGGAACGGAAAAAATTGGTATTTCTAGCTTAGTTACCTTGAACTAATCATTCTCCGTTTTGTGCTGTACTATGAGTTGGTATGTATGCAAGTATGCAGAAATTCATTTGTATTTTTAAAGTTACTCCTTTGGCTTATCAAGTAGGAATTTGTGTTCCTGCGGCTGGAGGTTATCAATTCTATTTATAATACTGAATGTGTAATGTTCCCTGACAATTTGGCTGCTCAGAGATGGACACAGATCATTACAATGGTGAGGGTAATGCAGTCTTGTTTCAGAAGATTTTACTTCAGGGTAACAGAGTATAACTAAATGGAAAAGAAAATTAATACTCAGACTGCAACTTGAATTTCTCAGACAGAAAGCAAGCTACAATCTGACATTAGAATTCCATTCATTTTCAAAAAGTTATAAAATTCTCTTCACCCTTTACTGATTTTACGGCTCAGCATTTCTATCACAAATTTTTTCCTGTATAATTTCACGTAATCTGACACATCTCTCGGTGGGATTGGGTATAATTTTAGTTTTAAAGATTATTTTTCTTTTCAGAAAGAGTGGATTTTAAAAACCACTGCCATGTTAATGAAAAAAAAATCACACCAGCTGATTCAGACTTTATTCAAAATATGGCATGTGTGAATGTGCCATTTTACAATGTGATTATGTGATTCTCTCTAACAATTACTCTATGAAAATTAAACTTTTGTGAAATAAGTTGCATATTTTCAAACTTAAGA
Source organism: Alectoris magna (assembly GCA_030625065.1). NCBI lineage: Eukaryota > Metazoa > Chordata > Aves > Galliformes > Phasianidae > Alectoris > Alectoris magna. The sequence goes on from CM060561.1 coordinate 15,508,472, forward strand.
TTCAGGTAGTGTTCTTTTAAAACTCAAAAGCTCCAGAGCATGGTTTAGTTTGAAACTCACAGTCAAAGGCTGGCATGGAATGGACCTGGAATGAGGTCCAATTAGTGGTAGCACAGTTTCAAGCATTCTTCTCTTTGTCCTTCTATCTGCTACATTTGTTTAATAACTTCATCATTCTTGTCCCAGTCAGCACAGTATCTAAATACCTCCAAACTGAGTAGGCAAAAATGAAAACAAAAAGCAAAAACAAAAACAAAAGAAAACAAACCCCAAAACTTTTTTATCCTGTCTAGTGAGAAAGTCTTAAAAGAACCGTGAGGAGATTTTATTATATAGATGTAAAATACTATTTATTAAGCCTGGAAAGAGGAAATAAGTTTTTCAGTTACTTCTGAAGTATGTATCTTTTGTATTAGTAGAATTCTTACTTAGGATCTGTCTTCTCTGAACGCTTATGTCCTTTTTAAGAAGGAAAATAGTTGTCATGAGAGAGCTTGATCAGAAACTGATCTTTGAAAAGAAACATTAGTATAAAGAATTATCCAGCCTTGATCTGGTACTAAAATTGCCCTGGAATCATAGAATCATAGAATATCTTGGGTTGAAAGGAACCCTAAAGATTATCTAGTTCCAATCGCCCTGCTGCGGACAACCACAAGATCAGGCTGTCCAGGGTCTAATTATCACCTCTTTATTTTAAAGCCATTCTCTCTTGTTCTATCACTAATACACCATGTAAAATGTCTGTCCTGCTCCTGATTATGTGCTCCCTTCAAGCACTGGAAGGCTGTAATGAGGTCTCCACAAAACTTTCTCTTCTCCAGGTTGAACAAACCCTCCTCTCTCAAACTGTATTCATAGGAGAGATATTACAGTCCTCTGATCATCCTCGTGGCCCTCCTCCTCCACTCCAGCAGCTCTGCATCCTTCTTGTGCCAGAGGCCCCATGCTTGGATGCAATACTCCAGATGGGATCTAACAAGAGCACTAGAGGGACAATCACCTCCCCTGCCCTGCTGACCACTCCTCTTTTGATGCAGCTGAGGATACAGTTGGCCTACCAGTATGCAAATACATACTGCTGGCTTATGTCCAGCTTGCTTAATAAATCCTTAAGTATGGCTCCTAGATTATAAAGAGAAAGTAGAGATTAGCAGAAACTGTCTTTTTTGCTATCACGATTTTCATGACCCCTTGAGTAGATACAAAACTCTTGGACCCATTCTATTTCTCATCCTAGCCTCAAGGACAACCTAGATGAAGGAGAAACATTTGCCATGACAAGTTTTTAAGACTGTTTACCTAGAAATAGAATTATTTGCATATTCTTTAAACATATGTATATAGAGAGAGTTATCACATTAAGTTCTAGAACATGGATGTATAATTATATGTACTATTTTAATTTTGAGATGGATGGCTGAGAAGTCAGTAACCTTGTGATACATACTGCTTGATAGTTAACACAAATAGATAGTGCATGTTATCCCAATTACTTTGACAAACGTCTCCAAGATACTATAATAGGGATTATCCATATTTATTATCATGGAATTATTTTTTTATTAGCCCATAATCTAATGTCTATTATTTCACAGATAGTAGATTTTTTTATTTTTATTTTTATTTTTATTTTTATTTTTGAAAAGAAAATAGCTAGCACAATTATCTGCTATGCAGTAGGTTGAAATCTATCATACTCTCCTAAAAATAGTTGGAGTGTTTTAAGTAATACTAACCAGTATGAAAGGACACTGTGGAAGGTCTTTCATCAAGTGCTTTGAAAAGATAAAATGTTATCATGAGGTCATGTTAGGAAATGGAAGTATTGCTCCTGGTAAATGGCAAAATCTACTTCCAGTGAACCAAATAAAGCTGCAGAAAATAAAACTTGTGTTCTGTCATGAATCAAGCTAAAACAAGCATAAGTTTTGCACAAGAATAATGCATAATCCAGGACCCTGGGGCAGGGCAAAGAGAATAACAAACTCCACAAAATAAGAAGCTGAGGGATTGTTAAGAAAGTACTGAGGTATGCAGTGCATGCAAAACATAATACACTGTAGCCATGTTACTAAGAATTTTTAGTTTTATATAGATTTTTGTAATCATGTCAAACAGTACTTTTGTTTCACAAAATCAAACTATCTGTGGCATATAACATAGTAAAAAAATGAATTTCAGTCACACTTCTACTGCTATTAACAACTATATAACTGACAAGAAACAACCTGAACATCTTGAATGTTGTACTTTGTAGAGAGTCACTGAACTTGCAAATAGGAGAACCGAAAATATTCAAATACATTAACGCCAATATAGGAAAAAAAAAAAAAAAAAAAGATTTGGGAAGTCAAGCTCTTTTTAGTGGTACCAATGGCTGAATTAGAGGCAATGAGCACAAACTGGAATAGAAGGAGTTCTGTTTAAACAACAGGAAACACTTTACTGTGTGGGTGACCAAACATTAGGACGCTTTTCCTACCTGGTATCCCTGCTTGAGGAGGGTTTGGGTCAGATGGACCCCAGATGTCCCTTCCAACCACAGTAACTCTGTTATTCTTTGAAAATGTCCCAGTACTGCTGGATTGAATATGGAGGCTGAAATATAAAATGTGAGATCAGTAACACTTTTGAGAATTCATTCCAATGCATGCTTTGGTTCCATGTACTGAAATGGCACCAATTAACAACAACTGCATAGAAATCATGCACAATGCCACTCCTCTCAGACTCACGAATAGTTTTAGACACTGATACTTTACTTCGTCTGCACGAGTGACTCAAAATGCAGATTTTTATAAAGAAATATCAGGCATACTTTTATTTAGTGACTAAACAAAGGGTAGATCTCTGTTTTTTTTTTTATTTTCTGGGCAGATGAAAAGCAAGCTGTCCGTTTGTCTTGGACAGCATACAGTCAGACTTACAAAAGGTAACAAAAAAGGCTCAGGGGGAACAGAATGTGATTTGATTGAACTTTGGAAACTACAAAAATGTGCTAGAAAATGCACATTGCTGGGTTACATCAAAGTTTTCGTCCACCAGACCCTTTGCTCAGGGTTGCTCTTAATGACTTCTCCCAGCCCCAACTCAGGAGCAACACCTTGCACTTGGCCTTGTGGAAGCTTATTCGTTCATGTGAGCCCACTTCTCACACTTGTCCAGGTCTCTCTATATGACATTCCTTTCGTCTATTGTATCAACTGCACCACTCAACTTGGTGTCATCAGCAAACTTGCTTAGGGTGAACTCAATTCCACTATCCAATTCATTGATGAAGATGCTGAAGAGCACCCAGTCCCAAGATGGACCCCTGGGTGTCACCAGTTGTTGCCTGCCTCCATCTGGACACAGAGACTTCTCTTCAACCTCCTCTCCATCATAAGTGGTGAAGGAATGGGATGGAGAATAGGGGAGTTGTTGGTCAATTTATAACACCACCCCTCTTCTGTTCCTTTTTTTTTACCCTCTTCCTCTGTTCCAACACAGACCCTTCAAAGACTGTTTATACTTCAGGACAAACCTGCTCCAGTATGTGTCCTGCACTGGTCTCAGTTTCTGTCAGGAAGATGGTCCAGAATGTGGCCTCCATGGGCTCCAATTCCTTCATATAATAACCATCTACTTGAGCACTGAATCCTCCAGACTATGCAGGGGAATTTGCCATAGTGATAGCAGCATCTTCCCCATTTCCTGCTTTTTCCACCTTGGTGTTCACAGAGTTCTTTCTCCTAATCCTTTTCCTCACTTCTTACTGCCTGGACAGTGTTTTGCCCTTTGTTAAATACATTTTTGAAGAGGCACTACCAGCTTGACCCTGACAGCTGGCCCTAAGGTATGTTTATTAGAGCTGCTGGGAACTAACAGCATATAGGGCAAACAGGGTACTCCCTGCCCTGCTCTCACAGCCCCTGCAGCCCTCATTACCTAACCCTGGACATGGACAGCCAATATAGCTGGCTAAATTATAATTTTACAAAATGAAGAAAGACATGATAAAAAGACTCATTTACTCTCAAGGAATGTTTAATTCCTGTGTTGCAATCAAGATAAAATTTTTTATTCACTTTGGAGAATGAAGTTTCTTTGCAAATAGTTGAAGATGACCAGAGCACACTGGCGTGATGATAAAGGAATTAAGGACTCAAGTTCCAGCAGAGTGCAGGAAAATAAACTATGCTAAAGGTCACTCAATCTTTTCTCTACTTCTTTCTTGGAGTACAGAATAACCTGCATATAGTTTAATCTTGAACTCCTCTAGGATAAACTTAAAACCAGAAGTGTGAATTTTTGCAGAGAGTCTCTTAGGTACAGTGTTCTCTCAGAACTGATACCTCTCTTTACTAAATCTTCAGGCTGTGAGAAAAGTGTGCGCTTTCTCTTTCAACTCCATTTTTAGAAACCTTAAGTGGATTTTTCTGCCAATTATTTTACTAGTTTTCTTCTGAACTCATGTATGTTTTTCATCTTTAGCATCCCTTGACAAAGCTCCAACAATTTTCTGCTTGCTACCCAAAGAACAACCTCCTCTTGTTTGTTTTGAAATTCATGCATAGAATTATCAAACTCTACTAAAAATGATACATTATTTCTCACTTTATTAGAACACTGTGCAAGAACTTCTCTTGAAAAATGATTAAAACCACTTCCAGTTTCCAGCCGACATATATTCATGGACAATTCGTTCCCATTTTTGTGTGTGCTAATTATCTGATAGTTAATATGTTGATTCTATTAGAGATTTGTTACAAACATTACCAGACATAATTTTGCCAGAAAAAACAAGCCAAACTCTCAAATGTCTGCTCACAAACCATTTAAAAAAATTTCCTTAACTATCTGCCCTGTCTTTACTACCTTTTTTAGTCTTAGTTAATGTCAGATACCATTCCTTTCTGCTTCTTTTAACTGCAATATTTTATCACACTCTAGGCAGCTGATGATGGTGCTTGTCTATTATCAGAAGTTTTTCCATAAGAGATGTTAAAGAAATTAAACATTGGATTCATATTTACCCAGAGATCTCTAATAAATGAAAGCAAGAGGATGTGTACAATATATAAGATATAAGTGGTGTTATCACATTGACAGACAGCAAAAGCTCCTCCTTCATGTGCCTCACTTCTCCTCAAAGAGCAAGGGGAGAACATATCATGAAAGAAGGCTCATAAGTTTGGATTAGGAGTAAGTAGTTTAATTAAAGGAAAAAATAAAGCAAAACAAACAAAGGAACAAAAAAAACCAACAAAACAAAAAACAAGTGAAGGCTTTGTGGAGAAATATATATATATGTATGTATATATGTATATATATATATATATACATATATTTTTTCCACTTCCCATCAGCAAGTGATGTTCTTGGGAAGTAGGGTCCTCAATACATCACGGTAGCTTGGGAAGACAGACTCTTCATAACGAGAGTCCCACCCTTCAATTTCCCATTCTTCAGCTTTCGCTGCTGAGTGTGATATTTGTATGGTATGGAATATCCTTTTGGTCAGTTTGGGTCATCTGCCCTGGAAACAAACAAACAAAAAGCTCCCCACCTCTTGATCACCCAAGCCTTCTAGCTTTAGGAAGCGGTGGCTGTAGAAATGATCCTGATGCAGTGCTAGCACTGCTCAGCAATAGGCAATGTGGCCGTATGATACCAAAGCAGTTATAACTACAAGTGCAAAGCACAGCCCTATGTGAGCTGCTGTGCTGAAAGTTAACTTCGTGCCAGCCAGACCCAGCATACCCTCAAGAAAAAAACTGTTGTGGCTAAGGACAGACCTCAGCCATACCCACTGCATCCTGGTAGTCTTTGGAGAAGTGCCAGGTCCAATGCCTTGGATTTTGTGGTTCAATTGTTGCCAAGATGCAGGGCTCAGAGAATGATCTGGTATCTTGTGTCTGCCGCCAGAGGTTCCAAGAAGTCTGGGTCTATCAGTGTTATTGGCACCCACAGGTGTCTATATGAATGTGTCTGTCTGTGTCTTTCCTTCTATTTTAAACTGCTGTTTTCCCCACTGGGGCAATCACCACATTGACGTCAGAACATTGCCCAGCACCTCATTTATGTCTGAGAAGAGAGGGAAACAGTGTTGAGAAGAGAGCTCAATGGAAAAAATAATATTCAGTGTGTGTTAAAAGCATTGAGGGAGGAGGAGTAAGAAAAGGAGAAGGGAAAATTTAAGTCAGTATATTTATGTTATTTTAAAAACCAGAAAAACCTGGCTATATTGGATACAAATACTGCATTTGTATCTGAAAATATAGTTAGGCACTCTCTCTCTCTCTCTCTCTCTCTTTTTTTTTTTTTTTAATATATAATATCTGGATACATGTTTATACATGGAATAGCTTGAAGATGTTTCTTGTTAGTTATTTTGTACATTTGAAGATTTTTCTTATTAAAATTAACCAGAGGTCACAATAAACTTATGATGTCTTTTTCTTTCATTCAGTGTACTTTAGTAATCACATGTATCTTTGCAGCAGATATTAGATATTTATAGAAGTCTATCTTGTTAGTCATAACATCATGTACTTATATGAAACTGTTGTCAGCTCCAGATGGAGCTAGACATTATCTTGTCCAATAAACTCTGATGTTAATGCACAAATTAGGCAATCTGTGCTCATGCATCTTCTCAAGCCATATAGCGACAACGTTCTGCAGTTTGTATGTATTTTATGAATTTGAATTCAATACTCAATATCCAATGCCTTTTGGCTATTACTGAAGACCGGAATGACTTTTATGAGATTTTTATCATTTCTCTGGCCTGAAGAAGGAGTGGCAAAACACCATGTTCCACAGCTTGTAAACTATGTTCCTGCAGTTACTTTTCACTCTTGCTATCTTTTTTCTATCCATTTCCTTTTCTTTGATTTTATTCTTTGTCATTTACCTTCACTTCTTCCTTCCCTTTGGTCCAATGGGTATGCAAGAATCTTGACTTTCATTTTGTGATACGGAGCTTCTAAGGAGACTGGATCAAGTCTGAAAAAATTAGCCCCTATTATTCATAGCTATTTGAAGATTTCTTGATTTCAAAGCTGGTCATTTGAGAGAGATTTGCTTAATATTTCTGAAGATTTGTGGTCAGCAGTATTGCATGGAGCTTCTCCAAGCCTGGCCATCTGACAGATGACAAAAGCAATCTGTGTTTTCCTCTGATCTTGGACATTACGTTCAACAATAACAGAAATTTTCATGGAAAAACTGAGTTTGGTTAACATTTCCCTGTTTTCACCAAAGAAGTGAATCTCTATTCCTACCCATCTCTCCTTTCTGCTTTATCATTAAGTTTGCTTAATGATAAAGAGGAAACAAATCTTAACTTCCCCGCACTTCAGATGAAACCAAAGCAAACAAATGGATCGATTCTCATCTTATTGTTAAAACAGTGGAATAATAAAACAACTTTTCATTTTGTTTGAAATACTGGAGGAAGAAGGCTTTCATTATTTTTCCCCAAATATGTAGCATATTTGTCCAGTGTTTCTTAAATCTCTGGAAATTCTTATTAACTGTTGTTATTAAGAGTACAGATCTCTGATTCTCTTCACTATTAACTGAGCTGACAACCTGAAAAAAAATAATATAGACCTATTCCTGATAACCTGAAACTTCCCCTTTGTAGAGGGACTTTGCCCTCTACAGCCTCTTCTCAGAAACAGCAATTTGATGTTGGCACTTCACTCAGGGGTCTGAGATATCATGATAGCTTTGTTGGTTGCACAAGATCAATTTAATTTGGTACATTAAAAAAAAAAAAAAAATTTTCTTTTTAAGAACATGGTGCAGAATATATAATAACATAATGTAAGTCAATAGACATTGCAGAAAAAAAAAGTAAAACAAAATAAAATGTCTGCCTTTTTTTTTTCTTTTTTCTTTTCTTTTCTTTTTCTTTTTTTTTTTTTTTTTTTAAATTTTCTAGGCAAAATGACTGTTATCTGTTAGGTTTGTGAAGATGAGGATGACTCTCAGAGTGAGACTCAGTCATTAGCAGAAAATGCTGAGATGCTAGCTGGCTAGGTAACCTGGCAGCCAACTGTTGGAAACATCCAAACATGTCTCAAACACAACACAAAAGATGTTGATTTATTGCCTTCCCTGCAGCCAAAGCTTGTTTCCATAGAAATAGCTTCAGGTTGCTTTCTGGCTTCATGAGTCCACATATACCTCTGATATACTGTGTCAAAGCTTAAGGGAAAAACATACAGAGAACTGATTCATCTTTCACTTCCAACGATTTAATACTGGTGCCTATCAAGAAATGTCATAAAATTATTCCTGATTTGTAGAACAGCTCCTTTTTCTGAACTAATGTTTTTTATTTTCCTTTAAAAAGATGCATTGAAGTCATACTCTTTAAATCATTTTTCACGTAAATTAATGTAAACTTTGAATTCTACTATTAAAATAGCAACTTGGAGCTATGCAATCCTATTAAATTGATGTACATTATGACAGACTAATGTCAGGGACAAGAAAAAACAGCATTTTTCACTTCATTCTTTTATTTTTTTGTTTGTTTTTACACAGATATGAAAATTTTGTTTCTCATCAAAATGCAGCATTTAAAAATATTCATAAAAGAAAAAAAATCTTGAATAGTAACTTGGTAGTTTAGTTTTTAGAAGTAAATTTTTATTTCAGCCTACTTTTGAGGAGTAACCTAAATTAAAATCTGTAGTATTTCACTTCAGGAAAGTGTTTAAAATTCTAAATAATATAGTCCGTCTTAAATAGACTATGCCTTATTGACTTGTAGCAGGTGTAAGTGCCCTACGTATTTTTAAGAAAATTCAGACTATAATGACTAGGGATACCTGATATTATACTGATAAACACATACAGTGGAAGCTATAATTTCTTGATAGGCAGAATAATAAAAGATGCTCTGAAGTTTAACATTTCAGAGAGCCCAGCACTTCTTATAATTAGTTTGGATGAACTGTGTGCTGTGACAGTAACAGATACTAATGATCTGCAACATCCAGTGCCCCCAAGTTCAGAATGTCTGTTTCTGAATTTGTGTGACTTTGTAGTTTTACATACTAGGCTTATTAAGGACCCATCTGAAAACACTGCTTATTAGAGCCCTTAAACATATTCCGCAAATGCTCTTGTAGTCAATGGAAATTGCAATAATATCTAAATAAAAAGATGAATTTGAATGTACGGTCCTTAGTGAGAGGGCCCTGATTCAAAGTTAAGAAAGACAAGAAAAGTATTTCCTGTGATTTCAATTGGATTAGATGGTATATGTACAAGAATAACACAATTTCTGCATCAGAAAGTTTACCACTAAAAATAAAATTATACAAGACAGATGAGTAGGAACTTATAGGCCAAGGGGCATGGCGGTGTAGCTTTGCTGAAATTCTGCAAAAGCTTTTGTTGTACACATAGGATATCAAGAAAAAATCACAAAACCCTTATGGACATCAAAGAGTTTTTACATCCATTCCAGTCTAAATCACGATTTTATTCCCTGTGGCTTCTATCTTTTTCTTCCTTATATAACTAGTAACAGAACAGGAAGGGTAGGGAAGAGAAAGAAGGGGGGAAAAGAAAAGAATAAGAGAAAAGAGAAGTACAGAAAAGAGGAATAAAGAAAAGAGAGAAAAGAGAAATAAAAAAGGAGGAGAGGAGAACAGAGGAGAGGAGAGAAAAGGAACAGAAAAGAAAAGGGGAAGAAAAGAAAGAGAAAAAAACATTTGATTTGTTGATGAAATGGAGTAGCACCCAAGGCAGACCGGCTGGTGGGCTGCCCCCAGCAGAGATCATAGAAACCCTGGTATTTCAAATAGCAGACTGTCTGGCAGATAAGTCTGCCAAGAAAGAGGGAAAAGCTGACAGTCAGGTTTTATACAGCTCCATGAACGTTATAAATATTTTTCTATTAAACATTATCATTTTGGTTGATCAACAACCAAACAACAACAAGGTTGTGGGATTCAAAATTAAGCCAAAATAGAAATAAATATTAGGAGAACGCATTTGGTTACCTGGAGTTGTAACTAGAAATTCTGTGTCACGAACACTCGAAGAGAAGGAAAATTAAAGTCTTCCAAAATAAATAAATAAATAAATACATAAATAAAGATGTGCTGCAACTTTAAGAAATATCTTCCCACAAATATGAAATGAAAATATTTTGAGTACTGTTTGGATATAAAGATAACTACTATCAACGTCTTAATACAATTACAATTCTTGTCTTTTGTATTAAAAAGAGGACCTGAAAGACTGAAACTCAGTGTAGGATGATGACATTCTACTTTGTAAGATGTTCTGCAGAGGAATTTACTTACTGCTTTGGAAAACTCTGAAAATAAACTAATCTAAAAATAAGGAATGAAACTGTTCTAGGGAATGTCTGCTGCTTCCTATACTCCTTTGGTAATACTTAGCAAGAAGGAAAAGTAGCTGTGTAAAGCAAGGCAGAGCAAGACTGACTGCTGGGATGGAAAAATGTTGGCATGCTAATGATACTGCAATGAGCTTAGATACATAGCACCTAAACCGTTCCGCTTCTTGTTGCCACCAATAGCAGCAGTAGTAACCAGGAAACACTGAGATAAATGATTAAATATCCTTCTTTACATCTCCACAGAGAATGCATCCTCTTTGGGAGCCTTCTTCTTTGGGAACTAGTTTGATTGTAGTCATTTTTAGCCTGCTGAGCTATCATATGAACAAAATTGATGTGTAGCATGACTGGGATTCATTTGTTTTCTTTGTATAATAGCAGATCTCGTTGTACATATATTTTGTTTTTTATTAAGAAAATAAGCTAAGTGGTTTAAAAAAGCCCAAAAGCAGGTGGTGGTTTTATTGCCATCTCTGCACATAACGGTAGTAAACAATATTGGTAGTCTAATATAAAAATATTATTTTGTCATGTTAAAATGAAATAAATATATTTTACAGAGAAGTTAAAGAATTGCTTGGAAATATAATCATTATGTGCATATGTCAAATAAATTAGTGGAAAGGAGGATGTATACAATACAGTTTTCAGACAGATCTGATAGATGGGAGGGCAAGAAGTTAGAGTAAATAATTTGCATACAAAAGTTTGCAAGTGCAAAGATTTGGAGATGCAGGACCTGTCATTCGCCTTTGTTTCCATTTGCTGATATACACTATGGTAACAAAGTCGAAGGAATAATGACAGCAAAAGTACAGCAGTACAACATGATCTTTTAAAAAGGATGAAAACGTTAAAAATGCAGATTCTACCATTATTTTATTTGCATTATTCAGCGAACAACCATAGAATCACAGAATTATTGAATCACCAAGGTTGGAAAAGATCATCCAGTCCAACTGTCCACCTGTCACCAATATTTCCCACTAAACCATGTCCCTCAGTAAAGCGTCTGAATGTTTATTGAACACCTCCAGGGACGGTGTCTCCACCACTCATATAAATATAAAATAAATATAAATAAAATATAAATAAATATAAATATATTTATTTTTTAATTTTTGGTATCTGCAGCTTGTCTGGTACGTCAGCTGCATGTCTGCAGCTTGGAACTTGTGAGGAATCAGAACTGGCACCTTGTTTTTCATGGTCTGAGCCTCTTAGGAAGATGGACCTGTTGATGAAGGCCTGACAATTTCACACAAAAATTATAAATTATTTCTCCAGAATATTCACATTCCATGATCTGACGTGAGTACAAATTGATGACTTTAAAATGAATAACATAGCAAACCTAGATAATGTTTCGAATCAAACATTGTTAGAACAGCGTACTGAGCTTTACTGTCCAAGCGAAACCATACTTTAGTTACACTCATTTTGGCTGAATTTTTATTGACGTCCCATTGTTATTTACAAAGTATTTTATAATAGTATTCTTTGGTTAGTTTTTGATTTAGAACCTAAGGTTCACATGGAACAATTATGTCCTTATTTTTTGTTGGATGTTATTTAATAGCAAGTACCATTGCAATAGAGGTGATCAATATAAGAGCATTCACTTTTAAATTGCACCTCCTTACATTTTTTGAGACTGAGAAAAGTGCATACTTAAATTGACTGCTCTTCTGGACTTAATAGGTTCAAAACAGTGCCCAGCAATGCATTGTGTACATTTTTTTTTTCTTCTTTTTTAATAAAGTCCTGAATTTCTGTTGTGTTAATGTGATACTGACATGAATGCAAAGACTATCATTCTAAGAATATCATCCCATGTATATACATATGTGAAGAGATTTTTCAAATATCTCCTTGTCAAAAAAGTAGGATTTTTAAAGGTTTTTTTTTTTTTTTTTTTTTAGATTTTTTTTTCTTACATCCTCAAATTATAGGAATCTTTTTAAGGAAGATAAATGCAGTGCTATTCAGATTCTCTGCATTTTGAACCTCATGTTCAAGCACACTTTTAGAAATACTGAGGGTTTGGATTAAACTGTTAAAGTAGGTTCATAATGGCACAGCTGATTTTTTCCTTCCTTATGTAAATAATAATTTACCCACACAAATCAAATATTTCTTGACTGGAACCCATCACAGAGAATCATGTTAAAAGTGTAGAAATGACTACTATAGACAAATATTTTGGTTTTGAGCTAAATGTCTGCAATTCAGCTTTTATTTCTAACTTTAATGATTGAAAGAGAATGATTTCCCCCTCTTTGTACAGTATCTAGAATTTAAAAGCCAAACAGTTTTTACTTGGATAAATTCAGCTTTCATGTTTCTCCACTTTGCTATATAAGTTCATGATACCATGAGGAAGTTATCCAGCATTCATTTTGTATGCACAGACATTTCACAAAGAAAAGAAAATGACTGAATGATAACAAATAGCAATAACATAACATTTAATAATGAATAAATATAGCAAATAATAGGTAATAACCAATCCATGCAAAGAACTATCTACTTATGCCATCATAAGTAGTTTCCAAAAATGTAAAATGTTATTAAGATTTAGTTTTTTAAAGACATGACTAACTGCGCAGAAGAGCAATCACAAACAGCGAAATAATCTAATTTGAAACAACAACGTTTTCCAGGTTAGTTCTGCCCACAGAAAATGTACTAACACCTGGAAGATTCAGTAAAATGGATTCCTGCAGCCTTCATTAACAGACTCTTGCAAACATCCAGGCACAGTGAGTTTTTTGTTTGTTTTAAAATCTAAGCGCTTATGTTACCCTAAGTATCTCTGGATAGTAATGAAATCACATGTTCAATGGTTCTTTAAGATTCTAATTGCAGAAAAAAAATAATGTTTTGACAGCAAAGAATCTTTTTATATTCAGGCTTAAAAGATTACTTGTGTTAAACTAAGATACCTCCTGTTGCCAGAAAGTACCTTTAGGTCATGAGTTGTGCTTATCATAAAATCCGTGCGTTTGCATAGCAGACCCATGCTGGAAAACTGCTGCTGATTCATCAAAGTATGCATTAGGCCCAAAACTTAATACTCAAGAGATTCTGACCAGATAGGAAAACAAACAAAACAAAACAAACAAACAAAAAAAATCAACTAAAAAAAAAAAATCCACCACTGTTTTTTATTTGGTTTGATTTCTCAGAAAAAAAATGTATGACAAATTGACGAAGTCCTGGTTCTGACTTTTACAAGCTTAGCAGCTGGAACTTTATATAGCTTTATAAATAAAACTTTTGTTTGTACTTTCCTTTGGCTTCCATGTTTTGAAGTACTGAACTTGGATTTACATGATTTACATAGTTACTGACTTTTTATCTAGAAAACCAAAGCCTCTTATTCCTTGAAGGGATGTAGTTAGCATAAAAGCAATGGTTTCAGGTTGTTTTTTGTGTGTCTGCTATTACTCCCAAAGCACCTTGAGTGATGCTACACTTTCAGGCTTTGTGGAGCATGCCACAGTGTTGGGTGGACCAGGTTTTCTGGAGATGGTAAACACTGGGTTACAACAGGAAAAAAATAAAAATTAAAAGTGGAATACACAATCTCCACTCCAGACCTGTGAGTGTGCAGAAATAAAAAGAAAATACTAAATGAGAGCAGGGTCAGACTAAAGTCCAGATACCAAAGTATCTTCACATATGCTGAGTTTAACATGGCTATGCCTTTCTCAATAGGGAAAACTTTCTTAAGGTAGGGGAAAGCACGGCGATATGAATATTTATTGAGTCTTACTGATACTGAACACTTAACTGTGTAAAGGAATGCAAAAAAAAAAAATAAATCTGAATCACTGAAATTCTTCACATTTTAAAATATTACAATATTAAAAAAAGTAATTTCCTCTAGATTTTGCTATAATGAATATATAGTATGTTTCACTGTTTTCTTTAAGTTGTGGATACCTGGTTGCTGATCCTACATTCACCCATAGATTTTTAGATCAGACCATTGAAATGTACCCCACAATAAACAAAAACTTGAGAATTATCAACCCAGTCAAAAAGAGCAACAGTTCAATGAGATAAGTTTTTAATTAGGATCAATTTCAGAAGACTGTCAATAAGCTTTAACTCAGAGCAACAAAGAAACAATAGTCCTTAAGCCTATTCCCAAGTAAGAATACTTTTGATTCCCATCTTTGACTTACATGTAGAAATTTTGTCCTATATTTGACTGTATTGATTTTCTTTAACTGCTTTTTGAGCTTTCTCTCTCAGGATGCAAATCTTAGTAACCTTGACTTGCCAAAGCAGATACTCCTTTTCTTTGAAGTAGTTCTAAAAGTGTCAGTGCACTTTTAATGGTGAATTTTAGCTGGAAGAATGGGCAGGTGAAATGGTCAAGGAAAAATGTGCATTTTTTGGAGAAATTTCTTATAATCAAAAGGCTCTTTTGAACATTATCGAATCACCTGAAAAAAGTGTTAGCTAAAGAAGATGGCAGTTCAAGCAAGAAAAAAAAGTCATTTTGCCTTATTAGTAAAACAATATTACGTATGCAACTTAGGAAGACGAATAACGTCATTCACTGTAGCTGCAGAAATGGACTGTCATGTCTCCCTGAAGATGTAAAAGAGATGGGAAGAGAATCCTTCTGCCTTGACTCAGTTTATTTTCTTTTACTCTGGTTTTCTGCTCCCCATTCATTAGAAGATATGCTGTATTCCTTTACTGTGAATGTCCAAACCATACTGCAGTGTCACCTGGCAACATAACACATTTAAAAAAAGAGATTCAATAAAATTCCTGCTTAAGGAACCTCTTTTGTTTTTACTGCTTTTAAAGTGGAATTATTTTAATGTCCTAATAATTGCAGTATTTTAGATAACTGGATGATTGAATGATGCTGTCTTAAACTAGAAAAATGGCAATGAAATGGAACAAGAAATCTAACTGAAATTTCATCTGTTTCTATTAAGACTGCCTGAAAATTAAGATGCTTCTTTAGAGGTAGGACAGTTGTTTGGAAGAGCTAGTTTCTTTAGATCTGAGAACCGAATGCAGAGTAGAAGAAGCAATCTTAATGAAGGGGTATATGCTTGTTATTTTTTAATATAAAGAATTGTAAGATTATTTTTATTCTGCATCAAATTAGCAACAATTACTAAACACAATATGTTTTGGAATTCCAATTGCTTTTTGTTAAACCTATTTTTTACTAGCATTTACAGCAATTTAATGAAATTTACCCCTCACTCAGAGCTATGAAAAATAGTTTCATCCATTTGCATTTGACTTTTTTTTTTTCTCATGCTCTTCCCATGTCATGCAGACATTCTGGGATGTTGAGAGGTCTTAGAAAAAAAAAAAAAAATCTCCTTTCTCTTTTTCAGCAAGTAATAATGTGGGGGATTCAGAAAACTATTATCAGTTCTCAACAAGTCTGCAACTTTTTTATTACTATTTTAGGCAACAGTTGAAAAATGTAATTAGGATTTATATCTTTAATGCAGTGTAATGATGAATGTGGGTCAAATATATATGTATTAGATAACAAGTCAACATCAAGCCAACCTCAAAGATATATGTGGGTATAATTACTTGTGTGTATATACCAATCAAATATTAGAAAAATCTTCTGTTTACTGTGTGCTGATTGAGAACCTGTTTTTTTCTTTTTTACTGGCTCATTTCTGGTGCAAATCAAGCTGGATTCAGGTATGAATGTTAATTTTTCTTTTGATTCAACATAAGATTATGATTAAATATAAGTGTTTTCATTTATGTCAGCTTTGTTCTTTGTCTCTTGTTCTATAAAAAAATGTTAAATTAAATTTAAAAATGTTAAATTCCATGAGACTTCAAGGAGTAGAGTGCAAGTACTTAAAAGCTGATTTATTATTAAAGAAATGCTTTGTTTGCTTTCTTTTTTTTTTTAACCTCACTGTAATTTTGATCTAAATATATTTCTGAAAAAAAGTCAAACAGTTCATCAAACTGGGAAAAAAAGAAAAGAGAAAAACAGTAAGAGTCATTATCGGAAGTTGTATTGGAAGCAATTCAATTTTCAGTGAACTTTCACCCAATGAATTTTAAAAGGAATTGTCTTCCTAGGGTTATATCCAATATCATTAATTTAATATAAGTTGGGGAAAAAAAAAAAGTCCATTAATTTGCCTAGCAATTGCTATTTCTTTAGTTCTGGCTTTGCACAAAATTTGTAATCAATTGGCACCAGCAATTTCCCTAAAATATTAAGTCGTGCCTATTGCATTTCTACTAATTCATTCATCAGACAGTTGTGACAAAACATTTTTTTTCTCATAGGCTAGGTAACCTCACTGTAGCCTTTGGAATTATATCTGCACACACCACCAACCTCCTGTTAATGGCTCTGATTCAGAAAAGCAAAGAAATACTTTAATACCCATGGAATCAATTAAATGTTAGTCTTTGGCTTTCAGCTATTTTTATGCTATGTTTCAAGGTTCTGCTGTATCAGCTACATAGCAATGGTAATTCCTCATGGGCATCTGCTTTCTCTGCTAAATATGAATGATGGTTGACATATGAACAATTTTATTTTTACCTTTTGCAATATATTTTTTTGGCAGCCCCAACTTCATTTCTCTCACACTAACCACTGTAATATTTGTGGTAAACACTCTGGAAACTGGAATAGAAGCCTTCATATGCTTTAGGGAATATAAAAGAGGTAGCAGTTTGTTATTATTTTAATAATAAAAACAATTTCTATGAGGTTACTTGAAGGGTTTTTTTGTTTTGTTTTTGTTTTTCTTTTTACTTTGTATCCACTTGTAAGCAGGATACATCCAACACTGGAAGGCTTTTTTTTTTTTTTTTTTTTAAATCTATGGAATTTTTAATCTATGAAATCTCTCTTACCATAGAGATCCCCACAGAATTATAATTCTGTTTTCTTCTCACATGTATAGAATTTCCATGCTATTAAATGTATCGAGATGAGTGCATTGCCAGCTCCTATATACTTTTATACCTGGCATATAAATTCATTGTGATCATACCATAATTTTCATGACCTTGAAAATGGTTCTTAAATCCCCACTTTGGGTATCCTAGCTCCCAAAAGTGTACACTGAGATTGTAGACCACAGTACTGAAAAATGTCTCTGAGAAAAGGCAGATCAGCTTTCCTCAGAAAAAGTGGAAATTTGGAGCTGCAAGTTTCAGTGCAACTCTGCAATCTTCTAAGAGAGATGAGATCCAAGCAGAGCTGCTGGGGAGAGTTGGGGAAGCTCAAAGCTTGGGAGATAGTTTAGGTCCAGCACCAGCATTTCAGGTAGTGTCCATGATAGAGAACAAAAGCAGGTTTCTGAAGAAAAAATTCTTTTTCCATAAGCATGTATCCAGAATCATTGTAAGTTAATGTATCTCATGCCACAGTTGATGCACAAGTAACCTCAGCAAACTGTCTTAACTGTCCAGGAAGGAGTAGAATTGGGAGAGACTGTGACTGTTGAAAGGCAGATAATTTATTTCATTTACACATGAATTATGAGTTCTTCCCATTTTATATACTATTATTTCCCTTCTCTAGAAAAAGTTTGACAACTTACAGGATAGATACTAAACACAGTATGCCTGAAAAATGTCACAGTTCTAGAAGTGAGAATCCACAGCTTTTCAAGGGCAGTACCTGCCTCTAGATCCTGACTGTACTAATCTTTAGATGCAGTAGAGACCACTACGACCTCACACCAAGCAGAAAAACACCAATTTTAGATCTTGGGAGCTTTGTCATCACATAGATATTGTTAAACTTAAGTCTAGTAAAGGAAAGGTAAATCTTGGAAAATCTCTGAGCTGTCAGCTCTTGTATGAGGCCATGATATGGACAAGGAAGCTTTGTGAGTGTACTCTTGTTTTTAGACTCCTTTCTGTGGTGTAGCATGCTCATCAAGTCATGTGAGCTGCCATACTCAGGTATTAGAAGCAATGAACAGTAAAAACTCAGTAAAAAGCAGGATTCTAGTCCTGATATTAATGTCCTTGAGTACCTGCTAACATTGGAAGAAAGGGACTTATTTATAGAAAATTATGAGTTCAGCAGGAATTTATATGTTGACTGATTTCTAATATGGTTCTACTAGTCCCTGACTTCCCTTGGTACATTTACAGAAGTGCTATAAGACAAATAATACTTTGCACTGGAAAAGGTGAAATGTTGCTCCTTCAAGGTATTCACCTTTTGGATTCCAGTAGTAATTCAGATGGATTGAGACTTCCACAAACTTTCATAGCACTCCTGGAAGTGCTGCATAATGTGTCTTACCAAACTCTAGTCTGAAATCAATCAAAACTGAAGCAAATGCTGTCTCTATGGAAGAGTTACTTCAAAGACCAAAACTTGAGAATAATCATGTACTTGGTTCCCAGCACAGTCCCAACAGAGAAAAAAAAAAAAAAAAAAGGAAAAAAAAAAAAAAGAAAAGAAATTATAGCATGTTGTAGATTTTTTAAATTTGTTTTTTTTTTTTTTTTTTTAAAAAGAGTAATAATAAAGGGAAAAAAAAAGATTTTAAATAGTCTTAAGTTGGGTGCAGTTTTGATAGTCAAATTTGTAACTGGTGAATATAATGTAACATTTTAGTTTATTTTTTTCATTGAATTTTAGCTTTCCAGCTGAAACTACTAATTTTGAAATATAAACCCGTTCCCCTTCCCTCCCCTTCCCTTCCTTTCTCTCCCCTCCCCTCCCCTCCCCTCCCCTCCCCTCCCCTTCCCTCCCTTTCCCTTCCCTCCCTTCCCCTTCCCTTCCCTTCCCTTCCCTTCCCTTCCCTTCCCTTCCCTTCCCTTCCCTTCCCTTCCCTTCCCTTCCCTTCCCTTCCCTTCCCTTCCCTTCCCTTCCCTTCCCTTCCCTTCCCTTCCCTTCCCTTCCCTTCCCTTCCCTTCCCTTTTTTCCCCAAGAGGCATATCTAACAACTATATTCCAAATAATTTTCAAAAATATTCTTAAAAAAAAAAATTAAGGTTTTAGTTTCAAATCCAGTTTGAAATGGGAAATTTTTCTCTTGATCTGCATCATCCAATATCTTGCATGTAAGAATGAAACAGTAAGTGGGAAACAGATAGCTGCTGATGTGTGATATTGATAGCCTTTTCATTCTTCAAATATCTAATTTTACATGATACTGACTGCACGTGGAGACTATTCACGTTTGCCACTTGCAGCTTCTTCATTTATGACATTCCATTTTCATCAACATCTACATTTATGGTGGGTTTTCTTGTCCCTCACAAACTGATTGCTCGGTCTTAGATCATGCGATAAATAAAAGTCATTATACTGAACCTTCAATTTTATTGAGATTTAGAATAACTGTTGATTTTATTCCTGGTGAGATTTCTGAAATCATTTAAAATTTTACTTCCAACAATGACAGTTTCCTTTCATGGTTCTGTTATTACCATGTACTGTAAATCTTAACAGCATCATGTAGAAGCTGCTTGATCCTGATGTATTCCACACTGATATAAAGAAAAGCTTTGTTAGTGAATTCAGTGGGGACTCAAAACACCATCTATGTCCTTAAGGGCAAAATGTATTTTTAATTATTTATGGAAGAAGTCTTTGAAAAAGCTTTTCTTAGGCGTTTTGTCTGCCCTGCAATTTGCTTAGGAACCTGGAACCTGGTGTATAACATATTCTGTAACACTTTAAAGCGCTGAAAAATCAATAATTAAGGTGATTTAGTAGTTGGTGTAAGTTAAGGGCAATTTTTGTTTGATAAATCTTTGTCATGAATGTATATATAAAGCAAATCCCTTTCCAGATGCTAAATTATAACAAAGGGAACAGCTGGGACTGATTTCTGATTCTGCAAGAGCTGGTGACAAAAACTTTGCATGACAAAGGAGAATTAGAGAAACAGTAAAGCAAGTCAGAATGTCTTCCTAAAATAAAAATCACAATTGCGAAGAAGAGTGAGAATGTATAGGGTTACAATGGCTGGCATCAGTTCCCCTGTGAATGAATATATACAGGGATAACCTGGGTTTCTCTTACCAAATCCAAAGCACGATCTTCCACAGTTCCCAGAGGAATTGGTCATGCAAAATGCAAGACAGCAGAAATAATGTAGGCTTCTTTGAGTCATTGAAAATCTCATGGGTTTAAGTCAGTGGCTGTAAGCAGTGGGGTGAACGGGAAGAGGTAATGGAAATGCTTAACTTCGAGATGTCCTAGGTAAGTAAGCTGAAATATTATTACTAACACAATGGTGAACAGTGTCCTGCATCAGTCAATAGAAGCAACTGTATATTATGCTGAAAAAAAAAAATGCATATTGGGGAGAACCAACCCCCAATCCCCCCCCCTCCCCCCAAAAAAACACTTAAAATAGTTGCTTTGTCATTCCAGAGCACTTTGTGTAGCTGTTTCAATACCTTGTCCTTGCTCACATTTCATTTTGCTAGACTGAACAAGTCAAGTTTTCTAACTTCCACTTAAAAGATAGGCTTTCAATTATCCTTAATTAGCCTTTTCTGTACCTGTGCTCATTCAAAATATCCTGCCTTGAGTGTGTGATCAGAAGTGGATCAGGGAATGTGGATACCCAGTAGCAGATGGAAGTGTCATACACTCTGCTTCCATATGGAAGGCGACAAAACTATCTATTATTAGTCATGATAATAGTGTAAATATTGTTGAAGTTAATATCATGATGGACACCATGCATACAGTGAGCCCTATGCCATCTAACTATTCAACTCAACAGTATCTATATGTTTAATTTCAACTGCATGAAACTCAGATGTGTAATACTCAGTTGCTAGGTATTTCCATTTAATTTACTTCTCTAATTCAGTCATTCTTAAGCAGAAGGCAAAAAGTGTTATTGTTTTTGATAAGCCTTATGGCCTCAGAATTACAACACCCAGGACAAAGGCAGGAGGTATTCAAATTTGTTACATAAATAAACTTGGAATCAGGTCTCTGACTATTTTTACCAGCCTCTGAACTGTGGGATGTTGTTAAAGGATGAGGCTACAAAACCCAGGGACAATCATAGCAGGAAACAATATCAAACAGCTGTTGCATATGATCATGCAGCAGGAATAAGTTGTGGACACAGTGTACAATATGAGACTAACATAACAAAACAGTAAAAAAGCCAGAGTGCCAGGATATACTTAGTGGATGGCTCTTTCAAAAGGACTAGAAACTGTACGCCTTTGTGCATTTGAAAAATAAGTTAAAAAATAAAACTTATTTTAATCACTTTCTATATGATATGCCAACAAAAAAAATTGTGAACATTGACATATACTGATGTACTGACATCCTAAATGCACAGCTCCTTTGAAGTGGGTGCATAGCCAAGACTCCGTGCCTAATTTTCCTTACTACCCTGGTTTGGTAGAGTAGCATGAATTTGAAATGAAACAGTACCAGCTTACGACTACTAATTTGGACTCAAGGTCAATTTGACATCAAATGAGGTCTAAAGCATTTAGTAATTTAGGTGGTCAAAATACGAGCAACATGCTTCTTTAGAACTGAAAACACCAAAGATGACTCAGTACTCAATGCAAACACTATTATGAGTGTGAAAAAATAAAGGAATATTATTCTAATCAGGATACATGATAACTCAGCCTCTATTTTTACACTGGTAATTTAAGATCATTTTTCCTAGTATAATCTCAGTTCCTTGAATGACTTATTCTTTTCCACTTTATTAATCACACACACTTCTTATGACAAATATGTCTCTTAACACAGATGATCAGGGACCTTCTACTCTGTCTTTTCTCTGGCAAATAATTATTACAGTTCACTAGCAAAAAAGAATTATTTCCTTAAAACTGTGATGCATTATATGCTCACAGTATGATCATTAAAACTAGAACATCCACATGTGCAGTGCCATATATCATAAGCAGAGCTTCATGAAAATTTCCCAACTTTCTCATTAATTTGAATGGCTTTGAAGTTTTGTGTAATGGATGATGAAAACAAAGCTTGGAAAAGGTAAAGAAAAAATCCAGCATATAGTGTGTAGACTTATGTACTGGGGGAGAAAACAAGGAAATTAAAAAGAATATTACACAAGCATAAATCCTGCACAGTCACACAGCTTCCTCTACTTGTGAAGGCTGAATGTTACAAGAAATTTTTGAAGACCTATAAGAAATACTTAGTTTGAGGATCAAATAATAATTAAAAAAAAACAAATTGCATTTCACCTCTAAATTTCACTTCAAATGCATGTCACAGTGTTGAGAAGTTAAATGTTGGTGAAAGTTGAATAAAATGAGTGAAATTAATTACACAATGAGTTATTTCTTCTACACATAGAGGGGGCCCAAATAATCAATAAAGTTCATCATTGATTTTAAAGGGTTTGTAGATTTTAGCTTGTGTTTTATATTAGATGCTTAAGAAAACACTTCTATACTCTAGTTCTGTCTATGCAAATAATCTTTGGACTATCTGAAGATTTGGCAACGTGTTTCTCTTTATATTTAATACAAATTTCATTCATAGTTGCAGGGAGTAGAAGGCATTAGAAGGCAAGTTATAGGGTCTTATATTTTACACTCTACTATTATGGGGCCTCAATTCTCTCATGTTTTATTATTCTTTATTATTCTTTTATTTATTCTCTCAGTGTTTATTCAGAATCTCTCAACTGCCATGCCTTAAATTCACAAACAGTTTAGGTTTGAGGAGAAAAGAGCCTGAAGGATTATTAGCATCTACTAGATGTTTTATGAAAATGGCTCCATTCTGAATGACTTGGCCTGTATATTATGACGTAGATTGTAGTAGATTGATAGAATGCTCAGTCTAATGTGTCACAAAAGACACAAAGTCCTGTGGAAAATGAAGGTGCTTGTGATTCACTGTGGCCAGTGCTAGTTAAAAAAGAGTTCTAGATCTCTGTGTCATAAAATTAATTTTACGTGTCATAGAGAGACACAGAGACTTTTCACCAGGGCCTGTAATTGTAGGAGAAGAGATAATGATTTTATGCTGAAAGAGGGGAGATTTAGATTAGACGTAAGGGAGAAATACTTTACTATGAGGGTGCTAAGACATTGGAACAGGTTGCTCACAGAAGATGTGAATGCTCTACCTCTGGAAGCATTCACGGCCACGTTGGATGAGGCTTTAGGCAACCTGAACTAGCATAAAGTGTCCCTGCCAATGGAAAATTTGTTGGAATTATATGGTCTTTAAAGGACCTTTCCAACCGCAAATAATCTGATTCTATAGAAATCTCTTTCAAATACAAATCACTATTAGTCATTATTTTTGAAGGAGTTATAAATAAAAGTTTTGTGTTTTTTTTTTTTCAAAAGTAAAACATTTGAAAAATTCATGAATAATGGATAATGAGAAATATTAAAAACGGACAACATTAAAATACTATCACTGAGTAATATGGCATCTTGTTTTCTCTAAGAATATTTTTCATGATTTCCATTTCGTATGTAGTCTTTTGAGGATAAATATTCTTGTGAAAAATACAGTTTATACATCTAAGGTGTGCATTTAAAAACATCTTGTTGAAGTAACTTAGCTATAACAAAATTGAAGGCACATTATGAAAGTGACAACATAGTTGGAATAAATCTAGGTAACTCAGTTTGTCTTCAACACTGGACACCATAGTAGATAGCTCAGGATGTTTGATAGAGTCATTGGTTAAGATATTTCTGCCTTTATGCTGAACTACTTGCAGTAGAAAGCTATAGTCATAAAAACTACCCAATCATCAACCTATTTAGATAGGACTGTTGGTTTACTGTTCATTTCTAGTACATGACTTTTTTTCAAGGGTGAAACATTCTAAATCAAATTAGAAAAAAAAGTTTTATACTAAAGATGATGTCAAATATTTTGTAATTCTCTCAAACTGCTCTGTTTTGGCCTTATATACTTTGCCGTATATGCATTTTTTCATGTTTTGCAGTATAATTTATTTAATTATTTCTTCTTTAAACTATAGTTTGTCTAGCTTCAATAGAGTTTATAATGAAAAGAATAAATAGAAAAAAAAGAAAAGGAGAAAAGGAGAATTTAATTAAAATATCATGGACAGAGAATAAAAAATATACTGAAATCCCTTTCTGGCGTTAGAGTTTCCTTTGGGATCCCAGAACAGTCACATGGAAACAGAGCCACAAAACTGTGTCGGTAGCATTGACATGTTATGTGCCCCAAATCAATAATTAGAAGAAAACCTTCTTCATGCTCAGCTCAACTCTTAACAGCTTATGGAACATCTGAAAATATTTTAAAATACTTCCATGTTTCTCACATTACTTTTTAACCATTTATAATGAGAGACAATGAGTTAGACCCTTAGTTGAGCTGAAAAGCAAAAGGGATATGTGCCCAGACACAAAGGATCAGTATTAAAATCATTAGTTTTCTAATATCTATTTGGTACACACATTGCCATTTGTTAGTGATATGCTTAGCTGATAACTAGTGACAGACAGCTGTTACTTTGAAACTTATTTCTTTAAACAACAGAGAAAACAATCAAATGTCTTACAGAATGTTATAATTACTTTTCACTTTTTAAGAGGTTTCTGAAAGAACAGGAATAGTGTATTTCTAAAACTTCAAGATCATGAAAAAAAATTCTTTAAATTGGCAGCATTGTTCAAAATGACACTCCTGCAGTGGGCTTTTGAATGAAGTCCCCATAGTTTCTAATGTATAAAATGTCTTGTTCTCATGAATAGCATAAAATTAGAAAGCTAGCACAAAAAAATGGTAACAAGACCTGCTCTGAAAATTCTCAAGGTTTTAGTCAATGTTTCTGTGTCAATTTCTATGTCTCATAAGTCAAATCCAGGTTTAAATATGAATCTGATACACAAGCGGGGGAATGTGGAGCAGAATTTCCAACTTATCACTCTTCAATTTGTAGAATAAAACTTCTATCAAAAACTGATATTTGGAAAGGCAAGAAATGCTGTCATAACTTTTAATCCAGCTGTGTACTTTTTTGCCTATACCTACCCAACCTTCCCCAGCCTTCCTCATAAAACTTCATTTGGCAGGTAGACTAGAAGAAGAAGTCTAAAATGGACATTTAAAATTTTATTATACATTTTATTTTCATTTAAATTTTTGTCAGAGTGCATCTTTTTTAATAAATTGAAAACCCCAGTATTCATTATTACTTTTCTGTCAGTAGAAATTATTAATATATTATTGTCCCAGAACACATTTACAACCATAAGAGGAAACAAAATGGTATGTTGATAAAAGATTAAACATAAAATGCAGAAGCCCTAAGGCTTTTAGTCTCAGGACAAGTTACATTTTCATGGCAGTATCAGGATATAATATAATATAAATAAATGAAGAGATACAGTCTGCTAGTCAGCCATGCTGGACTGGATTTAAAGCATGTTAAATACTTTTGTAGTAAGGAAATGAATATTACCTATGGACTGAAAGTGATATAGGAGGTATTCTAGGATTTGATACCATTTAAGCTGCTTACTGAAATATCCAGTAATAATGTTGTGTTTTGAAGAAGGCTCAAGGCTATTTGAACCTTTGTATGATTTTTTAGTAATAAAGAAGGATGGAATGGATTTGACAGTCAGAGAAATTTATATGCTTGTTACTTCTGTACATACACTTTTGTTCTGGGGAGGCAGACACTTACTTTGTGGTAAGTGTTAAGCAAGTGCCACAGAAAGAAAGAGAAAAAAAAATGTATTGTAAAGAACAGATGAAAAAGGTTCCCATTTGGCCAGAAAAAGGAAGGTGTTCAAGTGGAAAGGGTGATCATACTTTCCATAGGAGTGCAGTGGAGGCAGATAGATAGTTCAGAATTTCCTTTGAAACACTGAAATTTGTGAAGTGTTAGATAGGTTTGTCCCAAACCTTACACCTTTTGAGAACTGTCCATCCTGAATGTATAGTAATCAGTGCATTAAACAAAGGTTACAATAAATTAGAAAACTCTTACCCTAAAACACTTATCTGTATGGATTGATTGATACGGCTGCACCGAGCTACTTTATTTTGTGCTTTTCTAAAATTGGTAGGCATTGGATGACTTCTTTACATTTAAATTGTGCTGATTAGACCAGTTTTACCTTAATAACTCTATGATAGTGACCGCATTATCTTGCCCTTTAATTTTAAAATTAATGAAGTAATCATTTATCCTGGTCTCTTTCTGTGTTCTGCCCAATTACTTTACTGCTGAATGGTACTTTGCATTTTTGCTGGTCTATTAGTCCCCAATCGTGCTCCTTTCTGGACTTCTTTGTTCAACTGAAGGGTAATTAAATAGTGTCTTTTAGAATCTTTATAACCTTGACACATACATTTCCTTTGCAAACAGTTTAACTTAATAGATAAATGCTACACATTTAAACATCAGTATTTATTTTTGTTTGCCTCTAATTGTTTAAGGTATCTAATGCCAAACTGCAATCTACCTTGCATTAGCACTTTTGTTTTACACATAGTTCCACCTCTTGTCTGATGCACTTCAGAAAAAAACACTTGTCCATTGAAGATGCAAAGAAAAAAGCAGCTACTTTTTGACTCCAAGATGTGACAGACTTTGGACTGCCCACAGGGAACCACTAGAAATGTTATAGCTTTGGATTGAAAGTGAATGAAGAAAGTTTAACCCTGGCTATTTCACCATTCAAGACTGGAAACTTATCATGCAGAGCAGTCCTCCGTGGACTTTATGAAGTAGAGCTGCAGTGAGCTGTTTACAAAAGATTTGTGCTATTAGGAGCCTGCTTCTTTCAGCTTGCTTGGGCAATCTCACAAGCTCACTGTTTGCCCTTTATGGTCTGAATGAAAAGCAAATTTTAAAGCTTCATGGCATTTATTCAGAGTATGTTCTATTCTGGCAAATGTGGCTGTTTCATCTAGGAATAGTGAGATCTGTGAAGAATGATTTCATGCAAAAAGAAGAAAAGTTCTACTTTTTACAATGTTTTATTTTTTCTTGAAGATTTTTATTCTCTTTTGATTTGATTGAATTCTTTCTATGTTCGTAAACATAACATGCAAAGCTATTAGAGAGGGAAATAAGTATTGAAGAAATGCTGATACATTGCAAGTTCAGAGATTAATAGTTTAAGAAGAAACGTATATTGAATACAGCCTACAACATATTCAGATATAATTGCATTCACATTTTACTAGGAACAAGTGATATGTCTGGTGTTTTTTTTGAATTTTCATGCTTATATAAACAAACACCACACTGGCATGGACATCTATGTTGAAGTCTAGGTTCCATTTAAATTTTGTACTATGATCTTATTCAATATAAATTTTAGAACTGAATTTATTTTTTTATGTTTTTGATCCAAAAGTAGTGTCTGAGTGCTCATGAATTGAAATAAGCATATAAGCAGTAGTTTTGAGAACACATTATGTAAAGATTTTTGAGAATTTTAGCCTACCAGTATGTTGAGCTGAACAGTTCAACATACACTTTTGCATGTTAGTACAGATACTAATTAGCAAATGCACATTTCTTGTCAAGTAGTGTAATTTCTCTGTCTTCAATAAATTAATTAGCTGAAATCCTAGTTCTTTAAAGAAAAAGGCAGAAACTCTTACTGGCATCAACTATATCAGTTATTCACTGCTACTTTCATCTTTTCAACTGGTGATGTGCTCTCAACTATGAACAAAACACCAAAACATTCTCCCTTAACATTTCTGTCTGGCATCTTTCTGGATGACAAGCTCAAAATGCTTTTAATTGTTTGAAGAGAAGTACTGAGTAATGCTCCAGTCTACTTTGACCTCATGTAGTACAGACCATAGTATTTCATTAAGTCATAACTGCATAAAGCCGTTATCTTCTGGCTGTTTTGTTACATGTGTTTAGCTATCTGTCTTGATTTAAAGATTACATATGATGGAGAATCTATAAATGCTTGACTGTATCAATTTCTATATGTTTTTATTAATCTGTTAAACTATATGTTTAACAGCTTCACTTTTGTAATTATATTTATTTCAATATAATGTGTGCCCTGTACAGACAATCTGAAAAAAAAAAACCAAAAAAAAACCAGAATGGCCTAGTGCTGTTCTAAAATCACCATAGAAAACAGACAGCAGTGATTATTTTATTACTGTGTCATCAAAGAATCTGAATATTCTGAGAGAGATGGGATTGTTCAGCCTGGAGAAGAGAAGGTTTGTGGACCTTCATTGTGGTCTTCCACTGCTTAAATGGAGCTTGTAAACAGGAGGGAAATGAACTACAAATTCAGCCCTACACAACACAGCGTTTTTAATGGATGAGCTACAAATCTGCCAGACTAGGATTAAATTTATCATCACGATAAATTGGTCTTCTTTACTAGCCAAATATCTCATTTTTCCCTGAATCATTGATATAATTCCCAGCTAGATTCAGCTGAAGGGAGTCTATGCAATTCTTATTGTGGATCAGGGAGCACATAGGGTAACATATACAGGTAAAGGGGATGTGAGTCTATATCAACTATTGTCCCTGCCAAAAGGCAAACTTTTTGCACTGAGGTTAGTTTCTCAGTGAGACAAATACTTCCATTGTGTTTTAGCTTCACCACTTCTCAATATTCTTTTCCCCTTTTTAAATGATCAGTCCTGGCTACCATTTTTTAATATACTAATTTTGACATATTGCCTCTTATTGACCATCTGTATAACACTGTCTGTCCCAAGCTCATGTTTTCCTTCTTAATTGGCTTTTCTCCATGACTCAAATTATGTCTAGTAGATCAGACCATGGCTGTAGGCTGCCCTTGAAAAGCCAGTCCAGTACTCAGAGATTCATTCCTTTGTTTCTTTAACAAATTGGCAATAATGGTTTGAACAAATACAGGCTTTAGGTAGTCTCCATATAAATTCAGGTACATTACATTCATCTTTTTTTTTCTGGCTTATATAGTTTCCCAGTGTTCTCCATAGAATTCTACTCCCTTGTCTGGACAGAGTTCAAGGAGACCTACTGCTTTTTTTTTTTTTTTTTTTTTTTCCCCTATCCCATTGTGGTCTCCTGGTAGCCTGATGCACTTGACATGTTTTCATTGTGGAAATGTGAGGTGAAGATAGAACTAATAGTCCTTAAGGTAGGAACATGTCTTGATCAAATAGAAGAAGAAATAGTTTCAAGGATAACCCTTTGGTTACACCCAGTAATCAGGATTTAGTGGAAATACTGTCACTATCAAAGTAATGAATGAATCCAAGAGTCATTGTATTGTTCACTAACAGGGTTCTGAGGATAAAATAAAGCCTTTACAATAATTTGTCATCCTGCTCATGGCTACTTTCCTTTTAACATTGATTTTTTTCCTTTCACAAACCAAGTAGCTGATAGCTTATGTCTCCTGCCAGCAAGAATAAACTACCACCTACTTTCTTCATGACAGCAGAAATCAACATTAAGTGGAAAGTGACTGTGTACAGGATAAGTGATCCCTTTCAAGGTTTCTTTACCTTATTTCCAGTCTGCTGCTGGGAAATAACAAATTGCTTCTTTTCAGCAATTGGCACTAATTGACATCCTTGTTGGCAGTCCAGATTCCAAGCACTTGAATGAGTGTGTGTAGACTGAACTGACCTACCATTAGAATTAGTTTCTGCATCAGGAATTAAACCAGAGCCATGGAGGATGTGAGGAAACTCACACTGTGATTATTTTTTCTGACAGAAAATTCTGCACGCAATTATTATTGATATTGCACTTCTACATATTTCAAACAGATTTTATCAGTCTCTTGTTGTTGCTATTCTGTTTTGTATGAGTCCTTTCATTATGAAAATACTATTCCAGAATTTTTCACTTGCTCCATTACCGAAATCTGAAAGGCATTTCCCCATGTGTTCTAGCAACACAGAACAATAGCAAAACAAAAATCACTCTAAGGCTGAAAGAAAACACCTTGTGAATACATTCTTTGTGTAATTGTTTCAGAATAATGACTGTGCTATCAGCTTCTTAGATTAATGAACTCTTTCAGATGTCATTAAAAGAGAACAATTAAACTACTAATTTCTTATTCATACTGCAAAGCCATTTTTTTCCTGAGTATCAAATCTTGAAAAAGTAGCTATTTCATGCCTTTCAAAGTAATAAGGTTCCTAAACTACTGTACACTGAGGATCATGAAATGAATTTGTAAATGAAATGAATTGTCTTGGAAAACACTTATGCTTTAGTTGAAGATTTTATTGCATTTCTTACTGTTGTTCAGAGTGTGCATTTTAAATGTCATTTAGGCTGTAGTTTACAAGTATACGTCACATAAGCAGTCCCGTAGTAGGTATCAGTGAACTAAAATCAGGTTTTCATTATGCCAGATCAATTTTTTTTTTTTCAATAGACTTTGAATCAGGCAAATAGTTTTATAAATAAGGAATGTATTCTTGACTTCAGAGAAGCAATCAAGTCTCAGACTTTAAGGTTCAAATCTAATTATAGTGGTTATTTTGTAACTTAAACTGTTCTGTAGTTTTTCATTATGTTTGGCTGTATTTACATATGGATTTTTTTTCGTGTTTGGGTGTATATATTGCTGTGATATTTTGGAAGGATTAAGAGGAGAGGAGTGTGTTTTCCAGAAGAAATATGCACCATGTACTCGTTTATCTGCAATTGCCCTCAAAATGCAAGGCATCAGTTTGAATTTGGATTTACATCTCCATAACGCATGGCAACAGACAAAGCATTTGAAAAAATGTACTTGCTTCTTCTAGGAGAACTTTGCAACACTAGTTCTACAGTGCAAATCTTGTGTTAGACTAACTTTCCTTTGCTCATCCCTCCATCATTTTCTTAACATCATGTGATGCTGACAGATACTAATAAGACAGTCTGGGGCACTCACAGTCACACTGCCATCTGCAATGCATCTTTAATTGTACACTACTACCCCTATAGTCCAACATTTAACAGCCTTCCTCTTGAGGAGGTGCTGTTACCGCACTGAGAGATAAGATTGTGCACATGATATACGTTTTTGTTTGTAGTGTACATAAAAGTGGGAACTCATTATTCTCCACAATTAAAGGGGAAAATCAGAAAGACTGCGATATCTAATTTTACCTTTTTGGAACTACTTAGGAATAATGCAGTAACACTTTGAGGGCAGTGTGTTAAAATAATTGAAACAGCCTAATATTAGTTTGTACAAGGTTTGAAGTTGCTGACACTCCTACTTACTTCTCTTTATTTCTAATTCTTTAGATCTCTAGCAGATGACATTACCCTTTTGCTGACAACATGTAATATTTCCATGTTGCAATTAATTATGGAATTCAAACCATATGGCAAGGTTTTAAATACAGTGTCTCCTCAAAGTTTGTGAAAGACAAAATTGTTTTTCTTTTTTGTCTCAAAGCTTGCTTCGTGAGGCCTTACTGGTGATAAGACTCTAACAACTGCAAATTATCTAGGGGGGCGAGTGGTGGGTGTCACCATGCCACAGTACCTCTGCTTATGATTGTAAAGATAAGCAGAAGGGGGACAAGCAGTAGGAGGTGCAACTTGAACAAGCTGACCACTGCAAAAGGTGATAATGCTTGTGCATGGCAATGAAGGCACCATTCCCTGCTAGCTTATCTGTTGGGCCAGGTATGTCACACTCATAGAGAGAAAAGAATAAAAAAACCACCCAGAGAAACAGGGGATAAAAAGGCCTTCTCTAAACTAAGGACTTTGGAGAAGAACTCCCAAAGAAACCTTTGATGGAGAATTCCCTGGGGGGAAAACCTCTTTGGAAGAACCCCTTCTCCCGGGCCTGCTTGCTGCAGATCTTCCTGGCTTCCTCCCATTCCCTGTGGTGACCAGATGAGTTCCAGAGAACAACGGACCTGCTATGAACCTCGCTGGACCCACGGTGGTGTCAAAGGCCTTACTGAAGTCCAGGTAGACCACATCGACAGCCTGACCTTCATCCACTAAGCGGGTCACCTTGTCATAGAATGAAATCAGGTTTGTCAGACAGGATCTACTGTTTATAAACCCATGCTGACTAGGCCTGATCCCCTGGTTGACCTTTAATTGGTCCATGATGGTTCCCGAGACTATTCGTTCCATACCTTCCTGGGCACCGAGGTGAGACTGATAGGCCTGTAGCTTCCAGGATTATCTTTCTCTCACTTTCTATGAAGACTTCTTGTTTTTTATTTCCTCTTTTCTATCGCCCATCTTCCCTTCCCTATATCCCTAAGCAACTAGGCTTTGTAGTAAACTGGTTGGGCTAACGTTCGACCCATAATGTCTTAATCTCGCCGTCCGGTATATATATATTAAAAAGAACCTCTTTTCCCTCCTATAAATTGGAGAAGAACAAAGTTACATATAAAATCAAGGTTTATTGGGTGTTAGAGAATGAGAATCAGACAGTTTTAGGGAAAGCATTAGTGAAAAATCAAAACCCTTTTTATTTTCTGCAGTGACTTCATTTCATACAAAAATTTTCTTTTATACTATTGATATAAACACATTATCTTTAACCTGGACTGAATCAGGTTAAAGAGTCATCTAATCCAAAACCTGTCTCTGAAGGTAACCATTAGTAGGTAGGTAGAAGAATGTAGAGGGACAAATGACACTTCTCTGAAATATATATATATATATAGTTTTCCTTTGGAAAAAATGCACTGTTCTTTGCTTAGGAGAGGCATTAAGACTTTCTTTTAACCTCCTCTATTTCTGTCTTCATTTCTTTCACATCTCATCTTAGCCTTCATTGTTCAAGGCTGATGAATTGGAGCATACTGAGTTCAAAAGTGATTCTATACACTTCAACATCCTTCCTGTATTTCTTCTTTTCCAGTTCTGCTACTATTCTTCTGATATACAGATTCAGTTCTCTACAGAGAAATGTTGAAGTGTGGCTATATCATATGTTTTTAAAATATTGTAAAGATGTTTTTTGTTTTGTTCAAATTTTCAAGTATTTTGAATTTTTTATTTTCTTTTAGACAGTTACTGAGCAGTGAGGAAATGTTTTTATATTGTTATACATTGACTCCAATATTAAGATAACTAAGTCATACACAGTCCGCTCAGGTTTAAGTATGAAACACTTCTCTGTTCTTCCTCAGTCTTCAGTCTACTAGGTCAGTGATATGTTGCCACAGCACATCATGGGAAATGACTAGCAAGTTCATTAGGATTTGTGGAACTTGAGTTGTGTAACCTTTGACAGAATAGCTCTGACTGGACTATATGAAGGATAAAGTAATATATGTAAATAAAGATATTAGAAACACAACCTTGCCACAAAAATAAATAATGTCCCACGCATTTATGACATTCTAAATCACTCTTTGGACATGACATTTTAAATCACTATTGGAACATTCATACGAAAAGAAATACTAAGTAAATATACTTAAACAGGGTAAATAGGAGAACCTGGGAGGTCACTATTCACCCAAGAGTATCGTTTAAAAAACATAAAATCTTGATGCAAGCACACACAAGGAACAATAGAATCATAGAATCGTAGAATTACTCAGGTTGGAAAAGACCTCAAAGATCAAGCCCAACCAAAGCCTAACCAAAGTACCCTAACTTTAACAACCCTCTGCTAAATCATATCTCTCAGCACCACATCCAAAAGGCTCTTAAACACATCCAGGGATGGTGACTCAATCACCTCCCTGGGGAGCCTATGCCAGTGTTTAACTACCCTTTCTGTAAAGAAGTGCTTCCTAATGTCCAACCTAAACTTACCTTGGTGCAACTTGAGGCCATTTCCCCTCGTCCTGTCACCTGTCACCAGTGAGAAGAGACCAGCCCCGCACTCACTGTAAGCACCTTTCAGAGACTGGAAGAGAGCAATAACGTCTCCCCTCAGCCTCCTTTTCCCCAGACTAAACAGCCCCAGCTCCCTCAGCCTCTCCTCATAGGGCTGATTTTCCAAGCCCTTCACAAGTCTCGTTGCCCTTCTTTGCACCTGGTCCAGTACCTCCATATCGTTTTTGTACCGAGGTGCCCAAAACTGAACACAGTACTCGAGGTGAGGCCTCACCAATGCTGAGTACAGGGGCAGGATGACTTCCCTAGTCCTGCACAGCACACCATTCCTGATACAAGCCAGGATGCCATTGGCCTTCTTGGCCACCTGGGCACACTGCTGGCTCATATTCAGCCAACTGTCCATCAGCACACCAAGGTCCCTTTCCATCAAGCAGCTTTCCAGCCACTCCTCCCCAAGCCTGTAGGGTTGCCTGGGGTTGTTGTGACCAAAATGCAGGACCGACACCTGGCCCTATTGAAACTCATGCTGTTAACCTTGGCCCATTGATCCAGTCTATCCAGGTCCCTCTGTAGCGCCCTTCTCTCCTCTGGCAGATCAACACTCCCTCCCAACTTGGTGTTGTCTGCAAATTTACTGAGGGTGCACTCAATCCCCTCATCAAGATCATCTATGAAGATGTTAAACAGAAGCGGTCCCAGCACTGAGCCCTGGGGGACACCGCTCGTAACCGGCTGCCAACTGGATTCAACTCCATTGACCACAACTCTTTGGGCCCTGCCATCCAGCCAGTGCTTCAGCCAGCAGAGTGTAAGCCCATCCAGACCATGGGCAGTCAGCTTCTCCACAAGAATGTTACGGGGGACAGTGTCAAAGGCCTTACTGAAGTCCAGGTAGACCACATCGACAGCCTGACCTTCATCCACTAAGCGGGTCACCTTGTCATAGAATGAAATCAGGTTTGTCAGACAGGATCTACTGTTTATAAACCCATGCTGACTAGGCCTGATCCCCTGGTTGACCTTTAATTGGTCCATGATGGTTCCCGAGACTATTTGTTCCATACCTTCCTGGGCACCGAGGTGAGACTGATAGGCCTGTAGCTTCCAGGATTATCTTTCTGGCCCTTTTTGAAGGTGGGTGTCACATTTGCCAGTGTCCAATTCACCAGGACATCCCCAGTTAGCCAGGACAGCCAAAAAATGATGGAGAGAGGTTTGGTAACCACATCCGCCAACTCCCTCAGCACTCTAGGGTGCAATCCATCTGGCCTCATGGATTTATAAGCATCCAGCTTTCAGAGCAGGTCCAAAACTATCTATCTCATCATGGATCATGCAGGGCTTATTCTGTTCCCCATCCCCATCTACCAGCGTAGGGGGCTGTGTTCCCAGGGAGTAACAAGTCTTACTATTAAAGACTGAGGCAAAGAAGGCATTAAGTACCTCAGCCTTATCCCGATCCTTGGTGACCAAGTTGCCCTCAGCATCCAACAAGGGATGGAGATTCTCCCTAGCCTTCCTCTTGCTGTTGATGTGTTTATAAAAATATTTATGGTTCTCCATACCATACCTTAGTGGCCAAGCTCAGTTCTAGCTGCGGTTTGGCTTTTCTAATTTTCTCCCTGAACAGCTTCACTACATACCTGTAATCCTCATGAGTAGCTTGCCCACTCTTCCAGAGACCATAAACTTTCATTTTGTTCTTGAGATCCAGCCAAAGGTCTCTGTTCAGCCAGCCCGGCCTCCTTGTCTTTCATCTCGTCTTTCATGACAGTTTCTTTGAAGTATTCTGAGCTTTCCTGGGCTCCCACGCTCTCCAAAGTTACCTCCCAAGGGACCCTCTCAACCATGGTCCTAAAGAGGTTGAAGTCTGCCCTCCGGAAGTCCAAGGTGGCAGTTCTGCTGACTACCCTCCGTGGTTCAAGAAGGATAGAGAAATCTAGCATTTCATGATCACTTTGTCCCAGACGGCCTCCAACCTTTACATCCCCCACCAGACCTTCTCTGTTAACAAAGAACAGGTCCAGGATTTTGCTTCCTCTTGTCGGCTCCCTCACCAGCTGTGTCAGGAAGTTATCTCCCACACACTCTAGGAACCTATGGGACTGTTCCTTGTCAGCTGTATTATAATTCCAGCAGATGTTTGGGAAGTTGAAGTCCCCTCCCAGAACAAGGGGGAGTGACCTTGAAACCTCACCCAACTGTTTATAAAGCATCTTGTCCACCTCTTCATCTTGGGTGGGTGGCCTGTCTCAGACTCCCACAATAACGTCAGTCTTGTTGGCCTTAGCTTTTATTCTGAGCCATAAGCTTTCAACTCTATCATCATCGCCATTGATTTCCACACATTCACAGTCTTTTTTAACATAGAGAGCTACACCACCACCTTTCCTACCTAGCTTGTCTCTTTTGAAAAGTCGGTAGTCCTCAATCATAGCACTCCAGCTGTGGGAGTCGTTCCTCCACATTTCCGTGATGGCAACTATATCAAAACTATCTGAAAACACAGTGGCCTTCAGCTCCTCTTGTTTATTACCCATGCTGCATACATTAGTGTAAAGGCACCTGAGCTTGGCCTCCTTGCAAGTGTCAGTAACCCTAATACCCTCACGACCACACTCAGGTGTTTCCACCCCCACCAACCTCATACCAGCCCTCGTGTTCTTCCTACAGAGAGGTGAGTCATCCTCCTCCTTCACCAAGGGACAAGACTGTAGGGTCTTACAAGCACATACCTCTCCTGCAAGCACAGGGATGTTATGTACAGGCTCCGTATTAGTGACCCCAGTTACACCTCTACCCCCCTTCATACTGAATGAACCTATCCAACTCCCATCTTAAGACCGCTTTTGACTGGTGGGAGAAGCCAGTTCTATTGCTCACTGGCCAGCTCGGTCTCATGCCAATAGAGCTGAGGTCAAAAAACCCAAACCCCTGCTGGGCACACCAAGCTTGGAGTCATGTAGTAATCTGATGGTAAGTCCCTCATTATCCCCTCTAGCTGGAGGGATAGAGGAGAACACGACTTGTGCTCTCAAACCCTTTATCTGTCTCCCCAAGACTCTGAAATCCTTTTTCAGAGTCCTTAGGGAAGTTCTGTCTAAATCATCACTACCAACCTGAAACAGCAACAGGGGATAGTAATCAGTGGGCCTGACTAGGGAAGGAAGTTTCTTCCTCACATCCTTAACCCGGGCACCCAGGAGGCAGCAGACCTCCCTGTGTAGAGGGTCTGGTTTACATATTGGCCCTTCTGCTCCCTTCAGCAGAGAGTTACCAATAACAATGACTCGTCAATAGAAGAATACTGTGCCTTAAAGACCTCATGATCTGTTAATCAGAACAGACAATTTTTGATCCTTTGAGTGTGAAACAAGATTTTACTTCGGCAGGACAGCCTCAGATTGAATGAGCACAGGAAATAAACAACTCTGTATTGTTTCAGGGCCATCTATTGCTACTTCCTTCTCAAAGCTCTCACCATTTTAGAATGAGTAATATCAAAACAAATCAGACTGGACTCCTGGCTCAGGAAACACTGAGTACATAATGTTTTAACTTCTGATGTTTTATGAGCTGTAAGCATTTCCCACGTGGGTCCAGCCATTTGATCTACAACTGTGAATTAAATATAATGTAAATTTTTAATCATCAAAGTACCCAATAATTACAGAAACATTACTATTCATTTTCTCTTAACTTTAATACCTGCAGAAGCCTCACCTGTTTTGTTGGTGACCTTTAATTCTTTTTTCTCTTTGTTCCTTTTTCTCTTATCTAACCTGTACTGTTCTAACCATGTTCAATACAAACCTGTCAATATAATTCAATTTGAGGAGATTTATTTTTAAGACTGCTAATTGTTTGATGTTTTCTGTCAATATCTGTGATGCTTGGAGCAGAAGAATATCAATTACTTAGCCTTGTACCTTGTGCTGTGTATGGCAGGCCCACAGCTACGTTCTATTCACAACAGTGTATGAGTTCTTTACAGAGAAATTTATTTTCAGTAGGCTAACCAACAGCTTTAGCCTGAAGCAAAGTAGATAGAAGGGGAGATTAAATTTTGGCTTTTTGTGTTGTGACACAAGTGATTATTATTGAGCATAGTGCCTAGTGTAAGAAAGGAAAAGCATGAGGGTGGAAATAAAACTATTTTTTATATCTTTGTTTAACACGCCTATCTGTCTTAACCACCAAACTAAAGATACTTCTTGCATTACTGTAACTCTGCAGATTTCTTCAGCAAGAATGTCACTCTTCAGGAACTGTACTGTGTTCTTAATTAGAAGGAGTTGAATAAGTATGGGTAGAGACCTTAATTGCCCCCCCAAACACAGCAAAGTTAGAATAATAAATGTTAGGGATAGGAAAGCAAGCATTAAACACAAAACAAAACACCATTTAATTCTTCTTAAGGTGACAATACTCCATAGCCTATGTTAATATGGTATGAAATCTAAACATCTTTTCTGCCTTTTATGGATTTGAAACACTTGAAGTGTTTGTTCTTTCAGTTCTGAGCAAGAAAAGGACACAGTTCTTACGTAGAATGCAGAGTCCGAGCTTCACCCACTGAAGTTCACTCCTTTACATGCATGTAAAGAACATTATTTTCCAAACTGCTGTTTTATATATTTACTTCTAAAAAAGATACACAACTGGGGAAAAATATCTACACATTAAGGTTGTATTTCTTAACAATAATAATAAAATTAACGAAAAAACATATTATATAACATAGGCTTATTCCTGAAATATGTTTTTAATTAATTTAAATACACAGTTTATTATCAACCTAAAACCTATAAACCTTCTTTTTTTAAAAAATAAAAAAGTATAGTCACACATTATTGCTAATCCAGATTACACTTTTATACTTTTATTCTCACATTATTGCTGAGTTTGAGCTCTAGAACTAGTGAAGAATCAAAGCACCAAACATTCTAAGACCCTTCATTTGTATGAATGGTAGTCATGCTCATTGTGTTCAGGCACTGAAAAAATGATCTATTTAACTTCAGGTGATATTGTTAACTATTCCAAGACATTCTGATGTCCTAAATATTTTTTTTTATTATTATTATTACCTGCAGAAAGACTTTGGGACATTCTCAAAAACTTAAAATTGAAAGTAGAAGCCAGAAGGATGAAGTTAAGAAACACTTCTAAATTGCTAGCAATACAGGCCAATCAATGGTATTCTGATTTAAAACTGTTTCTGTATGTTGAATAGGAAACTGGACTATAAATTCCCTTTTTCTTAATCCCATGCCGATTCTCATTTCTGCATTTTAATTTCCCTGGTTTTAATATTATCCTCACTTATTTCTGTCTGTACTTGCCCCAAATGAACATACAACAGTGGGTTTAACAGGGAAACAAATATTTAGGAAAAAAAACATTGCTTTTTCTTCTTTTTTTTCCCCCTTTCTTCATTTCTAAATTTTGATAACATTTTCATGACAGCAAAAATTCCCAGAAAACCCGTAATTCTCATGCAATGTTTCTACAGTGTATTAGGAATGTGCAGTATTTGGGCCTGTCACTGCAAGACATTGAGGCCCTGGAGTGTGTCCAGAGAAGGGCAACTAAGTTGGTGAAGGGTCTGGAACACAGGCCTTAGGAGAAGCGGCTGAGGATTGTTCAGTTTGGAGAAGAGGAGGCTCAGGGGAGACGTTATTGCTCTCTGTAACTACCTGAAGGGAGGTTGTAGTGAGTTGGGGGTCAGCCTCTTCTCTTTTGTAACTAGTGATAGGACTAGAGGGAATGGCCTCAAGTTGCACCAGGGGAGATTCAGGCTGGACGTTAGGAAATACTACTTTTTCAAAAGCGTTTTCAGGCTCTGGAATGGGCTGCCCAGGGAGGTGGTGGAGTCACTGAACCTGGAGGTGCTCAAGGGATGTTTAGACATAGTGTTGAGTGTCATAATTTAGAGAGAACTATGGGTGATAGGTGGTTGGTTGGACTGGATGATCTAGTAGGTCTTTTCAAACCTTGATAATTATATGATTCTATGAATGATCCTTGCAATGGGAATCAAGCACTTTTCGCTGGCTATTTTCATCTTAATAATGGTGTTGCTGCTTGGAAATTGGCCTCTCTTGCTCTTTCACTCAGTGGCCAATACGTCTCTTTTCCTATTGGGCATAGAGAAAAATAAATCTTTTTCTTGCATGCTTTTTTTTTTTTTTTTGAACTTCAACAGAACTGAAAAATTATTATTTAGCTCCTTAACACTTTGTCTTAGTGAAGAGAACTAATAGTAAAATGAAGTAAATTCTTTCCCTACTTTTTTTTTTTTTTTTTTTTTTTTTTTTTTCCTCAGTATTCCTGATATTCATCAATATGGAAAGAAACATACATGTACTTAGGTCACTCCAAAAGTAATGTCCCACGTTTATTTCCACAGAAACTACGAAAGATACAAAGAGTATAATAACACTACCTGATACAGCAAGCTTTCAGCTGCAAAACACAATTTTTCAATGTTGTTGCCATCATTAGATATGCATTTTTGCCAGTGATGAACAAGAGCTTGCATGTTGGAATCATAACCTCTGCACTAGCGGAGTTGACCTGCTGTCACCACTGCTGAAATGCATCACCAATCGCCTCTCTGAGCTTATGTTCACTGTTTGGTCTCCATCAACATCCTGCAAGCATTGATGAATGTCAGTGGATGCAATTCAGTTCAATTCAGCACCTTTGTTTTAAACGCAGTTCCATGTCAGACACCATTTTATCAGGCTGCCCCTCTGCTGCCATGTGTAGCAAAGCAACAAAATGTAACGTGATCTTGGCAGGAAAGTTCAACCTCTACTGCCATACCACCAAAATCTACCTCTGATGTTGTAGGCCCAAATAATAAAATAGGAGGAATTACTTTTAGAACATCCCTTATAGTTCAAATAAAATAACCTAAAATCTTGCAGTTCCAACACAGTCTTTCAGCTTTTAAATAGTTCAGTTAATTCTTCCTTGTTAAAAAAAAAAAAAAAACAAAAAACAAACAACAACAAAAAAAACACGAATATGTATGTTCTGCCCTCATTAGACCTCACCTCAAGTATTGCATCAAGTGGAGTCTACAGCACAAGAAAGGTGGGAAACTGTTGGAGCTGGCCCAGAGGAATGTCACAAGGATGATCAGAAGGCTGGAGCATCACCTTTCCTACAAAGAAAGGCTAGGCTGATGAAGTTGGGGGGTGCAGTAATAGGACAGTGAAACTGATTGAAGG
This sequence comes from Alectoris magna, assembly GCA_030625065.1. Taxonomy (NCBI): domain Eukaryota; kingdom Metazoa; phylum Chordata; class Aves; order Galliformes; family Phasianidae; genus Alectoris; species Alectoris magna. The sequence goes on from CM060561.1 coordinate 15,549,847, forward strand.
TAGAATTGTGTTAGGTGTAAGGAAGAAATTCTTTACTATGAGGACAGTGAGGAACTGAGAAGATTACCCAGAAAAGTTGTGGATGCCTCACTCTTGGAAATGTTGGACGACCTGATCTACTGGAAAATACTCCTGCCTTTCTCAGAGAAGTTGGAAATGTCTGATCAAACCATTCTATGATTCTAGTATTACCATCAAAACATGTATCAAATGTTCTCATCTTAATGCATCTACAATGGACAGCGCCTTCCCAAAAAGAACAACAAAAATTGCATCGGAGTGATGTTCCAAATATAATATTTTTTTAAGAAAAACTTTTCCTTGACACCTCATTTGTTCTCATCTTTTTTTTTTTTTTTTTTTCCAAAGTAGTATTTCTCTGACTCACCTTTCACTTATTAATATTTTACAGTATTAGGATTAACTGTATGGACAAGTTGTACAGTTTCTTGAAAAAGTCAGTATCTGGAGCAGTATCTGAAGAAGATTAGCTGGTTGCTGATGCTGGTTGTAACTGAAGGAAACCATTATGTTTCTTTATTTCAAGTGAGCAAATAGCTATTAAATTAATACTTCAGCTTTGGAAGACTATTACATAATGTTCCATATTCTGTTAGACCCATTCAATTTACCTGATTTAAAAATGAAAGGAATATTATGCTCTCAGGCATGATGGTGTAGAATTGCTCTCCAGTTTATACAACTATGTTCTTCAATATCTCAGTTGTGTGTAAGCAGCCTGAATATTTCCTATAGGACTGAAATTTCTCTCTGCTACTTTCTCTCCAAAACATTTACATTATGGGCACATTACTGATTCATTTCAGGGTGAATGTGAAAAATATGGAAGTACTATAATAATTCATAATTATTCATAATTATTTGTAGGGCATAAACATCAATAATAGGAAAAGATTTAGCACAGTGTAATTTTAAGAGATGTTAAGAACGATAGAATAAAATTAAGATAGGTAACATGCTACATTTAGAAGGAAAACCCTCCTGATAAATATTACCACAATTGAATTATTTCCTAGCAGAAGTGATGGAATAAACTTTGCCTATGTCTTTAAATTTGACTTGAAAAAACATGCTCAAGTGAACTGTAAGCAACAATCACACTTTTACAGGGAGAAAGAACAAATGACCTTACAGATGATTTTCATCTTCTTTTTCAGCGACTTTCATTCTTTTTCTTTAGCTTCTAAAAGTAAAGACAGGAATGACCTTGAGGGAGTTGTTCAATCTGACTCAATGTAATGAAATAATTACATCATCCTGAGCTGAAATCTCAATGAGGTCTTGGTGTGAAAATCAGGAAAACATTTCCCTTTGTGTCAGTCTTGATGAATAATGTGCTTACCTGGAGTGATGGCAGACAAGCCCAGAATGTAACATCAGCTTCCATGCTTGATGCACACATGTGAGTGCTTAGGAATGGTACATCATAAGGAAATACATAATATCTTGGCTCCAGCATCCATACTAACTTCCTCTAGTCTTCTTGTGCAATATAAATGATTGATTGTGATATATATAGAGCACTATACTTTAGACTTGATTACAGAGAACATTCTCTATCAAAACACTAGCATAACTGTTACAGGAGCACTGTGTTGGCAGCCTAATAGACATTTCAGCAGATTTTTTTATGAAGAGAACTCTAGCATTAGAACCTGTTTAAATACACTGAACATATTGACTTTCGGCATAAGGGTCAACTGTTTTTCAGTAGCTAGAAGTGCAATGCATACTTGTGCTGCTTGCTTGTAGGATCAAGGTGTTTCTGAATCTCAATAATACAGTGGTCAGGTTTTTCTTCTTACTTGTAGGAGAGGTTCATCTATTTTGTCATCTTACTGATCATTGTACTGGTCATCTTATTGGTCATTTTATTATTATTATTATTATTATTATTATTATTATTATTATTATTATTATTAATGCTAAGCAAAGATACTAAACATGTCTCTTTGGAAATGTTTGCAAGCACATTTTTGTTTGATGCACTGTTAATGTACCACATTAAAGCCAAGTAAATAGTAGAGCTGCTAATCATACAGAATTTTCTGTCACTGTAAGTGTTCTGAAAATTTAGTTTAGGAGCAGGTAATATAAATATCAAGCAAAATGAATTTACTGAAACAAACCATCTGGTGCTTTACTGTGAATTTTGTCTGGTAGTTTTGGATTTGGGAATTTGCTAGGGTTGTATATGCATTAACACATAAAATGGGATATGATTCGAGGCAAATTTGAGGTCAGATGTTGCAGCCTGGCTCATACTTTATTTTCTAAGCTCTCTTTCCATCCTTTGTGCTTTAAACAAGACCCAAAAGAATTATTCATGCTTCTGACTGGGAGCAATTTCTTACTCCTGCTGATGCTGAATAATCTGTGGACTGCCTGGGAGAATGCGGGCTGGAACTCCTTCAAACCACAAAAAGGGGCAACTAATCATGAAAAGGTCTGAATGTGCTAGAGTTCAATCCCAGTTTTGGTTTATTGGTGCGGATGTTGCCATACAGGCATTAAGGACATAGGAGATTTAATGAAGATCATACGAATGATGTCCAATAAGTACTTGCTTCTCTCTGTCTACTATGAAAAGAGCCTCAAAATATTAGTTCAAATATCAGTACTACACTGTAAACATCTAGAAGTGATATGAATTCTATCTTCAGTTGTTCTAGATGAAACTGCTACAAAGACAATATAGATTTAAATGAAAAATAATGGTTTGGTGAGACTACAAACTTCCAGAGCCTTAACCCTAGCTGAGTGCACAGTTATCTGCCTACTATTTTCTAATAACTTTAAAATACATACTCATCTTTTATATCTGGGCACTCACAATGGGTGGGGGGAGAAAGAAAAAGGAAAGAACAATATGTTCATAATTATAATATACGGTTGAAGTTTATTCTTACATGCGTAAGAATGCTGTGTTACAAGTTTGTATCTGTGATGTTTGGAAATCTGCTTACATACAAAGTGAAAGCATTCAAGGGTGGTATTTGCCCAATTAAACATGGGCCATATTTTTGAGAAACACTTTTAGAAGATTGCTAAGTATATGTTTATTTTTCATATTAAACAAAATAAAATGGATTTCAGTGAGAAGAACTTTGTTTTCTCAGTGTTTCAGGACTGTTCTTTTAAAATATGCATTGTTTAAGCCCTCTATGTTTTTTTTTCTTTTCTTTTTATTCTCTTCCTGGCATCTTCTCCTCTCCCATTTGCCACTTCATAGAATCATAGAATCATAGAATCATAGAATTACCAAAGTTGGAAAAGACCTACAAGATCATCCAGTCCAACCATTCACCTATCACCAATAGCTCCCACTAAACCATGTCCCTCAACACAACATCCAATCATTCCTTGAACACCCCCAGGGTCAGTGACTCCACCACCTCACTGGGCAGCCCATTCCAGTGCCTGACCACCCTTTCTGAGAAGTAATATTTCCTAATGTCCAGCCTGAATCTCCCCTGCTGCAGCTTGAAACCATTCCCTCTAGTCCTATCACTAATGACAAGAGAGAAGAGGCTGACCCCCAACTCACTACAACCTCCCTTCAGGAAGTTATAGAGAGCAATAAGGTCTCCCCCGAGCCTCCTCTTCTCCAGGCTGAACATTCCCAGCTCCTTCATCCTCTCCTCATAAGGCCTGTGCTCCAGACCCCTCACCAGCTTTGTTGCCCTTCTTTGAACACGTTCCAGGGCCTCGATGTCTTTCTTGCAGTGAGGGGCCCAAAACTGGACACAGTACTCGAGGTGCGGCCTCACCATGGCTGAGTACAGGGGGACAATCACCTCTCTGCTCCTGCTGGCAACACTGTTTCTGATGCAAGCCAGAATGCCGTTGGCCTTCTTGGCCACCTGGGCACACTCATGTTCAGCCGAGCATCAATCAATACCCCCAGGTCCATTTCCTCTACACAGTCCTCCAGCCACTCCACCCCAAGCCTGTAGCGCTGCCTGGGGTTGTTGTAGCCGAAGTGCAGGACCTGGCATTTGGTCTTGTTGAATCTCATCCCATTGGCCAGCTCTCCAGCCTGTCCAGATCCCTCTGTAGGGCCTCACTACCCCCAGGCAGATCCACACTCCGCCAATTTGGTGTCATCCGCGAACTTACTGAGGGTGCACTCAATGCCCTCATCCCGGTCATCAATAAAGATACTGAAGAGGACAGGCCCCAGCACCGGCCCCTGGGGAACACCACTCATGACTGGTCGCCAGCTAGATTTAACTATTCACCACCACACTCTGAGCCCGTACCTCGAGCCAGCTCCTTAGCCAGCCAAGAGTGTACCCGTCCAAGCCACGGGCTGCCAGCTTCTGCAGGAGGCTTCTCTACTTTCTTAATGCTTACTATGACAATAGGTATCATATCCACTATTTATAGTGAAAACATAAATAATGAAAAGAGAAAATGGAAATGTAGGTAAAAGCCAGAAATGAAAACTGAAATGTTCTTTGAGTTTTTTTTTCCATTTTTTTTTTTTGTTTGTTTGTTATGTTTTGCTTTGTTTTGTTTATAAATCTGCCTTGTAACTACAGATAGTTAATGGAGAGAAGGAATGAAAATAGTTACGGTAGACATGGTAAAAGGGAAGTACTCTATTTAGATCTCTAAACATTGGAGAAAAGCTATACTCTTGATATAAATTATACAAGACCATTGTCATAAATCTCTCCTCTGGTCAACTGGTTCTGCAAGAAAACGTTGCTACCACTGAATTCTCAGATATAAATATGTTGGATTTTGTGAGACATATTTTATTTTCTGCCTAGAAACTTAGCTTGGAGTATATGAGAATTATTTGACTGTTTCTAGCCCATTAACGCTTATTCCTGACAGAAAAAAGATCCAGAGAAATGGCTTCTGTGTGTTTCATGATGTAACTCAGCTCTATACTGAGTTAGCAGTCTGACTTCTGTATACAGAGATCATAAACCTAGTGTGCACAGGATCCTTGGGACCTAACATCTAAACACAGATCTATGCAGTACACTCAGTTTGCAGACAGTGTATTCATGATTCTGCTCAACTTCTGTAACAACTAAATAATGACTTTAATGACAGTAAGTGTCACAAGAAATTGATGGAATTACTTTCTCACAAATAATTTTTGATTACTTCTTTTGATAACTTCCTTACAGATAATTTCATTCTTTTTTGAATGTAACATATAAATTATCATATTTCGTAACAATTTTATTCTCTTGGATTTCCTTGAAATGGAATTTCTTTCCTGTCCTTGTTTTCTTTTCAGTGAGACACAAGAACTGAAAAAATCATCCTGTTGGCAAAAACTTGCCCTCTGCTATAGGTTAAATTTCCACTGTTTGTGTCTCTCAACTCTATCTTAATGCTGAACAATTACAACAGTTGGACAAGAGAAGTAGAGGAAACAGTTGGGTAGTATGTTCTAAAAGATTAAACCAATTTATGTTTATTTTCTAAAATACAGTTCCTGTTATTATGCTTGCATTTGGAATTCCTTAGGCAACAGCGGTAACATAACACCAATTTATGATCTGTATATCAGAGGATTTTGCTTTTACACGCTCATAGGACAGATTACGTGTCCCAGTTTTTAGTCAACCCCAGATTTTCCCTTGGGAGTTATAGCTATTATTTCCTGTCTCCTCTTGTAGAATAGTTTGAAAGTCTCAGATCCTTTTGCAACACCTTAAATTGTAGAACTCTCAATCTTTAAGATCTTGTGCTATCATTCATTTAAAATTCACTTCATGATTTGAAAAAGAAAATATTAAGATTCCTGTAAATAAGTAGTATTTTCTGAGTTTGTTAATATTTTATATTTATTTGATATACTCCCAACACAATTATCAATAATCAAGTGAAGTGGGCAGCAGTAGGAGAAAGACTGACCTCCCTGGCCTGACTCAGGAAGCTTGAGCCTTCAGCTTTGTTAGCATTGTGATGGATTTGTTAGAGTTGATGGTTTGTCCAGATTCCAGGAAGTCCAGAAAGATCACACTTTTCCTATCCCAAAAGACAGTGCACATCACTTTATCCATTGAGGGATGCTTCTTAAACTTTCTCTTTGGTGGAGAATTCACATTGCCAATCCATGGTCTACTGTTCTGACTTTGACTTGTGGTGGTGACACTGTATCTCCACACTGGTAATGATGTGATCCAGGAAACTGCTACCTTCATCCTTGTGTTCAGTAAATTCTGACAAACTTGCATATGGTGTTCTTTTTGTTCCTTTGTATTTGTAGGACCTACTTGGTGCAAAATTTGATATTCCCACTTTGCCACCATAATTCCGGTGCATAGAAGCTGCTATTCAGCCCTGTACACAGTTCCCTGGTTACCAGATAACCCTGTAATCTGCTAATTATTGCATGGAAGAGCTGACTGAGATGTTCTTAATTTTGTGGTATGACAGTTGTATATAGCTATCTGGAATGTGGCTTGTCTTTCACACTGCTATCACCAGAGTTGAAATGCATCTCCCACCACTATGCTCACCTCCACTTTTTGGTCTCCATCAACATTCAGCAAGCATTGATGAATGTCAACAATTGCAATTCAATTCAGTTCAACACCTTTGCTTTATATGTACTTTTATGACAGACATCAATTTACCAGACTACCCCTCTTCTGCAGTCTGTCATATGGCAACAAAATGTGAATATTGGCAGGAAGATTCCCCATCTACTGCCATACCACCAACATCTGCCACTAAATTTGTGTGTCAACATAATAAAATAGGAGACATGACTTTCAGAGCATCTATTGAATACATAAATACAGTAGCATTTCTAGTTACAGCGAGCAACATGTAAGTAAAGTCTCTGCTCAGTGCTTAGCTCAGCAGTGCATGAATTCTAACTTATATATTTAGGTACTGGATAAATACAAATTAAAATTTGGTTTCCTAATTTTCACCTTCTTTCCAGTAAGTATGACTACACCAGTAGAGAGTTCTATTTTAAAAATATGTTTTAAATATTTGCTAACAGCATTTCCAACTTTTTTTCACTTTACTATGAAGCTGAGTATCAAAGTTATAATACTCCGTATTAAATCAGCTTTCACAGAATATGGGTTGCTGACAACAGTTATCATTTACTGAGTTGCTGTTTCAAAAGGAAGCTTAACGTATTTCCATACACATTTTAATTAAAACATGCCACTTACAATAAGTACATAAAAAAAATAGAGAGGGAATATGGGGAAAAAGAAGAATGGAAAAAAGCCACCAGCAGAAACTCAAACTCAAACCCATGTTTTACTTTGCTAGATTAAATACAATTTTTTTTTGTGTGTGTGAAAATGGTCACATGCCAACCTATTGACGTGATGCATGTTTCCCAAAATGATTTCCAGAGTTCTAAGCAAAAATACCAAGTTCAGCAATGCCATATTGCATGTAAACCTGGAGTTAAAAATCCATCCTTTTAGAAAAAATAATACCAAATAAATTGTACAAGAAAAGATGAAATCTGCCGCAAATGAGGGAAGTGGAATTTTGGAACTGAAAACTTGTCTTTGAATCAAATTGCATCTAGATTATATAATGTCAACAGTGGAAATGGACAAATTTATAGAAGTAAGAAACATCTTGTGAAACTAATGGAACACTTGAACTGCATCCAAAATAGGACATAATAGTGCTATGCTTATCTGTCTTTTTTTTTCCTTTAACGCTGATTAGAATGGAATTCATACCAATGTTTAAGGTGTCAGGAAAATGTTTGACAAATATAAAGAAATGTAAATTAAAATAAATATACTATATCAAAAATGTACTTCTGCAAACACTTCAGCCTCGAGACTAGTAAGTTCAAATGATATTATGCATAATTGGCAATATGCAAAATATAGCCAATTATTTTTAAAGTGCTTAAAATGTAGTTTAGGATTCTGATTCTCATTTACTGAAGTCCCATGCATATTTTCTAATGAAATATGTATTATCAGTGCCTCATCTTCACTATCAGTCCATGTCAAATTTCTTGAAGCAATGAAGGACAATAGTCATTGTCTAAGTATAAAAACAGAATCCTACAAATAGATCTGTGTAAAAATGCAAATTTCTGTCATTTCAAATATCCAACTATTATTATTGTTATTGTTGTTACTTGCCTAGAGGGAGATGGCTTTTGGAATGTTAAAGGATTTTGAAGGATAGAAAAAGTGTCCAGGAAACAAGAGTTTGACAATAGATGCGAATGAAATGTTTTGATCGCTGAATTTAAACTCAAACATTTAAGCTATCATGTTTTAAGCTGCAAAGCAACTACTAACAGTGAAGAATCTTTGAATCTTTGGTGGTTGTTCATAACAGGACTTCTTGGGACTTCTTTGAATATGTCAAACATTATCTACCCTAAAAGAATAGTAAGTTAATGACTTCTAACTGATTTCAGGTATCACTCTTGCAAATCAGTAGATTCTGATATATATGTATATATATATTTACCTGAAAGAATTGCCTGGTAGTTTGACTTTGCGATTATGACTAATCGAGTGAATCCTTCCAGATCTGAGTAAATCATAATATACTTGATGTAATCCTGTAAGTGAGATTATACTAAACATTGGCATTGTTTTCAGAAGCAAGGGTAAAACTTCTTTATGAATCCTCATGTGGATTTGTTCACTATTTCAGCTTCAACTTCTGCTGACAATGATGTGGCATAGCAATAATGCTTAATAAAGGCTTCACTGAAGGTAGAAACACTGTTAAATCTTTTAAATTGAAGAAACTGCTAGTTTGATGGTCATCACTTAATAGCAATTTGCAAATATTTATGAGGGTTTATTTTCATTGAATTAAAACAAATATACACATGTAAATGTATCCACTTTTTCAATAGCTCTTTATGCACATAAAAGGACATCTTTATTCATATTGACAGAGGGAATATAGCTAAACAGCTCAATGTGTATGGTACTCACCTACAAAAACAATAATGGGATTCCAACCCTTCATACGACTTCCACGTAATAATAATTTAAAAGTTTAATATTCTTATTCCGAGATGAATAACCTAACTAACATGGTGTTCGTTATTCTTGGACCTAGTGTTCTGCCCAACTTTGTTTTACCTACTTTTGTTTTTAAATTACAGTGTAGTCCAAGGTGTCTTTCTATCTTAAAGCTTAATTGAAACTAAGAGATTCAAAAATTTAGTATGTTTTCATTTGGTCTGATTTCCTCACTGGGTTGGAATTTTGTAATGTGAATCACTACACTGAAAAAATTCAAATTTCTGTAAAGAAAGCTGACATCTCCAATCTAAATATCTATGTAAACCTCTGTTTAGAAAACATTAAAATGTAAAGTCTAAATCTAAATCTATAGGGAATAATCTCAGAAAAGTGGAAGATAGATAGATACATTTTATACCTTCTGGCATTGTTTCATTAATCTATTGGTCTTCTGTATCCGCCATAACAAAGAAATTATAGGGACACATTGGTTAATGATTATTTTGTGTGTTTTAACAGGAGCAGGAAATCTTTTTTATTTTACCACAAAATCTATGTAATCAAAATCAATATAATGCACTCAGTGATAGGACTTGTCAATTATTACGTGTTACTTCACATTAGAGTAATTTACTCGCCTTCTGAGGGCTATCAGATGATGAAATGATGAGAGACATCACCTAGTGTGTTATTCCTAAGGTAACAGCAATCTGCTTTTTATCTTCTTTTCAGATAAGAATGATTATATATTTTTTTCTCCTTCCTATGAATAGAAATTGCAACCTGTGAGAAAATTTGGCTGCAATTCAGTCTGCATACAAAAAGATTAAGAACATACATTCATAAGCCTATTTGTGTACTTGGAGTATGCATTTTTTTTCTGGCTTGCTCCTGGGAAAAAAATGTGGCCAGTTAAACTTCTTTATGCATAGGATCATAGAGTAATTCGGTCTGAAGCGGACCCCTCAAGCTGTCATCTCAATCAATATCCTGCCCAAAGATGGATTAGGAGGTCAGGTTTGGATTCTCAGTGCCTTTTCCAGTCTAGACATGAAAATTAAGGATGAATAAAACCAATACAACTGAAATGACTTTTCTCCCTTTTTCTCCTTACTTCTATCAGGAGAAATTCAAGTGATTGTATCTTCCAACTATGAAGTCTTGATTCATGAGGCATCTGCACTGTAACAACTTCTACTCAGGTAAAATATATCTGAGATGTTCATCAAATTCTGATATATTTTTTTACCTTCACTTTTTTTTTCTACCACTAAGACTTAGGAAAATTCCTAGTTCTTTTATTACAGTGCAGGAAATTGAAATTGGCCCCTGAGGGCTCTAAGGTTTCTGGAGATTTTTTATATCATTTCACTGAGTGGCTATTTGCTATCGTATTATATACAAATAATTTTGTTTACATTTGAGATCTTTCTATTACAGTCCCATACTGCCTATCATCTCTCTCATACTGTAGACAGTCTGATCGCTAACTCTCCCCCACAGTGACACTTTTCCACTGGCCAAATACTAATTGCTTTTAAAGAAAATTCTTGGTGCTTTTCTTCTTCCTATCTCTTGATGTGTAGTAGATGTTTCCACAATGCCTTTTTGTTATCCATCTCCAAAATGTTACTTAAAATTCTCATTTTCCATGTTGGCTACAAAAAATGTGGTTAGACCACTGATATGCTTAGCTGACAGACTGAGTGCAATTTCATTTTCTTTAAGTTTTATATTGCCTGTAGTGTTACAAAATGCCAATAAAAATATTTAACATCATAAAGCCTTTATATCAAGATGCTGTTTGCACAGTCTAAGTAAAAAAAGGTGTAAGTTGCTAATGTAAACTGAATACAAGCTTTTTCTTACACTATGTTGACCTTTTCAAACAAGATTGAATTTCTTCTCTAATTTGTCAATTCCACTGACATAATTATAAGGAAAAGCACAAATAAAGCCAAGACATTATAGGACACATGGAAGATCTAGATTTATTGTTGGTGTTAACTTTTCAAATAACATTGAAGCCAAAATGAAAACAGAGATCCAAAGGTTATTCACTGTTTCCAGTCCAGCCCCCCAGACTGAAAAAATCAAATATCCTGGCACAAAAAAAATAAAAATAAAAAATAATAAGAATATAAAATAATAATAATAATAAAAAAATTAGACCATTTCAGTAATTTATTTTGAAAACAAACAAACAAACAACAAACAAGGAAGAATTCCTGCAGTTCTCTGTCTAGATATTAGCATATTTGAAGAGCAAGAGGTGAATTAATCCACAAAGGGGAAAGTGAAAAATGAAAAGAAGAAAATTCACTAAATATCTTGCTACTAAATTCACACATTATTCAAAGGGATTTTATTCTAAAGAACAAATCATAGATCTTCAATTCCTAAGATTTTTTTCAGTAGCTTATGGCTTTGATTATTAAAAACGTGTAGGAAAACCTTACAGAAGCAAAAGGAAAAGCAAATTCTTCTTGATTATTTCAGAAGTTATTAAACACAGTTAAGATAATTCTGAAGTTCATGTACATATGAAAGTAAAAAATTTTGATGGTAAGAATGAATATTATCTTGGGAATATAGGTTAAAACATTAGGCACATAGTAACAAAACATAGCCCCTAAATATCACGGAATGGACAAATAGGGCAAACATTTTGTTAATTTTGTATTGAAGAAAAAATCACTGTTGCTAGCCTCTAAACTTTGCAGCTTGCAACTGTCTGTATCACTTTGAGCGACCACTGCATCTGCAGAGGTGAACTCACAAGATATGGGATTTCCATCCATATTCCATACTCCTCAGCACGATCAACCAAACACATTAATTGGTGACATTTGGAAATGTCTAGTGACATTTCCCAAAAGCCTTCCACTCTCTTGAGTTCTGAAATCAGGCTGTTAGTACCCTACCAGAATCAGGCTCTGCCTTTCACATACTGCGTGGTCCCAGAGAATAGCAGTAGCAGAGGCAGACAGAAAAAGCAGTGGCGGAAATGCTGGCAGAAACATTGACACAACAGAAACATTGCATTCTAAAGAAGTAATGCCCTCTTTTCTGTGATGTCAAGCCTAAATTTTTATTAAGGAATATGGTTTTTTTTATTATTATTATTGTTTTTCCTGAAGCAGGTGTGCATTGCCTATATGAAAAAGATTTGATATGTGTTCGGGATATAAGTAAAGTTATTAATTAAATCTTCAATGGGCAATTGTAAGCTTAATTCTGGAATTTGATTCAAACCACCCAAAACCTGTTACATACATCTCTTTTCTCTTTCTTGATCTCTTTATGTTTTAGAAGCAAAAACTGTTCCTCTTTAAAGCGTGTATTAAAATTGATTAGTAATTTTTAATTTTTTTTTCTGAGATGGGATCCAGAAAAGGCTTAAATCAATATTTTTGTTCTCTCTTCTTCCCTTTACAACTGGCAGCAGTGAATTAAAAAATGTTAAAGATAACATGATTTCTTTTTATTTTTTGATTCAATATGAAACTAGTTAAAGGTCTTCTTTTTAAAATCGGAATTACTGAACAGAAGTACTCTTTGTACTTTCAGCTTGCCTTTGTAAGAACTCTTTCAGTGATGTTCTTCCACTGTAAGTTCCTTTTGTCAACATTTCAGGAACTTTACCAGACACTGTAAAAGCTCTGCCTAACTTTCTTCTCCAAGCATGTAAAATCAGTGCAAGAGATAAGAGCAAAGAAAACATCTAAGAAAAAGTAGTCAGGAGATGAATGTGAATTTTCTGAGCAGACATTATTTATCTCCTCTCCCATGCATAAATATTTACACTTAAATAGCTACCACATGGATAACAGATTTCATAATACCTCAAATCCCAGGATAATATATGATAATATATATGTATATTTCTTGTCATTACATTTTTCACTTCTTTGTAATCTATGAAAATTTATGCCAGTAAAGTTCTTAACCTGTATCAAACAAGAAAAGAACATATTATTGAATCAGTTACTTATTTTTCAAGTATATATCCTTATAAATAAAGTATAAATAACTAAAGTATAGATCTGAAATAAAAATGTCCACTAGTATAAAGAATCTTTGTAAGTTCACACAGAATGATGCTAGAAGATGAGTAAAGCTGTTTATTAGTCAGGGGATCAGAAGACTTGTTAGTATGTGAGGTGATTTTCAATTCAGTAGATTAAAAATAATTGGCTCTCACTGAATTGAAAATGAGGAAACTTGTAATATGCTCAATCAAGCTGATCATTGCTTGTATGGAATGAGATTTGTTTTTGTGAGTATATATTTTAATATTGCTTGAATTGAATAGTTCAGTCTAACAAAACTTTGTGCGTGAATGTTGGGACTTAGAAATGCTACAGGCAAGAGAACTTCCTCAGAGGCAGGGAGCTAAAATCATTTACAATTCTAGGAACAGACACACACAGTCATGCTCTTTTTGCCAAAATATCTTCAGGCTATTTCAAATAATAAACAGTGTGAAAAAGTGATAATGAAGAGGAAGATGGCCTAAGATGTTTGTGAATGAATACTCTAGGAGAATGCAGAAGAAAAGGTCAGATATAAAGCAACGCTTGCAGTAGCAAGGCAGAATTGCTGATGCTGGAATGTTCTTTAAGTTCTCGAGTTTTATACCCTAGAATATGTACAGTCAGTTCAGTTGGTTGCAATTATAACAAATTGCAAAATGAATCAGACAGCCGTATTAGTTTCTTTAAAATAAATAAATAAATAAAAGTAAAAATTCTTACGAGTTTTGCTGCCAAGTTTTCACCCTTTAGTTACAATGAGTACCAAGGTGTGAAACATTAAAAAAAAAAAAAAAAAAACACGAAACCCAACCCATATGATTCCTTCCATAAAGGCTGTAAAACATAATGGCAAAATATGTGAATATAGCTACAAATTTAGCAGTGTTGAGCCAGCACAAAATGAAGTATAAAAACAGGTTGAAAAGCTAGTTAAATACTGTACCAGGAAGTCAGGAAAGCTAAGTGCTACCAGTACACAAGCACTGTTTTCTTCAGGTCTTTTTTGGGTTATTCGTGCCTTCACACAAATCTCTGAAAGAGAAGATAAATGTTATTTGCCACCTGAAAAAAAAAACAAACCCTCTGAGTAACTCCAAATGTCCTCTGCATTCTGTTGATCAACAACCTATTTTGTGGCTATTTATCCTTGAACAACTTACGTACCATTTCTTAAGGTTGTGAGTCAAATAACCTTATTTTTATGAAATTAGAATTTAGGTTACAGTAGCTAACAGTTTGTACAGTAAAAAATATAAACACCATAACACTTTAGTATCTGCATTTTAATTTCTCTGTGACAAAAGAGTTCATGGCAGTTAGAGAAGTGGAAGTAGTTTCATCCCATTCTGTTCATGCAATTTAGAGAGTCTGGCTACTTGTGTAGTATGTGGTCCAAACAGAACTCTTGCTTCTCAAGAATTAGATCTGTTGTCACTGTCAGCAATTGGGTCTATTTTTGTTATGATGCAGTACCATATGGATACTGCAGCAACTTCACCCAGCCTCTCAAGTCTTTGAAACTTCAGGAACAGAAACTCCTTCCATTCAAGACCTTCTTTTGAACACTTGATCCAGTATCCTTTACCACTACTATCCCTTCCTCTGTTTCTTTCTCATCTTCTCAGTAACAGCAGACACTGCTCCTCAATCCTACAGTGACCTTGTGTCAGTCAAGAAGTTGAAAGTATGGTGAATGAAAGGCTATGTTAGAGAGACAGAGTGGTTCCAGGAAAATGCTGTAAGAGGTAAAATCTTATTCCCAAATTTAACTGGGGATTTTCTGGTTGCAGAAGAGTGGGGAAGACTGCTAAAGAGTTCCCAACAGTTCTTTGAAGCTCCTCTTTTTTTTTCCCCCCCTAGTTTTTCCTCGCCTTCCTAGAAAATCAGTTGACTCCTCTTAAGCTCTCTCTCTGAGACCCCAGTTCACATAATTCCTCCATAATGTTCCTCCCAGTCATGTCATTCTTATTTTCCAGTCCTTGCTCTGCTACTTCCACTAAACTCAGTTTCTGAGAAGCTGAGAACTCTGATCCTATCACTTTCCTCAGGTAGATTTATAAGAACGTATAAGCACTTTGAGGTTGTTAACTGAAAGTTTACTTTCCAACAGGGACTGGCTTCTAACATCCATCACAGTATCTATCCAACTTTAAAAACTATAGTTATTACATGACACAGATGAAATTCACGAGTGCCTTTTAGAACTCATTACACTAATAGTTATTGTCATGACCTTGCCAGTCAGAGCTCCTTGGGATAAGAAGATGTTATGCCTTAAGTGAGTAAGCTTGTATCTGAGGACTTGGCCAATATCTTAAGGCCATAAGAGTAAGATGAGCAGGACCAGAAATTCCAAACATAATAAAGTAGCCACTCAAAAAAACAAAACAAAACAAAACAAAAAAACCACAAAACAACAACAACAACAACAACAACAAACAAAACAGAATTCAGAGACACTTTACATACGAAGTATTTGGAACTCAATATAACTATCTCTGAAAGTAATGCCACCTGCTTATTTCCGTGGAAAATGCAATGGATGCAAAGAGCAAAATAACACAACAAACATAATAAAATAAGGGGCATTAATATCAAAGCAGTCCTTTGCTTTAAAAGAAAAGCAGTTGGGTAAGATTATAGTGAATCATGTAGTCTGTTAAAAAACAATCTACAATTTCTGAGTGGGAAATCAAAACAAAATCTCAAAACAAAACAAACAAACAACCACAAAAATTCCACACAATCAGAACCATTCACAGAGAAAAAGTTGAGCAAAAAAGTGAACATGTGGGACTAGCTCAATTATTTAGCCTTTAAAAAGGAGAAGCTATTGACCTACTTTTATCTGGAATTAATTCCATTGTGGCAGCTGGGTATAACTAAACAACCTGTGCACCTAAACTTTCAGAAATGGGCTAAAGCATGAGTTGAAGGAAGACATTGTTAAATAACTGACTTAGACCTCATTCATAAATCGTATCCCTGATAATGTTTCAGCATGGCTTCGTTACATACCATGCATGCAGCATCTCCTGAGTAAATCTTGATTTTCTCCATGTTTATGAATTCAGATGTACCCTGTGAGCAGAAACAATTCTTTTTTCTTGGGGAGTACTATTCTGAGAGAGGATATTAAAAGTCCTTCAAACCAGAATTAAGCAGGGAAAAGAAAAATTCATAAAAATATGTATATACATATATTTTTGTAGTATCAGAATGGGCAAGGTTAGTATATGAAAAATGTTGGCTTAAATTTTTTTTGAGTTAGGTCTTATTAGGACAGCGTTATCACGAAAACAAAGCAGAAAGATGAAAACTCCATTCCATATTATCAGTTACCTTGTCTAGACTAGTAGTTCTTATTTTGAGCCTCTCCTTATCAGGAAAAATTAAAGTAAAATAAGATGGAAAAAAACAAAATACTGAACAAATATTTAAAAGTCAAGAAAATTACAGGAAGAGGACACAGATCTGGAGGAACTAAGCTGCATGAAAATATTTAAACTGATTAAAGAGACAAAAACAGCCAGACCTGTAGTTTCAATCATGATTTCAGTGAGGGTGTGCTGTAAGAAACTTTTAGATATTTATGATATATATACAAAAATAGAAGTTAAAGTGTGAAAAAATGTATGAAATGGTAGTAATAGAATCAAACTAATTAAATGTACATACGGATATTATGAAAATGTTAACCGTGCAATATTATCAGTTTACAAATGTGTCTCCTAATGAAAACATAAGAATTTTATTTCAGGATTTCTTTACTATGAGGCAGATATGAAAAAAAAAAAAAGCATAAATGAAAATAATGGAAAACATGCCTAAATTAGTTATAATGTGTCAGCTATGTTCTCTCTATTATCTATTGTCTGTGGTTTTCTGAAGCATTTACAATCAGTGAGCTTGCAAAATTGGCTGCACAGTAGGAATACACCTAGATGAGCTTTTTATATAATAGCTTGGATGTTGCTGAGCTGAAATTGAAAAACCTTTAAGTTAAAAAAAGGAGGCTGTGGCTAGTGAGTAAGATTGCCTGTGGACAATCAGAGTCAGGAAACCTTCCTTTTAAATGCTTTTGCTCTTGTTTTGTTTACCTATTGAGTACTTCAGGCATGTGAGGAAGCAGCTAGAGACAACTCAGCCTTCAAGAATGACTGGATCATGTTTCAAAAACTGAAGACAGAGCTGATGCAAATTATTGGCTATGTATGGAAGACACTGGAATGAGAGGAATGGTGAGAGGAATATTTGGCTTCTCAGTCTAATAAGCATTCTAACTTCTGACTAGACTAACAAAAAGCCGACTTCTGTTGTAATGAGAGGAAACCTGAAGTCTCTAAAGTTTAGACAAAGCTGTAGAAGTGTCATTTTACAAATCATACTGAATGCACTGCACAAGACAAATACTCACCAGGTGTTAAATGATCCCTGTACACTGTAGTCACTGAGCCTCCTCTAGTAAAGAAACAGATCTTCGGCTCAGTGACTTGCAAGTTTTGCAACTATAAAATTCTTTTTGTACTCTGGATTACACTCTAAGTGGAGATTTAATTTTTAGAATTCAGAGATATTTTTTTTTCCAAGGATAACACTCAGAAGAAAACTGGACTTCTTTAGCTGGAAGAAAAAAAAAAAAAAAAGTCTCCAAATGTGTCTCCTTTTCATAGCATTATATTGACAAAAAGATTTTAGTGCTCTCTGACCTCCCTGCCTCTGCCAGCTTCATTACACAAGTTTCGATAATTGAATTTTTAATTCAGTTCTCTTTGATTAGTCCAGAAATGAGGTGTATTTCCCTGGGAATTCCTAGTGGATTTTTTTAATTTATTTATTTATTTATTTTTAATAAAGGCACGGTGTATCATATAGAAACAAGGAGAAGTGTTGGCTTGGTTTTATGTATGCAAGGGGGAAAATCAATTAAATATACAGGCATTTCTACACATCACTTGTTCATTCTCAGTCAGCATCCTGTACATAGAGCTAAGCCTTCAGTAGTGCTTTGGGACTCCTTTGGGACTCTTACTGGATGTTTTGAACTGATACTATGTTATTTATTACTGTCACTGACAGAAAAGAGTATGGCGACCAGCATTCAGACATCATAATTTGAATGTCAACATACTTTACAGAGTATATCCGTTACCATGTTTATAAAAAAGAACATTATTTTACATTCCTTACGCTCTACCTAGATGTTATTATTTCAACAGCTAAAAAGAAATTGCATTTTGTTCCAGTAAATCAGTTTCCAATTCAAAGAATCAGCAGGCATCTGAAAAAACAACAACAAAAAAACACTAACCTTAACCTTACAAGCACAACCAAAAATAGCCTAAGATACACTGAATTTCATTTTGATCTTGATCTGCAGGATTTGTATTACTGTAATTCAAATAATTTAAATGCTGTTACATTTCACTGTACTGAAGTATGTGGTATAAGGATTGGAATAGTGAGATCTTCTTTTTTTCTTTTACTCTCCTTGGATGATGAAGTATGAAATGCCTCCCAAACTGCTTATCTTTTGTCATCTTCTCCAGGAATTTCCCCTGAAAGGAAATGCTAGAGAGTAGGTTATAAAGATAGTTTAAATACTGTCAAGACAATGTTTCTCGAGTAGAAGCCGCATCATAGAGTATTTGATGCTTGCCAACTGTTTACCTCCTCTTAAAGAGGAAGGAGTGGGGGTCCAAATTTCTGGTACTTTTTTGCCAACTCATGAAATTCATGAATTGAATCTGGTAATTGTATGCTCTTGTAATCAGTTAGAGTTCACTTTTTTTGGAAACATGAATATAACATGAATGGGAAGGATGATGAGCTCGTTCAGTCCAATTAAGTCAGACATCTCTTCTAAATACATCAAAATATGGTGTGGCAAGGAAGCTGTGAAACTGGCTCTCAGTCAGGGTTGATAGGTGATTTCAACAAGTTGGTCATTTGTTATGTTTAGGATTCCGCTGGTACTAAGGGAAAAGAGAAGAAATACCAACTCTCCACCTCAAATTTAATTACCCCATATATAAAGATAATAAATTATTTTGTCCTGCATGTCTTCCATACAAGAACCTGTAAAAATAGTTAATGTTATTCTGACATTTTTTTTAATAAAAGAGATATTTATTTATTTTTAATCAGATTTTATTTTTATCAGTAGCATTTAAAAGACTTAGATTTACTTCCCCCCTATAATTTATTTTTACGGATAAAAAAAAAGGTGAAAAATATTAAGACACAAAAAAAGGCAGCACACATGCATGCACACGTGTACTCACACACACAGAAACTGACATCCTAAATTGAAACTTCATTATTCTGGTTTTGATAATTAAACTTCAAAAGTAACACCTATCCCTTCAAATATAAGAACTTACTGGGTTAGAATTTTAAGAATTTGTTCTTGATTCATTAAATAAATAAGAATTCAAAAGGATCAGCTTATTTCCCTTGGAAAAGTGGATGGAGGGAAAACCTCATACTCCTTTACATGAAATAATTGTGCAATTTGTAGTTTGATATGAAGTTCAGTTAGATGCCTTATATTTTTGTTATTCCAGTTATAGCTGACCTCCACAAATTTTAATATTTTGAACAAAGTTGTACACAGTGACTAAAAGTACACTTTGACTAAACTCTTTGACTATTAAGAAGTCAATTTGTATGTCTATACTACAAGGAAATATTTGTTTCTGGTTAAACTCTGAGGTACTTTAGTGAATAATGCATACTTCAAAGATGCTTTTGGACCAGGAAACCTTTCAGAAGGAAAAAAGATGTCTATTTCTCAAGGTATAATTGTCTTCTTTCAGGGTAACTTATTTTTTAATTTGAAATAAGTACTTCAAAGAGATTCAAAGTGGGCTATCAATCCTTTGAAGCTGTCAAGAGGTAATGATTTAGGATTTCCATTTCAAAGATTTTTACGTCTGAGATAAAATAGAACAATTCAATCAAAAACCAGAAGATCCAGGCCTGAAATGGCAACAAGAGAGCTTCTAAAGAGTCAGCTAACAGAACTGACATCTTTTTATTGTTCCTTGGTGAGTCTCTTGACCTATATGTGCTTGGATTGTCTGAACCCATGGGTTTATGACTAAGTAAACTTAATTGCTCTCTAGAAATTAGGCTAAATAAAATTATCCCTGCTGAGTCATAAATACAAAGTGTTACTCTTAAACAATGAATATTATATTTGAGTAAGAATAAAAACATACATATTTTTTCTGCTGTTCTACAGAAAGTCAGGGCAAGTCATATATATTTGAATGGACATATGAACGTTACTTACGTAATTTTTTCTTTCTAGTTTTCAAATAAATGACTGAGATTTTGATGATTGTTTTCATAGAATCATAGAATTGCTCAGGTTGGAAAAGACCTTAAAGGTCATTGAGTCCAACCACAACCTAACCATACTACCCTAACTCTAACAACCCTCTGCTAAATCATGTCCCTGAGCACCACATCCCAGTGGATTTCCAAATGGTTTTTAAGCACATCCAGGGATGGTGAGTCAACCACCTCCCTGAGGAACCTATTCCAGTGCATAATAGCCCTCTCTGTAAAGTTTTTCCTCATAGCCAACCTAAACTTCCCCAACTTGAGGCCATTTCCCCTTGTCCTGTCACCTGTCACCAGTGAGAAGAGACTAGCCCCGCCCTTGCTGTAAGCACCTTTCAGGTATTGGAAGAGAGCAATAAGGTCTCCCTTCAGCCTCCTTTTCCCCAGTCTAAACAGCCCCAGTTCCTTTAGTCTCTCTTCCTAGGGCATATTCTCCAAGCCCTTCACAAGCCTTGTTACCCTGCTCTGGACCTGCTCCAGCACCTCAATGTCCTTTCTGTACTGGGGTGCCCAAGGATTGGGCCACCAAGCCAGGATGTCATTGGCCTTCTTGGCCACCTGGGCACACTCCTGGCTCATATTCAGGATAAATATCCTACTTTTCCTGAGCCAAAGTCCTGGAAGGTTAAGTTAAGTAGTGTTGCTGCTACTAAAAGGAGAGTTGTGAACAAATAGATAATATTTGGTAAAGTTATCTTTCCCAGAAGCAATTGTAACCCTAAATGTTTCCCATACTCTGGATGTCAGATTTTTCTATGCACCTTTTCCTTCACTATAGCATTAATGGTAAAGGCATGGTATAGCAGAGTTCCTTTATTCTGAGGTTCGTTTGTGATGCTGAGAGACCTTAAAATGGCTGTAGATCTACTGCTATGTTGATGAAGTTTACCACTGAACTTGACCACTGTGAACTTCATATATGTAGAAGTTATCAATGTTAATTAAAATTTTTGATTGCATTTACATGCAGGCAAAGAATTTGAAATTTTAACTGTTTTACCAGGCCAGTTTGTCCAGCTTAGTCATTATATTTCTGAACATGCCAGGTGAGCTGTCTTAATTGGAAAACTAAAATCAATAGAAATGAAAAGTATGCAATAGACAAAAAACATATAATTAATTTATATTTTTGGTGTTTTTTTTTTTATTTTATTTGAGACATATTACCCTAGATGTTTTTTTTTGAGAGACATGTAATCCTAGATGAATATGATGATTATGAATATGATTAATCACCTGAATCTGTAGCACACTAAAAAAAAAAAACAAAACACAAAAATTAACGTGCAGTTTCACTTCACAAGATTTAGCCTTATATATAGAGAATACTGACAAAACTGAAATGATATAGATATTTTATGCAATTTGCAGACATAACTAAACACAGAGGGACTTTGATACTGTCTGAAAATAAGCATCATCACTATTAAATCAGATTCCTCTTGTTTTCTTGTTCCTTTTTTTTTTTTTTTTTCCTAGCAAAACATTAACGCTTGACTCAAGAATTAGTTTTTCATTTATTTGTACCCACTAAATTACTGGATAGTTTATCATTAAGAATGCATCCAGTTCTTTACAATATAGCACCCAAATAAAATAAATCTTTTTTAGATATACCTGGTTCAATAAACATTTGTATTTAAATTGCTCAAGCAGCCTAGGTAATGTAAGAGACTTACCCAGTGAAAGGACTTAATACAAGGAACATACTATATTACTATTTTTAAATCAAAATAGATCAAAATATGACCTTTTAGTGATTAGTTTGTCATTCATATTCATATGGAAGTGATCTGTAACTCTATTTTATATCCTAAATTGTTACTGAATTGTCAGTTGATTTTTAAAAAAATCTGCCCAGAGCTATGGCAAGGGGAAAAGGAGAGCTGAGATGCTAAAATCTTGGAATGACGAATGGGGGATGATTCCAAAACAGAATTTCCATCAAGAGTGAATGCTATGCTCTTTAATGAGTTTTACTCTACTGTTTGCCTTCCCTGAGTATTACAGCCTTCTGACGGTAAAACTTGATATTGTTTCTGAGGGCAAGTTTTGATAATGACAATCTTCATTAGTCTTACAGGGATGAACATGTGCTCCAAACCACAGCAAGAATGGGAAGTGCAGCAAGCATCATTGAGAGGGGAATCCATTAAAAAAGAAGACATCTAAAATGAAGGGAGTTCCAGATCCATGTCTAATTTGGCAGCTTGTGTTCCTGCTGTGACTTACAAAATTCATTTGAATTTCAAAGAAGCCAAAGAAGATATCACTTTACAAAATAGTTGAAGATGAGAGGTCAAAGAAAGGAAAATACAGTATTTCTTTTACCAAAGAATAGAAGTTGCAAGAAAGACAAGAATAAATTCTTCCCTAGGTAATTGTAAACTGTCTTTTACTGACAGCACAGCACATTGCTAAGGTTATAGTGTAGAGTGTGGAGTTTGCCAGTGTTTCTTAGAGTTTGTAATGAGTGTAGGCAGTCTTGGTTTGCCTTGTTTAGGAGTGGTGGTTTTCCATTTCATCCCACAGTTTTATATCGCCTGTGTCATCGTTTCAAGCACAAGAAATAATTATCCCTGGAAAACTTTTTTTTTTTTTTTTTTTCCTTCACAGGAACTAAGCTAATTCATTTTAAAATAAAAATGTCCCCATTTAAGATCCCACACTGAGAGTGTCAAAAATTATGTCAATTCACCAAATTGGTGGTTGCCAACAAATGGCTGAGAATTGCCAGATTCAGTTATACACTTTGGCTCAGCTAACATCCTCCCACAGAAAAAAAGTCATGGGATAGCCAAAAATCAGGCAGAGTGATCTTCAGCTACAGTTTCCACTGCATCATGTCCTGAGGAATGCTGTGGGGGGATGGGTTCGAACACCCACGGAGCCAGCAGGGATCACAGTTCCAAGGACCTGCAGGAGCTTCTCTCGGATGCACTTTCTCGTGAATCTATTGACCCTAAGGTATGCTTGGAAAAACATCACCCAAACGTAGGACCAGACTATGCCCATATATCCTAGGCAGTCCAGCCCCTGAGGTTTAACATGCACTGTGGGGATTTTCAGGTGCTGAGTGGGAACTGTGCAAAGCCCTTCTGCCATGTCAACAGTAACTATGTAAAGAAAATACTTGTGGCTTTCAGTTAGCAGGAATGTTTCTCCATTGCAGCAATGCACCCTCCCTGAAGAGTTTCAGTCACTTAAAACCTAAAGACCTCTGAGTGTGGGCAGCTTGGGTGCAGAGCCTTTCATGAGACTAAAGGAATTGATAGATAAGACAACATTACTTCATCCCTGCCTCCTTTTTTGGATCAAAAGATTGGATTTTCTGCTCCTTTCAACTGCTCCATGGGAGGAGTTGGAAGAGATTATGAAGTTATTTATCGTATGTGATTCTCTACGTATGGTTAGAAACTCTTCTCGCAGCATGAGTTTTCCAAAAGCTGCACAGAAATGAAAGGATGCTGCTTTTTGTTAATTATTCTGGATTGTTTCTTCCAGCTTAATGTAGAATTTTATTCTTCTGTTGTTAAGGACATCAATACACAGTTAAAGGTTTGGGGAAGGGAGAGTAGTGAAGAAAGTAATGAAAGATGTTTGCTATCTTCTTTTGAAGATAAAATAGGAGTCTACTAATGAAAGTTTATTGGGGTTAATGCACTGAAGTAATTTTACACTGGGTAAGAAGGTACAGCTTTTCTGAAGTGATGCTTTTGACATACACATTCTGAAAGAGATATCTATAATATAATTGCTAAGTTTTAAAGGTTTTTTTTTTTTCCGTTTTTTTTTTTTTTTTTTCCCAGTATGTGCCTGTGATTGAGCACTTACTTGCAGATGTGGTGTTAAATCCCTCTCTTTCTGATCCTTCTGTCTACAGCAGGCAGATTAAGACAGCCAAAATAAACAGGGGTGTTACTTTCAACCACCTATCCAGTTATATCCAAAAAAAGAAATGAGCTGTCAGGGAGTTTCTTAACCCATTTTCCAACCAGAAGAAAACAAACAAACAAACAAAAAAAAAAAACAAAAAAAACCCCTACACCAACAAATCTTAGTCTTCATATAGGAAGCCAAGGAAAGTCTCTTTTTCTGCCTTTCTCTCCCCTCCACACCCTCCTTTTTCTTTTATCTGGTAAAATAACTGGAGTTATAAATGGCTCCTTCTCACTCTTTTTTAAATGCTTCTAATTAATTAAATGTGAGAATTATAAAGTATGCCTCCACTGTAATAAATATCTTTAAAAAATAACAATTTTGTGGGCCACATTTTGTCACCCTTGTATATTTTTGAATTTAGTAATCTGGAGTCTAAACCAATCCATATAGAAGTACATGTGAGGATAATCCACTTTTTTTTTTCAGTTCAGTGTAGTAAGCAGTATTGATTTTTGTTAACCAGCTTTATAGAAGTAATAGACAAAATCCAGCCCAGTGTCTGAACTTCTTCTAAAAATTAAGCTAATTGAAAACACCAAATAAAGTTAACAATCAACAATTATCCAGTTAAAGGAGAGAAAGACCAAATAAATAAATAAGATTTAATTATATTATTAGCAGACTAGTGCAGCAGAATTGAAAAATTCATCATCCTCAGAGAGTAGGTTGATAAGGTCTTCCTGCAGCAAGTCTGTAATTCATCTGTTGGACTGCGCCAACATGGTCATGGAATGGGAGCTCCTTCCCATCCAAATTTGTCTGAGTTTTTGCTATTTAAAGAGGTATACATTTCATTATTAATTGGACAGAAATCATTCTTGTCATTTCTTTCAAATGACAGCATGTGTCCTTGCCAGCGGGAAGACTTTCCCTCTGTCTGTACTTTACTAGCAATTACAGGCAGTACTACTGTGAAATCATGAATGCTGTAAAACATTTTCAGTTAACAACTAAAGAAGTACAAGACTCTAAAATGTTCATAGTTTTATGTTCTGTTTCCTGTTGTGCAGAAGATACAGAATTTATAACAGATGTTGAATATGCTATCAAAGTCACATAAAAGGGAAGAAACTTTGATCTTTGACCTTACTAGTGTCTGAGAAAATGTCACTGCTTTCCCATTGCTTTTTTTTTTTATAGTGTACTCTTCTATTCCTTATAAGGTTGTTACATATTATAAAAATGCCATATTATAAAAATGACAGAGAAAAACATAGGAATTATGACAGTGATGAGAATACACAACTTTCATACTACAGCATCTGGAATAGAGGACAAATATAGAAGTTTGAGCCTGTCAATCTGTGTTGAAATCTTAACGCAGCTAATAAAAACCTTCTACACCCTACCTGCTTCTTGAATCTCTTATCATGGACCATTAAAGTAAATAGGAAATCTACGATTATTATTATTAGTAGTAGTAGTATTCAGCCTAGGATTAAGCTCTGAATGCTTAATTCACATTTTCCACATCATACATATTTTTTTCTTTTGAACTAATAAACTGAGGTTACAATTAATCCTTTTGAAAGTTCAGCATTTAGTCATATTTTGGTGAGAAGTGGAACAAATTTATGTATAATGAGCGCTGGTATCTAAGATACTCATGCACAACATGCACTTTTATCAGGAGTACCCAGCATGGGTTCACCAGGGGGAGGTCGTGCTCGACCACCTGGTGGCCTTCTATGAAGTTGTCACTGGCTGGGTGGATGGGGGGAGAGCGGTAGACGTAGTCTACCTTGATTTCAGTAAGGCTTTTGATACTGTCCCCCATGACCTCCTTATAACAAAGCTGAGGAAGTACGGGATAGGTGAGTGGACAGTGAGGTGGGTCATGAACTGGCTGACTGGCAGAGTGCAGAGGGTCGTTGTTGGTGGTGCAGTGTCCGGCTGGAGGCAAGTAACTAGTGGCGTCCCCCAGGGGTCTGTGCTGGGTCCGGTCTTGTTCAACATCTTCATCAACGACCTTGATGAGGGGATAGTGGCCACCATTCAGCAAGACCTGGACAGGCTGGAGAGCTGGGCAGTAAGAAACAGGATGACAAAAGCAAGTGTAGAGTCTTGCACCTAGGGAGGAATAATTGTATGCACCAGTACAAGCTGGGGGATGAGCTGCTGGAGAGGAGCTCTGCAGAGAGGGACCTGGGCGTCCTGGTGGATGACAGGTTGGCCATGAGTCAGCAGTGTGCCCTCGTGGCCAAAAGGGCCAATGGCATATTGGGGTGTATAAAAAAGAACGTTGCCAGCAGGTTGAGGGAGGTGATCCTCCCCCTCTACTCTGCCCTGGTAAGGCCTCATCTGGAGTACTGTGTCCAGTTCTGGGCTCCCCAGTATAAAAAAGACAGGGATCTCTTGGAAAGTCCAGCGGAGGGCCACAAAGATGGTGAAGGGCCTGGAGCATCTCCCCTGTGAGGAACGACTAAGTGAACTGGGTCTGTTTAGCCTTGAGAAAAGAAGGCTGAGAGGGGATTTGATCCAGGTTTATAAATACCTGAGGTGTGGTGGCCATAGTGGTGAGGCTGGACTCGTTTCAGTCAAGGGGACAGGGGAAATGGGATGAAGCTAGGGCATAGGAAGTTCTGCACAAATGTGCGAAATTACTTCTTTACAGTGAGGGTGACGGAGCACTGGAACAGGCTGCCCAGGGGGTTGTGGAGTCTTCCTCTCTGGAGATATTCAAGACCTGCCTGGACGCCTACCTGTGCGACCTGCTGTAGGGAACCTGCTTTGGCAGGGGGGTTGGACTCGATGATCTCTAGAGGTCCCTTCCAACCCCTACAATTCTGTGATTCTGTGATTCTGTGAGGCTCAGGGAAGACCTTATCACCCTCTATAACTATCTGATTGGAAGTTGTGTTGAGGTGGGTGTTGGCCTCTTCTCCCAGGTAACAGTAACAGGACAAGAAGGAATGGCCATAAGTTGTGCCAGGGGAAGTTCAAGTTGTACGTTAGGAAAGATTTATTCTCAGACAGAATGCTGAGGTACTGGATCAGGTTTCCCAGTAGTGTGGTGGAGTCACTGCCCCTGGAGGTGTTCAAGAAAAGTGCAGATGTGGCACTGAGGGATGTAGCTTAGTGGGCATGGTGGGGATGGGTCGACGGCTCGACTTGAAAATCTTAAAGGTTTTTTTCCAATCATAGATTCTATAATTCTATGATTCTGTATCCAAAAGCCCATGAGAAAGTAAATGAAAACCAATCCACAACCAAAACATACTACGATATGAATGAACTACCTGAACTATGAAAAGTGAAGGAAAAGAAATACGTGGTTAATGAAACTAATCCCTACAGCTGTTAAAAGTGAAAGAAAAGATGAAGTTATTGACAGAAGAACTGCACCTGATAAGGCAAGTAGCAGTGCATGATTTCATAAAAGTTACACGGTGTTAAGTAGTACAAAGAAAATTGCTTTTACAAACACATTCCAAATTCCTGTAACCTAATTTCGGTTTATTGAATTTAGCAGCAGAACTGTAATTAACTTCAGAATTTCTGTGCTGAATTAACAGTTCAGCAATTTAATAACGGTACCACAATGTGCTTAAAGTGCGTAGTAGGTTTTGCATAAATCCTTTGAGATTTTCAAAATTTAAAACAGGATAATGGATTTTATTTCAGAGTATTTCTTTTTCCTAAAATTTCAGTAATGAAAATATAAACATTAATTTTCAGTAAGTAAATATTTTATGCAAGAAAACTCAGTATAAATTACTGAATGCTTTTAAGGCTATTGTAAGAGTATCTAGCAGATCCCGCAAGCAGATCATTTCTCTGAATATAAAATGTGAGTGGAGTCCTGTCTAGAAACTGGAAACTGTGGGAAAATTTGAGGAACTGAAAGTTAAGGCATCTGATGGAATATTACTGAAATTGTATTCCAAATAACAAAGCACTAAAAGCCATCTTTATCACAATATGGAGCTGAAAAATGAACCCATAAAAAAACAACAAGAAATCAACAGCAACACAAACAGAAATACACACAAGCAAACAAAACCCCAAATCAACCAACCAAAAGCATTGTAAGTTTTTTAAAATTTACATAGTTTAAAACTTCAATAGTAAAAAAGTATAGTTGGAACTATAGAAGCAATAGACTCATTTTTATAATAGAAAAAAAGTCATTTCCTCATTCGAAAGATAAACTGTGCCTACTAAACATCACCTTTACTTTCAAAAGCAATCTGAAACTGTTCCTTTTTTTCTTTCTAACTTTAGCTCTCCTGCTTGCAATAGAGAATAGAATTTGCAGTACAGGAGTCTCACAGTTTATCACAATAAATAACTAGCCTTGGACAAGTAGAATAGAAAAGACAAAAGCCCAGACAATAGTTGCAGCTTACAGTGAGAAGAGTAATTATCATTTTTCAAAAGGTGTATCCAGAAATGCAATCTAAATTCCGTAAGTGGGATAACATGTAAGCCCAATATATTGCAATAACATTGTAATCTTCCACTTGAAATGTGTTTGTTTTTTTTTTTCTTGTTTTGAGTAAGCTATTATACATAACAACAAAATGTTTATTGATACAAATACACAGAATCATGGAATCATAGAATCCTTAGAGTTGGAAGGTATCTATAAAGGTCATCCAATCCAACTCCCCTTCAACAAACAAACATGCATCCTCATTGCTCACCTGACAAATCTGCCTCTCTAAAGCTATTGCAGCTTCCTCTGTTTCATCTTTTCAAATACAACAGCAACTGCATTTTCCATTGATAAGGACCTTCTACCTGCACCACGATAGATGGTGATGAAGACTGTAGCATACCTCTTTGCCTCACAGGGATGTAAATATGCCTCAAAGGGATGCAAATATAAGGAGAATTTCACCAGTTTTAATTCTCTCTTAAAACTGTATACTTTTGTTCATCTTTTTTATATGTTTCTGTAGTATTTCTGATTATTTTCTTTTATTGAACTAAAATAATAAACGAGTAAATACATCCCCACTTCCACAGAGCCAAGGGAGGTTCTTACATACAGGAGAGTGGTATCCACTCCCACCAAAGCTCTACAGCCCAATTTTTCTTTTTCTTTTTTGCTCTTTTTTTTTTTTTACCTCTTGTTCCTGATGCAGAAGATGCACATGGAAAAGCATTGCAAGCTACAATGGCTCTGACTGCGTTTGTGAGGGTACTCTAAAGAAGAATGAAGGTTCCTGCTGCTAATTCTTGTGTCCTCCCTTCTGTCCGTCCTTCCTTCATGCATCCTTTTACAATAACGTCTGCAATGCAGCACCAAGAATTTCATTTGGCATATCACTTCAGAAGTCCAGCTCATTTGCTCTGGAGAAGAGATTAATCT
This sequence comes from Alectoris magna, assembly GCA_030625065.1. Classification (NCBI taxonomy): domain Eukaryota; kingdom Metazoa; phylum Chordata; class Aves; order Galliformes; family Phasianidae; genus Alectoris; species Alectoris magna. The sequence continues at coordinate 15,579,474 of CM060561.1, forward strand.
CTTCATACTTCTCTAATCTCATGTGCAAATGATGACTTTTAGAAGGAGAGAATAAATTTGCATTCCTGTAGATTTCCTGCTGCCAGTCACTAAGTCAAACACCTAGATTACAAAGTGGTTTCATTTTCATCTTTAAGTTTTCTGGGTTAAATGCTACAGAAAGCTCACAAATATTTTTCAGTTGTGCAGGTATCTTCTATATTTTTTCACCAGTTGCCTTGTGACCTTCAGCCTCATGAATTTGCAAAATGGGTTATTAAATATGACGTGAACAGATGTTTGGTTTAAAATAATTATTTACCCAGTGAACAACAGAGCATTAAAGACTGCTCTGTTAATGGCAATGCAGGTCTTCTTGGTCACTGAACATTGTGGTCCACAGGTTCTAAGATCTTCTGTAGGAAAATATGCATGACATGAGCCAGGGGAAAACAGTGCTACAGTGAATGTGAGAAAACTGTAAATCTCATTGCATAGAAAATGTTGCATGGAGAGAGAGCCTGAGAGAAAAAAACAAAAACAAAAAACAACTGTTTTTCAGTTTTAGCATCTTTCCCTTCATTGTCAATGTCAGATCAAGGTGACTTTCCTAATTACCAGTCCCAAATACACTTTATGATTGTGAGAAATGAGTTTGGGGAAATTTTCAGTAGTATCCATCAATAAGGGTACAGAAATTTAATAAGAAACATATTCAAAACCAACCAACTTGGGAGTCTAGGAAAAAAAAACCCAACAACACTTTTTCTAAAAATTTGGTTGCAGGTTGTCATAAATATATAAATCCATTCTCTTCCTTTTTTTTTTTTTTTTTTCCCAAATTTTATCAAAATGAAAAATGTGGATAAAACAGAATAAAATCAAAGTGTGCTGTGTACTTCTGACTAAACTCTTCATAAGATTTAGAAATGGGGAAAGAACTGCCAAAAAGGAATTCCCCTGACTTACTCTGTTATGATATTATTGTAGCATTATGCTATTAGTGTTCATGCTTAATTAACATTACACAAAACATGTTTAAGTTGAAAGTTCACTATGACATTCATAACTGATATTTAGAAATATACTCATTTGTGAATGCACTCACTAGCATGAGAAACTTTGCAGAAAGTGAAGTGTCATAAGCAGTATCAAAAGCCTTGAAAACTATAACATTCTTATTCTGTTGAAAACAACCCTTGCTGTTCAAAGACCAATTATTCATGTACTAGAGTATGACCTTTCATGTAAGGTTTTCATAATAAAAGCAGAAGTTTTAAAATGAATTGACTTCCTCTACAGTAGTGTTTTACTGAATACATTCACCGCATACATTCATAAAAGACAGAACAAAATGTTCTAGTACCTGGTTATGACACAACCGAAATTCTAATTTTAAATTAGGTCAAAACATATAAGAAAGGGCTTCAAGGTGTGGAAGTTGATGCTGTAATTTCTATATGACTCATCCAAATTCTACCTCCAAAGGTAATTGTTCAAAGCATTCATTATGTGAAAGTGTATCATCTGCTTTTCAATGCTTTGAGAGGCTCATGGCAATTATTTTTCTTAACAAGAGACTTTTTTTCAGTACAATATTGATTAAAAACAAAGTACAACTTAATAAGAGTAATATTGTTACCTTTAAAGTGCAAAAAGCAGTTTTTCCTCATTTTTATTCATATACATCTCTAAAAATAATTAAGGTTCATCCTCACATCTCTTTCTATACAATAATATACACAATCACGGTATTTCAAAATGTCACATTTGCTACTTTAAAATGCTACTCTAAAGCTCTTCAAAACCTGACACATGGTGTAAAAGAGTTTTTCATTCCCTTCTAAGAAAAATAAAACTACTAAAGATTTTAAAAATAGGGAGATCTTTTTATGGATGCAGCTGTTTTCTGCCCCCATCTGTCTCTCAGTCCCCATGGGGCAGGGAAATTCTCTTGCTGCACTGACCATGTGGGGTCTTTCAAGTCTGTATCAGGTGAAACTAGCCAGGTCCACTGCAAAGACCTTTTTTCTCTGAGTAACCTACTTACCTTCTGGAAGAGGATTAGAAAAAGTACGTGCAGAGTCTCTTTTACTGGCAGTGGTGAAAAGATGGTATAACATGAGAGTAAAAAGGAGCAATAAATGACTTTTTGTGTAGAGAGAAGGAAAGCAACAGCAGTATGTACATGAAGTGTGACTATCAATGGGAAAACCATGACCTTTTCACAAGTTCCTAAATCTAAAGCTGGATAATCAAAAAGTAATGTACAGTAATTGGTTTCAGTGAGAATTACTGAGCATGCTGCACTTTAAAATAGACTATGTAAGCAGGGTGGAAAAAAAAGTTACTCAAAACTAGCTGTCAACTTTTAATTTGTATTATATAAATCCTAAGATGTATGTGGTCTCAGCTACTCACCCAGACTTCTTCTACAGTTGATGGAGGTAAACAGACAACTTCAAAACTATAATTCATCCTTTGCTATAAGTGATTCACCCTTTGGAGTTACCCTTCTCTCCATAAACCTCAGTCAACACTGAATTGTAAACTTTAGTTCATTGAGAGGACTCCTTCAGAATTAATCTCGGATGTATTTACTTTGTATATCTCAAAATCAGATTTATATTTTCAGAAACAGAAAGTTCTGAAAAGCATTTGTATGGTTGTTATTATACAAGGTGGTAACAAATTGTATAGTTGTTATTATACAAGGTGGTAACAAATGAATATCCAGAGGTTATAGGGAACAACTCACCCACTCTGAGGCTCACGGCAAGGATGGATGCTCGCCACAGGGAACTCCACACAGGAGCAATCTCAAAAGAGATGCTGCCTTAGTGGTAGTCAGCCCTTAAATGGGATCTAGGAGAGGTGGAGTCAAGCTCCACCCCTTCCGGGAGCACAGTTGAATTACCTTCACCTGTGCTCCCGCAGCTGAGCCATCACCTGCCTCAGAGGGTTAATCAGAGGTTCAGGCTGTGATTAACAGTTTCCATACAGCATTCTTTGGGTATTTCCATTAGCAAATCTTAGAAAGTCTTCCAAAAACTTGAACATTAAAATTTATAAACTGCTATTTCTTTTAGAAACCTAGTCTGAACGTCTGATAAATTTTCTGCTTGAAGATACATTCTTCTCTTTCTCTATCACTACTATCTATATTATAGTGATTTGTTCACTCAGGTAAGGATTTTGCCTCACTTAATTCAATTATTTACTATGTTAGTACAATATTTTAAATGCAGAAAAAGATGATGTAAGATATTTATAGTAAGAAAGATAGAAAGACCTGCTCATAAATTCACTCCTGGCCATAAAATGTATGTTATCGATTGTTGGATACTTACTTATACATCATACATAAATAGAGATTATCTGACCCATAGCATTTTACACCATTTTTTTTCCTCAAAATATGTTATTCTTTATGGTAGAGAAAAGCAGTGAAGATCCAGTCTTTGTCTCCTTAGCACGTTTAAGCATTGTAAGTTCCACAACTCTTCTGTCTAACTAGCATCTAAAGATCATTCTTTTAGAGATTTACTTGGTAGTTTCAGAAAAGCCTGATTAACTGCTGGAACTAAGATCTCATAAATTACTTTAGTATTTTATTACTTTGTATATGTCAATTTATTACTTTCCTACTGCATCTTTCTAAATCACCAACAGTTTTGTGTGATAACTGCGTATCTCTTGGATGAAAAAAGTGCTACATGATGAATTTTATAATCTGTGCAATTGAACTCATCAGTTAGTCACTTAAATAGCCCTTTTATATCAACATTCATAAGTATTTTCCTAAAGCAACTGTGAGAGAAAATAGGCCAGATTCTGTTACTACAGAGCTCAGATAAGAAAATTTCAGAAGTCCATAAACTGATTTATCTGAATCAAATATTGGAATGTTTAGATATATGATCACATGCATTAGAAATTTGGTTACTTTCTCTAGGTTTACTCTATTAACAATTAAGTCATCAAAGCAGATCTTAAGTAAACTGAAATATTCTCCCCTCTCTGCATAGACAGTTTAGGGGGACTATACTAACTATACTTTTGTCTGAGTTGGTGTTTGAAATTAGATGGGATAAGTATGCCTTAAATGTCTGATAGATTCCAGCTGTTTCTCTTCTTTTCTCTTCTTTTCTTTTCTCTTCTTTTCTCTTCTTTTCTCTTCTTTTCTTTTCTCTTCTTTTCTCTTCTCTTCTTTTCTCTTCTTTTCTCTTCTCTTCTTTTCTCTTCTCTTCTCTTCTCTCTCTCTTCTCTTCTCTTCTCTTCTCTTCTCTTCTCTTCTCTTCTCTTCTCTTCTCTTCTCTTCTCTTCTCTTCTCTTCTCTTCTCTTCTCTTCTCTTCTCTTCTCTTCTCTTCTCTTCTCTTCTCTTCTCTTCTCTTCTCTTCTCTTCTCTTCTCTTCTCTTCTCTTCTCTTCTCTTCTCTTCTCTTCTCTTCTCTTCTCTTCTCTTCTCTTCTCTTCTCTTCTCTTCTCTTCTCTTCTCTTCTCTTCTCTTCTCTTTCCTGTTTCCTTTTCCCTTTTCCTTTTTCCTTGGTGAACTCTTTTCCTCTTATTTGCTGACTAAGATAATATTTCCCTGTTTTATTTTTCAATTTTGTTGCAACTCAATTGCAATTTTGTATTGCACAGTAAGCTCAAAAAATACTGACCATTCTTTATTTGTTTTCACGGCGATCTGATTCAACAGAACACACAAAAATAAAAGTATATTGTATTAAACAAACTTTGGCTGTCTGTATTAAATCATGACAGTGTCTTTCCACTAATACTGTCATAAATAAATGCTGAGTAGTTTTCCTTATAATCAAGTTGAATTCTTCAGAAAGTCAAGGAGTGGGTTGGTATTCTTATAGGTACTCATACTAAATAAGTTATGTGCTAACTTACTCCAACTTTTTCTATTTATTTTCTCTGTGATGTTTTTAAGGTTTTAATTTATGTGTACATGTGCACATATTTATTTGTGCACATATTTATTTACATATAACAGCAATCAAAACATCTTCCTTGTACTGATTAATTTATTGTAAGGAATGTATGATCCATCAATTTCATTTTCTTGTTCCGTAATAACCGAAACAGTCTGAAATGTGAATTTCAAAAGAGGAGTTAACCTTTTAATTAAAACTCAGCCTGCCCTAGAATCCAGCCTTTTATTTTTTTTTCCCTTCTGAAATAACTTCCCTCTTCTCCCCATTGCTGCGTAAATTCACACAAAACAAGGCTAAAATGTCTGAACTTTGATCGTGCAATTCAGCCCATGTGGGCCCTGCCAATCCAATTGCAGGATCACAGCCCAACTGACTAAGTACCGGAAACAATGAACTGACTGAGCACAAAAGGCTGTCACTGATCTCTGTGGGTGTTTTGCCTCAATAAAACTGGGCCCTTAAGTAGTAGAATTAGAGTTCTAAATCTGAAAAAAAAGAAGCATGTCTGAGGCTGATTGCTAATTGTTTTCAGTTTTTAATGTCTGAAATGTACCATTTCTTTTTTTCTTTTTAAACTACAGAAAGGAAAAAACAAAAGGAAAGAAAATACTTTTGTTTCAAGAGGATTGGTGAATCATTTTTCCTGTATAGACTCATTGTTTTTAGTACATTGTAAAGTACTAATTTTTAGACTCAAAGAAATAAACACAGAGGAGTAATAATGTGTTGAGATGGAATAATATTAAATAATGACAAAAGAGTAATTTATAATGGCTAGGCCAAAATTAGAGAGTCAGGACTCCCCTAAGGTTTGTCATTATTCAGTCTGCTAACAATGTGTTCTGTGACTTAGTCATGTTCATATAACTTCTACTCACGACTTTACGAATTTGTGTGTGTAAGAAAGGGGATATCAACATAATTAATTGAAACCTTACATGAATATCAGTAAATTTGATGGCACTATTTATACAGTGTTCTAGGATCGTTTGTTAGAAAGAATTTCTTTTATGCATGGTGCAATGAATGACCAGTATGTTCATTTATTTGATAAGCTCTACTTTGGACAACCATATTCATCCCTCTCCTTATGAAGGGATTAAGAGGTGTAGAGGTAAGATCTTTGGGATATTTGATTCTGTAATGTTGTAATTCAGCCAAAACCAGGAGCTGAAACTGAAGATTTTTTTTTTATGATAAAGGAAAGTCTTCCTATGGAAAATTCCATCCCAGTTCCAAATGACTATCATCTTCTACTGTGGTTAAAGATTAAGGCCAGAAATATCCTTGGCAATGTTTTTACCACTTCTGCCCACATCCTTATTCTTCCCATTACATAAGTAATGTAATCTTAAACCTAGGAGTCTAATTGCTTGCAAAGAAAGGTGGTGGCCATATGAATGAAGACATTTCTCTCTGAAGGCATTCAAACCATCTTAATTGTTATCCTGCAGTAATTCTATGATGGGGCTAATATGAGAGGTAAAAAGAAGTAAATCAAATGCTTCTTTAAAGCTACATACAGTCTCACCTCAGTGCAATAAAATGTTTCTAACTTTAAGTGTGTTTGGGCTAACTATACACTTCTATCTCATAATTTTCTGAACTGCCTGTACAAGATTTCATACGGTATAACCCTTTTGCAGTAATGTTCTGTCAACTACACTCTTTTAAAATTAGACTCAATATAGCTAGATTATAGAGACTAAGATATATCTGGAATATGGATTATCATAGAAGAGATACCACAGTTTCTCTGTCTTATGCACAAAAGTACTTGGTCAAGTTTAGATGGAGTCTAAAGAAACTGGACATAAACAAGAAATCATATCTTAAATTTAAACATAAATGCAGTGTATGTAATATATATATGAAGTGCTATTAATGTAGAGCTAGCAATACTGTATTTCAAACAAAAAAAATAAACAAAAACACTTTCCAAAAACAAAAACAACAACAACAACAACTTTTCAACATCACCTAAGTCCGTTTCTTATTGAGGTATGATCCAGAAGAAAATTCTACCCACTAAGACTCTACATGGTCATTCAGCTAGACTCTGCCTTGTCCTAATGATAAATCTACTCCAGAGGAAGATTAGCAAACATTAATTTTCATTTGATTACAAAGTAAATAAATAAATAAGTGGAAGAAAATGTCCCATCATAAACATTCACTCTGTGCTAGCTCAATTTGTCGTTGCAGCAGGATCAACTTTGTACATGAAATCCTAAGTAGGACTGGGATAGCTAGAAGCCTCCCTCTCCTTTTCCTCCCCCTACCCCAAGTAAATATCTCATACTTACTTATGATAGTGCTTTCAGACATAGTCAAATCTTGAAGACAACAACTCCAACATAGTGGTCTATCCTTTGTGAATGTGGCTTATAAGTAGTCTTTGTAAAACAAGTGCTATCATGTGTAATCTCTATTACTTAGGAGAAAAACCCCTCGTAATTCCATTACACGCATACTATAGCACTATATGAATTAGCCCATGCTATCTGTTAAGCTTGATTCTGTAAGTCAGCAGTATGGAACAAGGATACTTATACATCTCATATTAACTTTGCTTTCTCATCAGATTTGTATGGTTCTGGTCCAATAAGAGAAAATTTTTATTTGTTTATATGTGTATTTATTCTTTATGACAGAATTTATAGAAGATTACAAAGGATACCTAAACATGTATTTCAGATTACATTTAACTTGAAGATGTCCACCGTTTGTTTAGATTTTACTTAAAAATAAGTTTTGGTTTTTTTTTTTTGTTTTTTTTTGTTTTTTTAAAAAAGTATTTCTAGAACTCCAAAATGTCATGGGGGAAAACAAACAAACAAACAAACTAATAAATAAGTAAAACAAAAAAACAGTACTACATATGATATGATATTCTGTGTTATTACATCACAGAAGCAATTATGAGATCTACTTCATAGAGACAGTCTTTCATTTAGAACCTGATTTCATATAAATAGTTCTCACCTGTGCTGAGCTGTGCTGAGATGCAGGTCAGCACATCTAAGTGGGTAGTAATGTGAAATGACAAAGAAACTCAAGATTTGTTTCTATGGTTGCTTTACTCCATGACAAGTAGAAGCATGGAAAGGGAGTGATCTCACTTTTCTAACTGCACAAATTGTGTTTCCCATTTTTTCTTTATTACTCTTATTTGTACTGAGATTCACATACAAGAACTCTCTGGGCTGAAATTGAACCCTGTAAAACAAACAAAGAAGCAAGCGAGCAAACAAACAAATAAACATTTCAGTTCTCTGGTCTAGTTCTTCTGGTAGTTCTGTAAATGTTTGCAACAGGAAAGTGGCAGAACTTTCAATAGCACTTACCTTTAAATCTGATTAAGGTGAGGGTAAGACCTTGAAGTAGTGAGCACCAGTGAGACTGTGAAATGGCAGATACAAAAGCTATGACTTAGCAGGTAACTACCCCACTTGGAAGTGCTGTGGATGTATGATTTACGTGTTCACCCATTAGAAATTGATTTGATATATAAGCATACTACATTTTTATGACATGTGATGATGCCTCTGTTTTGTTACTAAGATTACCTCCTGGAAGGCAATGATAACATTACAAAATGCAGAATTGCCTTAATTTTATTTGACTAACTTTCATCTGAGCTTTAGCTTTCTCTTTTATTGAAAGCATGTTTGGTGTTTTGACAATTTCTGGCATGGCAGGATCATCAGTCTGGAGGACAGTCCAAAAAAACCACATAGCAGCATATATACTTAGGATTGGGTTTGGTTCTTTAAAGCATTGTATACATATCTATGCTAACCAGACAGAATAATAAAGTACAAAATGTAAAACAACAACAAAAATCATGGAAATTTGTGATGATAGTTGTGATAGGGACCTGTCCATTAGGGACGTCTCTGAGCCAAATGTCATATTCCATGGAGAATCCTGACTGACTCTGCAAAATAGATGTACTCTGAATTGTAACCAAGGACAGTTCTAAAATCAGCCTTAAACTTGCTAAAAGTTTCAGAAAATCTCAAGGAAAATATTCACTACAGTGATGATTAAAGGAAATGTGTGTTTCTTCTGACGTCTGAAACAAATACATGAGTTGTTATCAGATGACTCATAGAACCTGCACTTTTCTGCAGAACATGACATTGAAACATTTGCCATTGTCAGTGAAATATTAGAAAAACATTTACAGTATACTTATGCAAAACTCTTTTAGATTTTTAACAGATGCTTGTTTTCTGTGCAGTCTCCTTCATACAGTGTTTGTGCTGCAAATACGGACTAAAGCAGGCAAAAAGTAGTTTAAGTAATACTGTATGGATTTGGGTACATAGTTCTGAAAAATTGTTCTCTTTATCTTTAACACAGAAAATCAGCAAAGCAATAGAAAAGAACATTTTTTCCTTCTTTTGTTTGCTTGTTTGCTTGTTTGTTTGTTTCAAGTTTTATATGCGTAGAATACTCTAGTTCAAAATTGTTTTAGATTTTACTTCTATCCAGCTTAAGAAAGGTGTGGAAAGTCTTATGGCATATTCTTCCTTGACTATTGCATATCCATTCCTCAAAGTTAGAAATCAGATTAACCTAGCTTTCCTTTGGAAAAATAGGGAATACATGCGAGGTGTATTATTATTTTGTTTTATTTTATTTTAATTCTTCCCAAAGCCATTTCAGGTCTCTAAGGATTTGTCTGAACTTGCAGCTTGCCTACAACATATTTAAAAGGACAACTCAAGATCTGATATATTGGGAAAGTTAAACAGAATATGGACTGGCATTAAAAAATAAGCAAGTAAAGGCCAGATGATTGAAAAAATGCCAAAGCCCATGGAGAAACACTGAAGTGACTGCTAAGGATCTGGATTGTCTCTTCACAGTGACTGAGGAACTTGGAAAAAAATGGGAAGGCAATGTTGAAAGAGAACTATAAACTAAGGCGAGAGGGTTAAAATTAGTGACAGATTAAAAAAAAAATTAATAATATCCAAATAAATATCCTCTGAGAAGAGATCAAAATGCACTGCATGTCTGGCAAAGACAGACAAAAGTATTACATCAATAACAACTCTGTATGGCTGTACTTTTCAAAGATCTTTTTCGTAGATGCATGAAAGACTCTATATTCTCTGTCCTGAAAAGAAAATCAGCTGGGACACACAAAAAGATGTTTCAAGGAAGCAAAAGTGATACCGAGAGAGCTGTCATCTAGCAGAATAGCAGCTGATCAGAAAAAGATTGCAAACAGCATGAAGAATTGGCACTTGCTTACAGACAAGGGCAGCTCTTAAAGTTGCAGGATGGCAATCCTACTGTTGTCAGAAGAGATATCTTTATCCCACAGAGTGAGTTAAACTTCAAAGTTTTTTAATCTTTTTTTTTCTTTTTCAGTAACTATTAACATTTGTCTACAACAAATGTCTGCAACATTTTGTTACTCTAAAATCATTTTCAAAATGCAAGATTTTATTCTGTGACAAAGCACATGACCTGGCAATGCACAAATGATTTAGAGGTCTTTTTGGCTTACTTAACACTGTGTGAATCTCTGCAAAGCACACATGTCACAAGTGATGAATAGTGAGTTGGTGAATATATTTGAAATCCAAAAAGATTTTAGGTGGCTACTAATCATTAAAGCTCTGGACTAATTCCTGACACCGTGTTACCATCAACAGAGTGCTGCTGAATTAGATGTTCTACTGGTTGTGCTAAGAAGTACTGCAAATATTGGAAAAGAAGAGCATTTGATGCCATATTTATCCTATGGCGCCCACTGGTATTTCTGTGACAGTCAAAACAGAAATAAGGATCAAGACAACCCGAGACGAGTTGATATGTGACCAACATATTGGTTCTATGAAAAAATCCACTGGGTAAATACAGCTACACTTTCATTTATCACAAAGGTGTTGTTTTTTTTTTTACTCAAGGGCAATGAATTAAGAACCACAGTTGTCCCATATCAATATCAGTCTTATTTCACTGCTGTGATACACTGAGCACCAGTGGTAGTAGGATAGACGTGACCTTATCTTATGAGTGAAACATTTTCTTGCAGAGGACAAGGGAAAGAAATACGTGCCATTCAAATCTTCAAAATAGATAATAACAAAAGCATTTCATTCTACTAGCATAAATGGTTCCCTGGGTGATGGTTCCCTAACCTTTAATTTAGGTCTTTTTTTGTGTTTTACTGGGAGAGACTATTTGTTACTGATACTGTTCTGTAGCCACTGGAATTAAAGAATATAGCAACATGGTTATAAATAAGTACAGAATTTAAGGTTGTCATGCACATGCTGCATCTAGAGCAACAATTCATCATTTCATGCAATGTTTTTCAAATATTTAAGCACTAAAAAAGTATGGCTTATTGATCATAAAATTGATAAATGTGTTAATATTTTATAGGAGAAAGATAATGTATCTTGCAACAGGACAAGCTGTCAGCTACAGCTCTTATTGTTGCTATAGAACACTGGGTTTGCTTTTGGAGTCTGCTATTTGAAAGATTAAAAATTTTACAGGCACACACCGTAGCTGTTTTCAGAGTGTGCTATCACTGATCATAGTTAAGGCGATGTCCCTGCAATGTGCTTCTGGTTGAAGCCACAATACATATTTGCTTTTTGTTGCCATGTTTGAATGTTTGTGGAAAATCTTAGCTCAAATATTTGTGAGGATGCCAGGTAAAAACTACTGAAGAAAATCCAAAAGATTTTATTCAGAACAAACAAAAGAATGAGGATGATTAAAGTGCATCTAACAATTGAGTTATGAATCTGAATGTAGAGACACAGAAAACAGCATAAATCATTTATCATCCTATTATTATGGTAAGCACAGAAAGGACAATAGAGATTCTTCAGAAGACATGAATCAAGACCTCTGCCAGAAAAAGTTTATAGTATAAATTTTAGAAGTCATTGTAAATAACGATGAATAACCTTGGGGGGTTGTGCAAAAGCTATATTTGATTGATCACATGCACATTCTTCCTATTTAGACTTTGGAAGATCATAAGTGCTCTTTATCTTAATATACAAAATATAAAGAAAATTCTTAACCTATTCTTAACTTTGCTGTTGTGAAACATGGAAAATAAGTTAATTTCCCATAGACTTAAATAAAAAGAGCAGAGCAGCAGCTTAGTGAACCCAAAGAGAACCTGGCAAAAGCATTTTCATTTTGAAATACTACTTTTAAAATTAAAGTGACTAAATGTCTCCTTTGGGGAATTATTTACTTTTTTTTTTTTTTCTTTTTTCTTTTTTTTTTTTTTTTTTTTTTTTTTGTCTTTTAATAAAAGATTACTGGTGGAAGGGAACTTTAATGCAGCTGAAGTAAATGAAAAAAAAAATTCCCACTGGAAGAACCAGGGTTAACCACTGTGATCTTATTTCTAGTTATAAAAATTTCCTTTGAAAACATCCTCAACAAGATGATGGATAGTTGGACTGGATGATCTTTGAGGTCTTTTCCAACCTTGGTGCTTCTATGATTCTATGAAAGAAATCCATTTAAGAAGGTGTAATGTGTACTTAGGACAATGGCATAAGGTTTTATTTTTTTGAAATAAATTTTCCCAGGCATTTCCTTACTTTTTTAACTGTCTGACATGAACCTTGCCTCCCAGCTTCTTGACTTCATTTTAAAGAGGCCAACTCTAGCTGTGCCTTAGCATTCCGCCTGAAAGGGGTACATAAAATATTGAAGACAGTTAAATGAATTTGCACAGCAAAAATTCAAGACAATAGTCAATTAAAAAAAAACAACAAAACATTGAGAATTAGCAAGTACCAGAACACATTACTCAGAGATTCTCCAGCTACAGAAATATTCAAAACTTGAGGAACATTCTCTAACACCAAAGATAGTTGGGTATTAAACAGTACATTGCATTAGATGACTTTCACAGATCCTTCGCAGTCTAGTTTTTTCTGTTTCTATGATCTTTAAATGGATTAGATATGCATGACTATAGAAGATTAAATAAGATAGCATCAAGCCTTTAGACTAGTTTATTCATAGGAAGAATGTTAATAAATTATTAGTTTGGCTAATGAAGTTCAAAGAAAAGTAAAGTAAATTTTCTTTCATTTCTGGCATAGTTAAATTTAGTTTAGTAACAGGATAGGGTTCCCCAAATATTCTTCATGAATGTAAATCTGACTTCTAATTATCTACTCTCTGCTGCATGATTATCTGATGATGATATTTTCTTGGCTTCATGAATCAGATTACTTGCATAAAAGATTATGTTATTGCTAGAAATTCTTTTTATCTTAATTTTAGTCAGCAGTAGAGTGTTTTCACTGAGTTTGATATATAAATAACAGAGTATCAATACAAAAAGCAAAAACAAGAGAAAGAGAAAGAGAAAGACAAATTCCTTAAATTTTAAAAGGGATTTTACAAAGAAATCAGGTGAAACTTTCTTACTAATGGAGTAATTGAGCTTATGAATAATTATGTATTGATGAAAAATTTGAACAATATATTTTAGGAGAAAATATTTTAGTCAAGAAAATGTTAAAAACCATAATGAAGAAAAAAAATGATTGATGTCCTATTGCCCTGTTAAATACTACTATATATATCAAAAAAGATCAACAGCACAATATGACTTATTTTCTTCTCCATACAAGTAAGATCTCCCAAGTCTAGCTCCAAAGTGTTGAAAATATTTATTTAAAATATCTAACCCAAAGAAATGATGAAACGCAAACCTAAATTTTGATTTTTCAATTTTTAATAGACTACTGATATTGAATTTCTAAGGCTGAAAAATGATTGCATCATCTTATTACAGATAGTGTCCAAGAAGCTGAATTTTGGAGAAATGTTACAAAGTCTAAATTCATTTTCATAGTTAGGAAATATAACCTCTAAAGTTTTAATTGAGAACCTTGATTTACAAGTACTCACAGTACTCACCTTGAATACTTGTTCAGTTCTGGACACCTCAGTACAGAAAGGACATTGAGGTGCTGGAGCAGGTCCAAAGAAGGGCAACAAAGTTTGTGAACGCCTTGGAGAATATGCCCTAGGAGGAGAGACTGAAGGAACTGGGGCTGTTTAGACTGGGGGAAAGGAGGCTGAGGGAGATCTTATTGCTCTCTTCCAATACCTGGAAAGGTGCTTAGAGCAAGAGCAGGGCTGGTCTCTTCTCACTGGTGACAGGTGACAGGACGAGGGGAAATGGCCTCAAGTTTCCCCAGAGGAAGTTTAGGTTGGCCACGAGGAAAACCTTCTTTACAGAAAGGATTGTTAAGCACTGGAATAGGTTCCTCAGGGAGGTGGTTGACTCACCATCCCTGGATGTGTTTAAAAACCGTTGGGATGTGGTGCCCAGGGACATGATTTTGCAGAGGGTTGTTAGAGTTAGGGTAGTATGGTTAGGTTGTGGTTGGACTCAGTGATCTTTAAGGTCTTTTCCAACCTGAGCAATTCTATGAATCTATTCTATGAATCATGCATATAGTAGTATTGAGAGCGCTACGAAGCTTGAAATGCAGATTAAAAAAAAAATCTCAGAATTCTCTTTTTAAACCATGCTCAAATTATTTTATGGTTCCACAACTATAATTTTATATTTTGATATAAGCATATGAAAATTTTATTATATTAGTTAATGAAAAAAAAAGTCAAATCAATTTATTAGAAAGGTATCTGTAGCCAGGGACTTAAAATTTAAGGTAGCAGGTGCCTATCAGATAACACTCATTTGAAGTGGTACCACTACAAGAAACATTGTGGTACTTTTTGCTGCTTTGTCAGATATTCTTGCTATAATCACAGAATCATAGAAAAACAAAATTTAAGGTTTGGACTAAACTTCTGGAGATTGCCTATTCCAATCCCCCTGCAAGACCAGGTTCCGCAGAGCAGGTTGCACAGCAAAGTGACCAGACTTGAATATCTCCAGAGAAAAAAACCCCATGTCTTCTCTGGAGACTTCATTCCAGTGCTCTATCACTCTCAAAGAAGTTATTTCTCGTGTTCATATTGAGCTTCTTGTGTTCCAGTTTGTGTCTGTTGCCCCTTCTCCTGTCACTGGGCAAAGACACCAGTCACCACAAAGAGCTTGGCAGCATTCTCTTGACATTTGCCCATTAGGTAGTTATAAATCTTGATAAGATCCTCCCTCAGTCTTCTCCAAGTTAAACTGTCCCGGTTTTCTCAGTCTTCCTCATAAGGGAACTCTAGCACCCTAATCATTTTTATAGTCAACTGCTGTACTAACTCTGGAAAATCCTTGTCTTTCTTGAACTGAGGAGCTAAGAACTGTGCATAGTACTCCAGATATGGCCACACCAGGGCAGAGTACAGGGGTAAGAGAACTTACCTCGACTTGCTGGCCATGCTTTATTTATGCACTCCAGGATACCATTGGCCTTTTGGGCCACAAGGGCACACTGCAGGCCCATGGTCAACCTGTTGTCCTCCAGCACACACAGGTCCTTTTGCAGCAGGTCAGCCCCCAACCTGTGCTTATGCATGCAGTTATTCCTCCACAGGCGTAAGAATCTTCACTTGCCCTTGTTGAACCTCTTGAGGATTCAATTTGCTGGCTTGTCCAGGTCTTGATGAATGGCAGCACAGCACTCTGGTGTGTCAGCCACTCCTTTCAGCTGTATTTGATCTGTACTTTTCAACTTCATGTTTGAAGGTTTCTAGCGACCTCTTGGAAAAAAGGAGCTGTGAGACTGAACTCTTTGAGGCTGTGGAAGATGATAAATTTAGCATGCTGATCTTAGCTGTTATGTTAATTTTATCCTCTTCTAGTCTCAAAGCCAGTAGGGATGTTACCAAATAGTCTAAATTCAAGAGACTTAGCTTGTCACAAACACATATCTCATTGGCATCTACTGTTTGGAGAAACTTCTGCTCGATCTCATAATTGTTTCACATCATCTCCCATGAATCTCCTTTGTGATTCAATGTGAGGAGAACGTAAGATTCTAATTTAGCAGTAGATACCTTCAAGAAGATAGATAGTGATTTTTTAATCATTATACTACTCTACATTACGTCAGAATGTTTTCTGTGTTTAAAAATGTGAAAATGTTAATCAATATTGTAATACAGTCTATTCAGAGGATGTCTAAGGCAGATGAGAAATTGCACACCCAGGAAATAACCTGTAGAAATTGTTCTTGAACAAATTAAAAGGAATAATAGCTCATCTTCAACATCAAAATATGATTTACAAAGGCATAGTTATCTGGCAGATAGAGAAGTGCTTAAGTCAACCTTTTGTATTCAGTTTATCTCTGAATCAAGAAGATTTGTAAAGTCCTTAGAGGAAGAAGGCCAGTGCAGATAATGAGTATATTTTGTACTGCATGAAGTTTATTGTTGTTTGTGAGAAGCTGGATTGAAGCCATACTTCCAAAAAGCAATAAAAAGGACTCACAGTGAAAATAATTCCTCACGTAATAGAAGTATGGGAAAAAATGACCTTTTTTTTTTTTTTCTTTTTTTTTTTAAAGAAATCTCTTGTCAATTATGCTTTGGATGTGGGAAAAAATACATTACCTTGAAAAAAGTAGAAAGAGAATTAATCCACTGAGCAGAGGAAAAGAAAACAGATGTGTAAATAGCTTCACATCTTACAGAAAAAAGCTATAATGGAAGTGCTGCCATCATGTTTCCTCTTGTTTACTATGCAATAGATTTGAAGATAAAATTTCTGAATGTAAGGATACCATTAAGGTAACTGAAGCAATTTGAAAACATAAACATGAAAAAGTTTTAGAAGTTTAATATTTATATAGTCTATGAACTGGATCTGGAAATTAAAGGATTTTGTGCAATATCTTCATTTTGACTTCAATGATTTTTGCATTTGAACCCAGTAAAGACATTTTGGCTCCAAATAAAATTTGTATTCAAAGCTGAAGACTTTAATAAGAAACAAATTTCCACTTTTCATCCTTATATTCCTTTCCTAAAATCAATCATTTCAACTCTTCGCATTTGAATATAAAACTTCATCAAAAACCTAACAAACTTGGATATGTTGGATTAAAAGTTATAGTCACACAAAATGAATGACAATGCAATTTTTTTTCCTGTATGCTATAGACAAAGAAAAATAATATTAGTATTTTAAATATTCGATTCCTTCCTTTATTTAAAGGGAAAAAAATGCTAGCAACATGCATGGTCTGAGGAAACATGTGGGGAAGATTTCTAAACCACATTTTTGTATTGCTGCTTTGTTCAAGGACAGTAGAGAAGAGGAAGCTGTCTCAAACAAAATTATGTGAGCAAAGGATTAATGAAAATGCTAGTAAATTATATAAACCTTCAGGCTTGAAAAATTCAAGACCGCTCTTGTTTCATAATGGATCTTCTGAAGCCAGTTTTATGCAACATTCACATTTTATTCAACACTACGTCAAATAAAATTCCCATATTTTACTGCCGAATATCACAAAGGTACCACTGCAATACTGTCTTTATTTTTTTTTAATTTATATTTATTTATATTTATGAGAACAATGAAACATAAGATGTACAAAATTTACCTCTAAGAAAGCAATTTCCAGCCATCATTTCTGCAGAAGACAACAAATTTTATCCATTTTTAAAAAGTGCCAAATGTAAAGTAAATGGGAAAGAAAGCCTTGGTATTAAAAATGGTTCATTTTCATGGCATATAGTTGAAAAGACTGAAGGCTTTTCTAATGTGTTTTTCTATTTAGGAGAAAGAAAAGTCAATCTCAGTTACATTAAAGATGCTTTCCTGACATTAACACTGTCAATTTATTGCTTACTTATGAAACCTATTAATAGAAAGTATGTTATTTTACTAATAAGATTCCACTATCAGTGATTCTTTGGAGAAGAAGGGGCTTTGAATGCATATTTCTGTTAGAGAAACAGTGTTCCCAGAGCTCAGGTACATACTATCCTCATGCAACTTGGGAACAATTTAGATTTTTATGTTTTTCCTGATGGGTAGAATAACTTGAAATTTTGATCTTGCTTCTCCCTTGTATTCCCTAATTTTTCATGAAAAATCAAATGAATGATAATGGAACAGAACAGTATATGTGAAGGATAACAGTATTCATTCTCTCCAATTTATAAAAGTAGATTAAAAATAATATTTTAATGTACGCTGTTATGCCATCATATATTATCCTATGCATTAAATCACACTCCAAAAATACCAGAGAGAAAAGTAGAGGTATCAGGAATAGGAGTTTGGAGAAATACCGAGAAGCTAACCTGACTGAAAGGCTTTCTTTCCAGCATCTCTTTCAGTGGACAATTTAATATATAGTAAATCCAGTTTTACAAATATCTAGTTTCTAGTTTCCCACTATAATAGCTTAGCACAGAGAACATGAAAACAGTACAACAGAAAACAAACAAACAAAAAGCAAGCAAGCAACCAACCAACCAACCAACAACAACAACAAAAACAATCACAAAGTAAGAGAGAGAGAAAAACAAAAGGAATACAGCATCACTCATAAGAACAAGAAGAATCTTAAGATTTATCATTTCACAGGAACCATATCCAAATGTAGCAAGTTGCTAGGCTGGTAGACCTTAGGCTACTAGGAAAAAAAAGGTTGAAGAGAATCTTGAAAAAGCACTTAACAGAACCTATGTACAAAAGTGGCCACATAGGATAACAAAGGAAAAATAAAAGAAAATATGGAGTGCAGAAGGAAGAGTTGAGATGTGCCAATAATAACTCAGAGAAATTAGAAGAAAGTGTAAAACTTTTTGACTAATGCTATGACTGTTAAAGGAGGTTTTTGTCATTTTTTTAAATTATTGTATTTATTATTATTTTTTTTTAAATTAGGGTTTTCTTAAGACTTTAAAAAAAGAAAAGAGAGAATACTGTTCTTACAAATCTGAGGATGTACATTAACACATACAACTGCTACTCTGAAAGCCATATTTGGCCTATTTTGTTTTGTTGGCCCACAGTATCAGAGTCAGATGTTGGTGCTATGACAGTAGATACTGAACCTTCCTACCAATATTGTTACATTGTGTTGCTGTGCAGAGGGGAAGTCTTACACAAAACGGTGTCTGACATGGAGGTGCATATGAAACAAATGTTTGGAACTGAATTCCTTCTCCTGGAAAAATTTGCACCCATTGGCATTCATCAGTGCTTGCTGAATCCTTATGTTAACCAAACAGTCAATGAAAGATGGACTGTAAGCAATGTTTTCCTAGCAATGACACCATCACAGCAGATGTGAAATAGGGCATTACCTCTGCTGGTGCAGATTTTAATGAGCATGACATGCAGGCTTTGGTTCTTTGGTTCTTTGGTTCATTGCTGGTGAAAACACATAGCTAATGGTGGTGCCTATGTTGAGAAATTGTGTTTTGTAGATAAGAATTTTCTCTATAAAGTGGTGTTATTGTTCTCTTAGGACTAGAGGTTTCAAGCTGCGGCAGGGGAGATTCAGGCTGGACATTAGGAAATATTACTTCTCAGAAAGGATGGTCAGGCACTGAAATGGACTGCCCAGGGAGGTGGTGGAGGCACCGAACCTAGGGGTGTTCAAAGAATGATTGGATGTTGTGTTGAGGGACATGGTTTAGTGGGAGCTATTGGTGATAGGTGAACGGTTGGACTGGATGATCTTGTAGGTCTTTTCCAACCTTGGTGATTCTATAATTCTGTGATTCTGTGATTTTCAGCTGTTGGAGTTCTAGGGAAATAAATAGGTATTACGTTACTTTGAAAGCAACCTATGTAATACTGCCATGTACTGTTGGTAATCATAAATATTCTCTAATTAGAAACATGACACTTCAGGGTGGAAGTAGTACAGTTTCTAGAAGCAAGGGTGTAGAGTGAGTAATAAAATTGAGGACATATTATTTGAAAGACCTGGACTGGGGTGTTAAAGTGTAGCTATCCACAAAGTGAACAGAGTAGTAGAGTAATAACAGCCACTGATCATAAACAGTTGGAAAGGCTCAAGCTCAATGAGCCAATGAGTCAGAGCCATCAGCAGAGAAAATGGTGTTGCAAATGTCACAGTTAGATGTGTTCTGTGGAATGTGACTGGAAAAGAAACAATATAGAGGGCATGAGAAAACAAACAAATAAATAAACAAGAAACAAACAAAAATATACAGTAGTTACAGTGAAGGAATAGAAGGAATTCAGAGATTTCCAGTAAATACAGAAGATGAATTCTCTGGAAGAGAATGATGAAAAATTGTGATAAAAACTGGACTGTTTTCACATGATGCAATGTATTTCATTGTTTGCCACTGTACACAGTTCACAAAGCACTGTACCTAATGGCAGTTTGAAGAGGTTGTTTTTTTCTCAGTACACATGTGACACAATAAATAAGGATTTCATCAAAACCTGTGTACACATGGATTCAACTTTGTCACTTGCTTGTATTACACCAATCAACTTGTAGACAGAAAATACTCATTCTATCAAGAGCTTAATTCTGGCAGTCAGATAAACTGGATTTTCCCATTTGTTGTGTCATGTCTATATTTTGCTTTACTCCAAAATATTTTGCTTTGCTTTGCCTCAGCTCATCACAGTTTGGGTTGGATAGGAGTAGTTTGAGAACTGCTCCAGGCACTTATCTGTATTTTATTCTTTTGATATATTGGCCTACTTATAATTAGAAAAGTACTCATGTAACTTCTAAGAATTCCTATAATACCACTGGATGCACATTATAAAACCACAGAATTCTCCCTTTAATTTCAGAGCAGTCATGATCTACAGTGCACACAAGAAGCTCCACCTCCTTAATTAAGCACTGCACCTGTGTCTATACGATCTAGGTTAGCTGGTATTTGAATCTCTGGGAGTAGATCTACGCATCCCAGTAAATCTGGCAAAGAAAAAAATTCCAGACACTCTCTGTGTTAATGGCAAACGTACACAACATGCCTCCTGCTAAGGAAAAATATACAAATTTAAACTGCAACCTTTCCTGTAACTTTTGTTCTAAGCAGCCCTATTCATCTTCAAAATTGCTGATACAATTATTTCCTGAACTTTTAAAGATGGTGAGCTTGCCCAAAACTCTGTAATGACGTGGACATTGTCTTGGGCTTGAGGCTGTCCCTGGTCCAGTGTAACCTGAAACTCTTCTCCAGAAATTGAAAAATAATCCTCTATGTCATTTTCCAACCTTGATCCATGAGTTTAAAATGTATGTATTAGCACAGTCAGTGAAAAAATAGGCATAAGAATTATGCCACCTGTTTGTGATTTTCAATGCCTTTTTTTGCTATGTTGTCCAATATAAATGAGATCTCACCTGGAGTACTGCATCCAGATGTGGAGTCCTCAGTACAGAAGAGACATGGACCTGTTGGAGACCATCCAGAGGAAGGCCACAAAAATGATCCAAGGGATGGAACACCTCTCTTATGAGGACAGGCTGAAAGAGCTGTTCAGCCTGGAGAACAGGCTTTGAGGTGACCTGATAGAGGCATTTCAGTGTCTAAGGGGAAGATAAAAGAAAGAAGGGGACAGAGTCTTTAGCAGGATCTGTGGTGACAGAGCAAAAGGAAATGGTTTCAAACTAAAAGGTGTGAGATTTAGCTTGTATATAAGGAAGAAGTCTTTTACAGGTTGCCCAGAGATGTGGTGGATTCCCCATCCCTGGAAACATTCTAGACCATACTGGACCAGACTCGGAGCATAATGATCTATTTGTAGGTGTCCCAGTTCATTACAGGGACTAGATAACCTTTAAAAGCCCCTTCTAATTCTAAGGATTTCATGATTCCGTGATTTTATTAAGTTGCCCCTGTAGCAAGTAGAAAGTAGAGAATAGCTCTGCTGTTGCTCTGATCAACATAACAGAGTCTTTTGAATTGATGCTATTTCCTGGGAACCGTCAAATCTTCTGAAGTAGCCCTGGGTCAAGAACAGAAATCTGGCTAAATATGAGCCCTTCTTTATGCAGCTTTAACTGCAGGTACCAGGGCATTGAGGTTCTCTTCTCCAATCTTGAAGTCACTGGTTCTGACTGCCTTCCTCGGTACAATATCTTCAAGATTTTTGGCCATGTATGACTCCCACAACTTTGTACATGAAACATTAAAGATTTCTGTTCCTGAATGGCAGATTTTTTTTTTTTTTTTTTTTTGTCTATTTGCAGAATGCAAAAACTACCTGTCTCCAACAGTTATATTTGCATACACAGAGATTTCAGCTCTGGTGAGTTTTCACTTCTTAGAGAAATTAATGGGCAATATTCATCAGACTTTCTGAGTAAGTACAGATCAGCTATATGATGTTAAACATTACCTCCTGACATGTGAAATGAGCCTAATGTGTCCAGGAAATCAGACAGTGTAATGCAAGGAGCATTAGTTCATTATCCAAAGAATTATTGCATTTCTAGGTAGCAAATGTACTTCCTCAAACTTAGAGCGCATTTGTGTTGAAAGTATGCCAAAGATCTGCATTAATTAGACTGAAAGCTATCAAACATATTCTCCACAATATTTGATGTAATTTTCTACAGCAGCATGCTGTAAATTCTTGTTCTGTGTATATAATTGATATACTAGTTTCTTCTGTTCTTCATTCATTAAAACCAAGCAGTGTTATTTGCTTCAGGTATTGTTGCAAAGATCTTCATTCAGCCTTCTAGTAAAAAAGGCTTCTCAAAACACAAATCCTTCTGAAGAAAATCATTAACACCTTCCTAACTGAGAATATGGTATGGATGCCATCTTGGGCTGGAAACTATGTTTGATTACACAAATATCCTCCTCCAGCCTTATATTTTCATTCTTTCTCTCTCTTTGCATACATGTATTAAAGTGAAATAAATGAATATTATTTTTCTTTTCCTAGTGTAATCCTTAGGACTGAAATTGATCTCAGAAGATCACACAGCGTATTCAAGGCAGGATTAACTTTTTTTTTTTTTTTTTTTAATACATGTGCAAGTCTGTTTGGTCTGCATTTAAAATGCAACTTCCAGAGAACCTAGAAGAAGTCAAGCAATGTGATCAGAAGACTAGAAAACATTGTCCATACAAATAGACCACAAGTATCCTATCTTCAGATAATCAAAAGGTTCATTCACAACAGGAGAGAATATGCAAAAAACAATTTAAATTATTTATGCTTTTATTTGTTTTAGAATAAATATTTTTGTAATGTTCATTTTCAGAAATGTATTATTGTAGTAGATATACTCTTGTTTAATAGTGTATAGAAATCACTGAGATTTGAATGGAAAACAAGGAAATATATTTGTGAGGTTATTAAATTATTTTTTATATGATTAAATAATAGAGTTCTAAAACAGACTATTCAGTCAAGATAGGGGGAATAATTACTGAGCAAATAAGGATTTTAATTGAATAGAACATGATGAAAATACTATATAAAAGCCTTTCAGAAATAATCACTGAATTTCATACATTAAATGAGCTCTTTTTCTAACTATAAACCTACTGAGATAAAGATAACTAAATCCATGACTTTCTCACTCTTTTTGGATTGGGAAGTCCTCATTCTAGCATTCTAAAAGCTGGATATTTCATTTAGGCTAGAAATATGGTCTATGATCAATAGGGCTTAAGGAATGCAAGCAACTGTGGAAACTTCCATATCAATCCTTCCTTAAGGATGCAATCAATTTCTGTGTCTCATTTTTACTGTTTAATGTAGTTAGTAGATGGATACAAGTTCAGAAATTGAAAGTTGGTGAAAGTTGGGAAAGATGAATCTTCCATTTACTGTATTATCTCTGAAAATGAAAATGTTACCATTACATTTTCTGCCTTCTCCGTTTATAATATTTCTAGTATTAGCTCTCACTAGTTATTTTGAATTGATTTTGAGTTCTTATTAATTTAAAACATGTCTTTTGTTGTTGCATTTCATTTGTTTATACTTATTCTATTCTTCGTTTCAAGATAAAATAATATGTTCATGTGAATCTCATAGAAAACAAATTTGTTTCACTTTTGATTAATAAATACCCTGAAAAATCAAAAGTCCACATTCCTGCTGGGATGTTTTGACAAATTTGTTTTTGTCTGGTCACTGTGCAAGATCTAATCCATTTGCAAACCTACGGCTATGTGATTTGGTTTAACTCATTACTTAAAACAAGCAAGACAACAAGAAATGAAAAAGTCCAAGTGCCCGTTTCTGAGTGTAAGCTCTGAGTGAAAAATCTGGGACATTCAATTTTATAACACACTATCCCTTTTCAGGCAGAAAATTCAGGGGGCAGGACACTACTTGTCACAGATCTGTTTGCTCTGAATCTTGAATCTAGTAAAACAGACTTCTCATAACACAAATCGTCCTAAAGAAAATTATTAACACCTTCCTAACTGTGAAGAAAGTCTAATGTGTTTGACAGCAACACATCGCCACTGCACTCAGAACGCAGGGATGGGACTTTTCCAGGGAGCAGTCTCACTGTGATTTTACAGCTAATTCTGGAACATGACCGATTGATTCTAAACTTATTATATTCAGTGTAAACTGAAAAGTCCACATCTTTGACCCTTATTATCCCACAATGACAACACACAGGGACAATACGTAATAAATTACATTGGAAGCAAAGAAAGAATAAAAATGTCATATTGTGTGGGTTTAAGGAGGCATGGAAAATTACAGTAATGAGAACCATGTGGATGAGTTTATAGAAATAAACTCTCTCTTATCCTACTTCTATCCTCAAGCTGTAAAAAACTATAGTCTTTCTGTCTACTCTGCAGTTAAAGGTGCATGAATTGTTTTTACCTATTTATGATGTTTGGTTTTTATGATCCATTTGAAAGTTTTCTAAATATCACTTTAATATTCTACTTCTCTTTAACTGGTGATTGACTTAGCCCTTAAAGTGTTTTGCAGTATTATTATAAGAGTTCCACATAAAATGAAATCATTTTGCACTACTATATAGAAATATAATTTAGACCAAAAGCAGATGACTGTGCTTTCTTTTCAAGCTGATTTATCTGTTGTATACAAGATGCATACACTGAAGAATGAACTATAATGGGATAGTAAGAAAAGAAATACACATTGTTCCATGAATTTCATGTGTGATAGTAAAAGGTGTTTAAGTTCTTCCTATTGCTGTATATTAGAGCATCAACAAGCTATTAGGCATTTGTTGAAGAGCCCAGTTGAGCAGAGAACGAAAAAAATAATTTTTAAATTTTGAATTTGAACCTTCAAAATAATATCCAATTTAAAATGACAACAATTAGCTGATAAAATAGCAATCTATTTCAGGAATTTATCATCTACTGAATCCATCCTAGATGTTTCATATGTTTTAGTAAGAACTGATTTGGTTAAAAAGTCCTTTATATTTAAATCCTGTCTAACTCCAACCATGGGTGCTATTCAAAGTCGTCATATTTTAGCCCCTGAAGCATACAGTTCTCTATTCATAAAGCTGAAGGTACATGAAGATCTAAAGAATCTATCCAAAGGAACCACAAGAAAAATTTAAATGAAGCTGAAGATTAGATTTCAGAGACTATTAGTCCAGTGTAGATCTAGCAATAGGTGTTTCAGACTTCACTAGATGGCACTGTCATATACAGACTCCTACATCCTTAAAACATAAATAAGTGCTCAGTTTTGGGAAGAAACTCTCAGAATTCCATGTGCATGAAACACTTAAAGAAGAAGACTGTGTATTTCAACAGAAGTCAAATGGTTTTTTATCAGATTTACTTCTAGCTGCAAAGTTGTTTTATGAGACCTGCATCTTGGTGTAGTTAGAGATTTCTGAAAAAAAAAAAAAAGATCATGTGCTTCTTGTTCTCATGTCTTAGTCTCAGCTGGGACAGAATTTTTCCTTCAAAGTGTCTGTAATACTACATTTTGATTCTATGACTAAAACAATGTTGATAACACACTGATGTTTATAGCTATTGCTAAGCAGTGTTGTACTGAGCCAAGGCTATTCTAGTTTCTCAGCTCATACTGCGGAAGGGATGGGAGGGGACAAAACTGGGACAACTGACATAAAGTGGCCAAAGGGATATTTCCACACCACATGTCATCATCTGGAAGGAGAGTTTTGAAGAGGAAGGGAGTTCATCTGTCTCATCCACTCACTGGGAGATAGCTGAGTATCAGTCAGCAGGTAGTGAGCAGTTACTTGTGTATCACTTGTTATATGAATTCACGCAAATATAAATACACAAGTATATCAATTTCATTTTCCCTGTCTTAGTAAATAGTTTTATCTCAACCCACAAATTCTATTTTCATTTTTTCAATTCTCTCTCCCATCCACACTGGGAAGGGGGAAACAGAGCAAACAGCTGTGTAGTGCTTAGCCAGCTGCTGGGTTAAATGACTACACTACGTTAGATTAAGTGGTATGCATTAATGGTGTAAATAGAGGGCTTTGAATGCTGTCTCACACTGCAGTTCATACTCCACTTTCTAGTTAGTGTTAATGCTGCCCTCTACACACATACACAGTCCACGAAGGATTGATTTTTGAAACTTGGAGAAAAATTTCCATTCATCTAAGATTATTTTATTTTCCTGAGGGTGCTTTTACTGGTTGAAAACATTTACTAAATGATGAAGAGAATGTTCCTTTTCCAACTTAAGGCTTGGAAATGTGTTGACAGGATTCAACACTGTACCTTTTCTGAAGTTAAGACAAGGCTAATAGGAATTACTGAAAGAAAAACCACCAATAAGATGCGACTGAGATCTGGGAAACTACATTCCTGTCAGCCTGATCTTGATGTTGGGTATGGTTATGGAGCAGATCACCTTGAGGAAGATCACATGGCATATGCAGGACATACTCTGTTCTCCACTGTCTCCCGGTGGCTGGAAGACTGTGTGGAGGAAATGAACCTGGGGTTATTGGCTGTTGCTCAGATGAACATGAGCCAGCACTGTGCACAGGTGGCCAAGAAGGCCAATTGAATCCTGCCTTGTATCAGAAATGTAGCATTGCCAGCAGGAGCAGAGAAGCGATCATCCCTCTGTACTCAGCCCTGATGAGGCTGTGCCTTGACTGTGTTCAGTTTTGGGCCCCCCACTAC
Source organism: Alectoris magna (assembly GCA_030625065.1). Taxonomy (NCBI): domain Eukaryota; kingdom Metazoa; phylum Chordata; class Aves; order Galliformes; family Phasianidae; genus Alectoris; species Alectoris magna. The sequence goes on from CM060561.1 coordinate 15,606,449, forward strand.
AAGAAAGACATCGAGGCTCTGGAGGATGTTCAGAGAAAGGCAATGAAGCTGGAGGACAAGCCTCATGAGGAACACCTGAGGGACCTGGGATTGTTCAGTCTGGAGAAGAGGAGGCTCAAGGGGAGACGCTCTCTACAACTACCTGAAGGGAGGTTGTGGTGAAGTGGGGGCCAGCCTCTCCTCCCATGTAATTAGCAACAGGACTAGAGGGAAGGGCTTCAAGTTGCCCAGTTGAATCTACCAGGGAAGATTCAGATTGGATATTAGGAAATACTTTTTCTCTGACAGAGTGGTCAGGCACTGGAACAGGCTGCCCAGGGAGGTGTTGGAATCACCGTCTCTAGAGGTGTTCAAGAAATGTTTAGATGTACTGAGGGACATGGTTTAGTGGAAAATACTGGTAATAAGTCATTGGTTGGACTGGATGATCTTAGGTCTTTTCCAACCTTGGTGATTCTATGATTCTATAAAACAGAGCTCTGAGATTGACCTGCAAAGTATAGTCTTCTGAGATGTACGAGACCTCAGGAGAAATATCTGATGTAAATCAATTAGAAATCAAATTTGCTGAATTGCCTTTGTATTTTATATCAAATAAGGGAATAGGCTGAAGAACACAATTTTGAAAAGTTTCTCATTGAGATCAGTTATTTTCAACTTCCAAAGCCTATATCTTAATGTGAAACTGACAAAATAGATGTGTATTTCTTGCATTTTCTTTTCTTTTCTTTTCTTTTCTTTTCTTTTCTTTTCTTTTCTTTTCTTTTCTTTTCTTTTCTTTTCTTTTCTTTTCTTTTCTTTTCTTTTCTTTTCTTTTCTTTTCTTTTCTTTTCTTCTCTTCTCTTCTCTTCTCTTCTCTTCTCTTCTCTTCTCTTCTCTTCTCTTCTCTTCTCTTCTCTTCTCTTCTCTTTTTAATGATAATTATTTGCTGGATTTAACTTCAGTACTAGATAATTTCACATTTATAATGTGTTGTAACTATAGTGCATAGATGTTTTGCTAGCAGTATAGAATATACTATTCCTGAGGAATTGATATTGTGATGGAAGTACACAAAGCTTCACTCTCCGAATGATGGCTTTTTTTTGAGACATAAAAAGCCAACTGTAGCTCACAGTGCATAGCTGAGAAAAACCCATAAGAAGATGGATAATTCAACAGTGGAAGATGGACACATCACACAATACAAACATGGAAAAAAGAGCATCAACAATCCCAACATTGGATATTTTGAAATAATTATCATAAGCACGTAGTATAAGTGCCAGCCCCACACCATGTAGATTTGCATTTGTTTTCATACACATAATTATTTTCTTATACTCATCTGTTTTTTAAAAAAAATTTAATAAATGCCTATAAATCATTTAATAACAATATAAATTTAGAAATATACAATCCTTTATGTCTTTTCCAATCCAAACCATTCTACAATTCTATGATTTTTATTCCCACAGCAGACTGAGCATTGAGGTCTTTCATTTCAGCTTTATCTAAGCTATTTGAAATATTATGAAATCTTTCTAAATAGTTGCAGAATAGATTTTAAATGTTACCATGAATACTATTAACAACAAAAACAATTTCATTAGTATTCTGCTTAAATAAACACTATTTCAAAGCAAAAGGAAGTTATAAATCTTTAATGATATATGTAAAACTGAATAGTATTTGAATATTAAAATGATTCTCAAAAGGCGTAATAGTTGTCTGCATATTATCCACTGTAAGCAGGGATGGCATGTGACCTAGAAGGCTGAATCAACATAAAGATCCACCAGGTTTGTTTTTTTTTTGCATCCTAGTTTTGAAATCAAACATTTTGTCACTGTTGTAGTCTTAATATTTTAGGCAATGAAAGATGAATAAAATACCAAAAATATCAGTAAGCTGCTGTTTTGATTGTTTTTTCCTTGTAATTTCATATTCTGTTATCATAAATAAAAATATTCAATTTTTATTCATTTATTTTATTTTATTTTTTTCTTTATTTTTTTGTCCAAAACATGATCAGCTTGACCTGCAGTGATGAATCTCATACTGCTGAAATTCAGTCTGGTTGGGTTTCACAAGTATAAGTAAGCTGAATGTTTGGAAAAATTATTTAAAGGCAGGTAGGTGCAATGCTTCTCTTTCATGTGAACCATTGCAAGATTAATGTTTGACACAAAGGAATACATTTTCAGAAAGGTGAACCTGTTTTGTAGGTTTTAGAAATATAGCTGAAGTCCAAATGAAATATGTAGTAGAAACTACATGTGCTAAAACATTTTCTACAGGTGAAACTTCAGAAAAGCACAGGAAAACCTAAAAACTCCCACAGTTAAGACTCTGAGTGACAGTATAGCTAAGGGAGAGTCCCACTATCTGTTGGTTTAAATATTTTATCTCTCATTATTCACCAGTTTGTAAACATAAAGAGGATAAACACATGAGTAAAAAAAAAAAAAGTTTTAGACTAATCAGAAGAGGAATATAGGGACTGTTAGGCAGAGAAACGGTATAATAGAAAATGCAATATTCTGATTAGTTTTATTTATTCTAAATTGAGAATAATGGCTGTAACCAAGATCATGAAGAGTCAGTGAGCTACCGTGTATCAAACAAGTAAACAAACAAAAATTGAAAAAATGGTACAAGAACTGAAAATACTGGAATAACTACAGATATATTAATGTTCAGTTATATCAGCCTAAATCTGACAGAAGTTCAGTGAAAGATCTTTTAAAATAAAAATAATTAAATGGGAAGGTAAAAATATTGAAGCAGGTAAATTTATGTATGAATATAGTGCAGGTCTTAGAGATATTTAATATGCCTAAAGAAAAAATAATAAAGCATCTTAGAGGATATAAAAATATGCTATGAACTGTTGGGAATTTCAGGCTAGCATCATATAGCATATATGGCTGAGATTTTGGAACATATGCATTTCACATCTTACATCTTGTTAGAATCAGTTTATAAAAAATTAGGCTGCTGGAGTTCTTTACACATAAATATGAGGGCAAATAACCACACAATTTCTACAATTTCTCATATGTATGACCTAACATTGTGTTTTTCTATGTATAGTTGGTATCCATTAAGTTCAATCTTCTGAGGGATATCGTTTAATAAGGAATATAGGAAACAGAAAATGTTTGGCAATGGAGCAGAAAATGTGTTTGTGGGTAAGAAGTGGACCCTCCAGGATTTCAGCATACTAACAGGAATTCTGGACATTCTCCTACCTCAAATACATATTAAGATCCCTGACAAATCTCCTGGAGTGTGGTTACTTGCTTGTCCTTTTTCTTACAATACTGATATCAATTCTGGGAGTGATGGCTTGATAGAATGAGAACAATACAGTCTTAATGAAAACTTAGGCAGCTGTATGAAACAGAATGGAATTGTAAGCATACAAAACCTTGGAGCTCCAGAGAATAAAACAATCAATTAGGATAAAAAGACTTAAAAAAACTGCATGATTTGTTCTAATCCAGGGTTTCCCATGCACTTCAAATATCGACAAAAGTGTCAAAGACAACATAGTAGATTCCAGATATCTGCTGCTTGTTTTAAAGTAACTAACTTTAATACAGATATTACTTTAATACAGTACTTTAATACAGATATTATACCCAACAATAGTTATTTATGACGGACATACAAAAAATAAGGTGTAAAAGAACAAAAAGAGATTGGCCCTAATTCTCACAAAAAAAATAGATGTAATTTCTGTCAAATTATTTCTCCATAATTGTTAACTCTCTCTAGTATTAGTATCTATTAACTTCAGCATTAATCTGTATAAAAGTTACTTTATAATATAAACTCCAGATAGCATACCATTTACTGAAGTTTCTCCAGTTTTTTTTTGTTTTATTTATTTTGGTTTGGGCTAGTTTTTTGATGTTTTTTTTTTTTTTTTCCCCTAGAATAATTAAGATCTTGAAATTCTGTTGAAAAGTGTATTTTGCATTTTACTTATCTTCTTGCCAGCAAGAGCTTGAACTTTGTCCCAGCCCTGACTCATTTATATACAGTTATATATAAATTCAATAATGTGTTGTTGTTGTTGTTGTTGTTGTTGTTGTTTTTGCTTCTGTATTACTGAAAACAGGAGTTTATATTTTCCATGCTTCTGTGTCTCGAGATAAAACTAGCAGAGAGTTCCAAAGAAATGGATCAAGGGGCAATTAGGTTTTCATTTTTTGTAACTCTTCTTCATCTTTGGAATCACAACTCATTATATTTAAATTCTTCCTACTTTTTCTTCCCTTTTGTTCAACTTAAACATCAGCACACTCATTATTCAAGTTTGCAAACTGAAAAAGGAAGCACAAAAAGACAGCTGTCCATGCCACAGTCCTAGTTTAGATTTTATGTGTGTAAAAATGATGGAGATGTGCCATTTTTCATTGTAGGATTCATGTCACTTCATACTTACTGTCACTCTTATTCTGTATATCTAGGCATGGTGGTATATTTCCTTGTATAGATGCAGTTGATACTAAGAAAATGAGATTTGCTGCTATGGTAGTTGTCCTATTTCTAGAAAAGACATTTACTCACTTGAGTCTTCCCTATAAAGCTATCATAAAAGGAAAGAACATTTTATAGATACCTTGAATCAATATATGCTATATACCTTATATATTAATATATATAGCATATATGCTAAATTTAATTATATCTCAGTTTCTCTGCTAAGCTTCTAGCAAACCTGTTGGCATACTCCCACTAAGCCAGAACTTTGTTGTTTTCCATTTGTGGAAAAATATTTATATCACTATTTAATGTATTTAATGGTAATCAAATTTGAACTGAAGGTTTTCCATAAACTTTTGTGACTGTCACAACCTGAAGCTAGATATTACAGATAATTTAGTACGTGAGACTGCATTTCATACACTAAGGATATGAATATACAACCAAGGAAAATATGATGAGAAATTCTAAGCTTTGGTATCAGCTGTTCTGTTATTAAATTTGAATTCCAAAATATATTTTCAGAACAAACCACATTCTATTATGAAACACTTGATCAACATATATGCTTCAAATGCTAATTGAATTTGTAATGATTATAGAATTATGTACATAAACGATATATTTTATACTTAGAAAGTAAAGTGTTTACAGATTTGTTAATCTTTTATGAATATATGTCAAAGCCAGATTCTGGAGGAAGAAGGTATTTTGTTTACGAAGACAAATAATTCTTAAAAGAGAAAACTTTTTTTTTTTTTTTTTAATTCTTTTTGGGTTTTTTTTGCCCCCTCCATTTACATTTGTATTTAAATTTTTCTGAAGTCCTAGTCAGTGCAACAAATCAGATATACAGATAAACCTGAAAGAACACTTGTAATTAATTCTTTATGTGAATTGTGAAGTTCTAAAGCAACACAGAAAACTGATATACAGGTCTACGCTTTTTGATGTATAACTACTGTTAGAGCCAAACTCTAAGTGCCTTTTGTTGTTGTTTTATTACAGTTTGTTTGTAAATTTAATTTCAAATGGAAGCCAAGCACTTAACTCTCTTGTGTGTCAGTAGCACAAAAGAAATAAGAAGGAAAAAAGAAAGACTGAGAAGAGCCACAGTTCTGGAAAACTAAACATTAAATTAAAATGAGAGGTGGCATCAGGGCCAATTAACTTGTGCATACCACTATTTAGCTGCATGCCATTTGGATTGTTTTATAGTTCACAAGTAAAATGAAGTTTCATTTGAGAACTGCTACAGCACAGTTTGTTATTCCTGCTATTACAAACTCTGCAGAAATAGGACCCCTAAGTCACCAAATCACTATCTAGCCACAGAACACAGAATGTTTGAAAACCTTAGAAGTCATCACTTCTTTGACAGGAGAGTCTCCATGACAAAATAGATCTAATGCATCTTCAGCATTTCAGAGTAACAAAATTTCCATGTACGAAAAGTGCAGTTGCTTCATGTGCAGTAAAACCTGAACTAAATATTTATCATTTCTTAAAGTAGATGTTACATCTGCCTTCTCTACTCACCCTAACAAAATATTCCTCATTCTTGTTTCTGTATCTAATACTTGGAGTTACGGAAGTAGTTAATCAATCCAGTATTTTGGAAGACAATATTTTACAGAGTTAATTTTAAGATGGGTCAAATAACTTCTAATGTTGATTTCTCATCATTGAAACCATTCATTACACTATTGTCTAAGTTTCTTAAGAAAAAGGATACTTTAGGGTGTGAAGGAAAGAAGAATCTAATCAACTTCAACAGAACATAAAATCATTAGCTATTTTTTAAAATATCCATCAGTGAAGTTAAGCACAATCTTTTTACTAACATTTTATTTACAACAATATTATGACATTAGTGGGAATACAAATTGAGCTTAATATATTGCTCTGAATTAAGTGAGGTAATGACCTGATAATTTCTATACAATCATATTTTGATTGCCAGAGCCATGGATGTAAAATCTACCCATCAACTAACATCCACAGCTTTTTCCTCTTCTCTTCACTAAAGTTGCTGGAAACATGAAATGACATAAAACATTTTAAATAGAAGATAAAATAACATAAAAAATATGAAAACTGCTAAGAAACAAAAATCACTGCATCAAAATTTGGACCAGATTTGTCCTTCTTATCAGAGTCAGAACTTTGAGACCCATCTCCAAAAGGTCCACCATCACAAGTAATTCATGTCAAATTAAAATTGTAATACAAGTTCTTGGCACAGCTGTCAATGCAGGCTCTCCTTCTGCCTCTCTGTAATACTGTAGAGTCACAGGCTTATTGACTGGTCAGACCCTCCTATGAAGCCCATTCATTATTTGCATCCCTGAAAAACAGCTTTGCCACTGACAGCACAGACTTGATCCAATGCAAACTTGAGAATACCTGTCTTAGTGCTACAGAAAAAACCATCACTCACAAGCAGTCAACTAAAATCACTTGAAAAAATCAGAATGCTCCTACAATTACAAACTGTTTGCTGAACAATTCTCAAATGCTCTCATAAATATAGGAATATAAAAATTTACTATCTTGATTAGAACAATTAAGCCAAACACACAAAACTTAGTTTGAGGTATCATTTAATGCATGCAACAGCTGGTGAGAGTGGGAATTTCCTGCTCCGTACTGTAGAGGAAGAAAAAATAGACACTTAAGGAGTTGCAATTTATTATAGACTCAGCAAAAGCTGGTTGGCATTAATCAGTAAAATCTCTATAATATTCTGCCTCCAAAGCAGCCTTCTCAGAAGTGCCCTAACACTTCAGTACAATGAAGTAACACATATGCAATACAGTGGCTCTACAAAAATCAGCAATAAAAATCTCAGACTAGGAAACACTTATATGTAGGTAAGAGGGTGATTAAAGGCTGTGGCAGAAGAAAAACAGACCAATGGACTGGAACAGAAAAAAAAGGTACTAGCCAGGGGGCTGGAGAATTTGTTGGGCAAGGAGACAGGATGTCTACATGGGTGGGGAAAGCACTTGGAGAGATTGAGACTGTGGAAAGAGACCTCTCAATATCCAATTTCTAAGGATTAATCAAGGGTTGTAAAAAGTTGGATGAAAACTTTTCAGATTTGTCTCAAGGTTCCTATTCCTTAAAATTGTACTCATTTCTTAGCTTCTAGTTCCTCCAGGATAGTGTGCCAACTTTCAGTACTTGGAGGAAAACTATTTTCCATCTAAAGCAATATATGTTGTTTGGCTTCAAGAACTGGTTTAGAAAATCTGGCTCTCCACATCTCAGAGACCTTCCAAGATGCTGGGATGTATCCCAAAACATAGTTGTAGGACATATTATCATATTCATCTCCTTATCATTATCAGATTTATCTTTTATCTTATTTTAGCCAAGACTGTTTTAGTCTGGGACAGTCCCAAAACATTTTGTTAATCCACGACTCCAACATGTCTGCTTTGGCAAAGCAAAAGTAGGACAAGTGCTTGGGTCAGTCTTAATTTTAATCAATAGTAAAGTTTTAAATCTCTTTTAAGACATGTCTCCACAGGTTAGGGTTAAATGACATACATATACATGAGTTCCAGGACTACCACAAGTGAAAGAAAATGGGAAAAATATTTTTGGTCAAAATTTGTTTTAAGCTGCATAGAGATCACTGCTTGAACCTAATACACTTTTCTCACATCAAGGAAAAAAGGTCTATTAGTTGTACCCTCTGTCCTGGATGAAAACCAAACCAAACCATAAATGATAAGAGATCACAGGATGACAAAATCACAGAATGGATGAGGTTTAAGGAACCCCTGGAGATCATCTATTCAAATCTCAAGCGGAGCTCCCCAGAGCATATTACCCAGGATTTTATCCAAATTGCTTTGGAATATCTCCAGGGAAAGAGATTCCACAAACTCTCTAGGTAACCTGTTCCAGTGTTCATTCCCTCTCACATAAAATAAGTTTTGCTCATGTTCAGATGGAACTTCTTGGTTCAAATGGGTTTGATTATAGAGCCTAGTCTGCTTATATTTCTCTGTGTAAACACTATATTGTGTAAAGCAAAGCCTCTATGATGAACTGCATAACATATTTTGTCTTCTTGATCATCTACTGTCACAAAATATTTTTGTTGAATTTCTAGTATACTTACTTGAATGTTTATAATTAACGTCTAAGAAGTGAATATACATATGTTTATGCCATACTGATATTTGTCTGGTGTTCCAAGAGGAATTCTTCAGTTAAACCTGCAGTAGGTTAATACCAACTACTCTGTAAAAGAAAGGTGAAACCTGATTCCTTCAATGGCAAAATTTCATAATAAAATTATGTTTTCTGGAAGGGTCATCTGGAACATCTGCAGAATATGGATGTGAAGGATTCCAGATCAGACGAAAGCTGCAAATTGAGACAAACTATTTTTTTCTCTTCTTCCTGTAAGAGAAATATTTAAAAAATCAAGTTCATTTTGCACAGTCAGATGAGTGTATGGTAATCAAGATACTAGCATAGTTATAGAAGGCATATCATTTTGATAACATTATTTTTGTCCTAAAGGCTAATGGTAAGGTCTCTCCATCTGCCAAGAACTCTGAGATGTGTTCTAAGTTAGCTTTGAGCAGATTTTCCATCTCACTGAAGATAAGCATCAAAGGAACATCATTAAGATTGTAAAAATCAATCACATAGAATATAGAAAATACCAAAATCTTACATGGCATTTCCAGAAGCGGCAGAATGGAGATTGCTATATGACCTTAATGTAGAACATCATTGTGCAGATCTCAATTTCCTCCTACTGTAAGAAGCATGGTTTGTATTTTCAGGCAGCTGAGAACTGGGAATTGTATCTGATACCAAGATTTATTATTCACACCTCAATCTGCAAGAAGCAAAATATTTTTATTGTAGATTGTAACAACAGATTTGCTAATGTACATTTCAGGAATCATCTGCTTTACTTATAGTTTTTGATAAATAAGATCTTCAAATCCTTTCATGTTTTCATTACATTGACATATTTTTCTCTTTAAAATGATGAATGGCTATATTTGAATTTATTTGTTTCTTAAGACCTGTAAAAAAAAAAAAAACAAATAAACAAATAAACTGAAAAACCCACAAACTAGGAGGTAAAGTAATAGTCGGTTCAAATTTCTCATCTGGTTACTAAAGTAAATTTAAACAATACTCAGGTCTACTGTCACACTGACTGGGGAAAGTTCCGAGTCTATTTAATTTATAAATGTCTCCTCTCTCCACCTAATAACTCTAATTTATCTCAGAGTAAAAGAAGTTTAAATGTTAATTTAGGTTCTGTTTGTTGGTCAGAATGGTTGCTGTTAGTTTAAACATCTTGTTTAAATCAAACAAATGATTCACACATGTAACAAGATACAAACTATGAGTCATCTCCTGAGAAACTACAATACATGTATATAAATACAGCTTTGATATATACATTAGTATTTTTGTTCAAGAGGTTGTATTAAATTCTTTGACCAGCACATCACTTGACAAGCTCTCAGTGGTTTATTCATTGCTGTTCGTAATACTGTTCAATTAGTTAGAGGTTATTCAGTACTTTTCATTTATTTATTTATTTATTTATTTATTTATTTTTAAAATGGTACATGAAGCCACAGAGAGAAACCAAAAATTCCTTGTGGAGATCTCTAAAATATTTTTATATCTGTTCTTTGCCTTGCAGTCTCTGATGTAAATATAGATGTATATGTTGCATATGTTTAGGACTCAATTTACATCAAAAGGTAGTGATTGAGCAGGTTCAAAGCATCCCCGCTAAAGCATATCATCCTAGAATATTCTACCATTAATTTAAATGAAACAAACACAAGCCAAAACCTTCTCCATATTTTGTAGAGCTGTTATGTAAAGCAGTTATGCAATCAAACCAATAGAAACCACTGAGTTGATTGGGACTACATATACAGGTGTTGGGGATGGGGACTACGGGATTAGAAACTTGGTGTATGTGACAAGCGACATTGAAGTGAGTATAGCCAACACTCTCTTTGCTCCTCAGAGAAGATGTATGGTCTTAAAGCTATCTGTAACTTTTGTATCTTCTCTTACTCCACATGGATGGGATGACCCCATCACAGTTTGCATTTATTTTCACTTCTGTATATCATGAGACAAAATTCAACTACAGATAAACCATTGATATTTGTATCGTGGGAGGTAAAGAGGGCTGAGTAGTGTGGGACTATCACTTCTCTTGCTCTGCTGGCCACCCTTTTTTGGACACAAGACAAGATTTTGTTGGCTTTCTGAGCTACAAGCTTTTTTTTTTTTTTTTTTTTTTTTTTTGCTGGCTTTCTGGTTCATGTTAAGTTTTTTATCTACCAGGACCCCTAAGTCCTTCTTGACAGACAGTTCTGAACACATATCTGGGATTGCTCCTACCCAGGTGCAACACCTTACACTTGGCCTTGTCAAACCTCATTAGGTTCACCTGGGCCCACCTTTAGACCTTGTTAAGGCCCTTTTGGATGGCATCCTTTCCCCTTTTGTATCAATGGCATCACTCACTTTAATGTCGTTCACAAATTTGCTGAGAGTGCATTAGATCCCATCATCTATGTCATTGATAAAGGTGTTTAAGAGTGCTGGTTCCAAGACAGACCTCTAGGGGACACCACTCATCACTGACCTCCACCTGGTCGTAGAGCCATCGGCAGAAACCTCTGACTGCAACCATTCAACTAATTCATTATCCACTGAATAATCCATCTTTTGAACCTGTATTTCTCCAATTCAGAGATAAGAATGTGATGTGAGACTTAGTCAAAGGCCTTGCAGAAGCCTAGGTATATGATATTAATTGCCCTTCCTTTGTCCACTGAAGCTGTCACTTCACAGTAGAAGGCCATTAGATTGGCATGACCTTCTCTTGGTGAAGCTATGCTTGTCGTCCAGGATCACATGCTCATCCCCCATGTACCTTAACATGTCTTCCAGAAGGATCTGTTGCATGATATTCCTAAGCACAGTCATGAAGCCCATCAATCTGTTGTATCCTGTATCTTCTTTTCTCCTTTTCTTAAAAATGGGAGTGATATTTTCCTTTTTTCAGTCACTGAGGACTTCTCCTGATAGCCACGACTTTTCAAAAATGATGGACCATCTTCACAACTGCATTGGTCATCTTCTTCATAACCCCAGGATGTATATAGTTGGATTCCATATGCTTATGCACATTGTGTCTCATGAATGACTTGCTCTTCTCTAGCAGTGGGAGGGACTTTGCTCCCCCAGCCCTACCTAGAAGTTCAGGGATGTGAGGGTCAAGATAAGCCTGTCTGCCAGTGAAGATCAAGGCAAAGGTGCCTTGATCATGCCTTTTCCATTTCTGTATTAGAGGGGGTACTCTCTCTTTGGCCTATATCTTCTGATCAATATACGTGTAGAACATCTTCTTGCTATTATTCATATACCTTGCCAAGTGCAGTTCTGCCTTGGCTTTCCTCATCCCATCTCTGCATGTCTAGACAACATCCTTGTATTCTTACTAGGCTTCATGTCACTGCTTCCACTGCCTGTGCATGTCCCATCAGTTTGACAAGAAGGATCTGGTCCAGCCATCTTGATTTCCTGCCTCTGCTGCTAGATTTCTTACACTGTGAGACGGAGAGCTCTTGTGCTCCCAGAAAGTCATTTTTAAAGAGTTGTCAGCCTTTGTCTCTTAGAACAGTTTCCATGGGGAAGGTCAATGTAGCAAAAGAGAGAAAATACTTACTAAAATATTATATCAAAGGGAATATAAAAAGCCATGAGTAAGATACATTTATTTTAAAAAGGAAACAGTAAATCTGGAATAAAAGTAAATTCTTGACCCCAAGTGCTGCCACACTTTGAGCTTATTTCTCAAGGATGACAAAAGAAGACTCAGAGTGCAGTATATTAAGAACTAGTCCAATTAGATACCCATTACATGTTCAAGAGGAATAATCCATGACCCAGATGGAAGAGGGATGAACGATCTAAAGACCTGTTTTTTATTTTTTCCATGTGGCTCATTTTATGATTATGTCAAAAACTAAATTAATTTTTCTGTCTCTGAGACGCATTAAGTATTGCATCTTGTTGGTTTTTTTTTTTCTTTTCCAATTTCTAGAGCTCCTCTATTTCTTTGTTTATTTATTTATTTTTGCATAGAAAATACGTGCCAAAGTTTTGGTGCAAAAAATGAAGTAATTGTTTGTAGTCTGAATGCCCCCACTTAATGGTACTAGACGTTATTTGATAATGCTGGAATATTAATGTTGGGAACTGTTGGGAAAAACAAAAATTTGGTTCTGAAATTGGTACTCGATGTCCAAAATTAAAAGGGCAGTATAATTTTGCTTAATCTATTCAGCTTTGGTTGCATTTTAAGAAGAGATAATAGTATAAATGTCAATGGGTACAACTTTCATGGAGAAGTTCAGTTCCACACCTTTTCTTCATACACATTTCCATGTCAGAAGCTCTTTAACAGCTTGCCACTTGTTGCCATCTTGTTGCAAGGCAACACAATTTAACAGAATATTGGCAGGAAGGTTCAGCCTCTACTGCCATACCAGCAAACCTAATAAAATATGGTGCATTACTTTCAGAGCAGCCCTCATAAAATATATAGTATAAATAAAGTATATAAAGTAACTAAAATTATTTTAATGTTTTTTTATTAGAACATATAAAAAAGTGAACAACAACAACAAAACAAAGCCCAAACTAGTGGGCTATATGACCTTGCTATTTTTGTGAAACTCATTCATCAAGCAGGCTCAGTGGCAATGTAGTGAGCTCTCAAGGTGTTCAGTAGAGACTTCTGATGAAATTTTACTCTTCTTGTACTTCATCCTTCAAAATTATTATCTTGTTCTCAAATATACTCGCTGCCAGAAAGCAATGATACAAATAAGGTGGCTTTGTAAAATGAGGACTATTTATCTCTGGTAAGAGGACTTATAAAAGTCTGGTGATCACATTTTTAATTATCACATTTTTAATTGCAACGATATACATTGCATTTGAAAATTGACAAGTAATGTATTCATGTTGGTTAAAAATTGAGTCACAAATGAAATAAAATTTGAATGGCACTCTTGAAACCTATTCTCAGATTCCTTTATCAAAATGGAAAGCATAGCATACTATTTTTTTGCTGTTCACAGGACTGTGTTTAAATAATATATAAAAATCCACTAACTTCTTCGCCACAACTTGAGTTAGCACTTCACTGTAACCTGTGCCCTGGTTTCAGCTTGGATATGGTCAAGAACACACTGGTGTTTCATTGCTGCTGAGTAGCTAGGCCAGGCCACTTGGTGAGACAGAGCTGCTGCAATGATGGCGTAGGACTGTGGGCAGCCACAATGCTAGTTGTGCCAGGCCACCTTTGACTTGAGAGTTGTGAGTTGGACATGCCTACATGCATTGGGCATAATGACCAGGCTAAGGGGGGGGGGGGGGGGGGGCTAAAGAGGCGGGGTGGGGATGGATGGACAACAATGACACACAAGGAGTGCACCATCACAGTTGCCAGCCTATTTTAGATGGGCTGATTTTCATCACTGACCTTAAAATCAATGGTGTTCACTTCTGTCTCATAAATGAGTCTATGTAGAAACTTTCATATATCTTGCTATTGTTATCTGGGCTATTACACTAATCTGTGTAATGGTCTCTTTGAATTTCTACAGAATATTAATGCGCTTTCTTTCCGCTTTATTTGGTATTTGTATTTAGAGTTTCCCACAAATTTCTGGCTAAACCTAGTAATAGAGAAAGTTTAGCTACTTAGGTAACCGAAAAAGTTATATGATGCCTGTTCCTGCTTATCAGCATCTTATTATAAAACAGAAAGATAATAACCAAAATATTCATGTCAAAATAAAATGTCAAAATATTTAAAAGGAAGGAAAAGACTCATATTTGTTAGCAGATAACTTTTACAATAGGAAGCAAAGGGAAATCATCCATGTTTAAAAAGTAGAATTGCACTGAACAGCAAAACTGAGCAATTCTGTACAGCAAATTCTACGATTATAGCAAAATTACAACCTGATGCATTTCTGAGCCTGCATGGAGACTAGAAAAATAATTCAAAGAACTGTGATCTACCAAAGATCTTTTCCTTTAGATCTTTTAAATGTCACGAGGATTCAGCCTTCCTTCAAAGTTCTCTAAAACTGGGAAAATTTGAGATAAAAAATAAAGGAAGACACTTGAGTTTGTTTATCAAGAAACAAGGAAAGATGATTAATTGAAAGTTGGGAGTACAATTTGCATAAAATTAACAAACACTGAGGATAAAAATTTTGTAAAATGGAACAGCTGATACTGATGGTTTATTGCTTCCTCGTGAATGCAAAATGGGGGAAAATAGAAGCAAGAACTATTTGTAGACAATGGACTGAAACTTCTGGAAAAGATGCTACAAAGATACTGCTCATCATAAAAATAAGTTTTGAAGAAAATATGCAATCAGATACATAGTCGTGATTTTTATTTATTTATTTATTTTCTGGAATGTTGTCTACTTGTTGTAGAAATCGGTATATATATGTTTATTCCGTCATGCTATAGAATATATAGGATGCAAATAAATAGAAATTTTCAGTTTTTTTTTTCCAAGGCTTAAAGATTTGGATTTTGTTTGTGCCAGAAAAGATAAGTGGGTAAAAAACAGAAAAATCTTACAGTCTTTTGAACAACTGGCCCTCAGGATTGCCTGAAGCTTGTTGAGCTGGCAGCTAACAGGTAAAAAACAGATCCTGACTCTGAGGGAGTCATAAATTGATGATACTGACGTGATAGAATATATTTGCCAGCTTCTTTGCTATTTCTTTTTCTCTCATGTCCCTGAAATCCTAATTCCATGGTGTTTTCATTATCTTGTGGTCAAAAGAAATTATATATACCTCTAACACTGGTTTCTATGTGTCTTGTATATGTATATGTGTATGTATATGTCTTTATGAAGTATCCTTTTCCTTTGTTATTGGATGTTGCTGCAGTGAGTTTACTTGTGTGTGCCTACATAAATTTATTTGCCTTAAATGAAGTAAAAATAAATAAATAAGAATGATATATGAAAGAAATTCTCTCTTTTTGCACTTGCGCTGTGTTCACCTACATACAATTAACTTTTTTTCTGCAAGAGCTGATTAAAATGGCAATGGCTATTTTTAAATGAAATGTATTTATTGGGGAAGTTTTACTGGGGGGAAAATAAAATAAAACAAAACAAAACAACAACAACAACAAAAAAACAACCTCTGAAATTTTTCAAATTCATCACACTGAACTGGGTAAGAAACGATAAAGGCTGCTGCAGTTAATGATAAACAAAATAACAATAAAATAAAATGCAACATTCTTAACAATAATGCAAAACAAAGCATAAAAACACTCAGAAAAAAAAAATGAAAATTCATTAGAAGGGACATTTAAATTGCATTACCTCTCTGATCTTAGGAACCTGTTGTACATACACATTATGGTTCTAATAGTATACATATAAAACAAAATTATTTATTTCCTTTATGAAAAAAATTAATTATTCCTGCACTCTAAATTTCAATGTAATGGAAATAAAGACACACAGCATTTACAGAGATACTACATAAAGTTTACAAAATCAGGTTATAAAGTCCCAGAATTAGTATTTCTCACTGGCTACAGGAATGAATTGGAAGGAAAGGAGGTGAATTTTAATAGTAAGAGGAGTTTTTATTCAAACTTAAGCATTCGTTTCTTACCTGTAATATCCTCCAGAATTTCCTTTTCATGCAACTTGACAAAAGACTAATGCTGTTTCCCCAGGGCTATCTTTTAATTTATGAATCCTCAGTAAAAAATATTGCAGTTGAATCTTATTTTCTATTAAATATTTGTGTCTGCTATAATTTTTCCCATCTACAGTACCACCACAAACTTATATTCCCTATCCACTCTCCCCCTTCCCCCCCCCCCAAAAAAAAAAAAAAAGTAAAGAAAAAGTAGATTGTTAGTTCATGTGTAAATGGAACAGATAATAAATGAAAATTTAAGACTCTTAGGAAGACATAGGTCTTCTGAAAAGTTGAGGCAGCAATGACATTTTATCACTGCCCATTATGGTAAGTGTCTGCACCTAAAGCCAGCTGTAAAGCTAACAAAACTAGTGCTCATACAACTGTTCCCACCTGATCAACAGAAGTTAGTTAATCTTCCATTCTGATGTTCCTTTCAAAAAATGTGAGTAAATCTAAATGTAATTTAATGTTACAAAGAAAATGAATAGTCGCAGAGAAAGAATATGCACTTCCAAACTGCAGTATAGAAACGGGAAGGAACAACATGATAAATATCATTGTCACCAAAACTGACAGTTAAGGGTTATGTTTACATTCATAAATATTTCACATTGCATTATAGGAATCAATTTAAATATTCACATTCTAAAGAACAAAACAAATGTGTATGGTAGCAGTTAATCATATATTTGCATTTTGCATTTTATATGTTAAAACTAATAATATACTGCTGCTAAAAAGCTTGGCAAGAAAAATTACTGTGAAGTATTCATCCCCTGATCAGAGCATGAAGGAGCAAGTTGAGAAATCTCTGTTTCTCTGGAATGTTCATGGTACTTTCAGTTTCATCAGGACAATGCAACATAGCTAGAGGCAATGGTTAGAACTTCAGGAAGCCTAAGAAAACTTTTGAAAGTTCATTTGTTGAAGTTCCCTGTTTCTCCTCAGATTCTCTAAGGGAAATTGAGATGAATTTGAGTGTCCTATTCTTTGAGAATAATCATTGAAGTATGAGGGGTTATTTGGGATCAGATCTATGGCTATGTGTAGCACAATATTCCTGCACTCCATTTCCACAGTGAGTAGAATTAGTATTCGAGTGTTTTGTTGTTGTTGTTTGTGGTTTTTTTTGTTTGTTTTTAACTGTTCTGCTTCCTGAGAAAGAAACATGGGATGGGAGAAACACATTGGGTGCTAGAGCAAGTTTCAGATTACACAAAGTGCTTAGTTGTTGTATTTCGAGTGTGTGTGAAACCTGAAAATTTCCTCAGTCAGTGTCTGACCTCTGATCCAATAGAAGCATCCTTTTATTCCTCCTGTAATACTCAGTGAGAAGAAGCCTCAGGCAAAAATGCCTCATGTAACATTCTGCTTTC
This sequence comes from Alectoris magna, assembly GCA_030625065.1. Classification (NCBI taxonomy): domain Eukaryota; kingdom Metazoa; phylum Chordata; class Aves; order Galliformes; family Phasianidae; genus Alectoris; species Alectoris magna. The sequence goes on from CM060561.1 coordinate 15,624,093, forward strand.
AAGTAAAAGCTTATGAAGGAGAGAGAACTTGTCCAGGCTTCAAGGTACCTATTAGCTTTCCCACAGTTAAAGCCTGGAGTCTGCATTCCTTTGGAAAGTTTTGTAATGGGAGTGAAATGGTTCTGAACTCAGAATCACCCCTTCTGTCACTGAAAACTCTTAATACATTTAATTATATAATTACAAAGTTACTGCAGTATGTTAGTCCAGCTACCTTATATACTTGACAAACAATGAAGTTTCTGCCATTTCGGCCAGTGAATTGTTACTTACGATATTCTGATACAGCAGGGAAATACAATTATTCCTGTGTAAGAGTAACAAGGCAAATACTAGATATAAAACAAAGGCCACTAAGTTACGGTTTGCAGAAGCAATCCTGCAGGAGGTTGAACTACACACTTAGGCTACATTGCAGACCACATGGCATACTAGCAACGTTTTCTGGTTTATCTGATTCTGGATTTTCCATGTCCCACCTACAGGCAAAAATGCACTTTCAGTTTTAATCCAGGGAGAGGATTTACAGTTATATTAGCACCTGTGATCTGATCCAGTTGAAGGAGTAATTTGGTTGCATTCCTTGCATTCCTTGCAGTTGAACCAAGTGTCCTTCTATATTTACAGTGTAACAATTTTCTCTTCTTAGGAATTAGGAAAATAGAATAGGCAGGATTACATAATCCTGCCACTGGACATATTCAGCGGCAGAATGTAGCATTCCTAGGAGAGCCAGGACCAGAAATTGACTGAAAATGGCAGTCACCTTTAGGGATTGTCTTAAAGCAGGGTCACAAAAGCAGGTTGCTCGGATATATATTATGGCCAAGAGTGAAAGATCTAGAGTGCCTTCAACTATCTCTGGTTTTACTCACATGTATATTGCAAGAATTAGTTTGAGGCAGAACAAAGTGTGATTAAAAAGCTCACTGCAATTTCACTACAATATTTGGAAAGCAAACCTTTTACCAGGTAGTTCTGCTATCAGAGTCTTTGTAGTTAACACTGATGACACTGGATATAGACACAGACAATGCTTCGCATGCTACTTAACCTTTCTAGTGAATGAGTTCCTACTATTCTCCTCTGCTAGAACTTATTTTAGTTAGCCTGACAGTGGTAATATACTAGCATACTAGTGCTGGCTCCTACCATACACCGCGGTAGGTATAAACAAATAAAAGATGCACTCACAAATAAGAGCATCCAGGCCCCAGTATTGTCAGGTATTTTTTTCTGCATTTGAATTAAATAACTAATTTGCATGTGCTTAATGCATCATGATAAGTTAATGACAGATCATACAGTTCAAATATTTTCAAGTTAAAAGAAAAAAATCAAATAAAACAACACTGGTCTTCTAGCAATTAAGTGATAGTTGTTCTGTTGTTTTATGTTCCACCATCTAAAAAATATATATATATATATTTTCTTCTTTCATACTCATTACTGCTTAATATTTTCTCTTTGAGCAGTAGAAGTACAGAAAGGATATGTACTTTGTGCATCAGAAAAAAATGACACTCCTATCAGACAGCAAATCAGACACAATCTTCAGAGAAACAACTTTCTGGGTAGGCCACTGTTTGTTGTTCTTGGTGGTGGTGTTTTTTGTTTTTTGTTTTTTGTTTTTTTTTTATTTATTTTGTTTTAATTTCCATATCTAAGTAATAGTGCATAGTGCATAGTGTTTGGAATTTGAGTTTCTTACCAAATATACTACCTATAGTACATTTAGATGTAGAAATTAAAAATAATTATGGAGTAAATCTGACTGATTCTGACTAGTCTGAGATCCACTAATCAAACCTAATAAGCATATTGAAAGCACTACTAGGAAAATGTGATAAGTTTAAAACACTGGAAATTTCATTTACTTGTTCTGGGATTCCATAGATAAGTAAAGGCATTACTGAATCTCACATAAATGGCTGTAATAAATGTAAGGAGAGGAGACAGGAGGAAAGCATAGTGAGACTACAAGTATTGCCAGAGGCAAAATAGTTCCAGGGAAAATTGAATGTTTGCAATCTTTACCCCTATGTTTACCCCTAATGTTGTTTACCCTGTAATGTTTACCCCTACTATTGAAATCATTCCTTTACCAAGGGGAAATCAACATTTTCTTCTGTCACTATGTATTACTTTTTTTTCTTGAGATAGAGTTCATTTCACAGTAGAATGCAGCTCAAAAGGCTGGAATTACTCTCGGTCATTTTTCACATCAATCATATAGGAAAGCTTTTATCTTGTACTCTGGAGAATGGTAGATTTGGATAGTACTTCACTGTCAGTATTCCCACTGGCATAAAGAAAAGGTAGAGTTACCAGCAATACAATGGGGTTTGGTATTTGAAACTAACATTAAAGCACTTGTGTTGCCGTAACCCTACTACAACACACTTGTGTTCCTTGCTAACCTGATTCCTGGGTGGGCATATAGTAGGAGTAGTTTCTGCACCATTATTTGTAACTATTTATTTTTGTAATTAAAAAAAATATATATATATATATGGTTTACAATTTTTCTACAATGAAATCACACCTATTCCACGTTTACTTACTTATTTACTTAATTAATTAATTATTAAATTGAAATTGTTCTTAACCTGAGACAGGAGAGTTTTTCAATAAAAATTGACATTAATGTCTCTGTAAATGAGAATACTCTTCTCATGGTTGAAAAATATCTGTATCACATCTCCAAATCCTGTGATTTCTAAGAAAATTCTGTTCTGTGTGTAAGTGTAGAAGGCTTCGTGCAAAAACATAATTGACCTTCAATATCATTTTTTCTGTATCCTAAACAGTCCTAAACCTTACAAATGCCAAATATTTTTTATACTCTCTTAATGACACTGTTTACAAAGCGATCTTTGTACATTCTCACCTTATGATAAACAAGAAATATAGACTGAAAAATAAATTATCATTAATAATATCTCAAAGCTAAATTTTGGATGTCCTGGTAAACCAACAGTGATTAAAAAGTCTCTCTTAAGTGATGTTTGAAAAAGCAGATTGCCTACTATCTTGATTGCTCCTAATGCTGAAAGTCTAGAGAAGCTGTTGAAGTTCACAATGTCTCACCTTTGATACAACAGTTTGATTAGAAACCTGCATCTGTCATTTTAATATATTTTGGTTTTGTCTACATGTTTAATTTTGTGTTTTCCATTTCATCAAATCACCCAACTGTGCCACAGTTTTCCCATCTATTCATTCACTGATTTTTTTTCCGGAATGGAACTGCTTTCTCAAAAAAGTAGAATTCTAATGTTTTGAAGAATGTTCTTCAGATGGGGAGGAACCAAATATATATATGTGTATATTTATATAATTTATATCTTTGTATATATTATTTATGTATACGTATTTATACAATTTATACAAAGATATTATTGCAAGTTTAGTAATACACATGTTAAGATTGATACATATTAATAATGAATTCCCTGTATGTCACTGTATTACCATATACTTTTAAGGAATTACTCAGAATTTGAAGAGAATGAATGAATGAACTAGAATGAAATCTCTGTGATGAGGATTGAGAACTGGCTGACTGTCAGAGTTCAGAATGTTATGATCATTGGTATAGAGTCTGATTTAAGGCCAGAAGATATGGCGTTTCCCAGGGGGTGGTGCTGGGCCCAGTCTTGTTCAACACCTTCGTCAACAATCTGGATGAAGGGATAGAGTCCACCCAGCAAGTTTGCTGATGATACAAAGCTGAGAAAAGTGGCTAACACAGCAGAAGGCTGTGCTGCCATTCAACAGGACATGGACAGGCTGTAGAGTGGACAGAGAGGAACTTGATGAGATTCAACAAGAGCAAGTGTAAAGTTCCATACCTGGGGAGGAAAAACTGCATACATCAGATCAGATTAGGGGATAACCTGCTGGAAATGAGCTCTGTGGAGAAGAACCTGGCTCCCTGGTAGACAACAGGTTGGCTGTGAACCAGCAGTGTGCCCTTCTGGCCAAGAAGGCCAATGGTATCCCGGGATTAATTAAAAAAAGCAAAACCAGCAGATCAAGGTAGGACATCATTCCACTCTGCTCTGCCCTGGTGAGGCCACATCTGGAATGCCATGTCCAGTTCTGGGCTCCCCAGTTTAAAAAATAAAGGGAAATTGGAGAAAGAGACCAGCAGAGAGCCACAAAGACAATAAAGGGCCCGGAGTACCTCTGGAATGAGGGAAGACTGAGAGACCTGGGACTCTTTAGTCTGGAGAAGAGAAGGTTGAGAGGGGCTCTCATAACTGTTTATAAACATCCAAAGCATGGAGTCAAGTTGATGAGTGAGGACTTTTTTCAGTGGCACGCAGCAATAAAACAAGGGGCAACAGGTAGAAACTGGAACATGGGAAGTTCCATACAAAACACAAGGAAGAATTTATTTACTGTGAGAGTGACAGAACACTGGAACAGGTTGCCCAGAGAAGTTGTGGAATCTCCTCTGGAGATATTCAAGACTGTTCTGGATATCTGCTGGTACAACCTACTGTAGATAAGCACCTTGAGCAACGGGATGGACTTGATGGCATCTAGAGATCTCTTCCAACCCTTACAATTCTGTGATTCTGTGAAATAACTATACTGCATTAACTATAATGTGCATCTTCTCAGTTACTCATTTATTTATTCTTACATTGGTTACATGATATTTTCATTAGTTAATGAAATGTAAATACTGTAAACAATATTTCTTTTAGAACAACGTACTCGCACTACAGTCAGATTTAGTCTGCTTATTGTTAATAAATGTATGATTCTTTAGAAAAAAAAAGCGGATTTTTAATTTGCTTGATATGCAGCATACTAAACCAATTAAATTAATTGCAAATAAATATGTTGCTTTATTAATTTCCAGAGATATGTGTTATGCATTCTGTTTCTAGTATATTGAGTTAAACATTACACAATAGCTATTTGTTCATTGTAAAAATAACCTTTAATTCAGCAAAATCAGTTCTTGTATCTCTCCCTATGAGAAAACTAAACTAAATAACATAGAGATAACAAAATTATTTCCTACTAAATACATACAAGTTGAATTTAATTCTGAGTTAGGGAGGCAGATTTCTTTTATAAAATTAGCAGAGATGTATCAATCTCTTATTTCTTATTTCCTGACTTAAGATCAAACAATGTCAATCTCTAGATGGAAAGGCTTTAATACAAATAAAATAAACAATCGCTGGATAAAAAATGAATTTTTCTATTTAATGTTTCCTTATCTTCTCCTTGAATTCCTTGAATTATTTTCAAAACTGAAGTTCTTAAAGACATTATTGATATTTACCCAGGAACAGAAAAATGAAAAAGTATGACAAAAATTATAAATTAAGTTAAAGTATCTTTAATGAATTTGGTATCAAAGTGATTCTAAAATGCTTGAATTAAAAAAAAAATTGTTGCTCTTCATTCTTCTAACCTCTCTGACAATATTCTGTTTCCACACATTCTTTGTATTTCTGGATATGGCCAGATTTTGGCAGGTCATACAGCTCAGCACTCAGAATATGCCTGTGCACAGTATGAACTCTGGATCTGTACAACAGAAGTTCTGCTCTGAAGAACTAACGCTCACGATTGTTGTCAGACCATACCCAGTACACCACACAAAACACAGTGCTGACAAAAGCACGCTTTAAATAAAATGCTGGATAATTAAAGACATGATGACTCCCTTACTCATAGAGTGACTAATGCTTATATTATTTATCCAGAAAATGAAAAGGATGTTTTTTTCTCATATAAGTCTCCACATTTTTTCTTTCAGCCAGCCAGTCATTCTCTTTAAGAGTGACAGAAGTGTCAGCAAATTCTCTGCCTCTCTTAATAAAATTGTACAGGAAGGTAAAAAAAGAAAAAAAAAAAAAAAACAACACACAACAAAAAGAAAGCACTAAAGAAGGAAACAGATGCATCATAGTAAGGGGAAAGATCTGCCTACATTTGCATCATTTGTTAATTATATCATCCAGTGACTAAATGAAAAAAACAAAATCACACATAGTTTTATCTGTGAAAGCATAATGTAATGAATGAGGGCCACAAAGATGGTGAAGGGCCTGGGGCATCTCCCCTATGAGGAACGACTAAGTGAACTGGGTCTGTTTAGCCTTGAGAAAAGAAGGCTAAGAGGGGATTTGATCCAGGTTTATAAATACCTGAGCTGTGGGGGCCATCGTGGTGAGGCCGGACTCTTTTCAGTAGTGCGTGGGGACAGGACAAGGGGAAATGGGATGAAGCTAGGGCATAGGAAGTTCCACACAAATGTGCGAAATTACTTCTCTATGGTGAGGGTGACGGAGCACTGGAACAGGCTGCCCAGGGGAGTTGTGGAGTCTCCTTCTCTGGAGATATTCAAGACCCGCCCGGACGCCTAGCTGTGTGACCTGCTGTAGGGAACCTGCTTTGGCAGGGGGGTTGGACTCGATGATCTCTAGAGGTCCCTTCCAACCCCTACAATTCTGTGATTCTGTGATTCTGTGATAATCTTATTGTACTCATTAGACAAAGGTAATAAAAACGCTTAAATGTAACCTCTTTATTACAGTTTATTGATTTCTGCATACTTTTAATTAGATGCAGAGAAACAACATTTCTGTAAACAAGTTAAATAGTGTGAAAACTTGATATGAATATTATCTATGTTCTGAACAAGTACAATTATTGCCTGTGGCTGCAGACATTTAAATCTTGCCTGATGAGCCCTAACTACAAAACATCTATAATGCTCAATCCTTAAAGAAAAGGAATTGTCCGCTAGATATTCTTCTGAAATACTTTGATTCTCAGGAATATTAGAGCTCAGCAAAACCTTCCCTGGATGAACTATTAAGACTGAAAGCCTTCCTTCTTTTCATGATTAGTATAAAGGTTCTAATTCGCAAGAAGACTGGCATTAAATTTTGTTCCACAAAACTTTATTCCATGTTGGAAAGCACACTTACCTCCTAAATGGCTATGCATATAAAATTAGAAGCCTATACCAAAACATTTCATTTTGTGAATTCTGATGAACCACCTGTTTACCAACAGAGAAATATGTATGTATATTTTTCATTACTTGTTACTAGTAGTTATTATTGAAAATTTCACAGGAATGGAGCTGTACTACTTCCTCTGTGAGCTTTCTATTTTCAGAATCTACTTGATATTAAAGAATCTGTTTGCCACCTGGCTAAATTTGATTGCCTCATAGCTGAATGAGCTATTCTTACTTATTATTCTTCTTCCATACAACGTTTTTTTTGTGTACCATATATATATATATATATATATATATATATATATTTAGCAATTGACAATGTTTAAGGATATTTTGTTTTCTTATAGGCAAGCTATCTTGGAGGCAATCAGTAAAATAATAGCATCACCTGTTATTCTGCCTGGTTTGTAGTTATTACTGTTTCTTCTATCTGATATTTTTTTAGTTTTTAACGAAATCTTCCCAAATGATTGCCCATGTAAAAAGTGCCTATTCTCTTTTGACCTGAAAATGACCAGCCATTTTAATGATAAAAGTGACAGTAAGGATAGTTAGGTTCTCTTAATATTTTCAGAAACCTCTGGGGAACCACATTTGTGTCTGCTTTACCCCTGAGTACACAGTGCTTTAAGGTAAAATCACATAACATTTATTAATCTAGCTAGTATTGGATACTGTGGGCAATTAAGTTGTTTTTTCCTTTGTACCTATCACTGATTTATTCCTGGTTTCCAGAAGGTGTCAATCAGATTACCATGTAAAATGCGTTGCCACTGTGACATTTCAAAGAGTAGTGGAACTGTAACTGCAGAATGTTCTTTCTAACAGTACATTTCTCTGAAGATTCCAGATGATTTTCAGTTGCTTACAATGTGAAAAATTGGCATAAAATCGTAAGTTGTCATGCCTACCTTTGTGGCTGTATATTGCCAGTACACTAGCAAGTAAGGAAGGCTATGTAATAGCAGTTCTGGAAAATACATTGGAAAATCTCAGAAAATCCACTGATAGGAAGTGCACTAAGATAACTTTATTTTAACTTAGGCACTTAAACCAGGACCACCTTGGAAATTGGAAATTGGTTTTGAAAATGAGACATACATAACTGAGAGCACAGGACTCCTCACTGCATATGCGTTGAGCTTTGTAAAACAGAAGGGTGAGTGGTTAGTGTATATGTGCTTATATATGTATGCATGAGAGAAGCAGGGGAGGAGAGAGAGATGGTCAGTAGTCCCTTTACCAGATGCTTTTTTTTTTTAGTAGACCTTTTGGATTGCTCTTTTTGTGCAAAAAAAAAAAGGACTCATTCTAGGAAGAGGCACGTTATATATATATATGTATAAATTTTTCACCACCCGCAGTGATTACAAAAAGAAATTTATATAGTCAGAAGATATACTGCCTTTCTGAGTTGTGTCATTTGTGTTTTGTGAATTCCTTGTTTATGGATGGCAAGCAGTACCTAGAAAAGCTCATAAGTATATAATGGGATAACAACTCTATATAATTAGATGAATCTTATGTATGGTATCCAAGATGACTCCATTCATTGTACAGGATTTTCAGATGTTGGTTATGTCGTTGCAATATTTTCTGATAAAGTACATGCTGATAGGAAGATCTTGATTCCAAAATATTTTTATTTTTTACAGTAACTCCTTGTTTTGATTAGACTGCATGATTTTCTGACTGTATGAAGGAATGGAACAAATTATGAAATTTTATTTAATGATGTATAGATAAATTTATTATTAATCGGTAGCATTGTGAAATTCTTAGATAACTCTTGCAACTACTGTATTAGATTTTATCCAATACATACTTTTACCAAGATATTTTCTTTGCGATAGAAACAATATCTAAAAGAATTAGTTTTTCCATTTGTTCACTTGTTAGTTTTTTAGGTCTTTCTTTACTTGTTTCATTCATAGTATATCTGATATTTCTGATAAGCAGATTTCTACTTCCTCTGTCTGTGATTCTGCAGCATGTAAACTACTAGAATAACAAGGAAATACTAAAATTCAAATACAATATTCATTGATTTCTTCTTAATTCCCTAATGTAATTTGCTTAATATGCTTAGTAAGACATTATCTCAGGATCTGAATTCTTTTTTCAGAAACTACATTTTCTCCTTAAATAGATCATTGTTTTCCTTAGCACGCCTTGTTCCAAATGGAAGTTTCTTTCTTTTTTTTTTCTTTTTTTTTTTCTTTTCATTTTCTACCACTAATTAATGTTATTCTTAGGAAATCTACTACTGTTTGTTACTATTATTTTTACTGTCACCATCATCATCAGTTTTTTTTAAAAATTATTTTCTAAGAAATTGACAGCCAAAAATTCCATCTTCCTACTACAGAATTTGAGAGCTTCTCATCAAGGACAACCAAATTATGTGGAAAAAGCCATATGTAGGAGGAGAAATAAGATGTTACTTATATGATGATTGACATGTTTGATCATATGTACATGTGTGATCATATAATTTGTTTTTACTGCCTTTCCGCTACTTGGTTTCCCATGTAGAATACTAAATTCCAGCTTACTAACACAGCAGCAACCTTTAAAAAGGTCTTTGCTCTCTTCACATGTCACAGTTTATTTGAGAAAAATAATTTAGTATTAAGCAAAGGAAAATATATAGCGTATAGAAAAAAAATATTTTTTCAGATACAGTACAGTAGCAAGAAGATTTTCCTATAAACTTCAGTTTTACAGATTATTGTTTATTGCAAGAAAATAGTACTGTACCAAATCTGTGATAGATATGACATAGGTTATTGAAAACCATTTATAGAGCCCTATCATTTTACAGACATGCTAAAACATACTGAACAATCCTGTGGCTCTCAGAACAACAGGATAATAAATTGTCCCTTTGTCTCATAACTGAATAATATAAGAAGTCCTTTCTTCTATGTCACTTGTTCTATAATATTAAATTATAAACATCTAGTATACTGTTCTGAAATTTCTTTCCTCAAATATAAATCATTGCAAATTGGTGTTGTGTAATAGATAAAGGCTAGATCTGAAACCCGTAGATATTTTTGTCTTTGTAGGATTAGGATCTCTAGGATTAACTTTCAAGAATAAATAAATATTAAAAAGAGAATTAAATAGAATATTTACTACTTACTTGGATGAGCTTTTCCAATAAGATCAATAGAATGATTCACATATAGAACTCCCACTTGTCCTGAATTGAGTGTCATAAACTGTCTAACTTAAATAAATGTTAGAATCATATGTTGAAAATGAAATGTTATGTAATAATATTAACCCCTCCTATCTATTTCAAAAAATGGTATTATGTGAAATACAAGAAAGGAAAACCCACTTGCTCCTGTGTTTGCAAAAACATATTGGAGAGAATAAAGAGAGTATAAGAAATATTGAGGTCATGGAGAAGCAGATGTCACAGCTTGTGCGTATTTGTACAACAAGATATATTCTTGCATTTGGAAGTGAAAAAAAAGTTACCACCTTTTAACTGAAATCAAAATTGAGTGATATTTTATATTTTATATTTTATATTTTATATATATTTTATATATTTTATATATATTTTATATTTATTTTATCCCCTCCAACCTCGCCTTGAACATGTCCAGGGATGGGAAATTCAGTTTCTCTGGGCGACCTGTTTCAGTGCCTCACTTCCCTCACAGCAAATAACTTTTTTTCTATCTAATCTAAATCTACATTCTTTGAGTTTAAAGACATTATACCTTATCCTATTGCTACACTCCTTGATAAATATTTTCTCTCCAGCTTCCTTAGAGGCACTGTTTAGGTACTGGAAGAATTGTATAAAAGGGGTTAAAGGAATTCTGTTTGAAGTGCCCAAGTAGTAAGATGGATGCTAAGGCAGCATATCAGAATGCTGTCTATGGTACATAATTGAGAGTATATGTATTGTGTCTCCTAAAGTGTGCCATGAAAGATGGAATCAAGATGGATAAAAAAAAAACTTCACAAGCTGAATCTGAAACCTACTTTATCATAACCTAGGGAAGAATTAAATACAAGTTTAATTCCAGAAAAAAAGCTACTTTGTTCACACTAAGAAATAAATAATCTGGAAATAATTTTTGTAATATTTATTTTTTAGTATTTAGATGATCAGTAGACCAACACCTGGGCCTGAATATAAACTATATAACAACATTGATGTACTTTACACTTAAAAGTTGTTTCTGTCAAAGGAACACAGATTTTCATCTATCAAAAGCAAGCGATAAGATTTTAGAATAAAATCTTGAAACACATAAAAAGAAGAGAAAAAACCACAGAAGTCTACTTGAAATTTTCCTGTATACTTAGTGTGTTTTCAAGATTCTTTCCAAGCCAACTTGTAGCCATCATTGTGAGGCAGAAGATATTATGCACAATTTGTCCCAGTTCCCAATGATAAATCTTTCACTAGGGAAAATTTTTAAATCTCTGTTTGCACTGGCTATCTCCAGTGAAAAACATATCCAAAAACATATAATAGCTCTCTACTATTACTTTTTTCTTATTCTTAATACAGTTTATTCCATGGTATAGTTGCACTGTTAGCTGACAAATGCATTTCTCAGCCAGCCAAAGCTGGCTGAAATTATATTTTTGATGTAATTTTCCATTACAAGATCTTTAGTTTCATTTGACAGTCTGTACTCCTCCAAAGTAAATTGCTAACATAAGTCACTAGAGGTGGCACCAGTGGTATTTCAAACATTTCCTGGTTTTCTGTAAAATTTTTAATCTCACCACTATATGTTCTAGTATTATTATTATAAGAAATATTTATCAGAGAAATATTATGTTGACTTTGCAGTGTCAATGTAATTATTCCATTTTTTATGGATTATTTTTTTTTTTTCAATTCCAGTTATTACAGAGAGAACAAACCACAGAAAAACAATACAAGATATGTTAGACAGAGATGGTGGACAGCTTGTTTTTTCTCTGCTTTCTTCAGCAACAAAGATAGTTTAAGGGAAAGTCATCAGGGTGAAAAAAAAAGAATTCCCTAATAGAAGGAATATTTACACTAAAAGTGTGAAGCATAATTTTAATATTCTAGTGCTTAGGATGAAAGAAGGTGATGTCTGACCCTATTGATTATGACGGAGTGACTGAAAGCTCCTATTAACTCTTTTAGGATTCTTGTCCTACCAGTTACTGAATATAACTGTTCCTGAATTTTAGACCAAAAGTTTAGGAGAAACTTTCACATTTGAGAAAAAGAATTAGACAAATTTTTAATGTTTTCAATTTCCATTTAAAAACAAATGTTCTTAAAATGTATCTCCACAAACAACGTAAGGCTACATAGACTAAATGATATTGAAATGTTCAAATATGATAGTACCATTCTATGTTTTCATATAATTTTTATAGATTTTCATCACAGTCATTCTTCCAGCATCCATCAGACTGAAAGAATAGGAATTGAATCTCTCAAGAATAGAATTCGCTAAACAAAGAAATACCATTATTCTGTTACCAGTAACTCTACAAGAAAATCTAGCACCAGGTAAAACTAGATTTTCCTCAAGTGTTTTTCAGCTTCCTGACACAAGTTTAAATTTTCTCAAGAGGAAATTTAGAGGGCAAAAATATATCAAAGTATTCAGTAAATGCTATTTTTTAATGTGTCTGAAACTATTTTCTAAATATGTGTTTAGCAGATTCATGACACATTTATATACTTTCAGGATACTTGAAATTCATAATTTTTATTATATACTACAGACTTTCTTATTTTATTGTAAGCTGCTATTTTTTTCTTTGAAAATGATTTCATTGGAATGGACAGAGTTTCAAGGATGTGTTTGTTTTATTTTTGTTCTTGCCCATTTCTATCTTAAAAAAGACTATTATTTTGCTAACACAGCCAGTATAGCTTTAGCTTTCTTTGCTGTAATAACAGCACTGAATCACGCTCAATTTTTTTTTTTTTTTTTAATTTTCTTTTTTTCCCCAAGGATTTTTTGTAAAATAAGAAGTAAACCATAAACTCAGCAATTATGTGAAGAACAGTGTGATGGAGATCTTCACATCATTCATTTTCCCACTCTGCCTCCATATGTGTATGGACACTTGAGATGGATCTTGGATATACTGCATTCACAGAGGGCATGTGAGAACCTCCCTCATTATTCTGTACCCGGAAACATAGATAGTTTTGGCAAACACACTCTTTCACCTCAACAGGCATACACACTCTTGTGCACAGGCACCCTTGCAGGTCAATCTTGTCCCTGCTCCCTGTGACTTTCTGGTTTTCTTCCATGTAGTATTCAATGTGTTAATAATGTAAATTAATAAGAAATGGTAGAAAATCATAAGCCAAATTTAAGCACAGAGGACTAACTAGTGTCTGTTACAATGTCACATCGTGAAAAATAACATAAAGGTGTCATTCCAGATGGCTTATGAGGGTGGATGGTGATAGGACAAGGGGGAATGGTCTTAAACTGAGACAGGGGAGGTTTAGGTTAGATGTTAGGAGGACATTTTTCACTCAGAAGGTGGTGATGCACTGGAACAGGTTGCCTAAGGAGGTTGTGGAAGACCCATCCCTGGATGCATTCAAGGCAAGAATCATAGAATCACAGAATCGTAGGAGTTGGAAGGGACCTCTAGAGATCATCAAGTCCAACCCCCCTGCCAAAGCAGGTTCCCTACACCAGGTTGCACAGGTAGGCGTCCAGGCGGGTCTTGAATATCTCCAGACAAGGAGACTCCACAACCCCCCTGGGCAGCCTGTTCCAGTGCTCCATCACTCTCACCATAAAGAAGTAATTTCGCACATTTGTGCAGACCTTCTTATGCTCCAGTTTCTGGCCGTTTCCCCTTGTCCTGTCTCCACACACTGCTGAAAAGAGTCTGGCCTCGCCACTTTGCCCCCCACACCTTAGATATGTATAGACCTGGATCAGGTCCCCTCTTAGTCTTCTTTTCTCAAGGCTAAACAGACACAGTTCACTTAGTCTTTCTTCACAGGGGAGATGCTCCAGGCTCTTCACTGTCTTTGTGGCCCTCTGCTGGACTCTTTCCAAGAGATCCCTGTCTTTTTTGTACTGGGAAGCCCAGAATTGGACACAGTACTCCAGATGAGGCCTTATCAGGGCAGAGTCAAGGGGGAGGATCACCTCCCTTGACCTGCTGGCCATACTCTTTTTAATGCACCCCAGAATGCTATTGGCCTTTTTGGCCACGAGAGCACACTGCTTGTTCATGGCCAACCTGTCATCCACCAGGACACCCAGGTCCCTCTCTGCAGAGCTCCTCTCCAGCAGGTCATCCCCCTGTACTGGTTCATGCTGCAAGGCTGGATGTGGCTCTGGGCAGCCTGGTCTAGTAGTTGGTGCCCTGCACATAGCAGGGCAGTTGAAACTAGATGATCATTGTGGTCCTTTTCAACCCAGGCCATTCTATGATCCTATGATCCTATGATTCTATGGTTCTATGATAGGAATTCATTTGAGCTTTATATTAATCTTGTACCTAAAACAATGAAGCAGAAATTGGATGACGTATACTGCCAGATCTGCAGTGATAAATGACATCAGTTTAAACATTCTCTTTGGTTTAGTAGTGCATATGCATTCTAAACTATATGACAGAAGACTGAAAGAAGATGCACATTCAGATGATTGCAGTGAGGACTGCAATTTTGACATCAAGATGGACTTAAGTTGCGAAAGTATGATCTTCCCACACCATGTTCCTTTGGTTTTATTAATTGGGCTTAACATGATAAACTAATAAAATGCACTGTATGGAGATTATGCCTGCAAATCAGTTGTGTTTATAATTAATAATCCTACCATATTAAAAACCATTTTAAGAACTTTGAACTGACAGTATTTTAATTAGTTCTGTTACATTCTGTAAAGTCCCATAAAATTTACAGCTTTATAAGACTAGCTTTGGAGAGTCGATATCACTGACAGCTCTTCACGGTTTGATAGACAGTCTGAAAGTATTAAGAAAAAAAAATATCTAATGTAGTAGAAATAGCTTGTATTTTCTTCAACGCTTAGGTAAGATGTAGGAACAGTTCACTTAAATTAGGGTAAAGAGCAGAGAAAATATGACATAATCTGAGTTCTACTCTTTAAATAGATACCTGAAATCCATTTGGTTTAGAAACTGTACTATTTGTATGTATAATACCAGTTATAATGTCAATTTGCCAAGAAAGGAACAATCAACTATAAAAGAAGATTTTTCTTCCATATTGTCATGTCCTGCTTGTGAGGGGAGGAAGGGGTGATTGGATTCAAAAATCACCCTTGTTACGTTGATGTAAAACAATACTTAAGGTTCAAACACAATAATGAATTTTAATGAGAATCTCTGTACTACAATTATCTTAAAAGTACTGGCACTCTTACAATTGTATCTGTCTAAGCTGTGCAGCTAAACGATATGACTTTATATGAAGTCAGCATAAGTCTTGCATTACTTAACCACTTTACAAGAGAAAAAGAAAGGGGCAGGGTGAGGGTGGAGAGAGAGAAAAATGAACAGAGAAAGAGATCACCAGTTGGGTTCCAGCATTGGTCCAGCCAGTGAGGGAGATCTTCCATTTGTGAGTGCTCCTGTCATGGTTTTATGGTCACCAGTATTCCATATCATAACATCATGTAGTGCACTGGGAATTAAAGTGTTAATGTCCCAGTTCAACATACTAAAGTGAAGACACTACGTTCCCCAGAAGACTATTCGCTGTGCTGATATCATTCTTGCACAGGGGGGAAAGCATATAAGGCGCTGTCGGGTCATCTGACTTCCTTTCACTTTCCTTCATCGCTCCTCTGCTTCGTCTCTCCTCTCTGCTGCCCAGCTACACGTGCTGCTTCAGCATTACTGTAAGGCCTACAGCTTTTTTTTTCCCCGATACTCTCTTGTTGCAGAATGGCTAAAAGACCAAGGGGGCCATGGGTCTCTGGGGGCATTGTACGAGCAAGACAGAGTAGGCAGCAGTGAGTACATGGCCGTGGGATAATACGGCCTGTTGTCAGTGGAAATGTATCGGCTGGTTGCAAAAAGCAAGGTCAGCCTGTCTTGCTTTAGTGGGAAACAACTAAGGAGGGAACTAAGATATGGGTAGAATGAGGGGAAGAGCAGACCTTTGGGCGCGGTATCCTAATCGTTGCTTATGGTATGTTGCCATGGGAGGTAAACAGAGGTGGTGGGTTTACAACCAATTAGCTAAAACCAAGAGTAATTACAACCAGTCAGCTTGAACCAAGTGTACGTAGCCAACTATAAATGCAGTGTGACCACAAGTAATAAATGGAGTTTTAGATGCACTCATATTGAGTCCTTGTCATTCCTCCCCCACATATCTGACTAGCGAACAGCTCAGATTCTGGGCCGAACCCAGCCACATCCTGCGGCATTCTCTCTCATTATATTTAGTAAACTAGTTTGTTCCTCCTCAACTTCCTTAACCTCAACAGTTGCAGCTGTTTTTTTCCTTTACTATTTTGGGGTCCCTGGTTTCCCTTTTCCAGAGGTGTGGACTTTGCGAAGTCCCTCCACCCCACTAGTCATGGAACCGGGCTGAACCAGCCTGTAAATCACTGACAGCTCCCCTCCAGAAGTTTCAAAGTATCAAAGCCTCCCAGAGCTTCTCTCATATAGGGTTCACCATCACAAACTCCTCAGTAAGTTCACAACAAACTAGTCTGTAATACACAATTTTTCCCTAAACACTGATGCAGTCTCCACAGGGCTCCCTCCTTCAAACTATGTCTTCAGGCTTCAATCTGCTGTCATGGTGACGGTTTTATCTTGCCAGCATTTGAGACAATTCCTGGCATACTACAGATAGATAAAGTGTTTTTCATTTGTCTGTTACACAAACACATATACATATATACACAAAACACTTACGTATGAATGAGTCTACTGGATAGACTTGTATGTATGTGCAGTATGATCCAAAGTTGAATATAGATGAAAGCATGGGCATTGAGCATTTTGTTCTCCCTTCAGTACTGTTCATGTCATGAAAGTACAGCAATGTTAGAACTATAACTTATGATGAATCACTTTTCTAAAATCCTTCTGCTTGCAACGGAGAGAAGTGAATTACCTTTCAGAAGAGATTTTCCCATCAAAATATCTGTCTGACCCTTCACATTGATCTCAGAAGAGACTAAGTAATAGCAAAGCCATATTTTAACTTTTCTCTGGTTAAAATCAGGTAAAAATAATCCTGCAGCTGACCCTGGAACCTGTTTATATTGTCTATCACAACTAGGAAGTGCATCTTTTTTTACCATTTACAAAGTAACAGTGAGTGTCCACTATAAAAGATAAAAGTTCGATTCTTCTTGATGAATTTTTCCTTTACCTCAGTGTTCCAGATAGATAACTTTCTTATTTTTTATTTTTATTTTTATTTTATTTTATTTTATTTCACTAGTGAGGCATGAAAAACATCACACTAGGATCCAACCTACAGCTTTTGAGAAAGCTTGCTCTTTTGGTCTTTCTGACATGAGAAAAAATTGAAGAACTATTTTATATTTGCCAACAGGACAGATATGATGGTAACCCTAAAAGAGCTTTGTCCATGCTACAGTGGTCTTTCACACCAAGACTGATGTAAAATTGTGAAATTGGTGTGATTGGCCACATGGTTGATATTCCTCTAGTGAGGCATAGATGATGAAGTGAAATGTGGAATGTGCCCATCGAAGAGCTGCTAATGCACCTGAGTGCTGTTAACACTGCTGTCTTAAAATGAGACAGGGGAGGTTTAGGTTAGATATTAGGAGGAATTTTTTCACACAGAGGGCGGTGATGCACTGGAACAGGCTGCCCAAGGAGGTTGTGGACGCCCCATCCCTGGAGGTATTCAAGGCCAGGCTGGATGTGGCTCTGGGCAGCCTGGTCAAGTAGTTGGCAACCCTACACATAGCTGGGGGGGGGTGAAACAAGATGATCATTGTGGTCCTTTTCAACCTAGGCCATTCTATGATTGTGTAATTCTATGATTCAATGATTCTATGACTCTATGATTCTACGATTCTATGATTCTACTATAAAATGAATTATTTGTTGTTTTACAAGGAAGGTTTAGTTAATAAAAATAGAGAATATCTGAATAATCTTACAGGTCCACGTGAGTGAAAAGGGAACTTTACGTAGAAATACTACTCTGTATAATTTTACCTCTTTTTTTTCTTTTTTTTTTCTTTTTTTTCCTGAAGCATATATTAATAACAATATGAGCACAGAGGACTAAAATCAACCTTTCCATTTATTCTGACACTACATTCCATTGATCTAGCCTGAGCACTGGTGGAATCTTTGTCATCTGCTAGTAGGACATAAATAACCTAAAGGCAATGCAGGATGCTAGTAAGTCATGTGATGTAGCGAAATACAAATACATCCCCCCCCCCTGCATTTGAGGGGGAAAAAAAAAAGACAAAACAAAACCAAAACCATAACAGATACTGCTTTTCAGAAGTGATCTTTATTGAACTTTCCAGTTCTGAAAGTTTGTAATTATGACTGACTCAGCATGTTCTGAATTAACTTAATAAAAAATAATATTGTACAGAACCTGTAGAAGGTAGAAAGAAATCTGTACAATTGACTCAGGCATACAAAGATAAACAAATTAAGAAATGATAAAAATAATTTATTTCCTTAAAGATGATGCAGCATTGAGATTTCTAATGTCAATCTTTAAGTATGAGTTGTTATCACTCTATTAAACATCCATAATGAACTAAAGCATTTCAATCTGAGAGGTATATTTTATAATATAGTGGCGGGATTCGAAATACATCTAAAATAGTGGAAATTTAACTTATACAATTTTTAAGTCTCACAGACTTCACTGACTGCCATGAATGTCATGAATATGTCTGATCAAGCCCTAAATAAAGGACAACAGTTCAAAGAACAGTTCAAAGAATAATAAAAAAAGAATATGGAAGAACTTACTAACTAAATTTATTCCATGCCAACTTATGTGGAATGAAATGAGAGACAGAGATGATAGGAAAGAATTTTCACATAAACAGCCTTCTAGAAAATTCTGGTCATTACCTATAAAAATCTAAAAAAAGAGAAATGCTTTGTTTTCCAGAAGAGAGGAAAACAATAGTAATTTTAACTCCCAGGGTGCTAAAGCTTCAAGGTTCTTTCCCACCGTGTAGAACTGCGCATCTAATGGATAAATTATTTTCTGCCACATTAAATATTATGCAAATACAAAGAGAATAAAGCCTTTAAATCATTAGATACATTTATTATAGCACTTATGGTAGTTGTAGTCAGAGATCCCCGTGAAAAATTACATTTGGATTGGAAAAACAAAGCAAAGCAAATTGGCATCTCTGTTTTCTAACACAAACATCAAACATGAGAAATATCAATTCACAGTACCAATTCAAGAGCAATCTCAAGTCATGTCAACCATCATATTTAAACCAGTAATACTTTGATAACAATATTCTATTTTTTTTTTTTTTTTTTTTACTTTTAGAATATATTTGATGCATACTATGTATACAAATTATACTAAAAAAAAAGTTTATATGGTAGCTGACTTCATATTCCTACAGAAATAAACTCCAATTTGCTCTTTTTTATTATTATTATTTTTAGCTTCTGTGATTTACTTTTCTGCTTTATTTTGCAAATTATTGTAATTCAGCAGGTTTGACTAAATTTTCCTTTCTCTTTCACACAAAGTACAGTTCAGATTTTAATCGTTCTGTTAAATAATATTCATTGACTACCTTATAAATGAAGAGAAGTAAGAGTTTAGCATGCGGGATAATGTAAAGACCAGTACAGAAGAGTTGTTCTGGTCCCAGTATTTGATAGAGCCAACTATAAAACCCAAACTTCCAAAAATCCTCTTTGTGGTTTAGAAAGCAAGGAATTTTCAAACTGCTTTCACATGAAATGCAAGTTACATTGAGAAAATTGCAAGTGTCACAAAAATAGATGATGATACACAACACATTTCAATCAAACAATGCCTGTCTGGATTTTGCTTATAGTTTTTATTATACTTTTATTTTGTTAATCTATACAGTATCATAAATGGGAAAGAATAACTAATGCCTTTTCTGAAAAGCACTGCATTTGATATGGATGTGAATGCAGGGAACTATATCAAAAGATCTTCTACTTGATGATATCCAAGTAAAATGGTGACATTTGCAAATCTTCGAAGTTTTTGTTTTTTAGTTTATAGAATATTGTTATAGGCAATAAATTCAAACATTTGAGTTCTCTTCAGATAATTATAATTTATAAACTACGATATATACTTTAACATATACATATAGCCATTCTACCTGTGAAGTTGTATATTAATCTCTCCAGGAATGACAGAAAAGGAAGACCACTACAAAAGTGTAAAGCATGATTTTTCCTACATTTCAAAATTATGTAATTCTGGAATTTCTACTCAGAAGCATACAAACATAAAACATACATAAATTATCAGGAAGGATATTGATTCTTTTTTGAGAAAGAACAAAACATTTTCTTTGAGCAATGATATTTTATATACGGTAAATTGTTAAATCATTGAGTCAGAGAATCACAGAATCACTAAGGATGTAAAAGACCTCTAAAGTAATCTAGTTCAACCACCAGCTCTTTATCACCATGGCCATTAATCCATATCCCTATATTTCTTAAACACTTCTAGAGATGGTGACTCCGTCACTTCCTTTGGCAGTCAGTTCCAGTGCCTTTCCCCTAGTGCAACTTGAGGCCATTACTTTTTGTCCTATCACTGGTTACACGAGAGAAAAGGCTGACCACCACCTTGCTACAACCTCAATTCAGGGAGTTGTAGAGAGCTATCAGCTCTCGCCTGAGCCTCCTCTTCTCCAGGCTGAACAATCCCAGTTCCCTCAGCAGCTCTACATAAAACTTGTGTTCCAGCCCTTTCACCAGCTTTGTTGCCCTTCTCTGGACATGCTTCAGGTCCTCAGTGTCTTTTCTGTAGTGAGGAGCCCAACACTGAACACAGTACTCAAGGTAAGTCCTCACCATGGCCAGGTACAGAGAGATTATCATCTCTCTAGTCCTGCTGGCTACACTATTTCTGATACAAGCAGGATGCCACTGGTCTATTTGACCACCTGGGCACACTGCCAGCTCACATTCAGCTGACTGTTAGCTAACACATCATTGATATCCTTCTCCTCCACACAACTTGCCAGCCACTCTCCTCCTATCCTGTAGTGATGCAGGGTTGTGATTGAAGTGGAGGACATGGCACTTGGTCTCACTAAATCTCATTCAATTGGCCTCAGACCATCTATCCAGCCTATCCAGATCCCTCTGAAGGGCTTTCCTACCCTCAGGTGGATTGACACTTCCTCCAAACTTGGTGTCATCAGCAAACTTACTGAAAGTGCACTCAGTTATCTTGTCTAAATCATCAATAAAGATATTAAATCAGATTAGCTCCAGTAGGTACTTCTGTCAATATCACTAGTGACTGGCTGCCATGTGGATTAAACTCTATTCACAATAACTCTCTGGGCCTGGTCATTCAGACAGTTTTTTACTCAGTGAAGAGTGTATCTACTGAAGACACTGGCTGACAACCTCTCCATGAGGACACTGAGGAAGACAGTGAAAGGCTTTACTAAATTCTAAGTATACTACATCGACAGCCATTGCTTCATTCATTGGGCAGGTTACCTCATCACAGGAGGAGATCAGGTGGGTCAAGCAAGACCTGCCTTTCATGAACTCATGTTGGCTAGACCTGATTCTCTGGTTGTCCCATACATGCCATTTGATGGTATACAGAATAGATGGAGCCAAAGCCAGACATAAGAATGGGATACAGTTGCCTATATAGTTCTATTTAGAGATATCTGTAATGTACTATTTAATGAAATACGACTTATCTCAGAGCTTGTCACAGACTATTATGTATTGAAACAAATTTTAAGTACTTTAAATACTCAAATTTTAAGTATTTTAAATACTCAGTGCACTGAGTATGAAAGTATACACATTCCGCTGCCTCAGACATGAATTTATTCAAGGTGATTCCAACCCCAACCATCATTTTAAAAATCTAATTTGGTAATGTGAGTGTAAATTCACTCATTACCTTCCTGACAATGGCATCTTTTTGCTTTTAATGAAAATGTTCTCTTATTTAACAATACTTTTAAAAGCTGGAGATAGACAAGAAAAGAAGTTGTCCAAGTCTCTTGATAATTTTTAAAAAATATACAGCTTTAGTTTGAATTTTAAAATTAGATATTGTTCTAACTTTGGAAATCATCAATTTTAAGCTAAGACAAAAAGCAGGAATTTCAACAACTACAAACCAAAAGAAAAAAAAAAAAGAAATTGAAAAGTTTTTAAACAAAAAAGTGCTGCTTTACATTTATTTTAGAAGATTCACTGAAAAATTCCTTAACAACTCAGTGTAAATTTTGAATTTTCTATTACAGATTAAGAACTATCACCTGTTATACTAGCCAATATCGTCATTATGCAGGCCATGTTTCCTTTGCCTAAACTATGCCTAATCCCAATTTAAGTGTCTTTCCATGTAACCATATTACAAATGACAAATCCTTTGTTTTATGTCACTGTGTTCTTCCAATACTTTGAAGAGACTTCTAAGACTGCCTCAAAATGCCCTACCATCAGAAATGTAGGCTCCTGTGACAGTAAAATGTATTAAAAGGTATATACTCTGTTCAAATTCCTGCAATAGTCTCCCTCTTTCTCAGATTATTCCCTCGCACAACATTGACACAAAGTTAAACATTACTTCTAAATGCCTACACTACTAGATCACACATCCAAAAAATTATAGACTCGAACTCTACAATTTTGTTTACAGAGGGAGCTGACAATCACTGCTGCATAGCTCCTGGCTCCTGGAAACCTGGTAGAGGAAGGACATTTAGGACTTCAAACACACTCAGTAGATTAAATTCTATGGAATCTGGGAGAATGTTATCTTCTCTGTCTAACATTCATTATGAAAACAAGAATAAATTAAATGGAATATACTGATTCAAGTATGAATATTTTGCTAGACATATGACTTGATACATTATATATCACAGCAACCATTACCATCAAAGACTCACATGAGCTAACACTATCTGTGTTTTGACTTTACTTGGAAGATCATGGGATACTCACTGGTTTCTGTCTCTAGAGCAGTCAGAGTAAATGATCCGTGGCAGAGAATAACAATTTAGAGCAAGGAACAAAAATAAAATGAATTGAATAAAACAGAAATCATTAAAGATATAATAAGTTAAATTGCAACAACATAGAGAGAAGCAAAAAATTCAGAAGTAAAATTTGAGTTTGATCACATAAAAGGTGATGAAAAATGCCAGTAGCCCTTAGGTTATTTAAAAGGAAGATGTTTTCCAATTTGATATGGTAAGGCATTCATTCTATATGGCTTTAGGTAACCAACAGTTAAGAATCTAGGTATAAATTAGAAGGTCATGCAAAATTTTTCCAGAAGTCAAACTGAAGAGAAATAAACACTTTCACATATCGTCTCAATAAAATACAGATAGAGCTTCCACATTATTGCAGTCTGAAGAGTTAATCATGAGACACTCCTCCCTCCCTTTGGGAGAAGGATGGAGGAAGGCAGAGAAATAAACCTGATCGAGATAGGAGAAACAAATTTATTGAAAGAAATATTATATAGTACAGAATAATTAAGAACAATAAATCAAACAAACCAAAATGAAGCCAGAGGAGAAATACAGAGTCAGTTCAAGTCTTTATTGGCAGGTCTTTCATGGTTGGTTTCTTGGAAAAGACAAGAGCTTCCCCCTTACCGAGAATCAGAAGATCATGCCTCCTAGAGCCAGGACTCACATGAAATAGCTGAGTCTGCTAGAAAGCACAGCAAAAAGGAAGTGCATCCAGCACTGTGCTTACGCATCAAACAGCCTGCTGCATGATGCCAGGATATGGAATAACGATAAAACCAGGACAATTGTCTTTACTTTCAAATTCTGTAACTGTACATTATGTCTCAGTTACTAAGACCATTAAAACATTCTGTCTGCTTCTCAAAATGTTAGTTCTGAAATATGAAGACAATAGCAGTTTTAACAGATGTCAAGGCTAGTTTTTCCTCCATGAATATAAAGCTGCAGTTTTCTGACACTGATTCACATCATTATCAAAATCGTATTCATCACTAAAATTCTTAATTTGATTAACACTTTCAAACCCTCACAGAACCTAGTTTGAAGGTAAATTAGATACTTTATCTAAATGAACATTGACTGGACTTAAATATAATGGAATGTATTTAGCATAAACTTACTGTCCATGTAGCGTGGAGAGGGCTTTGTAGTGATTTTAAGCACACAAAAAAGAGGAAGGGAAACAGCATGAAGTGAATTTCAGAAAAGAAAGAGAGAAAGAGAGAAAGAGAGAAAGAGAGAAAGAGAGACAGAGAGAAAGAGAGACAGAGAGAAAGAAAGAAAGAAAGAAAGAAAGAAAGAAAGAAAGAAAGAAAGAAAGAAAGAAAGAAAGAAAGAAAGAAAGAAAGAAAGAAAGAAAGAAAGAGAGAGAGAAAGGAAGGAAGGAAGGAAGGAAGGAAGGAAGGAAGGAAGGAAGGAAGGAAGGAAGGAAGGAAGGAAGGAAGGAAGGAAGGAAGGAAGGAAGGAAGGAAGGAAGGAAGGAAGGAAGGAAGGAAGGAAGGAAAGACAAAAACTTACAAACTTGTTGGTTCTATAATCTCTTTGATTAGTCTGTCACTTAAGATCGTGAAGATCTAAGCAATGCTTTAATGAAATATCAGGAAGCCATCTGGAAAGTCTCCTAGCCTTGCAACAAACCTTTACCTTATAGTTACCTTCCAGAATGTGTGTGAATATCTTATGTTTCTCCACAGGGATAAGTGAAGAATTTAGTTAAATCAAGAAGTGTCTATTATTTAACTGGGAGTCTCAAACTTATCCCTGTCTTCTCTTTTTGGATACAATTTTTCTTTCTGACTCATCTGTCTTGTCCAAGCCTGTTTCCCTTTACCACCCGAACTGCAGTCAGATTCAGATCCTGAAGTCTAACTGTTCTTACTCTAGCACACTTCTCCCTCAGTCTAATGGCATTTCCTGCACATTTTCATGCACAACCTCCTACAGATCTGTCCTTTATTTTATTATTATTTTATTATTTTAACTTCACATTACTCATTTTTTTCATTTACTTTTTTACAATTACTTCAATTACATTATTATTTTAACTTTATTATTATTTTATTATTTTAACTTCCTTTCCAACTTCTGTTGGGGAATTCTAAAAAAATGCTCACAGCCAAGGTATTGTAAGGGTAATCAAGGCTCACAGGTTCCTTTCCCTCTTCTCAAACTTCACTGCCCATTTTACAAGCAGTTTCTGCTCCTATTCAATTTATTTCTTATTCAATTAATTCCCTTATGTGTAAAAAGTGTGCCTCAGCCACATTTGTGGCTTTTGGCCTGGTTTGCATCTTCTGTGTTTTGCTCCTGCAGTTGTTACTAAAGAAATGAAAGAAAAGGAAAGACAAAAATTAGATAAGATTTTCTTTGAGCATCTTGAATCATGTCATGGTTTTCTTTCTTTAGTTATATGCCATGCTTCCCTGTTAATGTTCCTATTATCAAACAACTGACTACAACACATATTTTTTTAATAACTTACAAAAGTGTCCCTGAATCCTGGGTCAGGTCTAATAGCAAACAGTCCTATATATATATATATATTTTTTTTAATGCAAAGCTGGAAGGTAGCAAAGAAATAAATAAGCAAATGTGAACAATCATTCATACTTCACTTATATTACCATTTAAATTAGCAAATGTGTAAAAATCAATGACAATATGGTGAAGTGGTTAGAAATACTCCTTCCTACTCAATATGGGATTCTTCATGCATCTCTTTCTCCCACTTTTCCTTAAGTTCTTAAATACATACCAAAATTGTTCCCTAATTGCAATTATTAACATTCAAAATGTCAAGAATAAAAATAGAGGTAAAATTATAACTGCAGAGGTGTTTTCTTCAAACTTTTGATAACAATAAATAAAATATTTTCCTGGAAAAAAAAATCCCCAGAAATTAAATAAATGATCACATTTTCATTCTATGTTAATAATTATAGGTTTGAAAAAGTAAGTAAAGTTCTTTTGATTTGAGATGCATGGGAAAATCAAGAGACCACTTAGGATTACTCTTCTGCAAAGATATCTTTATGTCAATGTCATTTTATACAACAAGATTTTCAGAGGCATGAATATTAACTATTCACTTTTATTATTAACAAGTAGTGAACATCTGCCTTTTTCAGTTAAATAGGAAAGAGGCCTTTCTCCAAATTCCCTTAAGCTTTTAATCAGTAAAATTAAACCCAGAATCAAACTTAATGCTTTAAAAATATGCAAAGGCACACTTGACAAAGTCAAACCCCACTGAGCATGCAAACAGCAGGAAAAATATAAACAAAAAACACTACTAAATGCTGCTTTGCTGAGTTTCTAGGTCTTTTAACTTATGTTCTTTGCATGGGTTTATCAGGTTTACTTGGATGCCTTCACTCATCTGACTTTCAAGTTGCGACTCAAACCATATTTACAAATGAAATTTTTAAAAACCATATTCCTCAGCCTGACAATACCATTGCTTCTTTTTCATCTAAGGTGCTAGACATTTATTCTGTATATTCTGTTTCCTTGATTGACTTATATTTGTTTTTTATTATCTTTTCCACAGATCTTGTGTGTGAGTTTTGTGCTCTGCATCATGTTCTGGCTTAAGCTGAAGTGAATGAAATTAACAGAATTTTTTCTCTGAATTTCTTCTTGAAAACAAAACATTTCTCAATTTCTTTGCTCTGTGTTATTTTTAACTTCTCCACATTTGATATATTTAATTCAGATCTAAGATACTGCAACTAAATTTTCTCCTCTTGGAACATCAAAACAAAACAGTGAGAACAACAATAACAGAATCCTTTAACTTCTAATATATTTAAATAGCCATTTTCCAGGATATAAAATGCAGAATAATCTTGGGAGAGCATATAATCTAAGACACTACAAATTCTTTTACGTAGTGTTTTACACACTTACTAATGACTGCAACTTCCCTAGATATTCAGTTTATATACCGCTTCAGAGCAATTTTTCACTTAGGGTTCAGCCACGTATAAAACAGGGCTAGTCAGTATGCTTTTACAACGAAGACCTGCATCTGACCACAACAGCCTTATTTTTTTGCCCACATATAGACTGTATTTATGCATTGTATAAAATAATTGCTATGTATATATACATGCCTACGATAATATATCCAAAGCAAGAATGAAACTATAATTATTAATATCATTTTAGATATAGAAATGCATGCAAGGTAAATTTTTAAAACATCCGAATTTAGAAGTTTTTGTGAAGACCAAACTCTGCTAGATTTTCTAGTAAAATGAAGTTCTCTGGTAAAAAATCATTTTTCAGCCTTTTTGGCAAGGTACTCAGCTCTGGAGTGGACGCTTTCTACACCAAAGCACAAAATGGCCTTGGCTGGTGGAGGGGCAGCCCTGTCAGGGAGAAGCTGCCAGGTGCCATTGTGCTCTGTGTGGCTGCAGTGTTCTGACATCGTGGGGGTGGATCCAATAGCAGAAGTGGCAACATTCTCTGTGTGAATAACACCAGCTCCCAGGGAGCAGAGCAACCCAGGAGAAGCATGAACAGGATTGGCAAACAGTGTGCAGTGTGTCAGGAGGGCATGGTGTGGCAGTTTGCATAGGCAGTTCATGCATGGCCAGGTGAGCAGGGAGGGTGAGGAGGGCAAAGTAAAAGAGAAGAAGAAATCTTCTTACAAATATATTAACAATAAGAGGAGGGCTATGGAGAATCTCCATGCTTTACTGGATGTGGAAGGGAAAGTGACCGCTGCAGATAAGGAAAAGGCTGAGGTTCTCAATGCCTTCTTTACATCTGTCTTTAAAGATCAGACCAGTGATCCTCAGGGTACTCAACTCTCTGACCTGAAAGTCTCAGATGGGGAGAAGAATGAACACCTCATGATTCAGGTGGAAACTGCTAGAGACCTACTATTCCACCTGAACTTCCACAAATCCATGGGGCAGGATGGGATCCACATGAGAGTGATGAAGGAGATGGAGGAGGTGATAATCAAGCTGCTCACCATCATTTTTTCAGCATTCCTGGTCAACCAGAGAGGTCCCAGAGGATTGGAGGCTTGCCAGTGTGACTCCCATCTACAATAAGGGTTGTAAAAAGGATCCAGGGAACTACAGGCCTGTCAGCCTGACCTCAGTGCCAGAGAAGGTTATGGAGCAGACTGTGGGAAGACACGAAGGATTTTACTGAGCAGCAGTTGTGAATCAAGATAAGGACTTCACAGAGCAGCAGCTGCGGAGCAGGATAAACAGCATGAGAACCAAGGACACCTCTAGAAAAGAATGAATGGCCTGTGGCTTTGAAGGGGGGGGTTTAGGGTTGTTATTGTAGTAGCTTTCCTCCAATTAGTGTGTGTGATTTATGAACACCCTCGTCTGTTTGCTATAAAAGTATGGCTCTCGGGTAATAAAGGGAAGCATGATTTAACCATATTGGTGGATGTCATGACTTCGGCTGTCTGATCTGACTACAGCAGATCATCTTCAGGGAGATCACACAGCATGTTCAAAACAACCAGGGGATCAGACCCTGCCAGCATTTGTTAGAGAAAGTCAGGTCCTGCTTGAACAGCCTGATTTCCTTCTAGGATTGAATGACCTTCCTGGTGGGCGAGAGAAAGGCTGTTGACATAGTCTACCTAGACTTCAAGCAAAGCCTTAAACACTGTCTTCCACAGGATTCTCCTGTAGAAGCTGGTAGCCCAAGGGTTAGACAGATATACTTTGCTGAGTGAAGAACTGGCTGGAGGGCTGGGCCCAGAGAGTAGTGGTAAATGGAATCACCTCCAGGTGGCCTCCAGTCATGAGTGGTGTTCCCCAAGGGTCGGTATTGGGACCCCTTCTGTTCAATATTTCTACTGATGACAAGGGTGAGGGGATTGAGTGCACCCTCATTAAGTTTGAAGATGACACCAAGTTGGCTGGAAGTGTCAAACTACCTGGGGGAATGAAGGCCCTACAAAGCAATCTGAACAGGCCTGAACAGGATAGCTGGGCTGAGGCCAATGGGAGGAGGTTCAACAAGACCAAGTGCCTGGTCCCGCACTTTGGCCACAATAACCCCAGGCAGTGCTACAGGCTTGGGGAAGACTGGCTCAAAGACTGTGTAGAGGAAACGGACCTGGGGTATTGGTTGATGCTTAGCTGAACATGAGCCAGAAGTGTGCCCAGGTGGCCAAGGCCAATGGTATCCTGGCTTCTATCAGAAATATAGTATTATCAGCAGGAGCAGGGAAGTAATCACTCCTCTGTACTCAGCCCTGGTGAGGCCACACATTGAGTATTGTGTTCATTTTGAGCCCCTCACTACAAGAAAGCCCTGGAGCATGTCCAGAGAAGGGCACCAAGTTTGGTGATGGGTCTGGAGCACAAGTCTTACAAGGACTGGCTGAGGGAGTTGGGATTGTTTAGTCTGGAGAAGAGGAGGCTCAGGGGTGACCTTATCGCTCTCTACAACTCCCTGAAAGGAGGTTGTGGTGAAGTGGGAGTCAGCCTTTTCTCCCACGTAACTATCAATAGGACTGAGGTAATGGCCTCAAATTGCACCAGGGGAAATTCAGGTTGGACGTTAGGAATACTTCTCTGATAGAGTGGTCAGGCACTGGAATGGGCTGCCCAGGGAAGTGGTAGAGTTACCACTCAATAAACTTTTCAAGAAACTTTTAGATGTTGTAGTAAGGGACATAGTTTAGTGGAAAATATCAATAAGTGGACAGTTGGACTGGATGATTTTAGAAGTCTTTTCCAACCTTGGAGATTCTATGATTCTATGATTCTATCACAGCAAGAAGAGTTCAATGAACCTAAAATTTATATACATAAATATATTAATATATATAAAATGAAGTCTAAAATATGCCCAGTAGCTGTGATCTCAGACCACATACCATATGACCATAGATGTACTTCGTAAGAATCAATCCAAAACTTCACTTTAATAAAATCATTATCAGTTGTTACTTCCCTGTATAAATCAAATATGTATCTGAAAATTTAAACCTGAGAGTTTGCAAATTATGTTTTTATAGGCGCCTACATTGAAGTTGGTGAGACTCTTTAAATAGCAAGAAAACCTGTTATGTCCCATAAAAAATTGTTCGTGCAATAAAATTCTGCTTCTGAAACATACAATTTTTGTAGCAATTTGCAATTGGAACTCTAGTGCTGTGAGAATATGTGAGAAAATGGTGAGACTGTATGAACCTGAACTGCTCAAGAGTCTCAGAGGGATTACAGACTGTTATTTCTACATTGTCTCCAAGTGATGGATGAAATTTTTACTACAAGTTAGTAGTGAGCAATAAACATTTTTCACCATTCTATAGAAATGCTTTTCTGTCAATTAGAAATAATTCCATACTGTATTAAAAAGCAAACATTATGTTACTGAAAATAAATTATGGCCATAAACAAATTCTGATGTGATTCTTTGTAACAACTTTATACCTGAAATCCCCATATACACGGATGTAGTAGGCTGGAACTCTTCATAATATCTTTTGTGACAGTATTTGCTTTCTGACTAATATGATGTTTTTATTGGTGGAGGATAAAGAAACTTTGCATTATATACAGGAAATTGTAAAAGATCTTTTACCATTTTCTTCATGTCCTAGTGCTTCTCAGAACTAGTACCCTATAAAATAAGCCAGTGGTCACATCCACAATGTATACTCTCGACCTGAATCTTCCTTGGTTTTAATGTAATGCTTCTGTGATCCTCAAAATTATAACATCTGTTTTTTGTTTGTTTGTTTGTTTTTCCATTCAAAACTGCACTAAATTATGGTAGCAGAGTAAGTGCCTTTGTAGTCACTGACAGATGACCAGAAGAAAAGATTATATGCAGAGAATGCCCTGAGAATTCTTACTGACAATATCATGACCCTGAGCCAGCAATGTGGCACTGCTGTACAAAAGGCCAACACTGTCTTGGGCTGCAGTAGGAAGAGCACTGCAAGTAGGTCAAGAATGCTTCCCCTCTGCACAGCCATGGTAAAATACATCTGAGTGCTGAGTCCATTGCTGTGTTACTCAGTACAAACCTGTCGGAGTTCAGCACATTATCTGAAATATGATAAGTAGCATTTTACAAGGAGATGTTCAAAGGGTTGTGACAGTGAAAAGCGAGAAGAGAAGGCTTAGGCTTACGGAGATCTCATATATGTGTATGAATAACTGATTGAGGTTGAGCGCAGAACTGTAACTATGGAGAGAGATTCTTCTCAGTGGTGCCCCTGAGAGGATGAGAAACAGTGGACATAATCTGAAATTTCACTCAATCATAATCAAGTGTTTGTTTTGTTTTTTTTTTTAACAGAACTGTGAGAGTGGTCTAACACTGGAACAGTTTGTCCAAAGAGGTGGTGGAGTCTCCATCCTGATAGATGTTCAAAACTGACTGAACATGGACCTGAGCAACAGTTTGAGCAGAAACTTTAACTAGATTGTTGTCAGAGACTTCCAGATTCAACTGTTCTGCAGCTTTGTGATTGTATGAGTGGGACACAGTGGGAGCGCAAAGTCTATAGGAGTCAAATTAAGCCCAAACTTGGCAGAGAATGTATTTTCTCCTTGAATTGATCTTAAATAAAAATATATTCCAAGTTTTGTTGAGACTTCCCCATGAAAAGTTCTTTCTGTTTGCTTCAGAATGTGACATGGGATTGGACTGCATATGAAAAACTGGAGAAAAGGAGCACAGGAGAAAAATACAAACTAATCTTACAGTTAAGTGTGTTGTACATTTTCTTTATGCGGTGGCTTTTCTACAAATATGAAGATTGCATTTACCTACTTAAACTCTTTCTGTATTTAAAGTCATGCTTTAACTCCTACCATTATTACCATTACTTGGCACTAAAGGGGCACATTTCTTAAAAGCTAACTGTGATTCAGAAAAAATGAATTAAACCACTGTTAAAAACCATGCATATAAATCGGAATACCAGTGCAATGACTTTTTTTTCCTGTTAGATTAGTATAATCTCCAAATGTTTTCTTTTATACAGCAGTCCATTACTAACTTTCTGTTTGTGTAAAACAGGGAATTTTTTGAAACTACTTCTGCAGAAAAACCCCACACAGTATAAAACATATTTTCTTAGAAGTTCTGAAGATTTTACTTTTCTGATACACCTCAGAAAAAAATACTAGCCTATATTTTCCTCTTCAAATAAAATAAAACATTTAGCTATGAAAAATAGTTGCATTTTTATTTCTCAGTAGCAGCTGAAGTAAAATTACAATGAAAGTTAATACAAATATGCTCAACAAATTATGTGGGTCCTGGTATTACTTCCAGTCCTGACATCATGATTCTAACCAGAGTTATACAGGACTGGTAAGAAATATTTAATATTCCTACATAAGATACATGCTACTTATAATAAAATAAATTAATATCAGATCCTTCTGTCTAAGAGAACAAGAGCCAAAAATTACACCTAAATTCAAATTGCTTACACTTTCTTCCTTGAATAATTAACACAGATTTGTTTATATAATTCCATAACTATATAATTAGATGTTAGAATTCAATGCAGAAGACATTAAATGTCTGAAAGCACTATTATCTGTGTGAATTACCTAACAGGTGTTTTCAGTTTCTTTCTCCCCCGCAGTATCTCAATTATTAGCTTAAGCAGATTTCCACAGTAACGTAGATGCTGATTATTTTTTCTACATTCTTTATTATGATTGAAAAATGTTTATTTTTTTTGTGGGGGTATATAAACTTAGCAGCGAAAAAAAAATGTTGAAGTTCATGAAATATTTCCCATATATTCAAGAATTCATGTCAGTAAGTGTAGCTGAATGTCATGAACAAAATGATTAAATAGTTATTGAAAACAAACAAAACAGAAACAATAAAAAATTACAAACCTAAGGTAGAGAGAACTCATAAAAATATTATACATGTACATCAATATGAGTGAGTGACTACAAGACAAATTTTACATTCACATGAGAAGAACAACTCAAGACAGGTAGATACTAGAAAACATGCAGGAAAGGCTATCCAGTATAACTAAGTTTCTTCAATCTGTCTCCAAACTAAAATTAAGACAACTCAGAACTATGAAAAAAGCCATCTGCTAACTAGTGAACATAAGGTCCATAGATTCACTGTCTTACAAAACAGGGACAATTAACTTTAAAACTTTATTTAAATCTGTTTGATCTGAAAACTCTGACAAAATGTCTCTCAAATTCCCGAGGAAAAGAAATATAAATAAGTTCTTATGCAACAGGAAAATATCTTTTTTTTTTTTTTTTCTTTTTTTTCCCCCTTACTGACTCCCATTTGAATTTCATATACTCCAGAAATTCCAGATTTTTTTTTCTTGATGAAGAACCTTTTCCTAATACTCAGTCTCAACCTTCTCTGGTGCAGCTTCATGCTGTTTCCTTGGGTCCTGTTATTGGTCACCAGAAAGAGGAGATCAGCACCTGACCCTCCCCTCCCTTCATGAGGAAGCTGTAGGCATCCTTGAGGCCTCCCTTCTCTAGGCAGAACCAACCAAGTGACCTCAGCTGAAACTACATGCAGTGTTTGAAGTGAGGCTGCACTAATCTAATATTCTTATCAACTTTTATATTTCCTTTTACTAATTTCTGAGATTGCTTTGAAGATATATTTTTTTTTCTTTCTCACGTAGATTACATTTTTCTCTTTTTTTCCCTGCACACTTCATCTTCCTTCCCTCTTTTTGATTGTAGAAACATGAGAAGTCAAATTAGTTCATTACAGTTTAAGCAGGCATTGTTTAAAAAAAAACTAAATAAATCTGAAAACATGATAGATTCCATAAAATTGTTGGAGTCCACCTTGGATATAAGCTCTTTTGTAACGAGTTTATACACAGATTCAACAAGGGAACCATTTCAGTCTTATAAAACCCTGTAATTCAGTATATAGCATGGTTATTTAAGTAACTAAGTAATAACACATTTACTCAATAAAACAGCAAATACCCGTAAGTTTCTGAGTCTGGGTACATAAATATGCTTAAAACTTTCTTTAACCACTAAACAAACACCTCTCATTACAAATAGCAAGTACTTAAGGCAATGCCTGTACACTGTCATTGAGCTGAGGCCACAAAACAACATCTTAAGATGTGCTTCTAGGACAAGGTGGCACCTGAAACATCATTAGCAGTCATCTGACATTCAGTACAGAAGGAGAAGCAAAATTTTTAAATTTTGCCACTACAGACACTTCTGTGGGACCCTGCAAGTCATACAAAAATCCCACATGATTTGACCCAGAAATTCTGGCTATCTGTACACTCTATTGAGACACGAAATATTTTGAGGAAAATATAAATGTGCTGAAGGGAAAGGACAATAATTACTCTTGGTTTGGCTTTACAGATAGCTCTTTTTTCTTTCATACCCCAGGCATTTTCTATTTTCATAGACATCATAGCAGTGAATGCCATATTTGGCATAGATCTTTCAGCTTTCAAAGATCAAAGGTCAACACATTTTTCATGTAGCATCAGTCATTAATTGGATTCTACTCAAAATAAATTAAAAAAAAAATATCAGTTTGCTTCATATCTTTCTATAAAATTTACAAAAATGATTTTACTCCTGCATTTGATGGAAGCCGATTTGTTTCAATGGAATCAAAACTGGTAAGAAGAAGGTCTAGATTATAAAAGGAAATAATAAATAAAGCAACCATGTTTGGAGACAAACAGCTGAGAAATAATCACATATTTCAATATTCTCAGAAGGTTAGTTACAGTGTTTATATATTGAATCTCAGTCTTAAAAAACAGGTCAAATACTACACAAAGAAACAATCACTATGTTGTATTGAAAATGGATGTTAGATCCTTTATACTGCAAGCGTAAGATGTGAGGCAAGCAGGATTTTGTTAAGATGGAAATCATTTTCAGAATTACTTCAGTGTTGCATGGGAGATAAATCATTTTTCCAGTTTCTTTTGAGGTTTTCCACTATGCCTGAAAAACTGCAGCATGTTTTGCTGGATGTCACAGAACATTTTATATACAGGCTGGAATAACTGTTATACATGTATTTAAGCAAAGATTTTGATGCCAATTTTGCAAAAACTTCAGTTAAGAGTCACTAGTGCCCCTTGGCTCCAGTGTCTTGGCTACTAGGTTCAGGATGTCTAGGCTGTGAATGGCTTCAAAAGATCTGTTTCCAGAAATATCTATCAGCTCCAGTGCACTGAGCACAAAACTGATGAAGAGAATTTGTTGATTTTCTGATTTACCTACATAATACTTGATGGCTGGAGTGGCAAAATTTCATTTATTTACCTGGAGTAGAGAACACTGTTTTTTTTTTTGTTTGTTTGTTTTTGTTTTTTTTTCCCAAATATTTGAGATTTGATGCAAACTACATTTTTTTTGTAAATATACTTACCAAATATTTTAATAATGTCTTTAATTGCTGAGCAGTAATTTCAGAAAATTCTACTTCTGATAGCTCAGGAAAGCTCAGAAAAATGTGTGAGACAGGCTAAATTAAAAAAAAAAAAAAAAAGAAAAAAAAAAAAAGGAGGAAATAGTGGGAAAAGAAAGCCAACGTAAATGGTAGTAAACAAGATTAAAACCAGGTTTGTATAGATATAATCAAGATTAATCAAGGTTGCTAACACCATAAAGGAGAAATGAAAAAAAAATAAAAAATACAAATATTGAGGGAGCATATAGGAAGAAGTAGAAAAAGGGAAAAGATGACTAAACCAATAATGACCAGAAGCAAATAGAACACAACAGAAGTAGGTGTTTATTAGGTGGAAAGACACAGTAAGTTGTATAGGTTTTGGAAGAACAGCTGAGTATCAGGTGATGTAAACAAGAATGAGAAATAATACCTGATGATGCTGAAAGAGTAAGCAAGCTTTTAAGTCTAAGTTTGCATTGGAAATACACTTCCTAGAAACATCTGTAGCTGGATGGAATACAACAGACTTAGTAAAAATATCATTTGTATTCATTGGGATGCTTATTGATCTTTGTCACAACTCATAAGTATTTTGATTTTGTATTCTTTGCAGTTTTTATACTGCATTGTATTAAGTTCAGAATTCTAAAGTGCTAGCCAATCATTCATCAAAAACTGTAAAGTGGTTAATTTCAGGTTATTCGAACTTAACTAATACATGTAATTTATGAAGCATGACCTTATCTTACTAAAATAGTTTCTGTGATGTGTCCTGTAAGTGGACACTTTCATTTTTGTGATTAGCCCATGCTTGAACTGATTTTTTTCTTAAAAAGTACTTGTAAGAAGGTATCCTCTTTATGTTTTCTGAGTTTAGTAAGAAGTACCTTTTTCATATATACCGGTTTCTATTAATCTAACAAGGAAAAGTATTGAGTTTAACGTCCTTCTTCATTTTCTTGTCCCTTGTAAAAATTACACTAGGCTTCCTGAATATGTTTTCAGGAATCTATATCAAATCATTTATAAATAGCATTAGAAAAAAAATCTGTGTATTTTGTACTGTAGAGATTGTAATCATATTTTATATGATGAAGTATTCCTTTCCCTTTCCTTGGATGGCAATTCAAAAGCTAATTTAATACCCATTTCTTGAATATTTTGTTGTTTTATATTCTAAGTGGTTTCTTGAATTTTGTTCAAGCCACTGAGGAATCAAAATACAATTGCAGTGAATCTTTCAAGTTCAAATGGAATAGTTGGTAATGACATTTGGATTTGTGGTTTTGAATAGGGATATATTTTCACAAATTACCTTGCAGTTCCTTCACAAAGTGATAGAAGTAGAGACACAGAGCCAAGTAGAATGGTTTACTGATAAGATTGTATCAACCTCTTCTAAACTAAACCGTGCCATTTGTGAGGCTGTTCACGAGTGCTTGCTTGTCTGTAAACACATTGTGCACATTGTAAAACAACATTTTTTAAAGCATTTTGAATGTAAATACAGTATGTACCACTTAAGTATGTCTCACTAAGTACAGCAGAGCTTGAGTGCATTAGAAGTTTAACTTTTAGTGAAATCTTTATTTTTATAAGATATCTACTGAGAAGAAAGAAGAAAAGAACACGAGAAAAACAAACAAACAAAAAAACCCCTACAACAACAACAAAAAACCCACAACATTTGCCAGTGTGGTTTAAATGAAGGATTAGGAAATGGAATCTTGCAGAAATTGAATACATGAAAGACTTCTAATGATTTTCATTATATAATCCTGTGGTCTGATGTAAGGTTTTGCAGAGGTTTGGAAAATAGATTTACTAGGAAAATATACATACAGCTACTCCTTTTTCCTTAAATAGATAGAATCTATTGAGTGATAAATAAAATTTTACTCCAACAGAAATGAAACCACACGTTTCAATTATATTACGCTCAAGATGTTGTTTCAATATAAGTGACTAGGATTCAAATTCATCTAGAATTCCTTTGAAGTCACTTTAGTTACCCTGTGCTTAAGCTACCCACTTTCTTAAGTACTTTTTTGGGGTTGGACTCAAAGGGCTAATTAAAAGTCAGAGGAAGTCTTGGATAATAACCACAGCTGGTGGTGTAGCTCCATAACAGATGGATTTTCATAGAAATAATTACCCAGCCAACCTCTACCCTACTAACACAAATCTGGACCACAAAATTATATACTGCAAATTGTCAGAACTAAGTTCCCATAGTATTACTAGCACAGAAGGAAAAGTATCCTCTTACTTCTCTTTCTGCATTTTTTTTTTTCTTTAAGATGAAAATATGTTAAAATGAAGAAAACTGTCTCTGTATTAGAAACTATTTCTTAGATCTGACCTCATGTCACCTAATTTCAGGCACAGTAGTTAGGAGCATAATTATCATAATCACCTTTTACAGTACAGGGACAAGTTTTACTCCACACAGGGTGATATAGCAGCCCACCCCATGCTAAGGCTGATTTAATTTCTGGAATACATACTTACTGCCTAAATGATGTAAATTTAAATCTCAGTGCATTGAAGCTCAATCAGTTTGATTTTCTGTCTGTCCAAGTGCAGTATGATATATATTGTTGCATGCATTCCATCATAAATGTTTAAGTTCAAATTATATTTGGAAATTCTTCTCATGTTCATAATATACTCCGCTTAACTAGAGTGGTTACAATATGGCCAGTACTTGCACAGTCTTCTTTACACTGGTGTATGTGTGGGTTATAACTTTCATCTAGAAAATATACGAATAGAATATACGATAGAAGAGACAACATTCTGAATAATTTGCTACAGCTGACTGCAATGTGCTATTGAATTACCACAAAAGTCTTTTTTTTTTTTTCGATATGTTTGAAATATACTTGAGATACAATTAAAATTTTGAACTTTGTACATAAAATATTCCTCATAAAAAACTGTTGATGTAACAACCAAATTGTTGTCTTTGAGAGAAAGATTTATTGGGATCAGGTGTTTGGCCCACTGTGGAATTATAAATTGCTTCTGAACTGCCATGTAGCTGATTTCTACCCTTGGTATATAAGGGAAAATCCCATAGGATAGCTACAGTATATTTCAAAGGAATATAAAAGTCACACAGAATAAATGTTTTAAAATGTATTAAATACATAAATGAATTAATTTAAGACAATGAAAAATGATTTTTTATCCATTAGTGCTTCATCAAAATGCATAGCAAAGTACAATAACAATAATCAAACTACTTTAGAAGATAACTTGTTTTGCATTATATAAACCTGCTTGGTAACACAAAAAATATTACATATGCTGTCTCAAATGTAGAATCAGAATGACAATGAGTCTCTTCTACTTCACCTAAAATAGTACTGAATTCAAGTTTTGACTGATTGAAGCTTTCCCTTTTGTTGCTAACCACTGTGAAAACAGAAATCACTGGTGACCTCAGAACAGGCTGTGAAGTTTCACTTTAGTTGAGGAACTAAAATCATAGAATCATAGATAAAATACAGCAATATACAATATGTAACAGAGGCTACATTTTTAAGCAGCTCATATCTTCTAAATGCCATCTAGAAAAATATTCTTGCACACAAACTTCAATTTATCTTGTCATACTTCTCAATTTTTTTTTTTTTTTTTTTTGTATAATCTTTTATTTTACATTGTCATTAATTTTTGTGGGTTTTTTTTTTTTCTTCTTCTTCTTCTTCTACATCAGCTCTGGTTTTATTCTTATTTTCTGTCTGATCCTTAATTCATGCTGATACTGTACACTTACTTAAGCCACTGTGGATTTAAAGCAAACAGTCATTGAACTGAAGTATATGGCATCAAATATAGAGCAAACAATACAAAGTACTTCCCTCCCTATTCCTCCCCCAGTAAGACTGTGGAAACACTGTACAAGAACATATAGAATACTAAAGTATAATTGACCTTCAAAGGAGTCAGATAAACGTGCAGTGAGCAGATTCCCTACCAACAGTTGCTGTGGATGTTCAAGCAAGCTTCTACTCATGCAAATTCTTAAGAAATCTGGGAATGATATTCACAAGTGAAAGGTCTCAGAAGATGTTTTAGCTTCTAGACTCAGTGGCACAGAAGCTTATATCACTTTACTGACTGTAAAATTGTCTTATTTCAGCTTACAACTTCCCTCACCCCGTGAAACACCTGTGTGCTGTGCATAATCTCCCCAAACATATAGCACATTCCTAAGCTTCAGGCGCCAGCTGTGAGCTATTGTGTAAATGCTATGAACAGATAATAAGGTAGATGACTTTTGATTCTCAATATCTAAGAAAGCATGTGGTGAAATCTAAAATGCATGGTATGCCTTCAATTCAGTTTGACATTTAAAACATGAATGGATTACAAAAGACTTGAATACTGTGCTCTGTGGGTGGCAATTGCCTTAACTTCCATGATCTCTCTACTGTTCAGTGCTTGTTCAGCAAAGTATTCATTAGTGACATTAGCTTGTAGATAATACAACACAACTGTGCTTAGTCCTCGAGAATTAGATTTGTAATATGGGGATGTGAGCTAATCAATCAGGACCTATGTTTGCAAAGCCAAACACGTAGTCATGTCTGTCGCTCAGCTTTAACAAACATACTTTTGCCTCTGGCACTGAAAAATTTCCTTGTGAAGCCAAAGTACTTTGGCAGTCACTGAAGTTCTGAGTAATAGATGAAGAAAGATTTGAGTATTTCTTAAATTAACTTTGTAAAGGCATAGCCAAAACAGAACTCACTAACTTTTAGAATAAAACAAAACTCATTCAGTGACCTCATAGGATCTTATTTCATTATATAACTAAGTCAACTGCTTTAAAATTTCACTATGAGTGGCTTTACCAGTTTATCAAGAAACACCTCTCCCATCAAATGGATTTAGCTCTTATTTCATATTTCTGTTTTATTTTCTCTGCTTGTGAAAGGCAACAACTGTTTTTTTTTTGTTTTGTTTTGTTGGTTTTGGCTCAAAGTTTGTTTTGTGAGGCCTTTTTGGTGATCTGACTACAGTGAAGTATCGAGTGGGGTGAGTGGTGGGTGTCACTGTGTCACAATACTCCTATTTATGAGTGTAAAAATAAGCAGAAGTGGGACAAGCAGTCTTCTTCAGGGGTGTGGCTTGAAGTTGCTGACCGCTGCAAAAGGCAATAATGCCTGTGCATGGCAATGAAGGCACCACTCCCTGCTGGCTTATTTGTTGGGCCAGGTGTGTCACACTAATGGAAAGAAAAGGAAAAAAAAAAAAAAAAGAAACTGAGAAGTGGGGGATAAAAGGTTCCCATTAATCTAAGTACTTTGGAGGAAAGAAACACACAAAGAAAAGAAACCTTTGGCAGAGGAATTTCCTAAGGGAGCAGGAAAAAACAAACAAACAAACAAACAAACAAACGCCTTAGGAAAGAACTCCCTGGGGCCTGCTTGCTGTTAGGGTGCCAAGCTTCCTGTCTTTCTCCCATCCCCTGCGGTGACCAGATGAGTTTTTTGGGACCCACGGTGGTGACTATCACTCTTGCTTTATACAAAGACTTCTTGCTTTTATTTCCTATCTCTTTTCAATCACCCACCTTCCCTTCCCAACTTCCCTAAGAAACTAGGATTTGTAATAAACTGGTCAGGTTAACATTTGACTCGTTGTGCCTTAATCTCACTATCAGGTACATATATATATTAAGGAATCTTCTCTCCCTCCTAGAATTGGAGCAAGACATTGCAAAACCAAGTTTTAAAAAAAAAAAAAAAAAAAAAAAGGCAACTAAATTACTTTAATTTTGACCTGTGTTCATTTTTCTACTTCCAAACATTATTATTCATATATTAGGAAATCTAGAGCTAATTACAGACTAAAATTCAAAGAAGCTTGCAGAATCTTATGAGTTATTGAGTTATAGAGGAAAAAAGTAATAAATACAGTACATAGTTAAAACATCTAGAGAAAATAAATAGCTATTTAGTGTTTAATTCCTATATATTTCAATAAGACAAATCCATAGACTTACTGTGTGGAAACTGAACAGAAAACAGCGGGCAGAGCAAGCACAAGTAGAAAAATACAACATTAAGAAAACTTAACTAAATACCTTAGAATTCACTTCAGCGTGAACTGACATTTGCTACCTCCACACCTAGATATGTGAGCACCTGCATCACACACATACTACCCATTATCAAAGATCTCAAATGGTCGCTTTCTCCAGCTCACCACCAAATGACCTATCTGTACAGACTTTCCCTACTGCAAATAGCTACTGCAACTAATGACTCTTTTCTCTAGTGGCTCTATTAATAAGTGGTAATTAAGAGCATCTGCCTCTAACCAGGATTTAGCTTGGTTTTTGTCACTTCTTGTCTGATCTTGTTCATTTCTTTCAAGCTCATAGTTTAGTCAATAAATTTGTTACCTTTCCATAAAAAGTTAGCATAATTTAATCAGCTTTCTGTTTCGCATGTTAAAGAACACCAATAGTTCAATTATTGCTCATAGAATATATTTTCAAAACTTTCAAAAATTGAAAATTTTCACAAGCAACTCATATTGTACACCTTAAAAACAAACAAACAAACAACAAAACCAAAAACCAAAAACCAAACCAAAACAAACAAACAAACAAACAAAAACAAAAACAAAGCTGTCTTTCCTCAGGCATGTAAATCCGTTATCCACACTTAAAAAATTACATACTAATGAAGGGCAGGTATTAGCTTTATATTCTTTAATAAATGTCTGTTTATGTGGGGTAATTTCCTGGCAAAGTTACAGCAATCACATTATTTTACTCAAGCTATGCTTATGTAATTCCCTGATGTGAACAGTCAATCACTGAGTAAATTCATCTGACCTCAAGACTAATTATTTTACTTCACAATAATTAAAGCATTTTTGTTCCAAAATAATTTTGACAGTGGGGATTCATATTGGAATAGTTTAAAGTTGAATAATTATTCTACCAGCTTGTTGATGTAGACAAACCCTTCAATTTACACAAGCTCATTTGCACAGTCACTCTCACGCTGGGTCCTTCCACTAGGGAGGTCTTTTCCTTATGTGATAGATGTCTCTGAAACACATTTATGGGAAGAACTACCAGAAAGAATATTCACAGCATTTTCATGAAGCACCTTGCTTTTATTTTTTAGTACTTGATTTTTAAATTCTTCTTCTTCAGCAATTTCCCTGACTAATTTTCTTTCCCTTCTTACCACTCTATGTTTTTTACTTTTAATTTAATTTCCCCATTCACTTTAATTAAGCTGTCCCCAGGTTCACATGCTTACAAGCCCTTATTTATTTATTTCATAGCAAGATGGCTAACCGTCCAGAATTTCCCAAAATCTCTGAGCTCTCATTATCTCTCTTTCTTCTTCTCTTCAAATCCCTCTTCTGTAAAACCCTTTCACTTAAAGTGAGACAAATCTAGGCGTAAATTGGAACAAAAGAAATTGTGATGACGAACTAATTTATATAAATAGAATAAGTAGAAAAAATAAAATACATACAAAAGTATACATTTTTGTTTTGTTTACAGAAACAAAGACCTAACAGATCATTCCCTCCCCTTTCACAGCTATCTTGTGTTCCTCACTCTCCATATTTCCATGGACTAGAATAATTCAGACATATATCCAATTTCAATTTTTATATAATTTCTTAGTATCTATCTTAAATTATGAACCTTATAATGTAAAATCACTGCATTTATCATTACTAGTAGTATGTAGAGCAGTTGAAGGACTACTGTTTTGTGGTGGGAACATCTGAATGATTAACAGGATTTAAGCACCATCTAAGTTAAAGAAAAAACAATCCCTTTTCAAATAAATAGCAAAACCAACAGTGACCTTCTCTTAATTACTTTCCTTTCATGACTATGATTCTTCTTGAAAAAGAGATAACTCTCCACAGATTTTAGCTCCAAATTCTCTACCAGGTAGAAAGTATAGCTGAACATGTTCAGCATAGGCCCTTTGTATCACCACACAACACATAGAAATAAAGAGGGACCAGATCTTGTAATTCTTTTCATAAACTTCTCTAAAGCAATGCTTGGATGATTGTTGTGATTGTTTATTATTCTCTGTTATAAAGATAACCATTGTGGCCAAACTTTTTGTAATATATTCATTTTTCTCTTGTACTGGGGAGCCCAGAACTGGACATAGTACTCTAGGTGTGGCCTCACCAGTGCTGAATAGAGGAGAATCATTTCTCTTGACCTGCTGGAGATACTTTTTCTTAATGTAGTGCAGAAATACTGTTAGTCTTCTTAGCAGCAAAGGCACATTGCTGACTCATGTTGCACTTGGTAGACTCAGGTCCTTTTCCACAAACCTGCTTTCCAGATG
Organism: Alectoris magna; assembly: GCA_030625065.1. Lineage (NCBI taxonomy): Eukaryota > Metazoa > Chordata > Aves > Galliformes > Phasianidae > Alectoris > Alectoris magna. The sequence goes on from CM060561.1 coordinate 15,668,096, forward strand.
GGTGACTGCCAGCATACACTGAGATTTTTCCTCCCAACTTGCAGGACTTTTATATTTTTCCTTTTTGAACTTCATGAATTTTTTATCAGCTTGCCTCTCTGGTTTCTTTAGGTCTCTCTGGATGGCTGCAGGGCCCTCTGGTAAGTCAGCTACTTCCTGCAGTTTCATGTCACAGAATCATAGAATCACAGAATCACAGAATGGCCTGGGTTGGAAGGGACCTCAAGGATCATGAAGCTCCAAATCCCCCGCCACAGGCAGGGCCAACAACCTCCACATTTAATACCAGGCCAGGCTGCCCAGGGCCCCATCTAACCCGGCCTTCAACACCTCCAGGGATGGGGCATCCACAGCCTCTCTGAGCAGCCTACTCCTGTGCCTCACTCACAGTAAATAACTTTCCCCTGATATCCAACCTATTTCTTCCCTTCTTCAACTTAAAACCATATCACCTGCAAATTGACCGAGGCTGCATTTTAACCCATCACCCATCATTGTTAATGAAGGTGTTAAACATATTTGGACTTAATATTGACCCTTGAGGTACTCTGGACGTTATCAATCTGCAACTATTTTAATTGTTACCACTAAATATGTTTTCTGTCTCTGAGTACTTTTTTAGCTTGTAGTATACCCAACACTTAGTTACTGTCATTTCATTACATTAGCCACTAGATTCAATAAACTGACTGAAGGAAGTATAATACAAATAATTATTAGATTGGTGCTATTAAGCTCAAGCTATGTTTTTAAACAAATCAGACTGAATGACCATATTCATACCACAAAAATTATAACATGGGTTGTTGAAAGGAATTTGGTAAAGAATGATAAAAATGTGTGCAAATATCTGAAATACAGAAAGAAACAGAAGGATCATGGGAGATATCAGAAAAAGTTCCAGAATGAAGTGACATAGTCTTATGGAAACAAAGTAAAGGAAATATTGCTTCTGCTAAGGCTATGGGAGATGTTCACTCACAAATCCAATTATGGGAAGTTACAGAGAAAGCCAGCAACCTGAGGTGACTGGAAGAATTTTATAAACAGTTCAGTGGAGAGAGCACCAGTATAACAAATATTACCTCTTATTTCCTTTTGTGACATGACATTTTATCTCTCGTGACATTTTTTTTCTAAGATAGTGCAAATTTTCTCAGTGTAAGTGCGTTTCAACAGAGATAACAGGCAGAATTTACTTTAGGTCTTCTTAAGCTGGATGACCTCTAAGTTGTAACAAATGAAACACAGGAACAATTACAAGCCAATGTAGATTTGACAGTTTTAATCTATGATAAAAATTACTTTAAAAATGCTATGCAGTCAAAAACTTGCTTACATTCTAAAAATCAAATTCTTATGAAACAATCCTACATCATATAATAAAATGTATGGAAAAAATATAACTATACATTTATATGATATAGTATTTGTATAAAAAAATGCAAGCATCATTCAAGACAGAACTCTCTCTGATGTCTCCTTGAGTAGTCTGCTAGAGATATCATGAGAAAAATACAATTAGATCTGACAAAAGTAGTGCGCTGGGAATTCCTGTGAGTAATTTTATGTATTGAAAAGATTAGAAATTTGGAGAAGTCTTGTGACTTGCAAGTTAATGGTGATGAATTGAGTTAAATACAAATGGCAGCCAGTCACTAGTCGTGCTCCTCAGGAGTCAGTAGAGGCGCCAGCTCTATTTAATATCTTTACTGATGATCTTGACAAGAGAATTGAGTCTCAGTAAGTTTGCAGATGACATTAAATTGGAAGAAAGTATCAATCTGCCAGAAAGACGAAAAGCCTTACAGAGGCATCTGGATAGGCTGGATGGATGGGCTGAGGTACATTGTATCATCTTTAACAAGAACAAGTGTTAGGTCTTTCACTTTGGTCAAAACATCTCCATGCATGACTACAGGCCTTGGGCAGAGCGTCTGGAAAGCTGCACAGAGAAGGATATGGTGCTGTTAGTTGACAGCCAGCTGAACACGAGCCAGCAGGATGCTCAGGTAGACAAGAAGGCCAATGGCATCATGGCTTGTATCAGAAATAGTGTAGCCAGCAGGAGCAGGGAAGTAGTCATCCCTCTGTACTTGGCCATGGTGAGGCCTTACCTTGAGTACTGTGTTCAGTGTTGGGCTCCTCACTACAGGAAAGACATTGAGGCCCTGGAGCATGTTCAGAGAAGGGGAACAAAGCTTGTGAAAGGGCTGGAACACAAGTCTTATGTGGAGCTGCTGAGGGAACTGGGATTGTTCAGCCTGGACAAGAGGAGGCTCAGGGGAGACTTTATTGATCTCTACAACTACACAAAAGGAGGCTGTAGTGAGGTGGGGATTGGCCTTTTCTCCTCAGTAAATTTTGATAGGACAAGAGGTAATGGCTTCAAGTTGCATCATGAAAAGTTCATGTTAGATAATAGGAAAAATTTCTTCTATGAAAGAGTGGTCAAGCATTTGAACAGGCTGCCAAAGGGAAGTGGTGGAGACACTTTCCTTGAAGATGTTCAAGAAACGTGTGGATGTGGTATTGAGAGACATTGTTTAGTGGGCATGATGGTGATGGGTAGATGGTTGGACTAGATGTTTATATAATTCTATGAAATGAATAATGGAAAAGGGAGAGAAGAAGATCTTGGAATTGTCTTTGCATATTTATGTATTATTCTAAGTAAATCTATTATATTTATATGTTATTAATTATGTATAAGATGATCATAACTCTGTCAAAAACTATTAACAGATGAAACAGGTACTCTGGGCATGCAGAAGTTTAAATTTCTTGGTTAGGAAAGTATTTCAGTGAGAAAGAGACAAAGGGCAAAAAGAATGAAGATAATTGTATTGTATTTTGGGGATTGTACATAGAAGGAGAGTTAAATTGGTGGGTTTGTGACTTCAAAAGCTTAGATTTATAAATGTGAAAAAAAAAAGAAGCTTAAAGGAAATTTTAAAGGGATAAGTGATTGTAGGTATTTTATGGCATTTGAAGATAGATAGTTTATTTTGCCAATATTCATTCAATTTTCATATATTCTGCAGTAGTGATAATTAGAGTTTTGCAAATTTATCACTGTTTAGGAAAATGAACTGAAGAATATTATCCTGGTTATACTGTCTCGGGTCGTGCCCTCCAGCTTCCAGTTTGAGGCCAATGAAATTATGTAGAAAACGTGTTACTGCCTACACAAATTGCATAGAGATTCACTAAATGGATTAAAGTTAAATTTTAATATTTCCAGAAGGAAGAGACCAGTATCATAATCTTGAGTCAGAGATAAATGTTACCTCCCTGTCTGTATGATATTTCACACCAGAGACAGAACTGACAGAATTTGTCTTCTCAGTTTAGAATAAATTTGCAAAATTAATAAGAAAATCATTTTCACCCATATGATTTTTTTTGTTTCCAGAATAATGAAGTTGTTTTTAGTAACATTATTTTGTTTTTGTTGTCCTTTAAATATACAAAAAGTGGAGTTATATGTGACACTGTATTTTCTTAAAGGAGGGTGGAGAGGAGGATTATAATAAAACCTGTGAACCTGTAGACATTTAACAACAGTTAGAAACTTATCACAGAATCATAGAATCATAGAATCACAAGGTTGGAAAGGACCTACAAGATCATCTGGTCCAACTGTCCTCCCATTACCATAGCTACAGCAAACCACTAAACCTTATCTCGGAGCTCCTCATCCAGATGCCTCTTGAACACTGCCAGGGACGGAGACTCCACCACCTCCCTGGGCAGCCATTCCAGTGCCTGACCACCCTCTGAGAAAAAAAATTTCCTTCTTATGTCCAATCTAAACCTCTTTTGGTACAAGTTGCGACCATTTCCTCGGGTTCTGTTTGTTACTTGGGAGAAGAGGCCAAGCCCCTCCTCATCACAACATCCCTTCAGGAAGTTGTAGAGTTCAATGAGGTCTCCCTCAATGAAGATTGTATGTAAACAAAAGAAATAAATTTAAAAAAAAACAACCATAACATAACATGCACTTTGAAAAGAGAAGGACTTAAAGTGTTACAGCAATGTCTAGTTGTTTTTTATGTGTGCTAATTTAATGTACACTGGCAAGGAAAAAGAACTTCAAAATTTGTCTTTCTCTTTAGAAAGTTACAGCAGAAATTGTTAACAATGACTGTTGTTATAATACTGAAATATTATCCAAATAACACTTCTCATAACTAGTCATGAGCCATCAGTACCTATTCTTCAAGTTTGTCATTTGAAAATTTCTGTGCTGTTTTGGCAGAAACTGTCTCCACTGGCATACAATAAAAGGATTTTCTACATGGCCAAGACAGTATGATTTCTTTCAACCAGGACAAATCCAAACAGGAGATTTACTTTTGTTTCAGTACTTCCCAGTATGTTTTTTGGTCCCAATGTGTGTGACTGAAGAAAATAGATACACAGTGTTCAGAATGGCATCCACCGTATTTTTCAAGCAAAAACAAGTAAGGACAAAATAGGAACACTCTACTGAGTGAGAACAGAGTCATTAGAGCAGACACAAACCCTTCATTGTTCAAATGGAACTTTGGAGTATGAAAGCTATTTGCTATGATAATTCTTTCAAACATGCACTGGCCTAATGTCTCACCTTCACTGCATTTCTATGAAGTATTTGAAAGGGCTGTGAACAGTTAAAGCTATCCTCTGGAAGAACAATAAAATCAGCAAAATAAGAACCTTCAGAACCTTGATAGATGCTTATGGGACTTGTTTGGTCTGAATAATGCAACTAAAGCTGTTGCTAGACTTTCATCTGACGCAACTTGCATGACAGAGATTAAAAGAAATTGGGTAAGGATATTTCCTTGCACACTCCACTAGTCAGACTGAATTATCTAGACTGTTAACCATCAGTGCATACAATGCACTTAAATGTACTGTAAAAGACTGTTACTACTTCTGAGTAACTCTGCAGTAGCAGAGGAAGAAAATGCAGCATTCTGTAGGATGCTTTTCTTGAATAAACTACAATTACAAAGAAGCAATAACTTCTTATGAAATATCCATCCCTTAACAGAAGACATAGGTACAGTTGGGGCAGTAAGATACATAAATAACTTGTTACTGTTAAGCTAATGACATGTGCATGACGTATAACAACCTCTTGCTAAACAGAACAGCTCTGAAGAAACAGTATCTACAGTTAATTGTATGCAGCTGACACCAGTCTCTTTAGGCATACAGATAATGAATTAAATGCAGATAAAGAAAAAAATATAGTCTTCCACCTTTGAATAGTCACATAACTAATATATTCTATGTGTCATTACAGCATCCAACATTGTACCGTTAATATGTTAATTAGCATTAATTGCTGTCACAATAGCACAAAAATCAAGGTCAAGATATTCAGAGGTCTTCATAGTATATTTTGCATACTGCATGTATCAATACATATGAGTGTGATCATATGTGTTGTATGTATGTCTGTATGTCTGGAAGTAAATAGAGGTACTGTACCTTTTATTTCAATGAATTCTGTGAAATTCGGCAGTCCTCCCCTCTCACTTCAGCAAAACAGTGCTACTCTTCCAATTATGTAGAGTTTATTGCATTTCTTTTAATTTGCAGGCATAATATCTGGAGAGAGAAGCTGATATCTTGTTCAATCTAGTCCTTAGTGAGACTGAAATAACCACTGCGCGTATGTTTAACTATCACCTCACTATATCCCTTTCTTTAGAAGGATTAATGCTCAGACTTGATCCTTAGCTTCTGAGTGGAAAAAGTTAAAGATAATACTTCTGAAAATGTACAATCTAAGTTTCTAATAATCATCATGCTGCTCAAGTTAGGTATTTATGTTTAGTAAACTAAAATGAATTACCCAATACTAGATTAATTAGATAGATTTTTTACCTGAATCTGATCAGGTAAACCTGAATCACCTGAATTTACGTGAATAAAATGTAAAATATTATACAAGTTTAACGTGAGCATAAATAAGCTCCTCTCTATACTTAGCATTACACAGGTACTGTGAAATATGAAAATTACATTTTTTAGTGGTAGATAGTAATGCACAAAAGGAAAAATCAGTAACAGACAGAAATTATTTGATATCTTTGACCACTGGTAGCAGTGCAGTATTTCATAATGCTTCCAGATAAAACAATAATTTAGAATCATTTTAAATGATGTTATTAGGATAATTAATATAAACTAGGAGTACAGGTAGAGAATATGCTGCCTAAATGCCTACATTACACAACATCTCTTAATATATGTTAATTAAAAAGTGTCCAGTGCTGGGACAAGATTGCATCAGAAAATACTTGTTTCCAGTATGGGTGATGGAGCACTGGCACAGGTTGCTCACAGAGGTTATGGATTTTCCTCCTTGGAAATTTTCCAAAGCCAACTCGATATGGCCCTGGGCAACATGTTCTGGGTGTTCCTGGTTAAACAGGGGTTAGAACAGATGTCTCTAGACATTCTCTCCTATCTCAGCCTTTCTATGATTCTGTGATACAAAATTTTAGTTATTTTATATGTTGCTGCAAGTTAATAGAAGCATTACACTTCATTGAGTAATTTCACAGAATCACAGAATCACAGAATTGTAGGGGTTGGAAGGGACCTCTAGAGATCATCGAGTCCAACCCCCCTGCCAAAGCAGGTTCCCTAAAGCAGGTCGCACAGGTAGGCATCCAGGCGGGTCTTGAATATCTCCAGAGAAGGAGACTCCACAACTCCCCTGGGCAGCCTGTTCCAGTGCTCCGTCACACTCACCGTAAAGAAGTTCTTGTGCACATTCATGCGGAACTTCCTACGCCCTAGCTTCATCCCATTTCCCGTTGTCCTGTCCCCATGCACTACTGAAAAGAGTCCGGCCTCACTACTATGGCCCCCACACCTCAGGTATTTATAAACCTGGATCAAATCCCCTCTCAGCCTTCTTTTCTCAAGGCTAAACAGACCAAGTTCACTTAGTCGTTCCTCATAGGGGCTCCAGGCCCTTCACCATCTTTGTGGCCCTCCGCTGGACTCTTTCCAAGAGATCCCTGTCTTTTTTATACTGGGGAGCCCAGAACTGGACACAGTACTCCAGATGAGGCCTGACCAGGGCAGAGTCAAGGGGGAGGATCACCTCCCTTGACCTGCTGGCCACGCTCTTTTTTATACACCCCAGTATGCAATTGGCCCTTTTGGCCACGAGGGCACACTGCTGGCTCATGGCCAACCTGTCATCCACCAGGACGCCCAGGTCCCTCTCTTCAGAGCTCCTCTCCAGCAGGTCATCCCCCAGCCTGTACTGGTGCATGCAGCCGGACACTGCACCGCCAACGATGACCCTCTGCACTCTGCCAGTCAGACAGTTTATGACCCACTTCACTGTCCACTCATCTATCCCGTACTTCCTCAGCTTTGTTATAAGGAGGTCATGGGGAACAGTATGAAAAGCCTTACTGAAATCAAGGTAGACTACGTCTACCACTCTCCCCTCATCCACCCAGCCAGTGACAACTTCATAGAAGGCCACCAGGTTGGTCGAGCACGACCTTGCCCTGGTGAACCCATGCTGGGTACTCCTGATAACCTCCTTTTCTCCCAATTGTCTGGACATGGCATCCAGCACAAGCTGTTCCATCACCTTCCCTGGGACAGAGGTGGAGGCAATTTCATTTGCTTCTCATGCCAATTTCATTTGCAGTCAGTTCCTTGACTCTAGTATCTACTATTTTTCTCAGCTTATTCTAGAAAATCCTCACAAAAATGCCATAACAAACATATAGAACAAGAGATAATACCTAAAGGTGCTATTCCATATTGTCTTACAATGCAGATTAGTTAAATTAAATTAGTGCTAAATTACCACCTTTTCACAAAGAAGTAACACTTTTTATGGAGCTTAATGAATTAAGAGTTAGGACATCTCTAAAATACATCTAAAATGCATCTGTAACTATTCCCTTCAACATGAGTCTGCCTGGAAATAAAAATAAATAAATAAATAAATAAATGATAAAAATCAGATATTCAGTTATTCTAAATACAGCTTTAATTTTAGGTGCCAAAATCAAACATACTAAGACAACCAAATTTTACTAAATTTGTCTTCCTAAGCAACTTTTCTTTCTGTTCCTTATGCAATTAAGAAAAAAGTAGATTTGTTGATGCTGAAACTTATTAAGAAATTGAGAAAGCTTAAGAAAATACATTAGCTATGATTTTAGCACTGAAATTCGTATCTCTTAAAAGTATTTACGGGGTCAAATGTCTTGGTCCTGAAATACTTTTTTTTTAATGTCAGCAAAGTTGTATTGAAAGGAATTTTGGTCCACTTTACCAATAAATTCACTAATCAAACTGATTTTGGCTGAATTGCATTCAAGTGTGTTAAATGTTACATTCCTTAGACTCATTTTTGTCACTGAAGACAGTTAGCACGGGTCACATAAAAATCACAGAATCACAGAATCACAGAATCACCAAGGTTGCAAAAGACCTACAAGATCATCCAGTCCAACCATCCACCTGTAGTTCCCTGTGTCCTCATTTCAACTCTCTTGCAGATAATTTTGTTGGTGACTAGAAGTTTGAAGTTGCTTACTTCAGAGACAGGGAAAATAATTTTAGGGGGACAGCAGAACAGCTACAGGGTGATCCTAAGACAGCTGAAATCAGCACTTTACCATTAACTTCAGCATGTATGCAGGGGTCTTTGTGGCAATTTCTGTTCTGATTGCTGAGAATAAAATGGTAGAAGTTTACACATTTTTTTGCATTGAAGTTGTAAAAGAGCATTAAGTGTTCTGATGAATAATGTACAAGTACTTACACAGATGCTGAGATCTTTCTGAGAATTGTCTGTAAAATCTCTTGGAGTATGAGAGCCTGAACCCAGAATCTCATTATTTTTAGTGTCAGCTTTGAGCTCAGATATGCAGACTATAAAATTATTTTAAAGAATATTTAACGGGATTTAAAATAGAGTCTGACTACTTCTTATTTACATTTTTGGATGGTTGTTCCCAAATACCTGCAGCCTGTCAGAAAATTCTGTCCTTCAATTATGTACATAATTATGCGTCAATTACTTTGTGCACTGTTTAACTGTCAAGAACATTTTTTAAAGGGTTGTCATTTAGAAAGTCACACAAATGCAAACTGAATTGTACTGCAAATTGTTTGAACCATGACTACTTGCGGTCTAATTTACTTAGTGCAAATGGGAGAAGAGGGCATGAAGGAAATGAATAGTGCCATACAATAAAGTAGCAGAAACCATATCTCTAGTGAGTAACACAGTTTGAATGTGAGTTTGCAATACTGAGGTCCCCCAGTACCCCTGATAATTCATCTGATTTCTGCCACTTGTCATTTACATACAACTACTGCAATGCAAAAGAGTTAACAGGACAGGAAAAAAAAAAAAAAAAGTCTTAAGCCAGGCAGGTCCAACCCACGACCTGTGGGCTACATGCATCGTGGCCTAGCTGGTAATGCAGCCTGGCCCTGGCTCCACACCATCTGCCCCCACTGCAGCTGCATCTCTGCCTGCTGAGCATCTCTGCCCAGCCCTGGGAGATCACCCATTGCTCAGCAACAGATAAATGTCAGTGCACTATTAACACTGTCTGAGCAGAAAGCAGGGCACAGAGAAGGCGCACTGCAGTGCCAGCTCAAGTTTATAGCAAATAATTGTATACATTTTGATTTATTAGCTTAACCCAGTCCTATGAACAGCAAAAAAAATATACAGCCTTCCTTTCTATTTTGATAAGGGAATTTGAGAACAGGCTTTCAAGATCACAAAAAAAGAAATAAAATAAAATAAAAAAAAATCATGTTTTTATTGGTATATTTGCAACCCCATTTTCAGCTGATATGAATACATTACCTGGAAGTTTTCAAATGGAATGTATAGAGTTGCAATCAGACATTCAACTCAAAAATCGTAGAATCATCACTGCATCATGGAATTGCCTGAGTTAAAAAGGACCTCAGAGATCATCCAGTTTCAACCCTCCTGCCATGCGCAGGGTCACCAACCACTAGACCAGGTTGCCCAGAGCCACATCCAGCCTGACCTTGAATGGCTCCAGCAATGGGGCATCCACAACCTCTCTGGGCAACCTGTTCCAGTGCATCACCACCCTCTGAGTGGTGTTTTATTATATTGGCCCACAATATCACAGGCAGATTTTGGTGGTATGGCAGGAGATGTTGAACCTTCCCATCAATATCCCGTTACATGTTGTTGTCATGTGACAGGTGGCAGCAGAGGGAGAATCTGACAAAATGGCATCTGATATGGGTGTGTGGATGAAAGAAAGAGGTTGATTTGAATTCCTTCATGTGGAACAAATGACACCTACTGGCATACATCAACACTTGCGAACATTTCTGGAGACCAAATAGCTGATTTGAGCACAGTGAGCTGGTGAGTGGTGTGTTTCAGCAGTGATGACAGTGACAGTAGGTCACCTCTGCTAGTGCAGATTTTTACAAGTACAACATGCAAGCTCTTGTTCATCACTGGTGAAAATGCATAGCTAATGGTGGTGACTCTGTTGAAAATAGTTTTTGACAGCTGAGAATTTGCTCAATTCAGTAGTGTTACTGTGCTCTTTGCATCAGTTGCATCTCCACAGAAATGTAGGAGGCATTACTTTTGGAGCCACCTTTGCACATGCAGCCCAAGATAATTCCTATTAAGCCATCGCAGCCCAGGCAAGCCAAAAGGTTGGACACCCATAGCTTAAGGACTAATGCCATGGAAATCTTTTTGTACAGGCCTGTGTAATGAACACATATGCCACATTCTCAAAAATAAATAAATAAATAAATAAATATTAAAAAAATCTATTAAATTTTTCTCTTTTATTTTGGATTTAAAAGTTAAAGTTAAGGAAGACGTATTAGTTAGATATCCACGGAAAAGATTTTTACACACATTAAAAAAAAAAAAAGAGCCATCTCCATGTGAGTATGCAACAGTTCTGTAAGTCTGGGACTTCACCAGTGAATGAAACTATAGCTGGGAATTTCCTGAAACACATTATGTAATATACAATTAAACTTCTAGAATCTCAGTGGCAACTGTGTATCACAACTGACCTAAATGATTCTTAGGCACCACTGAGGAATTATTATGGCACAGGAAATCTGACATATAAGCAGAAAATGTGACTGTCTAGTTTGTGAAACTGAAACTTAATATCTGTGATATTTATATCTAGACCTGTGATAATATATTTAGACCTGCTGTTCACAAACAGAGAAGGTCAGGTGGGAAATGTAGAGGTTGGGGGCTGTCTTGGACAGAGTGACCATTAAATGGTAGAGTTCTCAATTCTTGGGGGAGCCAGGAGGGGGAGCAGCAAAACTGCTACCTTGGACTTCTGGAGGGCAGACTTTGAATTGTTCAGAAGATTAGTACGGGGAGTCCGCTGGGGTTCAGTCTTAGAGAGTGAAGGGATCCAAGATAGCTGGTCACTCTTTGAGAAGGAAGTCTTAAAGGTGCAGGAGCAGGCTGTCCCCCTGAGCCACAAAATAAGCCCGTGGGGAAGAAGACCAGCATGGATGAATAGGGAGCTATTCTTGAGGCTCTGGGAGATAAAGAGAATCTACCTCCTGTGGAAGAAGGGACAGGCAACTCAGAAAGAATACAGTGAAGTTGTTAAGAGGTGTAGCGAGAAAATCAGAAAGGCAAAAGCCCAGCTTGAAGTCAACCTGTCTGGCGGGGTAAAAGGGAACAAGAAACTCTTTTACAAATACATCAACAGCAAGAGGAGGACTAAGGAGAGTATCCACTCATTACTGGATGAGGCTGGGAATGTGTCCACTGAGGATAAGGAAAAGGCAGAGGTTCTGAATGCCTTCTTTATGCCTTTCTTTAAAGATCAGACCAGTTATCCTCAGGGTACTCCACTCTCTGATCTGGTAGTCTCGGCTGGGGAGCAGACAAAACCCCCCACGATTCAGAAGGAAACAGTCAGAGACCTACTGCTCCAACTGGAATGCCATAAGTCCATGGGGCCGGATGAAATTCACTCAAGAGTGCTGAGGGAACTGGCGGAGGAGATAGCCAAGCTGCTTTCCATCATCTATCAGCGCTCATTGTTGACTGGTGAGGTCCCAGAAGACTGGAGGCCTGCCAATGTGACTCTCACAGGAAGGGCTGAAATGAGGACCCGGGGAACTACAGGCCTGTTAGCCTGACCTCGGTGCCAGGGAAGGTTATGGAGCAGATTGTCTTGAGGGAGATCATGCGGCATTTGTGGGATGACCGGGGAATCAGGCTCAGCTAGCATGGGTTCATGAAAGGCAGATCCTGCTTGACCAACCTGATCTCCATCTATGATCTAGTGACCTGTCTGGTGGACAAGGGAAAGTCTGTTGATGTAGTCTACCTCAACTTCAGCAAAGCCTTTGACACTGTCTCCCACAGTATTCTCCTGCAGAAGCTGTCAGCCCGTGGCTTGGATAGATACACTCTTGGGTGGGTAAGGAACTGGCTGGAGGCCCAGGCCCAGAGAGTGGTGGTGAATGGAGCTAAATCCAGCTGGCGACTGGTCATGAGTGGCGTTCCCCAGGGGTTGGTGCTGGGGCCTGTCCTCTTCAATATCTTTACTGATGACCTTGCTGAGGGGATTGAGTGCACCCTCAGTAGGTTTGCAGATGACACCATGTTGGCTGGAAGTGTCCATCTGCCTGGGGATAGCGAGGCCCTACAAAGGGGTCTGAGCAGGCTGGATAGCTGGGCTGAAGCCAATGGGGTGAGGTTCAACGAGACCAAATGTCGGGTCCTACACTTTAGCCACAACAACCCCAGGCAGCACTATAGGCTTGGGGCAGGGTGGCTGGAAGACTGTGTAGAGGAGATGGACCTGGGGGTATTGATTGATGCTAGGCTGAACGTGAGCCAGCGGTTTGCGCAGGTGGCCAAGAAGGCCAATGGCATCCTGGCTTGCATCAGAAACAGCGTTGCCAGCAGGAACAGGGAAGTGATAGTCCCCCTGTACTCAGCTCTGGTGAGGCCGCACCTCGAGTACTGTGTACAGTTTTGGGCCCCTCACTGCAAGAAAGACATGGAGACCCTGGAGTGTGTTCAAAGAAGGGCAGCAAAGCTGGTGAGGGGTCTGGAGCACAGGCCTTATGAGGAGAGGCTGAAGGAGCTGGGATTGTTCAGTCTGGAGAAGAAGAGGCTCAGGGGAGCATCTCTCTATAACTACCTGAAGGGAGGTTGTGGTGAGCTGGGGGTCAGCCTCTTCTCTCGTGTAACTGGTGATAGGACTAGAGGGAATTGCTTCAAGCTGTGTCAGGGGATATTCAGGCTGGATGTTAGGAAATACTATTTCTCTGAGAGAGTGGTCAGCCACTGGAATGGGCTGCCCAGAGAGGTGGTGGAGTCCCCGTCCCTGGGGGTGTTCAGGAAACATTTGGATGTTGCGCTGAAGGATATGGTTTAGGGAGTGCTATTAGTAATAGGTGGATGGTTGGACTGGATGATCCTGTAGGTCTTTTGCAATCTTGGTGATTCTTTGATTCTGTGAAAATTAAGTAATCGGACTGAATAAAAACTACCAAAAAAAGTGTTTTGATACTGTTCTGTTTGCCCAGTCAGTAAATAACCTTAACTCTGCATTTACAGTTAAAATGAATTAATAGGTAAATCAATAAATGAATATACATTAAGTACAGAATGTCATATAAGGCAGTTCAGCTTGCTGTATCAGGTGATAGAGCACTGGACAACAATTAATAATAAAAAAATAATTAATTAATTAATAACAATTAATAATAAAAAATAAATCCTATTAGTTTTAATGCTGGAACCTGTTGGATATAGCTGACGAGAACAGCTTTAGAGAACCTCATTGACTGGTGAGTTCAACAAATTTTTTTAATTTCCACTTTCTCTGATTTTTAAGACTTTTAAATATGTAAGAGTTTCTTTTCAAAATATTTAAACTCTTGGGCTTGTCAAATATGTAGTTCAAGTCATGAATGCATTTCTGCAAAGCAAGGTACAAGCAAGAGAAACATATCTGACCTTGGCATTTCCCATCATTCCTATTAAAATGACGAAAAAGCACAGGCCATGGACAATGCTGTTAGGTTGACAGTTCTCAGTAGTAAGAATTGAAAAACAGAACATTCATAAATTGATAAAATCTCCAGACTTTAGCAGTTATTAATGGTTTACTGTGGCTATTTTTTAAACTTTTTATTTAAGGTCATACAGAAAGTCACATCACTGTGACTTACTCCTTATCATTTCTGACCTGTGTTAGCAGGTAATCCTTCCATCATACCTGCAGTCTGTGGCTTGAGACAGGCTGAAAGGATCTCCTTTCTGTGAAAAGAATTTTACCCACTCACACAGATGCTTGACTGTCTCAGAAGGAGAAGCCCTGGGCAAGTGAGAGGAATCTGAGAAAGGATAGAATAAACCATTAAAAAAAAACCACCTGTATTTTAAATTTGCCAAATCCAGCCATTAGCCAGTGAGAATAATAAGCTGTAACAGTGTAGAATCTGGACACTTATTGTTCAACATGTTGATAGTCTGTTCAATTTCACACGGAGCTGCTTTGTAATAAGGCTGGATTTTAGGCTGTAGCTGCTGAAACAAACAGCAGAAATTGTTTTTGAAAACAAGAAAATGAGCAAACAAACAGAAAACCTGATGTATATTGTTGGTACTTTCCAGAGCAGTTTTCTTACCCCTCCATCCTCTCTCATGTAAGTTGTGATTCACTTGCCCACTCCTCTTTAACAAGTGAGAGCGGCAATGAAAAGAAAGAATGACAAACTATATCAGTACAAACTATAATTCAGATCAGGTGTTTAAAAAAACCCACAGTGAAAATTGTTTCATTATACAAAACACTCCATATTGTTTAGCTTGTAAAGTGTTTCAGCACTCTTAGATCTTCAAAGAAGTTCACACCCAACAAAGACATTTGTTTAGTCATAATTAAACCTGAATAATTTAAATAGTTTAAAACAATCGTGTGCTGATTCCAATTGAATTATTTGTTTAAATTCTGGTTTTCAATTATTTAAATATTAATTTTATTTTCTTTTTCTTTGATAAGTGAATATCATTCATTTATACGCACTGTATTTCTGACGGTATTGATCTTTCTGCTATAGCATTGATGAATTATTACTAAGTAAAATATCTTTGCTAACAATTAATTAATTAAATAAATAATCCCTATTTTATATTTTTACTGTTTCTGGTGGAAAAATAAAAGCAGCAGATCATGTCTAGGAAACAAATATTAATATTCTGATAACTGGTTGCATCTTTTACAAATCTTATACTATAACTTTGGTTATCTTGTGCTATGGCAGCAGCCATTGAAAGCTATATTTGCAAGAAACAGAAACAACAATCTAATTAAATCTATAGTTTTTTTAATATTAATATTCCTTTGAGAACTAGTCTTCATAATGACATGCATAGAAATCAGAAGCAGAATCAGAGGAACAAGAATGGTCTTTCTATAATCCTTTCTATCACAGATTTGGTGATGCATATGAAAAAATTTTACCCAAATTTGAGGCATGTACTCCCGTCAAATCAAAATCACTGGTCATCTTTTCATATGAACTTATTATAAGATATAAAAATATATGCAGAGCTTCAAAAATTTGATTTTGATCCTCTGCTCCGTAGGGAAGAAAGGAAAGAACTCCTCCCCACCTCCACTTCCTGTAACTAATGGAGTAGCTCCAGAAATGGCATGAAATGTTTCTGCTCCAGGGAAAACAATCATCTGGTCTCATCATCCCTAGCTGGAAAATGTTGCAATAACTTCCTTTTCTTTGAGGCAATTTCCGTAATCTGGCTATCAGTTATTCAAAGAAAGAAACACATTATGCTATTGTATAAAACACTGCATGTTTACTAATCAGACTGAATTCTTTGAAATAAGCCTTTTCATACATTTACATTTCCCTGTAGTTTCTCACTACAGTAGCAATAGAATCCTACTAATTGCAGAAAACCATTTGATTTCAGCTTCTTTTGCTTAAAGAGAAATAAAAATATTTTATTCACAGCAAGTTTTGCAATGATTAAATGCTTTTCAGAAGTTGGATAACTTGATATGATCTTGAAAGGTTAAATCATTTCCCTCAGCATACTCTAATTTTCATATAAATTACATTACTGAGGGCATAAACCCTATCTTCCTAGATCTTGGAGACCCCATTAGCTGAATTAGTTGACGATCTAGTAGTGTCTTGAAATAGCTCAATGAATCTATGAATGTCAGGGTTTCTTAAGATAAGAGTTGGCTGAATTTCCATATTAGCAGAGAATCACAAATGATAACGTTATTTGGAATAAAGCATATCAATTTATCTTTACTTAGGTTAATGAGTGCACATATGTATAGTTAAAACCATAGATCATCACAGATCAGGATGATAAAACTTGCTATAACTGAAGGAATAGCTGTTGAATGTTTTACATGGAATGCAAAATAAGAACAGTCAAGTTTCTTTATGCTGTGATTTGTGAAAAGCCTGTTTTGGCACAAGGTTTGCAACAGAATTTGTGATCAAGTGCTTTTCTTATGCCAGAGAATTTCTCATTCAGGTTCAAGCTCTATGTCATGGTTTTATGAATTTTGGTTACTGGTATTCCACATCAGAACATCATGTAGTGCACTGTGAGTTAAAGTGTTAATGATTCAGTTCCAGGTACCTGTCCAGAAGAGAAGAAGAACTACATTCCCCAGGGGGCTTTGAGATCAGAGAGGAGATATAACTCCTGGCAAGGTCACCTGATTGGGCTCTTCTCTTTGGTGCTCTTCTCCTTTTCCTCTCCTCGCTGCTGCCCGTCCTGACTGTGCACATCACTTCAGTATCAGTGTAAGGCCTTCAGCTTTTCGGACAGTCTCACTCTCATTATATTTGATTTATTAGCTTCAATTCTAATTATATTGTATTATAGTGTGTTATCTTGCATTCCTATACCATATTTAGTAAATTAGTTTGTTTCTCCTCAGATCGTTTCCACTGTTTATAATTATTTTGGGGTCCCCTGTTTTCCTTTTCTGGAGGCATGGATTTTGTGAAATCCCTCCGCCCCACTAGTCATGGAACTGGGCCGAACCAGCCTGTAAACTGTTGACACTCTAGAATCCATTAAAAACAAGAAGACAGAATCTATTTATTTAAAAATGCAGATCTACTATTATAAGAATCAGCCTCTATTGGGCTAAGAACTCCTATAACAATTGTTTGTTAATCCTAATTGATATGAAGTACAGTATATGCCTGATTTCTTTTATTAAAAATGAAAACCTTTATGACAGACATTCAGTTATACTGCCATAGTTTATTAACCTTTGTCTTTCAGGAGTACTTCCCATGTAAATCCTTGTGCCCCGAGGACTAGAAAACATCACTCTTGAGAAGAGATGAACAGAGACTGTGAGCTCAGTATGTTTGACTATTACATTTTATCATGTAAATTAATTTTGATACCTTCTGGGCAATAAATGAATTAGTTTATTATCAATCATTTGCTTTCTTTTTAAGAAGACATTTAAACACAAGGATGGAAATGAGCTTGTCTTCAGCTTGTCTTTAATATGATTGTTGATACATATTAAGTTATAGATTCTGAAAAGAACCTATATTGAGAAATATCCACATTTAACAATAGTTAGCACAGTCACTTACTGTACATTTGTCTGGAATCTGAAAACAGCAACATACTGTTCCAAAATCATTTCCACTGCTATGTATGATCAATCATACAACACTTTATAAGTTTCAATAATTTTTTTTTTTTTTCTGAAAGGTAACTTTGAAACTGTCAGTTAAGACAGGTTAAGACATGGTGTTTTTGCTTTTTATAAATTCTACTAAACATTTAAACATTCTTTAAAAGTATGGTTTACTTCAGTTTTATGTACTGGTGCTTTACCTCAGTGGTAGCATTCCACAGCCTGGTGTAACATCCAAGGACAGGGAAATATAGTTCAGCAAGTATCTTGTTCACATAGTCTTTACGGTTATGTTAGAGCACAAAGAACAGTTTTGTTAGACAAATTGATGTTTCTAGCAACTGACTTTAGTTAGACTGTGGAGATGATAGAGAATAAGGCTGTGATAGTGCTGGGCGTATCCAGCCATGGATGGTGACAACCTGAGTCTTAAGTTCTATTCACTTAAACATGATTCAGCGCTCATAACCACAAATCCTAACCAGAAGGCAGAGGCCAAAAGATTGCAAGAAACTCAATTTAGCCTAGTCATGAAATCATTTGTTTTAAACCAGAGAGTAGATCTAGAGTTGCATAACCAGATTTAAATATATATATATATATTATATTATTATTTTTTTAATGATTAAATGATCAAATGCTAAGAAATATGCATGTGCATTCCAGAAAGCTGGGATGAAGAATCTCAACTGAACTTGAAGGCCTAATGTACTAGGACATATTTGGGCTTAGTCAACTTTTCATTTAAACAAGGAAGTATCTTATGAATGTAGATATATGGGAGACTTGAAAAATAACTGGATTGTATTGCTGAGTCTGAGACAGACTTTATACATAAAAGACCTAACCAAGGTCAGACTGTATCTCATCTCAAGCTACAGAATAGAATACTTTATAAAATTGTCAAAGCATTAATATGCATTGGTTTAAAAATAAAAACCCTAACTTTAGCTCCACCTCAATATTCACTTGTGAAAAATGTCTTCTGTTTAGTATTTCACTAACACTTCCTGAAAGGTGTTTATTTTTGAAGTAAAAATAATTCAGACCATTCACTGTTTTTCTTTAGTATTTATCATTACACTGTGTACATAATTGCTTGAGTCAATTAAATTCATAAAATGACTAAATAACATTTTAATTTTCCTTTGACATGCAAAATTCTACCTTCAGTTTTTTATTGTTATTTTGTCTTCATTAACAAAGATTTTTTATAGACTGGGTCAAAGTCCCTCAGATTTGAAAAAGATAAATGCATTCTTTTAGCATGCCGTTTGAAGTACAATATTGTGGAAAAGCATGTGTATTTTTTTTCAGTTGATACAAGATAACTCAAAAAAACCAATCAAATTATTACTTTGATGAAGTGCTAGATTCTTACTCATTATTATCTGCAAAATTTAGGTATAGATGAAGTTTTGCTTGAAGGAACAGCTTTTCTTTCTCCCTTCTATTTGTGTAAATACTGCTGAAATGGTTTCAGAGCTGCTCGCAGCATCTTGACACAATAAGATTCTCTGTAGTGGTACAGAATAATCTTTTCCAGTCTTGGGCTGGTGGTCATGTAAGCAAAAATAAACATAATTAGTATTCCTTGTAATACCGTTTACTTTGCTAGAATTTCTCTTTTCTGGATCAGACAATTAATTAACATTCTTACTAAGAAGCAAACAAGATTTTTTTTAATTTGATGAATAGTGATTTCAGGTATGTTTCTAGTTAAAAGATTAGAGACTGACAGTTTCAAAAAACTACTTTATTTATTTATTTTTTTTAATTGTCAGGAGAGTAGTTAAATTAATTTGCTTAAATTTGCACAGCAAAGCAGTAGCGCCCTCCCCCCACCATTTTTTTTTTTTTTTTTCTGCAAAGCATTCACAAATTGAAGGACTTTCTGAAACACTTAAATCTACAGAAAATAACAGCTGTGTATTCACAACATCATCACCCATTAATTGATTGCTGTGAAAGATTATATATGTATTCCTTTTTGATTCAAAAGTCAGAGGGTGGTTAAATTATTGCAGTAAGAGTTCTCTACGGCATTTCAGAGACTCCATAGCAACTGCATTCAACTTGTGGCACCTGCAACACAGTGCACAGCTCTTCAGAGCTCTACTTTTTTGGGTTCAAGGAAGGTGTCATGTGAAGTCTTCGTCATGTACTGATTGCAAAAGAAAAATGTCCATTATAAAAAAGAAAATGGTGTACATAGAACTACTTTGTAAGCTTTGAAACACAGAAATGGTAAAAACATTTTCAGGGAATAACAGTACATGATGGTAAATACTTTCATTATTTTCCTCAAAATGCAAACTTTGAAAAAACTTGCCTGGTAATATGATATTAGAAAAGAGTTATACTTCACTGTTATTTTTTTTTTTTTTTATAAACTTGCCTTTTTTTTTTTAATGAGGAGAAATGACAAAAAATTGTATTAATATATTTTTGTAGAAATTTGACTATGTGATAACCTCATATAATCCTGACTTGCACTGGCTGCAGGTAAGAGTTAACACAAGCGTAGAAACCATTATTCATCTTTTAACAGAGCAGATGTGTTTAAAAGTAACCTAAAGGTAATTAAAAATAAAAACTGCCACCAACCTTCTACATTCTTTCCTTTTCATCTGTAAAAACAGATGTTAGGCAACATTTCATTTGCTCTTTACAAGGTGATCTTTCCTATTTTCAACTTCTACATTATCTAGGATGTTAAATTTCTGGAGAAATTATTGGACAGAAAGAAAGTGATTAAAAAAAAAAGAAAAAAGTAGTGAAAAATGTGGTCTGATTAAACAACCTTTTCTTAAGACTGCTACCTGCAGTGACATTGTAGTTACATTACTTCTATAGATATAATTTCTTTAAGTTACATAAGAAATAAAAATCACACTTTTCAGGATATTTTTCTCTCACCAAAAATTCAACACAAGGCCTAAGCCCTTTCTTTGTCAACAGAAGTTTTGAATAAAGACATTAAAAGATTTTACTTATCCCAAACACTGCAATTGTTTTTATATTTGGTTTTATAATTAACGTTTTCAAGTGTCCCAGTCATGCACAAAGGTCTTTCATTAGACGGTTAGGGAAAATAGGACACTTTATGTATGGCAAACATGGATAACATACATAAATAGACAGTGAACTGCAATTAAAATTAACAAATAGAGAAAAAATCTCAGCTTCTGCATTATATGACTGGGAGAGGCTGAGTAGGTAGGGAAATGCAGCATATTCACTCTGAATCTTTTGCTTACTGATTTTCTCAAGAGTAATGAGTGTAACTCCAACAACCCTTGAGCCATCTTTTTTGCATGATGAAACATTTTGTATAACACTTGCACTTTAGCAAACTCCTTACAGCTTGTAAAGTATGTTTTGGTTACACTGGTGTTAAACACCACACAAATATTAATAAACAAATAAATAATTTTGATGGTGATAAGTTTCTAATTTACTCAGTGTTGATTTTTGGTAGTGCCTTAATAATGAGAGACCTTCCTGGATGAAAATGGAGTTCAGTTTGCAGGTCAGTGGCTATCAATATCACTAGTATTAATACATACATAGATCTTCTCAAGTTCTCTTTGAAGCTAGAGCACCTTTATCTCCTCTTATGAAGTGAGTAATTTCTTGAACAAATGCAGACTTCAGCTATGCCATCTTACTGATGATGTTTTTACTTTCACTGATAATGTAGTGCTATAAGCACAGAAGATACAAAATCATTTTGTAATAACATTAGTGAGTATTACTCATGTTTTATTCCTTTGTTGTGCTCAATGTGATTTCCTCACCTCTTGATCTGCATACCATCCAGTTATTCTCAATGCCCAATATAGACTTTTGAAACAAATTGAGCTTGCTACTTAGTTGCTGTATTTTTAATAATACTTCAGGTTGAAAACACATGCTGTTTTAGAGATGGATCCTGAACTGAAAATATTTATTTAACAGCATTCTTTACCAGTGCATGAATCAGATATATGAAGAAAGAAATGATGATTTATTATCACCCATTTGTGGCCACACAACACTCCATACTCTGAATAAAAAGCTAACCCAAAGTCATCAAAGTTTCTTAACCTTTTGAAAAGATGCTATTATGCCAAAATCTATCACTCCTGAAATTTTATTCTCTTGATTGGATAGATCTCACCTGCTTATCCAGAGTAATATCAAAATGTTTTCAGATGATCAGACAGAAGGGACTTCACAAACTGTGGATTCAAAAAGTGATGCTAGGACTTTTTTTTTGTTAAGTTCAATAGAGTTAGAATGTTTATTAGTTGCATTACAGACAAACTCACATACCATGAATTCGTGGTACATTTAGTGAAGACAGACTGCAAGAATATGCAAGATGAGGGACACTGATCCCTTGCCTCTGGATTCCTGCTGAAGGGGAGCCTGTAGATGCGGACTTGTTTCAACTACAAGGAGCATCATGTTCATGGTCTCTCATTCTGATGAGGGATTTCAACCACCCAGATATCTGCTGGGAAATCAATATGGTATGTTGCCAGCAAACCAGGACACTTCTGGAGTGCACTGAAGACCTGGTACAGGTATTGCATAGACCAACCAGAGGAGAAGTGTTACTGGACCTGGTGCTCACCAGCACAGACTGGGCTCCAATGCCTGTGCATCTTCTGGGCCAGAGCAGCTGGAGGAGATGCTGCTCCTAACCTTGTTTAGCAGAAACTATTCAGCCTATATAGACATTATAGTTGTTTTGTTTCCTGCTCCTAGGGGCCTACATTTCCCCAAGCCTGGGAAGTGGTAGCTTTCCTGTGCAATCAACCATCAAAAGGTCACAAATGTATGAATGTTTGGGGAACTGTTTTGGATTCTGAAAAAAAGCGTAAATGATTTTTTTCTCTCTTTTTTAAATTTCTCTCAATGAGAATTTAACTTTTGATGTTTAAAATTTGTAAATATTATTAAAACCTTTTTTTGAAAACATGGCCTTATAACACAAATATTCATTCAAGAAAATTGTGGGCAAGACTTTTTATACAATATTTAATTATAGTTTAAGATCGTATTATAGAAGTATCTATAGAATTCAAGCTAATACAATGGTTTTTATCTGAGACAAACACAATCTGTTTAAATCCTAACATGAATCAAAAGCAAGTTTGACACTTAGCATTTCATATAGAAACTAACTGTGTGGTAGATACATTAAACAAAGATATTGAATTTGGGCAGTTCAGAACAGAATACTTAATAAGGGATCCTCTAAAGCACCATTATATGCTCTCTTGCATTAGGTTGCTTGTACTTTATTAAGCACTGCTTATATGTAATAAATATGTTGTAGGTTGAGAACTCTAACTTTCTAAAAAAAATTGCATCTTTAAACATGTTTGAAGAAATAAACTGCAGCAGAAATGGAACTATAGAGATTTCTTTATGCCTAGATTTCAGTGACAGTGCTTAGTGCTGACTCCTACAACTGAAGACCTGAATTTCCATAGTGAAGCCTGTTAAATCTCTGTCAGAAGGTGTACACTGGAACAATGGAAGTAATAATAACAGTTCCTATAATGCATTTTTTAAAATTGGATCAATAGTTCTAAAGATGTATATATTATTTAAATTATAATATCAGCCTGCCAAATTGCTGATCTTCTCTATTTGTAAGAAAACTGACTGGTTCCCAAAACACTTCCAAAAGAATGAGAACTGTGAAGTCTCTGAACTCTGATCCAGAAGTCCGACACTGACATTGAGCATTTACACAAATTTCTGTTTACTTCATACACCTAAGTCGTTCATGTTTTTTAAACTATCTGTCCTCAAACACAAGAACAACTTTGTAAAAATAGACATTAAACTCTCAAACCTCTTATGTTTTCATAGACTTCTTGTACCTTCCAGACATCTATCTGAAATCATCTTAATTGCTTCCTCTGGGAAGTTCTATTTTGGTCCTGAAATACCATTGTTGATTCAAAGAGAATACCTTCCATTATCTTTTATTTGTTCAAAACTAAAGCAGCATAAGTTTTAAGAACTTGCTCATCTATCCTTATATCCAGTTGTAACTTCATGGATATTCCAGGATACAGCAAGAATCTAGTGTATATGTTTAGATAACTTTAATTCATTCATTTTAAATATCTCATAAAGTTATTGAAAGAATTGCTGGTAAAAGTAGCGTGAAGATTTTTATTGTTTTTTTTTGTTGTTGTTGTTGTTTTTCCCCCTGTATTTTCCTTTTTTTTTTTTCTCATATGTATATGAGCTTACACAATCCTATTTTGCTTTAATTTCTTGTCTTTTATCCCATAGATTTCTATGTGTCAGCTTTGGCCCTTTGATGTGTATCTTTTTAAAAAATAATTGATAATTTTTTTATTTTGTTTGTTATTAGGAACTCTGCAGAATTGCTTGCTTGGAGAGAGAAGCTGTAAAAACTTCTCTGAACTTTTAGAGCCTGTTTATTTCAAAGTTAAGGTCCCAGTTAAAAACACTGTGAAAGCAACCAGGACCTCAAATTTTCTCCACATCAAGAATGGCATGACAAATGTTCTAGGCAACTACAATGAAGACATTTGACACTTAGAAAGCTATTACGGTTTGAAAGTTAAAGTTGGACTGAAGGTAACTTTCTGCTAAGTCAGTCATGACCAGCAGTTTCTGAGCCACAAGTGTTTCATAGCACACTTTAACATAGCACACTTATCTTATTGGTAGACTAAGGCACACCTTTCTAAAATACAGCTTGAACTTCTGCAACACTTTCCTGAGCAGGACATATATTAGATCTTCAGGAAAGTCTTAGTGGCTGCAAGAACAATTTTCTCACTCTTACCTTATGACAGACCAAGGGCAGAGGTGCATGGAGTGCACAAGCAATACCACAGTGTGCTTCTGTGGAGGTATTAGAATTTTTAGGGAGTTTCCCACTGGTAAATGCAGTTGTGCAGCATATACAGGGAATATAAATAAATAAATAAATAAGAACAGGGCTAGGAAAAAAGAAAAGATAGAAAAAAGTTTTTTATGATTTTATGGTTCTGTCTAACAATTCAGAAATCCTTAGCTTCTGATGACCATAGCAGATATGCAGATGGCAGCCAGCTCCAGTGGTGCTTCGTGGCAAGCAGCGATAAGCACAAAAGCCGTACATCTACTTGAAGTGTACTGAACCTACTCATTTGCAATAGTCACCTGCCAGTGTCCAGTGTCCAGGAGAGCAGAACAGAAATAACTTCCAAGCAGGAAAATCTTTCATTTAATTTTCTGTCAGAAAGATTCTGAAATGTTTTTATTCTTCTTTTTTTTTTTTTTTCTAAACCTAGCAACAACATTCTAGGTCACAAGAGGGTTATAGAAAAATTACATTACACACTACAAAATCAAGGGCAAAAACAGTGAGAAGTGTTCATTCCTCATATATACTGAAATTACATCAAAAGTGGATCCACCTGTTTATTTTCTGCATCGTGTCTTCAATATTTTATTTTTTTAGTACATAAAATCGGTCAAAGCTCTTTACAAACAAGAAAAAGGACCTTTTTTTTTTTTAATTTTGAGATAAGTCTGAAAAGTAAAATGGATTAAATAATACAATGAAAAAACAAATCTAATCAACAAAAATCCCAGTGATTGAAAATGAGATGACACTGAGCCTTCAAGTAAAACTGGTTGCACTTGAGCTAAGTGCATATATGTATAACTAACTATAAAGTAAAACAATAAAGTAACAGCAGAAAATACAAAATAAAATAAAATAAAATAAAATAAGTAATAAAAATTTTAAAAAAGGGAATGAAGAAGAGGTATGCTGTATATATAATATTATATAATATATATATTATATATTATATATTATATGTTATATGTATATAATATGCATGATATGCATGCATATTATATATAATTATAATATATAATATTAATATATATCATATATATAATTATATACATAATATAATATAAATAATATATTATATATAATATAATTATATAATATAATATAATTATATAATATAATATATAATTATAATAATATTATACATAATATAATATTATTATATTATAATATTAGGTAACACTCATATGATTTATACCACTCCACTTGTAACAAAGTTTGCAAGACAGGGTGTGCATTCTGACCAGAAAATTCTGGTAAGCTTCTACTCAGTGGTTTACAGGGAAGGGAAAACTTTTCTAATCAAGAAATTAAAATATATGATAAGCTTATTTTCATTTGTTTATACAGAGTCCCTAATATAGGATGTCAGAATTTGACAGTGTTATTACAGTCACCAAATTATGCTTCTTTGTTTTAGAACCCTCATTTTAGTAGATATGGGCAGAAAGATAGACAAAATCACTGCATTTTAACAAAGTGTTCCCATGTAGTACCTGCTATTTGTATAATGTGAAATCTTTAATTTTCTGGTCTTTCATGTAGAATCTCCCACAGTATACCTTGTTCTTTCCTAGTGACTTAAACACTAAATATTTTGGAGAGCTCATTTATACTGGAGAGGACTCATTTCAGTTGAGTATTGTAGTTTTATAACAGGGATATTTAGAACAGTCTGTAAAGAAGTGTTATAACTCAAGTAAAGGCTCAAGTTTCACTAAACTATTTGTCTGAAGCATTCTAAAAAAGTTTTAAAATTATCCCTGTTTTGCAGACTACCAACTTTCTCATGCCATTTTTTGGTTAAGTCCCAAACGAATTCTATTGTCTTGATGAGATGGCCATCAAGAATGAATGAGAGGTTAAGAGAGATGGCTCTTATCCTGTATAGAAAACAAACAACTTTTGAATGATTGATTTAGCAGTCTTATTTCCTGATATCTTGTCTGGATTGGTAAATAAAACTGTTTCTCACTTTAAAAGACACAAATTTGACTGTGATCATGATATTCCTTTGAGGTGCATTTGGAAAAGGAAATAATGTAAAAAGGAACTAAATATTTTATTTTGAATTTTGGTAAATAATGGTTTAAATATATATTTATATTTCTCAGGATCACAGAATGGTTGAGGCAGAAGGGGACCACTTAGGATTATCTCTGTGCATCAGACCTCCATGCGTGAAGGAGAGTCACATAGAGCATATTGCTATGTGATCACGTCTGGGCAGGTTTTGAATATCTCCAGAAAGGGGACTCCGCAACATCTCTGGGTAGCCTGTTCCAGTGCTCATTCACCCTCACAGTGAAGAAGTTTTTCTCACGTGCAGATGAAACTTCCTCCGTTTCAGTTTGAGCCCATTACATTTTGTCCTGTTGCCAGGCACCACGTAAAACTAGATACCATTATTATTACCTTTTTCTTTATATTTCACAGTTCACGGCAGTGTTTAAGATGATAACAGAATATCTACTATGCCCTTCAGAAACAGTCATGCATCATATTCAGACTGACTGTGCATGGTATGGAGAGTTTTGTTGATGGTAGTAGTAAAAATGTTAAAAAAGAAGAGATTTAGGAGGTCACTGACTGAGTCACATACAAATTTGCACTACTTTGCAGTACTACATTTACAGTATTTGCAAACACATTTTTTTAATGAAACATTAAGATTCTGATCTAAATAAACATACACCAAGCTTCTATGAATATCACAAGTTGACTTCATTGATAAATACATAAGTATATTGTTGATTCTGTGTGAAATAATAGCTGCTACAGGAAGATGTAGTCTATCAAATAATTGTAAAACTGAATTAATGATGTTGAATAGTACATTTGCTGTTTCAGCTACTTTTATTGGAATTTGAGTAGTTTTAATTTCAATTCTAGACGTTTGTACAGTGAATTGTTATGGCAGAATCAGGACAAGAAGTCATACATCTTAGCTTTTGTAGAATAAATTTTCAGTGTGTTAAAGCAAGCTCTGCAGCTTCAACACTATACTTTTGCATTTCTGGATGGGGGAATACGGGGTTACACATCCCTAAACAACACTCATTTGTTTCAACACGATCAGTGCAGCAAAGCTCTTTCATGTTCACAGGCAGAAGATAAAACTGAATAAGTGGAGAATCTAGAACATCACGAAGTATTCTAAAGCCCTCTAGAATCTAAACCAATCTCTATTTATTGAGTTAGGGGGAAAGAAGTGAGAAATTAATATTTTTATCATTCTTACACTGGAGGAAGCGAGGAACAGGGAAGGGAACAGACTGTCAGATCTTCTCTGTAATGTATCATGATGAAATCCGTGAGAGAGCATGGAACAAAATCCAGACCGTTTCTGTCCTTGTTCCATGCATTAATGAGTCATTTCTAAAACAACCCTTTCTAATAATTTTCTCTCTGAAAAGTGGGTGAAAAGACATGACTCTTCCCCTCTACTCAGCATTGTTGAGGCCATCCATTTCTTGACTCTCCAGAACAACAGAGATGTGGACATACTAGAGAGAGTCCAAATTAGGGCCACCAATATGTCCAGAGGACTGAAGTACCTCTCCTGTGAGAAGAAACTTGGGACTGTTCAGCCTGGAGAAAAGGAGGTTCAGGGGAATCTCATCAACAAGATATCTGAAGTGAAAATGCAAAGAGCACAGAGCCAAGCTATATTCTGTGTTGCCTAGTGACAGGAAAAGGGGCAACAGGCACAAACAAAAACAATGATTCTGTCTGTACATTAGGAAACATTTATTATATGGTGATGGAGCACTGGCACAGGTTGCCCAGACAAGTTAAGGAATTTCCATTGTTTGATGTATAGAGATGCTGAACTTGATCCTGAGCATCGGGCTCTAGTTGACCCTATTTAAGTAAGTTGGACCAGATAATATACAGAGTTCCCTTTCAACCTCACCCATTTTGTATTTTTTTGATATCAGCACTAACCCCTGAGATTGCCAAGATTCCTTCTAGATAAAAAGTATCTTGTGAGCAAGAAGGCTCGGAATAGCAGCTGTCAGGTTGATTGATGGTTTCCAAGAGTTTCAGGAATTCGGTATTCACCAGTTCTCCAGGTGCACTCATTAGTGTCATAGGCAGTTTACGTACTTCTCTATGTCTTTTGGATATTCCTTCTCATTGGTGTCTTCAAGACTTGGAGGCATCTGGAGCACACATCACCTAAGAGAGGCCAGGATACCTGTCTTTCTGCAGATGGGGAAGAAGCTGCTTGTTGCTTTCAGTAGCTGCTGCATGGGAAACAACAGAGACAATGCACCCAGACTACATGTTGATGCCTGCTTTCTCTCACTGTCAATGTAAACCTGTTTACGGGCTGGTTTGGCCCACTTCCATGACTAGCAGGGTTGAGGGATTCATGAATCCTTGCCTCCGGAAAAGGGGAAACAGAGGACCCTGAATAATTAAAAACAGTGGCAGTGATCTGAGGAGAAACAAACCAATTTGCAAAATATGGTATAGGAATGCAAGATAACACACTATAATACAATATAATTAGAATTGAAGCTAATTGATCAAATACAGTGAGCGAGTATCTGAAAGCTGAAGGCCTTACACAAGTGCTGAGGCAATGCGTGCGGTCAGGATGAGCAGCTGGGAGGAGAGTCAAGAAAGGGACGGTCTTCCGACCTTGCCAGGGGTTATATCTCCTCTCTGAATGCAAAGTCCTCTGGGATATGTAGTTCTTCTTTTCTGGAACTGGAACATTAACTCTTTAACTCCCAGTACACTACATGATGTTATGATGTGGAATACTGATAATCAAAAATAATAAAACCATGACACCCAGTCTCCTACAAAAAAAAAAAAAAAAAATCTATCAAAGACTGGCTCTGTGCAGAGAAACAAGAGCTAGCATTAGAAAGAGAAAAGAGCCAAGATCATGCTGAGACTTTGTCAGTTCAGTCCCACAGCATCCTGTTACTCAAGGGTCCTGGCCCAGTCTGTTGTTCCTCCAAACTTGATTTTGATCAAGTACTCTCACAAATTGCAGGGAAGAAACCTTCAAGAAGATAGCACAGTCACATCTTCCACAATGTCCTGTCAAGAAATGTCATGCTGAGAGTAGAACACAGACCACCACCAATGGAATAGTGAATGAGTCCTGGCCAGACATGCCCAGCAGAGACTGAAGAGGCACAAAACCTCTGGGTGATACTGGCAATTCTGGAAGTAGCAACCATCTTCATGACAAACAACACCATGATAGCATTGATGGGACTTACGCAGATCCTGAGAAACATAGCATTTGGCATTTCTTACATAGAAAACATCAGTGAAAGAAGATATGGATGTCTATAGATGTATAGGCATTGTGACTGTAACCATCTGTTCAGCTGAGTGTAATCTCTAAAATGATTTAATTCAGTCTTAAGAAAGAGCATGTGACAAATTCCTCTGCTTTGAATCATGAAATTATATCATAGAATGGCCTGGGTTGAAAAGGACCAGAATGATCGTCTAGTTTCAACCCTCCTGCCATTGGCAGGGTCACCAACCACTAGACCAGGCTGCCCAGAGCCACATCAAGTCTTGCCTTGACTGCCTCCAGGGATGGGGCATCCACAACCTCCTTGGGCAGCTGTGGGAATACAAGAAGGACTGTATGGAGCAGCAGCTGTGGAGCAAGATAAATAGCATGAGAACCAAGGACACTTCTAGAAGAAGAAAGAACAGCTTGCAGCTCTGATTGGATATACACCCGTGTGAACGGTTGAAGAAGTGTTTGTGGAGTGTTCTGTTGACATGTAGGCGTGAATGGGAAAGCCAGGAAAAGAAAACTTGTGAAGGTATATAAGTGATGTGAGAATTTGTAATAAACGATTTGGATCGTTCACATCTGAGTCCGTGCATCAGACACAGCAGGCAACCTGTTCCAGTGCGTCACCAGCCTCTGAGTGAAAAACTTCCTCCTAATATCTAACCTAAATATCCCATCTTAATTTAAAAACATTGCCCCTCATCTTATCACTATCAACCGATGTAAACAGTTGTTCTGCCTCCTGTTAAAATATGTTCCCTTCAAGTGCTGGAAGGCCACAATGAGGTCTCCCCAAATCCTTCTCTTCTCCAAGCTAAACAATCCCAGTTGCCTCAACCTTTCCTTATAGGAGAGGTGCTCCAGTCCTCTGATCACCTTAGTGGCCCTCCTCTGGACCAGTTCAACAGCACATAATCTTTCTTGTGCTGGGGGCCCCAGGCCTGGACTCCAGGATCCTAAAGAATCCTAATTCTTTTTTTTTTTTTTAAACAAACAAACAAACAACAACAAAAAAAAAAGCATTCTGAAATCAGATTTAACTTGGTAGAAAATAATGACCAGGAAGGTAATAATGCAGGCATTCTATTGTACATCTGACCAAGGTATATATCATAAATTGAGAATTTAGTCTTTTATGAAACTGTATTTATATAAATTTCGGGGAAAAAAAAAAAAAAAGACTGTCACAAAAAGACAAAAAAACTCTTGTTTTTTTTTTGTTTGTTTTTTTGTTTTTTTTTTTGTTTTTTTTTTTGCTTGTGAGCTCATGTTTAAAGAGAATGCTTTGTTTTAAAAATCACTGCAGTTTAATTTCTTTATCTCCAGTCTCCATATTCATGTTCATGTCTGCCAAACTTGGTGAAAAAAAAAATGTTTCTTCTACTTTTCATTCCTCCTAGAGGAATTCCTCCTTAGGTTAAATGACTTTCCATCTTTCCAGTCATAGTCTGTGGGCTAACACAGAAGTAAGTCTTGCATGCATGTAATCAGAAAAGAAAAGCAGGAAATCCTCTGATGTTACTATTCCACCATGTACAAAGCCCACTATGAAATCTGCACATTGCTTAAAATTCATTGCTTACACAGTGCTTCCGTGAGATTTGATCCTGATCTTATAAATACTGCCCTCATAGCTATATCTGCCTCATTCCAAAACTTCTGTATAGCAAAGGTGAGAGAGAAGAATAGTGTCATTGTGAGAATAACTTTTCTGTGTTAGATGAGAGTGATTTCTTACTCACAAGTGATTTTCTTAGTATAATCCATAAAAAGTATTAATACTTTCAGATGAATGTCAGAACCTCTACATTTCTAAATCCCTGACTTTGACTGTCAGTTGGTGCCTGAAATTGTAGCAGGACAACTATTTGTTCATGGGTATGCAATGGTGGCAGACACAGAAGACTTTTTCACAATTGTGAGCCATAAATAATAATTAAAAATAAAATAAAATAAAATAAATCTGTTTATTACTTGCAAATATATGGGCACATTTCAAACTGGGATTTCAAAACATAAAAGACTATAAAGCAGGTCCAGTGGAGTAGTACAGTAGCAGAAATACTATCATTTTTATAGAATGTATATTAATTTTCAGGGTTTTTTTTTTTGTTTGTTTGTTTTTTTTTTGTTTCATATCATGTGTATTTGGATCCTGAACCGTAGAATCATTAATAAACAAAAACTTAGAAGCACAAATTAGCTAATCCTAGCAAGGAACACCATTTTTATCTGAAGAAGTTTTTACAGAAGACTACAATACATATCCCTTTGATGCCTGCTGTTTTATGATTTTTAGAGCTTCACTAATGCATACCGATTTCAGACAATTGCCTTAATTGTGTAACTGGTAACTACTGAGCAGTTCCCTTTCATACAATCTCCTTATTGAATTCTAGTCAGTATTTAACAAAAGCAAAGATCACAACTAATGGCTACATAGTTACACATCTTTTTGATTTAAACTGTTTTCCCTGAATACCAACAACCTTTATTTTTTATCTCTAGATAAAATTAAAAGTCTCCTTTTTAGTCCTTCCCATGTAAGGTAATTTGATAGCTTGCAAAACTAATTACTGTAGCAGTCCTCTGTATTTATGTGGTATCTCTCATCTTTTTGTCTCCAAATGTTTAAAGACTATGCCTTAGATTTTGTAAGACCCTTGTAAAGAAGGTGATTTCAGGGTCAAATCTGCTTATGCAGCTACACAGTTCATGGGAGTGCATTCATCTTCACAGGCTGTGCAATCATAGAAACTTCCCTGTAATCACAGAGTCTGTGTCTGTAACTCATAGAAATAGAAACCAGTACTAGGCAACCTCTGAACTTGATAATAGCTTAAAAAAAAAAAAAAAAAAAGCTTACTTACTTTACATCCTCCAGATTCATAGTGATAGGCCAACCCTACACTTCTTAAACTCCTGGGAGAGAATCTTTGAAAGCACCAGCAGAGTTAAAGATTCAGTTCAAAAATTACTTGTACAACCTGAGCATGAGCTACTTTTTCAGAGCTTGGACTTACTGAAACTTCCATAGTAGTACAGACAGCTGATGTGATTTGCATACAAAGAAAATAGAAAAAGAAATATAAATGTTAGGGCTGCCTTTTAACCTCATGTCCACCTTCCTTCAGCATCCTCTTAACTGTCTTTGTTTCTGTTTTTGTAGTTTAATTTTTTTATTTCTTATTACTTGGTTGAACAAGAAGGTTCAGAATATGCAAACCTTCTGAACATGTAATAATGTTTCTTATGCAAGGAGAATGAAAAATAAATGTTTTGGAAAATTAGAAGTCATTAAAAGAGCAGATGAAAATACTGTTCATATCCAGGAAAAGATTGCCTCTTTATTGTTTAGGATTTTAACTCTTATAAATGTGTTCAGATTAGTGAAGGAACTAAGCTGTGCGCTATCACTGTGCAATCTTTGTGCTTCCTTATTTTCTATATAATGAGTTGATATGCTACAGATAGGAAAGATGTAAACTGTTCAGAGGAAAAGTTCATGGACCTCGATGAGAAGAAATTAAAATAAGTACTTTATATATTCTATATTCTATAATATATTATATCTTCTATATCGTGTTATTATACATGACATATGATACATGTTCTATCATATGCCATGTACTGTTTATCGTACGTATTGTGGAAAAAATAACTCGAACCCTCAAAAAGAGCTGTTGCTTTCTTCAGCCAGATTGAAATTGGAAAGGTAGGCTAGACTTAACTCCATAAGCAGCTTTCAATTCCTCCAAAGCATGTTTAGTCACAGTGCGATTGGAAGGCATTTCTGTTGGCAGTGTAGACTAAAGGCTCAGAGCTGAGTGTCAAATGTAAAGGAACAAAGGTAAAAGTAGCAGCTACACAGCCCAGAGCAGTGATTCTGTTTATGCATGAGCTCCGAGTGCCTTGCTGAGTGGACTATCAGCAGTGCAACATTTTGAATTTTTCAGTGCAGATTGGCCTTCATGCTGTGGTGAAAGCTCTGTTTAACTTCCTTGAGATATAGAGTCATTAAATTTTCAAAAGTTTTAATAATTTTCCTGCCTGTTCTGTTAATTGTCAGAGTATTGTTCTTCCACACACAACCTACATGGTCCTCCTCCATGATCCCACAATAAAGTCATTACACTGACAATTTGACATTTTGACAGCTTTCTTATTTCCAAGCAATAGTCTACTGTGCCATAAACACAGTGTTATGATTTTGCAGAAAAATTAAGAACAAATCTTAAGTGGAGAAAGGAAGATAATTTTTATTCAATTCTAAGTGTCAGCATTAGAGATGGAGGGAAAATAGAACTGGTTTCTGGCAAAGAAAATTATCTGCAGGACCAATACCTTTTCACTTCCTAAATCTTTAGATATCTTTCTATAGATACAGATATATATGTATACCAACATAAACTGCATGTATAAATTAGTGTCAACTTTTTATCAACATATTCCAATTTTTTCTCCCACTGATATTTACTCAGAAGACTAAGATTTTGCAACAAAATTTGAAACCAAACCAACTGTAACAAAAACAACTCACATTTTCTTATGTATTTAACACATTATAAATACAAAGTCCAAAGATTATAAAGTAATAAATCTTTCTCTTCACATTACAGCAGTTTCCAAATTGTTTCTGTGACTATAAAGAACCCCATAGACCTTCATCTTTCCATCTCTAACCTATTTATTAATATTCAGAAAAAATTGAAATTTTGTAGATCACAGTAGTAACAAACTTGCATTTCCTGTGAAAGATATTTCTCAGAAGATCATACATCATCGCAGGAAGGGAGCATAGTCGTCTCATGATTAAATATTTGAATGTGAAAGAAGAAAGAGTGCCACAATTACTTCTTTTTTTGCATAATCCTTTCACAATGATTATACAAAGAGCAACAAAATACACTGAGTACTGATATTTTTCTTCAGTAGAAGAAGTAAAATTTGAGGTATTATTTAGTCCTTTCCGCTCCTTTTCCTTCTTTACAACAAACGTTCACAAGCCTTTGAAACTGTGTCACTGCTTTGGGAAATGAAGTAATAATAATCACTTTCTGGTAAGGGATCTGGATTATTTTCAAACAGGCCTGTGTGTGTTTTTTCGTGTGTGTGTTTGCTTTTTTTTCCCATTGCAACAGCACTTGTTACATTCACAATCTGTGGGAAAGTTATTGTTGATGTGATTTTTAAAATGGAGTATACATAAGACCTTAAGAACCTGGTCTTTAGATGCATTGGCTTTCCTCAGGTTTTAACGTAATTTTTGGAATGTAAGGATTAAATAATCATCATAAATTGAAATTAAAAGTCTACTTAGAAGTCGTAGATTAAAAACAGACTAAACAGACTAAACAGTTTAATCTGGCACTCTGGATAAGACTTTCTTGAAGAGAGTATCAAAAACGTAGAAAAAATGCTACATTCTTTGCATGCCAGATATACTTTGCAGTTACCATGGTGATAATATTTTACTCTATGATAGTGTTTAATAAATACTGTAAGAAGACTGATATGTCATAATAAATCAAAAATTGAAAACTTTAGGAATACTACCAGTTCAAAAAATCGTGTAACAATGAAGTACCATATCAGTTTGAAGCAAAGGATGACTTCTCACCAAGAAACCCAACTAAATATTTGTTTTAAATGGAACAAGTCAGATGTCTTAAATCTAAAAGCGTCACTGCCTTTTTTAATATGAAAGAATTTTTCTACACTCAGCGCTGCTTCCTTGGATAGCAGAACTACAAAATGTTGGATATAATGTCCAGTAAATAAGTTATCCATCATCATTATGACACCCAGAATGGGCTACTTTGAATGCAAAAGTAATAAGGACTTCAGTGTATGGGAGTATAAAGATTTTCCAAATATCTCAGGTTTTCTTTTTTTTTTTTTTTTAAATTACATTATAATTATTTCTAAAAATTCTCCACAGTTGTCTTCTCAGTATCTACACTTCAATCAGAATCTTATTAACAGTTCTAAAATGAATGCCTGCCCTTGATAGTTTACACTTGCTTTTTCTCTCATAAACATTAATTTAGAAGAAGCAGGTCATATGTAAAACAGTCTGTCACAGAAATAAAAGTGTTAGTTAGATATAGAAAAGAGATAAACCTTGAAAAGAAGCAGAAGACAGATTTGAGGAGGGAAAACACATTCCTTTTCATGAAATATAGAAACAGAATGTTAAATTTTGTATAGGAACTGCTTTATGTTAGAGAAGTATTATACCATTAATTTTACCCACTGGAAGGAATCTGGGACTGATTTTTTTTTAATTTTTTTTTTTTAATATGTGATTTGAAATCCCAATCATTCATAAAACTTCATTTAAATCTACAAATTACACTGAACTTAGTCCTACAGGTAAGTCTGCACTCTAGGAATCTGATTCAAAATCCATGGAAGTCAGCTCTCTGGCAGAGTTAAATCATTCTGATATCTAGTGCAGATTATATTCCTCTATAATCTACCATGCATATGAGGAGTGAGAACACTTAACATTTCTTGAATTAAGCACCTGTAAGAAAAAATATCTGTGCTAGGTAGCATTATATTCAAGAAAAAAATATAAAAATATATGACAAATATATAAGCACAGAAAAAAAAAAATAGAATGGAAGGGAAAGGATGGGAAGGGAAATTGCAGTCAATCCATATGTAATAATATATTCAAGACATTTTTAATTTTTTTCCGTCAATTTAGGATTAATTTCTGTTACCTACTCTCAAGGCTTCTATTTTGGTTTGAATGCTTTTGGCTTTTTGGCTTTGAATGCTTTTAAGACTAAAAAAAAAAAAAAAAAAAAAAAGGTAGAATAGCAGAAATTCATTAAGCTGCTTTCTATTGTATAATGCAGCATAGGTTAATTTTAAAACCCAATCTGAAAAGATTCTTTGAGTTATTTGCAGTGTCCTACTGATAAGTAGCTGTTCTCCACGAAATGTAAAAACAGGGCAAAGAATAAATGCTGAAGGTCCACTAAATGGAAATATATGTATGTCAACACTTTCATCTTGAGTGACCAGATTAAATTCTTAGATAAACTAAGTGGTCTTAAAGAAACAGATTCGCTGAAAGCCACAGTTCAATGAATGGCTTCGGAGATTTCGGGATTTTTATTTGGATCTGTTCATCTACAGTAGTTTGTAGTATTGTCTGTGAGGCTGTGCTACATGAATAACTCCTAATTGCAACCAAAATAATCTTTCCAAATAATAACGACTTTCGTGAAGAAAATCGTGAAGAAAATAATGGGATATATATATAAATATATATATATAGGACATATAAATAAATAAATAAATAAATAAATATTTCCATAAATGCCAGTTATGTATAGATTTAACAGTTCTGTGAAAATGTTCTCCAAATATCACCAGAATTAAACTAGTATGAACAAAAGTTTTACACATTAAAGGTTTTGTTTTTCTCTTCTTCCCCTAAATTAAGACATCTATCATGGTTTAACAGTTATAAATAGGGCAGAAATCTATTATTCCAGTTAAGGTACATCAATACACTGTAGCAATTTTATAATTTCAAAGGAAAAGCTAGATTAAAATTATTTAATAGAAGTTTAATTAAAATGTCTACTCATCACGATTAAGTTAGCTGCTATCCTTATATCAGTTACATTTTTTTCCTATTAATTCACTTTTAAGATAATAATATCTATATACAGTAGTGCTTTTTCATTCTTCAAAAAAAATACTATTACAATAATAGAAGTCATTGGGAAGCTTGGGATAAGATAATCCTCTATTAAAACCTATGTGTGTGCAAGCTGTCACTCTAACACAAGCAAATCAGGGAACGGTTCTTGAAGGGAATATATGACCATCTATGAGAACAGTTGAAGGAATTATTCTTCATTTAATTTGAGAGTAAATCTCTTGAAGAGAGATGGTCAAAATTTTCACAGATTAGGATGAATTAAGTTCAAATTCAGAGGGAACTTGACATACCATTATTTGTCTTAAACACTATGCTAGGAATTATCCTAGCCTGAGAACATTTCCCTTGTAAGGAATTATCTGTGATATATGAGGGCTGCTCTAGAAGTAATGACTCCTATTTTATTGTCTTGGATCATGATGTCAGAGAAGGATGTTGGTGGTATGCCAGTAGAAGCTGAACCTTCCTACCAACTTTTAATTACATGCTGTTTCTGTGTGAGAGGTGGCAGCAGAGGGGCAGTCTGACAAAATGGTATCTGACATGAAAGTGCAGATTAAGGAAAGGTGTGTCATTGAATTACCCTGTGCAGAAAAAAAAATGCATTCATTGGCATTCATAAGTGCTTCCTGAATGTTTCTGAAGGCCAAGCCGTGGATGGTAGCATGGCTGAAGTAGTGGGTGGTATTTTTTAGCAGTGGCAACAGTGACAGTGAGTCTACTCCTCTGATGCTAATTTTTGAACACAGCTTGGAGGGCTGTGTTCATCATTGGTGAAAATGCATAGCCAATGGTAATGACTATGTTGAAAAATAGTTTTTGTTTTTTTTTTTTTTGTAACTGAGATACTGCCCTATCAAATAATGTTATTTTACTCTTTGTATCTATTTTACTTTTCATGAAATTAAATAGGACATGACATGCTACTTTTGGAGAGAGTCCTATATAATAGATTTGGTGGTTACAGCACAGTTGATTGTCTGTACCTCAAGCTCTTGCTCCACATGGCTATTCAGTACAAGATTCTCTTTTTTTTCATTGACAGGGTGGTGAAGTGCAGGAACAGGCTGCCTGTAGAAAAGTATATATGGCCCATCCCTGGAGGCATTCAAGGCCAGGATGGGTGGGGCCCTGCACAACCTGATCTGGTCCCTGATTTAGTCATTAACAGCAGTGTTGCAGGTGGGTTAGAATTAGACAAACTTTGAGGTCCCTTATTACCAAAGCTATTCTGTGATTCTATGATCAGCCACTTGTCTGCAAGGCAGTTTGCACTTTGGAATTTTTGAACTTATTCCAGGGAAGAACATACAGGCCCTGGGAATTCTGTTTCACTGAGATCTAGTCTTAAACTGTAGACACAGCTAGTTTTTTCAGCCATGAATTTAGATTCAACCACAGCTTCTATATGCAGCATTTATATAAACTTGCACCCTGGATTAAATCAGTTCTTTTGTGTTTCAACTCCCTGCACTGTGGTGGGGATATCACAGAGTGATGCTAGAATCCTATATTGTCAGAATACTTTTCATTATAAAATATTATGTTAGAGATACCCATGCATAAAAAATATTTTAGCAAGAATGAGAACTGTAAGAATAGTAAACATTGCTGTTAGAATGGATTTTGGAGACAAGAGATGAATAATTTCCATTTCTCTGGTTATTCTTTAGGGGTACAAATAGTATTTTTGTGTAGCAAAGAGCTTTCCTTGAATCAACAAGAGACTATCTACTAGTTAAGATATGAAAAACAGAAGTGACAAAGTAGAAAAATAAGCAAAAATAGCATAAAGTGCATTCAAAATTCAAAATGCTGTTTTTTTTCCTGTCTTATTCACTAGAACTATATTATCCTCTGCGATCATAAATTATTACCACAATAAGAAATGAAATAAGTTCAAACCACAAACACATAATATCTTACTGATTAGGCAATGAGAACAAGTAAAATGAAAATGTTCTATATATAATAAAAAATCACCTATGCAAATTCCAACACCAATTTTAAACAT
This sequence comes from Alectoris magna, assembly GCA_030625065.1. NCBI lineage: Eukaryota > Metazoa > Chordata > Aves > Galliformes > Phasianidae > Alectoris > Alectoris magna. The sequence continues at coordinate 15,707,693 of CM060561.1, forward strand.
GTAATTTCTTGTCATGACTAACTCAGTTTTCTTTTGGAAGTCTGCTTCACCATTGTTAACCCCAAATACTTTCTAACAGTTGGTATTGAGATAGAAGAATTTAGTATTTAGAATATTTATTTTGACCAGTAAGCCATTCATTAGAAACCCAGGCATTAATTTATATGTAGATATAATATGTTATTTATATATACTTTTATAGATAATATGATGTTAATATTAAAAGTACTGGAACTAGATCTTTAAGGTCACTCCAAAGTCAAACCTTTCTATGATTGTAAGATTATTCTATGATTGTAAGATTATACAATTTGATTTAATTAACTAATGAACCTTGTGTGAATTTTTACACCTGCCTATTAAAAAAAAAAAAAATCCACAAAAGACCGGTCTTCAAATAGCTGGTTAATTATAATGATTACATCACTCTCTGAAATACTGGGAGCGCTCCATTTTCGATATTTGTTTGTGTATGCTGTTTACCCTAGTGCACCTTTTAGACATCAGTACTTGATTTTCCTAATGCCGGAAGAAACTCACACATAACACAGAGACATCTGAGAAAGCGTCAAAGATAGATTCCATAGCTGGAAAATGTTTCTTTAAATGCGCAAGACTTGTTTTTAACCCTTAAGAAGCAAGCACAAGACAGATATTTTCAACCCTCTCAATTTAATGGGCTTACATGTGAACTTTTTAGATTACAAGTCATTTTCACTAGAGTTAAAAGCTGAAAGAAAGGTAAAATTTAATGCAATCCACAGCTTTATTAATAACTATGACTAAAAAAAACTTACAAGTTCTCAATCACATATTTAATCTTGCTTGTGAATTTTCATGTATATGTTAAACATAATCATAGAGTGCTTTGGGTTGGAAGGGGCCTTTAAGATCATCTAGTTCCAATCCCCCTGCTACATTTCAAAGTATAAATGGCCTTGCAAACACGTAGTTGATCATAGAATTGTAGAATAGCTTAAGTTATAAAGGACCTCAACGTCTATCTAGTTCCCCCCTGCTATAGCCTCCCTCTAGACCAGGCTCAAAGCCCCATCCGGCCTGGCCTTGAATGCTTCCATGGAGGGGGCATCCATGGCCTCAAATAATACATATGCAACACTTGGAAACATAAATAGTGTGAGTAATGAGACACCAATGAGAAGTCTTACTTATAGTTGAAATACATTTTCCATGCAATCTAGTCAATAGTTTCTCTCCAAGAAAACATGTAGGCTATTTCTGAAACATATTTTATGCTGTTTCTAGAAAATATTTATTAATAGCGATTCTTTTGACTCCTTGTCTAAACAATTCTATATATTAAAATGTTATTGTTTTGCTTATTTTTCCCTCAATATTCAATTTAACTTTCCTTCTCTGAAATTTGATTATTTTACCATTCTCTATTTTGAACAAATTTCCTGAACAGACTTGACAAGATATCTTTGAAGGCTCTGTTTGACTATGCTTTTCAGAATGTCATTTATAAGTAATCTAATCAAGTAACTATATCACACTAATTACTTCTTGTCTCTTCAGTAAGTCATGTGTTTGTCAGAGAAGGAAATTTTATTCAATTAATTATGCGATCTTGTTTATTTACCCATATATATAAATGGATAACTAATCATAAACTATGGCTTTTATATATGCTGCCCATTTAATCCACACTTATAACCCTGCATCGGCTGATTTTCCAAATTATTTTTATATATTTTTATTTGCATTATTATAAACATATATAACATTTTTTCTGCCTTGAATATTCAAAATTCTGAGCTAGACATCTCACACTTACAAGTGTTAAGAAGAGTAAGTTTCAGCTCTATTTAATTTAGTGTTTTCAGTGATTTTGTCTTTGCTGTTGAATAATTGTGTAGCTGAATGTTGCGCTGACAGTATCTGAAATGTCCAAACTTTCAGCTGTGTAGAAAGTATAAGAATTAAAGCAAGTGGTTTTAGAACAGACAGTTCCTGTCCTTAGTCGTTTTTTTGAAGCATACTTTCTTTTTATCCAAAACCTGCGAGACAGAATTTTACTTTCACTTTTGTATTTCCACCCCGGAAAAAAAAAAACATAAATAGAATCTAGCATAGAAAGATGCTTCCAGTTATCCAGAAAAGTAGAAAAAAAAACAGTATATAATTTGCAAAATGATCAAATCATGGAAGTCATGGAGATTAAACCATACACTCAAGAAAGTAAGTATTTAACATTAAACATAAAATTCAGTATAGATTTGTTAAAAAGGTCATGGACCGTGGAACTGAACTGATTAAATCAAACTAAGCTTCTGAAAAACTATTCCTTCCCAGGAGAGTAGTGAGAGAGTTGCATTGGCTTTGGATGTTCTTTACTTGTTGTCAGAAGAGATTTAGTAGTGCTTGAGGAGTTTTCCTTCCTTGTTTGCTGCTATATTCCCAAAGGAATTTAAAAAAAACCCTTTTTTCATAAAAATTTATCAAGTGCCCTCATAAAGCTTGGATAATTAATATCGAATTATTTTAATTTTCTCTGGGAATTTACCATTGGTAAACCTTTAGCAACACTAACTCTCTAGTATCTAGTTACTTCATTCTGAAATAGTATAATGGCAAAGCCAGTATTAGAATAAAAACAGGAAAAATTAACATTCTACAGAGATACAAAATTGCGACATTATCGAAAGAAAAAGCTGTACCGATGTACACGATAAGAATCTTTGAACAATTGGAAACTGAAGTGTATCTCAAGATATCCACTTTAATCACATAATGAAAAATCCTTATATAGACAAGGAAATTAACTTTGTTTTCTAACTCAGATAAAACAGTTCAATACAGAGCAGACAATATGTCTAAGCAAAGCTTATATATATATATATATATATATATAGCAAAGCTTAGATATATATAGCAGCAGAACAATATAGGAAATGACAGTTATCTTCAGTTCATACGTTTATACAGAGGCTACAGTTGGAGTGACTACAAAAAATTGTAGTAATGTATTGCCAAAACTTGTGATAAGATGAAAAGAGTTTAAGATAGATGAAAATAGGAATAAGTGATTCTAGCTGCCCCAAAATATGAAATAAATCAGAATATATATTTGGAATTTCACTGATTAGAGGGTACTACTAATGATATAATCTTAAAGATTTTTTAACATTTGAAATGAAAACTACAATACTGTTCCAAATTTTTAAATGTAAAATAAAAACTTAAATTTGAGATGTATTTCAGGCTTATGTCTTAGCTTCATCAGCAGTGAGTCACCTGACATGTTACAGAAGGATTACTGGAAGAAAAGACAAGGATATAACAGTTCACTTCGCTGAGGTAAAAGTCATATGTTCCTAAGTGATAAAACTGATAAAATGATGTTCTGAATTAACATATTTGTAGTCCTTGGTGACAATTTCTAACTTGGGTTTAATCCACATGAAGAAAATTGAGGCTTATTTAGCTCTGAACATTCGTTCTTCATGTAATATCTACAAATGGTACAGACAAAAAATGCTTCAAAAAATATCAGACTTAGACTATTATTTGAAAAGTTTTGAGATTTATACATTGTTTCTTAATTTTCCTTTTTTTTTAAAAAAAAACCAGCAATAACAACCACAACAACAAAACCAAAAGAGTCCTGTGATTTAGTTGTTGCTAAATTCATCCTTTTAAAAGGAGACAATCAGCCTTTTCTTCAGGATCCACCACTCATTTTTCAGGGCAATCTTTTTATCTTGGAGGACCAAAGCCTCCTCCTCTCTTGAAAAGTGATTCTTGAAAATGATAAATCTGAAAAAAGAAAAGAGTCTTAACCAAAAATAACTGGGCCACCATAAGATATCCAGAAACATACGAGGACTCTTTTGCTAGTCATAAGTCAGATATTCTACAGTGTACTTTAAATTGTATTTATCAATGCAATAGCATAATAGTTGTAATTTTAGCCATAGTGCCATCAAGCCATAATCTATACACTCAAATAAAGCATTCAGTGGAGGATATGGAAAGGTTTTTAACTGAAAATGTCATGATTTCTCATACGTTTGTTGGTGTGACCTGCTTCTTTGTTCAAGAAGACAGTTAATTCTTTGCATGTATTTGTTCAAGAAAACAGCAATTTAATCAGTGTTATTAGATACTGCATACCTCCTTAATACATGGTTAAATCAACATTTATAAATAAACTTATTTTAGCATGGATTAATTGTCCCTTTCCACCTCTCCCTTCCATGATCCTTTACTTGAGTACCCAAAGGTACCTGTACTCACTGTTTTAACACCACATTGTTTAATCGTCCCCTAAGGACAGAAACAGAATAGGTGGGAAAACAAGAGTACTAATATAATACTAATGAAGAAGATAAGTAAAAAAATAAAATTAAAAAAAATACAAAAATAATAATTTGTAAGTACTAATATAATACTAATGAAGAAGATAAGTAAAAAAAAAATAAAAAAAAAATAAAAATTACAAAAATAATAATTAGTAAGCTCATTCAGTGCACTTAGCTATTATTTTTTTTTTGCAGTAGATGATACCAAAAGCATTCAAGGCTGTATTGAAGTAATTTTTATGTTTTCTTATTTTGTTTGCTTGTATTTAAAAGGTGGAGGTAAAACTTCAACTGGATAAATGAGTACTGAAAAGATAAAGTCGATATGAACAAAATCTACTCTACAAATTGCTCATACTATTTTATCATACTTTATGATAGATTCACATAGCAATAGTTTAAAGCTGGGTATATTTTATCAATAGGACTTAACTTTGTAATCATCACTACTTGAATCATTATAGCTTAAATACTCTCAAGCTGTAATGGTTCTACTTATATAATATATATTTATTGGCTTATTTTGCTGTGTTGTATTAATTTCCTCACACATATGGAAATACTGTGGCAGAAACTGGGCAAAAAAGTCATGATATGGCATGTGAAAAGAATCTTGTGCACCCTAAGCAACCAGCTGATAACAAGCTGGTCACTGAAGCAATAAAAACCACCACTGGCTCACCCGAACCATTGCATATCTTATACTCATGGTGAATTTAGCACTGGTAGTTTCTGTGCCATGTACATTCAACAGCAGTGTTCTCTAGAAACCAGACACTGAGGAAAAGTGCTGAAGCCTCAGCTGAGCTAGACCTACTCAGCCAAAATGACTGATGTAAAAAACACTTGTAAATCCTTTTTGGATCTCCCAGACTACATCTCTATTGTCCTTTATGTAGACCATGAAAATGAAGAATTGTCATATACAGAACAGCATATATTTTGCATAATTCAAATTATGTGTGAATAGCTTTGGAGTGATTGCACTGAGAGATAGTTGTCTGTATTTTATCTGTCTATTTTTTTATTTATTCTGCTCTCAAAAGAGGTATAATGTTCAGAAACTATTTTTACAATGTAGCAGTTTCATGATTTCAGAAAGCTATGATCATGAAAAGCTTGATGTAGGTTCTTTATAGAACTTATGAAATATTCTTCTGTAATTCTCTTTTGGAGATTATTAGTTAATTGTCTTCTGCATTGTATCAAAGGCTGTCAGTAGTGTTTATTCTCATGCTCAGTGGTCAGGCACACAGAAAAAGTCAGGAAGCTGTGTTTCTCATTTTTATTTTAGAAAGAATTAGTTTTAAAAATCTATTAAGTGTCAATTATGTTACCTCATTCTTTATTCACAAGCATATGTTTTCTCACTTTTCCTCTTTTTATGGCCAAGTCTCTGGTTCCACTCCTTAAGTCTTCTTTAACATATTATGACTGTGCATGCTCAGTATATTAAAACATATTCCAAAATTTTCAGCTGTCACATTAGTTGAGCACCGGACTTAGACTAAGCCTGCTGAAATTTGGAACCTTTGATTTACACATAAAGCGCAGAGTCAATTTTGAGACTGAGCAACCAGCAAAACTGCCTGATCACGAACTATGAGAGAATTACATCTGGTTTTGCTTTCTGTCTGTGCAGTGAAAGGCAGGTTACCTGAGGTTTTTAGTATTTGAGGCCATTCTCAAGTACTAAGTAGTGCCTTGCTTAGTTCTTCTGTCACTTCCTATTCAGGAGAGCTCTGGTACCTCTGAACTTACTACGTTTTAGGAAGAAGTATGGAAGCAGATGGATTTTGCGTTTTTGTTTTGTAAAGGAGAATCAGAGAGGATATTGCCAGTTTGTTTGGTTATTATTATTTTTCCTGCAAGATGAGGAGTGGTGTTTGTTGAAGTCATTCGGCATGAAAAAAAATACTGTGGTTGTTTGCCTTATCGAATCCTCAAATGTAATACATTTTTTTTCTTCTCCTCTTTATGCTATTTTTTTCTTGTTCTTTTTACATTTTGTGAAAATGCTAAAGGGCAGGATACTGACGTTATATATTACATGTAGCTATGGAGTAATTTAAATGGAATAATCTGAAATAATAAATAAAAATCAGAATTTAGAATTTGAAACTTTAATTTACAGTTAAACTTCAATTTAAGCACTATGTCATTCCCTATAAATAGGAATAAAAAATAAAATAAGAGGGGTACTCCTATGAGAATACAAGGTATTTTATTCAATACTGAACTGTAATAAACATTTAAGTATTCTGTTTCAGTTTTTAGCTTAATTTCTAAGATGATTATACTGAAGTTTCAGAATATTTTGGAAATGGTTACGCTCTTTCTATTCTTCTCCAAAAGGACAACAAGATAAAAGCAGTGATATCTTTATACCTTAGATTATTCTAATAATGATTAAAAAAAAAATGCTGCCAGAGAAGATGCATAAATTTTTTGTTCCTACAACTGGTATTAACAGCTACTTCCAGTCATTCAAAATGAAAAAAAAAAAAAAAAAAAAGACAAACTCCTTAACTGTTTCCTGAATTTCAATAAGTAGACAAAAATCTGATAAGCACAAGGTAACTGTGTTGACAGTAATCATTCAGCAAATACGTCTGGGGTGGGAAGTACCTTCTCATATAATTTTGTTGTCAGAGTGCTCAGAAATAAAGTGCAGTTGAAGACAACAGTTTCAGAGGAAAGAGGAGTCACAAATACAATCTGACAAACTTGTTTTTGGCATGTTTCCATTACTCTTTCTAGCATCTTCAATTAGCTTCTAGATTTTCCAACTAAAATTTTCAATCCTCCCTCCCCCCCACCCTGCCTCTCCCCTCTTCCCTTCCTCCCTTCCTTCCTTCTTTCCCTCTTGAAACTAGACATTCATCAGATTTTTTGAAGCTTTACAATTTTAATATAGGCGGATGCTATCTTACTTCAGGCACTAATTAATATTAAAAGGTTTGTAGTGAATATAATCTCATTTCCACCAGAAACTTAGAGCTTGAACCTACAGAGGTCTTCAATACCTAAAATAGAATGTAGGTGGATTTGAGTTGCCTATATTTAAAGCTGCTAACTTAAAAGCTCGGCAGCCTGCACCTTAGCCTACTCAAGGTGAAGGAATTATGTGTACTTTGCTTAACTCCACTGTGGGGGCTGAGTTGCTCTTGTCACATTATTGCCTTGAAAGTCTCCAAATGGAATGCCAGACTTTTTTAGCAATATAGTGCTAGCACTATCATCCTCCTTTTAAATAATTACCTTGTATCTAAAGCGAGTTTTAAAATCAGTTGAATAAGCCTAATAAAAAGGAGTGGAGTTTAATTCTTCTGCAAGGCTGACATAATCACCAGGTATTTTCAAGCATATGGAATTCTCAACTCCTGATGAAACTTTGAAGTAAGGAAATCAAATGGTGCAAAATTAATCAAACCATTTGTATTGACAGAAGTGCCTCTTGGAATGCATAACTTTGAACAGTCTGATTCCTGATCCAGACCTGAATATATCCACTACAGAAACAATTCTGAAGGGCCGGAGCCCAGAAGCTTTCCATTCTGTGTAATTGCAGAGCCAATAAGGTGAAGAATCACATCCTCTATTTTAGAGAACAAAATATGAAATCTCTAAAAAAATATTTTCTTTCTCTCATGCTGTGAGAAAGCTTCAGCAGAGCGAATAAACAGTTGTCCCTACTTGTGGTACATGCACAGCCAATTAACTTCAACATACTTATAGTAGCTTGAGTTGCAATGTTGGGCTTTGATAATCTCAATTATCACCTTACTTTCAGTAAAGCTCTCTTCTGGATCTAGTTCTCAAGCAGAACAATGAAGACAAGTTCTTCCTTTTGTTTTCAGATATGATGCCACTTTAGGAAGAAAAGTGAACCAAATCACAATAAATTAGCTGCAGGCAGACTTTATTTATTTATTTATCTATCTATCTACCTATTTATTTATTTATTTCACTCCAGCTTTGCAAAATATGATAAAAGTGTAAAATAATAAGTACAAATATGACACAAGTTTCACACTCAAGCAAAAGCTATGTCCTTATATAAAAGCATTCACAATACAAAACACAAAGTAAAAAAAAGCATCTTTCGTTCAAGTTTATGTTCCATTTTAAATATAAAGTTCACAAAAAGACATACAGTATTGAACTTGGCTACACTAAATGGAAATACCTGTGTCGAATTTTCATTGCTACTAGCCAGAAAGTTTAGAAAAAAGTGAGGACTAACAACTGAGCTGCTATGATGATATGTTCATATTTACAGTACTTCATTTTTACAATCGCTACAGACTTTTATCTTTGCTTTAAGCACTTTAAAAAGTATTTTCTTTATGTAGTCTCATTTCTTAGAGTTATTGTCTTGATTTATGAAGATGTGAAATGAGAATAGTCATCCATTATTTATAATTGTTTTGTGAATTCTTCTTGAAAATGAAATTTTTGTTATAGATGCTATTTGTCATAAAGTATATGTTTGCATGTACTTCCCATCACGGATCTTGTTTTAGAGAAGCATCTAAATGTATTTCATAGATATAATTTTTCTTTAAAACTAACTTTTATGACTTGGTACAGAATTTACCCTGTAACAAAAACATTATTTCCGAATGCACTATTGATTATTTGGAAGCACATGTGACTTCAATTACCTTAAAATACATCTACTGTCCTTGGGGAATTAGAGCTGTTCTCTGTGAACTAGTCTTGCAAGGACAGATGTATTTATTACTCAACAGAAAAGTTGCTCCTCCACTGAGCAGTAAATTGCATTTGAAAACTACGTTAATTCTTTTGCCAGAGGAACTGAACTTTTGAAAAATACTATCACATATACTCTAGGGTTGCTTTAGAAGTTGTTTCCTTTGTGCATCTGTACATGCTTCACAGCATGTACAGGTGAGTGGCTCTCTAATCTACATAATGCTTTGGGTTGTATTGCTATAGCTGTACTGTATAGCTCTGCTCAGAGAAAAGATATTTTTAAGTCTGCTTTATCTTTCACTGAACTCTACATTTTGTTGAACTGGAATTATGGCAGTAATAATGACAGGTCAAGCTGTAAATACATATACAGATATATATATATATATATACATATATATATATATTGGGATGATCACTGCCTTTACAGTGATGATGAAATTCATAGCAGTAATCCTAGTACAATAATCAGGAAAATGACACATAACTTGATATATTTCTTATTAATATCATGTGTTATATATTTTGAACAATGTTTCATTCTGATGAAACCAGTCTGCTTCCAACAAATACGTGTAATTATGAAATAAAAGTGTTTTCATTGGAAAATTCTACCATGCATTTACAAAAGAGTAAACAGTGTTCATATATGCACATGAGAGGCAATGAGAAGGAGTTGGACAGAGTATGCAAATAGTTCCCATATCCATTTTTTATTAAATGTAATATATGTGATGAGACAGAGAACTTAATATTATTTTTTATTCTTGTTTGTTTATTTATTCTTCTCATTTTTTTGTTCTTTTCACACACAACTTCACAAACTCTATGGGGTTGCAGCTCATTTTGGAGTAGTGAGATGAGTTATATTCCTTAAGTGTAGCATGATTCCATTTACATTCCATCGATGGAAAAAAATCATATTAAAGGAGACGGAAGGCTTTAAACCACAGAATTTAATTTTATAATAAACCTTTTATAATTGCTTTTCTGTCTGTTCTGGTCGGGAACAGAAGTTACTTTTTCACTGTTTCCATTCTTCCTACTGATGTCCATTAAGTCTTTCTGTTTGAGTTGTTCTGAAGCTGTCATTCAATAGCATTTAGTAATTAACAGTTGAGCCTGAGATTTGCTACGCTCTTCATCTTTATTTGTTAAAATAAATAATATATGAATAACAAAGCATGGAAAACATATATTTATTGGTTTTAGATAAGAAAAAGAATTCCTGTGAAAAGTTTGGGACATGAGGAAATATAAACTCATGCTTCAAAAATACCCTCTAGCTAGAAAGAATTTTCTTACATCAGGTGTAGTGTTATTTCATTGTCAGTGAAATAAAAGTTCACTTTTCATTGCCTAGACAGTTGAAAAATCTATTGCAACCCCAGGTACCCAGAGTTATGCAAGCTGACATTTACATTTACCATATCTTGGTTAATAAATTTCAGACTCTGACTTTCCTGACATTTTCTCATAGAAAGTTACTTTTCTTACTCTTGGAGTTTAGCAGATGTGCACTGAAGTCTAAAAAATTGTGAGAGACTAACATGGGATTAAAAAAAAAAAAAAAAAAAGTGCAAAAGTGAGAAGAAAAAATGCTGTATAAACATAAATACATAAAATGAGATATGGATTGCCAGAGATTTTTGTCTTTGAAGAAATGTATTTACTTTTGAGTTTATTTTAAAAATAAATAAAATCACCAAAAAATGATTTTTGGAAATATAATTTATTTTGCTGAGAGTAAAAATCTGCTGCTGATACGTAAGACTCACATTTTTGTTTTGCACTAATGTAATCAGGAGTAGCCTAAGTCAAATGTGCCACATAGCCTAATAATGAATGTTGAAAGACACTTTAGAATTATGGTTACTACAGTGTCTAACTTGGGTTGTCATATTGATTATGCAAGAACTATGAAATATACCCACAAGCAATTGTGTGCATTTTAGCTGATGATTCACTTTTTAAGCATGTGTTCTGTTGCATAAATATTCACTTTATGGCTTTGATCTCACTTGATTAATTTTCCTTCTTGTTGAAACAGGCAGGCATTTCAAGCTGCAGACCATCTCTTTTGAGGGTAGTAGCAACAAGAATCTTTGTGATCACATTTACCTTGCCAGCATGAGCTGCAAGATACAATTGAAGACAGAGCACTTACAAATTCAACTGAATTCCCATATTAGATTACTAGCCAGAATTGTAACTCCAAAATGTTTTATATGCAACAACCTATTCAATTCCAGCAAAGTTTCAGCATCTGACTTGCATCTGCATGGTGCTCTAACTTAAACAGATCTAAGCATTAATGATGATATTTAGGAAAATAAAATAAAATCTGAATGCACTGGACTATTTTCTTGACAATAATTACTGTTAAACGAAATGATGCAATTTTTGTACACTCTTTGCTCTTGTTGAAAGCATTTTCTCTTCAGGTACAATTCTGTGCATATACCAGTGCTTACAGGCACTTGTTCCAAATCTCACTGATTTAACATCCACTTTTGCAGTCATATTATAAAGAATATATGGTTCTCATACTATGCCACAAACTTCACTGCCCTTTAGCCATGCTGTGAGTCACTTTAGGAATGTACACGTAATGTATGCTTCTACTGAAGAAACTTTCTGCTGCTCATACCGGATTCTCTGCCCCCATCATAACCAGCTACTTTCTTCTACCTGAGATTTTCAACATTTCTACTGCAGCCTTAGATTAATTTTCAAGGTCACATGTCTCTGTAATGGAATACTAACACCAAATGGATAGGTTTGCCAGCAGCAGGTGTGTCAGAGGGCTTTAACAAACACTGCTTTGGAATCCTCTAGTGGGCAATCTATGAATCTGGAGAAGCTGTCAGGTTGAACTGTAAAAGAATACAAACTAATATAAAGGAATACAGATGAAAACTGATCCTTAAATACTGATATCCTGCCAAAGACCTGAAGAAAGCTCAATGGAATATTTGACATCTTATTAAGAATATATATTAATTAAAAATAAACAAACAAACAAAACAATAGCAAAAGCAAAACTGAAGAATTGCACAGGTTCCACTGATTTTATCCAAAACAGATCTGCTTCTTAAAGATGGTTGTAGTGATGTTCAGGCTAAACTTCAGAAAAACAACATAAACTTTTAGGTCACAGCTAAGCATTTGATGTGAGATTTTAAAATACTGATTGATACTCTTATTTAAATGTGACCTGTCTTTTGAAGACAGTCATTGATCATGATTAAACTGAAATGATCTGGAAGAGTGAAAGCAAAGTCATATTTATCTCTGAGCTTTAATATGAATTTAAAGGCATAACTATAGGTCTGTAAATCTTGGCGTTAGGTTGCAGCCAAAATATCCCCAGAGTTTTCTGGAAATTATCAGTCAAGCAGTTAAGACTATGTGCAATAATGTTGACTATGGCATAATTAATGAGAGACAATAAAGTGCTGAGAACTCAGCTTTAAAATACTGTAAAATAACTTGTAACCACTGAACAAAATGATGATTGTTTTTTTTTCATTGTTGAAAAAAACCTTCTCTGAGAACTGAAACTGTAGAAATAAAATATAAATGATAATTACAAAGCCTAAGTATACATGCGTGAGGAACTATTGTCAGTAATTTTGCATTTACGATCATGATTTAAAAGGCAGATTCACACAGCAGTGAATTCCTAATTACAATAAAGGAGCTTCCCTTTTGCAAATATAAATGTGTGGCAGTTAGTCAGTAGAGCTTATGTTCTTTATGCTCAGTTTTAAAGTTTGTCTCCTCATTAAGTGTTCAAAATATTTGTGAACTGTAACTCTACCAGTCTGCACTGTTATTCAATGTAACATAGTAAGAACTCAAAAAAGTACTGTTTGCATAAAACCAGAATCATCTAAGGGGTTCAATACACATAAAGAGATATCTCATTGTCATGGTTTTATGATCATTGGTATTCCACATCATAACATCATGTACTGTGCTAGGAATTAAACTGTTAATGTCCCAGTTCCACGTACTAAAGAGAAGAAACTACGTTCCCCAGAAGACCATTCGCTGTGCTGATATCATTCCTGCACAGGGGGGAAAACGTATAAGGCATTGTCGGGTCATCTGACGCTCTTTCGCTATCCTTCGGCTTTTCTCTTCATCACTCTTTTCCTTCATCTCTCCTCACTGCTGCCCGTCCTGACTGCGCGTACTACTCCAGTATTACTGTAAGGCCTACAGCTTTCAGGTACTCTTTCATTATATTTAGTAAATTAGTTTGTTTCTCCTCAGATCATTGCCACTGTTTTGGGTTTTTTTCTGTAATTATTTTGTGGTCCCCTGTTTTCCTTTTCTGGAGGTGTGGATTTTGTGAAATCCCTCCACCCCACTAGTCACAGAACTGGGCCGAACCAGCCCGTAAACTGTTGACACTCATTCGAGCAGTTTTTTTTTGTTTGTTTGTTTGATTGATTACTTGCTTACTTATTTTGTTGTTGTTTTGTTTTGCTACAAAAATTATTGACAGCTATGAAAGTTAAACAATTCTGAAGCTCTGCTGGTATCTACTGAATGAAGCAATAATCACTCTGCCTGATCCAAGGCCAGATCAAGTGAATAGAACTCTCTTTGCTTTCTACGGTCTTTAGATCATGCCATCCTTGACAAATTTCCCCTCTATGTCTCCCTGACATAATCCTCATATCACATGAGGCAGCTGAGCACAAAAAGTACTTAGACATCAGCAGGCACAAGATTTACTTCTTTAAGAAATTTAGTGAATGATATTCATTGTGTGTCAAAGTTGATCCCGAGCCAAATGTATATAGTCTTTTTAATACTTACCACAGGGCCACTTTCAGGAGAAAGAGCTAATTCCTTCTGAAGTAGAATGTTAAATCTACTAATATTTTCAACTTAGTTAAAAAAAAAAAACCTCTGTTTTTGTTGATAGTTCCTTTCATGCAGTTCTGTAAACTCTAGTGCACACCAGCACAGGAGCTGAGGCCAGCAGTACCAGATCACTCGATATCCTCAGTTCTGTACTATCAATATAAAATTGTCTATAGTGCATTAGTTTTTTTAGCTGCGTCTGCCTATACATCTTTAAACTGTTAGGATATAAACTAAATAGTCATCATTTCTGATGTATTTGTCCATGAAATCATGGTTCTGTTTACTGACATGAAATCTCTGCTATTGCCATCGGTTTTTCAATGGAATTATGGTGAACTATGCAGGCAGCTTGGGACATACATTAGAAAATCATTGCTCTTAAGTTAAAAAAGAAGAGCCAAGGTATTTCTTCCTGCCACTGTACCAACTGCTGTTTATATAGACTTTACACAGTTGGAGCTGTTTTCTATTAGATTGTAATTCAATAGGAGGCATCCTACTGTCAAAGAAAAACAATTTTCTAAAATAAATTGTTTTGTAATAATGAGATATAAATAAAGAAGGTTTAAACTGTTTTGTCTATAGGCACATAGTCCTTAAATAAACCACATTACCATACAAGGGGGTAGAAAAAGTGAAAAAATAAAACAAAAATATTTTGTGTAGCTCAGTGATCTTAGATCACATGTTCAGCAAAATATTTATCCTACAGTGCACCCTTACGCAAAAGGGTTGCTTGAGAATAAAGAATTGGAAGGAGAATTAGAATGAAAAAACTACTGAAGTAGAGGGAACAGCAGGTTATAAGAGATAAAAGACAACAGAGATGCATGTGGAGAAGGCTGCAAACTTTCCATCATACTAGCTGAATATTCAGCTAGCTGCCATCAATTACTGTGACCTGTAGCTTGGATATCTGCTAGGAAAAAGAACACAATGGGCTGCAAGCAATTCAGGAGACTCCTGGAACACGTTGAGGATAAATTCCTGGTTCAGGAATCGGGCAGATCAACTAGAGGTGAATTAGAGGTAAAGCCTTGCTGGACCTGGTGCTCACCAAGGCAGATGTGAAGATTGTTAAAGATGTTAAGATTAAAGGCAATCTGGGCTCTAGTGACCACACCCAAGTTGAGCTCATGATCTTGAAGAATATTGGTCAAGCAAAGAGCAAAGAAACGATTTAAAAAGAAAAACAGTTCTAGGTAGGCTTCTCCCTAAGTGTGATGCTGAAGGCAGACTCTTGCCAACTACAGATGGAAGGTCTGAATCATCCTGGAAGTCATGTTCTTTTTCTTTTTAGAATGCTTCCTCAACAGGTACACACGAAATCAGTTACAACTCCACTGAATTCCAGTGATCATTGGTTGTATGTTGGACTAATCTTGATGCCACTGAAGCGTCCATATGAGGCACGAAAGAGGCATGGTTCTTTCAGGAATTTAGGCATCATCCTCTCTCACTGCTGAAGCATGAGTGACTGATCAGACCAAACAAGATACAGAGCTGTTCAGACTGGCAGGCTGCATGTGAATTAAGGGTCTTGTTTTACAACAAGATAACTTTGTAATAAGACAGACAATGGAATAATTTCTGGAGATTTAACGTATTAGGTCTAGTGTACTTGACCCTGGCACTTGCCTTGGTTCTTCAGTCTTGAGGATATACAGCACTAGGAAGACTGCGGAAATCAATAATTAAACAGGCAGATGTCTGCTTAAAGCTTAAAAGTACCTGAGTTATGCTTTTCTACTGAGTCCTCACATATGTTTCTTTGACATAAAAGTGCCTTAATTACTGCTATTTTGAAGGTTAACTAAACTCATTCTGCCCTAAGAGGTATAAAAGAAGCACACACTTTTCTTCGATCACAAGTCTATACGTATGTCCACAGGGGACAGACTAATCTGTGACATACATTTACTATCAATAGCCTGTGGGCAACAGGACATACTGTTGCTGTGCATTGTCTCAGTCTGCATCCAAAAATACCTGCCAGGTGCAACTAGAGACCTATTTTCTTTGCCCTCTCTTCAGTTTTCTTTTGCATATTCTTGCCACCAATCACATGTGCTTAAGTATATCAGGTTGCAAACTTTCCACCTTAAAAATTGTCAGACAGTATTATTTTCACTTGATAAAACCCATCAATAGTCCCTCAAGGGCTATTGGAGAATTTCTAGTACGAGGACTACAAATGGAAGAATACAGGCTATCTTGAAGTTATCTGCAATTTAATGATCAATTTGTTGCAAAATCAAAATTCTAAACACTTATATAAAGAAGCATTCATGTCTATTATTTATTGCAGTGCTCCCTGTACAGCCTAATGCTTTTAATTGATTCACTACCATTTCCAAGTCATATCTGAGGCAATTTCATGGTATTTCTCACAGAAAACTTGTGTGAAAAAGCAAGGACGTGCTGACATCCTGCTTTGTCACTGTGGCATGACACAAGGCATCTGAACCCCTAAAAGCTCAAAATCTGCTTATTTGTATACCCTGTGGGCACAAGAAGGGACAGCATTCTGAACAGCCAAAGAGATCCATGGGAATCAGAAGCATGAAAAGAAAGTAAAAATAAATATTTATTTTTAAATAATAGCATTAAGTTCCTAAATGAAGCTTACACTGAAATTTCTGTTAAGAAAAAGAAAATGGTTCCTTTGTGTATAATCATAGTATTATCTGTATAAATTTTAGAATAGCTGAAGCATGTCCTATTTCTACCAAATACAATTATGACAAATTAGTTGTTATGGCAGTTATAAAATTCCTATGGCCAATATATTAAATATTTTTCAGCAGTTATAAAGGAAAAACAAGAAGATGAGGACCCTGTATCAGACAATAGGAGAAGCCTCACGTTCACAAGCCCTAGTCCTCGTGTAAGACTTTGACCAACTCGACGTATGCTGGAGGGACAACCCAGCAGGACATAAGCAATATAGGAAGATCTTGGAATCCACTTGTAAAATGTTTTTTGTTCTCTTTTACTCCAGCAGCCAAGTTGAGTTCAAGCTGGGCTTTTGCCTTTCTAATTTTTTCCCTGCACTTCCTAACAACTTCTTTGTATTATTCTTGAGTTGCCCATCTCTTCTTCCACAGAAGGAAGATTCTCTTTTTCTCATGGAACCTCAGGAAATGCTCCCTGTTCATCCACGCCAGTCTTCTTTCCTTTTATCTTGCGTGACAGGAGGACAGCCTGTTCCCATGCCCTTAAGACTTCCTTCTTGAGGAAGCAACCAACATGCTTGGGCCCCTTTACCCTTCAAGACTGAATCCCAAGTGACCCTCCCTACCTGAGTCCTAAGTAGTTTAATGTCCTCTCTCTGGAATTCCAGGACAGCAGTGTTCACAGAATCACAGAATCACAGAATCGTAGGGGTTGGAAGGGACCTCCAGAGATCATCGAGTCCAACACCCCTGCCAAAGCAGGTTCCCTACACTAGGTTGCACAGGTAGGCATCCAGGCGAGTCTTGAATATCTCCAGAGAAGGAGACTCCACAACTCCCCTGGGCAGCCTGTTCCAGTGCTCCGTCACATTCACCGTAAAGAAGTTCTTGTGCACATTCATGTGGAACTTCCTATGCTCCAGTTTCTGGCCGTTTCCCCTTGTCCTGTCTCCACACACTGCTGAAAAGAGTCTGGCCTCACCACTTTGCCCCCACACCTTAGATATTTATAGACCTGGATCAGGTCCCTCTTAGTCTTTGTTTCTCAAGGCTAAACAAACCCAGTTCGCTTAGCCTTTCTTCATAGGGGAGATGCTCCAGGCCCTTCACCATCTTTGTGGCCCTCCGCTGGACTCTTTCCAAGAGATCCCTGTCTTTTTTGTACTGGGGAGACCAGAATTGGACACAGTATTCCTGATGAGGCCTTACCAGGGCAGAGTGGAGGGGGAGGATCACCTCCCTCGACCTGCTGGCCACGCTCTTTTTAATGCACCCCAGAATGCCATTGGCCTTTTTGGCCATGAGGGCACACTGCTGGCTCATGGCCAACCTGTCATCCACCAGGACACCCAGGTCCCTCTCCGCGGAGCTCCTCTCCAGCAGGTCATCCCCCAACCTGTACTGGTGCATGCAATCATTCCTCCCTAGGTGCAAGACTCTACACTTGCTTTTGTTAAACCACATCTGGTTTCTTACCACCCAGCTCTCCAGCCTGTCCAGGTCTTGCTGAATGGCAGCACAGCCTTCAGGCGTGTCAGCCAATCCACCCAACTTTGTATCATCAGCAAACTTGCTGAGGGTGGCCACTATCCCCTCGTCAAGATCATTGATGAAGATGTTGAACAAGACCAGACCCAGCACAGACCCCTGGGGAACACTGCTAGTTACAGGTCTCCAACCGGACTCTGCACTGCCAACAACGACCCTCTGTGCTCTGCCAGTCAGCCAGTTCTCATTAAAAACCCTCATTAAAAAGGGTTTTTAACTGTTAAAAACCCTTCTCTGGACCCACGCTAACAGGTCCATATCTCTCCCATACTGAGGACTCCACAGCTGGATGCGGTACTCTACGTGAGGCCTCACCAGTGCAGAATAGAGGGCCAGGATCACCTCCCTTGACCTGCTGGCTGTGTTTCTTTTGATGCAGCCCAGGACGTGATTGGTTTTCTGGACTGTGAGGACACAGTGCTGGCTCATGTCCAGTTTCCCATCCACCAGTATACACAAATCCTTTTCTAGCATGGCTGTGCTCCATCCTTATATTCACCAGCCTGTGTAGGTCTCTCTGGATGGCATTCTGCTCCTCAGGCCTATTGACCGCACCCCACAGCTTGGTGTCATCAGCAAACTTGCTGATGGTGCACTCAATCCCACTGTCAATGTCATTGAAAAAGGCAAAGATGTTCTAGAGTATTCAGCCCAGCCTTCACCCCTGAAGGACACCACTCATCACTGATCAACATCTGGACATGAAGCCATTGATCATCACTCTCTGTGTACAGCCTTGTAACCAGTTCCTTGTCCATTGCAGTCTACTCACCAAAGACATATCTGCCCAATTTGGAGAGGATGTTATGGGAACCATGTCAAAGACCTTACTGAAATCCAGATAAATAACATGAGTGGTTCTTACCTTGTCCATCAATGTAATTACACCATCTCTAGGCTGGTCAGGCAGGACTTGCCCTTGGTAAATCCATGCTAGTTGTCTCAGATCAACTTCCTGTCTTTCATGTGCCTTGGAAGAGCTTCCAGGAAGATCAGCTCCATGATCTTCTCTGGCACAGTGAGGCTAACAGTCTGATTATTCCCTGGGTTTTCCTTTGTACCCTTGAAAATGGATGCTATATTTCTTTTCTTCCAGTCACTGGGGACTTCACCTGACCACCATGACTTTTCAAATATCTTTGAGAGTGGCATGGAGACTACAACAACCAATTCCCTCAAGACTCTGCAAGGTATCTCATCTGGACCCATAGATGCATAGATATGAAGCAAGCAGCACAGAAAACCAGACTGGTTCAAAAGTGAACCTCTCCTGAAGTTAAAAGAGAAAAATAAAATATATGATCTCTGGATGTAAATTCTGGCTTCACAGGGAGACTAGAGAGGTACAGCTCCCTTCTGCAGGGAGAAAGTAAGAAAAATCAAAGTGCATCTTGGGTTGATGGTGGCTACTGTGGTTTAAGGCAAAAAAATATATATATATATATTTCAGGTATGTCAACAGCAACAGGAGACTAATCAGAAATTTTGTACTGATACTTAGAGCAGATGCTCACCTGAAAAATGAGGAGGAAAGGTAAAGATCTTTAAGGCCCTTTTTATTACCTCAGTTAAAAATAATGACAGACCTTGGTGTGCCCAGACCTCAGATTTGGAGGACCATGAGTGGAGGAACAGTGACTTTCCATCTGTGCTCACTGAAGCAGTAAAGGAACATTCAGCTGATGTTCATATATTCCTGCAAACTGATGAGTTTCACAACTGAGTACTGAAGAAATTAGCAGACTTTATAGCTAGAG
Source organism: Alectoris magna (assembly GCA_030625065.1). Lineage (NCBI taxonomy): Eukaryota > Metazoa > Chordata > Aves > Galliformes > Phasianidae > Alectoris > Alectoris magna. The sequence goes on from CM060561.1 coordinate 15,727,601, forward strand.
CCCTCATAGTAGTTTACCAAAATCTTGGGAGACCAGTCAATGTTATTCCAATTTCTCAGAAGGGCATAAGAGAAACCTTGGAAATTACAGGCTGTTAGTCTATATTCAGTGTCTGGAAAAGCTATGGAGAAGATTATCCTGGGCACTGTGGAAAGGCGTTTAAAGAACAAAGCTTTTATCAGGTATAGGCAACATGAGTTCATGAGTGGAAAGTCCATTCTTTGAACTCCTACAATATGCAATATGGTCACTTGATAAGTTGGTGACTGGAAGAGACTTTAATGAGGACTTTGTGACTGTCCCTCACTATATCCTTTTTGGCAATTGTCCATCTGTGAAATAAGCAGAGATGTTTATTAGTTTATTACAGAAAGTACATTGATATCATTTACAGGCTATGATTACGTGAGTTAACATGATTAGTCTACTGCATATAGAAGTTGATAAATCTTAACATAAGCTTTTAAATATTAAAGTTCCACTCACTGAGTGTAGTTAGTAAGATCTCAAGGAATTCTCGATCTCAAGCAGTAATTTCTCAAGAGACATCCCAGCCTAAGGGGAGCTCACTGCTGTGAAGCCTACTGTGTCAACAAAGAGGCTTTAAATTAGGCCTTCTTTGAATGCTATATTTATGAGATAAAGTGATTAGCTTATAGTTAAGTTTATAATTTTGCCCCATTGTTTTTGATCTTTCAATGCAATCTGTTATTTGTCCATGAAAGATCCAGTGGATCGCCTGTGAAGTGCAGGAGTTAAGCCTATCTGCTCAAGACAGTCAGGTGCACTTGTACACTTCTTATCCTTACCGTTTCCCATTTCAAGAGTGGCCAGAATTTTGACCATAATGTTTGAAGTCAGCATTATATTAGTGGCTTCAGAGAGAATATAATTTTACCCACATCAGATAAAGTGAAAACAAAGTTATTCTGTGGAAAGTAATCAATGTAAAATGTCTCAGAATTCTCTGTGAGACTTTACCTTCCAACCCATTCTCTAATTTATTGATGCACTACTAACACTAACTAAGTAATACATCAATACACAATTTTACTTAGGATACCGAGGGCCTAGGGAATGTCTGAAATTTCTGCGGAAAGAAAATGATATGAAGCTTGGCAAAGAAAGCACCAATGATTCCCCTCTCCCACTCTCCCGACAACAAAACTAAAAACAGAGCTATAGGAAAAATCAATGCCAAGTGAACAACAACAAAATGCTAACAAGATCATCAGAAAATGAACAAACTGATAGATAGTATAGGGGAAGATCAATATCTAGAAGCTAGCAGAAGGGAGGCTAGAGACTGGTGTTGCTGTCAACAGAAAAAGTTTCTGTTTCTAATTGTTGGCTTTGCTGAAAATTCTATATTGAAAATGCAAATGTGAATTATAGTCTCATCAAGTGGTCTTGAACTTGCTTTTTGCTGGGAGAGATTTTTGAACTGAAATAAAATCAACATCACCACCTTAAAGGAATTAGTATATTGAAATAGCAAGGAAAAACCTTAAACATTTACATTGTCCCTTATCCCTTACAGGCATGTTGGAATCTGTCTCAAATCCACTCAATTATTGAAAGCACACAACTGGGCTTGTAATCGCATCTTGCACACTTTACTTATATTCTTCTACAATATCTAATGCATTTGATGTTTTATACAGATTTTGGTTGTAGAAGTATAAAATCCTTAGGTTAGCAAAAGAGTTATTTTTTTTTTCCTTTCTTCTTGATCCTTCCTCTTATGCCTTCACAGAATCATAGAATCACTGAATCAGAGGCGTTGGAAAGGACCTCTGGAGATCATCAAGTTCAAACCTCCTGTGCAGTAGGCAACATAGGAATGCATCCAGATGGGTCTCAAATATCCCCAGTTAATGGGACACTACAGGTTTCCTGGGCAGACTGTTCCAGAGCTGTGTTAATCTCACAGTAAAGAAGTTCTTCCTTGTTTTAGTTTCTAACTTCCTGTGTTCCTGTTTTTCAGTTTATGCCTGTTGCTCTTTGTTATGTCTCTGCACACCACTGAAGAGTCTGGCTCCATCCACTTGACTCCCACACTCAAGATATTTATAAACAGTGATGATATTACCTCTCAGCCTTTTCTTCTCCAGGCTGAACTGTCCCAAATCTCTCAACCTTCCTCAAAAGGGAGATACCCCAGGCTTGTTATCATCTTTGTAGTCCTCTGACGTAATCTCTTTATAAGTTCCCTGTCAGTTTGAGCCAATGAGCCCAGAACTGTACAGAGTATTCCAAATGTGAGTTCACCAGGGCAGAGTAGAGAGGGGCAGAACTTCCCTTGACCTGCTGGCCATTCTCTTTTCAGTGTGCCCCAGGATAACACTGGCCTTCTTGGCCATAACACATTGCTGACTCATGGCCAACCTCATGTCCTTCTTGCTTTACTGAGTCTTCTCTAAGCCTGCCTTTCTTTACTAGAGTTTAAATGTCACCAAGGCACTCCATCAAAAGAAGTTAACAGTTTCAACAGAACTCCATGACACAGTGACCATCAAAGAAAAAATAATTACAAGTAACATCATTTTTTCTTTTCCCACTTTGTATTTTCTTCTTAGGAGAAATCAAATTAATGGATAATAATAACACAAGGCCTTTTTATCTTTTGTTGATCACAGCACTGTAAGGCATCACTATTCCTCATATCACCTGTCTTTGCACCAGATTACCATTTCTTTTTTGACATTGTTATTGCAACTCATTGTATCTTAAAGTCAGGAAAATGATACTTATTTACAGTTAGCTTTTCCGTGGATCTAAACTGCCTGTCTGCATTTTGATAGTTTGAATACTTACACACAAGGTTAGAAGAGTGAACAAGATAATAGATTTGCATTTAAATTAGTCTTCATCTACTGAATCATTTCCTCCTTTCTATCTCTTTTCCAGGTATATCAGTAATAGTATCAGATATTTATCCCATACATAGAAATTATATTCCCATGTTAAATTGTTTCCTAGGAAATGATTCCACCTGTTTTGTTTTGTTTTGTTGTGTTGTTGTTTAAATAAAAAAGGTGGGCACATTTAATAACAGAAAAAAAAAAGAATTAAGTTACTGTTAAAATGTTAAAAATAATAAGCATTTTGGTTCAAAAAGATACTACTGTAAAACACTGTAAGCTCTATGGCAAGAAGGAGAAGTAGCTTTACCACTGCAAACTGTGTTCTTACTGTGAATGATTTATAAAATCAGAAACCTGTGATATAATTCCATTCCATCATAGTAGCAAAACACAATTAAATGAACCAGCACTTATTTACCTAATTGTTTTTCTTTTCAGAAAGCATCAAAAATGTTAACAGTAAATATTTTGTTTATTTTATTTTATTTTTTGTAACAAAATTAATCAAATATGTTATCTTATGATCTAACAGATCTCTAATGCCTGTTCTGAAGGACTGAGTTCCCACATCACAGATACTCCAAAATACTGTCTTGAGGAACTGAATGGAAGCAGCTTTGTGAGATGGACAAGCTAAGAGCTGAGGATGATCCTGAGCATGTTATCCTCTCACTGAAAAGCCGAGTCCCACAGGAGCTGGGCATATACAACAATAGAAGTGACAGGAAACAGCAAATATTGACAGACACTGACATGGACCAGGTCCATGGTCCTTCCAGGATTCCAGCTGGGAACAAAAGAAGATGGGACTGGAGACAAGGCTTAAGAGGAGCTACACTGTAGGACAAATGAGACCATCTTGGGGACAGGGCTGGAAACAGTCTCCAATGATGTCACTGGAGCATAGAGCCCTCAGACCATCAAAAATTCAAACAGTGCACATCTAATCAGTGCCACATTGCAGAATCAGACTTATCATCCTTACAATTATAAATGCAATAAAAATATTAAGTGGAAGCTGTCATTTCCACAAAACTATGGAGATTTTCACTGGAACACTGTAAAAAAATCCTAACAGATGTTTAAGGTCAGTGCATGCCAGCTAAATTTTGTGTTCTCAATTCCCTTTCTAGCTAATGGATTTCTATTCAACTGAAGGTAAACAGCCAGAACAAAATCCTAAATGCAGCATGATGTTTTAGTTTTCAATGAAACCTTTAAAAATACTGTAACAAAAATCTCATGTACTTAAGATCATTTATGTTTTAAAAGAATAAGGGGAAATGTCTACAGCAGCAGCTTCACTGTTTTTGCTGGCTTTTTTTTGCTTGATTTCCCCCCCCCCCCCCCCCCCCCCCCCCGAAAAAGCACAGATTCTATCACTTGCCTTGCTGTTTCATAAACGTAAAAATCTTACTTCACTTTGCTGCTCCTTTGCCATTAAAGGAACAATTTTCAGACTTGACCACATAAGATGCCTTTTTATTGCAGCAAGTAAATCACTAAATAAATGCTTAAAATGGTATTTGAGTGACTAAATAAGGATTTATGTTCAAAATTTTTATACTTGGTTGCCTGAAGTTAGGAAGGGTAAATAAATTCCTAGTTAAAAGATAGAAATAAGAGTCAGTCAAGCAGAAATAGATTGATCTTCAAAGCTAGAAAAAAAAAATCAGTAAATGCTCCTGAAATGGATGGGATTTGCACGCATTTTGCATGACTAAGCCTTTAGAAAATCAAGAATTTTGATTTGCTACCTAGGTTTGATTCCTAATCTTATCTTCCTTCAGTAAATTCTTTAACACTGAACACAAAATATACAAATGCTGAAATAGCAGGAGTACTTGCTATAATACTATTATTTTAAAATTAGTTTCACCTGTGGGTGGGATTCATTTATTTTAAGTATATTACCCTCAGTAAGTTTGCAGATGACACCAAACTGGCAGGGAGTGTTGATCTGCTAGAGGGGAGTAGGGCACTGCAGAAGGACCTGGATAGACTGGATCAATGGGCCAAGGTTAATGGCATGAGTTTCAATAGGGCCAAGTGTCAAGTCCTGCATTTTGGCCACAACTACCCCAGGCAACCCTACAAGCTTGGGGAGGTGTGGCTGGAAAGCTGCCTGATGGAAAGGGACCTTGGTGTACTGATGGACAGTTGGCTGAATATGAGCCAGCAGTGTGCCCAGGTGGCCAAGAAGGCCAATGGCATGCTGGCTTGTATCAGGAATGGTGTGGTGTGCAGGACTAGGGAAGTCATCCCGCCCCTGTACTCGGCATTGGTGAGGCCTCGCCTCGAGTACTGTGTTCAGTTTTGGGCACCTCAGTACAAAAAGGATGTGGAGGTACTGGAGCAGGCCCAGAGAAGGGCAGCGAGGCTAGTGAAGGGCTTGGAAAATCAGCCCTATGAGGAGAGGCTGAGGGAGCTACAGCTGTTTAGTCTGGGGAAGAAGTGGCTGAGTAAGGCGGTGACCTTATTACTCTCTTCCAGTACCTGAAAGGTGCTTACAGAGAAAGCGGGGCTGGTCTCTTCTCACTGGTTACAGGTGACAAGACGAGGGGAAATCCTTAAGTTGAGCCAAGGTAGGTTTAGGTTGGACATCAGGAAACACTTCTTTACAGAAAGGGTGGTTAAACATTGGAATAGGGTCCCCAGGGAGGTGGTTGAATCACCGTCCCTGGATGTGTTTAAGAGTCATTTGCATGTGGTGCTCGGAGATATGATTTAGCAGAAGGTTGTTAGAGTTAGGGTACTATGGTTAGGCTGCAGTTGGACTTGATGATCTTTGAGGTCCCTTCCAATCTAATTTCCCACTACAGACAGTGGAAGTCTACTTAATCTATTCATAGAATCATAGAATCATAGAATCATAGAATCATAGAATCATAGAATCATAGTATGGTTTGGGTGGAAGGGACCTTGAGGATCATCAAGTTCCAACACTCCCGTCAAAGGAAGAGTTGTCAAACACAAAATCAAATACTGGATCAGGTTGCCCAGGGCCCCATACGACCTGGCCTTAAACACCTCCAGGGTTTGGGGAGCACACAACCTCACTGGGCAACATGTTCCAGCACCTCACCACTGTCTCAGTGAAAAACTTCTCTCTGACATCTAATCTAAGCCTTCCCTCCATTAATTTAAAACCATTCATCCTTATCTTATCATCTGTCCATGTAATCAGTTGTTTTTCCTCCTGTTTATAATCTCACTTTAAATATTGGAAGACTGCAATAAGATCTTCCCACAGCCTTCTTTTCTCCAGACTGAACAAGTCTAGTTCCTTCAGTCTGTCTTTATGGGAGCAGGACTCCAGCCCTCTGATCACCTTTGTGCCCCCCTTGGAACCCTCTCCAATAGTTTCACATCTTTCCTGTGTTGGAGGTCCCAGGCCTGAATGCAGTGCTATAGATGCGGCCTCATGAGGGCAGGGTATTAAGGGACAATCACCTTCCATGCACTGATGGCCACCCCTCTTCTGATGCAGGCCAAGGTACCACTGGCCTTCTGGACTACAAGCACATACTTCTGTCTCATGTTAAGTTTTTCCTCTACCAGAAACCCTGAGTTGTTCTTAGCTGGGCTACTCTCATAGTGTTTTTCTCCCAGTTTGTGCTCATATCTGAGATTACCCCAACCCAAGTGCAAAACCTTGTACTTCACTTTGTTGAATCTCAGTAGATTCACATGGGCCTACTTTTTGAGTTTATCAAAGTCCCTCTGGATGGCATCCCTTCCTTCTGCTTTATCATCTGCAACACTCGGCTTGGTTTCATCAGCAAACTTGCTGAGGATGCACTTGATCCCATTGTCTATATTATTGATAAAGATGCTAAGTATACCAGTCTGAAGACAGATCCCTGGGACTGCTTCTCACTAGTCTCCAGCTGGACACAGAGGCACTGACCACAATCTTCTGGCTTTGACGTTCTATCTAATTCCTTATTCACTGAAATATGGAGAGATATGGATTTTCTACCCTTGAAATCCATATATCTCCAATTTAGAGATAAGGATGTGGTGGGAGACCATGCCAAAGACCTTGCACAAGTCCAGGTGGATGATAACAGTTGCCTTCCTCTTGCCCACCAATACCATCGCTCTATCACAGAAGGCCACCAGATTAGTCAGGCAGGACCTTCCCTTGGTGAATCCATGCTGGTTGTCTTGGATCACCTGCTCATCCCTCATATGCCTTAACATGTCTTCCAGTAGGATCTGTTCTGTGGTCTTCTTAGGCACAGAGATGAGGCTCATCAGCCTGTAGTTCCCAGGTCCCTTCCTCTCTTTCTTATAAATGGGAGTGAAGTTTCCCTTTTTTCCAGTCACTGGGAACTATGCCTGACAGCCATGACTTTTCAAATATGATGGAAAGTGGCTTGACAACCACATCAGCCTGCTCCCTTAGGACCTTGGGATGACAGTCATCTGGCACCATAGACTTGTAGATATTCAGTGTCAGAGGTAGTCTTGGACTTGCTATGCTCTTGCAGTAGGTAGAGTTTGCTCCTCCAGTTCCCATCAAGATGTTCAGGGATGTAAGGATCAGGGATGAGAGAAATAGGAGTATCCTGGCTGCCAGTGAAGACTGAGGCAAAGAACACACTGAGTACCTCAGCCTTCTCCATAACTGTTGCAGTCAGTTCCCCTTTCTCATTAATCAGAGGAGGCACACTCTCTTTGGCCTGAGTCTTCTGACTTATGTAGTTGTAGAACTCTTTGTTTTTAACATCCCTCACCAAGTAAAGTTCCATCCGTGCCTTGGCTTTCCTAATCCCATCTCTGCAAGTCCAGACAGTAGCCCTGTATTATCCCCAGGTGACACATCCCTGCTTCCACTAACTGTATTTTCTCTTCTTTTCCCTCTATTTGATCAACAGGTCCTTAGTAAGCCATGTTGGTTTCCTGACTCCACTGCCTGCTTTATCATTCTGAGGGATGGGAAGCTCTTGCACTCTCAGAAAAACATTCTTAAAGAGGAGCCAGCTTTGCTTTACTCCTTTGTCTCTAAGGACTTCTTCCCAGGACATCTCGTTCAACAATTCCTTAAACAGCCTGAATTTTGCTCTTCAGACTCCACTCTTTACCAGGCCCACATTCCTCAAAATCACAAACTCAACCAGGCCACGGTTGCTGCTGCCCAGGCTGCCTTTGATCTTAATGTCTTTAACGATCTCTTCCACATGGTTCAGCATCAAATCTAGCAGTTCTTCACCTCTAGTTAGTCTGTTCAGTATCTGAAACAGAGTTATCATCAATAGACTCCAGGAGTCTCCTTGATCTCTTGTGGCTTGCCATGTTCCTTTCCCAGCAGATACCTGGATGATTGAAATCCCTCATAAAGATAAGAGCATGTGACTGTGACACTCCTAGCAGCTGAAGAAAGGAGGCATTTTCAACAGGCTTCCCTCGATCAGGTGGCCTGTAGTAGACCCCAACCACCAGCTGTCCTTTATTGGTCCCATCCCTAATCTTAACTCACAGGCTCTCAACGTATTTCCGACTGTTTCTTAGAGGGATTTTCCTATAGTTTATCTTCTTTTTAACCTAGAGGGCAACTCCCCCACCCCTCCTACCTAGCTTATTCTTTCTAAAAAGCTTAAAGCCCTCAGCGGAGGTATTCCAGTTATGTGAATCTTCCCACCATGTGTTCATTGGAAGTTTATGTCAGCTGACCAAGTGCAGAACTTTAATTTAGAATTAGGTGAATTATATCCCAGGGAGGTGGTGGAGTTGCCATCCCTGGCAGTGTTCAAGAGGCATCTGGATGAGGATCTACAAGATATGGTTTAATGGCTTGTGGTAGTAATAATAATGGGAGAACGGTTGAACTAGGTGATCTTATAGGTCCTTTCCCACCTTGTGATTCTATGATTCTATGATTCTATACCTTAGTTTCAACACTGATTAGCTTTTTACCATCAGTGAATACTCTCAGATGATTTTAACATGGTAGTCACCAACATTTAGTCAGATTAATCTAGTCAAATCATAATATTTAAAATATAACGAGGTTATTCCTCAGTAACAGTATATAAGAAACCATAGTACATTATCACTGTTTAATACTGGATCCTTTCCCTATATTTTATAACAGCTTCTTCAAAATCAGTTGAAATGAAGCCATTAAAAAATCAAGATATGAATTTCACTTTATTATTATTATTATTACCCAAGCGTACTCTCAAGAAGTGCTGAGCACATTTGATTTCAAGAGGAACATGAAAAAATCAATATTAATTTGTTCTGATATTTTTCCTTTCTTTAACAGCTTTCTGGTGTGGACATCATTTTCTATTTACCTCCAAGCAATTCTTTGATTGTTAGATCTTACCATGACAGTAATTCACTACTAGATTCAGGCTTGAAAATTGTATTTATTTATCCAATATCCAAATCTATAACAAGAAAATGTTGTCTTGTATGGCAGCGATGAATGATATCTAAGCTAACAGTCATTTTTGCCTAGGTATTTGATTTGCAGGTAGAAGAACTGTTGATCTCTGGAGAGCATTTATGCCGTTTGGTTATACTTTACCAGTTAGATAACTTCATTTTGTGTAAACAAATATTTTTCTAAAGTTCAACTATCCTATTCTAGGATTATTATATTTGACTTCTGATAGGGCTGTATGTATTCTATGTTGACATGTCATCCTTTTATTTCTTTTCTTTTTTCCCTTGTGAAAACTGGATGTTGTGATTTCTTTCCACATCACAAGATGTGGGACACAGTATCTAGTCTCCAAGATAAGCTTACAATTTCCTTTCTTGCTGGCTGCAATGGCAATAATCTAAGGTCAAATACTGCTGATTAAGATTTTCTGCTTCAGTGCTCTTTGTTCATTCATTGTCAAAGAGTTTTCTGATGGCAACATGGAGAAGAAAAGTACTACGAGGAAGTTTCCAAAAAAAGTCTGATTTTCTGTGGTGTGGATCCAGACTTAACAGTTGTAATAATGTTTGTGATGCCCTGTGTTAACAACAGTTGCTGGAAGGAAGTGAGCTTTCTTCTGATTAGGTTTGCCACCTGCTTGTGGCAGTACATGGAATATTTGGCTCCTAGACAATACATGTCCCAGGTGACTAGCACGTGTCATAAGACTGCTAAACACTGAGAGAAAAAAAAATGTACATCACTGAAACAACGTTATCTGCCAACAACAGAGAGTAGTTTGTAAGAGTCTAAAACCTCAGCAAAAGAGTGGAGAGTGGGCGCTCACATTATATTTTATAATGTAGGTAAGGACAAAACCAAGATTACACGTGGAAAAACTACTTAAACATACATACATAATTATTGTACAGATTCCATTGCATTGTTTTGCAACAAGCAGTCTAAAGAAGACTCTTATATTTTTCCAGCGTGAGGATTAAATTGCATAAAAAACTATTGGATATTATAGACATGTACTTGGAAAACAGCATTGTGCTCTTGTATGTGCTCTTATGATACACAAGATTACTGGGCTCAAAGTCTTGTGCAATGATTTTATCTATGCAAGCTGATTCCAGTCAGAATTGCTAGTGAGAAATAGATAATTGAGTACAGAACTTACTAGTGGATTTCTTAAGGGCAATAAGCATAGTATGAAAACTGGCAATAAATAAATAAATAAATGAGACGCTTGAAGCAGAGATACAGGTTTCATTGCCACCATATTTATGTGATTAAACTGTGTGAATGGTGCTCCATTTATTTTTATGGTATGTAAGCCAGATTTTCCTAAATAAGAAATACACTAAGAAGTGGTGAAACTAAGGTTTTAACCTTTGCTGTTACTATATAGCAATTTCGTGCCAGTTTTTGAGTAGGAAATACCCATTTTGGTAAAGGAATCAACTTTTCAAAAGTTTGTTCTTATTTATTATATTGAGTTTATGGGACAAAACTTTGGTAGCAGAGCTGGAGAGTTCCTCTGTGAGAACAGACCAGGGGCTGCCCTCACATCAGAACCAATTCCAGCTGGTTCCAGAATGGATTCACTGCTGGTCAAAGCTGGGACAACCATCAAAGCTGGTGGAACCTCTATGATAATATATGTTTAGAAAAGTGTATGAAGTACTGTGCAGCAACTCTGAGAGAAAAGACTGAGAAAAAAATGAGAGAAGCAACCCTGTGAAAACCAAGGTCATGAAAGAAAGAGAGGGGTATTTTAGGCACCAGAGCAGAAATTCCCCGGCAACCCATGGAGGACCATGTTGGAACAGATATCCACACTGCAGCTCTTGGGAAATCCACACAGGAGGAGACTCCTGACAGAAACTGTGGCCTATGGTATGCTGGAACAGATTGTCTGGCAGGAACTGACCTAAGAAGCTGCTAGTTTTAGTTTTGTTTCTCACTATCCTACTCTATTTTAATTGGCAATAAATTAAATTAATCATCCAAAAATGATAGATCCTTGTCCCTATCTTGATCCATGGGATTTAATTTTATTTTTATTCCTTGTTATGCTGCAAAGGGGGAGTGAGAGAAAACAGCCTGGTGGATACCTAGCAGCCAGCCAAATTTAATGTACTACACCTGTAATGAAGACCAGTTGCTACTTTTAATCCCTTATATTCTAGTTTGATGCCTAAAAGCCCAGTGTTTCCCAGCAATAATAACCTAATTGAATTGGATGCAGAGAACTGAAGCCCAGATCCCACAAGAGGCAGGCATAACGGTTGCTCTTTATTTTGAAAGAAACTTACAAAGAAATGCAGTATCCACTAGACTTCAAAGTTATGTTTCTTTTCTTCACACTTACTGAATTTTACTTAGTTATCTGAATAGTGGCATAGATTCAAGAAGAAAGTGGGAAGTGTTTCTGTTCCTGGTTTGCAAACAGTGTGGTGACTGCATAAGGTGTTCTCTCAAATAAATGCTTTAGCCCTGTAGGCTGCAGTTAGCTCAGAATGTGGACCAATCATCTTCTTGTGGCCTTCTCTGTTAATATCTAAGCTACTACTGCAAAGGTAGTCAGGAACCTTTCCTCCAGGGTATATGTTTACAGTTAAAATAATTTTGACTATGACATCAGATGGCCTAGAGTGTTAAACATGCAAAGAATGTGCATATTGGATTTGTTCCCTTGGGAACCAGCCCAGTGACACTGATTCTGTGAATCCTGGCAGTTTAAGGCTGGATGGGGTCCTGAGGTGATGGGTTCAGGACAAGATGGCAGAGCCTCTTAGAATTCACATTGACAAATCTTGGGTATTAACATGTATTCTGCTATCACTTTGATTGCCTGCAGGCTGCTAGGCACTGAAGTTGGGGGCTACTTGCCAGCTTTATGGACTTCATACGTAGATCTCAATTACTTTGCATTTTGTCACATAAAGGTATTTTGGATCTTTTCCTGAGCTCTTCAGAAGACACCAAAAATGGTTTGATATAAGCCATCCAGAAAAGTGATAGAGGAAGATCCAGTATAAGCCATCCAGAAATGGGAAAAAGATAAATGAATAGATAAGGAGCAAATAATAAATGTTATATATAGTGCTTTCATAATTTTTGTTTTTCAGTGGTTTAGAACTTAAAAAAAAAAAAAGCAAACAAACAAACAAAAAACCAACATGAATCACCCATGCAGACTGAGTTTAGTTTATAGCCTTCTGAAAACAATTGTTTTGTGTCATTTTCTTTGAAAATTTATTAAACGTTACAACTGAATTAAATTTTAATAAATAAAACTAGGTACAGGACTACTACATAATGCTGTGATGTTTTATTTATAAAGTTGTTTTGAAATCGGGTTATAAACTCCAAAGTGGAAACTGTGCATGATCATAAAAACTTAAAAAAAAAAAAAAAAAAAAAAAAAGGAAGTTAACATGTTCTTAAGATTTGATCCCAAGGGAATCTCAGTCACCTTCCTGAATTTCAAAATTCTGACAGAATTACTGATATTTAGACTGTTTCAAAGCATCAGACTCTCCAAACCAATGCAATTATTTCACTGCTTTTGTATTATGCATTAAGAATTGCTGTGTAAGTGTTATTGGAAAAAAGGCTTTTAGAATTTCATAAGATTTAATTCAGTGATTCGTATCCACTTCTGTTTTGTGCTGATGATGAACAGAAGAACTTATCTTGGCCAAACTACATGTCCTAAAAGGAAATTATTTGATCCTACATTGCTTCCCAGGCTGCAAAGGAAAAGGTTTAATAGCACCAGCTATATTTTTTTTAAAGAACCAGGACTGTTGTTTTCAAATTCATACACTCAAATAAACATTTAATTCCTATTTTTCTCCTCTTGCACAAGATTTACCAAATAAGGCACGTAAATCCAATATGAAAAAAAACCCCAAACCCTTAAACTGAGACATTGCAAATTTCACCTTGAAGATATCCAACAAAGAGTACACTGTATTTTATTGTACACATAAAATCTGTACAAACCTACATGAGTCACTTTTCCCCACCACAGACAAGCCTGGAGTTTAAAATAGAAACGATCTTGTAAAAGTTTTGAGTAGAAGGTTTCTTCATTCAATATTTGAACAACTTGCTCAAATAGCAGAGAGAGAAGAGAAAAACAACCTACAGAAACCTCTTCCTCACTGTATATCTTTTTTTTGTAAAGAAATTACTGATTTGCCAATAATGAAGTCTTAGAAATTCATGCCATCTTATTTTTCAGACTCTGCTGAGTGTGAGAAAAATGAATCAAACAACAAAACACTATAAAACAGAAGTCCAAATCTCTGACTGGAGTGGAGATAAAATTGTGAATTGGAAGTCAATAACAAGTGGAGTACCTCAGGGTTCAATACCAGTCCAGTCTTGATTTACATATTCCTTAACAACAGTCTTGTTTTACATATTAATTAACAATCTAAACAATGAGGTAGAGTGCATCCTCAGTATATCAGAAGCCAAAATGAAAATGGGGTGAATGATGTACTGGAAAGAGTCCAGCAGGAGAACACCAGAATTATCAAGGGACCAGAACACCTCTACTGCAAGGAGAGTCTGAGAACTGGGCCTGTTCAGCCTGGAGAAGAAGAGGGTCAGGAGGAATCTTATCATACTTGAATGGAGAATGCAAAGAGAACAGAGCCAGTCTCTTTTCAGTGATGCCCAGTGCAAAGACAGGAGGCAATGGGCATGAATTGGAACAAAAAAAATTCTATCTATCTATCCATCTAAACATCACAAACTTCTTTACTGCGTGGATGACAGAGCACTGAAACAGGTTGTCCAGAGAGTCTGTGGGGATACTCAAAAACCATGGTCTTGGGCGCTGTGTTCTAGATGTCCCCACTCAGACATCATAGATTTTGTACGAGATCACTTCCAAAATCAACCATTCTGTGATTCTGTGAATAGAATGAAAGATAGATCTCATTATATCCAGCTTCCTGTTATTTACAGCCACAAGATATAATTTCACATATGTTTATCATATTATAGCTGAAAGTTCATTCAAATACTGTACAAGAAGGTTGTGTATTATCAAACTTTATTAACAGGCAGTATATATACATGGATTCTTATACCCACATTATTTTCTAATTGAGATAAACTCCATGTATGTGATATTTTATGTTTTTAAAGATCTTCTGTATTTAGGATTGCTTTTGTATCTTTGCACTTTCAATGAATAAATAAACCAACAGGAAACTCATGAAGTTGAAGGGAAATTCTTTCATCTGGGTCACCATTTTAGGCTGGGAATGACTGGCTGGAAAGTTTATTTGTAAAAGGCCCTGAGACAGTGATATGCTCTGATGGCAAGGACAACAGCTTCCTGAGCTACACTAGATGATATATTGTCAGAAGGTTAAGATGATTCTTTCCTTCTGCTTCACCCTGCTGAGATACACCGAAAATGATGTGTCTATTACTCAGCTCCCCAGTAGCTGATAGGACAGAGCGGGGTGAGTTCAACAAAGGGCCATAAAATGATAAAGTGGCTGGACCTTCCCACCTGTGAGGACAGGCTGAGAGCCAGACTTGTTCAGCATGGAGAAGAGGAGGTTCAGAGTAGATCTCAACCATGTGAGGAGTAAAGAGTATGGAACTAGGCTCTTTTCAATACTGTTTGTTGCCAGATCAAGAGGCAGTTAGGAGAACACTGAAATACAAGAAACTATGCTTAAGCATATATATATGTGTAGTTACTGTAACAATGGTCAGACAGTGGAACAGGTTTACCCAAAGAAGTTGAGGAGTCTCCATCTTTAGAGGTATTCAAAACTCAAACAGTGAGGATCACTGACCTATATTTTCCCAGGTCTGCTTTCCACCATTCTTAAAAATGGGAATGATATTTCCCTTTTTCCACTCACCAGGGACTTCACCTGACAGCCATGTCTTTTCTAATGAAGAGTGGCTTGGCAACTACATCAGCCATTTTCTTCAGGACACCAGGATGCAAGTCATTAGGCCCCATAAACTCGTGCACGCTCATTTTTATCAGGTAGTCTTAAACACACTCTTCATTTATAGTGGGAAGGATTTTGCTCTCCCAACATCTCCCTGGAGGTTAAGGGTCTTGAGAGGTGTGGGAGATATGGGAACTGACTGCTAGTCAAGCAATTTTCAGGCAAATAACTTACTGAGTACCTCAACTTTCTCCTTAACTGTTTAAGCCAGTTCTCCTTTCACATTTATAAAAAGGGGTACATTCTCTGTGGCCTTTCTCTTCTAATGCATCTATAGAATTTCTTGTTGTTATTCTTCACATTCCTTGCCTTTCAGTTCCATTTATGCCTTGGCCATCCCGATCCTATACCTACACATCCAGAAAACATCCCTGAGCTCTTCCCATGCATTTCCTTCTTATCTCTGTCTTCTTAGCCATGATGGTTTCCTGCATCTTCTACTTGATTTCTTATACTGGGCAACGGAGAGCTCTTGAGTTCTCAGGAAGATGTTCCTAAAGATTTTCCAACTCTGTTTATTTCCTTAATCCTTAAAGAAAGACAAACTATTCTTACTCTCTATTATTCTTAAAGAAGACAAACTAACCAGCTACTTTCTTGGTATTACGCAGTTGGAGAACATATTCAAAGTCTACTTCTCTGCACTACTCTGGGAAAACACTGTTGCCTCCTCTAAAAACCAGATATCCATGCTGAAGAGCAGCTTAGCAGAGGACATTCAAGAAAGATTAAGACCCCTCACAAGAAAGAATTTATCCCTCATAGTCTTACCTAAAATCTTGCTCAGACCAAAAGCACAGAAATGTCAAATTCTTCTATTTCCATGTGGATGCAACTGGAGTTAAAGCATGCTTTCTGCTCTACTAACCCTACAACAATTCCAGAAAAATAGAAAGGATTACAAAGGGGATAACTTTCCACTTTTTGTCTAAGGAGAGATTGAGAGAGGAAGGAACAGATGAAAAGGAAAAAATCTGTCCCTTACCAGATTACAAACTCTTTATATGTTAATAACGAGTAAAGGTTCAGGAGCTTATTTTGAGGAAGAGCGATAAGTAAACTATGAAAGGGCAGGGGATTCTGTGCACTATGTTTTCTCTTTTAATTTTCTTCTCAGGTAGACAGGAACGTTCTCATGTGTTAGACTTTATAGGAGATGAAAACTGACCATATTTGGTACTTTCATAAGTCACGAGATCTTCAATAATTTAGAGGGTCACCATAACATTCAAAGTGCTTTCTCTCTCTCTCTCTCTTTTTTTTTTTTTTTTTTACTTCCCCCTCCCCCTCCAACTGTACACAGAAGTAGTATGTGCTTTTCTTTGGATCTTTGGATGTTACTCTCAACAAACTAAATTCTGACCTGGGATCTAAACTGGTTTCATTTTTATCTGCATTCTTAAAGAATGTTTTACGTCAGGAAGTTAAATCTTTTTTCATGGTCTGATTTGATATCACACAAAACAAGCTGCAGCCACTAAAAGCAAAGCACTTTGCTTTTAACAACATTTAAACAAAGTTTAAATTCATATTACTTTGTAATATGAACATCTTCTGCATCAAGCCATTTAAATTAAAGGTTGTAGTCAGTTTCCACAAAATACAATTCAAAACAATCATAAGAAAGCTAATCCTTGTTAAATGTTGATATTTGTTGAATACAAGAGAGATTCTAATCATGCCACATATTACCTAGTTTTTGTGTCCTAGTAGAGTCTCAAGATGCACTGACCTGCACTGTGTTAAATATTTTATGGAAAAGACAGAACATGCAGTTCCTGCCCTATGAATCTGACAATTTACTTATGATATTCACCTAAAATTCTGCATAATGTGGAATGACATCAAATACAACAGGAAATAAATTTAGTTTAAAGTCAGAAGTTGAATATTCCTCTTCCTGATTCTAACTATAAGAAATAGTGCTACTACAAATTTATATGGGGTGAAGTATATATATTTAAAAAAGTAATATAAAGAAGAAACCACATCTGATTCTAAGAAAAATTAAACAAGAATAAACACGAACTCCAATGGAAATCTAAAATGCTGCACAGTGCTACTCAAATTTAAGCTGAGGTAGTGTCTGCTGTTCTCTGGTTTCCCCAGAAGTACAACTGATTCTGCTAAATAGCTAATTTGAGAAGTATCTAAGAGGGACTAAAGAAAGCAACTCTTTGCAACCTTACTGTTTCACATATTAGTGGCCACATTTTCCTCTTGGTGTCACAAATAGATGGAAAAATGAAACATGAGACCTCAAGTGGAGACATAAATGCACCCTGCCTGTAAACAATGCTGTATTTTTCCTACATGGAAAGTTCCCATGCCTATATAGTTAATGAGCTAGCTGATCTTCTGTATCTCACACCATATCTTCAAAAGCTGGAGAAAAACTGCAGCACTGTGATGGCAATGTAGGACAGAGCAGAAGCGCAGCAAGGAGATAAGGATATAATTATTGCAGACAACCTTGGAGAAAAATGGCATCTAAGAACAATTGTAAGGACTTTTCTGTCCTCAAATTGCTATTACTCTGCTGGTAATGGAAGCCTGAGAAACCTTGAGACTACCAGCTTCTTGAATCAGAGCTGCACTGAACGACATTTTCAACATCACTGAACATGCCAGCAGCGAGTGCTACTTTATAAGCTATAACATTATGATATTTTCTTGCTTGTTGCCTGTACATTTCATGCGACAGAAAGCATCTTGTGGAGGAATTCCTTTGTTCTCCAAGGACAACAACCCCTCCTTTTCCTCTCAACATTTTCCACTTCACAAGCTTGCTTTTAGAAATAAGGAGCAGAAGTAAAAGATACCTATACACTCTCTAAAGTAATTTGTTTTTTACTTTATTAGTCTTTTCCACCTGTATTTATCTCTCTTTGGAATGTTAATCTAGGTGAATGTATATAGAGGTTTTTACTGTCACAGAAAATAAAGAGGAAAATAGCCAATAGTCTCAACAAAAGCCCTGAACAAAATATATTGAGCAAAAGCACCTAAAACTTTTTGCCCAATTACTGGGCTCAGTGCTGCTGTAAACTAAAAATACATTGTTGATGTTGGCGTGTCAAATGGCAAATGACAAAATTTTAACTCTGTTTAAGAATTCTTTTGAGCATTTCAGTCCCTAAAAATATAGCTCTATTTTCAAGAAGGCTTTCCCAGGACAAATCTATACCTATGAGTGTGTTTTGCTATTGTACAGAAAACTGGCTTGGTCTACATAAAGCTCACAGTTTAAATCAAGCAAACAGGACAGAAAAGGTAAAAGATTTCTGCATCTTGGTCTAGAAAGCATATCCCTTTTGTTTTTCATTGTTTTTTAATCTTAAGACTTTTAATAACCTAATCAGTTTATAGTCTCATTTATATCTTATATAGCTATGGTCGCTACGTCCTCTCTAACAGTGTCCTTGATTCTTCATTTCTTTGAGAAGCAGTGTTATGTATATTTCCATATCTTTTTGGAAGGATTCTCATTATATGAAAAAAATATCCCCAAAATAATCATTCCATTCCTTTTAAAACCTCTTTTCAAGATACTTGTACTACACTCACAAAATAGCTGTTCATTGCTATTCAGTAAAAACTGAGCATAAAACTTATTCCAAAGATCTGATTGAGGGTAGGAAATTTGTTCTCTGCAAGATGCATGTTTTTTTTTGTTTGTTTTTCTTTTTTAATTAGTTTTAGTAATGCTTTGTACAGAAAAGCACTAACCTTTCTGTGTGCAGAATTGTGTATAACATTAATGCTGCTTTTCCATTACTTGTGATAACATTATGCTGGTGAAATTAAGTACTAATTTTAATAAAAAATCTCAGCATGTAAGGATGAAAATATATCTTACATAAGTTATTTTGGTTTTGTTACTCCTCAAACTTAAGTCTTCTGAGCTGTTAGTCAAATGAAATGTCACTATATCAAAGATGAGGAAAAAAAAGAAGTTACTCATAAGGACAGATTGTTCTTCCTTCTGTTGCTCCTGTTGTTATGCCTTCTCTTTCCTCCATCTGTTAGTACCTCTTCCCCCAAAATCTAAATCATCTTTGCTCCTGCAGCTCAGGACTTTGTTTGAGAGTCCATATCAAAGTATTTGCACAGTGAGTGTCTGTCCACTCCTAGCTTAGAGGAGCAATAGCTAAAATGTACAGGGTGCTGCTACAACCTACAGTTAATATGGAAACAAAATATAGAGAGCCAAAATTTATATAAATTAGAACAATGTCACCCTGGATAAGTGGAGCTTGTACCTCTGTATTATAGTGAGTTGTAACAGATCTTTCTTTTGCTCTCCATTGGGTTTAAATCTATAATAAGTTATTAGTACATGTATAATTTTACGGATATGTATATACTGCTATGTATATACATATATACATATATATTTATATACATACAAACATAAAGGACTTTGATTCAACCTTTATGTTCTCTTTTCCAAGGAAAGATCAGATTCTGTATTCTCTATGGATATTACTGAGATTTGAAAATTCTATTTGTGGAAAAATCATTGTTCATAGATTTATAGTGAGATAAACCTTTTAGTTATAGTGTAGTATGGATGTTCTACACACAGAACACACGTGCAATCACATAAACACTCAGTGTTTTGGGAAGGTTATTTTCATTAACTCATTCTGAAGAGGAATGTTTAGTGCAGTGTTTCATCTTACAGTTCAAAAGGTATCAAGCATTCCTTTTAGAATGACCTTCCAATAATAATTTCATTCAGTGTTTAGTAACAGATGGCATCAGAGACGTATTTCTATTTATGCCTATAGTTATAGGTTATCAGCTACTTCAGACATAAGTAAATTATTCATGTTTCCCTGTTTATTGGATAACGTTGTGCCAAGGTGAATGACCTCATCAAATTCCTTTATCTCATAATCATGCTGTGCTAGGCTTCTGCATCAATGTGCCCTTGAAGCACAAAGCCTTCGTGTTTCAGTGCAGTTTTCCAAGTGAGAAGCTTTGGTCTTGCACTGATGAAGTCTTCAAGTATTGTGTCAAATGAAAATACCAGGAAGAGAATTAAATTTCACTATATGTAAAGAAAAATAGTGGTTATTTATAGAAATGTTTTGAATACAAATTTAATAGAAAATTGTGTTTAAACTACTCTGTTGGATTAAGAACAATACTCTTCCTTAATTTCTTCTTTTGGTTGATTATAATGACATTTATTCTGACTTTAGCATTGGGATTATTGGCAACCTTTTCGTTAGTTGGAACCTTTTGCATTTTCCACAGGTTATTCACATACTGCTAACCAGGCCCTGTTGTACTTTCCATTTCCATTTGAGCTCATTGTGCCAGATTGTCAGTCAGCAATGATTGTTCTGTCTAAAGCCCATTGAATTCAGTGGAAAATGTACTTTGTATTTCTGTCTTTGGATCAAGCCCTGTATACCTTACAAATTGCTCTTGCAGACAGTTCAGTAATATCCTAATGGAGTATAACCATCAGCTAGTGAATATAAAACCGTCTTAAATTTGGATTCACCAGCCACAGAGAGACTGTAGAGGGTGAGAAGGTAAGCTAGGATAGTTTTAGGAAGTTAAGAGGGCTGTAGATGGATCTCTACATACTGTATCCATCATCCAAATCAGATACAACAATTCCTTGTTCTGTGTCAGATTATGGCAGCATGCAAATATTTCACAAATTCAGAGATAAGTTTTCAGTGGGTCATACTGCATGAGGTGTTGTGTTTGGGATTTGAATGTTTAGAAGTACTGGCTATAAATATATCTTTCATATAAATTACACCTGGTGAGATAGCAGGAATGCTTTGTCATGGGATAAAACAAAACAAAAGCCTTCAGGAGTCACAATTACCATTTTTCCCCTCCCTTCATTCACATCCCCTTTATCCCCCAGAACGGCTTCTAGGAGGTGGGAAGGCAATGCTGCAGTAGGCACCTTCTCTCCTGTTCCAAGGGCTGGTGTGCCAGGGGCAGATGCTAGGCTGGCATGGGCTGCCAATGGTAAATAGGGTAGAAGGCTAACACCCGTGCTCGCTTTAATAAATTCATGTTATCTCAGATCATTAGGTGGTTGCATTGTCTAAAATAATCAGTCCTTTCTCTTCTGCCTTAGCTCCAAGATTTGACTGTGAAGTGTTGTAGTGACATTTTCATGAAAATATCATATTACCACTAAAAGTTACAGTTAACGATCCATTGTTATTTAATGAAAGAAATTAAAAAGAAAATTCCTTTATGCTTGTACATCATACTTTTAAACTGTGAGAATAAGTGGTTGGGGTAGCATGACAGAAAATTTAGGAAATGGTCAGAAGAAAATCAGTGTAATAAGCCCTTAGAGAAAGGAAAATAGCGAGTAATTGAGGGAGGTTTTTCTGACGTAATCAATAAGAAGTCAGTGTAACTTCTCTAGATTTTTTAGTCTGCCTGATATTGCCATCTTAAATCTTTCTTCAGAACAGCTTTCTGTCATCTGAATGTTGTCACAACCAACGATGACTTCACTAGGAAATATTATTCTGTTGCTAGGAAGTATATGTAGTAACCATAATGATATAAAGCAACAATAAACTTACAATCACTTCCTCAAAGTCTGATATTCAAATGAGCTAATACTGTCCATTTCCATGGCAGATCTGCAATGATGCAATAATACAAATATTCCTGAGAAATTAATCTCCAGAATGAGAAATTGGAACGTTTTCTTTCAAAATGATTACAGAGGATGAAACATCTGAAACACTGGCAGAGAAATTAATATGTTGGCTCATATAGTAGATGATTCAGAGAAGAAAATGGATGACATACAAGAGAAACATTTGGA
The DNA here is from genome assembly GCA_030625065.1 of Alectoris magna. Classification (NCBI taxonomy): domain Eukaryota; kingdom Metazoa; phylum Chordata; class Aves; order Galliformes; family Phasianidae; genus Alectoris; species Alectoris magna. The sequence goes on from CM060561.1 coordinate 15,749,678, forward strand.
GATCAATGGATTAACCTGCAGAGATTAGCTCTGTCTCAGAAAACAACGAAATGGGAGATGTGTACAGTGATTTGATTCTTCTCATTATCTTTGGTATACTAATCACATGAATAAAGGATAAAGTGCTATTGAGATTGAATGGAAACTTTCAAAATCACTTTACAGATATGCCAATAAATTTACAGGTTTAAGGCAATAAAAACATCACATGCAATTTCTCAATCTAATTTCTTGATCACTTTGCTGAGATCTGTGGGAAAACTGTTTCAAGTTAGAATCTTGCACAGTCCTATGGGAATGCCAAGACTATTTATGTTTTAAGTTTTATTATTATTCTATGCAGGATTATTATTTTCTTGGAAGAAATTTAGGATGGAGATTGTTAACTGGAACATCTAAATAAAAGTACTGCAGCTAGACAGAAATAATAGAATAGGCGATTTACTGTTTAAGGATATATTGGTTTTGCTCTCATTTTTCTAGCGTTGTAGCTCAATTTCCTCTTCTGTGCTTGTATTTTTAAATCTGTGCTTAATCAAGGGCTCATTTTATTTTGCATTTGAGTCTAAGTAGTTCTTTGGTGGGCCCAATCTGGTATTTAGACATCTAAGTGCTTGAGAACATCTACTATTATTTGCAAATATAATTACTTGCAGTATAAAAAATGCCAATGACAATTTGGAGTTCTCTTTGGAAATCAGCCTTCCACATTATCTTTTTGCTTATAAAACACAGAAAAGAGGCCAATTCATTTCTGAAAGGACAAAGTGGAATTCTTTGAAAATCAAATCCTTCTATTGCTTTCCTCACTGATGTTTTAGGAAGTGCTCAGAAGGAAATGTTCGGAGAAGGAAAGAGTGTAATTCATTTAAGTATTATTAAAAGTCTTTACACATAGCATTTTTTTTCTGAATGTTTCACACACATCAATCATTTATAAGTAAATTAATAAATGGAGAAATCTGTTTTTGCTGAACTGACTGAAGACAGAAAATTTGATAGATGTTTTAATGATCTCATAAGAAATTTATTAAATAACCATATACATTTAAATAAAGCTTTTTTTTTATGTAATCCAGAGATTGTCTCTTAAGTTACTTTGACATATATTGAATTTATCTATTTTTACTTTATTAAGAAGAAACTTTCATATTTCTTTTCTAATGACTTCTGTTTTATCTACTTACTGTTAATCTGTCTCTCAGTCAAATGATCTGGAACTGGACCATTGGAATAATAATTTCGCATTTTAACAGTGTTTACTTTAAGGAGGCGTTTCTAGAAAACTCATGAATCTTCAGCAGGATTTTTCTTTTAATTTTTATTTGTAATTTAAAATGAAAAATACTACTGGGAGAAAAAGGGACAAATATTATGATGGATACAAAATAAATGTAGCTAATAAGAAAAGCTGTTATTTCAATTATAAAATTAATATGTGGAGCATTGTGGTTCTTCAGATAGCAAGATCTGATATTTATTTCAATATAAGGAATCAGAACAGACTTCTCATAAGAAGGGATGTTTGTCTTACCAATATATCACTGTTGTACAAATTCTGTACCAATTACTGCTAACAAAACTTAGATAAATATTTCTACTTGTTAATCTTTGTTTGCTTTTACTAAATAAATTTGATATTCGGGCAGTTGACTGGGTCACATGTACAGAGGATAGCAGCAAGTAAATGATGTTTCAGTGGTGTTTCTGAGGAATGAAGAGGGGATGAAGACAGGAAAGACTATCTGAAATATTTCAAAGCAGCATATAGCAAAAATGTCAGAGAGAATTAGACTATATTAAGCTTATGCACTTGACAAATGCGAATCCTGAATTTCCTCCACAGCAAAACTGAGGTTCACTTTGTTGTATACTTGGTTCTGATTATTTGGAGAGGTGGACATTTGTACTACTTATGTTGGCATCAGTCTTTGGTGTTACAGCACAGAATTAAGTCCCTTTGAAGAAACTGGAAATTACCCAGGAGCATTTTAGAGTGGCCATCTAGTGTTTTCCATGAGAGTTAACCTTCAAACCTAATAACATGATTCAAGCCCTGACAATTCAATTTGCCTGTTTGGAGAAAAACAAAATAAAATAAAATAATTTATAGTGTAACCATTCTTGGGCTCCTGAAAGCTACATATTTTATGTAGATAAAAAGAGCACCATAACACTATTTGATAATTATCTGCTACAAATTATATTTCCAGTGTAGTCACCATCATTAGTTATGCATTTTCACCAAAGATGATAAAGAGCCAAATGCTGCTTTTCCACCTTAATTTCTGGAGAGCAATTCAAGTTAAGAAACCAATAAATAAGGACACATTAAATTTTCCACTGATATCATTTCCCTTCTACGACTGGATGACCAGACTGGTAGATGAAGGAAATGCTGTAGTCTATGCATGTATGTATGTGATGTAGTCTACCTAGACTTCAGCAAAGCCTTTGACATGGTCTCCCACAGCATTTTCTCCTGGGGAAACTGGCTGCCCGTGGCCTGGACAGGTATACCCTCCTTTGGGTAAGGAACTGGCTAGAGGTCCGTGCCCAACAGGTAGTGGTTAATGGAGTTAAGTCCAGCTGGCAACCTGTTACAAGTCCCCCAGGGGTCAGTATTAGGGCCCATCATCTTGTTTAATATCTTCATTGATGACCTAGATGAGGGGATTGAGTATACTCTCAGTAAGTCTGCAGATGACACCAAGTTGGGAAGTAGTGTCGATCTGTCTGAGGGTAGGGAAGCCCTTCAGAGGTATCTGGACCTCTGGATCGTTGGGTGAGGTGAATGGAAAGAGGTTCAACAAGGCCAAGTGCCGGGTCCAGCACTTTGGCCACAATAACCCCATGCAGTGCTATAGGCTTAGGGTTGAGCGGCTGGATGACTGGGAAGAGGATAGGGACCTGGGGGTGTTGGCTGATGCTCAGCTGAACATAAGCCGACAGTGTGCCCAGGTGGCCAAGAAGGCCAGTGCCATCCTGGCCTGCATTAGAAATAGTGCAACCAGCAGGAGCAGAGATGTAATCATCCCCCTGTACTCAGCTCTGGTGAAGCCGCATCTCGAGTATTGTGTTCAGTTTTGGGCTCCTCACTACAAGAAAGACATTGAGGCCCTGGAAAGTGTCCAGAGAAGGGCAACAAAACTAGTGAAGGGTCTGGAGCACATGTCTTGTGAGGAGCGGCTCAGGGAGCTGGGATTGTTTAGCCTGGAGAACAGCAAGCTCAGGGGAGACCTCATTACACTCTACAACTTCCTGAAGGGAGGTTGTGATGAGGAGGGGCTTGGCCTCTTCTCCAGGCAACAAACAGAACCTGAGGAAACGGCCGCAAGTTGTACCAGAAGAGGTTTAGACAGAAGGAAAAGCTTTTTCTCTCAGATGATAGTGGTCAGCCACTGGAATGGCTGCCCAGGGAGGTGGTGGAGTCGTCATCCCTGGCAGTGTTAAAGAGGCATCTGGATGAGAAGCTACGAGATCTGGTTTAGTGGCTTGTGGTAGCAACGGTAATGGGAAGATGGTTGGACTAGATGATCTTGTAGGTCCTTTCCAGCCCTGTGATTCTATGATTGTATAACTCTATGATCAGTTCAACAGCCTTGATCTTCTACTGATGGGAAAAAAAAAAAAAAAAAAAAATGAAGTGTCCGGATGGAGGTTGGTGACAAGTGGTGTGTCAAGCTGTGTGGTACAATCAACATCATTTAGAGAGAACTGGAGAGGCTTAAGCAGTGGGACCAAGTGAACCGCATGAGGTTTAATAAATCCAAGTGCCGGGTCTTGCACCTGAGTCATGGCAACCTATGTTATCAGTACAAGCTGGGGGATGTAAAGATGGAGCACAGCCCTGCTGAAAAGGAATTGCAAGTACTGGTGGATGATAAGCCAGACATGAGCCAGCAATGTGTCCTTACAGCCCAGAAAGCAAACTGTATCCTGGGCTTCATCAAAAGAAATGTGGTTAGTAAGTCAAGGGACGTGATCCTGTCCCTCTGCTCTGTGCTGGTGAGATTTTTCCTGGAGTACTGTGTTCAGATGTGGAGCCTTCAGTAAAGGAAAGACCGGGACCTGGTAGAGTGTGTAGAGGAGGGCCAGAAAAAAATGATCCAAGGAATGCAGGATCAGACCAGTGAGCCTCACATCTACGTCTCTGAATATAATGGAACAGATCCTTCTATAGATACATTAAGATACATGCAAAACAAGGATGTGATCCAAGAGAGCTTGAACTGCTTCATCAAGGACATATCATTCCTCACCAATCTGGTGGCCTTCTACAATGGAGTGGACAAAATGGCACTGTCTACCTTGACTTGAGTAAGTCTTTGACACAGTCCCACATCGCATCCTTGTCTCTAAATTAGAGAAATATGAGTTCAATGGCTGGATTATTTGTAATTATTTGGTATACAAGGAATTGGTTGGATGGTCACCGGCAGGGGGTTGCTGTCCATGGTTCTATGTTGACCCGGGACTTGTACACTTTAACGTCTTTATCAGTGACACACTGGATGGGATCGAGTGTGCCCTCCGCAAGTTTGTGGATGACACCAAACTGAATGGCGCAGTTGATACAGCAGAAAGCAAGAATGCCATCCAAAGGGATCTAGCCAAGCTCAAAAGATGTGCCTATATGAACCTAATGTGGTTTGACACCTTAGGAGGTGTTGCACTTGGGTCAGGACAGTCTCAAATATGTGTACAGAGTGGGAAAAGAACTTGAGTGTAGCCCTGCTGAGGACTAAGCGGTCCAGGTAGATGAAAAACATAATGTGAGCTACCAGTGTGTTCTTGCAGCTCAGAAGTCCAATGGTATCCTGGATTGCATCAGAAGAGGAAGTGCCATCAAGACAGGAGAGGTGATTGTTCCCCTCTACTCCATCCTCATGAGGCCCCAGTTGGAGTATTGCATCCAGGTCTGGAATAACCAGCACAAGAAAGAATTGGAGTTCTTGGAGTGGATCCAGAGGAGGGTCAGGAAGACGTTCAGAGGACTGGAGCACTTCTCCTGTGAAGAAAGGCTGAGATGGGCTTGTTCAGCCTGGAAAAATGAAGGGGGAGACCTCACTTCAGCCTTCCAAGAATTAAAGGGAGCTTATAAGCAAGAGGGAAATAGACCTTTTTACACTGGTAGACAGTGATAGAACTAGAGAAAATGCTTTTAAACTAAAAGAGCATAGATTCAGATGTTTAGTGGAAATTCTTCACTCAAAGGATGGTAAGGCACTGGCACAGGCTGCCCAGAGAAGCCCTGAAAGCATTCAAGGCTAGATTGGATAGAACTTTGAGCAGCCTGATCTAGTGATTGGCAACCCTGCCCATGACAGAAGAGTTGTAACTGGATGATCTTTCAGCCCCTTTCATCCCAAGCCATGCTATGATTCTGGATTATTTCCTTGGCACAGTTAAGCTTCTTCATGAAAAAGCAATGTGCTTTTTACTTTATACGTTTAAGTGGCGACCATGCCACAGGAGACAAAAAAAAAAAAAAAAAAAAAAAAAGCATTAGATAATCAATGTTTCCATAACATATTAAAAAAAAATAATTTTTATTTTGGAAAGACTAGCAGGTCTTCATTCCTCTATACCTTTAAGAAATATCTTATAGAGGTAAAAACAAAATGCAGAATATCTAACAATAGAAGAATAAAAGAAGAATAAGTGTATGATTACCATATTTTGCTTCATTACGAAAATTTACTTTCTTGAACCATTACTGATCTGAGATATATTGTCAGCTAGTACTAGTTTGTTTCCCTAGAGCTAGAGTAACTAGTGCTGTATGACTCTAAAGGACCATAGATATCCAATACAGTTGATAAGTGTTCATTTTAAGTAAAAAATAGATACCTATTTTCAAATAGGTACACTGGAAATATTTGTTTTTGGCTAAAAAACAGTGCCAAAGGAACAGATAAGAAACAACCTTTTGTTTGTTTTTGTTTTGCTTACTCACATAATATTCAGGTCACATTTAAGGTTTATTTGAGAATGTGAAGACACAGTTTCATCTTCCCTGTCTACCATTTACACATTATAGCATGATAAGAGGCATCATCTACAGACTGACAGTTGTTTGTTTTTTTTAAAGTTTGGGTGGGGATGTTTTTGTGTTTGATAACTTCCAGGTTTAAATTTAGTCTGAGTAGCAGCAAAATTACTAAGATTAGGAACAGCTGTTGTATAAGTTTATTTGGTAGGTTTCCTAGGTTTCAGTGCTTAGCAGACAATAAAACATACTTCCCAATTTAACTATTCAAGTGCAATTATTTTTTTCTTACTTCTGCCTTCTTTTCCCCTTTGCTTGTTTGTTCTCTCCCTACACACTTCACCAGCTCATTGTTTAGAAGTTCTGAAAAAAAAAAAAAAAAAAGCAAACTGATTATCTTGCCTAACTACTGCATCTAATATTCTTTTTCCAGCTCAGGCTTTTCTCTTTCGGTATCTTTTTTTTTTTTTTTTTTTCTTTTTTTTTTTAATTATGGAATTCCTTGAAAAATTAACTGAGAATTATGTACTGCCTCTGAAGGTACTAGGATGTAATTCTAGCTATTTGGAGAGAGAAATCTGAAGTGAATAAAAACAGCCCACCCTCACCCAAAAAATTAACCAGAGAGAAAAAAAATGAACTATATCAGAGTTAGAATCCGCCCTGTTGCTTAAGTGATACTATAGAAGTTATTCAAATTTATCCAAGAGCAAAATTTCATCTTTTGCAATCCAGCTTTAAAGGACAAATAGGGAATTAAGGACCAGGAGTGGACATTCCTATCTTACATTATGCCCTCAGCGTAAGTAAATTAATTCTGTTTTAATTTGACTGCTAAAAGTGCAAGAGGACTTCAGGAACTTTTTGGGAATATTGGCAGAGTCAGATTGTTCCCAGCTACTCAGGTCAGAATACAGAACCAGACAAGCGAAGATCAATACTGTTAATAGATACAATAAAAATGTTATGTGAAAAAGGATGCTGTCCTTAATAATTTTCATAACATTTTGCTTTGGTAAAAGCATTTTTGGCACTTACAACTATTGACCGCTCTGTACAAAATTTGTTTGTTACAACTGCACACTATTAAAATAAATGATGTACTCAAAGTCTTCTTATTGGGTGCTGTAACTGAAATCTGTTTAACACTGTTTTAATACTGTGAGTAGCATGAATCAGAAGTGGTTATTTTCTTATTAAATAACCACTACGTTTTCTGTCCTTCTTACCTTAAAAATAAGAGTAATTTGCATCTTAATTAGATGTTAAGAGAAACACAGAATCATTTAGCTTGGAAGGAACCACTGCAGATTATCTAGTCCAAGCAACCCCACTGCAAGTCAACTCAAGCAAGGTCACCAGAGCAAGTTGTTCAGGAGCATGTTCAGCTGGGCATGACTATCTCCACAGATGAGTCTAAGATAGTTTCTCTGTCTGTCTTCCAGTGTTTGGCCAGCCTCATAATAAAAAAGAAGTGTTTTCTTGAGCTCAGATGAAATTTCTTATTTTCTATTTCTAGCCATTAACTCTTATCCTTTCTCTGGTAACTGCCAAGAATAGTTTTGCTCCCTTGCCTTCATTCCTTCCCATCAGGTAATATATATGGTGATAAGATCACTGAACCGAACTTCCTCTTCTCCAGGCTGAACAGTCCCAGCTCTTTCAACTTTTCATCACTTCTTATCCTTCATTATCTTTGTGGTCCTGTCTTTGACTACTTCAGTAGCTTCATGTTGCTCTTGCACCAGACAACTCAGAACTGGACACAGTACTCCAGATGCAGACTCACTAGTGATGAGGAAATATGCTGTCTAATGCAAGCCAGGAAACTGTTGGCCTTTTTCCTACAGTAGAATATTGCAGGTCCACAGCCAACTTGTTGTCCCACAAGACTCACTGATCCTTCTTGGCAAGGCTGTTTCCCAAGTCCCCATCATTTACAAGTAGCAGGAGTCATTTCTACCTAGACACAGGACTTCGCATTTCCCATTGAAGAACTTTATCAGATTTTTTTTCCTCTACTTATTTCTCCCATTCTTCATGGCCATTCAGAGATAAATTAAGAGTGTCCGGGAAACTGGAGTGACATAAGCCAATTCCCTCAGCACTCTTGGATGCAACCTGGAAGATACCATTGGCTTATGTACATTCAGGTTTTCCAAATGCTCACTAATGTAGTTCTCATCCATTGAGGGCAAGTGATCATCATTCCATATTTTCTGCCTTGACTGACCTGACATAAAGGTGCCCCAATAAACACACTGACAAGGTCTATCTGCTTAGTTGGGAGTTGAAAGAACCCTGATGATCTCCATGGATCTTCATTGATGAGGTTCTTTTTGCAGAGCAAAATACTGTCATAATGAACTGGTGTTCCGGGAAAAAAAGTCCAATGTCCACTTACGTATCTACAGCAGAAAGGTAGAAAAATTTATTCACTATACAAAAAACTTATCTGCAAGAGCTTCTCCTCATGAAGTCTCATGGGCAGTGCAAGTTGTAATAAAGAAAATCATGGAAACTGAACCTCTATGTCCTTGTCTATTACAGAATCTTAGAAGTCTACAAATGCTACTTTCAAACACCCACAAGTTGAGTAACCCTTATTGGGTTGAGGTCCTGGCACTTATGTTATCAGTGACTCAAGATTCCTGTAGGTTGGTCTTAATAATAATCAGTAAGGGAAAGAGGAAACTGGATTCCCCTGCATTCTCCATGTCATTTGTCAGAAGCTCCATTTTCCCATTCAGTAGCAGACCTACATTCCCATAGTATTTCTTTGGATGTTTACATCTTTTCTTTCTGACCTTCACATCCCTTTCAAGATTCAATTCCAGCTGGACATTGACATCCCCTCACAATTGTACAACAGCTTTATACTATTCCTGTTTCACCTGCCTCTGCTTTTGCCTTTTGAACACTTGCTTTTAATGTTTGAATTCAGTTAAAAGGTTCTTGTTTATTCATGCAGGCTTCCTGCTGCTTTTACTTGATTTCCTACTTGTCAGGATGAACCTTTTTTGAGCTCAGAGGAGGTAATTCTTGATTATCAGTCACTTCCTTGAGTCCCTCTTGCCTTCAGAGCCTTACCATATGGGACTATTCCAAGATCTCTGAAGGAGTCGAAGTCTCCTGAAATGTGGTAGTTTTGCCCTCCTCTCTCTTCTTTGGATCTCGAACTCTCCCATCTGCAGGTCTCTGCAAATGAGGCAGTTTCTCCTTCGCTTCTTTGACTAGTTCTTTCTATTTTGTCAACATTGAGTCCAGCAGAACACCTCTGCTTCCTGCTGTATAGTTTCCTGTTCCAAGAAGTTGCCCAGAAAACACTCTAAAAATTTTTCAAATTGCATGAACCCTGCTGTATTATCCTTTTTAAAAAATGTAATGGTTATTAAAAGCTCCCATGAGAACTAGGGTCTGTGAACATGAGGTTTCCTCCACTTGTTCGAAGAAGGCCTAATTCTTCCTGCTCAAGAAGTCTACTGCAGATACAAGAGCTCTTGTGTATATGACCACTACACTTCACCCAGAAGCTCTTGGCTTATTCCTGAGCCATCCTAAGGCAAATGTCCATGCTTTCCAGCTGCTCCACACAAAGGGCAACTCCTCCTCCAAACATTCTCAGCCTCTCCTTCCTAAGAAAGCCTATATTCCAATATCATTTCAGTATTATAGTCATGTGCAACATTCCACATCTTTGTTCAGTCTCAATGTAGTTGTAATGAAAGAACTATAAAGAAAAGGAGGATGGAGGGGACTGCTTGCTTTAATAACAAGAAAGAAAAACAGCACTGGCTTGAGGCAATCTTTTGCTTTACTTGTTTATATGATCAAAATAAGATTTCAAAAATGGAAACAGCTAGTGCCTGTTTTGTATTAGTATGACAGGTTTAAGATGTTGGGAGTGCAAGACTTTGGCTCAGAACTGACTGGCTGATTAAATTTGATAGCCCTGTAATAGAATTTTATAAGACTTTGCAGAGGTGTACAGCGTAGAAATGTGATGGCATGCTGAATAAGCTCTTATCCCCTGCTTTTTTTTTTTTTTTTTTTAAATACCAATACTGTTTCAAACAAGGCTATGAAATGTATTCCTTGACTAAAAGTCTTTTTGTATTTAATTTATGCCAAGGGATAAGCACATGGGAAATATCAAACTTTTCATTTATTTGAACTACGTTAACTAGTAAAATGCGCACGTTGCAGACTGTACAGATGTTTGTATCTTATCTTTTGAAAATTGATCAACAGAGATATACTTGATCCAGTTCATGCTTTCTTATTTTTTGTTATTAGCAGTATTGTCTTTCTACAGTATTATAAAAAAAATAAATTCACTTTTACCAATCGAAGCTCATTCAAAATGATATTTCAGTTGCAGGGGTAAAAGGAAAAACTGAGGTTAACCCAATCACTTCTGAAAGTAAAACATGTCATGTACAGAATTAAGTTATGTAGGAATAAGATTTTTTTTTTCTATTATAGTTTGAAACTCTCTCTCCCATTCAAAGTGCATTTTGCTATATGGAGGACCAATGATATAAAACCTTTTATTTTTTATTTTATTTTTTTAATAACAGTGGTTTCAACATATTAATGTGATGAATATAAGGTAATTGGAGCCAATTAAAGATATTCCAAATGACTTTAGTATGTATACAAATGCAGAACAAAATGAAAGGTCCTGGAATAGAGAAACTGTATTCCCAAGAAATGTATGTATGAAACATACATATGTAGTCACTCCAGTATTTTTCAATACCAGAAAATTTAATATGCTATTAGTGAAACAGTAATAGTAAGCAAACTGAAATCATATGTGGATATATTCTTTCTGGACATGTATCTATTTTAGAAAAAAATACATGCATATAGCATTTAACTTTTATCAAAGTTATTGATAGGATTAGTGCATTTCAGAGTACAAAATAAAACATCTGAAGGATATACTAGACAGAAATTTGATTGTCTGGGACAGAATCACAGAATGATTAAAGTTGGAAAGAACTTCTGGAAGTCATCTTGCTCAATCCCTCTGCTCATGCAGAGATGCATAGAACAGGCTGCCCAGGACCAGGCTTTTGAAGATTCCTGAGGAGGAAACAACTTGTTTCAGTACTCTGCCATGCATGCAGTACAGTAGAACTTACTGATGTTTTGAACTGGAATTCAGGAATTCCAGTTCATGACCACTGACATAGGCTATTTCAGTGATGCCCAATCATTGTCCTCTTTGCATTCTCCATTTACGTATTTATATATATTAATAAGATTCCCTCTGAACCTGCCCTTCTCCAGGAGGAAATATCCCAGCTCTCTCATCCTATCCTCACAGGAATCATAATCATAGAGATGCTTGTATTGGAAAGGATCTTAAAGATCACCCTACATTCATCAGGCTAGTGATTTCATTACAGCAGCTTATTACATTAGTTAGGTATGACCTCCCTGGTTGAATACATGTGGAGCTTTCCTGATGATATTCTTCTCCTTAACATGCCTAGAACATTTTTGTTTGCACACATTACGTATATTGCACACATTTATATAAATGCATATATACAAATTTAAATCTCCTAGTGAAATAGCTAATATGTACAAACTATAATATCCTTCTGCAAACTTCCACTATGCTGTATATATTTAGCCAAAGTGGAAGAAAAGGACAGAACTCTATTCACCACAATGAATTAAATAAGTGAAAGGAACCCAGATTCTTCGATTCCCAGAGAATGTAGGGTTCGTAGATATCATACAAAACCAAAATGTTTATCCATTTATTCTAAAGCAAATTCTCTTTTCACATACAGAATTTCTTTTGTACTTTTACATCATCATCAGTTTTCCATTTTCTTATTTCATATTTATGCCCAAGGGGAAAACTCCCAGGGACAGGAAATAGAGTCATGATTTACAAATTACGTACTTAAAGAAGTTCAGGGATACTCCTACTCTTATTACTTTGTGGTAAGGACTAGAGAAAAGACATGGTGGAAAGGCTTGAATAAACACAAAGGACAGGGAAAGCGATTGCTATTACTGAGTTTGAATTTATTTAAATACTTGGGTTACTATTTATCACTCTCATAGTACTGATAAATAGTGCTGAAGAAAAAGCTGAGGCATTTAATGCCTTTTTAACTTCAATTTTGAATATTAATGATAGATCTTTTTTTCCCAGAACTGTGAGTTAGATGAGCACGGGTGTGGGAACAGGAACTTTCCATCTGTTTACATAACAATTGTAAGGAACCAGCTGTAAAAACTAGTTTATAAACTCATCAGGCCCAATGGTATTCAAACTAGTGTACCAAAGAAAATAGTGGATATCATAACAGGATCCCTCTGAACTATATACCAAAGTTCTTAGGAGTTTGGGGATGTCCTTTTTGACTAAAATCTAACCAGTGTTATGCTAATTTACAAGTCAGACACAAAAGAGGACTGTGGAAGTTATAAATACATTAGTTTAACTTCAGTATTACAACAATTAAGGAAATTAATCTGGGTACCATTGAAAGACACATAACATAGAATCCAGTCATCAGGCCCAGGTAATAGGAGTTTATGAAATGAAAACCATGTCTTGCTATTTTGATATTTTTCTATCGCAAGATTGAAGGGAAGGTGATAGATGTACTTTTTCTGGATTCACAAGGCTTTTGTTACTATCCTTCACAGTATCCTTCTGGAGAAGCTGTGCAGCTATGAAATGAACAGATACACACAATACTGGGTGATTAACTGGATGAATGATAGGGTTCAAAGTCTTATTGTGAATGAGGTTATAGCTACCTTGTGGTGAGTTACTAGTGGTACCCTACTGTTCCCTTCTAGGGCCAGTTCTGTGCAACAATTTTGTCAGTAATCTGGATGCAGCCAATGTATGTATCAGTAAATTAGCTGACTAAAACTGCACTAAGTTGGTAGGTGCTGTTGAGAAACAGGGGGTTCTGAAGACTGATTTAGTCTGGAAAACTGAGTCATCAGCAATGATATGAAATTTAACAAGAACAAATACTGATCAACATCAGGCTCAACGTGAGTTACCAGTGTATCCTGGTAGTAACGATAAACTGCATTTTGCGGCAGTCAAAAGAGGTGACTGCCCTATACCCTGAGTATATTTAGCATTGTTGCAGCTTTACCTGGGGTATTGTGTGCAGTTATGGATTTGATAATTTGAAAAGAACATTAAGATACTTGAATGATAGCAACAAAGCTGGTAGGGCTAGAATGCAAGTCCTTTGAGGAGCAGTTATGAGAAGATAACATACTTGTTAAGCTAAGAGAAAATGAGTTTGAGGGTAAACTCATTGCTCTCCACAGCAGAGACAGATATACTTTTCTAGTGTCAGAATGCATGGTCAGAACTAAAAGCTGTGCCAGGGAAGATTCAGACTGTTTGACACTAGGAAAAACTTCTTTACCTGAAGAACTGTTAAGACACAGGAACAGGCCTCTTAGGCTGGTAGTTGATGCCCTATGCTTGTTTATAATTAAGAGGCACTCAGATAGATATCATTCTTGATAATATGCTTTAAATTCCAGCCAGCCCTAAATTAGTCTGATAAACTTGATTGTAGAGAAAGGTAATAGGACATACAATTGTTTTAAAACAGTTTAGAATCATCAACTTAAGACAGAGACCATGATCTGTAAATAAAGAAGGAATTGCTTATCCCATTCCAAGGATCAGGTTTAGCAAACACTCCAAAGGAAACTATCTCCAAGTTAAGATGCTTCACTGTGGCTGCCAGCCCTTAAATAAGGTCCATTCCTCCCAGTTGCACAGGTGAATTGCTTATACCTGTGCTCCCAGGGATGACTACACCTCTTTACCAGGCGCTCAATCGCTAGTTCAGGCCATAACTTAACAGTTTGCATATCATGATCTATAAGAGCTGTTCTAAAAGTAATATCATTTACTTTATTAGATTGGCCTACTAAGTCAGGCAGATATGTCTAGTATGGTAGTAGAAGCTGAACCTTCCTGCCAATATTTAGCTACATTGTGTTGCTATGTGACAGATGGCAGGAGACAGGCAGTCTGACAAAATACCATCTGATAAGGAAGAACGTATGAAACAAAGTGCTTGTACGAACCCATGGTCTTGTGCCTTCGTGACAGAGGAGGATGACTCTATGAAGGGGGAAGGGGGTAAAGGCAGGTCTTCTGGGGATAAGCCTGATGAAGTGGTATTGGGATTAGGAGCGAAGCGAGGGGCTCGGCTGAGGTGCGCCTATACCAATGCACGCAGCATGGGCAACAAACAAGAAGAGTTGGAAGCCATTGTGAGGCAGGCAAACTATGACCTAGTTGCCATAACGGAAACATGGTGGGATTGCTCCCATGACTGGACTGCTGCAATGGATGGCTACAGACTCTTCAGGAAGGATAGGCAAGGAAGGAGGGGTGGCGGCGTGGCTCTCTATGTCAGGGAATGTTTTCATGCTGCAGAGCTTGCGACTGGGGATGATGTGGTTGAATCCCTATGGGTGAAGATCAGGGGAAGGGCTGATAAGGCAGACATCCTGGTGGGCGTCTGTTACAGACCGCCAAACCAGGATGAAGAGGCAGATGAGCTGTTCTATAAGCAGCTGGCAGGAGCTGCGCGGTCACCAGCCCTTGTCCTCATGGGTGACTTTAACTTCCCTGACATATGCTGGGTGTATGGCATGGCGGAGAAGAAGCAGGCTAGGAGGTTCGTGGAATGCGTAGAGGATAACTTCCTAATGCAGCTGGTGAGAGAGCCCACGAGAGGAGCTGCCCCGCTAGGCCTGCTGTTCATGAACAGGGAAGGTCTGGTGGGAGATGTGGAGGGTGGGGGCTGTCTTGGACAGAGTGACCACGAAATGGTAGAGTTCTCGATTCTAGGTGGAGCCTGGAGGGAGAATAGCAAAACTGCCACCTTAGACTTCCGGAGGGCAGACTTTGATTTGTTCAGAAGACTAGTAGGGGCAGTCCCCTGTTGTTCAGTCTTAGCGAACAAAGGGGTCCAAGATGGCTGGTCACTCTTGAAGAAGGAAGTCTTAAAGGCGAAGGAGTGGGCAATCCCCCTGAGCCGCAAAATGAGCCGGCGAGGAAGAAGACCGGCGTGGGTGAACAGGGAGCTGTTCTTAAGATTGCGGGAGAAAAAGAGAATCTATCACCTGTGGAAGGAGGGAAGAGCAACTCAGAATGACTACAAAGAGGCTGTTAAGACGCGTAGAAGGAAAATCAGAGAGGCAAAAGCCCAGCTTGAATCTAAGCTGGCCACTGGGGTAAAAACAAACAAGAAACTCTTTTATAAATACATCAATTGTAAGAGGAGGGCAAAGGGGAATCTCCAGTCTTTACTGGATGAGGCTAGGAATGTGATCACAGAGGATAAGGAAAAGGCAGAGGTTCTGAATGCCTTCTTTACGTCTGCCTTTAAAAGTCATCTCGGTTATTCCCAGGGCTCCCCACGCTCTGGCTTGGTAGTCTCGGCTGGGGAGCAGACTGAACCCCCTGTGATTCTTGAAGAAGCGGTCAGGGAATTACTACTCCAACTGGACTGTCACAAGTCCATGGGTCCGGATGAGATTCACCCGAGAGTGCTGAAGGAACTGGCGGAGGTGATCACTGAGCCGCTTTCTGTTATCTTTCAGCGCTCCTTGTTAACGGGTGAGGTCCCAGAAGACTGGAGGCTTGCCAACTTGACTCCCATTTACAAGAAAGGTTGTAAGGAGGATCCGGGGAACTACAGGCCTGTTAGCCTGACCTTGGTGCCAGGGAAGGTAATGGAACGGATTGTCTTGAGGGAGATCACGCGGCAGGTGTGGGATGACCAGGAGATCGGACCTAGCCAGCATGGGTTTGTGAAGGGCAGGTCCTGCTTGACCAATCTGATCTCTTTCTATGATCCTGTGACCCGTCTGATGGATAAAGGAAAGGCTGTTGATGTGGTCTACTTAGACTTCAGCAAAGCCTTTGACACTGTCTCCCATGCTATTCTCCTGCGAAAGATGACAGCCTGTGGCTTGGATGGGTACACTCTCGGCTGGGTAAGGAGCTGGCTGGAAGGCCGGGCCCAGAGAGTGGTGGTAAATGGAGTCAAATCCAGTTGGAGACCAGTCATGAGTGGCGTTCCCCAGGGGTCGGTGCTGGGGCCTGTCCTCTTCAACGTCTTTATTGATGACTTGGATAAGGGCATTGAGTGCGCCCTCAGTAAGTTCGCGGATGACACCAAATTGGCAGGGAGTGTCGATCTGCCTGAGGGTAGCGAGGCCCTGCAGAGGGATCTGGATAGACTGGTGAGCTGGGTCGAAGCCAATGGGATGAGGTTCAACAGGACCAAATGCCGGGTCCTGCACTTTGGCCACAACAACCCCAGGCAGCGCTATAGGCTTGGGGTGGAGTGGCTGGAGGACTGTGTTGAGGAAACAGACCTGGGGGTACTGGTTGATGCTTGGCTGAACATGAGCCGACAGTGTGCCCGGGTGGCCAAGAAGGCCAACGGCATCCTGGCTTGCATCAAAAACAGTGTTACTAGCAGGAACAGGGAGGTAATTGTCCCCCTGTACTCGGCATTGGTGCGGCCGCACCTCGAGTACTGTGTTCAGTTTTGGGCCCCTCACTGCAAGAAAGACATTGAGGCCCTGGAACGTGTTCAGAAGAGGGCTACGAAGCTGGTGAGGGGTCTGGAGCACAGGCCTTATGAGGAGCGGTTGAGGGAGCTGGGATTGTTCAGCCTGGAGAAGAGGAGGCTCAGGGGAGACCTTATAGCTCTCTATAACTTCCTGAAGGGAGGTTGTGGTGAGCTGGGGGTAGGCCTCTTCTCTCATGTAATCAGTGATAGAACTAGAGGGAATGGTTTCAAGCTGCACCAGGGGAGGTTCAGGCTGGACATTAGGAAGTATTACTACTCGGAAAGGGTAGTCAGGCATTGGAATGCACTGCCCAGGGAGGTGGTGGAGTCACCGACCATGCGAGTGTTCAAGAAATGTTTGGATGTTGCATTGAGGGGTATGATTTAGCTGGGAAGTATTGGTAATGGTTGGACCGGATGATCTTCTAGGTCTTTTCCAACCTCAATAATTCTGTGATTCTGTGATTCTGTGAGTTTTTTTCCAAGAGTGGAAAAAAAAATTGCATCTATTGGCACTCATCAGTACTGGTTGATGAGTGTTTTTGGAGACAGAATAGTGGATGTGAGCACAGTGGCAGCTGGAATGCTCAGGCAAATTTTTCCTAGCAACAATGCCATCATAGCCGCTACGAAACAGTGGGTCACCTTCACTGGTACAGAGTTTTACAAGCGTAGTTAATGGTAGTGACTACATTGAAGAATAGTGTGTGGTAGCTGATAATTTGCTCTATTAAATAGTGTTATTGAGCTCTTTGTATCTATTGTAATTTACATGGAAATAAATAGGAGGCCTTATTTTCAGAGCAACCTACATATATAAGTCTCTTCCAACTGAAAATGCTCAATTCTGTTACACATATGCTTCAGAATGAAAGGGTTTTTTTTTTTTTCTTTGTTTTTTTTTTTTTTCACCATTGTTTGTTTTTTGGCCTTGAGTAGTGTAGTGTAGTGCCATACTACACATATACAAGAGTTTGTCAAAAAGCTAAGGACAGAAATATTAAAGATATTCATGCAGTAATCCGTAAAAAATAAAAATAAAAATCAAAGTCATAATTAGAGACACTGAATACCAAGGTCAAGATAAAAATCTGAATCCCGGGCAGATTAATGGATCATTCTTTCTCTTTTCCTGACAATAATTAATAACTTGGATTTTCAACAGCCTGCCAATCATTTCCTGTAAAATTATATTTTCTCTTCCCTGGAGATTTGTAACTATTGAACAGTGATATAAATATAGAAAATTTTACTGTGAGTTTTTGGCCTTCCGTGGTAGTCATGAGCCATATTTGTCAGAGTTTTTTAAGTCTTGTTTGCATGTTGTGGTGAGTTAACCTTGGCCAACTGCCTACCTAGCTGCTCTCTCACTCCTACTCCTCAACAGAAGTGGTGAAAATGTAAGAAAGGAATATTACTCACCATCATGCGCAAAACAGAATTGACCTACTACAACAGGGGGAAAATTAATTTAATTGATTGCTAATTAAAATAGAACTGGAGGGTTACAAATAACGACAGCACTCTATGCCTGCCCCCAGTTAATGTCAAGTTCTACTTCATTTCTTCATTCCCAGTTCATTCATGTCCTCCCCAAAACATGAGCAGTATGGGGGGCTGGGGATGTGATTATTTCCTCTCTGACACTTCCTTCTTTTCACACGTTTTCTAGCTCCAGTGTGGATCCTTCCAACAGACTGCAGTCCTTCAGGATAAGCTTTTTGCAGAGCGGGCTGTCCATTAGACTCTGTTTTTGACAGGAAGTACATACCTGCTTCAGTGTGGAGTTGCAGTGTGGATAACTGCCACACATGGCCCTCTCCATGAGTTTCAGGGAAATACTTGGTCCACCATGGTGTCAAGCATGAATGATCGGGGAATGTTTCTTTGTAGGAAGCACATCCTCCCTGTCCTTCTCTGACCCTTTGTGTTTTCCTTGTCATTTCTAATGCTTCGTTTGCACTCTGCCCTCAGGCGCTTTTGCCCTTTCTTAAAAAATATGTTTTCCCAGATGTGCCATCAGCTTGGCTGGCAGGCTCCATCTTGTCCGCTAGTGTGCTTGTTTTCAAGCTGGCTGGAACCAAGTGGAACCTTCTGTGACTAGCAGAGAGCATACTTGGCCTATCCTCAGGGAGACTCTCTGCAATCCCCCTGCTGCTATAAGCTAGCCACAGGTACTCAATACACACATGCACAAAACTGTTGCTAGAAAGACTTTAAAGACAGTAAGACTGAAACCTTCTGAGTTTGATATGGCCATATTATTTAAACAGACTGTAAGAGTAGGACATCAATCTACAGTAGTGAGCCTGAGCCTCCTACTGTGCCTGTCACAAAGATTAACACAAACCTGTGACTGTTGAGCTGTAGGGGAAAGAAGTACAAACACAATTCCCCTCTGTGTCCTTGGCTATAGATGCTGGCATTTTTTAGTTTCATTGCCTAATGATCTGTGTGGGTTTAAGAAGACTTTGGCTGTTATAAAGATAAGAACTCTAAGTGAGTTATTCAGGCTATCTGAAAACATCTGTCAGTAACTCTACTGAATGTGTAGCTCTCATGTAGTCACAATTACCACATGTTTTTCAACAGTGTAGTGGTGTGGTGTGTGGGGGACCTATTTAAAATGCCATAGAGTATCACTTGCTATGCCTCTATGGATTTTTCTATCTTTCTCCTGGAAAAATTATTTCCCTGCTACTTTGTACCAAACTTCAGGATTTGATTCAGGATTCAAATAATAATTCCCTGCCTCACTCTGTACCCCCATTATATCCTCTTGTCGTGGTTCTGGAGGATTCAGAGAGGACAGCGTTCACAGAGACAATGCTGAGTCCCGCTGGAAAATGGAAGCACTCCTTTTTCCAGAACATGAAGGTCACAACTGCATATTACAAGAGTTCATATTCTCAATGTGTCATTGATATATTGCTATTGCTCTCCTGAACTTGCAGCTAGAGTGATAGTAGACTATAATTCCATATCAGAGGGGAAACAGAAGGAGAGTAAGGAGAAAAAAGTAAAAATATAAAAGAAATTGCATTTTAAAGTTTTTCTGACTATTCCATCAGATTCTCATATGTTCCATTCATTTTTAGATCATTTATGATACGTCTATCTATGGAAATTTCATTAGAAGAGGGCAGTGTAAGATGGGGAGGAAAACACTGGAAAAAAAAGTGTTTTTTTCCTAAATAAATTACTATGTTAATGACATTCATTTAGCAAAGAAGTAAGCAAACATACAATAAATATTTCAAAAACAATTGAAAGTTTTGTTTTCTGATGTTCTAGTAAGAAAACAAAAAAATCCCAGAATTTGCTTTGAAATCAAATTGCCAACAACCTAGCCAATATTATCAGTTGCATTTCTTTCTTTTTTTTTTAATCTATTGCAAGGACAGCTTAATGATAAATCACTTCAGAAATGAAACTTAAGTAGAACATAATATTTAGCATGGTTTCATGCCATGTAGCATGTACAGCAGTTGTTTTCACTGTATATGAGTTTTGCTTTCAAATATCAGCTCCAGTAAGCTACTGAACGTCTTCTTTTTGAGCAAACTGGTCTAGTAGGAGGTGTTCCTGTCTATGGCAGGGGGATTGGAAGGAACTGGATGATCTTCAGATTCCTTCCAATACAAATCATTCTATGACTATATGATCCTTTTTGTCTTTCCTTTCCTTTTCCTTCTTTCCTTTTTTTTTTCTTTTTTTTTTTTTTTTTTCCCCCCATTTATTTCTTCATTTCTTTCTCTTAAAAGTTCTAGATACAAATCCTGTAGGGATATAAAGTGAGTTTCTCAAATCAATCTAAATCAAATTCTGAGTAGAAACCAAATAAGCATAAACAAAACATAATGAAAACATGCAATTACGGCCTTACAAAATTCACCTCTGGATTTACTAGACAATCTCTTTACTTTTGATTCATCTCTGATTGCTGAGGTTACTTTCTTTCCTTGTTAACAGAGAAATCACTACCATAATATTGCAACACTCTGCAAAATCTTACTTAGTCTCATTTTTCTCTTGCACTAAGAGCAGACAGCTCCAATAAATAAATAAATAAATAAATAAAAAAGCACCAAGCTTGGCACCACACACCAAAGAGAAAGTACTTGCTGAGTCAGGAAAGATAGTGCCAGTTGAGATTTCTACCAGCTGAAAAACAGTGGAACTGCCATTGCCTAGTCCACTTTGGGTAAAAACAGTTTTTTGATGATTAGAGTATTTTTACTGCTATGTTTCACATAAATTCTGAGAAAAGCATTACATGAGGGTCTGTAGTTCTAATTAAGAATGCCCAAGAATGTGTTGTGCATATATAAAAACATACAGTGTTTATACAAATGTGAAATAAATTTTAAGTATAAATAATAAAATAATTATAGATCAATAAGCTATGTATAACTATATCACATATTTGTGGTACAGATGTATATTATCAATATCTATGAACATTACATATTCTTTAACACACTTCTAGAGAAAATAAATATATTTTCTGAAAGATATGGACTTGTTAAGTACTTTCTGGAGGTTGGCACATGTTGGATTTGCAGTGACTAAAAGTCAGTTCTGTTCCTCGGATGTATTTAATCTCTTTTATTTATATATCCTTAGCTAAGAAGCTCTGCTGTTATATATTTTCTTGTTCTCTTTCAGCAATGGACCTCATGGGGAATCTGCTCAGATGACTGTAGTATTTTATTTTATTTTATTTTTTAATTTGGATGCATTCAGGTTAGTGACTTTTATTTTGTTTGTCTTGTGAATATTTTTCTTGTGAATAAAAAGATGAAACTACTGTTAACATTTCCCATTAATATCCTTCTCTCATTTTTACTTTACAAGAAATTCTATTTTTCAAACTCTAAGGTCTGATAGAAAATGAGAACTTACCATTATAATTGCCATATATTTAATTTCTCCTCTATTATTCAGACATAGATAGATGATCTTGTGAAAAGAAAATTGGCTTCCATTAGTCAGCTCCCCATATACACTAAAGAAAAAATAAAAATAAAAACATTTTTTTCCCCTGTATATGTATGCCTATAATGCATCAACATCTTGAATACCAAATACAATTCTTGTAGCCTCATTTCCCAAGGGTACCATGGACCTATGTTCCAAAGTCACATCAAAGAGAAGAGCAAAGCAGATTACTGGAAGTGCAGAATAAGTAAAGATTAAGTGAAGATTAAATAGGGTTGCCTGAAAAAAACAGATAAGCATAAAGGGAAGTGTGATTCCGGTCTGCAAAATCAGGTTACAGAAAATCTGAATTAGAAATAATCAATATTTCTTAAAATGCAAGAATCAGCAGACATCCTGAGAAATTTGCAGGAAGAAATTTTAAAGGGAGCATTTTTTTCACGTGGCGTATGCTTTACATGTTTTGAGTGTTGGGATTTTCAAATATATAAATGAATTTTAAAGTATAGTAATGTAAAAAATATGGGAACTTAAACAGAAGATCAAACTGAACTTGTGTAAACGTGAAGTTAAAATTGATTTGCTTCAAGGGCACATCCAGTATTATAAATATGAACATGTTCAAAAGAGCAATGGTATTTAGGAAAATGGATGAAACAGGTAAAAAAAAGTCCAGAGAACTTTTGTTTTGAGCTTGTTCTGCAACACACAAACTGTACTGACTTCTCCAAAAGTAATTCCTCTTACGTTTTTATGTTGGTGCACAATCTGAGAGGTTTTTTCTGGAGTCATGGCAGAAAAGATTGAACCTTCCCATCAGTATTCCATTATATTTTATTGCCATATGACAAATGACACAGAGGGGCAGTTTGAAAAAATGATGCCTGACATGGAAGTACATATAAAGCAAAGACGTGCAATTGAATTCCTTCATGAAGAAAAAAGTGCTCCCATTGACATTCATTGATGCTTGCTGAACATTTTTGGATGTGAAACAGTAGATGTCAGTGCAGTGAGGCAGTGGATGGTAGCTTTCAACAGCAGCAACGGTGATGTGAAAAACAAGACACATTCCACATGGCCATGCAGATTTTTACCACCGTGACATGTGGCTCCTGTTCAGTGCTGATGAAAATGCATGCCTATTATTGGTGACTGCATTGAAAAGTAGCGCTTTGTAGCTGATAATTTTCTCTATCAAATAGCATAATTGCTTTTTTGCATCTGTTGCAGTTTCCATGGAAACAAATAGGAAGCATTAATTTTTGAGCATTATATGTTAAGTGTTTACTAACCACTGGTGTATGTCTTGGAGAATAAGACTTTCTGACAGGAAAGGAGTAGGAATTTCTTCTGACCAGTGGCAGAGTCAAGATAATTTTCCTGGTGAACATGTGCTCTCATACATAGCTGCTGTAGGCTCTGTGTAAGCAGGGAGCTTAGACTAGAAGACCTCCAGATGTCCCTTCCAACCCCTTCTGTGCTTTTGTAGTCCTGTGATTCTATAGCTTTATTTGTTCTAGGCTGCACACATAGGAATTCCAAACAGTAGCAGTGAAATTGTCACTTCCAGTCAAAATAGTTGCAGGAAAAACATTTTAGTTTGCTGTTGGTCTTCCTGCATCCTCAGCTGAAAGATGGCATTGAGGTGAAGACTCCCACTGAGACAGAACTTGAAGGGAGGTAATTAACGTGAGGGAAATCAACTCTTTACAGGTGTAGATAGCTATATATTAACCTAAAAGAGAAGATTTAGATTAGATACCAGAGGGTGGTGTGGCGCTGGAACAGGTTACCCAGAGAGATTGTATATGTCTTGTCTCTGGAGGTGTTTAAGGCCAGGCTGGATGGGGCCCTTGGCAATCTGATCTGGTACTTAATCTAGAATTTTGTAACCCCGCCTGTGGCAGGGGAATGGGAATTTAATGATCCTTGAGGTTCCTTCCAACCCGAGGCATTCTATGATTCTGATGATTCAGCTGTACTCACTCAGGATAAGCAAAGGGGACAATGGGCTGCTTTGTAATGTTGTAATATTTTCAAAATGAAATTCATTTCCAGGAAGGAACCATCACTTAAATGTTAATACCAGTGAGTAAGAGAATTTTCCCTAACTAATAGCATCAGCACGAGGATGTTAATCACAGTTCTTTGCCTATGAAATGGACAAAAAAAAATAGAAAAAAAAAGAAAAAGAAGGACCAAAAAGTTATGCCAAGGAGATCATTTTTCAGGGCAAAAGAAGTCTGAAAATACGATGGAAAATTCAGAACCAGGAACTTAAATAAGCATTGCAGCATCACTAGTAAAGATTAAAAAAAATCTCCATTTACCAGTAAAGTGATGAAGGCACTAGGCTGATTGCATAAATCTATATACATGTATTTTGATTTTTACTTGGACTAACTTTCTGGTATATCCCCCAAATGCTTTAAGTGTTTAACCTATTAAGTTTCTGTGAGTGTATTGCTATTTTCTCTTTCATATAGTGATTATCAAGTAATAGGAAGCAGATCTTACTGCTATATAAATTGGCTACTCTGAAAGTAATGCCTCCTATTTATTTCCATGGAAACCAGAGCAGACACAAATAGAACAATAACACTACTTTATAGAGCAAATTCTTAGCTACAAAACACTATTTTTTGCAGCATTGTCATGACCATTAGCTATGTATTTTCACTAGCAGTGATCAAATGATGACATCATTTTTCTTTTGTTTTCAAACAAAAATAACAATTAAACAAACAACAAACAAATAAATAAATTTAATGTTAAGTACCCAAAATAAAAATTTTCAATTACCATAAAAACATAGGATTCTACTAGTAGATCTGCTCCAGAATTCTTTTTACACTGCAGGATAGATAATAAGTCTGGCATGCATGCAGTGCTTGGTATTGGTAATTACTTCAGCTCCTGAATGTTACTTAATGCCTCTCAACTGAATGATTAATGACTAAGCCTGTTCCACTGTGAAGTTTAAACTATGTATGATTTATTTCTGTCTCACCAACTCACTCTTAATTTTCTGTCTACTTTGATATCATAATATCTACAGCTCAGAGTATACACACACACACACACACACACACACACAAATTTAACTGGGAAATCTAACTCTTCCACATACTCTCTAGGAGAACATCATGGACATGAGCAGAACTGATAAAGAGAGGCATGAGGTGCCAGCAATATATGCATGGGAAGGTAAGACCTCAGCAGAAATCTTTTTGTAGCTCACAGGACAGCTGAATTCGGAAAGTCGTCTAATCAAATGCCCCTGAGCAAGCAGGGACACCTACAGCAGATTGCCCAGGACCGTGTCCAGACTTTTGAAGATCTTCAAACCTATTCCAGTTCTCAGTCACTTGCACAGCAAATAAGTGTTTCTTGATGTTGAGATGGAGACTTGTGCTCCAGTTTCTACCAACTGCCTTTTGTCCTGTCACTGAGACCCATTTTAAGAAACATAATTATTTGTCTTTGTTGTATCCTCCCTTCAGGTGCTTACATAAATTGATAAGACCTCTTCTGAACCTCCTCTTCTCCAATCTAAAAAATCCCAATTTTCTCATACTCTTCTTGTAGGAGTGGTTCTCCAGGCACTCAGTAATCTTGGTGGATTTTCACTTCATTGAACTCTTAAGTATGCCCATGGAGTGGGGTCTAGCACTGGACACAGTACTACAGTGCTGAGTAGAGGTGAAGGATCACCTTTCCTGACTTTCTAGCTAATGTAGCCTAGCATACCATTAGCCTTCTTAGAGGAAAGGGTACATTGCTGTCTCCTGTCCACCAGAACTCCTAGTCTTCTGCAAAGCTGCATTCCAGCTGCATAGCCCTCAGCATATCTATCTCCATCAGGAAAGGAATAGAAGAATGTAAGTGGCTGTCACTAAAGAACAGTCATGGGCAAGTCAAAAGGTTATGGGTGACAGTTAGAGACCGAGGCAGAAAAACAAGTGTCTACTGCAGGCCAGCTGATCAAGTGTAGTCTGCCGATGAGGCCTTCTACCTCCATCTACAGGAGGCATTGCAATCACAAGCGCTTGTCCTGCTGGAGAACTTCAACGACCCAGACATCTGCTGGGAAAGTAGCATGGCAAGCTGTAGGCAGTCCAAAAGACTCCTGGAATGCATTGAGGGTAAATTTCTGAGAAAAATAATTGAAGGACCCATGAGGGAGGATGCAATACTGGACCTGTTGCTCACCAGTGCAAATGAACAGATTAGTGACAATTGGACGGGAGGTTGCCTGGGCAGCAGTCAACACACTATGCCTGAGTTCACACTCCAGAGGGATATGAGACAGGCGAAGAGTAAAATTAAGGTGTTAAATTTTAGGAAAACTAACTTTGAACTCTTTGGGGAGTTAGTCAACAGAACACCCTGGGAAACTGTCCTCATGGCCAAGGGTGTGGAACAGAGCAGGAAGATCCTTAAGGAAGCTTTTCTCAGCACATCAGAACTCTCCATAGCCAGGTTCAACAAGTCAGGAAAGGAAGGGAAGAAACCAGCGTGGCTAAACAGTGACCTGCTCGTCAAACTGAAGAGCAAGAAGGAAAAGCACAGGCATTGGAAACAGGGGCAGGTACTAGAATGGTTTCACCAAGAGCAAATCCTGCTTCACCAACCTAGTGGCCTTCTAAGATGGTGTCACTGCGTCAATGGACAAGGGAAGAACCACTGATGCCACCTATCTGGACTTCAGTGAGGCCTTTTACATGGTACCTCACAACATCCTTCTCTCCAAATTAGAAAGTTATAGATTTTTTGAGTGGACTGTTCAATGGGCAAAGAATCAGCTGCAGGATTGAGTCCAGAGAGTGGTGGTCAGTGGCTCAATGTCTGGATGTAGATCCACACATTGGCATCCGCTGGGGTCACTGCTGGGGTCAGTACTCTTAAATATTTTCATCAATTAAAGTGACAGTGGTGTGGAGTGCACAAAAGTTTGCTGATGACACCAAGGTGTGCAGTGTTTTTGATTCACCAAAGGGATGGGATGCCATCTAGAGAGACCTAGACAGTTGAGCAGTGGGCCCAGGTGATTCTCACGAGGTTCAACAAATCCAGATGCAAGGTCTTGCACCTATGTTGACGCAACCCCCATTACCAATACAAGCTGGGGGGATGAAAGGATTGAGGGCAGCCCTGCTGAAAAATATGTGGTGGTACTGGTGGTTGGGAAACAGAACATGAGCCAGCAATGTGTCCTCACAGCCTAGAAAGCCAAACATATCCCGGGCTACATCAAAAGAAGCACAGCCAACAGGTTAGGAGAGGTGATCCTGCCTCTTTACTCTGTGCTGGTGAAGCCTCACCTGGAGTACTACATCCAGGTGTGGAGTACTTGGTACAGGAAAGACATAGACCTGTTGGAGCATGTCCAGAGGAGAGCCACAGAAATGCTCCATGGAATGGAACAACTCCCCTACAAGGTCACTGAGCTGGGGCTGTTCAGCCTGAAGAGAATGCAATGAGGTGACCTTATAGCAGCCTCTCAGTATCTAAAGGAGAGCTACAGCAAGGAAGGGGACAGACTCTTTAGCAGGGTCTGTGGTGATAGAACAAGGGGAAATATAGTTTCAAGCTCAAAGAGGGGAGATTTAGGTAAGATATAAGGAAAAAATCTTTTACAGTGAAGGTGGTGAGGCACTGAAACAGGTTGCCCAGAAATGTGGTTGACGCCCTGTCCTTGGAGACACTCAAGGCAAGGTTTCAAGGCTACCTGATCTAGCTGCAGATACACATTTTCATTGCAGAGGAACTGGACTGGATGACTTTTGAGTGCTCCTTCCAACTCTGAGGATTCTATGATTCTATATTCTGATTTCTGGGTTTATTTTTCTCCAGGTTCAGAACTTTGCAATTACTCTTGTTGAACTTTGCGATGTTCCTGACAGCCCATTTATCTTGCCTGTTCAGGTCACTCTTTCTGGCAGCATGACACTCCTTCATATAGGCCAGTCCTCTCATTTCATACTCAGAGAATACAACTCGTTGAACATGTACTGGCTAATCTTATTGTTTCAATATGAAAAACTGCTTTCTTCTTTAAAAAGTCTCTACATACTGAGAGATATATTTATTGGTAACTGGAGAGCAATGCATCATCTTGTGACTGAACAGGAAAATATTGGACCTGCATATGAAGGTTACTCATAAATTCTGATTTTTAAGGCCCTGTTATTGCAACCCTGTCAATGGCTTGTGAATATAATTCATATACTATTACATGTTTTCCGTCTCAATGAGCACATTGGTTGGTAAAATAGAGGCATCTCAAAAAGGCAGTTAAAATTTTGGGTTAATTTCTTGGAGATGTGTGTTATAAAATTTTCTGATACAGAATCAGTTCTTAAAGTGTGCTCAAAAAGTCCAAATCTACAAATAAAATTGAATGAAATTTGATATGATAAAAAGTAACACTTTTTGGTAAAACAAAACCTTGTTAAGATTATTTTACATTAGTGTGTTTAGTGACATGTTCATTAATTTTTATTCCATATACAGTTAGAAAAATTAACTGTCTGCTACACAGTTCAGGAGAATAGAATTTCAAAAAAAAACACACCTTAAAATTAACTGTGGCATACTGTCAGTTAGAAGAGGAGGAGGAATAAAGTAGGAGAGAAAAATGAAGTAGGACAAAAGGCCATGGAGGATATAATAGCAAGAATAAGATTATTTGGGGAAAGTGAAGAAGCTTACAGAGTCACTGTCTTTTGATTTATTGCCATACATGATAGAAGAACATGTAGGGTTAACTAAGGTTACGTAGCATTTGAAACCACAATATATCATACTATACCATTGTAAGCATATTTTTGAAACATTAACAATCCACAAATCGAAAACATATTGCTGGTGAAACATAAATTGCTTTATAGTTTGGAAGAAGAGAAAGTGTATCATGCAAACTGTCATTTGGACTAGCTGTCAATGAGAAAACTCCTTATGTCAATGGCAGTGTATTGTATCATCCTTTATTGTCTGCAGCCAGGGTAATAAAGTGTTGCGGACAACAGCACTTAGAATATGCTGCATTTCCTGGCCAAATTAACTTTAGATGGTATTCTAAGTGAGATGAGTAGAAATTACTAGTTCTATGGTGAAGATTGGTTCAGAATTTTGTACTTGCTGTCAAATCTACTCATATGTGCAATAGGGTCATATCAGTTGTTTGTTTTTTTTTTAATTTGCTTAAGCCTGCTTGAAGGAAAGAAATATTGCATGTGTTAGAACATCATATCACTGTTCATTTAATTACCAAAAGTTGAAAAATAAAGAAGATACACCAAGCCAGACAGGAAAGAAAGAAAATGGTAATGCCAGTATTTATGTAAGTACTGCAATTTAGTCTTTAGGATGTCACAGAAATTTCACTGCATAAAAATGACAATGGCAATGAGATTTCTAGAGATATTAATGAACAGAAATATATTCACAGTAGTTTTCATTGAAATATCAATGTAATATCATATTATCCTGAAACTTATTTCACTGTTAACTTAATCTTTGTTGACCTGAATTATGGAAGACTAAGAAATAAATCTTTCTAAAAAAGATACATCAATATTGTGAAGAAATTACTCCAGAATTCAGCACTGAGAAAGACAAGTTACATAAAAAAAATTGAAATACGTTATATATCTTTCAGACGCATTTTGTATCTTTGTGTTTTGAGAAATATTTTCACTTACATTTGAAATAAAAATGAAACTTTTTATGTATATTTCATTGTGTTTTTTTTTTTCATTTGCTTCTTCCAAATGCAGTATCTGCAGGTAGATTAGTGTGCGGAACTGAATTCCTCCATGCAGAAAAAATTGCACCTATTGACATTCATCAATGCTTATTGAACAGCTACTTAGCCCAAACAGTGGATGTTAGCAATGTGAGGCAGTGGGTCGTTTGTTTCAGCAGTGGCAACAGCGACAGTGGGTTACCTCTGCTGGTACTGATTTTTACCAGTGCAGCATGAAGGCTCATCATTTGTGAAAATACGTAGATAATGGTGGGGACTATATTAAAAAAAAAAAAAGTATTTTGTAGCTAAGAATTTGCTGTATGAAATAGTGTTATTGTGCCCTTTGTATATATTGTCATATCCATGGAAATAAATGGGAGACATTACTTTTGGATCAACCTATGGATATCCTCCTAACAACTATTTGAGATCTCTATTAAACTTGAAAACACCTTGAGAGAAGAACTGTACTTTATTCAATTTTAGAAGATTGCTTAATATTGTCAAGCAAATAACGTCTAATATTAAGTGTATTAAGAATTCCTGCATTGCACATAAACAGTAATAAATGTATTAAATCTAGAATTAAATTGAAACTGTGATAAGGATTCGCTCCAAATCTGGTAACTTAAAGTTCAAAAGGTTAATTAAAGTCCAAATAGGCAATATTGATTTTCATGCCCCTAGTGAAAATTCTGTGTAGATAACAGAAATAAGTTTTACTTTTGCTATAAATGCTGATAAAGTTTCCTGTGATCTTTAAATATTTCTGAGACAGACCAAAACATGAGGACAAAGCACTTAAGACTTTCTCTCAGACCACCAAGAATGACTTTCTAGTCATTCTGTAGGACACCATGGAGTATCTGATTTAGAAACAAGTCAAGTGGGGTAACCAGCAGAAGATATGTGCAATTTCCTTCTAATTCCAACAATTTTAAAATAAATAATCACTCAACTTTAGCTTTAATATTTTCAATATTTAGATTTAGATCTCACTCTTTTTTTTTTTTTTTTTTTCTTGCTACAAGCTCTGCTACTGGTCTGTATTAACCAACCTTGTTAGTATCATGATTTCTCTGTGATCAAATCAACCCTTTTTCACCATCCTCATATTCTCAGTCAAATTCTATGATTCTTTTTCTTTCAAAGCTGTTCATTCCTGGGACACAGAGAGCCTATCTGTACCTTTGTTTCCTCTGACAGCTTGTTCATCTCGAATAGCGCTTGTGGGTAGGCACAGAATCACTAAACCATATCTTTTTCCTCTTACTTTACCTTTCTATAGCATCTATTAGGGTGGTGTCCAGCTTGTAGTCTTTTCCCTATTTCCCTAAAACTGAACAAACCATTGACCAAAACAAATATTTTTAATTTATTTCCAAAGGGTTTTCAGTACTTCCTACTTAGAACTAATCTTGTTGAAAAGCAGCTCCACATTTCTTTTCTCAGCCTAAATCCATCAATTTATCTATTATTTAGTATGAGTTTGGTACAACAGAAGCCATCTCAAAGCTTTGCTAAAACACTTAATGATCTTAAATCATAGTGGAAAAATTCATCCCAAATAATAAAACAATTGATCTTTAAAATGTCATGCAGGAAAAGGGACGGAGTTGTGAGAAAAGTGTGAAGGAAAAGAAAGGAAATCCGTGAGAACTCAACCTACATAAGTACGATCTTGCAAAAAATGGTACAGAATTTTATTTCTGATTTATACCAAAGCTACTCAGATCAAGAATTCTTATCAGATAAGTGTGTGGGTAAAGTATTTTGTTAATGCTACCTAGAGGTTGGTACCCCAGAAGATTTCTCCATTTTTCTTTTGCAGTTAGAGGAACTAATATGATAAGAGCTTTCCTGAGTTTGAAGCATGTCTTTTCACTTGTTCATTCAAATGCTTTCATCTCCTCACCTCTTATCTATTTCTAAAATTTTGTTGAACTAAATCTACTGAAGTCAATTTAGGACTGCTGTAGTCCTAACAAAACGACCTTTACCTTTGATGTTTATTGAAATATATTAATAGCATTTTGTCTTTCTGTGTGTGTGTGTGGGGGGGGGGGGAGGGGGGGGAGAGTAGGGGAGTGGGAAGTGGAACTTAGAACTATATACTTTCCAAATGGTATTAAGGTTTGCTTCCTAGCCTTATCACTTCTTTATTTTTCTGTGCTGTAGTTGCCCAAATTGTTGTGTGTGGAGCACACTTGATTGGAGCAAAGCTTTCAATACTGTTTCTGCCAGTACCTTTCTGGACAAAATATACATCATAAAGCTAGATAAAAGTATAATGTCTTGGCTGAACAATAGGCTGATTGCTTAGGATCAAGTGGCTATTGTAAATGAAGTTTCTGTGCCACAATATAAGAAGGAGATAAAACTATTAGAGAGCATCCTAAGGAGAGCTACAAAGATGGTAAAGGGTCTGGAGGGCAAGCTGTATAAGGAGCTGCTAAAGTCCCTTGCTTTGTTCAGCCCAAAACACAGGAGGCTCACTGTACACCTAGAGTTCCTCACAGGGTGCAGAGGAGCAGCACTGAGCTCTGCTCTCTGGGTACAGAAATGGGATCCAAGGGAAAGGCATGGTGCTATATCAGGAGAAAGTGAAGCTGAGTATTAGTAAAAGGTTCTTCACCAAGAACCTTTTACTCTTTCTCTTTCTTCAACCTCTCTCAACCTCTTTCTCTAACTTCTCAAAGAGTAAAAAAAACCCAAATAATAGGCAAACAGTGTACACTTGTATTCCTATGTTTCTTTATATAAATTGATAAGCCTGAACACCAGACATCAGATCTGTTATTGTCTATAATATTTGATCATAGATTTGAAAAAAATATCTTCTTTCAGATGCCTTGTCATGAAAGAAAACACTGCAAATTTAGTATTATTTTCCCTAATACATCCATTGTGTAAAGGATGTGAAAAACTGGTCTGATTATCACAGCTGACAGCAGTAGCCTCTATTTTGCCAGAGGTAATCTCCTAACAACTTTTTTTTTTTTTTAATGTACCTAAGAGGACATCATAAGAATTTAAACTTGACTTCAGACTGAGAACAGAAAAAATAGTTATACAAGATGGAAACAGTGGAATACCATGTTAAGCATTTGATGATAAGTAGTGCTAATTGCAATTTAGAGATTCTTAGTCATGGAGGCAGGACCGACAAAAATACGTTTCATTTTACTTAGTAATTGTGCTTCATTTTGTGTTTTCTTGATCTCTAAAATCACAAAATATGTAGAAAAGCTGTAGGGAATCTGATCTTAACTGAAACTTTCAGTATTTTTTCCTTTCTTTGAGAAGGAGTTGATGAATAATTTGTTGATTTACAATAATCACATGATTTAAAGATTGTTTTCTTTGATAGTGCAATTTTAAATAAATAAGAAGTATTATACTGTGCAGATCACATTTGTTTCAGTCTTATACAAAGCAAAAACAAAAACAAAAACCCAAACATTGTTTTTATGCTAATGATCAACTTTTTAGTGGAGAATAAACTAAAAGAAAGGGAAGCAAGAAGGAAGGCAACAAAAAGATCTGTCAGATGATGACACTGAATATGTTAAATTCACATATTAATGTTATATAAATATATTAATGCGATGTATAAATATTTAATATTCCTTTGAATATATTGACAAAAAAATATATTCTCTGTAACGCTAGTAAAGATGAAAGTAGTTCAAAAGTTGGAAAAAAGGTGCACAAAATTGAAAGTAGGTGCACAATTGTCCTGTGAAGTGAAAATAGTCCTTTCATTACAGTGAGAAATTAGGGTACATCAGAAGAGAGAATCTAGTTCATGGAAGAGCCAAACTGAATATGACAAAGTTTGTTTACTAATAGGATAAATAACAATTTCTAGAGAAATTCAAACTGTCTCATTGACTTGTCAAAGCCAAAGTAACCGCTGATGAATAACAAGGAGCAGCTATTACACATATATAACTTATTGCCCACACTCAAGATGAACACATTTTACTGATTTGTTACATTAAGAGTATTCCTAACCCATCTTTGGCCTTCAGAAAATGACATAAGGAAAGACCAGATCACAATATATAGTTCAGATAAATTCTCACGATTTCCGAAATGCAGTTTTTTTTTTCTTTCATATAAATCTTATAAATATAAATATATAAATACCATGCTCATTAACAGTCATATATCTTATTCATAGAATCATAGAATCAAAGAACCACCAAGGTTGGAAAAGACCTACAAGATCATCCAGTCCAACCGTTCACCTATCACCAATAGCTCCCACTAAACCATGTCCCTCAACACAACATCCAATTGTTCCTTGAACACCCCCAGGGTCGGTGACTCCACCACCTCCCTGGGCAGCCCATTCCAGTGCCTGACCACCCTTTCTGAGAAGTAATATTTCCTAATGTCCAGCCTGAATCTCCCCTGCCTCAGCTTGAAACCATTGCCTCTAGTCTTACCATTCATGACACGAGAGAAGAGGCCTACCCCCAGCTCACCACAACCTCCCTTCAGGAAGTTATAGAGAGCAATAACGTCTCCCCTGAGCCTCCTCTTCTCCAGGCTGAACATTCCCAGCTCCTTCAGCCTCTTCTCATATGGCCTGTGCTCCAGACCCCTCATCAGCTTTGTTGCCCTTCTTTGAACATTCCAGGGCCTCGATGTCTTTCTGGAAGCGGGGGGCCCCAAACTGGACACAGTAATTATTATTAATTTAATAATAATAATAATAATAATAATAATAATAATAATAATAATAATAATAATAATAATAATATTAATTCATTGCTCATAAATTTCATATTAAATCTTTTAACCACATGCATGTTCTCTTCGGGGCTAAGTTTTTTTTATAGGATAACTTCCATTCTGCTATAGTATTCTTTCCCAGCACATTGTTTTCTGCATGTTGAGTGATATACATGATGATTCCTCCAGGTCAATGAATGAATTTTTAATACTCCAGCATCTAAGTTTCTTGACAATTACAGAGGAGGAAGGAATAAAAAAGGAAAGATGAATTCTAATAAGAGTGTGTGGGAGGCTGATACTTAATAAGAAGACTACAAGATCACAGCTGGAAGAAGTACTGGATTAGCATTAAGTGATTAACTTGCAGAAGATTAAAATGACTAATATGATAATAACAAGGAAAACATTATTCTGTCATTCATATTGTGTCAAAATGTACTTGATGCTCATAGACTGTTCTTATTGGAAACTTATTGACCTGCACTAAATATTATGCTGTTACATATCATTAGAATAGGCAATCAGCTTAAGTTTCTCTCTAATTGCTTTTGGGAGTGAAACTGTGTCAAAGAAGTAAATGGTATCTCCCAAAAGCTAACTGAACTAAATTTTTGAGACTATCTTTTCTTTTCTGGAAGGGATGTAAAAAGAGCAGTTATAATATTAAGTGATTTTGCAGAATCACTTGATATTTTAAAAAGATTATGAGATAAAATGTTCATAGTATTAGTTCATCAATAATCTGTGGTGCAGTCCAATAATACTGATGAAGATAAGAAGGTGAAGTCAAAGGGATTACTAATGTATTTTTAAAAATGACCTATACTGTCATTCATATTTATTTAGTATCCCTACTCTGAAAAGGAGATAATCTGTATTTGTTACAGGAAAGTAAACTCCAATTTTGTACCCAAAACAATACAAAATATAGCTTTATTTTTATTTCTTTGCAGTACTACATTTTCAAACTGTATGAAAATATTCTGTGAACGATATGATGATTTTTCTGAGGGAGAAGATGCTACTAAATATTTCCTCAGGTTACTTTAATTTCTTTCTTTTTGCATTTATGTCTTCAGAGTTTAAGTTTGACTCAGCATTTTCTCATCCATGACATTGACTGTGGAGGGTTAATCTTTTTTCAGCTGCCAGGCCCTTTCCAAGCCATTCTCTCATTATCTTCTTCCACAGGATGGGGAAAGAAAATAAGATGAAAAAGTTGATGTGTTCATGAGATAAAGAAAGGGAGATAATTTACTGATTTACTGATTACCATCATTATGAGTAAAACACACTCAACTTAGGGGACTTTTTTTTTCCCCTTCCCAATTAAATGTAGAGTCAGATGCTTAAAAACGGGGAAAGAAACTGACACCTACCCCTACACTCCACCTTTTTTCCCAGGCTTCAAATCACTCCTTAATTCCTAGATGTACCTTCTCCTTGTCCCTAACCCAAGCAGTACAGCAGCAAAAGGTATGGAGTTTGTGATTTGAGGTTAGAAAGCTGTGGCACCTTGCCTGTTCTATTATTGTTATTATTATTTTTTGTGCAGTTAAAAGCAAGAGTTACTGTGTGATATATTTCATAATGAAGGTAGTAAAGCTTTTTGATTGAGAAGTAATTTCATAAAATGTGTTACAGGGTTTTCATGCATTCATATATCTGTACAGCAGCTCTTAGTGGAGATTTTACAGGCTCTCCTCAGGCTTGCATAGGTTTCAATACATTCCTACTGAATGTTATTGCCACACTATGTTGTCTATATATTGAATATCTGATAATTACTTTTTTATGTACACCACTATTGTTTTAAACCTCCATGGTATCAAATATACTTGTGCATGCATGCAAGATCACTGAGGCATTTCATGCTGTGATCTTCTCCAGCTGAACAATGCTAAATGGCACGCTGGAGTCACTAAAACAATATCCTCCTCTTTATCAGCCAAGGAAACAAAGTTAAATAATACTTTCATAACAATGTCATAAAAAAAAATCTCTTATAAAGTCTCTTATTAATTTCAGCTTAAACTTTAGATTTAACAAGAGATTTTTAAATAAATATTGTCATTCACATCAAATGAGGGCTCTAAGCAAAAACCAGAAAAAGCTTGTCAGAACTTTGCAGAGTTCAAAGGAGGAAAAATACATTACCTTGTTTCAGCTCACTCTTCTAAAACTCTGTCAAAAGATAAATGAAATTTTGTGAACAGCTGCAGAAAAATTTGGTATGTGTTATTGTGATTAAGAGGATAAATGTCTGACTGACCTGAAATGTTTCAAAACTATTCACACCTTGTCTTGAGATACTCTTGAGAAAGCCTAGACTCAGTAATTATTAATAAAAGAAAGAATTTATTTTAATTTCCTGCTGAGGACATGCTGCACAGTTTTGACAAGTAATTCTAACATCAGTCCGATGTCTCTGCTAGAGATATAAGTACTGCATTACACAAACATTAAATCTGGATTCAGTAAATGTATATGATGAGAAATCCAGTGTATTCCTAGCAAAACTGTTTCATTAGTTAGCAACACTGATGTGGATAACTCAAAACTTGTTGCCTCACTTCTCAAAAGATGTCTCTCTCATTAGACATGTCTATCTCTCTTTATTTTATATGAAGTCCAACTTTGCCTTCTAGCTAATTTTAAAACATATTTTGTTTCACCAAAATATTAAAGGAGAACATCTTCTTCTTGTCACCTGTGGTGAATTGATATGAGCTGGCAACTGAGCCCCCATTGAGTCACTTGCTCACCACCTCTCTTCAGTGTGGAAGGGAACAAGAAAATTGTAAAGCTGATCACTCCCCACTGAATCAGTATTCGGTCAGACCCTTAAGAGAAGGTAATTTAGAAAAACTCCAAGAAATTGTATAGTATGACATACCCTTTGGTCAGGTTTGAGTCAGTTGTTCCAGCTGTGTGTCTTTCTACTTTCTTGCTTATTCCCAGTCTTCTTCGTGGGGAGACAGTGGGAGAAACAGAGAAAGTCTTGATGTGATCTAAAAGTGCATCTCTGCAGTAGTTAAAACAGTGGTTTGATCATACTTTTAATACAGTACCATACAGGACACTTTGAGGAAAATTAACTCCTTCCTAACCAGAAACAATATATGCATCTCAAAATTTCTCTTAGCTAAGCTAATTAAACCAATTACATGTGGGATTAGTATGGGTGATAGGTTTCGACTTCCTCAGAAGACAAAGACTATGTAAGAGTGGTGTCCCTCGGAGGTCTGTACTGAGACCAGTGCTCTATAATATTTTCATTAATGACAGACACCAAACTGTGTGGTGCAGTCCATGTGCTTGAAGGACAGGATGCAGTTGGCCAGGACAATTTTATGAGGCTCAACAAAACCAAGTACAAGGTCTTGCACCTGAGTTGAGGCAACCCCCAATATCTGTACAAGCTGGAGGATGAAAGAGTTGAGCAAAGCTCTGTCAAAAAGGACACGAAGGTACTAGTGGATGGCAAGCTGGACATGAGCCGGCAATGTGTCCTCACAGCCCTGAAAGCCAACTGTATCCTGGGCTGCATCAAAAGAAGTATTGCCAGCAGGGTGTGGGAGGTGATCCTTCCCCTCTGCTCTGCACCAGTGAGACGTACTATGTCCAGATGTGGAGTCCTCAGTACAGAAGAGACATATGGAATGTGATAGAGGGTGTCCAGAGGAGGGCTACAGAAATGATCCAGAGGATGGGACACCTCTCTTACGAGGACAGGCTGAGAGACCTGCGGATGGTCAGCCTGGAGAAGAGAAGGCTCCAGGGAGACCTGTCAGTGGCTGTTCAGTATCTAAAGGGCGGCTGTAAGAAACAAGGGGACAGACTCTTTAGCAGGGCCTCTTGTGATAGGACGAGGGGAAATAGTTTCAAACTGAAGGAGAGGATGTTCAGATTGGATATTACAAAAAAAATAAAATAAAATTTTTTACAGTAAGGGAAGTGGAACATTGGAACAGGTTGCTCAGAGACGTGGTGGATGCCCTGTCCCTGGAGACATTCAAGGTCAGATTGGACAGGCTCTGAGCACACTGATCTAGCTGTAGGTGTCCCTGTTCATTGCCGTGGAGTTGGACTAGATGACCTCTAAGGATCCCTTTCAACTCAAACACTTCTGTGTTTCTAATGATTTGTGTTATATTTCCGTTATATTTCCCTGTTACCATCTGACTGCAGTTTACTCCAGCCACACTGCCTTAACCCTACAGGACACTCTTAGAGTCTATAATTTTATTAGGGAGAATACTGGAAAATCAGTGACTGAGTTTTCTTACGGTACACTAAAAATCTTACTGCATATAATGATTCCATTATGTGTCTTACTAGTTTGATCTGCAGCTAGAGACAGAAAACAAACTAACAAACGAACAAAAACCCGACCAAATAAAACCAAATAAACAACAAGAATAAAAAAATCTCTATATCTTCTCTCTTTTTTTTTTTTTTTGCTTGCTACTCTGACTTCACTGAGATGTAGTTGCTCAGTAACTCATTTAAATATAATCAAATAATATTAAATTTAATAAACCAGTATTTGTAACAGTTCCAGCTGAAACATGGCTTCAGAAAGGAGCGTATTGGTTTACATATGAATACATATGTAAATCAATATATACATAAATATCTTGCATAATTACAGGAGTCCTGTTCACAGCTACTTTCAGGTTTTCCACACTTGATAAATGTTGGCAAATTAGTAGTGAAAAAAATCAAAACAATATCATGAAAGGCATTTCAAAATCAATTTACTAATCAGATTACAGACGTTTAAGATGTTTTATCAGTACCTGTGAATAGAAAAACAGACATTTCAAAACTTTTCCATTAGCATTTTATGCTTGCAGTGTATTACTCAGGCTTTAATATCCATTCCAACAGTTCTCAAATTTATTTGAGTTGTTTTCTCCCTAAGCTACTCCAGAGTTGATAGACGACAGTTCTCTGATGAGCAATTTGAGAGTCTGCCAAATGAAGACTTGACTTAGCCAATGTTATCTTTCATAAAATTATTTACCATATCATGTCTTTAATAAGATTAGGAAATTCAATATAGCTGATTTACATTTCCATGGCCAGATTTTATTTTGTTGAAAGCAGTGTTTGAGAGAGGAAGAACAGATAAGAGAGAGGAGAGAAAATGGAGACTTCTCAGATATGGCCAGCATTAATCACAGAAACTTGTTAAACTGTACGAAAAATAATATTAAAGATCAATCCACATGTCATTGAAGAAGAAGGTTTGTGGCAGTAAATTAATAATAGGCAGCACTAATTATATAAAGAAAAACAAACTTCTATATTCTAAAATTGTACTTGAGGCCTTACAGTATTAAATATATTTTAAAAAATTAAGAAAGAAGATATGCATTAAGAAAGAAGACGATGGCAGATAACTTTATGTTTTTTCTGTTAGCTCGTCTTTGTTCTCAGAGTAAGCAGAATCTAAAAAATGCGAATTTAACCCCCGAACTTCACACTGATAAAGATGTCTGCTGGAAACCAAAGTGGTTGATAGCAACAAAGAAATTCAGAAACCACTGAGTGTTTCTGAGCCTTAATGGACTGTCATTTGGAAAAAAAGCTTAATCTAAATAGCCATTCCTGAATTTGTGTTTGTGTAAATATTTTGAAATAATGCTTTTCTTGAGAGTAAGCAATGTGAGAACTTAAAACTTTTCAGTGTTAGAATGTATATTTTCTATGTGCATTAAAAGAGAAAAGATATCCTGGAGTTTGAATAGCATTTTAATATGCTAGCATCTTTGAGAGGTTGCAAAGATCTTGTGACTGCGGAATCACACAGAGCTGCATAAATGGGATCAGCCATAATCTTTGTCACATAATTCTGACATGATCCTGAATGAGTCTCTTAGAGGATATATGCACCAATTCATGGGTGTCTAACCTTTTGGCTTGCCGAGTCTCAGTGAGTAAAGAGGAACTGTCTTAGGTTGCATGAATTACTCCAAAAGTAATGCCTCCAATGTATTTATATGGAAACTACAATAGATACAAAAAGTGTATTAAAACTATTTGATAGGACAAAATCTCAGCTACAAAACAGTATTTTTTCAGTACAGCCACCGTTGTTAACTATGAATTTTCACCAGTGATGAACAAGAGTTTGTATATTGCACTCACAATAATTTTGCACTAGTGTAGGTGACCCACTGTTGCCCCTGCTGAATCACACCACCCACAACCTCATTGTAGCCGTATCCACTGTTTGGTCTGCATAAACATTAAACAAACAACAATGTATGTCCATGAGTGTTTTTTCCTCATAGAGGAATCCAGTGACACCTTTGCTTCATACTCGCTTTCTTGTCAGATGCCATTTTGTCAGACTGCCTATCTGCTGCCACCTGTTGCACAGCAACAAAATGCAGTGCAATACTGATAGACAGATTCAGCATTTACTGCCAAACCACTGTATAATAAAATAGGAGGTATTATTTTTGGAGCAGCTCTCATAAAATATATGATATTGCTAATATAGAGGTAATAAAACATTCCAATTTTTATTTATTTTCTTAAAATATTAAAAAAAAAAAAAAGAGAGGAACAAAAACATAAAACTAATGAAATATTTGACCTTGCTTTTATGAAACTAATGCAACAGTCTCGCTCAATGGTAGTGCTTGTAACTCCTAGTGAGCTGTCAAGGTGTTCATTAGAGATTTTTTTACAAATTTTTACTCTTCCTGTACATCAACCTTGACAATTTTTCACAAATGTATGTACTAAAAAAAAAAACAAAAAACAACAACAAAAAAACAAACTATGACATGAATAAAATGTGACTGTGAAATGAAGGATACTTTTCTCTGGTAAGCGAGGTTCTATATAAGCACTGTAATGAGATATTATCAGATTTTTGAGTTGAATATCTGATTGCAACTCTATACGTTACTTTTGAAAATTTGCAGGTAATGTATTTATATCAAATGAAATCGGTATTGTAAATATAAATTTATGGTTTTTTTTCTCAAACTAGAAAGCGTGGCTCCATAGTCTTTGCAGTTCAGAGCACTGTATTTAGCCAGTGTACCAAAAATGCACACAATTATTTGCCATCATGCCCTGGTTTCAGTCAGCATAGTCTTAATAGTGCACTGACAGTTTGGTTGTTGCTAACCAGTGGATGTATGTACTGCATTGCAAGCCATGCCAGGCCACATATGGTCCGTGGGCCACAGGCTGGACATGCCTGCACTAAGTTATATCAAGGCATGATTCAGCTAAAATGAAAATCAAAATCACAGAATCACAGAATCACCAAGGTTGGAAAAGACCTACAAGATCAACCAGTCCAACCATCCACCAATCACCAATAATTCTCACTAAACCTCGTCCCTCAACACGATGTCCAAACGTTCCTTGAACACCTCCACGGTCGGTGACTCCACCACCCTCCTGGGCAGCCCATTCCACTGCCTGACCACTCTTTCAGAGAAGTAGTATTTCCTAATGTCCAGCCTGAACCTCCCCTGGAGCAGCTTGAAGCCATTCTCTCTAGTCCTATCACCAATTACATGAGAGAAGAGGCTGAGAAGTGACATAGCTATTCCAGGGTACATCACTAATTAGCTGAAACAGTGTTGTACTGCATAGTTATATTAGCTAACATCATATCACTTTTAATGTAGCATTCACCACTACAGATCTTATTTCTCCCATGCTCCCTATTTAAGTTAAAGTAGCATCCTTTTGGGATACATCAGCTAATTTGCAGCTAACTTTTAAGGAACTTGTCACTGACAGAACACTCTATTGCAAGATGAAGAATCAGCCCCACTCTTCCTTAACTGTAACAATGAGAGCACATAAGCATTCTTAATCTTGTAAGTCTGTCTCTTTTCTGTTTTCACTGTAAATTCTTTGCACTACAATTTATGCAAATTGGTCCTTACTATGTAGATGTCTTTGGATCTAATCTACACTATAGCTGGTCTGTTGTGACTATAAGAATTCAGTCAGACTACAAAAGACATGAAGACAGAAGTTTGTAAATAAGATGGAGTGAATTTTCTAGGTGTGAAATAGCACTGACATATTTTTGCTTGAAAATATGTTTTATTGAGTATGTACTTAAAGGAATTTCAAAAACTTTTTTTTTTCCCCCTAGGAGGTTTTTGTTTGTTTGCTTGTTTGTTTGTTTTAATTAAAACTGAACTACCTTATACAAGCATTAGAGAAGAAATCACAAGTCTACATGTTATATAACAATAGGAGATAATAATTAATTTTTGTTCATCACATATATTCCAAGAAGCAAGACATCTGTCTGAAATCTCTGCATAGGAAACAGAATTACTCTTTCCTAAGACCAGATGAACTAAAATAGGATAGATTGCTCTTTGGAGTTTCTGATGCCACAAAAATAAATGGTACTTGCTTAAACTAAATGTCTAATTTTTAATGGATAAATGGATAAGGTTGGATGAGATGAATCGCATCCTGTGGTACTATATGTCAGAATAAGCATTAGCAGCATGAAGAATCAGAAAAATGATGATATCAATTTCTTTCATACTTCATCTCTGGAAAACCCATTTCTGTACAGGTAATTTCTATTAACATCTATCTATCTCCCATTCATTTTGTTATAAAAGAGTATGACTGTTTTCCTTTCAGTAAGTTTTTAATGTACTCCATATTTTCTTTTCACATTTTCAAAAGCAGATTCAACCTCTTGATCATGCTGCACTCACTCCTGTTTTAAGCTTACCACTGCCTGACTTTTTCTCTTCATTCTCATTCAGGGAAGTATTCACTGGAAGTTCCCTTGGACCCTTTCTGTTTTTCCTTTCTCTGTTTTTCTCACTGTGTACTAGATTTTCTACAGTGAAAATTCGTATCTCCAAGCTTAAAGAGTTAGGGTAGGATTCAGCTACTTGCAGCTGTACAAATATTTTAAGCAAGAAGACAAGTTACTAGTTTAGCTACTGAGCTGTCTAGATAAATAAGTATCTTCAGAGGGCAAATTTTACCAGTATCATTTTTTTTTTCATTTTGTAGAAGATGGGTAAATTCTACTCAGATGCATGTTTCTATTTTTAACAGGAAGTTAGAAACTAACATTTAAATGAAAGCCTTGTTCTTAACAGGGAGTCGAATCAAATCTGATATTATTCAATGAGAATGAGAAATAATACTGATACGATAAACTGAGCCTCGAATCAAATTTGATAGGCATAAATTTAGAAAGTTTGTGACAGGAAAACAAGATTATTTGAGAAATTTTGAGAAAGGACTTTTTACTTATGCAGCTGTCTCGCAGATATCAGAAATACCTGCAAAATCTCACCAAGATAACCTTCTAAGAACTGGCAGAGTATCCATTAATTTGGGTCATGATAGGGTGAAATAAAATATATTCAGTAAGATAGGACATAATTTTTTGGCAACAGAGTGTGAAAATCATTTGGTCAGAGGCATTAAGGTTATCTGACTTGCTTGCATTGTTTTAATGACTAAGCAATAGACACACTTGAGAATATCATTTTTGAGTGGTTAAAAACTGGAAGAATACCATCCCTGATCAAGACACAAACAATTCAGTTTTTCCACAGATATAATCTTTTCATGGATTTCACACCTGGAGCTTCTAATGGAAAGTTTCTTTACACAATCAGAAAATCCTGTAATCCAAAAAACTGTTTTGAATCCCTAAGATGTCTACACCTTCATGCCCACTGCTTTCTTTGTGCCTCTCTGTGGCAGTGTAGCATGGCTTTTTAATTTGTCCAGAGAAAAAGGGATGCAAATTAATTCTGCTTTCTTGTGTAAAAAAAAAAAAATAAAAAAATACACTGTCTCCTCCCTCACAGAAAATGTCAGAATCTGTATATTATTAACTAGAAGTAAATATATTTCTTGAATGGATACCTCTTCAATAGCCATTTCTTTTCTGTGAGAATGTCTGATGAATGTTTGTGTTTTTCTGATAGCGCTGGTATTTCTTTGAACTGTATCTCACAATTACATCACTAACAATATTAAGGAAATGAATTCCCATGTAAGTTCATCAGAGCAGTTAATTGTAAATTAACCTCACAAGTTTTGCTCTTTATTTTAAGACAAGGAAAGGCCAGCATCTCAAAAAGATCTCCAAGAACTGAGTATTACAGTGATAACAGGGACACCTATGGGAACATTTCACTGGGGAGGAAATACAT
Organism: Alectoris magna; assembly: GCA_030625065.1. Classification (NCBI taxonomy): domain Eukaryota; kingdom Metazoa; phylum Chordata; class Aves; order Galliformes; family Phasianidae; genus Alectoris; species Alectoris magna. The sequence continues at coordinate 15,793,922 of CM060561.1, forward strand.
TTTTTTCTGAATGTGTGTATACCTACATTAAAATGAAATGCCAATAGTGAAATATATGCTTACATTTTCATGTACAAAAATGTGTGTCTGTGCAAAATATTTTTATCAGCTACAATCAAAACAGTCTGTATTTCCATTCTTTAGAACTTGATATTTCAGTGTGTTTCATATTCCTTGAGTATGGGGAAAATTAATGTTAATAATTATTATACATAGGAGCATCAACTTAGTAATTCAGAACATCCATGCCAATTATCTTATTACTATATTATTATATTACTTTATTACATTATTGTCAATTACTGCAATTACATTACTGAGCAGAGCTGATGTTGCTCAGAGGAATTTCAGAAGTTTAACATAGCAACATTTATCATTCACACATTAACAGGAAGCTTTCTGTCAGGATCAAAAAATAAAAATTTATACATAAATGCCCAAAGAAAATAAATGTTTAAGCATGCTTTTTCGTCATAAAGTATACATGAGGTTATTTTCAGGAGTAGGAAGGTAGAGTGTTGCTGGAGAAATTGTTAATTATTCCAAACAGTTTCTGATACTGATGACACCTTAGTGTGAAATTCAGAAATTTTAATTTTGGGGGGTTGGCTTGTGAGCATGTCTGTTGCTCACAATCTTAATGTAATTAACTACAAAAACAGATGCATTTTGTCAGCCCCTGCTGTCTCAGTATGGATACTTGCCTCCGAATTTTGTATTAATTCTTCCTGTTTTCATCATGCTTCAGCTTTCTAGTGTTTCTGGCCACTGTAACTGAAGCAGGTAAGAACTGATGTGGGCTCATCCTTCACTACCAAGAATTTGGAATGCAGCAGAGAAAACGGATGGCTACTAAGATGATCAGGAGCATAGGCTTTTGTATTATTATTATTTTTATTTTTTTCTGAAAATTAAAAGGAATTTATTTGTGTAGCTCAGCAAAAGAGGGTGAAGGTTGGATGTAGTTTAATTCTTTTGGAGTTTTCCAGGAAGAAGAAGGAAGGAATAAAAATTTCATGAGATAAATAAGCATAATCAGATCAAAAATTAAAATGGAAACTGGAAGACATTTCACAACCAAGATCAAACTTCTAACATATTTCTAACATGAATGGAAGTAATAAAAAGTCTGCAGGAGCAGGTCTGATCTGTGAAAGAGATATTATGTAAATATTTGTTATCAAAGCAGAAAAATGAACTTGGTGTCTCTAGATTTGATTTCCTGCCATTACACTAAAGCAATGCTTTCATTTTCAGTGGATTTTTTTTTCCTATTTATGGCAGTAGAAAGTAAATTCATGTTCCATGTTTTTCTTCTGCTTACACAAGCTCAAGGAAAAATGCTGATGCAAGTTCCCCTTCATCTTCAAAACTGAGTCCCTAACACTTTTAGAAATACAAGCTACTCTAAAGTAAGGCCTCCTATTTTGTTAGGCTGGCCCATGACATCAGATGCAGATGTTGGGGGCATGGTAATAGTTTGAACCTTCCCACCAACATTCTGTTAAATACTGCTGCCATGCAACCGATGGCAGCAGAGGGGCAGTCTGACAAAATGGCATCTGGCATGGAAGTGAGTATGAAGCAAAGGTGTGGAAGTCGATTCCTTCATGCAGAAAAAATGGAATCTATAGACATTCACTGATACTTGCTGAATGTTTGTGGAGGGCAAACAGCAGATGTTAGTGCAGTGAGGTGGTGGATGGTGCATTTCAACAGTAGTGACAGTGATGTGAAAGACAAGCCACATTTTGGAAGGTCGTGCACATCTATCACACCATGAAACAATGTGACTTGATCAGCACAGCTATGCAAATCTGCTAATGGTAATGGCTATGTTGAAAAATTATATTTTGTAGCTGAGTATTTGTTCTGCCATACAGCACTGCAGTTTCCATAGAAATAAATAGGAGGCATTACTTTTGGAGTAACTACACAATATATTTTTATATCTTGATTTGAGAGTACTTGGACTGGAAAAATACTAATTTTTAAACAGTGACACTATAATAATAGAGACAGAATGAATGGGAAATGTACACTTCTCATCTTCTCATTTATGAATTAATCACTAAATAAACAAAATTTGAACATCAGCCCTCAAACCATTTCTTTTTCATTATTTTATCCTCTTATGAAAGAATATTGTGCAGCTTAACTTTTTACCTCTTGCAATACCACCTTCTGTCCTACAGTCAAGTTTTCTAGTTATGCTGTGTAGATATCACGTGAAGCTAAGGAAAATAATATCTGCTTATTCTAGTACTACGGTTGTTTTGTCTTCTTTTTTGACTCTAACTAATGTATACATATAGAGAGAGAGAGTAGTAAAATGTAAATATAAATTGACAAGAACAAAATAACATTTTTAGAGATTTGAAAGATAAAATCTTGTTTTCCTTGCTTAATTGAAGAGGTGTGCATGTAGACAAGCAGAAAAACAGCAGCAAAGAAAACTCTAAAAGTTCATATTGTAAAGACGAAATATGTTAAAATTAAATAAATAAATAGAGAGAGAGAGAGAGAGAGAGAGAAAACACTGGAACATTTTAGCTTTAAATTTTCATGGCAGTCTAACTTTTTCAGAGCAAAAACTGAAGGAAAATTGGCTTACTACCTCTTATTTTCTTTCACTTAAATACACAATTACGTTTAGCCACAAAGTGTGGGTGTGTGGCCTGCAATCAACAGTGGTGTGTATTGTGTCATCCTGACGTCAAACATCCAGTGACTGTCTTAAGTAAACACATAGGTACAGACAACTATTCTCCAATCAAATGTGGGCTCTAGATTATGAATACTCTGGAGTTTGCTTTCCAAAAATAAACAGTAAAAGAAAAGAAAGAAAAACTTTCAGTTGCTCCATCACTAATGTGGAATATCAGAGAAAAATGAATTGTATCATAATTGAATACAGTAAGTTACATAAGCTCAAGGATGTGACACAAAGCAGACTCTGTTGGTGTGATCCAACAAATCACAGAATCACACAGAATTGTAGGGGTTGGAAGGGACCTCCAGAGATCATCGAGTCCAACCCCCCTGCCAAAGCAGGTTCCCTACACCAGGTCGCACAGGTAGGCATCCAGGCGGATCAGTTTTATCTGAATTCCTGCAGGGAGCATAAATGCCCATGTTTTAAACTATGTAAATTAGATAAATTTGTTATCTACATTTGTCTACAGGCTTACAGGCTGAATAAACATGCAATTTATTTTATGTATATTAACACACAATTAGATATCAATTTAAAAAATAAATTCATAACAATTTTCTAAATTTTGTTTTAAATTTTTCCTTATAGTACTTATAATCTTTACATGTTTACCCAAAATTTTACAGAGGAATCAGTACCTCCTCTTCAAAGTTATCTCCTTCACTCACTGTTCAGTCTTCCTGTAAATTGCTTCACTCCTGGTAAGATTTTTCTGGGAAGGCTAGTTCATAACCTGTATTTGAAAACGGTGGTTCCCTGATAATCAGAACTTGTGACTCAGTTCTTCTCTGCTCCCGGATTCAAATCTTTCATTCTCTGAGGTTTCAAAGATATAATGCATAGTGTTTGAACAAGCAGTGAAAAGCTCCTAATATGCCACAATACTGAAAAACAGGCTTGAGCCCAAAACAAATGAAGTAGCTGCAGTTTTCAAGGAACCATTGATTTTTCACTGAGCAGGTGATTTTCAAGCACTTTTTGTGGTATGGTTTTCTTTAGCTAGTACATGTGGTTTATACTCACTGTTGATTGACTCTGCAAAACAGATTTTATTTTATCCTGAGAGTTAATCCATTATTCTCCTAATGATTATCAAAACAGATGCCAGATACACCAATGTCACACAAAATGAAAATTTGGTAGAAATTTTCAACTTGTAGACATCATGATCCATACAATAAATAATAAATTGATAATATTTTCTTTTTGAAAAAGTATTTTCTAATTAAAATAATTTTTAAATACTTGGATATGTGTTGATCAGGAGATTAATCAAAATCTTCTAAAATAACAGAATTGAAAAAAAAACAAACTCATTGAGTTACATTCTAGGCATACGAATATTGAAGTTACACTGAGTTCTTCCATTATAGATAGTGTAGCTATTGGTAATGAAATTATAAAACTAACTTCTTTTTTCTTTTTTTTTTTTTTCCCCATTGAAAAAATTAAAATCATGTGCTCATACTTGCTAGTCTTACAGAGCCTGGACAAAACAGAGCAAAACACAAGCAGTGCCCCACAGTATGTTCTGCCTTACAAAAGATGTTAATGTTTATAAATTACACTTTTCTTGTTCCAATATCTATCTACAATGACACAATTTAAGGAAGCTTATAAAAAGTCTATTTTTTTTTCAGTGCTACTTTTCATATTTAAGAAAACAGAAACTGAAGGAAAGTATTTATGCTTGACACATAACCAATAGGATAAAGAACAAGGAACAGAAATGTTTGATATTTTGCCACAATGATTTTCTTCTGTTTTTGAAACAGGTATTTGCTTTGATCTCATCAATATTTAACAATAATAAACAAATATTTATTCCAAGTTCTGAGATTATGTAAGTGTTCTACTTCTACAGGTAAAGGAAATAGTCTTTTTGATGAGGCAGCTGTTCATTACGAAAAGCTGTCTTTTCTAAAGCTTCCTTTTTATGCCAATAAATATGCCAAATTTTGACATGACTTACGGGAAGAAAAATCACATGATATATACCTCATATGAAAAAAAAAAAAAAAGAAAAAAAAATATTTTACTCCAGTGTCATCAAAACTTTTCACTGCAATTTATTTTTCAGTTCTGTTGATTTACATTACATTTAGCACAACAAAGATGTCTCGGATTTTGAAATTACAAAATAATGCATTGTGACCTCTTCTGAGATGCTTAAAGGTTTTTGCTGTGATTCCAATGTCAACAAAAGGCAAAGTTCAAAATACCTTTTCTGTGGGACAGAATTAAAAGGAAAACTTATTTTAGGCCAAAATAGCCTGAACTTCAGCTTATTACTTGAACTAAAATTAGAGCAAATTTGGATGTAAAATCTGATTTTTAGTGATCTCATAAACAGTTGGTTAAGCATGTACAGAGGAAGAGCTTATCTCTTGCAATGACGGTATCAAGGACAGAACAAAGTACAAATAGAAGAAGAGAGAGGAGTTGCAGAAAAGGTTAAGCATCATTATATGACAGATAAGAGGCTAAAAGAGATTGGAAATAAATCTTTCCTACATGAAAATCTCGCAGTCTCCTTAAAATCTTTTATACTTCCTCTGTTCAGTTCCTGTTTTCTTGACTTGGTAACTCTCTATTCCTCGTCTATGACAGCTATGAACTTTCCTGTAGATTTAAGAGTCTAAGCTGGACACCAGACCATAATTGTGTAGGGCAAAATATGCTCCTACTTTCTACACCTGGTAGATTACTTAGTTCTCCTTTGTCCTTTGTGGGTTTTTGTTTGTTCCCTTGTGTTTTATGTTTTATGCCAACTTCTTCTTCCCTTTCCTCCATCATTAATATGCACATGTACTTTATCTACTGCTTGGTAACCACCTTCAGTCCTTCTGATACAGAGACTGATAGTTCAGATAGGTTAATCAAACTCTTATTATTCCAGTTGAACTGGGACTTCCTGCTATTTAGACTTGATATATTCCTGGATTCCCTGGTCTTCATCTTGGACTATTAGTAGCCTTTTTGCTCCAGGAATCACCTCAATTTATGTAATTTTATGAGAGATACCAGTCAGGATCTTAGGTATCTGGAAGATTTTAGAGCCTGTGAGGTTAGGCTGCAACCAAGTGGTAATTTTGAAAATGCTGATGAGTTGGAGATGCTGAACAATGGATTTTATAGAACTTCACATACAAGAATGGAGTCTTGAGAACTCAAGAACAAACTTTCAAGCTTTAAAAAAAAAAAAAAAAAACAGAAAGAAAGAAAAAGAAAGCTGTACAATGTAATGATTGTAGGTTTTTTTGTTTGTTTGTTTGGTTGAATTGGTTGGTTAAGAAGCTGTAAAGTGTAGGTTATATTATTTCTCTCAATTGTCATAGAAGATTAATTAGAATCTCTAGAGGTTTCTATTAACAACCATGCCTCCCTGCTTTCGGTGTGGTAATGAATTCAACAGAGAACTGTACAGATGATGTAAAAACATGTATGTGAACATTTTAGCTACTCAGTTTAAGACTCAGTAAATAATTATGTATAGGTTACAGATGGGAATATCCATCACAGAAAGAAACACAAATCACCTCATAGAAATTCAGTGTATTAGATGACAAAGCTTCATGAACCACAGAAGGCTAACAAATAGACTAGAGGCATTACAGATTATCATTTCCATTACTCCCCTGCCTTTAATTGCAAAAACTGATATAAACATGCATTGCTAATAGTGCCTATTTGAGTGCAGTGACTGAACTCTTGAGGGTCCTCCAGCTAGGGATGAGCCAAAGATGCGACAAGGCTGAGCTACCCATTGTAATTTACTCTTGAAAGCAAATTAGAAAGAGTAGTTGGAGATATGCAGAACATACAGACAAAGATAATGAATCTGTCAACCAGCATGATCTGCAGAGGCAGTGGGAACATCATTGATTGTTCCCTTGAATGTATGCATTGTGCTTTACAGGATTTGGCCAGAGGTAGGAAGGAAAATGGATCTACTGTCAGTCCCTCTGCAGAGACGTGAGAAACCCAAACTCCTTGAGAAGTCCCTGCTGAAGAAACTGCCTGAAGGTGAGTGTCTCAGCCAAGCTATAGAATTAATACATCAAAAGGCTCTGAAAATGCTGTCACTAGCCTGAGGGATTGTAACACAAGAATTTTTTTCCGCAGCAAGAAGCAACCAAATAAAGCAAACATCCTCTAAAGAAAGAAGGTTGTAGTAAGTCTTCAGATGACTTTGTCTCATCCAGTCCTTTCCAGATAGTCTTGTGACTTGCTCAGTAATTTTAAAGTTTCCATAATTGTTACCAATTCATAAGATGCCTTAGCAATGCACTTGAACTTTTAATTTGAATCAGATTATTTTTATACTCTGTTTCCTGTCTTCATATCACTATTTTGTTGAAGACAAAGTGTATAGTGTAAATGTATGTATATATTTATATATAAGGAATATTTTTTTACTTTTAATTTATTAACCTTACTGTCTCACAAAGAGAAGACTATATCCAGTTGTAGCTTCAGAATATATTACTTAATTAATATTAGTGGTCCCCCTTGATCTTCTGATGACTTAAAACATACTTCATCATTGTGGGAAATTCAACATTGCATTTTGGTAGCTTTATAAAATATAAATTTATAAAACTGAATTTGATTGACTCTGTCTTATCGTGCTGATTCAAGAAGTTGACACATACAACATATAGAATACATACAGGAGTTTCTGCAGTGTATTCATTATACTTCTAAGGAATAAAAATATATCTTTCTTTAGTTCAGATCAAGTTTAGTAAATTTAGACTTTCTATATATGCGTGGAGAAAATTAAGGCAATATCAGTGGGACCTTTACACTCACTAATGAGGCAATACAAATTTCTGGAGTGTACAGTGGGCTTGAAGAAGCAAGATATAAGACAGGCTTTAAGCTAGCTTTATTCATGCAACCCTGCATCAAAAAAATATGTTTTTCCTCTCCATACTGCAGTGGTTATGCTGGTATATTGGCTCTGATTTCTGCAAGCCTCGGTACTGTGCTCCACTGCATGGTATATATTTATCCTGAGTGTTTGACTACAAGGCAATACTAGGTAGATGTACTTTCACTACAGCTCAAAGACAGGAATTTTATATATATTACTATATCAGAGGCACTTCCTGGTAGGACAAAATTAGGCAGCAGTATTTCTCAGATTTGACTGTAATGATTCGGAGTTTGTGTATTTTCAGAAACTTGTAGGCCCACCTGTTAAAATACGTACAGAAGCAGGTGAATGGGAAAAGGGATGGAATGTTTTGGTCTGGGGTCGGGGTTATGCAGCAGTTAAGAATGGGGAGACGGACAAAATTATCTGGATTCCCTCCAGAAAGGTCAAACCGGACATAAGTCGCGAAAGTAAGGTGACTGGAAAAGACGAGGCGAGCTCTCCCTTTGCAGGCATTTCTGGCTGGATACTCCGGGAACACGACCAAGAAAGACCCGAAGAAGAGGTCCTTGAAGGCAGGCAAGAAAGACCCGGAGAAGAAGCCCTTGCTGCCAACGAGAATTAATGGAATTGCAGTGTTTGTCTGTTTATTGATCCTATGTGGGGTCACGGGAACGGGCGCTGATATACACCTGTTAGAACAGCCAGGGAACCTTTGGGTCACTTGGGCCAACCGTACCGGCCAGACAGACTTTTGTCTCTCCACACAGTCAGCCACTTCGCCGTTTCAGACGTGCTTAATTGGTGTCCCATTAGAGATTCGAGAACGGGATTTTGAGGGTTATGTCTCTTATACTAGTTGCACAGACAATAGAGCCACCTTTGCCTATCGGAAGGTATCTCGTTTGCTGGCAAAGTTGAATGTTTCCCTCTGGGATGAGCCACTAGAGCTGCAATTATTAGGCTCCCAAGCCCTCCCTAACGTCACCAATACCACTGACCCTACGGCTGGGGGATGTATAGGGTTTGGCCCAAGATCTAACCCGACCGTCGCCTACGGACGGGACCATAAGGAAGTGCTGCATTACTTCCAAAAATTCCCATGGCTTAACCCTTTTTTTGACTATAAAACCAACTCCTCAAAGCTGTTTACAGTAGTAACAGCTGATAGGTACACACTCTTCACGGGAGGAGGATATTGCGGTAGACACACATACTGGGATTCGCTCAAGTGCTCAGGCACATCCCTTGCATGTGGACAGGTTTCATCTCCCCCCGGGGGCGACTTACAGTGGAGAGTATCGGAAGGCGGATGCTTACCGGGACAGTCCACATTAAAACTCCCCAATGGAGAAACATTGTGCTGGGGGGTGATAGCCAAACCATTACCATGGGTTCATAGCGGCAGCTTTACTAAGCCAAAAGCGTTACCACCTAACATCTTCCTCATCTGCGGAGATCGCGCGTGGCAAGGAATTCCAAGCCATCCGATAGGGGGTCCTTGCTACTTAGGGAAGCTCACCATGTTAGCACCCAATCACACGGAAATCCTTAAAATGCTCGCCTTTACATCCCGAGCAGTTGTGAGACATAGACGAAGCTTAACACGTTTGGACAATACGTGCTCAGATGAAGTACAGCTTTGGAGCGCCACGGCGAGAATCTTCGCGTCCTTCCTGGCCCCAGGAGTAGCAGCGGCACAAGCCTTAAGGGAAATTGAGAGACTGGCTTGTTGGTCCGTTAAGCAGGCCAATTTAACGACGTCGCTCCTTAGCGATTTGCTAATGGATGTCACGAGCATCAGGCACGCGGTCCTGCAAAACCGAGCAGCTATTGATTTCCTGCTTTTGGCTCATGGCCATGGTTGTGAGGACATCGCAGGAATGTGCTGTTTTAATCTTAGCGACCACAGTGAATCCATACAAAGGAAGTTCCAGCTTATGAAGGAACATGTTAACAAGATCGGCGTGGAAAAGGACCCGATTGGAGATTGGCTGCGTGGACTGTTCGGAGGCATAGGGGAATGGGGTATACATCTGCTTAAGGGTCTGCTTATGGGACTTGTAGTAATCTTGCTTTTGCTGGTTTGTGTGCCTTGTTTGTTGCAAATTATGCTATGCTGTACACAGCGAATGATTGATCGCACTATTAATTATCACGTAGAATATAGGAGAATGCAAAAGGCTTGTAGGCAGTCAGAAAACACGGTGATATAAGGGTAGTACGGGATCCTTTTGCGAGTCGGGATGTAACGGGGCAAGGTTTAACTGAGAGGACAATGGCATGTATAGGCGCAAAGCGGGGCTTCGGTTGTACGCGGTTAGGGTCCTCTCAGAATGTGGTAGTTACGCTTGTGCATAGGGAGGGGGAAATGTAGGCGGCGAGCATAGAAAGACTCCACCCTCGAGTAGTTGCTAGTAGCAACCAGATAAGGAAGTAGTGACGCAAGTGCTTACGTAAGATAAAAGGGGCGTAGACGAAGTTGTACAAGGCTATATAAGTTCTTGTCACGATTTAATAAAGGCCTTTCTTACCTCCCACTACATTAGTGTGCACCTGGGTAGAAGGACAGACCGTTGAGTCCCTAACGATTGCGAACACCTGAATGGAGCAGAAGGCTTCAGAAACTTGAATTTTAATGAACTGAATCTTTGTGTCACATCACAAGATACCACCTAGAAACTGTAGAAACTGTAAGTCTGTGTTAATTTAGGACTGGTATTTTTAACTTCCAGTTAATTTATTTAGGGAATTTAGTTTGATTTGTTGGTGTTTTTTTGTTGTTTGTTTTTAATAGAACTAAGATTTTATTTTATTTTATTTTATTTTTAGATTTGTTTTATTTATTTATTTTTGAAGGAGCTGATACTTCTTTACATAGTTAACAGTAATAGCTAGGCTGAAGTTGAGATACAGCCATACCTAGATAAAGATTCTGGCTGCAATTTGACTCCTAAGCATTTTTCCCTCTGACTTGAACACATCAGGATAAAAGAACATGCTTGTAATAGGAATCACTGGTTTTATTTCCAGAATACTGTGCCAAATTATCTGCTCTGGATATTCAATCTTAGGCATGAAATATATAAGATTTCAAAGAAATACATTATATATATATTTATATATGTTATTACAGTAGAGATCTTATCAACATTTTCAGCTCATCTAAATCATCCCAGAAACATGAAGGCAGTCTGAATCCATACATCTGAGAAACATGACATCCCTTCTGCTGGTTTGTGCTCCCTGCATACTCTGAGCATATCCATTTGCTTCTTACGCAAAAGTACAGGACTTCCAAAGTATACAGAGAGATTTCAAAGCCCTAACAAATTACTATTGGAAAGAAAATATCTTTTCCAAAGTGCTTATATACCTTCCAATTTCCCTTGGCCTGCTGCATTCATCACACTTTCCTTTAGGAAGAAATCTGTTCTGGTAGGAAAAATGCACCACTTTAATTCCTTAAAAAGGCCAGCTTTGGTCTGCACTATGCACAGAGTAAAACATATACTGCAGGACTCCTGAAGGTACCTAATGTTTATTTACAATTATGAAATTTGGCAATTAAAAATTATTTCTCTGTGATTCAATCTATCCATGTAATCTGTCTAATCTGGAAGATTATACATGCAAACAGTGAGAAAGTCTACCTTTTTCAAGGCTGTCATTTTAAACTCCACATTTTCAGAAAAATAGTGGGGATATGATCTCAGAGAGATTTAGCCTATGGTTTGAGGAAGAATTTTTAGCCCATGAGAAACATGATTTTCTCTTCCCAGATTCCTTTATTTCAGGACCCTTTTACCTAGATTTACACCATCTAGTCTATGCACTATTAACTTTCAAAACAACCCAAACATGCGTATGCTTTTGAACATTAGTCAACCTTAACAATGAAAATTATGAGCCATCAATGTGGGAGACTGATAGGCCTCTGTCTCAGAGAGAGAGAGAGAGATACCTCGGCAACACAAATATTGCAAGTGGACAAGGAAAGATCAGTGTTAAATAAAGTTCTCGATAGTTTGACCTGCAAACGTCCCGGAGGTGACCTAAACCAGCATACAAGCTCCTTCAAAGCTCCACTAGATGGAGCTAAAAAACTAACCCTCGCGTCCTTGAGGGGCATGGCTCGGGGCGCCTGAAAGCCTCCAGGTGCTTTTTCCTTCTAAACTTACATGAAAGACATTTTTTGACACCGTTTTTTGGCTAACCCAGTTCAATGGCCTAAGCTGGTGGCACATGTTAGCCTGGCTATTTTTTTTTTTTTTTTTTCAGTGATCTAGGAGTTGTTTGGAATACTTGACCATTGTGTTTGGTTTTTGTTTGTTTTGTTTTGTTTTCTGTGTTTTGTTTTTGTTGCTTTGCTTTTTTTTTTTTTTTAAGATGATAAAAGACTCTTCATTTACTTTTGTAAATGTCAAATATTTACACAAAATGGAGGGTAATTTCTAGAGCAAATACTGAAGAAAACAATTTCCAAGAATTAATAAAGCTTAGGGCAATTTTGTTTGTCCATAGCCAATGTTGTGTTGTCTATTTTGAATACTGTAACAGCTGTAGAATTAATTGCTTCGATTGGAGCCTCACTACACAAGAATTTTGTAACTATAGACAGGAGCTGAACAATGTAAAATAAATTTTCTTTGGAAAAACTGAAAAATACAACTTTTTTTTTTCAGATTGCAAAGCATCAAAATGGAAATAGAGTGAATTTTTTAAGGGTGACAGCATGGTTTTGATTAAAAATTATTGTTGGCATGGGACACATCACTTCTGAGAAGCCACTGGTGATACTGTATTATTTAATGATTCTACTGTTACTTCAGAAAACAATGCATGAAGTCTGGCTAAATTGTTTTTGAAATATCATCTTGGAGACAGTTTTCCTCTCCTAAGAGCCAAGTGGCAAAGGCAATTCAAGGGAAAATAACACAATCAGATGGATGTAATTTAAAGGCAAATAGGCAGGAGAATTGACAGTTTACTCTCTGAAACAACAGGAGATGGTAAAACATTACAGGAAAGAAAGAAAAGTAAGAGAAATAGGAGTGTAATAAAAAGTACTGGATCCAGTGACACAGCTTGTAATTGCAAATCATAGACCAGTGGGAGAAAAAATCATAGACCAATTCTCCAGAAACAAAGTACTGAAATCATATTTGTTTCACAAATGTTTTGTCATTTTGCAATATCCTTATATATAACTAAAACATTAAAAAAAAAAAAAAAAGTGAAATGGATGAAATATTCTGAAGTTCATAACTCGTTTGGGACTACAATTTCTGCTACATATTGTGATACAAAATGGGTTAAGAATGCTGAAAATTCAAATGTTTCTAATACCCAAGCCTGTGGTACATTTTTAATATACAAAATATTTCTTTTCCCACGCTTTCTTCACATTTATTTTCATCCTCTTTTTTTTCCTTCTACTAGTCATATTTTAGAGACTTTCTTTTAGTTTTTCTTGGTAGTTTTGATTTCAGTGCTGTTAGGGAGAAGAAAGAACTTGAGGAGCTCTTCTTAGAGGTTTTATACTTTTTTGGGATAAAAAAAATACTATGTCAGCACTGGTATAGTGGTAATTTTGACAGCCATATTCTTACAGAAACATAACTTACAGAAACTTACAGCACTAAAGTGCTGAACAGATAGAGGCTGCACCCTCTGAAAAGAATCCAGTTTTTATACTGAATGTATGGCACATCACACGCACACAGAATGACCCGGGTTGGAAGGGAACTCAAGGATCATGTAGTTCCAACCCCTGTGCCTAGCAGGGCCACCGACATACACATTTACTAAATCAGGTTGCCCAGGGCCCCATCCAACCTGGCCTTGAACACCTCCAAGGACGGGGCATCCACAACCTCACTGGGCAGCCTGTTCCAGGGCCTAACCACTCTCCTAGTAAAGAACTTTAAGGAACTTAGTAAAGCTGAATATAAAACTACCATTCTAAAATCAGAGTGAGACATAAGTTTAATAGCCAAAGTAAATCAACCTTCTCAGCTCTTATTTCTGAAAGGTCTTCATAAAAATTTGAAATGTCATCAAAATGCAGATTTTTTTCCAAATTAAATTTCAGTTTCAGCAACTCTGCCTCTAACTTTTATGTTAGTAAATTAAGGACCTGATCTGTTTACTTTGACATCAATGGGAGGTATGAATTTAATGGGTTCCAAAAATCTCTCAGGAAGCAGACGCTCTTTCAAGTGCTTAACTGGAAGCTTTAGCAATTGGATGAACATCTGTATAAATAACGAACATTAAATCAGAAAAAAAAAAAAATCGGAGATTAGTCTATATAAAAATAAAAAAATAAAAAGATTTTATGTTATAGGTTAAAGGCTTCTATATTACCGTACGTTGCACATATATATATACTTGCACTAGCAAGTATCCTTCATCACACTGATAATCCTTTTGAATTGTTGAGAAAGATTGTTTGGACTTCAAGAGATTTATTTCATTTCTACACTATAGCACAATATAGAGGTGAGCTGATATGAGTTAGTGTATTGCCTGATTATGGTCTAGGTTTCTTTCTGACTACTCAGGTCACATTATGTTTTGCTGGGATGGTGCAAGCATGGAGAAATTGCATCCTTCACTTGCAGTTACAAAGCTGCAGACGGTGTAAGGTTGAATTGTTTGGGAGAAATAACATGAAAATCAGGCATTCCTATTAATGCCTTTGAGTGTTGTCTCTTAATGACACGAAGTACGGAGTTATCGGCAATTTTGCTAAAAGTTATAAAGGAAGAAAAGAAAACAGGCTGTGAAGACAAGAATATCACAGATGAACTGTTGGGCTCTGAAGAATAATGTGACAGATACAAGGTCTGAGGAAAAATGACTTTGTCAAACACTGTGATCACAACTCCTACCCATGAAAGCTTGAAAGTTACGGTGCTAACTAGGCAAGAAATTGTACTGACCTTTTTACTGTACTATGAACAGACCACACTAATATAAGTGATATTGAAATTGATTTTGGTAGCAACACAGATGACTTGTTTTTGTTATTCATTGTGTGTTTGTCTTTTTAACAATTTGAACTGGTCTTACTGCTGTGTAACGAAATATCTTTTACTCAAACCGATTAAACTATATTGATTAATCATGACCTTAAATCCATGTAAAAAAAATAAACCAAAATAAATCCTGAAAAAACATAAAAAAAACATAAAAAATAAAAAAATAACATAAGATTCACGTGCTCAGAGCTACTTGCAGTTTTCTCACTTCAGCAGTCATATATTCCTCAACTTGCTGTTGGAAAACATGATAAAAAAGTACCTCAGTGTAAAATTCATATAATCATTCTTCTAATATGATCACTAAGCACTTCCAGAAAATAATAATTCAAACAAACAAACAAACAAACAAACAAACCAAACAAGAAATGTTATGTTCATAAAGCTTTCACTAGGACCTCTAAAATAATTTTTACTGCAAATTATGCTGATAGGCTTAACTTCCACAGTAAGTAAGCAGCAGCAGAACTTAGAAATTTCATTGATGTTAAAAAGCAATTGTATGCAGTTTTAAAATAGTAAGTAACCTGATTACATACCAATATACATTTTGTTTTACTTAAAAAAAAAAAAAAATCAGAACAGCTGTACTATTTTTCTTTTTCTTTTATTTTAATATGACAATGAAATATAAATGATGATGAAATTTAATTGAACAAAATAACAACCATGTTTTCATATTTTATGTGCAACAGGATGAAAAATAAAAATACAGTGGGGAAATCCCATGAAATTTCCACAGTTCAAATTCTTCTTGTGACGTTGTTTAGATCTCACAATTGAAAAATCACTCAAAAGAATTTGTAACAGTTGCTTCAAACACCACCACTCTAGAATGAGTAAGTTCATACACAACACAAGTGTTTAATCTGTTTGTCTCAAGAGTACCTACAGCAGCTTGGATGCCAAAACAAGGATTTAACCCTTTTGTGTTATTAAGAGATGAGGTGCAACAATTCCGAATGAATATTTCTGAGTTTCTGTTGCTGTTCAACTTAAATTGCATCTATACCAGATTATGATGTATTCACTGTGCAGTAATTTATTACCGTATATTTATTTCACAGTGATTCAGTCAGGAAGAAAAATAATTCAGCTAAAGTACAATCTAGCATAGCAGTAGCTCAAGATAAAACCTTCATATGGACTTTTACATTGCCAGAAGAGAGAAATTCTCGTGGTAGGAGACTGATGGTCTTGGAGCTAGCAGTTTACCAAATGAATAGCATTATCTGATGGCTAATAAATTTTGCAAAGCATTAAACTGTCTTAGGAGTTGTTAAGACAGTCTCACATCTGGAGATACCTGGAGTAATTCCACAAATATATGCCTATGCAAACACGGCTACTTTGCAAAAAAAAACCTAAAAATAATATTGGAAGCGAAAACAAAAAGGAAGTATTTTGTGATCTTCCAAACAAATTTACAGTAGTATTTATTTTTGTTGCTGGTTTCCAGTCAGATCTTGCCTGCTACTGCTCTTAAAACTATTTGATTTGGCAAGGAAAGTCATCATTGTCATAAATTACAATAACAGATCAGGCACATTGGGCATTAGTGACAGAATAATTTATAAATCAGCTATAGTAAGAGCTTATGAACAACTACTGCCAACACTACTTAACTTGCAGTGATGGAAACTAAGAGATATTGACAGCTGCTGCATCAGCTGTAGGGTAGAATTCCCTACAACATTCTTTTCAGAGGTAGCAAGAGCAAAAAAGATGTACGGTAATGATAAGTGCAAAAGGGTCAATCCTCCTCTTCACTGACAAAAAAAATAATAGCAGTACCCTCATTTATTGCAACACAAATCATAAGTAGACTCTTCAGGCTGTTTTCTTAATTTTTCAGCAGAAGATAAAAAAAAAAATTCAAAATCACAGCTTAGAGATGTGATCTTATTAGGCAACAACAAGTGGGTGTGATACCGGCTCTGCTCTGTCTAATGAATCCACGTAGCCTAAACTATGTTGTATGTCTGTTAAATATTTTTACTTGTACCATTCAATTTTCTTATGCTAAGCAAATTTAGTACTAAAAGATATGTGACTCTGCAGAGAGATAAGCTAAGGAGAATTTTTCAAGGTTTATGTTAAAATATGCCCAGATTTATTCTGAACAAATTAACTTGAATATAGAAAATGTACCTCACTTTTAGTAGTAATGCAAAAAAAGAAAAAAAAAAAAACATCTTTTTTTTCTTTCTACGCTAGTAAAACTGTCAGACAAGATCAGGGTAATACTGAATATGTTCAAGCAAAATAACTGTCTGGTTAAGGTAATATGTAGATGAATTAGATAGTAACAGGAGTCAGAAATCTCGAATTGTCACCAGCACACTTAACAACAGTGCCCTCCCTTGAAAACAACTTCTTACAAGATACTAACAGAGAAATTATTTATGGCAAGAGTAGTAATCTGAGGACAGATTTTCATCAAATTTCAGCTGTTCTAGATGGAAAATTACAATAATACATATTTCCCCAAATTACAGATCTATTTTACATCAACTTTAAATAATTATCAGTCTGTACTAAGCCATGAGCATTAAAATGTACTTACATTTATGAGCATAAATATTAAATTTCTTTCTTGATACAGAATTTTATTTGTAAAAGATAACTGACTAGTAGGAAATTTGGGGAAACTGTATGGTAAATATTTCCTTTTATTAACATACATACAATAGGATGTTAAAAGAAGAAATCTCAATCTGTATAGAAGAGCCAATAGATCATTATTTTAAAAAGCCATTGTAAAATCTGCTTTTTAATTTTAAATTTTGCCTTCTTCCTGTAGATCTTTCTTTTACTGTAGGCAATGGAATTTTTGTCTGTGTAAGAGCGCACTGGGAAATAAATGTTTGTGATAAATTAACTGAGATGGTAGAAAGAGTATAAACATGAAATTTAATTAAAAAAGAAAAAAAAAAAAAAAAGGAACAGTTTTAAATAATGATTCAGACAATGAATTAAAGTTACTCCTTAAGATGTTATTCAGGCTATACTTTATCGGTTTTGTTTTGTTTTGTTTTGCTTTTTTTTTTTCTCCCCGTGTCCTCAGACATAATTTAAAAAATAATGCTCCATTAAATCTGGAAAGGTGCATTAAAAAGCAAAAGACTTACTTAGATTACTATTCTACTTCCGTTGCAATCAACTGAAAAACTCATAGTAATGTATTTTGCCATTGAATAACGTTGTAATTATGTAATAAATCAACAAGACAACACTTGTTGACCTCTACTATAATCAGGTAGACCACATCACTGGACTTCATTCTGGAATGCTCAAGTGAATCAGTAGCCAAGCAGTTCCCTGTTTCTTATGCATGATATTAAGTTCTACCTTCACAGCCCATTTGAAAGGAAATTAAGGATTATTCTCCACATAGTTCTCTAAAAACCAGAATTCTTACAGTCTAATCAGAATTTATTATAATTTGTTCTCAATTTTTTTTCATTCTTTCAGTGATTGGAAACTGGAACATACATTTTCTCTTAAAGTTTTTTTCTAATTCTTTGAGGAAAAAAAAAAGAATTTTTTTTTCATTTTATTTTTATTTGTTTGATTGTTTGTTTAAACATCAGAACAAACACTCAAATCATTCTAATTCATCTTTAGTAGAATAAAAGACTCAAATTCTACCAGTTAAGTTGCCTGTAGCAAAGGTAAGTCTAGAGTACTTGCAATGTTCAACTAAGAATAAGTGATGGTGTGTTCATATATGATAATAAAATAAATATTTATCCAGCTCTAATGTATAAATGAGGTTGAGCTGAGCAGAATTACACAAATTTACATTGAATTGCATTTTTCTGATGAATACTAAGAAAACATATAGTTTATTGTTGAATATAATGCACTTAGTACTTGAGAATTTCATGTACAAATTGAGAAAAGGATTTTGAAAAAAAACAAACTTGGTTATACATAAGACATTTAATCTCAAAACATTAAAAAAATGATAACAAAAATTGGTTATTTTGTTGTTTTCTTGTTCAGCAATTCAAAAATAGTAGGAAAATAGTTTCATTCCTCTTGATTGATCAGCACAATGGTTACTATCTATTTCTAGATCTTGGAAAATTACTTATTTTCTCTTCTGCCCAAAGAAATTTGGAAAAGTGCATTCTAACTTTCTGAAGCGTGTTGTGCATCTGGCCAATGTGGTTTGGTTTTTGTTTTTTTTTTTTTTTTTTTTTTGGGGGGGGGGGTTTGTTTGTTTGTTTGGTTGGTTGGTTTTTTTTGTTTTTTGTTTTTGTTTTTTTCTTTTTGTGTTTTTTTTTTTTTTTTTTGGAGATACGATTCTCTGAGTTCCTCCTGAAAGAGTGATTAATTTGTGAAATATTTGAATATTAATGTAGAAATCAAAAATAAAGAAACAAATTCTACAGTTACTGGCATTTACTTAAAAATTAAATTACTGGCATGAAAACTTAAAATTAAAAACTTCTTTTATGTGGCCAGGCTAATAGCCAACTCAGGGACAGAAAAAAAATAAAATTTAATTTTTAGTCAAACAGAAAATTTGGTCTAATACCTTTTCCTTAGTTTTTAAATTGGAATACAAAAGATACAATAGATGGATTCAAAGATACATCTTCAAGGGTCATTGGTAAATATGAAACATTTTTGTCTCATACGTCTGTATTGCACAATTGCTTCTAAAATGTGGTAGGATTCCTACAAATGAAAGGCAGAGAAGTAAGACAGTTGCCAACCTCCCCTTTTCATTCACTGTTTTGAACAATTAAAAATATTCTATAAATTTCAATATTTACATAAACAATAATTGGTTGAAAGTCCTCTGTCTGAGAAACATTACCAGTGTTCATTGATGCTGATATCATCACAAGAATTCATGATATCTACCACACTCTGTGAATCCAAGTTCAGCATAACATTTGCATTCTTTGCTTATTTCCCGTAAACTAGAAGCACAATGTTATGGTTGAAATACAGAGCATTTACACTTGCAAGAGGTTTCCTTGGATCCATATCAAAGATGGTATTGCTTAGATAAAATTTAAGATTATCTTAGCAGAAAATAAAATCAAGTGTCTGTAAGAAAAGAAGGCAAAAGGAAAGATTTTCTTTCCAGTGTTCAAAACAGGTATGGATGGCATGCACAAGGTACAACTTCAGAAGAGTTAGTGTTAAATAAAGTATGGCATTAGTAGTACATTACTCTGAAGCTCTGATACAACATTAAACACTGCTTATTCCTACTCTTTAGTATGCGTGGCATGCAGAAGAAATCACATTTCATGACATGGGCCCAAAATGCATTCCTGGTATACATTTTCCAGTACAAGGTCCAATTACTTCCTGACAGTTCTCAGCATAAGAGAGAAAAATAAAAGTAAAGGGGTAATGAAACAGGATTTTTATTACACTCATTATACTCATTATACTCATTCATCTATTGTCATTGATGTAAATGAGATGAGTAAGTCTACGTGGAAATATTCTCTTTGTTCACATCCCTCATTTTCAGACTAGTGCTGTTTTGTTTTCTTTTCTTTTGTTTTGTTCTGTTTTTTAACTTTTTTCCTATCCTGGTCAGAATCACTTCATTAAGTTGGAGTTCAAACTGTAAACACACTTCCATCAGATCAAAGCCAAAATTATATAAAAGTACCTGAAAGACAGGACATTCGAAAATCCTCATCACTTCCTGTTTTCATGGTTTCTGCCAGACTGCTACAGAAAAATAGAAGTAACTTCGTGGTCACAGCCCTGGAATTTCAATCACCCCAATATCTGCTGAAGTGACAACACAGCAGAACATAATGTGAAAGATTTTAGAGAGCACTGAGGATAACAACTTCCTGACCCAACTGGTAGAATAATGAAGGAGGAGGAGTACTCTGCTGGACCTCATGCTCATGGACAAGAATAGACAAATTGGATGTGAAGGCTGAGGTCAGCCCTAGCAGTAGCATTCTTGAGGTAGTGGAATTCAGGATCCTAAGAGGAGGAAACACTACAAAAATCAAGATTACTTCAATAGTGTCTTTAGGGTAGCAGACTTTGGCTTCTTCAAAGATCTTGGAGGAGTCTGCTTGTGATAAAAGCCTAGGGTAAGGGGAACCCAAGAAAGCTGGTTAATGTTGAAGAATCCTCCTCCAGGCTCAAGAACTGTCCATCCCACTGAGTAGAAAGTCAGGCAAAAATGTCATGAGGCCTGTATGGATAGACAAGAAACTCCTGGTACCAACTCAAACACGAAAAAAGAAGCATACTGGAAAGTAGAAGATGGGATGGGAAACTGGAGGAAGTATAGGAAGCTGGGAGGAATACAAAGCATGCAAGAATGAAATCAAGGAATTCAGAGCTCAAACGGAACTGAAAATGGCAAGGAACGTGAAGGAGAGGAAGATTTTCTATAAGTGCATAAATGACAAAAGGAAGACTGGAGCTTTTCCTTCCTACATTCTTTCCTACCCTGACGTTACATTTCTTTTTACAAGTTTCTTCGAAGGATCTGCTAGAAGATTCTTTCCTTGTCCAGAAGCTGCATCAATGCCAGCAACGTCACTTGTTAACTGAATAAATTCAGTACCTCTCTAACCCCTGCCCTCACTATTATCTTTGTTCCCAAATATGTGAGACTCTGGTTTTCATTCACTGGAGTACTATGTCTACCTTTTTCAGTCAAAGATGAAGCTTTGGAAGACCATGTTTGACAGATTGTCAAACCTGTGCCATTATAATGTGCCATTATCCGCACATCCTTTGAAAATCTTTCACCTTGTGAATTCACAGAAGCATATAATCTTACAACATCTTCAGTTGGATGAAACCCATAAGGATCATTGAATCCAGCTCCTTGCTTTGTGCAAGACCAACCAAAAGTCGGACCATATGTTTGAGAGTGTTGTCCAGCTGCTCCTTGAACTCCAGCAAGATCAGTGCCATGACCACTTTCCTGGGGAACCCGTTCCAGCGCCCAACAATCCTGTCAGTGAAAAACCTTTTCCTGATGTCCAACTTGAACGATGCCTTTCACAGACTTGTGCCATTCCCTTGGGTATGCTGATCACCAAAGAGTGGAGATCAGCACTTGCCCCTCCACTCTCCTTCTTGAGGAAGCTACAGACAGAAAAGAGGTCTCCCCTCCAGTACAGTACAGTGTAGAGTGGAACAGTCATTTCGCTCGACCAACTAGCAATGCTTTCTTGATGCACCCCCTGGATACAGTTTGGCCTTCCTGGATGTCAGGGAACACCAAGGACTCATGCTCTTGCTCCTGACCATGAACCCCAGGTCTCTTTCAATGGTGCTGTTCATCAGCATCTTATTCATCAGTCTGTATATAGCCAAGGTTGCCCCTTTCCAGATGCAGAATCTGGCACTTGCTCTTGTTAAACTTCATGTGGCTGGTGATTGCCCAGCTCTGCAAGCCATCAGGTGTTTTTCAATAACTCCCTGCATAATTTTCTCCATAATTCTACCAGGCACTGAAGTGAAAATGACAGGCCTGTTATAACCAGGATCTTATTTCTTGCCCTTCTTCAAAACTGGAACAATGTTTGCCAGCTTTCATTCAACTGGGACCTCTCTAGATTCCCAAGTCTATTCAAAAATAATTGAGAGGGGACTCTTGATGACAGGCCTCTGAGTGGCTGAGATGAATCTCATTAGGTTCTGTGGACTTAGATATATATATCCAGGTGGACCAGCAAATCCCACAGAAGTTCAAGACTGGCCAGGAGTTGATTGTTACTGCAGTCAAGGTCCTCCAACTTCACAGAATCACAGAATTATCGAGGTTGGAAAAGACCTAGAAGATCATCCAGTCCAACCATTACCAATACTTCCCAGCTAAATCATACCCCTCAACGCAAAATCCAAACGTTTCTTGAACACTCCCATGGTCGGTGACTCCACCACCTCCCTGGGCAGTGCGTTCCAATGCCTGACTACCCTTTCCGAGTAGTAATACTTCCTAATGTCCAGCCTGAACCTCCCCTGGCGCAGCTTGAAACCATTCCCTCTAGTTCTATCACTGATTACATGAGAGAAGAGGCCGACCCCCAGCTCACCACAACCTCCCTTCAGGAAGTTATAGAGAGCTATAAGGTCTCCCCTGAGCCTCCTCTTCTCCAGGCTGAACAATCCCAGCTCCCTCAACCGCTCCTCATGAGGCCTGTGCTCCAGACCCCTCACCAGCTTCGTAGCCCTCCTCTGAACACATTCCAGGGCCTCAATGTCTTTCTTGCAGTGAGGGGCCCAAAACTGAACACAGTACTCGAGGTGCGGCCGCACCAATGCCGAGTACAGGGGGACAATTACCTCCCTGTTCCTGCTAGTAACACTGTTTTTGATGCAAGCCAGGATGCCGTTGGCCTTCTTGGCCACCCGGGCACACTGTCAGCTCATGTTCAGCCGAGCATCAATCAGTACCCCCAGGTCTGTTTCCTCAACGCAGTCCTCCAGCCACTCCGCCCCAAGCCTATAGCGCTGCCTGGGGTTGTTGTGGCCAAAGTGCAGGACCCGGCATTTGGTCCTGTTGAACCTCATCCCATTGGCTTCGACCCAGCTCACCAGTCTATCCAGATCCCTCTGCAGGGCCTCGCTACCCTCAGGCAGATCGACACTCCCTGCCAATTTGGTGTCATCCGCGAACTTACTGAGGGCGCACTCAATGCCCTCATCCAAGTCATCAATAAAGATGTTGAAGAGGACAGGCCCCAGCACCGACCCCTGGGGAACACCACTCATGACTGGTCTCCAACTGGATTTGACTCCATTTACCACCACTCTCTGGGCCCGGCCTTCCAGCCAGCTCCTTACCCAGCCGAGAGTGTACCCATCCAAGCCACGGGCTGCCAGCTTTTGAAGGAGAATAGCATGGGAGACAGTGTCAAAGGCTTTGCTGAAGTCTAAGTAGACCACATCGACCGCCTTTCCTTCATCCATAAGACGGGTCACAGGATCATAGAAGGAGATCAGATTGGTCAAGCAGGACCTGCCCTTCACGAACCCATGCTGGCTAGGTCCGATCTCCTGGTCATCCCACACCTGCCGCGTGATCTCCCTCAAGACAATCCATTCCATTACCTTCCCTGGCACCGAGGTCAGGCTAACAGGCCCGTAGTTCCCCGGATCCTCCTTACAACCTTTCTTGTAAATGGGAGTCACGTTGGCAAGCCTCCAGTCTTCTGGGACCTCACCCGTTAACAAGGAGGGCTGAAAGATAACGGAAAGCGGCTCAGTGATCACCTCCGCCAGTTCCTTCAGCACTCTCAGGTGAAGCTCATCCGGACCCATGGACTTGAGGTACATGAGGTCCAAGAGCCCATCATTAGTGTTGAAGACAGAGATAAAGAAAAGGTAATAAATGACACTGCTTTGTCTATGTCCCCATACATAAGTAGACCATTCTCATCAAGTAACAGATCAATATTCTCTCTGGTCCTCCTTTTTGTTAACTTTTTTTAAAAAGCCCTTTATAATGTCACTCACAGTACTGGCCCGCTGCAGCTTTAACTGAGCTTTGGCTACATGAATTTTTTCCCTATGAAAGTGAACAATATCCCTGTAGTCTTTCCATGTTGTCTGACATTCCTTTCAGAAGTCACACTTTTTTTTTCCACTTAAACATGAGAAGATCTCTTTTCAGCCAAGATGGCTTTCTGCTCCACCTCTTGACCTCCAACATTTTGGAACTCCCTATTCCTTTGCTATCAGGAGGTGATCCATAAAAAGTGAATATTACTGAGGGGCCTCAGTGCCTTCCAAAGCAGTTCACCAGGGGACCTTACTAACTAGTTCCCTGAGCAGCCTGAAATCTTCTCTACTCATACCCACAGTTGAGGCTTTGGTGACAGTTTTCCTCCCATCACCAAAGATTTTAAATTTGATCACCTCATGGCCAAGATGGCCACTAACTGCCACTTCACCCATGTCGTGGTTTTATGATTTTTGGTTATTGGTATTCCACATCATAACATCATGTAGTGCACTGGGAGTGAAAGTGTTAATATTCCAGTTCTGGGTACTTGTCCCAGTAGAGAAGAAGAGCTACGTTCCCCAGAGGGCTCTGAGGTCAGAGAGGAGATAAAACCCCTGGCAAGGTCACCTGATGTCCCTTTTGTCCTTCAGCTCTCCTCTCTGTTGCTCGTCTGGACTGCACGCATCACCTCAGCACTACTGTAAGGCCTGCAGTTTTCAGATACTCTCTCTCATTACATTTGATTTATTTGCTTCAATTCTAACTATACTGTATTATATAGTGTGTTATCTTGCATTCCAATACCATATTTAGTGAATTAGCTTGTTTCTCCTCAGATTGTTGCCACTGTTTTTAATTATTTTCAGGTCCCCTGTTTCCCTTTTCTGGAGGCGCAGATTTTGCAAAATCCCTCTGCCCCACTAGTCACAGAACCAGGCCAAAGCAGCCCGTAAACTGTCAATAACCCATAACATTTGTCGTACTCCACTTGTTCTTACATAAAGGAACTACGTATAGCCACAGTAAAATATGCATTATCTGTTGTTGTTTTTACAAGGCAATGCACAACAACTTTGTTGGTGAACAGTTTTACTGCTTGTCTATCTCTAAAGTTTGCACATCTAAATAATTTACCAGTGATTAAGTGATTACAACACTTACATAAATGGAATCACTAGCAAAAATAATAGTTCTGGGACCCCACCAGGAATCACATCCAGTAATTCCCTATTTTTTTTTTTTTTTTAATTTATTTTGAGAATTTAACAAACAAACACATCATATTGTTTGTGTTGATTTAGTTTCATAATTAATTTTAGGCGTGTATCTTGAAGTTCTGGAGATAATTTCATTGTTGCATCGTTATTGGAATATAAAATCACCTACATGTTATATAGATGGAGTAGCATAGGCAGCTTCTTGTCTCCTCTGCATATATAAAAATTACTGAAATAAATATGAAAGTTGTATTTTCTACTTTGAGAGCACATATAGAGACAAGGGTCAGTTCCATCTCAATCCTTGGCACCCTTTCTTCTGTAAGTGTAGTCTGTCCTTCATCTGTATTTATGATACAGACTGTAACAAAGCAAGACCTTGGCACCAGCTCTTTTATCTCCTAAGTGCAGTCTGATTGCATCACACTTTTAAAAAATCAGTTTCTTAATTAAGGATGCAAACAAACAAATCTTTCTAATTTTCCTTCTTGACATTATGTTTTCCCCAACCCTCACCCTTCCACAGCCAGGAAAGTATAAGGTACTCTAATTGAAATATTTGGAGACAGAAACATAATTACAGAGCTTAATGTCATTCATCAGTGTTAGTTTAGAACTTCATAACAATTTTCTGTCTCTTTCAAAAGATTCTTGAACTATGTGTTAATCAGTTAATATGTGGAAGCATATTAGCAAGCATATTTTGGATCTCTATGCAAGATGCATACGGTGGACCAGATGCTATGGGCAGCCCTCAAGATCTGAAAAGTACAAAGGTAGATTAAACAAAAAAGGAGGCAATATATAAACAGAAATTTAATTGCAGTTATTTAATTTATAGTCCATTTTTCATGAATCCACATATGCTCTGAAGTGTAAGCTATGACCAAGGTCCCAAAGAAAGCTTAACCATCTGCTTAACTTTCAGCATTCAAGTTGGCATGTTGATTTTAAAATAATTAAAAAAAAATAAAATCTTAAATTTAAACAGATGCTTGAGCAATTTGTGACTGAGTTCGGTGATGCTTTTCAGATGTCATAATCACAGTACTGAAGAAACTTGAAGTGCCTTTCATTCAAAAAATGGGTTTTCATGTGTAGTATAGATTTATAGAATCATAAAATCATAGAATCCTTAGTGCAGGAAGGGAACTCTGAAGGCCACCTAGTCCAACTCCCCTGCAGTGAACAGGGACACCACAGCTACATCAGGTTGCCTGGGGCCTGATCCAGCCTCTCCTTGGAAGTCTTCAGGGATGAGGAATCAACACATGGCAACCTGTTCCAGTGCCTCACCACCCTCACTGTAAAAGATATTTACCACTGCTAAACTGTCTGTCCCCTTCTTTCCTGTAGCTCTCCTTTAGATACTGAAAGGCTATCAGATCACCTCACAGCCTTCTCTTCTCCAGGCTGAACAGCCCCAGCTCACTCACCCTGTCCTCATTGGAGAGATGTTCCATTCCACTGATCACCTTTTAACTGAGGCCTGCACATCTGGACACAGTGCTTGAGGTGAGGCTTCACCAGCACAGAGTAAAGGGGCAGGATCACCTCTCTTAACCTGCTGGCCACTATTCTTTTGATGCAGCCCAGGATATGGTTGGCTTTCTGGGTTGTGAGGACAAACTGCTGGGTCATATCCAGCTTTCTACCCACCAGTACCTATAGGTCTTTTTCAGCAGAGCTGTGCTCAGTCTTTTAATCTCCCAGCTTGTACTGATAATGGGGGTTTCCTCAACACAGATGCGAGATCTTGCATTTGGATTTGTTGAACCTCATAAGGTTCACCTGGGCCCACTACTCAAGCCTGTCTCAGTCCCTATGGATGACATTCCATCCCTCTGGTGTGTTGGCAGCACTCCACACCTTGGTGTCATCAGCAAATTTGCTGAGGGTGCACTCCACACCACTGTCAGTGTCAGTGTCATTGTCTGGATGTCATACACCTAGATATCAAGCCATTGACCAGCACTCTCTGGACTTGATCCTGCAGCCAGTTCTTTGTCCATTGAACAGTCCACCCCAAAAAATCCATATCTTTCCAATTTGGAGAGAAGGATGTTGTGGGGTACCATGTCAGAGGCCTCACTGAAGTCCAGATAGATGGCATCAGTGGTTCTTCCCTTGTCCATTGATGCTGTGACACCATCTTAGAAGGCCACTAGGTTGGTCAAGCAAGATTTGCTCTTGTTGAAACCATTCTAGTTCTCTTGTACCTCCTCCCTGCCTTTCAAGTGCCATAGCATAGCTTCCAGAAGGCTCTGCTCTGTGATCTTCCCTGGCACAGAGTAGGCACCTGTAGTACTGACAGGTAGGCAGCTTCCATGGTCTTTCTTTTTACCCTTTTTAACAGTGGGTGATTTTTAACAATATCATTGAGAATGGCTTGACAACTACATCAGCTAATTCCCTCAGGACTCCAGGCTGCATCTCATTGGGATTCATAGACTTGTGGTTGTTCAGGTTCCTCAGGTGGTCAAGAATCCCATCTTCACTTGCAGTGGGAAGGACATCGCTTCCCCTATCCCCTCCTACCAAAACAAATGTTTGAGGGCTGTGTTGTGAGCAATTATCAGAGGAGATCAAGAAAAAAGTCTTTAAGTATCTCAGCCTTTTCCTTGTCTGTTGTTACCAGTTTGCATGTGTCACTCACTAGGGGGGAGCGTTAGGTGGGGCTCAAGCTGTGCAAATTCATACCAGTAACATAATTATCCTTATTAAATATATATATATGTATATATGTATATATAATATAATTATTGACTATGATAGCTTACAGAGAATTCTGACTGTTCATCAAAGGCGACATTAAAGCCTGAATTATTGGTTTCTTTAGTTAAATCTATCCATTCGGAATGCAAATCCTAGTAGGTCACATTTGATATTTCTTCTGGCATTGTAATCTATGATTTATCATTGCTTCAGCAGAATTTAGAAACCCAGACTATACACTTGGTAAAATGGTGTTGCTGGTTTTGTTTTGTCTGTGTTTTAAGTTACATTAGATTTACATTGTAATCTTTAAAACACAGATTTCTAGTTAGCTCATGCAGAACAACTCATTATATGTATTTCAGGCACTTTCTACAGTGCATGACGCAAGATGGCTTCAGTTTTAAGTACGGATGTGTTAAATGAACATTTGATTTTTAAAGCTTTTAGCAGTTACATAATACTCATAAATCCACAGAGTCAAAATCAGGTCTGTCCATGATATTTTTGTTCATTCGGATAACAGATTTTTATTATTATTATTATTATTTATTTTTTTAAATACTTTTATACTTTTATACTTTTGAAATGTGATTGGTGCTTTGAAGGGAAATTAAAAAAGGCTAGCAAATTGACTGTCAGATTATTAGAAGTGTTTAAGAGTTGTATAGGTTATATCAGTCACACCTGGATTATGTAGAATATTTCAAATAAACTCTCTCTTTTTATAATGATTGTGCCAAGAAACATAATAGCCTAGGTCACAGCCTATGATAAGGAGCACCAAAGGAAAACACGTGATGTTTTTCATATATTCTACAGAACAAGAGTAGACTTTTTTCAAAGCTTTGTAGGAATTCATGCTTTTTCAATTTCCACAAGAAATTGAAAATATATATTTTTTTTCTGTTTTGTTATGCAAATGATTTTTACTGCATATCATTACTGGCTTTCTCTGACTTTCTTGACTGACATTGCACTGAGAAATGCTCTGTGTTTTATCACTGACAAATAACTGTTGCAGTATTGCCTGTGAATGATGTGTGAAACTACAGAATTATAGAATAATGCAGATTGGAAAGTGCCACTGGATCTCAACAAATTCAAGTCCTCATTTACAACAGAATCAGCTTACCTTAAGTTGTTAGGGCCTTGCACAGTTGGGTTTTGAATATCTACAAGGACTGGGATAACACAACTGTCAACGTTTTATGGGCTGGTTCGGCCTGGTTCCATGACAAGTGGGGCAGAGGGATCTGCAGCTCCGTGCCTCTGGAAAAGGGAAACAGGGGACCCCGAATAATTAAAAACATGGCAACGATCTGAGGAGAAACAAACTAATTTACTAAATATGGTATCAGAATGCAAGATAACACACTATAATACAATATAATTAGAATTGAAGCAAATAAATCAAATATAATGAGAAATTGGCTGAAGGTCTCATCGTAATGCTGAGGTGAGAGGTGCAGTTGGGTCAAGCAGCAGGCAGGAGCTGAAAGAAAAAAAAGGACATCAGGTGACCTTGCCGGATGTTATATCTCCTCTCTGAACGCAAAGTCCCCTGGCATATATAGTTCTTCTCTTCCGGGCAGGTACCCAGAACTGCAGCACTAACTCTTTAACTCCCAGTGCACTACATGATATTATGATGTGGAATACCGATAACCAAAAATCGTAAAACCATGATAACAACCTCTCTGGATGACATACTCCAGTTTTGACTATCACCATAATTTTTTTCCCCCCTAGTACTTAATCATAACATTCCTTGTTGTAACTTGTTATCTGTCATCATATTACTGTACACCTTCAAAAATTCTGTTTCTGTTCTACAACCTCTTATTAACAAATTGGAGGCAACAGTGAATCTCCACTAGCAATTCCTTCTTGAAATTGATCAAACACACCTTTCTCACACTTTCTTTTGTGGCAAGTTCTCCAGCTACTTTTGCATTTTGGGGGACCTCAGCTGAATTAATTCCAAAATTTCAACATCTTTCTCCTACAACTTCCAAGATGTAGTGAAAGAAAATAACTATAGCCAAGTAAGAAAAAACAAGTTTTTTCAGACAGTTATCTGTTACATTCACTATGCGGTGATACCATTGAAACTTTATTCTCTCTTCTCATTTCATCAGTCAAAGATCAATCTTTTGTCATGCTCTAGCCTGTGCATTACTGCTCTAAAATGATATTATGGGGACAATTTATATGAATGGATTTCAGGTCATCTCTGGGAAATGGAGGATTATAAAATCTTGTATCCAAAAGTTTGATTTCCTTGTAAAAGATTAAAAGAATTCAAACAAGAAATGTTGTCAAATGTATTAATAGTTTGATTCACATTCATGTGCTAGACTGTGGTTACCACTACTATCAAGTCCTACTGCAAACTATCATACGCCTGGTAGACAGAATCAGGTTTCATTTTAATAATGATACATATTATTTACAAAAATAAATAAATAAATAAATAGATAAAATTGTGCAAAATCTTCCCTACACAATCATAGAATTCATACTATGGGAACATAATGACAAAAGCATTGTTCATATTTTATAGAAGGAATTAAATGAGAGTATACATAGGTTGTTTTGTACCTCCCTTTTGCTCCTGAAAACTGTTAGACGAAAATGTTGTCTAACATTATTGCTATTTTTATATTTAATCAAAACCATATATTTCCCTTCTCTTGCTGTTCTATAAGAGAAATGTATGGATATTTCTGTAATTTGAGTATGTTCTGGTAACTTTTCTGAAACAGAAACTTTCTTTTGCAATAGAAATCACTTGTTGACCAATGCTTTGTCTATTGGCTGCTGTTGAAACTGCCATACTAAAGATTAAAAAGTTTAACTGCAATGAGATAAAATTTATTATAAAATTGCTCAAAGGCAAGAATGGCAGTAACACCAGTTTTAATGACAAAGAATATTAGCATAGTGAAATCTAAAAAAAAATTAACTGTACATAAATAATAAAAATTGCAATTTGTTAGAACTTGTCGGTTCAGAATATAGTCACAATGTTTACTGAAGTAATGAACTTTAAGGGTCTGGACAAGTTTCTCAAATCTAATGTACAAAATGACATATTCCTTTAATGAAACTGATTCAAAAATCACAGTTATTCCAACTACTTTATACTCCAATGAAATGGTTACTATTTTATATCCATCTGAAAGTATCCATTCTACGGCAGTGTTACCAATGATTTAAAGAGGGTTATACTGCTATAAATTTGATGGATAATGAGGAATAAATGTGTGATTTAACAATACTTTAAAATATGGTATTTCCAAATAAATTATTAGTAAAGATTAGTAAATTATCAGTAAAGAAAAAACAGAGCATGCCATCAATATTCATACTACAGAAAGTAGTACAGACTTCCACAGCAGACACCAGCAGTTTCAAATCCAGGTAAATGCAGTATCCCTTTTGTAATAACATCTGTAGGACTTATAAATATAAATACATTTGCCACTGTAGTACTGGTAAAAGCTACCAAAACCATTAAATTTCCCACTTAAATACTGAATTTCACACAAATGCATGAATTTTTGAGAAAATGAGGGGAAAAAAAAAGAATCTATGTCTTCTAATCTCTATTGTAGATTTAGACATATGTGTGTTTGCATAAGCTGAATTATGGAACTAATCACAATTCAATAGATGAAGGAACAATTCTCTATTAATTCTTGTATTTGTCATATTTTTGCATATGTATAAATAAAGTCCAGGAAAATCTGAATATGAATGCTCCTTCCTTTCTAAAACTTTTTTTTTTTAATTTTTTCTTTTCTTTTTTTGTTTTCTTTTTTTCTTCCCCACCCCCCCCCCCCCCCACCCCCCCCCACCCTGATAGAGGGCATTTATTCTGAAGAATTATTTTCCTCGAGGAAAAGTAAGTTGTGACAGTGAACTCCTTGGGGTTCATATTTTCTTCTTTGCCTTCCTGGCAAATGTTTTCCCAATTTTTTTTTAATAATTATTTTTATTTTTTTTGTTTCTGCTCTTTCTTTTTTCTCTCCTTTTTAAACGATTATTATTACAATTATGGTCATATGTTAACCCTACACTCTTTATCTGACCCAATTCTTCACTACAGAAAAAGATGCCTAGGGAGAAAGGCAGCCTAAAGGTCTACCACTTTTCCCCAGTTACACCCACTTACATGAGACACAAATATATGATGCAAATTAATTTAAATACAGCTTATCCATTTCTTTATGTAGCCCAAAGAAACAATAAACCACTCTGGAATTAAAGCACTGTGAAGGTAGAATGTTATGATCTGGTATTATTTGTGTGTGATGACTGAGATACAAGCTAAAGGACAATACTGGATTAAGCTTAAAGATTGATTTAATCAAATGTCCCTTAGTTCTGGAATGTTGACTTTCCTGAGAAATGGCACCTTCCTATTTATTTCTTATTATTTCCTACATCTTACTCTTTCAGGCAGCATGGAAGTGGCTTTGAGCTTCTAATTTCACTCTACCTTAAAGTGGTACAAGGAACATCTACCTAGAATTTTGTAGATCACAAAGTAAATTACAGCAGGAAAACATCTGATGCAATATAACTACCATTTAGATTTATTTTTTTCTCACATTCCATTTCATATTTTACTTCTTAGTGTTAGCAATGTTCTTTCCATAATTTAAAGACACCTGAATAGTGTTCTTTGAATTTTCCTAATTGAAAAACCCTAAATATTAGAAGTTCAAATAGAATAAGAATGGGTTAATTCCCCCCCATGCTCCCCTTTCTCATCCTCATAAAAAATGCCACAAAGCCTGATACATCTTGTGCTGTTTCTTATTCTCATTACAGTCTTTGTCAGTGAAATGAGACATCAGAGAATTTTAATACCCAGTACAATCTTTGAAAGACAGTAATATACTGCATAACTCTGACCTTTTCAGTGTTCCATAATTTGATTGGCAGGAAGCCATTCCAGTTTTCCTGTTACATTTCTGGCAATCTAAATCTCAAAAGAGAAACTGTATGGCTAGCCAGTCAAAATTCAAGGTATGTCAGACTTAACGAGTGAGACATATTATTATAATTCACAGATTACATAAGACACCAAATGAAATTCTTGCGACTAGGCAATTATTGTTTGATACATGTTGATAAAAGCTCAAAGGAATAAAACAATTCACTTTTATAATGGAGGGGTCAAAAATACATTTCTCCTTTGGATGCTAACATTACTGGGATCAGTAAGAAAAGTATAGTACGCCCAAACAGAGAAAATATATATAATCCAATTGATTAATACTTTCCCAGACTCCTTTAGTGGTCATTTTGATCTGTCTTTCCTCTGGAATATAAAGAAAAAGTAAAAAAAATAAAAAATAAAAATTAAAAAAAATTGTGTGAAAATAAATTTCAAATGAAAGAAATGTGACTGTTATATTCCTAGCAATTATTACAGGAAACAAGGCTAATAAAGTCTAAAGACTTAATATTCTCTGACAGCACATCAAAGTTGGTATCCAGAACTTAAAAGAATGAAATAAGGATACAAAACTAGATGTCCAAAAGCTTCATATATGAGTCTGAGTTAATCACTGCAGTGTCTCTTTGTAGTCAAGGTAACGTTTAGTTCAGCTCATCTTTAGACAGACATTTTGTCTCCATTTAAACTATGATAACCAGTATCCAAATCACAGGAAATGTTTATTTTCCTGTTCTGTCTTCTCCTCATTTCTGTTCCTTCCTTCATGTACATTATTTTTATAATTATCACTGTTCTGAGTCAGAAAATCAGGAAAAAATTATGCTTTTTTTTTTTTTTTCTTAATTAACAAGGGGTACAGTACTGAGACTGAAATTCTATGATATAACGGGTGTCTAAAAGCTATTAGATTTACATTTATTATTTGCCTAAAAAAAAAAAATATTTTTCCATTGTTCTATAATTGAATGATATAGGCCATTTTCTCTCTTTTACCTCTGTTACAGTTACAGAGGAAGTGTTTATTAGGTTGCCGGTTTCATGTACTTGTTAGCTTTCACTTACATACAGCATGGTTACTTTCATTTAGAAGTTTATTGTATTTTTTTCTATGCTATTTATTTACTTCCTTCCCAAAAGTAAAAAAAATCATCTTTTTTATAAGTTTCTAGAGAGAAATGCCTGAAAGATCAGTCTGCTGTAGAATACAATAAAATAACCTGAAAAATCTCCTACAGTGAAGCTGTAGTTATAGGTATGTCATCATACATCTTCTTGTCAGAACATCTGCACTCTTCACTGATAGAAAGACTTCTTCATTACTTGAGAGCCTTTTAGTCACTGAAGCCACTGGAATTCATTCTCTCATGAAAAGAAAACACTCAGTTTGGTATATTGATGCTATGCTGGTTCCAGGAGGATATCTCATCTCGAATAAAATAAAATAAAATAAAATAAAATAAAATACAATAAAATAAAAAAGATTATGACACTGGTTGAGGAACAAGAACAAAATTATCTATTTTTGGTTATTTTCTACTGATGGAATTAAACAGTGAATATAGTAATGATTTTTTTAAAAAGAGAGTAGTTATTGGAAGTATAAAGAAATTAGAAAAAAAAATCTATAGTCTGACAGTAAGCTTCTAAGAATTCTTCTAAAACTTCTTCTAAAACCTTTTAAAAGGTTTAAAATTCTTCTAAAACTTCTTCCAAGACTTCTTCTAAAACCTTTTAAAATCTGAGATATTTTGTAGGATAAAAAGCCCTTGATATGAGAGCTGCTCCGAAAGTAATACTTTCTATTTTCTTATGTTGTTCCACAGTGTTAAAGTTGATGTCAGTGCTATGGCAGCAGAGATTGAAATTGTCCACCAATATCCCATTAGATTTTGTTGTCATTTGACACATGGCAGCAGAGAGGCAGTCTGACAAAATGGCATCTTGACATGGAAATGCATATGAAGCAAAAGCATGTCAATGAATTCCACCATGTGGAAAAAAATCACACCTGTTGATTTTCACTGGTGGTTATGGAGATGAAACAGTGGATGTTAGCAAAGTGATGTGTTGAGTGATGCATTTCAGCAGTGATGACTTCAGTGTGAAAGAAAACCATGTTCTGGATGGCCATGAAATTTCTTGTTAGCGTGGAATGCAGGCTCTTATTCATTATTGGTGAAAATATGTCACTGATGATCATGTCTATGTTGAAAAATAGATTGTTGTAGTAGAGAGTTTGCTGTCAAATAGTGCTGATATATAGTACTTGTATCTTAGTTTCCATGGAAATAAATAGGAATCATTACTTTTGGAGCAACCTATGAAGTTGCAGATTCTATACGGATAACAATAAATGTCAAATCTACAGTCAATTTGAAAAGGAAAAGGAAAAAAAAATAGATTTTTTTAGGGAAAAATTAATGCAGTGATTAAATCCTCAAATTACAGCATTTAGGAAAATGGATATGCATATATATTTCATGTCACCTCTGAGTATTTTAAGTTTATACATCCCATGGGTTCATTTAGGAATAAGAAAGCCCATAAAATTTAGACATTTTTGTGTCTTACCAAGGATATTACAGAATGTGCAATGAAGGATGATGAACCAAACCAAATTTAACCAAAGAAAGATGAAGAAGGACAGCGGTACTACGTTTAAGAAACATCAAGCAGAGCACACTTTAAAGCATTTGTAGCTGTGAAGGAGTGTCTCCTGTTGAGATTCTCTAACAAACACAGAATTTTTTTCAAATTCCACAGTTAATGGAAAAAAAAATAATTGTATGGTATGTAGTTATACTAGCATTTTACAGTTATTGAGATAATATACCCAGTTTTAAAATATTTAGGTTACTTTATACTGTTTCTCATGTCAGTTTTGATAACATTAAACTACTTTTGATGTTGTAACTTAATGGAAGAAAGAGAAGAATACTAACCAAATAAGAGACAGGGAGAGAAAAAAACAACAACAATGGATCAAGAGTTGAATCTGATACCTTAATGTTCAGAAAATCGGGGGGGGGAGAGGGTGTCTCACTCCAATTTATAGGAGGGAGAGGAGGTTCTTTGTTATATGTATACCTGGCGTGAGATAAAGAAACAACGGTTCAAATGTTGGTCTGACCAGTTTATTACAAATCTTAATCAAGGAGATGGGGAAGGGGAGGACAAACATTATTATGATGTAGGGTGATGGGAAAGGGAAGGCAGGCGATAGTGAAGATAGGAAACAGAAACAAGGAGTCTTTGTAGGCAGCAAGAGGGAGACAGTCACCACGGATCCAGCATGGTTTCTAGTTCAGTCACTGATCTTCAGTAGTGGTGGGTCATCAGGCATTGTTGTTCCGTTGATAAGGACGGTGACCATGGCGACAATTTCCAATGGTAGTACAATCTTATTTATAAGTCCAAAGTGGTCGAGTCAGCTTTCTTTGGAGTGACAGCTCAAATCCAAAGTGGTTGAGTCACATCCCCTTGGAGTGGCAGCTTCTGGATCTGGGATCTCAGCAGAAATTCCTTTGTTCCCATCTTCTGGGCCTTGCCAGCAGATAAGACGGAGCAGGGATGCCCACCTGTGTCCTGTTTTTCACAGGACACGATGGTATCATTCCCCAATTTTCCCATACCAAGCTGGAGCTATTTAGTCACAGGCCAGATCTTCCACCAGTAAACACTCCTGAGCACTCTCTTCCAGAGGCAAACAGCTCTGAAGGAAGGTGCTTTCAAATGTCCACAAAGTGATGTTGATTGTGACACGGTAGCACCCATCACTTGCCTCCTCCATAAATCAGTGAGAGTCTTATCACAAGAAATACCTCAGGAAGCAAGCTTTGAGCCAGAAAATGAAGGGTTCTCACAGGGGGGAAAGGAAAATAGTTTTTGAACTGCTTTTAATTTTTCTCAAGACTGTAATGAACCTGGCAATGAATTTAGAAGGAATCAGATTGGACCCTAAATCAAGTAACTGACTTTTTCTAAATACACTGGCATTTTTAAACTCTGTAGACCCTAACAGGCTACCAAACTGGGGCTGTCAAATTGCTGCAGCTCCATGTTTTGAAAAACTCAAAACTTACTATCCTCTGGGGATTTGACCTACTGTTTTGAAATTCCACAGCTGCAGAATTAGAGATGATGGAAAAAATAAACAGGAAAACCTAAATCACTCTTGGTTTCTATTATGTCACAGAGCAATTGCTTTGAAAATCCCAGCTACAGTGAGACAAACAAACTTTTCAAGGAATCCCAGTGGAGTGCTCTCCCTAGCAACAACAGCAGTGTAAAATGAGCTTCTGCATCCTCTTGTTCATATATCTATCCCTTGCTTAGAAATATGCAAGTGTTACAGTGATATTAATTTTTGAGACAACTGGTCTCTCAGTTGGTAAAGATGAAAATGAAAAAAGAAGTAAGGTAATACTATGTTTTCTAATAAACCAGACTTTGAACACAAGTTTATGTTTCTCTGTAGACTGGGATCATCTCTGTTTTTTTAAAAACTTTATCATAGTAGCTTATGTTTTTATGATTTTTTATGAACCTTAAATGTTAGGAAACTGATGTCTTTTGTTATGATTATTCAGGGGCAATTTTGGAGCAAGCTTCTGATCAACTGAGGCTTTTTACACTTATTTTCTTTAATACTGGTATTCTGCAATTTATTTGGTTCCTCTTAGTTCTTATAAGAAAAATAATAATAATTCTTATATCTGGATGTCATTCAAGATTTTATATTGAGCAAGTTTTTTGATCTTTAAAATACCATTTCATCTTCTATGTCTCTGATCTGTTGTAATCTATCCCAAAGTGTTTTCTGTTTCTACTATTACATCTTTTTGTTATGCTTTGATTTGAACTATGAACAACATTCAAACAACAGTGTGAATTTACAGACTGTCATAACCGTATTAGACATATTTTCTGTTTTGTTCCCATTTACTTCCCTAGTATTTCCTAGCAATCCTAGCAATCTTCTGATTTTTGTTGTTGTTATTATTTAATTTTATTTTGAGTGGGGAATAAAGATCTTTGGTTCTTTTTAATTTTATTATTTTTTTTTCCATGTCCGCAGACTTTTTATCCTTTCTGAGGATAAAAAGTGAACTTAATCTCATTCTGAGCTTATTCTGAGCTTATTCTCACATCATAACGCTCTGATCTTAGTAGCGTCTGCTGTGTGCACTTGGATGAACTCAGCTGTTGTTTCTTCATGGTGCTTTTTAATGGCTTTCAATGGCTGCATAGCCATCCTGTATCCAAAGGTAGAATCATTTCATTTCAAAGAATGCTGTTTGGATCTACTTTCCCAAATATTTCTGTCCTTGTTTGTAACTAGAAAATACTATCAGCTCTATTTTTTTCTAAATGCTACTCTTCACAATCCTTAAAAAGCAGCATAGTATGATTGCCTTGTAGACTAATACATTGGATTAGGGTACTTCAGGATCAGTGACTCACCTATGTATTTCATTATTTTATTAAAGATTAGATCCTGTTTTTCAGTGATTCCTGTTGTGCACTTTTTAGTGTGTGTGTTACTTGTTTTTTTGAACACTCTCAGACTTCTGATTTTGTAAAGTAAATTGCTGGCTTCATTTCAGATTCTGGTCTAGTTATGTTTGCAATGCCTTTCTGGCTTTCAATACCAGAGTGTTTTTCAGAGTCAAAAGATATCTCAAGAAGGAAGCAGTAGGTCTTTTTAACTTCAGTCAAATGTTTTCTGAAAAGCTGCTTCATACAATTGCTTCTCCATAACATTGTTATGAATAGCCTCTTCTTAAACTTATTTAAAAAGTTCACAGTCTGTTGTAATCAACTTGCTTGTACTGCCCTTCAAATCCTAGTTTAAGTTGTATTAGTAGAAAAAAAAACCAAACACAAAACCAAACAAAAAACCCTAAAAACTTACAAGCTCTGCTCATACTCACAGCCCTTAGTACGTAGCAATACTTGCCAAAAGACACATGAAACACTGCCAGACTTTTTCAATGACAACAATACTTTGCATGTAAAAATAAATGCAGTAAGCAATTGAATATGCTAAATCATGTAGTATATTCTCAACAACTAGTAAAGATTAGCGATTCTTTTTCATTGCTTTGTTGAATGATTTTGTATGAATTAGTCAGGACACTTTCCCTCACTACTAGATTTCAAGGCTTTCCTATAGTAGTTGCATAAGGGACACTGAAGTCTGATTTTTGAGGTTACTCAATACCTTTTTATTATTAAAAAAAAAAAAAAAAAATCATTTTGGATACATCATTAAGCATGTGGATATTTTATATTTTGCTGCATTTCTTTCTAATCTCTCTAATGTGTCATCTTTCCTTTGCCATTCTGAAGACAGCTTCAAATTATGTGTGGTCATATCTATTTATTGCACTGCTTTGTTGCTCAGCAACTGTAACTCAGAGTTAAACATTCTTGTGTATGTTTCATACTGGACATCTTATATTTGCTCATTGTCTTCAAAAGTAGAATCATTAGGAGGCAGAAAATATTTTTCCTCCATTAGGCTGAAATTAATATTGCTATTTTGCAGCATTGCTTGGATTAGAGGTATAACTGAATCAACCTCTAGTCCGATAGCCTAGTTGCAAATATGGCATTTGAGTGGTCCTAACAACATGCTTTCATTAAGAATCTCTGCGTATACTGTATATAGACTAATCTCTCTTCACCACTGGAGCTCTTAATTTATTCAGATAATAAATAGCTGGACTGCAGATGATTTAGTGCCAGTGGACACACATAACGCTGAAGTCACTTAATATCTTCTTTGCTTTAGCCCTTACCAATAAGACCTCAAAGGCTCCTGTGCTTATCAAAAGGGCTCAAGATTGAGAATTACCATTAGTGAATGAGACAGGGATTATGTGAGAGCTCAATTCATACAAGCAGCTGAGACTTACTTAACATCCAGTTGTGTTGGGATATATGTCTACTCTTGTCTTTAACAGGTCATGGAGACAGAGGGACAATTCTCAGTGAGGGCTCAGCAAACAGTACAGCTATCTTTCAGATATGCCAAAACAGTAATCTAGGAAATGATAGGCCAGTCATAGTCAATTTGCTCACTATGAAAATCATGGAGCAAATCCTCTTGGAACCAATTTATGACCATAAAACAAAGAGAATTGGGAATGCTAACATGGACTTCTAATGACTGAATTATGTTTGACCAATTTGATTGCCTCTTATGATAAAATAATCAAGTCAACAGATTGAACGAGAACATTGGATCTCATAGAATCATAGAATCATAGAATCATAGAGTCATAGAATCATAGAATGGCTTGGGTTGGAAGGGACCTCAAGGATCATCAAGCTCCAACCACTCCGCTGCAGGCAGGGCCGCCAACCTCCACATTTAATACCAGGCCAGGTTGCCCCAGGCCCCATCCAACCTGGCCTTGAACACCTCCAGGGATGGGGCATCCACAACCTCTCTGGGCAGCCTGTTCCAACACCTCACCACTCTTACAGTATAGAACTTCCCCCTGACATCCAACCTAAATCTTCCCTCCTTCAACTTAAATCCATTTCCCTTTGTCTTGCTATTATCTACCCTTGTAAAGAGCTGACTTCCCTCCTGTTTGTAGACTCCCCTTTAGGTGCTGGAAGTCACCCTGCAGCCTTGTCTTCTCCAGGCTGAACAAGCTCAGCTCCCTCAGCCTGTCTTTGTAGGGGAGGTGCTCCAGCCCTCTGATCATCTTTGCTGCCCTCCTCTGGACCCTCTCTAGCAGCTCCACATCTTTCTTGAACTGGAGTGAGGTCCCTCCTTCATCCACTAAGGATTTCTACATTGCCTTGTGGAATATGCTTGAGTCCATGTCAAGACATTTTTGTCCAGATGGGTAAATAACTAGCTGCATGTTCAGATACAGAATGTAATGACTGTTGATTCATTTTCTATCTCAAGGTGGGTAACAGGTAGAAAAACAAAAGTGTCTATCCTGGATCCTGTCCCATCTGACATCCTTATCAATGACGAAGAGACTGGGTATTGCACTTTGATCAAGTCTGCAAGTCTAATATTTTGTATTCCAGAAAAAGTTAACAACAGTCTTGTATATAAAGTTATAGAATTGCTATATAACTTAAAATATCTAGCCCAAAGCGTTTAATCTTTGTGGTCCCCTCTCATGCATAGACAGAAAATTTTTCTGAAGTATTACTTAAATAAAAGGGAATAGCAAAAAAGTTTCTAAAATGTACAACACAATTAAAACCAGACAACTCCTGCATAATTTAAGCTAGAAGACAAGATGTTTCCATGTTCCAGCCACAGCTTGGCTCTGACTGACTTTGGACAACTTTGCTGACTTTCTCTGCTTGTTCCTTATTCAGCTCAGCTGCACAGTTGTGTATAAAGCAAGTCACAGTGACAGCCAGCTGCTGTGCCTAACCCATACTCTCTGGGGAAATAAATTGAAAAGGAATAAGGAGAGATCAGAACACACTTAACCACCTACCATTTCAAAACAGTCAATTGCAAGTAGGAAAAAGGATCTAAATAATGTGCACAGTCTGAAAGTCATTAGTGGACATCACTGAGATTTTTCTTGTTCAACAGATTTATTTTTAATCGTAAGGAAAACCACTGTTACTGGCATTTTCTTGTGAGGTGAGAAAGTACCATTCAGTACCTGGCACTTGGATTCTACTCTACACATCCTGTTTTCTGCTTATGATAATAATCAGTTTTTATTTAAAATTGTGTCAAGGGCAGCATTAAATACTTGCAAGTGTTTGGCAGCCTGTGTGCTGTCAATGAGCTATGAGCAGTAAAAGTCTATAGTAATGTAAAATCTTGCTAAAGTTCCCACTATATCCCTAATTGGAATGGATTTAACCACCATGAGGGAGAAGAGGTTCAGCGTTCCATCACTAGGCAATGTCAGTATTCAGGCATGCTAGCACAACAGTGTGGAGTGCTTACCACTGCTTATAACCTTTCTACAGTAGACACCATTTCATCTCTGATAATTTATTCATCATTGGATTGGCCATCAGAACAGTGACAATGTGCATGTTCGCAAAAGGTATTGATGCTGCCTATTCTGGGCTTTTTGCAGAATGAGGATGAAGCGTAGCTTGGTGCTGGACATTTTGTAAATACATATGACTTCTAGCAATTAAATCCATTTGGAGTTAGGTGCCTTAAAGTTAAGTAACTGAATTAATTGTTAAACGACTATACAGTGTGCTTTTCTATTTCTCCAAGAGAGGTAAGAAAAAAAAAATCCAAAATCAATACATCTGTTTTCTTGTGCTTTACCTTGTGTTCATTTCAGTCTGTAATGAGTCTTCTGAAGAACAGCTATAAAGCCTTCATGAAAGAAAAGCTGTAGGGGGTCTCTATTATACTGTTCCTTGCAAATGCCCTCAAGATTCTCTTAGTCTTTACAGAATCACAGAATCACAGAATTGTAGGGGTTGGAAGGGACCTCCAGAGATCATCGAGTCCAACCCCCATGCCAAAGCAGGTTCCCTACACCAGGTCACACAGGTAGGCGTCCAGGCGGGTCTTGAATATCTCCAGAGAAGGAGACTCCACAACCCCCCTGGGCAGCCTGTTCCAGTGCTCCGTCACCCTCACCGTAAAGAAGTTCTTGCGCACATTCATGCGGAACTTCCTATGCCCTAGCTTCATCCCATTTCCCCTTGTCCTGTCCCCACGCACTACTGAAAAGAGTCCAGCTTCACCACTATGGCCCCCACACCTCAGGTATTTATAAACCTGGATCAAATCCCCTCTCAGCCTTCTTTTCTCAAGGCTAAACAGACCCAGTTCACTTAGTCGTTCCTCATAGGGGAGATGCTCCAGGCCCTTCACCATCTTTGTGGCCCTCCGCTGGACTCTTTCCCAGAGATCCCTGTCTTTTTTATACTGGGGAGCCCAGAACTGGACACAGTACTCCAGATGAAGCCTTACCAGGGCAGAGGAGAGGGGGAGGATCACCTCCCTTGACCTGCTGGCAACGCTCTTTTTTATACACCCCAGTATGCCATTGGCCCTTTTGGCCACGAGGGCACACTGCTGGCTCATGGCCAACCTGTCATCCACCAGGACGCCCAGGTCCCTCTCTGCAGAGCTCCTCTCCAGCAGGTTATCCCCCAGCCTGTACTGGTGCATGCAATTATTCCTCCCTAGGTGCAAGACTCTACACTTGCTTTTGTTAAACATCATCCTGTTTCTTACTGCCCAGCTCTCCAGCCTGTCCAGGTCTTGCTGAATGGCAGCACAGCCTTCAGGTGTGTCAGCCAGTCCACCCAACTTCGTATCATCAGCAAACTTGCTGAGGGTGGCCACTATCCCCTCATCAAGGTCATTGATGAAGATGTTGAACAAGACCGGACCCAGAACCAACCCCTGGGGGACGCCACTAGTTACAGGCCTCCATCCAGACACTGCACCGCCAACGACGACCCTCTGCGCTCTGCCAGTCAGCCAGTTTTCAACCCACCTCACTGTTCACTCATCTATCCCTTACTTCCTCAGCTTTGTTATAAGGAGGTCATGGGGGACAGTATCAAAAGCCTTACTGAAATCAAGGTAGACTATGTCTACCGCTCTCCCCCCATCCACCCAGCCAGTGACAACTTCATAGAAGGCCACCAGGTTGGTCGAGCACGACCTCCCCTTGATGAACCCATGCTGGGTACTCCTGATAACCTCCTTTTCTCCCAATTGTCTGGAGATGGCATCCAGCACAAGCTGTTCCATCACCTTCCCTGGGACAGAGGTGAGGCTGACCGGCCTATAATTACCTGGGTCCTCCTTCTTGCCCTTTTTGAAGACTGGAGTGACATTGGCTGTCCTCCAGTCATCAGGCACCTCTCCAGTTCTCCAAGACCTCTGAAAGATTACAGAGAGCGGCTCAGCAATGACCTCCGCCAGCTCTCTCAGCACCCGTGGATGCACCCCATCAGGTCCCATGGATTTATGGACCTTAGTGTTTCCTAGGCACTCACGGACCACCTCTTCCCTGACTAAAGGGAGGTCTCCCATTCCCCAGGCTCTCTCATTAACCTCCAAGGTTTGGGATTCCTGAGGGAGAGCCTTTTCACTAAATACAGAAGCAAAGAAGGCATTCAGTATTTCTGCCTTCTCAGCATCCCCTGTTACCAGAACACCCCCCTCACTTAATATGGGGCCCACATTCTCCCTGACCTTCCTTTTGCTGTTAACGTACTTA
The DNA here is from genome assembly GCA_030625065.1 of Alectoris magna. Taxonomy (NCBI): domain Eukaryota; kingdom Metazoa; phylum Chordata; class Aves; order Galliformes; family Phasianidae; genus Alectoris; species Alectoris magna. Next base: position 15,838,149 of record CM060561.1, read on the forward strand.
AAAAAAAGCCTTTTTTATTATCCTTTATCCTTTAGATTAGTCATAACTTAAAGGACAACTATACTTTAGCTTGGTACCTAGATTAATCCTTAGTTTGTTTTCACCGCCACTGGTGCTAGCTGTGCAATTCTGGAATTGTGTCACAACCAAAAAAATGCTTCATTTCTAAGTGCTTTTTTGGAGTAAGCGAAGCTAAGTAGCACTCTGATCCTTTATCTCAACATGCTGCCTAGAACTAAATATAACACTGAAGTTTGCTGCAGAATTATTTTTTTTTTTCACAGTTAAGACAGTAGAGGACAATGTACTACGTTGGGGTTTCTTGCCAGAGACTGATGATTTAAATGTGGTCATGCCAAGACACTTTAAAAAACTACAGCATGTTGTAACTGCTATTGTTATATGTTCATTTCATAACAGTATTTTACAACTGGCAAACACTAACGTACAGAAATGGTCTCTGCACCTTAAAGATGCACTTGAAAATACAGTATATCACAAGTATTGTCATTTTAGAATTATCTATAAATCTTTTCTTAACATACTCTGTTAATGTAACACCAGCATGAAGTGAATACAGAACCCTTTGCATTCTAAAGTGTAATTGTGATTCCCCTTTGGAAGAAACAAATGTTCAGGTTTTTTTAATATGCTGCATGGTATAGAATTGATAAATTGAAAATTAAGACTGTCAACGGTGTATTTTACAAGTGGACACATATGCATTTTAAATTTAGAAGCTGTAATGAATTTTTTGTATGGATTCTTCTGGGAGGGAAAAGACCTGAGCTGAGTGGTTCAGATTTGAGTTCAATTAACTTGTTTAGGAGGATGGGCAAGAAAGAGAATCTTGTGGAGGGAGAGAATCACTCTGTTCACTAAAGGTTTAGAATGTATCCCTAGAAGTACTGACAGAATAAATAAATAAATAAATAAATAAATAAATAAATAAATGTATATGTATTGTCTCTCAGTTTAAGCAACTAAAATAATCCATAAATATCCAAACAGTACAAATTTCCAGCTTGATAGTAATTTTGCATGTTTGAGGACAGGGAATGACATTTGCCTGCCTGAAAGGAGCTACACAAAGTTTATGCAGAACCTAAAATCTGTCATGAATTCTGTTCTGAATGCTCATGTCTGATTAAGGTGATATTTTTATTTTATAGTTTTAAATTTTCACCTTGAAAACTGCAGGTATTTTCCAGAAATACTGCTTACTCCTCTCATCATTTATTTTTATTTTATTTTATTTTTTTCATATTGGAAACACTTCTTTTTATATGTCTCACTTTACTGGTGATCTCAGTCTTACTAAACATAACTGACTAAAATGACTAAATCAGCATTTAAATCACTTCAGCTATGCTAATTTAAAACTGATTGGATGACACTGATTTTGATAAGATAGTTATATGAATGAACAGCAAAAGATTTAACTTATATATAAACTAATAATTATAATAAAATTCAAACAATATTTACAGAGACAGTTGCAACTAGGTAAATATTCTTGGTATAAAACACAAATGACCAACTACTTTATAAGAAAAAAACATTGTTAGCTTTTTTTTTTTTTCTGATCCATTTGAAAATGTAAATTATATTGTCATTCATTTCATTATATTCAGTTTTTAACCACTAAAAATATTTATCAAATATTTTCCTTGATGACAACTGTCATGTTCTACTGAAGCAGCATTCTGGTTCCCTTATTCATGACAAGTAGGTATATTTTCATTCATAGTCTATTTGCATTGAACTGGGCACCTTTATGAGTAAGACACTATTTAGTTGAAGGATGCCAGAGCATATCTCCAAGTCTTGTTGCTAGTGTAATTGGGTGTTCTATCAACTTTAGCAGAAAACACCTTCAGAGGGATGCTAAATGGTCGTGAAATTTTCATTATAAACTGTTTTAGTTATCTAAATAGATAACTAAACCTCAGCAGAGTGTTACTCTGAGAATGGGAAATTAATAGGTAACAAACAAATAGCTAGAGAAATGAAACAAAAAACAACCACCTACACAGGAGAATATTATTAGGCCTGGAATCATGAATAACTAGTGTCTGTCTTTTAAGTCAACCTTTCATTCAACCTATAAATGATTAATAGAGATTGCTAGGGAGATCAGGAGATTTGAAATTGTTAACAAAATGAACAGAAAATGTAACAGATAAAATGGATGGATAAGTAGACATGATTTCATAGCTGTATTATGTGGAGGTACATTTTGTTGGGATTCTTTTTGAAAAATAAATCCAAAACATGATGACTATTTTTTTTTTTTTTAATCAATATGATTAACATTAAATTCTGAATCTTATTTCCAGTTTTATATAGATCACAGGTCAGTAATTATTCCAGTAAAATTACTGAGGTTACAGTGTTATCAATCAGACCAAGCCAAAATTAAGCTCAAAATTAGTCTAAGTATAGTAAATGCTCAAGATAATAGTAGTTTCCCTTTTTTATACTTAATGCAGTTAATGTTACAGAGTTTTCATTCTCATGTTCATTTCTGTTATGCACTGAAGGAGATTTTCTCTTAATAAATACAAGTATCTTTTTGAAATGGCTTTGGCAAGAATAAAATCAAGTAGTTCCTGGAAACAACAACAAATCTAAACAAAACAAAACAATGTTTTTCCTCAGCTGTCTTTAAAATGCAGGAAAAAAAAAATGTATTTAGTTTTCAGAAATATTTAAGATGCAAGAATAATGCTGACTGCTGTGTAAGGGATACAATTAAATAGGAATGTTAAAAGAACACTGAAAACAATGAAAGATTTGTAACTTGAATGAGCGTAAGAGGGTCACCATGGAAAGAAAAATATAGGGAACAATGTCAATGGGAAATTATCTGCAGCAAGATATTCTGTGGCAAGGATCTGGACTGCTCACCTATCCAACTCTTTTTGGAGTATAATATGCAGGAGAAAGAAGGAAAATCTGGAAACAAAATGATCTTTGCAAGCATCTGCAAGAAAAATGCTCACGATTACCTTTTAACAATTTTAATTGCCCAAACTACAAAGAAGTCCAGTCTTCGTATGTAATAGATGAATACATTACAGTGCATCTGGGAATCAATTCATTATGTTCACAGAAGCATCATCTTATTTCCCATAGTGACTTTATTTTTTCGATCTGCTCTCCTTTTGGGTCTCACCTGCTCTCCTATATGTTGCAATCATTGTGTGTTACATACCGAAGTGTACAGATCAATATTAAATGTTTTTTTAAAATGCAGTATCTTTTATGTCTGTGTGCATCTTAGCAGTACTGACAAAAGAAAAATATAACAGGAGAAATAACAAAGACATAACAAGAAATGAAAAAAAAAACAAACAAACACCAATGAGTAAATTTGGAAAGAGGTCTACAGATTCAAAATTTAAAACAGAAACAATTGAAACTGTTATCTGGGTGTTAGATTCTCATAAGGTTTTTATTGGTTTGATGAAAATATGATCCCTCAGTCCTTTGCAGATTTAGCTATATTTTAATGGACAGTTATGGCACTGTTTCTTTTTCTGTAGCTTACTTTAATTTTGACAATCTTTGAACACTTGGGTATGTAACCAATATAACATCTATAATAAGATGCAAATGGAATAGTATTGACTAAATAAACATGTAACTTGATATCATACCAGTTTATCATACTAAAAATGTTATACCATTGATAAATTTTACCTACCGCCTTTAAAAACTCACACAATTTGTGATGGAGATTTATGCTAACTGTTCATCCATTAAGAACAGTTTATTCATGTTTCTTTTTTATTGAACACATTCCTCAGTCTACTTTGCAAAAATATGAAAAATTCGTAGGATGGAGAACTTCAACAAAAAACAATACCGTGTTCAACTTGCAGGTGCAGCATGTAGAAATAATCATTATGGTGAAGAGCAATTTCACACTCTTTTTTTGAGGCAAACACCTCAACAGAGTTCACAATTGCTCAAAGCTCGCAGTTTTCATCTCATGTCCTGACTTCAATTCCCAGAGCTGTGAGAGCTTTATATGGCTATCTTTCTGAGCTCACATGGAATTTCCAGCTTTTATTTCAACACATTTAAGATGAGTCTTTTCAGGATTTTGACTCTGCTTTCAGTTTCTTTAATATACATTTTCAGCATCCTATGGCTTAAAGGAGCTACAAAATATGAAATAAAGCTGCTTATGGCATCAATGTAAATCAGCCTGTAAGCGTAAGTATTGGAATTTATAGCCTTTCAATCCCATTTTAACATATTGGTTCATTTATTTCTGTGCACACCTATTTTTATAACCTGAGATGATATATATATGCACATACTGGTATTTCTGAGGCTTATTTAGAGTTTCTGAAGCTTATTATCAATAGGATTTATAGCAAAATATCTCTGCTGCTTCCTGTTAAAGACAGTACTTAAATTATCTATGTTCAACACTGGAAACAGTAGAAAAGATTTCCTAAAGAATAATTTCATCACTATCTAAGCTTAGAAATAATTCCTTTTATGTTAAATATAAATATATACATATATATATATATTTTTTTTTTACCAAAACTTTGCCACTGAATCTAAGCTTCAAATTTCATAATATTTACACTAGGAAACTGTTAAAAAGAAATACATTGCTCTGATTTGTTGTTTAGCACAAACAACAATCAATCTATCTGACTTTCCTGAAGGACAAATGGAGCAAAGGAGATCAGTGCATAGGAATGAGTCAGAAATGAGGGCTAATCGTGGCATCTCTGATACAAAAAGCTTATCCTTTTGTTGTTTTTTTTTTTTCCTGATCTCCTACCACCATCTTCCTCAGTCTTCTAGTACTGAATAATCTTGTGGCAAAACTTACAGAATTTAAGTGATAACTGTAGTTTAGTAAGGTATCAGGGCTGTGCCTGTGTGCAACCAGTTATGATCTAGGAGCAACTTGTCTTTCTACATAGAATATATGATTGAACTGTCCTGAAACAAAGGATTGTTTCAGGAAGGTGAGAAAATCTCACCTTCAATCATGAGATTCAGATACCTCAAAAAATATCTCCAAGAAGCTTCTGTTGTATCTGGAACAACAGGCAAGCACTATTTGTGAGTCTGAGTTTTGACTGACCTCCTGGTTGGAGTATCTAGTCATCCCAAAGACTTCAATAAGCAGTTTCTTATGTAAAACAGGGCGGAGGCAGGTCACGAGCGGTGTCCCTTAGGGGTCAGTCTTGGGACCGGTTCTCTTCAACATCTTCATCAATGACATAGACAGTGGCATCAAGTGCACCCTCAGCAAGTTTGTAGATGATATCAAGGTGAGTGGTGCTGTCAATACATTGGAACAAAGGGAAGCCATCCAGAGGGACCTGGACAGGCTGGAGAAGAGGACCCATGTAAACCTAATGAGGTTCAATAAGGCCAAATGCAAGGTGATGCACTTGGGTCGAGGCAACCCCAGGTATTTATGCAAACTGGGGGAAGATCTCCTTGAGAGCAGCCCTGCGGAGAGGGACCTGGGGGTCCTGGTGGACGAGAAGCTGGCAGTGTGTGCTTGCAGCCTGGAAGGCCAACTGTGTTTAAAAAAGACGTGACCAGCAGAGACAGGGAGGTGATTGTCCCTCTCTACTCAGCAATTGTGAGGCCCCATCTGCAGTACTGCATCCAGGCCTGGGGCCCCCAATACATGAAGGACTTGGAGCTCTTGGAGCGGGTCCAGAGGAGGGCCACTAAGATGATCAGAGGGCTGGAGCACCTCTCCTATGAGGAAAGGTTGAGGGAACTGGGTTTGTTTAGCTCACTGTGGCCTTTGGATACTTGAAGGGAATGCATAAACAGGAAGGGGAACATCTATTTATAAGGGTGGATAGTGATAGGGCAAGGTGTAATGTTTTTAAACTGAGATAGGGGAGGTTTACGTTAGATATTAGGAGAAAGTTTTTCACACAGAAGGTGGTGGCACACTGGAACAGGTTGCCCAGGGAGGTCGTGGATGCCCCATCCCTGGAGGCATTCAAGGCCAGGCTGGATGTGGCTCTGGGCAGCCTGGTCTAGTAGTTGGTGGCCCTGTATGTGGCAGGGGGGTGGAAGCTAGATGATCATTATGGTCCTTTTCAACCCAGGCCATTCTGTGATTCTATGATAGGATTCTACGAAAACTCATGAAATTGCACATAAATAAAGTATTTATAAATAATCAATAGAAACAGTTCTTGCAGATGCAGAAATGCTCTCTTTAGACAATCTTGTGTATATAGATGAGATTCTTCAGTGAGATTTTGTATGTTTAACCCAAATCAAGCTGAATGCCACTACAAGGACTCTTGCAGCAGATTCCTGTTACATTCTAGGCTGTGATCAACCATCCTGTTCAGAGATTCAGTTCACTAAGCCAGCATTACCCACTTCAGCAGATCCCATAAATGTAGTTTTTTGGTTGTTTGTTTGTGTTTAACAGACATTCTATCCATAAGTGCAAAAGCTTTCAATTATATTTGTGGAAGACGCAAAAAATAAACTAAAAAAAGAACAGAGATACAGCAATCAAACAAACAGCAGAGACATGGAAATTCTTGTGTGACTTATTTTTTGCAATAACATTTTCCACTTTACTTCCCACCTGTGCTCAACAGAATAACTAGTGTTACAGTAAATGGCAAACAGCTGACAGAAGATGAAAAAAGGGTGAAATTAGGCTCAGCCATCCTTAAAGTATAAGCTTTAAAATCATCTTGAGAAAAAAGAGCCTTCCTTTATTCTTTCTTTCTTTTTTTTTTTTTTTTTTTGAGGGAAGAATTAGTGACCAGCTGTGCACCGAAAATATCAGATTTTTTAATGGTGAACTGCATGAATATGAATAGGTATCTAGAACTATCATATTTATCTAAGTCTATGATGATTCATTTAAAAAGATAACATAAATAAAAATATCCACAGATGTCAAAATAGGTAATTGGCCATTTCTTCTAAGAGCTTTTTCAAACAAAACATAAGTAAAATAACAGGCAGTAGTCCAGGAAAACTATCCATACATTTCTCAAATAAGTTATGATAACTGTTCAAGACCTTGTTACACTTTGATGTGAAGATGAAAACTCACTCTGCAGTCTCGTGCAACAAGGATATTTTTCTTGAAGAAATAGTCTGATAAAATCACTCTGTCACAAAATCATCCACTGGTAAATTCATTGCATCTTCTTCTCATTCTTTCTGTGTTTTTTGTTTGTTTGTTTGTTTCTTTGTTTTGTTTTTTGTTTTCCACTTAGAAAATGCAACTAAGTCTAATGGATTTGAAAGTATGTGGTTAGCTGAAAATATGTCTTTATCTAGTACATGTTGCAGTTTTAGAAATGCAGTCCAATAGCTGTAAAATTTCCCTTTTCCTGTAAAAAATTTTCAGTCTGGACAACTATCCAAAACAAAACTTAGGATGTGTTCTTCTTGCAGTACAGCTGGATTTTGCTGTTGGTATATTCCAGGGAAAATTCTTATAGATCTCTAGTGTTTTTCCTAAAATTTCTGTGTTGAATCTGAAAAGTACTTTCCATTTTATAAGCGTACCTATGGGCAAAGAACCAAAATCTTTTCTAATTTCTTAATGGTTATGCTCATATATGAGAAAGACAGAAACACAAGAAAGACACAGAGCTCTTGGAACAGGTTCAGAGAAGGGCCACTGAGATGATCAGAGGGTTGGAGCACCTCTCCTGTGAAGAAAGGTTGAAGGAACTGGGTTTGTTTAGCTTACAGAAGAGAAGGCTCTGGGGAGACCTCATTGTGGCCTTTGGATACTTGAAGGGAACTCATAAACAGGAAGGGGAACAGCTACTTATAAGGGTAGATAGTGATAGGGCAAGGTGTAATGTTTTTAAACTGAGATAGGGGAGGTTTATGTTAGATATTAGAAGGAATTTTTTCATTCAGAGGGTGGTGACGCACTGGAACAGGTTGCCCAGGGAGGTCGTGGATGCCCCATCCCTGGAGGCATTCAAGGCCAGGCTGGATGTGGCTTTGGGCAGCCTGGTCTAGTGGTTGGCGGCCCTGCGTATGGTGAGGGGGGTGGAAGCTAGATGATCATTATGGTCCTTTTCAACCCAGGCCATTCTATGATTCTGTGATTCTATGATCTTTAAGAAAACTATTCAGACTCAAACTAAATTACTATGATGAGGACAGAATATTTGTTTGCCACCTGTCTTTTCGTAGCTTAATATGCTGATAATAAAACAAATAGGAATTCTTCAGGGATTAAATGTTCTTGAATATACATACAAATATAAAATTATGCTTACATTTAGACTCAAGTAAACTACATGCACCTGAAAAATTTGTCTAGTTTGCTTTCTACGTACCTATGAAAGGGATGATACGTTAGTGAAAGAAGCTTAAGATTACCGCATGTACAGAATTTCTTGTCCAACTTCTGTTGGCATCTATATAATCATCTTCGTGACAGGCTGGTATGCAGCAGCAAAGTGTATTTTCATATTACTACATTAACAGGGCATCTTCCATTTTTGACTCCTCTGTATGTCAGTTACTTCAGTGAACTAACATTTTACTTAACAGATGTAAGTATTTGGTACAATTTTTGAATAATATAATTTCTTTGCCATCTTGTGCCATTCAGGCTGATTTTTTTCCCTCTCATTATTAACCACTATGTGTATGTCAGAGTCAGCATGTTCCTTTCTCTTGAAATCTTTCCTTGTCTACAGTAGTATCTTTGCTTAGACTTCTATTTTCTAAACTAAGTAGGCAAACCTTTCTCTGTAATTCAGGCCTTCAGAACCTGAATCATTTTCTTTACCCTCTGCTGTACCTTTTCAGTCTCAACAATGTACATCTTATTTTGAGAATAATACAATTGCATGTGATAAAAAAATAAAAATAAAAATCAATTTTTAAACCATTATCTGAAGGCAAATGTAAAATGCAGTATTAGCACTGTAGTTTTGCTTTGAACTCAGATATCAGTTGCAGATGGAGTATAATGGGTCAAAGTTTTATACAGGTTACAGGGATTTTCAAGCTAAATTTTGTTTCATAGTCAAGTGAGCCTGACGTTACCATGAGAGTTAGCATATTTAAGATTTACAGTCAATTTCCTAACAGGAAATCAAAGTTCAAATCAAGGGAGTCTGTGCAAAACTGATGAAATTCATCGTCTCTATTTTAAGCACCAGCTGGAACTATATGTCATCATTAATACTAGAATTTAAAGATTCCACATATTTGAAATCCACAGAAAAAAAATTGAATTAGAAAAGTTTGAATTCTAGTGACTTCAGTTACATTGATTCTAGGAGCTAATTTAAGTTTGTGCTTAGTATTAAACACTTCATTGGATTAGAATCAAATGACAACTAGAATAACATAAAATGATGGGACACTAAAAGAGAAGAGAAAAGGAGGGTGCAGGGGAAGATAATGAGATTATCCTAGCACTGCTATTCAGTCTTCACCTCTTCCTAAACATTGTGGTCTTATTGTTTCACTAAAATAATATAATCTGTGTTGTGCTGATAACTAAATCCCATGAGAAAACAGTATAGAGGTTGATCACTGCAGTTTGATCTGTTGAACTGGCTTTATTCTAACACAGACTAATGCAGTTCATTGATAGTTATTTGATAATTGATAATTATTTACATTGACAATTACTATTTGCATTAAATATGAGCTATTCTTTCCCTTTTTCCCCCTCCATTTGAGACAACAGTACCATTAGATGGCAGTCTGTGTAAAGTTGAAAAATTACTTCGTATGACTATTACAACAAAAATATTTAATCAAAACATACTAGAAGAGAAAAGAGAAAATATGTAATCAAATAAAAATGCATTTGTGCTTACTGGAATTTTAAAACTCTGTAATGAGCGTTAAAAATTTTAAGATATTGCATTTGAGAGGAACATTTTACACCACTTTTTTTTCCCTCTTTCGTTTATTTATTTATTGATTTATTTATTTAGATAATGAGAAATAATGAGCATTCCATATGAAGAAAATACACTTCAAAACAAAACAAAACAAAACAAACACACAAAACCCGCCACTAAAAACAGTTTCAGAGTCTGAAAAAAACAAGTTATCTCTTAGGCATGTGTGATCTTCCCATACATATTTTATTTGAAATTAAAAGCCTGAAGAAATTTAAGGAGAGGAAGTCACCATGTAAAACAAAAGCCAGCAAAAATGTTGTAGTCAGTTATTTTATTGAAAAAAATATTCTCCTAGAACTTCTAAGTAAGTCAACATACCTTTTTGTTTGTTTCTGTCTCTTTGCATTTCAGTATACACTGATATATAGTGGAATAATTAAGTATATTCAAAAGGACTTTTTAAAAACATTGTCCTGTGACTCTAAAATTACCCTCAGGTAAAATCGGGAAACCATAAGCCAGTGTAGCCATATGCTGTTGCAAAGGTAAAATATGCAGAAGTACTTGATGGCTTTAATAGTTAAATTATTATCTGATTTGTTTCATGTGCAAATGTAGATTGCCACAGTAGGAAGGCCTTAAACATGAGAGGCTTAGTTCTACTTTTGAGCTGTACTTAATAACTTGTTTTCACCCAGTATTCCAAAATGTTCTAACAGCTGTAGATTTAATCTCTAGACACCCCTACCCTGACTAAAGTATCAAACATATTGTAAGTGAATGCTGTGAATTCTAAAATAGGCTTTTTATCATGAACACTAGATAATATGCTTCTCTCTGCTTTGTGGCCTGTAGAATAGCAAATGAAAGTCAAAGGGCTGGAAATGTCCTCCAATGTGCACTGGGGGAATAAAAAATTTGAAGTATTCTCCTACTACTTAAGTTATGTGAATCTAAGTTACTCCAAATTTATATTTTTGAGGCACTAAAAATTCTAGGGAGAAATTGCCAAATAATTTATGTAACATGGACTTTCCTGCATGGAGAATATTCTGAGAATATCTTTTGTAACTGATGCATAAGTAAAAATTTCCCACCGCCAATACAGTCTTGTTATCCAGTAGAAGCATTGCAGCCTGTCTTCACTGAAAAGATGTTCCACCATGAATTATTTTTTGCGGCCTTTCTCTGGATGCACTCCAACAGGTCTATGTCTCTTCTGTACTGAGGACTCCACATCTGTATGCAGTACTCCAGTTGGCTTTCTGGGCTGCAGGACACATTGCTGGCCCATGTTCAGCTTTGTATCCACCAGTACCCATAGATCTTTTTTGGCAGGGCTATGCTCAATCTCTTCATATCCCAGTTTGTATTGGTAATGGTGGTTGCCACTATGTAGTAGGTGCAAGATCTTGGATTGGATTTGTTGAACCTCATAGGTTCACCTGGGCCCACTGCTCAAGCCTGTCTACATTCCTCTGGATGACAGCCCTTCCCTCTGGTGAATCACATGTTGGTGTCATCAGCAAACTTGTTGAGGGTGCGCTCCATCCCAGTGTGCATATCCTGTTTTCCAGTCCTGTTCGTACCACTCTTTGGTCTCTCCACTCTCTAGTGTCTAGTGACAGGTTTTATACATGCAGGAGGGTCAAATACCAGTCTATAATACTGGAAGATTAAGTGATTTAAGGGATGCTCCAAAAGTAATGCCTCCTATTTTACTGTGTTGGTCATCATTGTTAGAGGCAGATGTTTGCAGTATGGCAGTAAAAGTTTAACCTTATCAAGAATATTCCATTACATTTCATTGCCAGGTGACAGGCAGCAACAGAGGGGCTGTCTGACAAATTGATATCTGACATGGAAGTGAGTATGAACCAAAGGTGTGGAATTGAATTCATCTGTGTGGAAAACATTACAGCCATTGACATTCTCTTATGTTTGCTGAATGCTTGTGGAGATCAACAGTGGATGTGAACACAATGAAGATGTGGGTTGTATGCTTCAGCAGTGGTGACAAAGATATGAAAGATAAACTGCATGCCAGATGGCCATGCAGATTTTTACAAGCATGGCATTCAGGCTCTTGTTCAGTGCTGGTAAAAATGCTAAGCTAATGGTGGTGACTGTGTTGAAAAATAGTGTTTTTTAGATGAGAATTTGTTTTTTCAGATAGTTTTGTTGTACCATTTGTGTATGTTGTAGTTTTTATGTAAACAAATATGAAACATTACTTCGAAGGTTTTCAAATTTGGTCCTTTCTTTTTATACTATGTTTCTATCAAAACTGCAAGTAAATTTTCTTCTCTCACTCATCCTTGGTACTTTGACACAAGAAACTCCCTTTCTAAGAAAATTATGGGGTTTTTTTTGTATTCAGCCAGGTTTGAAGCTGCTTTTCTTTCCACATGTAGAACTTCACAATTGCTTCACTCACTTACCTGTACTGGGGAAAAATTCATAATTCCACTTCCACTAGGGTCTAGAATCAAGATCTGAGAGTGTCACTGTTCCTTTTATTAAAGGAAGTCTGTTTTGAAGATGTTAGGTAGCAAAGAAAATTGAATTAAAAAGGAAAAATATTAGAAAAAGACTTTTTTTTTTTTTTTAATTTCAATTTACATTTCATTGTGTTTTCATTCAAATCACTAAATTCCTTTTTAGCTAGTAATCTACTGAAACAGCTTCTTTGAGACTTATTCATGGTCCTTCAATTGCAATATCAACTCCAGAAGATTTACTTAGAGGTAATTTTTCCTCAGCAATTTATTTTGTAAAATTTTGTTTCTTTATCTGTGAAGTCAGTTAGGTCAACAGTTGGACTAGACAATCTTGGAGGTTTTCTCCCAACATTAATGATTCAGTGATTCTATAATTCAAATCTATAAAGACCTTTTCATTTCTTCATGAAATTTCAGAGCTTTTTTTTTTTTTTGTCTGTTTACTTTTTTTTTTTCAAAGCCAGTTGGTGCAGAATAAATACGAATACAAAGATAAATGGAAAAAAAAAGAGAAAAGTAGACTGTACTTTCAACACAGTATTACACTTAGTAGCTTCAGGTAGAAAATTTGCATTTCCCTTGTAATTCACCTCAAGGGAATAATACAGAATGTTATAAGCCAGTTTTTTTGTGCTTTTTTTTGCTACATAAAATCCCGGTACTGATGATTATGAGAAGATGAACATTAGGAAGTCAAGCATCATTTTTCCATGGAAGTATAACAGAAAGTGATGCTGATTTTCATAGAGTATACTGACTACTGCAAAAAAGATGTTAACGTTAACCACCAAATAAAAGCCTACATAACTGTGAAATCCTCCAAAGATCTCTTATCTGTTGCCCATGCTTTTTATGAATCTTATACAACAGCAGACTCATCTGTGTCTAGAGATCAAATATTATCAACAATATTTGATTAAACCATTTTATTTTTACCTTTCCTTTATCCTTTGTCTTGTACTCACAGTGGAGAAATATTGCCATGCAGGAAGAGCTGGAAAAGGTGTAACCACAAGGTTTACAGCTTTTTGTACCACCTTCTGCAACCTAATGAGCACATCAATAATAAGACTGGGAGTAGTTTTCTGTAAAATCGTAGAAGTATGTTTGTAAAATAGACTGATTGGATGCTATTTATACTTTGCATAAATTGCAATGCAGAGGCACTGAATCATGCTCCAGACTAAAGATGGTTAAAAATGGCCAGTACTAGCTGGGCACCCCACCTTTGTTTTCAAGGCATATGGATGGAATTGATATTTAGTTTATAATACACAGTTTGCATCTAAATGTTGACACATGCTCTTTTTTTTTTTTTTTTTTTTTTTTTTTTTTAGTATTATTTTGTTTTCTACTATAAGAATCACAGAATCACTCAAGCAAAGGAGTTGGAAGAGACCTATGGAGATCACTTAGTCTAACCCACAGCTAAAAAGATATTCCCTAGAGTAGGTCACACAAAAAAAATTGTCCAGGTGAGTTTTTAATATCTCCAGAGGGCAGCAGTTTGTTCCAGTGCTCTGTAATCCTTGAGGTTACTTCTTATGTTCAGATGGAACTTCCTTTGTTCCTGTTTGTTTCCATTTCCCTTTGTTCTGTCACTGGTAACCACTGAAAAAAAAAGCCTGGCCTCACCCTCTTGGCACCCATCCTTTAGATATTTAGAAGTGTACATAAGATCTCCTCTCAATCTGCCCCAGTCTGAGCAGTCCTAGGTCTCTCATCCTTTCTTCATGAGGGAGATGCTCCAAGTCCTCCACTGAACTCTCTCTAGGAGATCACCATCTTTCTTGAGCTGGAGAGCCAGGAACTGGGCACAGTACTCCAGACGTGGTCTCACCAGGGCAGAGTAGAGGGGAGGATCACCTCCCTTGCCCTGCTGACTGCACTGTTTCTAATGCACCTTGGGATAACACTGTCCTTTCCGAACAGTAGAGCACACTTCTGACTGATGGTCAACCTGTTGTCCACCAGGACCCCAGGTCCTTCACTGAAGAGCTTGTTTCCAGCAGGTCAGCTCCTAACCTGTACAAATGCACACGGTTATTTCTTCCCATGTGTAGCCTCTACATTTGCCCTTCTTGAACCTCATCAAACTCCTCCCTGTCCAACTCTCCAGCCTGCCCATGTCTTCCTGAATGGCAGCACAGCCTTCCGGTTCATTCACCTGTGCCCCACATCCTTAGCTTACCTATGAGAATGTCAAGTCAAAAGCCTTGCTGAAGTCAAGGTACACAACATCTACTGTTCTTCCCTTATTTGTTCATCTGGTTGTGACATCATAGAATGTTAACAGGTTGGTCCAACTTGATTTCCCCTTGGTGAACTCATGTTGACTACTCCTGATAACCTTTTCTCCTTCTTTTAGTTTTAAATTCTTCACTAGTCGTTTCCATGCTGATAGGCATATTAGAGAAGGTGATTAATATGCTAAACAAACACCTGGGGTGTCTTCAGATAAAGAGCAACTTCTTCTTATATTTAATTGTATGGAGTAAACCGCAAACCAAGAAAATGCCTGGGGATGTCACAAACCTTTCCACTTACACTGCACAGGAATTCAATGATCATGGATTTTTTTTTTCCTGTATGCACTTAAAAACTGTGATTGTGGTGTTGAGTTATCAGTACTTGTTAAAGTAATTATATCTCCAATCAGCAGGATTACATAGGTTTATGAACTAGTGTTCTGGTTTTATCGGTATTCTATATCACATCACCACGCAACAGGCTGTTGGGTGCAGAAAACATGCACTGCAGAGCAGTGCTTCATATTTATTTGTAACAGTCTCACATGAGTTCTGAATCTCCAAGGGGAAGATACTCTAAGATGTACTTCATTTCCCAGGAGCCTCCACATGATTTCCAATTCTGGGTGACAGGGGAAGAGCTCTCTGGTCTTTTTCTGGGGGCCAAACAGTGGAGGGCTTGTTGGTAAAGATTTGGATGGCCTTTCTCTCTCCTCCAGTTTTAATTTTGGTTTGTTTTGATTTATTACTCTTAAATATTCTATATTATCTCAGATTCCTTTTAATAAATTAGCTTATCCTATCTCAATCGAGTTTTTCCCTTTTCCTTTACCCTTGGCTTTCTCCTAAGGGGAGGGAAGAGTGTAACATGATTAACTCTTAAACCACAACAACTATCCAGCTGATAGGTCAGAGCTACCTCCAAGATGCTAAATAGACCAAACAGTACATACAATCTCTTAGCTATCTTTGGACCACAAAATACTTCATGTCTAGATAAAGTTTATAAGTTACGTAACACAGAGACTGTACCTCTATCTGATTTGTGGAATGATGGAAACAGATGTTAAGGGAACATATCAAAGGAAGAGAGGGAGAAGAAAACAAAAATCTTAGAATATATCTATATTTTAAATTAATTCATCCTTAGAGAAAAAAAAAAAAAAATCTATAAAGCAAAGCAGATTTCGCTGAAGATCTAATATTTAACACCTGCATTTCGGAGGGGGTTTATCAGATTAACTCTTGTCTGATCATAAGATATAAATGTTCATTAATGCCAAGAATGCATTAGGAATGCTTCTGGGATGCATCATCTAGTTTACTATCACCTAAGGGGAATGTAATTTGCGAATCTTAAGCCATCTCTGTGATTCAATCTAAAGTCCAATAACCAGGAACAATCAGTAAACCTGTTTTGAACACAGATTCAGCTTTAGACACTGGTAACTATTCGAACATTTTTCTTTTTGTCCAGTACTCATAGACTGCATTGTACATTAAATGCTGCTCAGCATATTAAATAGCAATGAGAATTTGGGGTATTAGCAGTGAATAATGGAAATATTTTCTTTCAAAGTAAATCCATTAGAGCTTGTTTAGTCATAAGGTGAAAAATCAACGAGTAAGGAACTTGTAGATCTTAAAATTCTGCTTGTTTTGTGTAAATGCTATAGATCTAAGTTGTGGAAAAAATAATTTTTGTTTAACATCATGATTGTTTCTCTTCTCATCATACAAAAAGTAATGTGAAGAATGCATAAGAAACCTCTAAACTTGCTCTGTATTTTTAGTGTAGACATTTCCTCCCACAAAGACTAAATTTTGCAAACTAAGTTTAGAATTCATAAAAATATGGTCAGCTCATTCAAGCTATGTAAAATAATTTGAAGAGACTTTAACCCAAAATTGTATGAAATATTGTATGCTTCTGAATAAAACAGATTATAGTGTGAAGGGATGTTATCCAGAGGGATCTGAACAGGCTTCAGAGTTGGGCCCATGCCAATGTCATGAAGTTCAACAATGCCAAGTGCAAGGTCCTGCATCTGGTTTGGTGCAGTCTCAAGCACAGATACAGGTTGGGCAGAGAATGGCTTGAGAGCAGCCCTCAGGAGAAGGATTTGGGAGTGTCATTTGATGAACTATTCAATATGAGTCTGCAGCATGCACTTGCAGCCCAGAAGGCCAATTGTATACTGGGTTGCATCAAGAGAAGCATGACTAGCAGGTTGAGGGAGGTGATTCTGCCCCTCTACTCTACTCTTGTGAGACCCCACCTGGAGTACTGCATCCAGTTCTGGAGCCCCCAATACAAGAAAGACATGGAGTTGTTAGCGCAGGTCCAGAGGAGGACCACAAAGATGATCAGAGGGCTGGAGCACCTCCCACATGATGACAGGCTGAGAGAGCTGGAGCTCTTTGTCCTGGAGAAGAAAAGGCTCTGAAGAGAGCTTATAGCTGCCTTCCAGTGTCTGAAGGGGGCTACAGGAATGCTTTGGAGAAACTTTTTATAAGGGCATGTAGCAACAATGCAGGGAAGACTGGCAGGGAACAAAGGCAGGGAAGAGTAGTTTTAAACCGGAAGAGGGTAGATTTATAGTAGATATTAGGAAGACATACTTTTCAGTGAGGGTGGTGAGACACTGGAACAGATTGCCCAGCAAAGTTGTTGGTGACCCCTCCCTGAAAGTGTTCAAGGTCAGGCTGGATGGGGCTTTGAGCAACCTAGTCTGGAGGGAGGTGTCCGTGTCTATTGCAAGGAGGTTAGAAATACATAATTTAAAGGTCCCTTCCAGCCCAAAGCATTCTATGATTCCGTGATTCTTGCATTCTTATTTTAAATAATATATGAAAATAATTTGGTAGGAAGGTACAGAGTCTTCTTTTTCAAGATCACATCCACTCAAAACATAACGAGAACAACAGCAAGCACTGCATTACCTTGAACTTGAATGAAAAGATAGAAAGATAAACTTTTGTTTCCTAAAGCTTGATTCTCTGTTTATATTTTTGTTAGCAGCAATAGCCATTGAAAAAGTGGCAGGCATGAATAAAGTCAATGAGATTCAGCAACTGCTAGCCTTGTACAAACGTAAAACTGCAAAATACAGTTAATTACAATCATAGAGTGATGAGAAGCATATTGAGTAGAATGGCATAAAACCAATGAAACACCTATTATTACCCACTTGCTAACCTTCGAAACTATGAACATTATAGACTTATTCCTCCACTAAGGTAGGGATATTAATATTATCCCTCAGATGGCTGGTCATTTGTTTTAAAGCCAGAAACCTCGATAACAGTAGACTTTAAGCACTGACAGCAATGCAGTCCAGAAAAATAACACATAGGTCAGCTCTATCATTGCCTAATTAATGGAAAGGCTGAATAAACAGGAATACAGGAGTCAGGAAGTGCAAATAAATATAAAGAATGGGAAATCATCAATCAAGATCTTTATTTCTTCTTTACATTCCTTTTTAAATTTATTTTATAGAAAATATAAAAAGCTTAATAATTTAGATGTCACACGTATTTTCTTATAGCTCATTTTTAATTGTTCTATTTTAAAAGCTTTTAACTCCAATGTGTAGCTGAGAATTTTCTCTACAGGATAGGGTTATTTTGCTCTTTGCACCAATTGCAATTTCTATGGAAAAAAATGGGAGGTATTATTTTTCAAAGTGACTACACTTATATTATTGTCATTATTATTATTTTTCTCTTCATTTTCTGTCTTAGTAAATATTTTTTACCTCAGCCTGTGAGTTCAGAGTAAAGAAATGCATTGCCATTTTAATTATAAAATATAACTATAAATTATAAAATTATAAAATGTCTGTAATTTTATATTTAAACTTCAAAACATATCTATTTCAAATCTCCATACGAAAAATTCTGCACAATACTATCCACAAAATGTATTTCATTAAACAATGTACCTTCACTTTTCTGATTATCCAAAGATATTTGAGAGAACTAAACATTGCAACTTGAGCTTGAGTTCTTCCAATCTGCTTAATGTGATTTTGATGTATTCTACTGTTCTGGATAAGGTAACCCAGACCCGGGTAGATCTGAACCACTGAGCTATATCTCCATTCTCCAACATTCATTGCTAAGCAAAGAGAAAATTTGCAAGGCTGATACATCATTTACTTTATCCTATATCTGTACTTAAAGATTTCTTTAGGAAACCAACAGCAAAACTGATAACATCTACAGACTGCCTTCAGGAGCTGAAAAAGATTATCAGACAACTAGAAAGCTTGATGAAATAATTTTGTTGGGAGAAGTCTTCTAAGTCCTTTTGAAAAAATTAGTCTCCTTAATCTAGGTACCTTACATAGATAAAACTTAACTTACATGTATCTCATTTCGCAACAGTGAATTCTCTGTGGAAATCTGATAACTACATACAGTAAAGAAATTGTGTACACCTGGGAAAGAAAACAACTACTCATACTTGACGGTCTCACTTTCTAACAGTGACTTTCAGCATATCATTTTTTTTTGTGAAATTTGAACCTTTTTCATGTGCTCCTCTTGGGGAAGTGAGAAAGTGATATTTTTTTACTTAAACATGTGTGAAACTCCAAGAGTTTTCCAAGATGACTCCAAGTAAACTCCAAGAAGTTTATTTTCTAAATTGAAACCTAAAAGTTGTTGTTTTAGCCTCTTCATCTTTTGTGTGCTCCCCTCAACAAAAGGGAGGAGTGATTGGAGCATTTGTATTTGTTTAATAGGTGTGGTCTGCCTTCCTGGGAGGGGTTAGGGAGTTACTGGAGCTTTTGAACATGTGTATCTCCTCCTCCTTCGGTGCAGATCTTTCTGCCTATTGAGAAATTAGTAATGGTGTTGTCACTATGAAAAGTGAAGATATATTATTTGATCTTTTAGAAAAAAACATGGTGCTCGGCCCTCTTTATCAGGTGTGGATTGGGCATGACAAAACTGGCATAACACGCAGAATGTTTTTGCTTCGGAGTGTTTTACAAAATGAGGCTTGTACCAGAGCCGGTAAAAGAAAATCGTTTATTTGTGTGGTACTCCGTGTTGCTTTAAAAGCAGCCGTGGAGATCCGAGGTGAAAAGCATTCAGCAGAAACCCGAACTATACAAGCACTGCCGGAATCAATTAAAGTAACACAAGAATTGGTAAAAAACTTTGCAGAATCAAATAGTGAACATTGAGGAACAATTAGAAAGAGAGAAACGTAACTCAGTTTTGTTGCAAATGGCTTTTAAGGAACTGTTAACATGTAAGGATACCAATGGCACTGTTATCTATAGTGCACCTCAAGAAAAAACTTACCCTCAGGAGGAGCTACAAGGAATGAAGGAAAGGCTAGATAAATTAAAAACCCCAATAGCTCCATTGCGTCCTTTGATAAAAA
Source organism: Alectoris magna (assembly GCA_030625065.1). Lineage (NCBI taxonomy): Eukaryota > Metazoa > Chordata > Aves > Galliformes > Phasianidae > Alectoris > Alectoris magna. The sequence goes on from CM060561.1 coordinate 15,858,175, forward strand.
CTGAATATACATGAAATAATATTGAGGATCTAGATCCTCAAATGAATGTTAAAGAAATTCCCTTCTCAGCCACTGAACTAGAAAAATGCAATAAATTTTTAGCCACTCTCCAGAGGAGTCAGAGACAGAGTATATATGGAGGGTTAGTCTCACTGGTGGTGATCAAATTCTGTTAACTGAACCAGAAGCTGAGGGTTATTGGGGATCAGCAGTGTTTTGAACTACTGGCAACAATCATGCTCCCTGGTCCTTAACACAGAGGGCTGCCTATTGGGCAGGTGGTCTCAACCCTCTAGAAAGGGGAGACCCTCTTGCCATTACTGGAACAGTTGATCTGTTAGTAGAGAGTGTTCAAAAGGCTGCCTGCCTCCAAATGATGTATGACCGAAAGCCGCAGCCACACCATGAATCACCTATGATGATGCCTGTTGATCCTGAGAGGCTCAGGAATCAGGGGGCTTCCAGTGTCACTGAAGCCCATAGGCATACAACTGTAAGCAAAGGTACAGGCTATGTCTCAGGGACAAAGAAGCCGGGCAGCATCAGAAGGAACTGTAACCTCCAACCATCTGCAGTCAGGATACAAAGTACAGACATGGGGAGAGGTTGCCCAAAAGTTGATTAACTATGGAAGAAAATATGGGCCGATGATTTCTTCCTCCAGTAAATTTGAGCCAAGGAGAGTGAGGCTTCCAGTGGTCAGCCTTGCCTCTAAGCCACCTAGCACAAAGCTCAATGGAACTGGAAGGATCTAATTGCTAGTAAAAACAGGTAGGCAAAATATTGATCATAAACTTAATTGTCTCTGGACACTGGGCTGGCAAAAGGGTGTTCCATGAGATTTGATGAATAAATTGACCAAGAGATTTGATGAATGGAGAAATTAGTTAACTGGTGGACAGAACAAAAGCTCAAGAAAAGCTGATTCCTTCACCCCCTCCCACAGGTGAGTGGGGGAGGGGGGGAAGGGGGAATGGAATCCCTTGAAAAGCTAAGGATGTCCTGAAAAAGGAATATAAAATCAACACTTGCTGGATTGTTCCCTCATTTTCTAACCATATTAACAAAGCCCAAAAAAGCACAATTCGGTGTCTAGCTTTATTTTACAGAATACCCCCATGGACTTTGACTGAACACAGGAAGGACTCTTAACAATTTGTGTTTTGTGACAGAAATATTGAAAATTTGATAACACTAGACTGCTGAATATACATCTTGATTACATTTTGTATTTTGGTTGCAATAGTACTATGTTTTGTGTCGTTGTCAGTGGTAAAGTTGTACCTCTATTTGTTATGTTTGTTTATTTGTTATTGTTAAATGTATGATTGTCACTTTTCTCCCTTCTGTTCATTATGTAATGTTTGTGTCACCACTCCTGAAGAATCATGTTGATACTGTGTGCTGTTGCAACTCTTATGTTTGTACCATTGTATCTTGTGAAGGCAAGATACAACTTGGCGCCTCCATGCTCCCTCTTATCTGCTGGCGAGGCCCGAAAGACGGGAACAAAAGGAGTTCCTGCTGAGATACAAAAGCCAGAAGCTGTCACTCCACAAAGAGCTGACTCAATCACTTTGGACTTATAAATATGTTTGTACTGCCATTGGAAAGTGTCGGACACCATCATCGTCAACGGAACAACAATGGTCGACAATCTCCACTACTGAAGATCAATGACTGAACTACAAACCACACTGGATACACGGTGGTGACTATCTCCCTCTTGCTTCCTACAAAGACTCCTTGCTTCTATTTATTTCCTATCTTTTCTATCACCTGCCTTCCTTTCCCCATCACCCTAAATTGTAATAGTGTCTGTCCTCCCCTTCCCCATCTTCCTGATTAAGATTTGTAATAAACTGGTCAGACCAACATTGGAACCGTTGTTTCTTAATCTCAAGCTGGGTACACATATATCAAAGAACCTCCTCTCCCTCCTATATTGGAGTGAGACAGTAAGGAAAAACATGATGAACTCTGTTCAGTGATACTGTATGAAAAAATGAGGAAATCTAGTAAGAAACTGGGATTTATGTTTTGAATTTCAAAGTTTTCTTCTCATTCTGAATTACTACTGCCTTGTTAGTAAGATCAATTGAGACATCAGAACACGCTTGCTACAAAGAACAGAACAGGATATAACAGAAAAGTTTACTTCAGTGGGATAGGATCTTCAAAGATCATCAAGACTGATCACTTTAGGGCTAACCAAAAGATAAAGCAGGTTAATGAAGATATAATCCAAAGGCCTTCTGAACGTGAAACACGGGGAATGAACAACATCTTTAGATAGCCTGCTCCATAGAAATAGAAATAGGTTGGAAAATGATTTAGAAGCTGACCCATGGTGTTATGGTGCTCAAGACTACCATTTTTCAGTGATTTCATCCAAATCATCCACTTTACAGAAATGTTACTTATATATATCAGAACAAAAGCTACTTCGAATTAAAGAGGTAGTATTTCATATAATCATAGAATCCTTAGAGTTGGAAGGGACCTCTGATGGCAAACTCGTCCAACTCCCCTGAAATGAACAAGGACATCCACAGCTAGATCAGGTTGCCCAGGGTCTTATCCAGCCTCCTCTTGAAAGTCTCCAGGGACAGGGCATCAACCATATCTATGAACAGCCTGTTCTTGTGTCTTACTACGCTCACTGTAACAGATGTTTTCCTTATATCTAACCCAAGTCTCCCCTCTTTGAGCTTGAAACCATTATTATTTCCCCTTGTTCTATCAATCACCACAGACCCTGCTAAAGAGTCTATCTCCTTCTTTACCACAGCTCTCCTTTAGATACTGAAAGGCTGCTAGCAGGTCAGCTCGCAGCCTTCTCTTCTCCAAGCTGAACAGCCCCAGCTCTCTCAGCCTGTCTTCATTGAAGAGGTGTTCCACCATGGATCATTTCTGTGGACCTCCTCTGCAAACACTCTGGAAAAAGATCTATGTCTTTCCTGTACCAAGTACTCCACACCTGGATGCAGTACTCCAGGTGAGCCTTCACCATCACCGTGTAAAGGGGCAGGATCACCTCCCTTGACGTGCTGGCCTCTCTTCTTTTGATACAGCCCAGGATATGGTTGGCTTTCTGGGCTGCAAGGACACTACTGGGACATATCCAGCTTTCTATCCACCAGTACCCCTAGGTCTTTTTTGGCAGGGCTGCACTCAGTTCTTTCATTTCCCAGCTTGTAATGATATTGGGGTTGTCTCAACCCAGGTTCAAGATCTTGCATTTGAATTTGTTGAACCTCATGAGGTTCACCAGGGCCCCCTTCTCAAGCCTGTCTAGGTCCTTCTGGATGACATCCAATCCCTCTGGTGAATCAAACACACTGCACACCTTGGTGTCATCAGCAAATTTACTGAGGGTGCACTCCACACCACTGTCACTGTAATTTATGAAAATATTTAAGAGTATTGACCCCAGTAGTGACCCCAGTGGATGCCACTCATCACCAATCTACATCCAGACATTGAGCCATTGACCACCACTCTCTAAACTCAATCCTGAAGCTGATTCTTTGTCCATTGAACAGTCCACTCAAAAAACCTACACCTTTCCAATTTGGAGAGAAGGATGTTGTGGGGTACCATGTCAAAGGCCTCACTGAAGTCCAGATAGGTGGCATCAGTGGCTCTTCCTTTGTCCATTGATGCAGTGACACCATCTTAGAAGGCCACTAGGTTGGTCAAGCAGGATTTGCTCTTGTTGAAACCATTCTAGTTCTCCCTTATCTTCTCCCTGCCTTCCAAGCACCTTAGCATAGCTTCCAGAAGGATCTGTTCTGTGATCTTCCCTGGCACAAAGCTGGCACTGACAAGTTGGTAGTTTCTGGGGCCATTATTTTTATCCTTTTTAAGAATGGTATGGATGTTGCCCTTTTTTCCAGTCAACATGGACTTCATCTGATTGCCATGACTTTTGAAATCATAAAGAGTGGCTTCATGGCCACATCAGCCATTTACAATTGGACTCTGAGATGCATCTTATTGGGACCTATGGATTTGCGGATGTTCAGGTTACTTGGCTGGTCATGAACCTGATATATGTTTACAGTGGGGGGACACGTTTCTTCCCCAATCCCCTCCTACCAAACCAAATTTTTGAGGGTTGTGTTGTGAACTGTTATCAGAGAAGACTGAGTCAAAAAATCTATTAAGAACCTCAGCCTTCTCCATGTCTTTTGCTACCAGTCTATCTGTGTCACTCACTAGTGGGTATACGCCCTCCTGGTTTTTCCTCATCTTGTTAAGGTGTCTGTAGAAGCCATTCTTGTTCTTTTTTGTGTGAGATGAAGAGGTCAGCTTGGCCTCGTTGAATACTGACATGCTGATAGTTTCAAAAATTTTTGAAGCTTTAAAAAGTCATGTGGGCTCATCATCAGTCATCCCTGGTCAGCGTGAGAATGAAGTGGCTACAGGCTCCTCCTCAGATTTACCTGCTGTGCCAGCAACTCCTTTGTTACCACAGCCATAGGGGGGCCTCGCCATCTCCCCTCCTAAGGGCCTCAATAATCCCTTTGATTCTGGGGGTGGACCAGTGGCCCCTATCCTGAGAAAATTGCTGCAGCTAAATATCCTTGTTCAAGAACAATTCACAGCCGGACATATAGTGCCAACTACAAACTCGTGGAATTCCCCTGTGTTTGTGATAAAAAAAATGATCAGGGGGATGGAGACCGTTAAACGATCTCAGAAAGATTAATGCTGTTATTGAAGATATGGGCTCTTTGCAACCAGGGCTGCCTTCCCCCACTATGCTTCCACAGTCATGGCCACTTATAGTAATAGACTTAAAAGGCTATTTTTTTTTTTAACATCCCACTGTGCTCTGATGATGCACCGCGTTTTGCATTCTTGGTTCCTTCTATTAACAATGGGGAACCGTGTTGTCAATACCATTGGTCTGTGTTACCTCAGGGCATGAAGAACAGCCCAACCATTTGTCAACAATTTGTTGTTGGTGTTTTATCTCCTGTACGCCAAACCCCCTCTTCAGATTACTGCAAGGAGATCCAGACTTATCGTCACCTTGACATTTGACACCAGCAACAACGACAGTGATGAATACTGCCATCTAAAAGATGATCCAGAAACTGTTGTGGAACTTTTGGGTTCGGTTAAAAGGGATTATTGTTTGTATTTTAACTATAGTGGAAAAAATCAATCATTAGTTCAGTGTGTTAATTCTAGTTTAGCTGCTTATAGAAATAGCTCCTCTTGGTGTAATTAAGCCTGGGAGTGTGGATACAGAATGTGTTAAAAATAGGGTTAGATTTTGCTTTTCTCTGTGCTTTAGTTTGCATTCCTTTCTTATTACAGTGTGTTCAGAAAATGATTCAAGATGGCTTAAATCACACTTTTTTCATTAGTAAAGAAGGGGGAGATGTGGGAGATGGAGAGGTCATCTAGCCCTCATTGAATACTGACTTGCTGATAATGAGGCTCTGGAAAGGAGACAGAAGGTCTGAACAAACAGGGATGTCTTGTACTCAGGCATAAGATAAACTCTCTGCTGATTATGAAGTCTTGTTATGGAATTTGCTTACTTTCTAGCCAATGGATTGTTAGTAGAAATGTACTGAATACATGTGCTAGAATATAAAAAGGCTTGCTTAGAAGAATGAGATGGAGATAAAGTTTTATTATCATGATCAACACAGCAATAAAGAAATCTTCCTGGCACAAGAACCCTATGTTGTGTTGCTAACTTACGACACTTTTTTGCGTCCCTTGCCAAGTTCAGTTTAAGCTGGTTATTTAACAAACTGCTAGAAAACAGTGTAACAATAATACTCTAAATAACAGCTATACTGACTTTCACTGGTGAATGTCACATTAATTTTCCTTTGGAAAATGTGTTCTATATGTCAGTTATTTATTTAATGCATGTAACATTCCCCAGCTTAGATTATACTTCATTTCATGGACTGGAAAGTTCCCGTGATGTAGCATTTTAGCTAAGGAGGTATTTGTGTCTGCTTCAGCTCCAAAGTAGGTCAATAATTGAGTAAGGCAGCAATTAAACTGCAGCTTTCAAATTGCCCTGCCACTTCTGAGGATGTATTTGCTGTAAGCAATTACAGTCATCACAGATTACAGTTTTCACTTTTCTTTTCACAGGTAGGTACAATATTGCTGTTTTGAGAAGGTAGTTTCTGCAAATCGAATGAGAAATATTCCCCAAACAATTTTTCTCTCATCAGGCAGTAAGGAAGCTGAAAGAAATTCACATCCCTGTCAAACACCACAAAATTCACTTTTACAGCCTGGAGTATAAAAATCTTAGAAAAATTTGTCTGTTGAAGAACAGAAAATAATGCATTACATGACTTACAATGGAGTCTTTTCTTCTCTTAATATTTACACTTCTAGTATTTGGCAATGTTAATATGTGATAATATGAGAGCAAAAAAAAGGTGAAAGTGTTATTATAAATAAGATTATGAAATTTTCTCTTTTTTTTTTTTTCTTTTTTTTTTTTTCTCAGATGTCAGTTGTTCAAGGAACTAAAGTCTGGGAGGCTCCAGGAGTGATGTAACCTACAGAGTTGATCAAATAAAACTGATTCTTTTTTTTTATTGGTATTATTTTTTTATGATTATACGGAATTTCAATCTTCTTTTTGAAAAAAAAACTAATATTATTTTTACTTCCAATGATTTATTAATAATTTTTATCCTTTCTTGAAAGTTACTGTTTAGGTGTAATAAAAGACTTCCAGTATGCCAGTCTTTGTATATTAGGAGTAGATTTATGCTCAAGTTTTAGTTTCCTAAATAAGTGCAAGAGTACTGTGCAAGAAGGGGATTTCTAGTCAATTACTACCATGAGATGTTCTATTAGAAGAAAGGCTAGAAAATATATATATATATATATATTTATGTTTATTTTTTTAAGTTGCCCATCTTTATTTATTTTTTTTCTGTTATACTGTTGATGCTAATGATGGATTAATTTACAAACTCTAGTTGAGAAGTACTTGTTTGAGTTTGAGTTTGAGTTTGCATTCGATGCATCAGTGGAATAATTCTATTATAGCGCACAATGATAAGTAAAAAAATACTATAGATTCCTTCTTCCTCTCAAGAGTTGCAAGATGAGGCCCCACATGCTGCCCAAGTTACTTTAGCTATGTCACCTTGCTAGCTATGGCACCAGCAACTGGACAGGCTGCAGAAGTGGGCCTAATCAGGTTCAGCAAGGGCAAGTGCAAGGTGTTGCTTTCTACTATCTAGTTAAGCTTACATACCACCAAACATATCAAATTTTTCTACTGAAATTTCTAATACTAGAAATGTATGCATCATTCATAGCTAACTCTAGCATTACTTTTAAGTACTTGCCTAGTTGTAACTGAACATACTATTTTATTTATTTATTTTTTAAAATTAAACTGCTGCAAAAATAAGAAGCATTGGCTCAAGATAAATGTTTATGTTTAACAAAGGCCAACCACATTAAAGGACAAAAACTAGAGGTTAATAGAGTTATGAATATTTGAATTGATTAAGGAAATCTCCAAGCAATAATTTTACAAATTCAGTCCAGGTACTGGGAGCATAATTTTGGAACAGTAAACACTGGTTTTATTTTGTCTTATGCTTATGAATTCATTTCATGTTTGATAATAAAGCGAGGCTTGCAAAGCATGACATACTCTATTTCATTGTTAAATCATGTATTAAATAAAAGGTATACTGGAAGCCTAATACAATAAATAGGTGTAAAGACAAAAGTAAATTCCTGGTACTAACAATGAATGCTAATAAAATGAGGAGAGACTGAAGTACACGCAAGAAAATGAAAATAAAATAATTAAATAATTAAAAGAAATTACATTAAAATCCATTCATACTTTTTAATAATTTATCTCTTTGGACAGAAGCCTTTCATATCTCTCATTTTGCATATATATTACAGAACTTTACTATTCTACAGTTACTGTTGAAAAAAAAAAAGACCAAAACCTAAAGTGACTCACTACCTGTAGATACACTAGCTTAATTTTTTTCATTATCAGGAAGAAGCATATATGCTGATTAATTCTGTTTCTGTCATGAAGTCATCTGAAGTCCACATCATATCTGATGTTACCTGTGGATAGACATTGGGTTGATTTATAAAATAAACAATATGAAGTATTGTCCTATTAATCACAGAAGTATGGAATAATCAACTCCAGGAACAAAAATATCCTTGAAACCTTGAAACACCAGTGGTATCTTTCACATTCTCATAAAGACGTTATTCAAATTCATTTTCCCATTGGGCTCTGTCTGAAACTCTACATTAGGGTAAAGATAACACACAAGACAGAATTCAAGAACTGTAAAATGAAATAAATCAAACATTAAGGTCACGAAACTTCATATATTTCTTGTGGTGTGCAACATTTTCAGTAATTATTGTCATGTTCAAAGGTGACCAATAACACACATTGTATTAGTAATGAGAAATAGTAGTGAATCAGATGGTAATAATTAGGAAAGGGCCAAGATTAATCAGAAGATAGTGAAAGCATATTTTTATGCTTTTAGATCAGATGATAATTAGAATACAACTATAAGGAAATGTTATGATAAATGTGACCAAATCTGCTCTCTCGTTACACAAATCTAATATCATTGTATTTTTGTTCATGCAAACTTTTATTTTCTCAATAGAATAGAAGAAGGATACTCACCAAGAAAAATTAACTGAAATAAGGAATATGAAGAATTATCCCTCAACATGAGAACATTATATACATATAAAAATATAAAGGATTATAAATACTACATGAATACTATCTGGGCATCAAAATAAAAAATGGTACAGAAGATAAAATACAGAGTAGGAACTGACAAAGTGATAAGGCACAAATTAATAATCAAGAGGTGCTTAAAATATAAAATGTTTCAAATGTTAAATGAAATAAATATAGGACATACACAACAGCAATATAGATCATACAAGAAAATACATAGTGATACACCTTTGCTTTTCATTAATCCTCTCTACTCAGTGCTGGTGTGACCTCATCTGGAATTCTGCATCCAGATGTGGAGTCCTCAGTACAGGAGAGACATGGTCCACCTGGAGTTTGTCCAGAGGAGGGCCACAAAAATGATCCAAGGGATGGAACACCTCCTTTACAAGGACAGGCTGAGAGAGCTGGGGCTATTCAGCCTGGAGAAGAGAAGGCTCCAGAGAGACCTGACAGCAGCTTTTCAATTTCTAAGGGAGAGCTATAAGAAGGAAGGGAACAGACTCTTTAGTCTGTAGTGATAGGATAAGGGGAAATGGTTTCAGACTAAAAGAGGGGAGATTTAGGTTGGACAGAAGGGAAACATTTTTTATGATAAAACAAGTGAAGAACTGGAACTGGTTAACAGTAGAGGTGGAGCAGGCACTCAAGTTCAGGTTGGGTGGGGCTCTGAACAACCTGATCTAGCTGTAGAGGAACAGTCTAACAAAATGACATCTGACATGGAAGTGCATATGAAACAAAAATGTGTAATTAAATTTCTCCATGTGGAAAACACTGTGCCCACTGACACCCATTGGTGCTTGCTGAACATTTATGGAGATCAAACAATAGATATCAGTACAGTGAGGCAGTGGGTGGTACATTCCAGCAGTGACACTAATGATGTGAAAGACAAGACATATTCTGGATGGCCATGGACAGCTATCACACCACAAAATGAAGAGAGTCGCAATCAGTTCACCTGCACAAATCTGTGGATTACAATCAGGGAACTGTGTATAGAGATGATTATCAGCTTCAATATACTGGAAAATATGGTGGCAATGTTGGAATATTGCAAAGTTTGACATCAGTCCTACAAAAGCTCACACAGGAGCAGAAAGAACACTGTATGAAATTTTGTATGCCTATTGAATTAATTCAAGGGTGGAGGTTACTGTGTCTTGGATTTCATCTTCACTGGTGATGAGAAACAGAGTCACTACTACATGCCAGAGAAAAAAGGTAGTCCATGGAGTGGCAACATCTGAATTCTCCATCAAATAAAAAGTTCAAGAAGCAGCCCTCAGTGGGTAAAGTGCTGTGCGTTGTCTTTTGGGATAGGAAAGGACTCATCCTTCTATATTTCCTGGAACCCAGACAAACAATCAACTCTGATCACTACATTGCAGTGCTGACTAGGCCGAAGACTCAAATTTCCAGAACCAGGCCAGAGAAGTTGTTCCATAGGTTGGAAATACGAGGAGAGTATTTTACTTAGGAGATCGAACAATTCATGAATTTATGAATAAGCAGTCATAAGTTAGTAGAAGGATCACGAGCCCTCCACAATATTTCCTTCCACATTCCCAGAATCCTTCACTCCTGAAATAAGCTGGCAGTCAAAGTGTTCCATGTTACAGTGGATTTTTCAACAGTTCACCTGTCTCTAATATTTCTGCAATGATTGATATCCGTCAGTAGATACAATGAACAGATGGTAGTTGCTCTAGTTGCCCGCATGTAAGTGCTCAGAAAAACTTACAGAGTAGCATCAGCCTCATTTTTGCCAGAACTGAATTTCTTAAAAGGATTTATACATTCTACAAGTTATTTTGAAACCTCTAACAACCATACACGGAACCTGTTTCCATGGTGCTTTCATGAACTTATGTATTATGACTTATGATGTAACCTCTTTCTCACTGTGACCACGTTCACAATTCTCTTGCGTTCACTAATTTTAGGTACTCTTATCCTTTAGTACAAAGAAGATTTTACAGCTTTATGACATGCTTCATATATATTTTTTAAGCTTACTCAACGTGAATTCCTGAACCTCCCTTTTTCTTATCTGTCATTTCTAGTTCTCTGCAATTCTCTATTCCTTGAGATATTCTAATTCAATTTGTGAAGTGCCTTTGAAAAGTACGTTAGTGAAAAATCTTCATTGTGATTGTGGGATAACACATTTAAATCACTGTAATCTTTATGAAATTATGTTATTCATTTGTAGCTAAAATTACTTGGGAACTTTTCTAAGTGCTCATTTGTATTGTCCATATACTTGAAAATGTACCTTCAAAAAGAAACACTGGGAATTGAAGACACAATTTGATCAGATAACTTAAAATGTTCTCAAAAAATATTTAAGTACCAATTTTCAGTAGTAAAGTAGCCATTTAGTTTTCTTTGTCAGGCCAGAAAAACATCTGAATGGGTAGAAATGTTATTTTATTTTGTTTTGTTTTTTACTTTATTATTTTATTGTATTTTGTTTTGATCTCTGTCATAGAAAATGCTGATGTTTATAGAGAACATCCATGAAGTGTAAGTGTGGTAGCAGATACGGAAAAGTTGAAAAGTAGATAGTGGGAGGCTAGCAGCTGACAAATATAGTTTCTGTAAATATGCAGATGGATGCCTATGTCATCCTTCGTAAATCAAAAATGTTATGCTGTGAAAGACATTAGTCATTTGTTTGCCACCTTTGCCTTATTTGTTGCAATACCGTAAGGACAACACTTTTTGTTTAGCACATATCATAATGATGCTAAAATGTGCCCAGTACTCTTTGAGATGGAGAAAGTCAATGAAGTACTATGGTGGTCTTGTTAAGATCCCCATTTTCATACTGTGTTTGAACTTTGCATGAAAATTTTTATTTTTTACATGAATGGAAATTAGTGATTTCAAAATAAATGTTCTAAATGCAGATGGATACACTTCAACTGATATTCAAACATGCACCCAATCAATAAACAATAGTATTTTAATTGAAGTTAGAATAAGTACATTTGCTGTCCTGAATAGGACTTCTACATTTCAAACAAACAAACAAACACACAAAAACAACAACAAAAAGTGTTAAAAATAAAATTCTCTTCCTGTTTTTGTAATTTTTTCAGCATTGGCAAGATATGTAGATATCAAGACCAATACAAATGTGAGGTACTTTCATATTTCTCAACATCTTACATATTGTCTGTTAGTACAATACTTAATTCCGATTATGATAGCAGGAAGTAGAGCATTTTTTAAAATTCCAGGAGAAATTATATATTCTTTTGTACAATTAAGCGACTAAAGGCTTATTGGTAAGAATTTTTTAGAAGTAGCAATGAAAAATTATATACTTTTTACAATTCTCTGGCTTAGGAATCATGCATGATAGATTCTGGATTGTAACTACTGAAATTTAGAGACCAGCTTTTCTGGTGAACTTTTCATCCTCAGACACTTTCAGCCTATCAAAAGAACTTTGACAGCAGTTAGTTTCTGAAAGCGTCTTTCAACACGCTTGTCAGTCTACACAAACAAGTGTCTGTAACTAACATTTCAGAGGCAGACAACTGCCATGTCAATAAGGAAATCTTCATAACACTTACAACAATAAAATAAAACATTTTCTCTTTCACTCACATAAATTTTGTGGTTTAGCCCTGCCACAGATCTAAGCACCACTCATCAACTCACTCTCCCAAAGTGGAATAGGGCAGAGAGTAAGAATGGTAAAAGTGAGAGATTTCAAATGTTGAGATAAAGAGGGTTTAGGTAAAGCAAAACCTGTGCATGCAAGCAAAGTAAACCAAGGAATTCATTCATTACTTCCCATCAGCAGATGGGTTCAGTCATTTCCCAGAAAGCAGAACTTATACTGTGCAATGGCTACTCAGAAAGACATCCCATCACTCCAAATGTTACCCCCTTTCTGTTTCTTCACCTCAGCTTTTATTGCTGATCATGACATCATACGGTATGGAGCAATCTGATCTAGTGTGTGGCATCTTTGCCTGTGGCAGGGTTTGGAACTAAATAGTATTTAAGGTCCCTTCCAAACTGGGACCTTCCATAAATATCTCCTTGGTCAGTCTGAGTCAGCTGTCCTGTCTTCAGTAAACTGTTCATCTACTCATGAACACCTAGTCTCCTCACTGGCATAGCAGCATGGGAAGTAGAAAAGTAATTGATCTAATGTAAGCAATGTGAAATGACTAAAACATGAGTGTGTTACCACTACTATTTTCAACAAAAAATCCAAAACACAGAATCATACAAAACTCAACAAAGAAAATTAACTTTATCCCAGCCAGAAAGATGACCATAAATATGTACCACAGAGGGAGAAGACTGAAATGAAATCCTATCATAGGCAAAACACATAGCAAATAAAAGTAATCTTGCTTGTTACATTTATTTCCTCTCTCCTTCTCCCTACTTAACTAGAAAATTAGAATATAAAAAGATTTTCTTTTAACCTACCTCATATCCATATGATCAGCTGCAAATGGCAACAATAAGAGTTGTGTGCTAGAATGTAAGCAAATTAAAAATAGAAGTCAGTTGGTAAGAATCGTAGCTATTTAATTTAATTAAAAACAAACAAAAACATTTCAATTCATTTGCTTTGGTCTCACTTAATTGTATTTAAGAAGCTTTATGAAACACACAAACAACACCAGAAACATTTGAGAAAATTAAAAAAATGAATACAAAGAATATGGTAGTAATTTCAAGCAATATCGTAGAATCATAGTATCACAGAATGACTTAGGTTGAAAGGGACCTTAAAGATCATCAAGTTCCAAATCCATTTCTCTGGGCAGGGATGCCAACCACAAGATCAGGCTGCCCCGGGCCTTATTCAACCTGGCCATGAAGGCCTTCAAGGATGGGAGTTCCATAACTTCTCTGGCTGCCTGTGCCAATGCTTCACCATCCTCTGAGTAAGGAATTTCTTCCTAACGTCTAAGTTAAACTTCTGCACTTAGCTTAAAGCCATTCTCCCTTGTCAGGCACAATTTGCCATTAGTGAAATCATATTGGCTATCACCCGTACCTAAACATAGACTTTTAAAAATAGGAACTGTCTTGATAGTTGATGTTCAACTCTCTCTTAACAAATTCTCACACATTTCTAATCCAAATTTCAAATGAGTGGACACAGCAAGAGTTTATGCTCAGCTCTCTTCAATATCATTGAACTCATGTACAGATGTTTGAGAAGTCAGAAGGCATAATTGCATAAGATCTTTTACAAATGAATAAGGTTCATTCTGACAGGCAGTTATTTGATCCAATTCTTACTCTTTGATATTAACTCTCAAATCAGAATTGCAGTCATGTCAAGTTGTCCAATTATATATGATATATAACTCCTAATGTTTTACAGGATGGACAGCCAAGAACCATTATTTTTCCTGAAACATGTATTTTTTAATATGTGTTAGCTCGTGGCAGATTCAGTCTAAGATGTCTGTCTTTTTTTTTAATACAATATAGCATTTGAATATTTACTGTCCATGTTATCCTTTACTTACATATCCTTAAGTAAAACACACTACATATCTTCAAAAAACATCCTGAACATAATCATAATTATTTTCCTGTTAGAATTTTGTAAACCTGTGAAAATATAACTTTTCTTAAAACAGATAAAACAATTTTTTTTTAAAATCCTTTTGATCCCCAGAGTCCCAGAATCACTGAAATTTAAAAGCAGCTCAGAAAACCATCTAATTCAATCTCCCTGAATAAAGTACAGTCACTAGCAGAGGTTGCTCAGAACTGTGCCAGCTGGAAATTGAATATCTCCAATAGCCCTGGGCAACATTTTCCAGTGTTTAGACACCCTCATGATTAAAATATATTTTGTTTTTCAAGGTGAATTTCTAGTATTTCTGATTATATACATTGCCTCTTATCATATCATTCTGCACCACTCAGAAGAATCTTGCACGACCTTCTTTACTCCCTCACCATCAGGTTTTTATACACAAGAATGAGATCTGCCTGAGCCTTCTTTTCCCCATGCTGAACACTCCTAACACTCTCAGCCTCTCCTTATTAAGACAAAAATATCAGATCCTTAATCATCTTTCTAGGAGCACATCATTATGGTCATATCTATTTCTAATGGGGAACCCAATACTGGATGCAGATGTGTCTCACTGTGGATGAGCAGAGGAGAAGGATCAGCTCCCTTGACCTGCTGGCAATGCTCTGCCTAATGCACACACAGACACTCATGGCTTTCTTTTCTACAGAGACACACTGCTAGCTCATGGTCAAATTGGTGTCCAACAGGACCTCAAGGCTGTTCTCTGCTAAGCTGCTTTCCAGATGGGTTGTATACGATGGCATGATGCCATTCATCTCTAGGTGCAGGATTTTACATTGCCCTTTGTTGAACTTCAAGGGGTTTCTATTGGCCCAATTCTCCAACCAGTATCAAGTTTGTCTACATGGCAGCTCAACTTTCTGGTATAACAACCACTCCGCAGTTTTTTCTTGCCTAAAAACTTGCTAAGGATGCATTTTCTATCATCCAGACTGTTAACAGCTGTTTTAAACAGTTTTGGCCCTAGTCCTGATCTCTGATATACCCCACTAGCATTTGGCTAAGCTGGTATTCATGCTGTTATTCAGAATCCTATGAATCCAGCAATAATCTGTTCTAATTCCACCTTATTGTTCATTTATATAGTCCGTATTTCATCCATAGATCTATGAAGGTGTTATGGAAGACAGTGTTGAAAGATTTACTAAAGTGAAGATAAAAACAAGTCATAAAAGTGAGAAATACTTTTCTGAATCATTTCTTCAGTTAGTTTTGCTTTTTTGTTTTTGAGAAGTTGATACTCTAATATGCTGTCACTGAAACTTGTACATTTATAAAAGATGATTATCTGTGTTGTTGGTTGACGATATGAGGAAATGAAAAACAAAACCCACTTTTTTCATGTTACAGTTTTAGCACATTTCCATACTAAGGAAGATAAAATGTCAACTATCCTTAAATATAACTGTTCAAATCAAAACAAATCATTATGTATGTTTAAATAAATTCATGTACTAGATTTAGTGTGTTATTTTAATTATATGGTAGTTTCTACTAATGCCAATATGACAGCAGCTCCGCAGAAGACATATTTCCTTCTAAAGACAGAAAAGAGTGGGTATGAAGCATGCTTATTTTCCTTCTAACTATTGTCTACCTTAATATAAAAATTTAGGAGCAGAAATAACTTAAGAACTGAGATAATCTTCCTCTCTAAAGCTAAATAATTTAAAGTTTATCTTTTTAAATAATGGCACAAGTCCAGCAGTGATACAAATAGTGCTTTTTAAAACTTGGAACTGAAAATAAGCACTCCATAGAATGAGAATTTTAAAAGCAAACAACTGAAACCAAGAAGCTTCATTACTTTTAAGTCCTGTTTTCTCATTAGGACTACAATTCCTTGCCAGTTGGAAGAGGTAAGTGCCTAAGAAAGGAATTTGTTCTGCTGCTACTTTAATTTTTAGTTGTCAGGTTGCCAAAAACCTCTTACTGCACCCACAGATCTGAGAACAGACAGGATTTGGCAGTGGCTTACTGTAGTAAAAAATTCTTCTTGTCGTCTTGAAAAAATGTAGTGCCAACCCAATTGCCAAGGAACTGTCCATGCCCTTTTCTTGACTTTCTTTGTTCAAATTTCCTATTATTTTCATCCCAGGAGCATAATACAGAAAATAAACCCTTTTCAAAATATGGTGAGAAACCTAAGAGGCCATCAAACAATATAAACAACTTGAGATACCTAACCAGTTGATTAGAGGATAAGAATCCCATTTCTTAAACTATTCTGAAGTACTGCAATTTGTTTTTTTGTGTCACCTTGAATAAAGTAGAGGCATTTATCTTTTCACCAAGGAAGAAGAAAGAAAAAATTAGGAGAAGAAAGAAAAAATTAGGATCATAGAGTACACATCAGCACAGCAGATCTCATGCTGTTGTGTCAGTAAGATCAGTATTTCTGCAACTTCCTTTTGATGTATGAATTCAAGTGTGGGAAAAATTCAAACTTGAATCACTTAGCTCTCGGTAAAATATTCAGATTTCAGAACTGTAAAAAGCCCTGGGTCTTCCTGCAGCTATTTAATTCTATAAAAACAATTCAATGGCTACCTGAGGATAAAGATTGATTCTGTACCCTCATTCTTTTTTTTTTATGCATGCAGGTTTCATTGTGTGTTTTTTTTCATTTGTAGTCTTGCTGTTTACATACAAAGACAAAAACAGGTGTGAACTAGTCTCAGAAAGGATACTTTTTTCATTTCCATTATCTCCAGCTTGAGGCAGTTTTCTTTCTCTTCTCCTTTTTTGGGAAGGAATGTTGAACAACGGATGCCTTAACTGTCATAAGTTACCTTATGCATCTCCCTACAGAAAAAGAATTAAGCCACAGTCTCTGTTCTGGGTTCAGTTTCCAAACACAACTATTTGTGTCCTTGAACAATAAAAAGGAGCTGGATCTGCTTTAGCATTCGTGTTAACACTAACTGCTCTACCAATTCCTTCTTCCTTGCAAAAACTCAGTGTTGTTAGCACATTTAAAAGAGATTATACTGCAAGTAAACCAGTGGTAAGCTATCCTGAAACACAAAACTTTCCAATTTTTTTCCAGACCGACTGTCTAGGTATTTCAATCCTTACCTGATATGCCCTTTGTATTACATATAAATATATCTCAGATATGATGTCTGGCAACTGTGTTAGAAATATAGCATTCATCTTATTCCAAACATCTAGTATGTCATGTATTAAATCTCCCTACAAATGGTAGTCTGACAAACTATTGAATAATATCCAGATTTATGAATTCTGAATTTGAAGGTAGAAATTGATGTAAACAGAGATATACAGAGAAAAAACTTTATCTACTCAAAAGAGACCAGACTGTTCAACTAGTCTAAGAAGACATTTTTGAAATACTTTTTGATCTTCACTATGGCTAAAGTAGCTTGTTTTTACAAAGCAAAAGATCATAGTGAATTTCAGAATAAATTATAATTTGGATAAATATTACAACAAAATAAGAGTTTACTTGAAACTTCATTTAGAAATAAGAATGACATAAAATAATAAGAAAGAATATTTTAGATTGTATACCTCAACAAACTATATTTCCAGTTAGTGATAATGTATCAGTCTAAAAAACTAAAAGTAAGAAATATCTGACATATAGTAAAGAATATTCAGGTTAAAAGACGAGTTCAATATATATATTAATCACAAAATGTATAACACAACAACGAGATGAATGAAGACATTTACTGAAAGTTCGGGAGACAAAAACAAAAGATACAATTTTAACCAGAAGGCGATTAAGTAGCACAAGGGAAAGCTAGGCTGATGTGCCACTCAGTGGAGAAGGAAAGCTATTGATGGTTAGTGCCAAAGAATTATTTTTTCGTATATACATATTTTTTTAATTAAAAATATAACTTAGTCAGTTATGACAATTATGATCAGTGACAGAAGGGCAGTACATCAGCCTGGTACAATCTTGGATAGTTTGATAAATCCAAAGTAATCAATTTGACTAGTTGTCAGTTATGGGCTGATTAGGCCCAGTTCCGTGACTAGCAGGGCAGGGGGATCAACAGACCCAGACCCTGAGTAAGGGAAGAGGGGAAAAGGGGAAAGGGTAGGGAGATGTTCCTAAAGACAAAAACACAGTAATGATCTGAGGAGAAACAAACTAATTTCATAGAATCATAGAATCATAGAATCACAAGGTTGGAAAGGACCTACAAGATCATCTAGTCCAACTGGCCTCCTATTACCATAGCTACAACAAGCCACTAGACCATATAGCCTAGCTGCTCATCCAGATGCCTCTTGAACACTGCCAGGGACAGTGGCTCTCTCACCTCCCTGGGCAGGCCACTCCAGTGCCTGACCACTCTCCGAGAGAAAAAGTTCTTTCTTACATCTAATCTAAACCTCTTCTGGTACAATTTGTGGCCATTTCCTCGGGTCCTGTTTGTTGCCTGGAAGAAGAGGCCAAGCCCCTCCTCAACACAACCTCCCCTCAGGAAGCTGTAGAGTGTAATGAAGTCTCCCCAGAGTGTAATGAGTTCTCCCTAATTTACTAAATAAGACATCAGAATGGAAGATAACACACTATAATGCAATATAATACAATATAATTAGAATTGGAGCTAATAAAACAAATAAGAGTGTCCAAAAGCCAAAGGCCTTACTTTAATGCTGAGACAAGACGTATAGCTGGGCTGAGCAGAATGGAAAAGAGAACATCTCATAATACGCGAACAGTTTTATCTTTCCCTCTGGACGGAAAATGGAAACAGAACAATGTGAAGTCCTCTGGGGTATGTAGTATGTAGTTCTTCATCTCTCCTGAGAACCAAGTACCCATAACTGGATCTTTAATTCCTTAACTCTCAGTGCACTACATGTTGTTCTGGTGTGTGCTACCAATAACAACAACAACAACAACAAAATAAAATAAAATCATAAAACCATGACAGTAGGCCTCAAGGATTTTATTTTACACTATTTTAGAGTATAGATGATGAAATATCAGTTTATAAGTGAAGACCTTTGAAAACTTGAGAAAAACATGATTTCCAGAGGCCTGGGAAAAAAGCAAAAATCACAAGCATATTTAGAAACAGTATATGGGGAACTAAACAGACTCATGATTTTAATTTAGATCTTTAAAGAAAGAAATACTAGATTACACACAGTCAATTACAGAAAAAAATAATAATAATTGCAAATACTTAGATTGTGACAAAAAACTAAGGAATAGGTAGATAAACAGGACTATTAAGAACACAGCTGGAAAAAAAATCTGATTTATACAAGAGAATAACTGCATTCAAAGAGAAAAACAAAACAAACAAACAAAAAAAAAACAACAAACAAAAGAAAACACCAACCACAACTATAACAAAACCACAACTATACATTTATCATATGCTGACTTTAGACACATTTATCAGTATTCCATCTGACTTCCAGATACTTGAACTAAGAAAGCATGGTGGAGCTCTAATAAGATTATGGAAGCAATCTGTGCTTGAACATTATTTAGAAATGTTTGTTCAGAGGCTATATATTTAGGTTTTACTATGAAAGAATATGTCAAGTTATTCTCTGCAAGATATTGTCCTATATCACTAACCGCTGTTCATCATGATCGTGGGGGATAGGAAGGCCTCACAAAAGGATCTGGACAGGCTGGATCTCTGGATTGAGGCCAGTGGGATGAAGTTCAACAAGACCATGTGCTGGATCCTTCCGTTTGGTCACAAAAACCCCAGGCAAAGCTACAGGCTTTGGGCAGAGTGGCTGGAAAAATGTGTGGAGGAAATGGACCTGGGGGTTTTGGTCGATGCTCATCTGAACATGAGCCAGCAGTGTGCCCGGGTAGCCAAGAAGGCCAATGGCATCCTAGCTTGTAACAGAAACAGTATAGCCAGAAGGAGCACGGAAGAATGATCCTCTCTGTACTCAGCTCTGCTGAGGCCACAGCTGAAGTATTGTGTTCAGTTTTGGGCCCATCACTACAAGAAAAACATTGAGACCCTGAAGCATGCTCAGAGAAGGGCAATGAAGCTGGTGAGGGATCTGGGGCACAAATCTTACAAGGAGAGGCTCAAGGAACAGAGATTATTTAGTTTGGAGAAGAGGAGGAACAGGGCTGACCTTATTGCTCTCTATTGCTCTATTGCAGCTACCTGAAGGGAGGTTGTGGCAAGGTGGGTGTTGGCCTCTTCTCCCATGTAACTAGCAATAGGACTAGAGAGAATGACCTCAAGTTTTGCCAGAGGAGGTTTGGGTTGGATGTTAGGTAATCGCCAAGAGAATGGTCAGACACTGGAATGGGCTGCCCAGGGAGATGTTAAAATCACCATCCCTGGATGTGCTCAAGAAGCATTTTGATGTTGTACTGAGGGATGTGGTTTAGTGGGAAATATTGGTGGTAGGTTGGACTGGATGATCCTGGATGTCTTTTTCAGCCTTGGTGATTTTATTATTCTATCTTGATAAACTGGATATAATGTACATCAGATTACTAAATTGCACCAAAATGAGTATTGCCACAAGCACAGATGTGAATTCAAAATGATCTTGAAAAAGTTAAGGTACTTTCTCAGAAATAAAGTTTAAAAATAACATTCATTAGACAGAAAATGAACGATAGTTATTGCTCCGAAGAAGATCAAGGAATATGATAACTGTTTTGGAATATGCAAAAGGCTCCTGCAAAAATAACAAAAATAGTTTATTTGTGTTTATAGTAGAAAAGAAAAGAAAAGAAAAGAAAAGAAAAGAAAAGAAAAGAAAAGAAAAGAAAAGAAAAGAAAAGAAAAGAAAAGAAAAGAAAAGAAAAGAAAAGAAAAGAAAAGAAAAGAAAAGAAAAAATCGCAACAACAACAACAACAACAACAAAAATAATGTAAGTTAAACACTAGGAAAAATTCATAAAACTTTCTAGAGGTATTGTCAGTAAGGCTTAAAGAGAAACTGCTTGAGCAGTTGGGGTGTCTTTAGGAACCACTACAGTTGGAAAAGACCGTAGATAATCTAGTGTAACCATCAACCCGTCACCACCATGCCCACCAAAATATGTCCCTACGTGCCATATCTAAACATTTCCCGAAGACCTCTAGGGGTTATGGTTCCACCATCTTCTTGGGCAGCCTGTTCCAATACTTCACCAATTTTTCTGGGAAGAAATTTTTCCTAATATACAATCTGAACCTCCTTTGGCACAACCTGAAGATATTACCTCTTGTCCAATCACTATTACAAGGGAGAACAGGCTAACACCCACCTCACTACAACCTCCTTAAAGGTAGATGTAGGGAGCGATAAGGTCTCCCCTAAGCCTTCCCTTCTCCGGATTAAACAAGGCTAGTTTTGTCATCTGCTCCTCATAAGACTTATGTTCCAAACTCGTTAGCAGTTTTCTTGTCTTTCTTTGGACAAAGAAAGACAAGAGCCTCAATGTCATTCTGGCAGTGAGGGCTCCAAAACTGAACACAGTACTTGAGGTGCAGCCTCACTGGAGTTAAGTACAGGACAATCCCCTCCCTGATCCTGCTGGCTGCATTATTTCTGATACAAGCCAATATACCATTGGCCTTCTTGGCCACTTGGGCATACTGCTGCCTCATGTTCAGCTGTTTGTCAACTAATACACTGAATCTTTTTCCCCCACACAGCTTGCCAGCCACTCCGCCTCAAGCTTATACCATTGCATGGGTTTGTTGTTATCAAAGTGCAGGACCCAACACTTGGTCTTGTTGAACTTCATACAATTGACCTCATTCCACTGATCCAGCCTATCCTTTTTCTGACAATAAAATAAAATAAAATAAAATAAAATAATCCCTATTCTCTTGTGCCATGTAATGAAAGTAGATCTCTATGTTGAAATGCCAAGACCAGCAATTTGTCTTATGTGAAGTCCTGTAGCTTGTACTACCTCTTTCATTACACAGAACTTCAGGATCTAGTTCAGCCCACCCAGGATGAGGGTAAAGCAACATTTTCTTCTTGCAGCTGGGGTTTCTGATGAAAGCCACCCAGTTATAGATGTAAGACTTCGCTACTGTGCTGCCCACATCCACCCCCAATACAGAGTGTGGGGATAGTACCGCTCTCCACCACCACCCATCATGTAGGGGCTGAGTGCAGCAGGGTGGCTGCTGCCTCCCAGAAAACCTAAGAGTGTATTAAATAATGTCAATCAGAAATAGCAAACATATTATTTGCTCTTCTTATATGGTGGAAGGAAAACTTGTTGTGATTTCTTGTATGATGATGAAACTCCAGAATTCTTCAGTCTAAGTACACTAATATACATTTACTAAAACTGGACAAAGACTACACATTAATGTAAAATGCTGACAGCTTCAAAAGATGATGTTCTTTGCCATACCTAGTAAGGCAGATCTGAAAACTAGAACTTGAAAGGTACTGGTATGAGGCTGTAGTGGAACTGATTTGTTCATCTGGATGTGAGAAAGTTATTTTGTAAACTCAAATATGCTGAATTTAACATCTACAGAGCTGGAGAATTTTGTTCTCACATCTTATGCTAGTATGAATGTCCTGCTGCGGTTACTAAACAGATAAAGACAGAAGGAGTTGAAGAGATTTATTAGGAGATCTGGAGACCAAGGAACTGTTAGAATTCCTTGCTCCAAAGAAAATCCAATTGTTTATGCATTGATGAAGAACTCTAGGAGTAAAAGAGCTCTTCATATCAACAAAATGGGTATTCATTTTAAAAATCCTGAAACTATCTCCTGAGAAAGTAGAGGGGTGGGGAGGGGGGGGGAAGAGAGAGAAATAGAATGGATTACAATATGTCATATTGAGTCTGTTTCCTCATGTTGATGCTTTAGTGTTTTGTGTTGTTACTATAACATATAGATTTTTTTTATTATTTTTTTCTCCCCCCTCTTTCCTTTCCCTCCTGCCCCCATCCTCAACTCTCAAAATGACGTCTTGTTATCTGGATGCAGTGCAGGAAAGATTTCAGATTTTCCAGAGGCTTTGAAAGACTCCTCAAATTGTTTTTGTTTTTTTTTTCCATGACAAATATTTTTAGTGGTATCCTTAGCGCTGCAAATGTGTTTAACTCAATATGGTTTTTCATTATATAACAATAGGAGGTGGATTGTATTATCCCTTTGAGTCGCTTTCAGCTTGGAATATTTTATGATTTCATGAATATAACTAGGCTTCTTATTTTATTTTTGCAGCTTTACCTTCCTTTCCAACACTGATGTTTGTTTTTCATACATACACAATATGTAAGCAGATAATTCTGCATGTCATATGTAAACACTAAAACAAAAGCTTCTGAGAGTTTCAGAAAGGAGAAAAATCAAGCCTCAGTCTTCTGTAATTGAGGACAATGAATAAAATTGCATTGACTTCACTGAGTATGTTATCAAAATCACAGTAGAAAAGAAAATAACATTCCTCAAAGATCACACATCCTAAATGTAAGAACAATGATAACAGTCACGCACGTTAGCTCTGATATTTATCTCTAGAGGCAAATCATGGCAATGACTCCCTCATATTAATAAAAAATTGATTTAAGATTCTCATCACAGATCAAAACTAAACAATATAAGAGATTTAAAATTCTGTGTAAATCTCACAAAACTGTAACATAAAAAAAAAAGTCATGAGAATAAAACTTTTTCAGTATTTGATCAGTTGAAGACTGAAAAGCATTCAGAAACAACTTTATTAAATGAACTGATTTTGTTGTACGGTTGGACTTTTTCATGACAGGCTTTATCTTAGCAGTAGTGCTTTCCAGTGCTTCCTACAAATTCTCATAGTTTCCTTCACCCAGACTCCAAGATGTACCTTTGCTTCTTTTCTTACTTAAAAAAAATGCAACTTTAAAAAAAATATATATATATTTTGAATAAGTAGTCTTAACCTGGAGTTTTTCCTTAGAGTTTCAGGAAAGGTGAAAAGTGAAATCTCCGTGATTTCACTCTGGGAAATCTTTTAAAATAGATTGCATGAGATACCAGCTATAAGTGTACTGAATATGAATTTCCTGCAAAGTGCACGCAACATTTCAGTTTAGCGAACTGTAATAGATAAGACTTGTTACTGGTTTATATGTCATTCAAATGTTATTCTAAATCTGGTTTTACTGTCACTGGTCTCCACCGTCAGATATTTACATTGGAAAATGTGCGTGATTTAATAATAAAGGCATACATATAACTAAAGGTCTTCCTCCAATTTAGAAAGTGTTACTTAGTTAAAACTCATAATACGCAGATTTGACTTTATCAAGATGAATGAGAAGAAGTAATTATAAGCACTCATATTCTTACAAACAACTGTACCTAATATTACTTTTTTTATCAGTCATCTGGATAATAAGTGCTATAGTATGTGAAATCATACTTGCCTCTTGCATTTAAAACAATTTTCAAATATTTATTAAACTTCTCTGAGGTACAAAATATTAAACAAGTCAGTCTGAAGTTGTATTCCTTGTTGTAACAAATAAGACATTTCTCAAGCATTCCAAATGTTCCAAATATTTATATTTCTTTGTTATCATCTCATAAGATTACCTTCTAAGAGTTTCTAAATATTTTTTCCCCTTAATTCATAATTGTGATACACTATTCTTTGTGTATTTTTATTGTATTATATTGTGCTTTTACTAATGTATGAGTAGTACTGACTTATACTCTTAAAATTTGTGGTTATGTACTTTGCTGCACTAATCTAAGCCCTCAGCATCTCAATAAATGTTATTTTTACTAAATTATTTCTCAGGAAGTGTAGGAAGTTATAATAGATTTTGGAATATACTTCCAGTGATTGAAGTTTAATCAATAATTAAAGCTTTGTTTCCTACTAAGACTGTTCTCAGTGGGGGAAAAAAAAAAAAAAAAAAATGGAGACCAACTTTAATTTAGGGAAATAAGTCTTCCTAGATCTTTTACACTCCTTAGACATTCCCTCAGTGAAAAACTGAAGGTCCCTTCAGTTTTGTATTCTTCATCATTCAAATAACAGATTCCTTCTTTCTGTATTGTCTAGCAGTTCAAATTTTTCAGGCTGAAGGTAGTTGTGGCAGACCCTGTAAACCTAACCTATGAGTATCTACCTACTAGAAGAAAATTACTGTTTTGCAACTGAAATAATTCTACCACAAATATAGTTTAGTATGTATTTTTTTCCTGTTTATTTTCTACAAGATAGAGGATCAAATGGAATGTGAGCAATGCTTGTGTCCAGTAATTCAGGCTCAGGCAGGATTCTCTGTGTAACACAGTTTATTCAGACACTTATGCAAAAGTGGGTGTCCGAATATGTAGACACATACCAGAACAATCAACAAGTATTTGTGTCCTTATCACTGACAACAGTTCTCCCCCCCAGTTCCCTAAACTGTGTACAATGGGATCCACAGCCTATCCAAGGTTTATTTTTTTTCATTTTTTTCCCTTGTAAGGCATCCCCTCAAGAAGGTTCTACTTTATTAAGACACCCTGGTCTTAATCTTCAAGGTTGCAGAGTATCGACATCACAATTTTACAACTGCAGTTACTGGTTTCTCAGTTCTTGCTCAATCCTTGCCATGTAGGCCTGGCTGTATTCTCTTATTCCAGTTCTCATAACATCAGACTGCCTAGTAGCTACCAGAAGCACAGCGTAACACCCCATATATCACAGTAGTAAATTTCATTTTATTCTCATTTCATATTCTTCCGCTGTAATAGTTTGGGAGAAGATTTAACCAGGATCCAATACTATTTCCTCCTTGATGCTCCATACTTCCATCCATATCCCAGGGTGCAGAGACTCTAGGATTGAACCGTGTACACTTCACAATATCTTAAAATGCAATTAAAACAGAAAGTATAGTGCTAAAGCCCTTTACAGGGTGTGACTAAATACATTTGTTTGAATAGCTTCCAGTTTTCTTGCTTAGAAATTTTCCTCATTCAAGTGGGTGAATAACCTAATGAGAATACTGATAGAGGCGGATGATAGATAATTTATATCCTAAAGATTTTAGCACTGGGATTGAGTCACGTGGAATTTGTTGAAAATCATAATATTTCTAGGAAATTGCTATTCATACAAAGTTAAACAGGACAAAGTTTCAAATATAACAAATATATAGATTCTTCATTTTTTAATTTAAGCAAATGCTTAAATTGTTCTCTCAGAATGTCTCTCTCAGAATTTCAATTTTAATAACATATCTTCATTTTCACAGTATGTTTATTTTCACTGTATGTTAAAGTAATCACAGTATGTAGAATGCTAATTTATATTTGTGTTTGTTAACTGAGTTGTCCTCAATTCTCATCCTGGATTAAGAACACCTCAGTGCTGGTTTCTTTATTCAGAGGTTCAGTCATAGCCAGAACAATGACATTTATATATGCTATGCTAAATTTCCATCTCAATACTGAAATTCAACATAGTCATAACACGTTTATCTAAAAGCTTTCCCAGTATACCTTGATCCCACTCTCTTTGCATGCATTAGTTTACCAATGTGTTTGTCCAAGCTTTCAGCAACTGTGATTTGAAATGTATTTTTTTTTCTCCTTAAGCATAGCTTTTATTTTGAACTTCCTTTTACATTTTAGCCTCTGTTACACTATTAATTCTCCACAGGATCTCATGATTTCTTCATTTCATGCAAAGTTTCTTAAGATTCGTTCAACTAGAAATTACCAGCAAACTTGTAGACTCTAAGCTGAAGCTCTGTAGATGAGCCTCAACCTTCAGTGTAAGATTGCTCAGAATTTTCTGAAGACAAGGAAGCAGAAGAAAAAAAGAAAATCTTTACTCCAGGTGCCCATCTCAGAATTGAAGAATTCAAATTTATTAGTTGCTTTAAAAAATCTTGATATAGGAATCTTATCTGAATTATATAGTAGATTGAGTCTCCCGCCATATGAAAGATACCAAGCAAGATAAACTTAGTCTATTCTGAACACCTATTTAGCAATCAGCAGAATCACAACCAGACTACACAAAACCTCTTTTGAAAGAAAGTTTAACTGCTAAGCAAGGACTAGAGAGATAAAAATTGTATCTTCATGAAATTATTGATTGACACAGAAAAATTATATATTTGGTTTTAGTTCTGAACTTGGTCCAGCTACAGTTTAAGTAAAGAGACAGATGTATTTAAATTAAACTTCGAATGTTTGACTTCAGGGTGCTTGCTCTTGAGAAGGCAACAAAATTTTAATCAGAGGTCTATTTTATAACTGTAGTTTGCAAATCATTTCATCCAAGTCATTGGCCTTCAGAAGCCATTTAACATCTTGCACTATTTGTTATTGATATTTCTACATTTTGTACTAACTTAGTAACAGAAGTCTAAACACAACCAATCGACCAAAACCACTGAAAATTCCTGAGGACTTTTTTTGTTGTTTTTGCAAAGAACCACCATTCCACTTCACTTAGTTCACATTGTCATTAAGAAAACTTCAGATTGATGTCTTGGTAAAATAAAATCCCCATAAGATATTCTGTCTGATAGTTTAGAAAAATAGATTTTCAAAATGTACAGGAACAGGTGCAGGGTACATAAGAATCGAATTATATAACAAAACCAACAAAATGCTGGTACACTTGATTTTAATATTTATTTCCATTATTGGTTCATTCTCAATAATCCTTATGAAGGCATATACGCCTTAATAAAGTAATAATGAAATGCAGAGAGGAAATTACTATTTCTTATCAATGTTAACACTCTTAAACAAGCAGAACAACGACCTCATAATTATGTAGTGCTTTGCATTGAAATGATTCCTCAAGAATTCGAGCAGACTTTTTGAAGAATAACTGAAAGCTGAAATTCCCTATTGAATGCAAGTTGAAAGCTCAAAATATTTCAACACTCATAGTAATATAATGTTAAAATTCAGAGAGAAAGAAGAGATCAGAATAATTTTTACAATTTAGTTATATAAGGAGCAAAGACCTATTTGTATAACAAGCATATAATAGGATAGGGAGGAGTACAATTGCTTGCAAATTTCATTTACAGTTAACTGTAAAACTAGCAGAGCCAACCTATCAGTAGCTACCCAAAGGTGCCTCTCCCTAAATCAAATGGCTGTGACATCTTTCTATGCCTCAGCTACTAAATACTAAACAAAGACCAGGGCAACTGTATGTCCCTAGTGCTCAGTAGGCTTGAGTCACCAGTGACAACACTCTAACAGTAAGATTATTTATTTATTTATTTATTTACTTACTTACTTACTCATTTTAATGTATATTAATACATATGATGGCTGTTTTGAAAGTAATGTCCCATATTTTATTATGTTGGCCCCCAGTGCCAGAGGTGGATGGTGGTGGTATAGCAGTGGAGATGTCATTTAGACAAACTTAGACCAAAGACAGAGAAATGTCAAAAGAAAATCAAAGGAATGTGTGTAAAATGTAAAATGAAAATCAGTCAAAAGTCCACATAAGAAATAAAGTCCTGGAGCTCTTAGATTCTGCAGCAGAGGAGGCCAATAACAAGCTAAACTTACAAATAGTACTTGTTCTTCTCGTGCAAAAATAAACAAAAAAATTCTGTAAAAATACCTGTTAGTTCAGGTAATTATCCTTTTCCAATTGAGTGCTCTCTCTGTCATGGCTTTATGACTTTTTTTGTTATCAGTATTCCACATCATAACATGGTGTAGCGCACTGGGAGTTAAAGACTTAGTGCTCCTGGTCTGTGGATTGTTGATAGTTCCAGGTACCTGGTTCTCAGAAGAGAAGAACTGCATACTACAAACCCCAGAGGACTCCGCGTTACTCTGCTTCTGTTCTCCATTCAGAGAGAAAGATAAAACTGTTTGTATATCACGGGACATCCCTCTTTTTTGCCTTTCTGTTCATCTTGACTAGATGCCTCGCTTTCAGCATTACAGGAAGGTCTTCTATTTTTGGACACTCTCTCATTTTATTTGATGTATTAGCTTCAATTGTATTATATTATCTTATTTTTTGTTATAGCATGTTATCTTGTTTTCTGATATCTTTTTTAGTAAATTAACTTTCTTCGTCAGATCATTGCCACTGCTTTGTTTTCAGGCCCATCTCCCTACTCTTCCTCCTTTTTCCTTTTCCCCTTTCCTGGGGTGCAGATTCATGGGTCCCCCTTCCCCATTAGTCACACAACTGGGACAAAACAGACCATCTGTAAACTGCTGACACTGTCTGAAATTAGGTAATTTTTGTTGTTGTCGTTGTTGTTGTTGTTCTTGTTGTAATTAAACTGTGGAGTTCTAGCTGTATGTTTTGTAACCAAAGAACCAAAACACTAATGTTTTGGACTTCGTAGTATGGATTCCTTTCTCTTCCTGGAGCTTGTTCCTCGAATTAAAATATATGCCTGGATTCAAATAAAATAATTCTTTCAGACAACAGATTACAGTAGCTATCACCAAGGAATTTTGGAGGAATACTCTATCAGGTCATTTAAGAAAAACTTTGACACCTCAATGTACCCTTAGATTTGGTTTATGCAATACATATCATTCTTCTTGCCTTTTATATAGATGACATCCCCAGGACTAATCATGATACTTGCCTTTCCCGATGAGATAATTGACTTCATAGAAGAGAAAAGCACAGTGCATGTTATTTTTCTTGATTTTGGCAAGATTTTATACTGACTGTTTCAGTATCCCTTGCAATCAAACTATAGAAATGATATTTTTATAAGAAAACCAAAGATGATATGTGGAAATTTGACTGAGTATCTTAGCTCAAAAGACTATGATCAGCGGTCAAGAAGATACACTGACATCCAGTTGTGTCATGGAGCTATCTATAGATCTATCTGTGTCTGTGATGAGGGGTGTAAGAGGCCATGTTGTTGTACTTTTGTCTCAAAAATTTGCTGAAGATGGACTATTCCATGTCAGTCCTGTCCAGGGATTGAGCAATCCCTTGCTCTAAAGATATGCTAACTGGAGGCAGCGAGAGAAGGATAAGCACCTTGATGGCCAGGAGGAAACCTTTTGTCTGGACTTATCACCAAGAAAGATGAACCACACCTTGATGGTCAGGGCTTATCAAGAGAAGGATAAGCACCTTGATGGCCAGGAGGAAACCTTTTGTCCGGACTCATCATCTCGAGGAAGAGAGCCATCTCGAGAGGTGGAGGGGGGGGATACTCATATATGACCCTTACCCAAGCCCCCAGGAACGTCATGTAGGCAGGAAAAAAACAGGATAAAAGGGCGCAGGAAAAATCATGAAGGATCATCATCATCATCATCATCATCATCATCATCATCATCATCATCGTCGTCGTCTTCTTGAGGGAGAAGGCGAGAGAGAGAGAGAGACAGAGAGAGGGTTTACTGCCTTCTGATCCCTCGTTGCTGCTTTGCTGCTTTGCTGCCCTACTGTCTACGGACTCTCCCAGCCTTGCTGCACGAGACGCTGCTGCTTCCACCACCACCACCACCCGTACTGCTTGGCACCAGCCCGCTGCTCTTCGTTGCCTGCTTGGACCCCGGACCAACGGATAACGGGACACTGCTGCATCGAGTTGGTGACTATCCCCGCTTACTGCAACTCTTGCTTTTCTTCTTACCTTTTCTATTGCCCGTTTCCCCTTCCCCGTCTCCCTAAAAGTCTAGGATTTGTAATAAACTGGTTGGACCAACATTTGAACCGTTGTTTCTTAATCTCACGCCGGGTATATTGAAAGAATCTCCTCCCACTCCTATTAATTGGAGTGAGACAGGGGGACAAAAGGCCCACAGCCCCATTGACCCAGAAAAGGGGAGGGGAATGGAGGATGTCGATGGTTTATGGGCCAGTTCTGCCTGGTTCTGTCCCCCATGACCTCCTTATAACAAAGCTGACGAAGTACGGGATAGATGAGTGGACAGTGAGGTGGGTCATAAACTGGCTTACTGGCAGAGTGCAGAGGGTTGTCATTGGAGGTGCAGTGTCCAGCTGGAGGCCTGTAACTAGTGGCATCCCCCAGGGGTCAGTGCTGGGTCTGGTCTTGTTCAACATCTTCATCAATGACCTTGATGAGGGGATAGTGGCCACCCTCAGCAAGTTTGCTGATGATACGAAGTTGGGTGGATTGGCTGACAAGCCTGAAGGCTGTGCTGCCATTCAGTAAGACCTGGACAGGCTGGAGAGCTGGGCAGTAAGAAACAGGTTGGCCATGAGCCAGCAGTGTGCCCTCGTGGCCAAAAGGGCCAATGGCATACTGGGGTGTATAAAAAAGAGCGTGGCCAGAAGGTCAAAGGAGGTGATCCTCCCCCTCTCCTCTGCCCTGGTAAGGCCTCATCTGGAGTACTGTGTCCAGTTCTGGGCTCCCCAGTATAAAAAAGACAGGGATCTCTTGGAAAGAGTCCAGCAGAGGGCCACAAAGATGGTGAAGGGCCTGGAGCATCTCCCCTGTGAGGAACGACTAAGTGAACTGGGTCTGTTTAGCCTTGAGAAAAGAAGGCTGAGAGGGGATTTGATCCAGGTTTATAAATACCTGAGGTGTGGGGGCCATAGTGGTGAGGCCGGACTCTTTTCAGTAGTGCGTGGGGACAGGACAAGGGGAAATGGGATGAAGCTAAGGCATAGGAAGTTCCGCACGTATGTGCACAAGAACTTCTTTACGGTGAGGGTGACGGAGCACTGGAACAGGCTGCCCAAGGGGGTTGTGGAGTCTCCTTCCCTGGAGATATTCAAGACCCTCCTGGACACCTACCTGTGCTACCTGGTGTAGGGAACCTGCTTTGGCAGGGGGGTTGGACTCGATGATCGCTGGAGGTCCCTTCCATCCCCTACAATTCTGTGATTCTGTGATTCTGTGATAGACTCATGCCCTGGGAAAGGGGAAAGGGGAAAAGGGTAGGGAGATGGGAGATGCGCCTAAAAACAGAACAGAGACAACAATCTGAGGAGGAAAGCTAATTTACCAAATATGATAACAGAATGCAAGATAACACACTATATAGTACAATATATAATAGGAATTGAGGCTAGTAAATCAAATAAAATGAGAGAAAGTGTCCCAAACCAAAGACCTTACTCTAAAATTGAAGGCAAAATGGCTGGGGAGCACACACACTGCCAGGCAGTGAGGAAAGAAGACAGCCCCGTGACTTGCCAGAAGCTTTATTTTCCCCTTAGAATGCAAGGATGTCATCTGGGGTAAGTAGTTCTTCTCTTCTGAGAGCCAGGTATTCAGAAAATTGTTGGTCCACAGATGTGGGGCATTAACACTTTAACTCCCAGTACTTTACATGATGTTATGATGTGGAATATTGTTTAAAAAATCATAATATCATGACATATTTGCACTGCTCAGCATATTGACACTGGCAACGTTTACAGTAACAACATGGATGGAGGGTCGGGAGGAACATTTTTAAAGTTCGTAATTTATTCCAAACTGTGTAACAATTGATATGCTGCAGGATATGACTGCCTTTTACTGTGATCTGGCTAGGAAATGTTCTAGTCAGAATCTTAAAACGTCCTGCAAACAAAGTGATAGGATTTCAGACAAAACAATCCATCATGACAGCATGTGCTGGGGAAAAACTGATTAGGGACAAACTTTGCAGAAAGCAGGCCTGAGGTTTGTTTACAATAAGGGCAGTGAAGCAGCGGAACAGGTTGCCCAGAAAGATGACGGATGCCTTATCCTTGGAGACATTAAATATCAGTCTAGACTAGGCTCTTAGTAACCTGATCTAATTGTAGATGTCCCTGGTCTTTGCAGGGGAGTTGGACTATATGGCCTTCCAACTCAAATAATTCAAAGATGACTCACTTTTTTTTTTTTTTTTTTTTTCAAAAAAAATAGTTTTCCAGTCTGGTTACAAAGTCTTATACTTGATATATTTATCTGAAAGAAACTGTGCCTTGACTGAAAGTAGGTGTTAGTTCTCAATATGACTGACTACAAGTAAAAAATAAAATAAAATAAAATAAGAAAAATAATAAAATCGTAATATAAAGTAATAAAAGAAAATACAGTAAACTGTTTTACAGTGTATGGACTAGTTATATTTAAGCACCACCAAGGCATGAACAGTGTTATGCTTCCAGTCTGGGACTAAGATAGAAGTAACCAGAATTATCTCTTACAAATATGCATTGCCAAACCAATATTTTTTTCATTACCCTTTCCTAGAAACAGCTTATCAATTTGTTTTAGCTGAAAGAAATCTAAAAATTTCCCATGGGAAACATTCACCTTACAAAACATCAGCCAAATGGTTATAAACTGGCAAAGCTATAAGCAATTGTCTGAATGAGTTGTGCTGTAAAATGAACTATCAGAAGTAACTGAATGGAAAAGGAAGTTTAACAGGTTTGGGAAGCATCTTAATAAGTGTAGAATTATAGTCATCATATAGCTTCTTGCAAAAGCTGGGGCCTAGTTTTGAAAAACCACTAAGTTTTGGTGAGATGTTGTCACAATTCAGAGTACAGTTGTAGAAAGTATTGACAGCCAAAGAGGTGCCAATTACAGCTCCTTTCATATTCGATATAAAATATAGGGGGCTATTAGGGAATACTTTGATGAAATTTAAAAGTATTTATGGATGTCTTGTTACTTTGAATTTTGATGATCTCCAAAATTAGCATCATGGCCTGTCACTTGACTGTCAAATAGCATTAAGCAACAGATGGAGAGCCTTGTTTGACTTCTGTTATTCTATACACTCTGATAGATGGTCAGTCTTTGCATCATACCTCTTCACATTTTGAGCATTTTGAACTGTTACAGTCTTAAATAAATTAAATAAGTTCCAGAATTTTGAGGCAATCGCTACAAGAAGTGTAGACATGTTGTGCAGTGGAGTGAGGATTGCTGTGTATAGGGGAATTTCCTGAGCTGAGGAAATTGCCACAAGCCAGCAGCATTCAGAAAAGAAACTGATGAGATGTGTGTAGGTCCAGGAGTAATGGCAGCCATTCCTTGAAAGCACAAAGGAAGCCTTATGGGATGCTGCCAAATTAACTGGCTGTGCAGCGAGTATTGCAACAAGGTTTTGGTTTCCACAACGGTGGGACCCTGGTGGAAGACAGCATATCTCTATATGAGGATAGAGATATGCTGTTGTGGATAGGATCCACCTCACTAAACACATTGTTACATACAGACCAGTATGTCCTTGCAGAGCATTGGTGATAATGTTTGGCCCCAGGTAGTGGAGGAGCCAATGAGAAGTGGTGCGCTGCTGGACCTTACACTAACAAAAAAGGACTCACAAAAGGAAACTCGAAGGTTGGAGGCAACCTAAGCTACAGAGACCATAAGATGTTGGAGTTCAGGATGCCGTGTGGAGAAAGAAGGACAATAATTAGGATTGTAACAAACTTCTTGGGCCTACTTAGAGGAATCCCATTGGTTGGGCCCCTAGAAGGTAGGGGGTCCAAGAGAACTCATTAATATTCACACAGGTCAGTCCCTAACTTGTACTGGTACATACGGTTATTCCACCCCAGGAGTAGGATCCTACATTTGCCCTTGTTGAACCTCACCAGGTTTCTCTCTTCCCAGCTTACAAGCCTGCCCAGGTCTTACTAAATGACACCACAGTATTCTGGTGTGTCAGTCACTCCTTCCAGGTTCATATCATCAGCAAACTTGATCAGTCAATCTACCTTGAAGTCTACTCATCAAACCCAAAATTCTTGAGCTTATCTATGAGGATTCTATGGGAGACAGCATCAAAAGCCTTGCTGAAGTCCAGGAAGAGAACTGCCACTTCTTTCCTCTCGAGTATCATAGAAAGCAATCTGATTAGATAAACCTGATTTTCCCTTTTGCGAATCCATGCTGAATGCTCCTAATATCCTTTTTGTATTCCACATAATTAGAGATCGCCTCCCTACCTTCCAGATGTCCGGAACAAGTTCATTATATTTGGCATTCTGAAATTCTTTCTGGAAGTATTAATAATTTTAATGAGTTTTTTCCTCAGAAAACATTAGAAAATCAAGTGCAAACTAGAGAATTTCTTCTAAAGTCCTCTTCACCAAATTCTAAGCATGTTTGAGATTCGGTGACAATAGAAATTATTCCATTCATTCTTTTGAATTCATTATCTTTAGCTTGATCCTGAGGAAAGTGAATGCAAAATTACTAAATCAACATTTCTAACATGAAAAAAAAAAAAAAAAAAAAGAAGGATATGTTTGATGTTTAAAAGAAAGTCCAAATTTATATACAAATTACATTCTAATCTGAAAGTGATGAGAAAAATGTGTTTGTTTTTTCTCCTGTTGAAATGAATGAAGACTAATATGTGGAAATTATCAGTAAAAAATATTGTCTACTTTTTTTATTTCTTTTGGTTAAGTGCGAGTACTTCCCCTATTAACATGAGACACAATTAAAGAGAGTAGCTGAAAACTTGACACTGATGCTCTTGAAAGGAATGCATTAGTAATGCTTTCTGTTTACAATTAGCACAATTGCCATTGCATTTTGTCACATCACTTAAAATCTATTTCCTTCCATTCTCCAGTATTTAGGAAAAATTATTTGCATGTTGTTATGTAATAATTTCTCCTTTATCTCTTTGTCAACAGATTGCTCTTCTTTTAAGTCTAAGCCTGGGAAGAGAGAATCCAACTAGAATGAGTTAGTGCACCTCCAGATACGATGAGGACAGACTCGTTTACCAGATAACACTGCAATTACTGACATGTAGTGGTCCTGAACAGTATATTAGCAACACAATCCTAGGTTTCAAAATCCAGTACTAACTATAGCTTGGTATTCTGGATTCAAATAAGAAATAAATAAAATATTTCCTTGTCATTTTTGAGATAACTTTATACATGTGATCTTATAACATTTTCTTTATCTATTTACTCACGAGTAGGATTTGTTTAATATGGAATTTAAACTGTTTAACTGCTTTAAGAAGTGCACTAGGACAACAGATTTGAAGTAACTAACAAAAAAGATTACATGAGAAAAAGTGGAGTGCATTCTTTTAAATTTAGATGATCGTAGCATAATAGAATGCCTTCTGTTGGAAAGGACCTTAAAGATCATCTAGTACCAGTTCTCCTTCCATGGACAGGTTTGCCACCCAATAGATCAGATTGCATAAGGCCCCATCCAACCAGGGGTGGGACATTCACAACTTTTCTGGTCAACCTGTTTCAGTGTCCCACTACCCTCTGAGTAAAGAATTTCCTCCCAATACCTAAACTAAATCTCCTTTCTTAGTTTAAAGTCACTTTGTCTTGCCCTGTTTTTACCAGACTGTGTAAAAAGTCACTCTTCATCTTTCTAGTAAGCCCCCTTTAAGTACTGAAAATACTGAAACAACATCCCCCTGGGGAACCTTCTCTTCTCTAGGCAAAACCCAGCTCCCTCAGCCTTTCTTCACAGAAGATGTGCTCCAGTACTGTGATCATCCTCATGGCCCTTCTCTGGGCCCACTCTGACAGCTCCACATCATTTCATGCTGGGGTCTCCAGGCCTGGATGTAGTACTCCAGATGGGTCTTCATGAGGGCAGAGTAGAGGGCAAAAATCACCTCCCAGGATGCTGTTGGCCTTCTGAGTAGAAGTACATATTGCTGTCTCATGCCAAGCCTTTTATTGACCAGAATCCCCAAGCCCTCTGCTCTCAGTGAGTTCTTCTTCTGGTCTGAGAAATTTCCCTAACCCAGGTGCAGCACTTTGCACTTGGCCTTGTTGAACCTCACTATGTACACATGGGCCCACTTCTAAATCTTATTCAGCTTTTTCAATGGCATCCTTTCCTTCTATTATATTAGCTGCACCACTCAGGTCAGTGCCATCCTCCAACTTACTGAGGGTGCACTTGTTCCCACTTTCCATGTCATTGCCAATGTTATTAAAGAAGTCCAGTCCCAAGACAGACCCCTGAGGGACACCACTTGTCAATGGCCTCCATCTGGATAAAGTGCAATTGACCACAACCCTCTGGGTTCTACTATATCCAGCCAGATCCTTATCCACCAAATAATCCACCTTTACTGCTCTGGTTTTAAATTAAAACTTGAGCAGAATCATGGGATTATTTTATAGTTATATGTGTATATATATAGAGAAAGAGATGTTTGTACATCTCTCTCTCTCTAAAAAGCAAACAAAAAACTACCCAACACAAATCCATGCAATCAAATGCAGTTCTCTTTTAATCTTAAAACTGAACTTGATCTTAATATCTTAATGAAAAAACACTGCTCAGAAATCAGCTTAAAAGAGGTAGTCCTCCTGTGTTGAAATGCATGTTTCCAACACATATTTAGAAAACATTTGCAGATACTTACCATATTGGGAAGACTGGAGGTAATAAGAGGAATTCTCCTCAGTATTTTCCAGAAGGTGTTCCTGAATAAAGACAGAGGAAAGAAATTTAATTTCAAAACATTATGGTAGGGAAAAAAATTTTAGAGAATGTTACTTCTCATCTGATATGGAACTAAGCATAATTCCATTTTTAGGCCTGTTAACAGCCAAACAATCAGTAGAAAAGGCTGAAAAAAAATAAGAAAAAAAAATTGCTTGTGGCAGAGAAAGACGGACAGCAGTGCAATTGCCAGTGAGAAACCAAATATTGGCATCTCCAGATGGATGCTTCCAGCAGAAGGTAAAAAGTGACAAAGGGGTGTGTTTGGAAAATGAAGTGCATCTGTTATATATATTTTTTTCTCTTTAAAGGAATATTTTTCTAATTTTTTTTTTCTTTTGAGATCTCTAAAAATAAACATTTCAAAATATCATATTCATATCAGAAAAAAAAAGTTAATGTACTATCAACATTTTAAAGAAAGAAACACCTTACCTGTTATTCCTTGAACACATTACATATAGAAAGAGAATTGGATGTTTTATTCAGGAGTATTTCTACTAGTTTGAAACTGTCTAAATGAAAGAGAGAGAAGAGTATTCAGTATCCAGTATTATTTTTCATTTTATAGAAAGTGAATTTCCATTTGATTGAAAATTACCTAGTTCTACTTTCAATACTTAATTTCTTTCAAGTACTAACACATTCCGTTTTGATTTAGCAGAGGTATTTTAATTGCACTTTGCAATCTACTCATCCATCACACAGCATTTGCAGCAGTGATGCTCTGAAGCATACATTTCTGTAGTACAACATGTAAGTTGCAGCAGCTCAAACTTGAAATTTTATTCAACTAATAGAAGTAATTTTAAACAACAGATTTACTGCATCTGTTATTGCACCCCAATTTTCCTGCTATTGGGGCTTGATATAAAGAGAGACCGAAGATGTAATTATTACCTGAGAGAGAACAAACGCTAACTTTTCCCTATAAAAATTATACTTTGGGAATTTTCGTAGAGATTCTGAAAAAGAAACAAACAAACAAAAAACTAACCCACAGTGCTTTATTGGAATCTTTATTTTCAGGTCTTTTCCTGGGAGTGTGATTCATTAACAGAAGCACCAGAGACAGCGCAAATCCTTTACATAGTGCACCTCTGGATAGAGCCCTAGAAGGTCTCATTTTTTTTTCTCTGAGAAAGAAAGTGAATATACAACATGACATACATATTTCTCAGATCCCATAGCAAAATGCATTTTCTTTCTACAAATTCTTTCCTGCTAATTTCCTGCTAATTCTGTTAACAAGAATCACTTAATTCCTTTACAGATGTGGGTTGATCAATGTTATAATAAATTTATTTCTAATATACATTCTAATAACTTCATCAAATGTGTGTTCTTTCTGTACAGTTCCTCTTTTAAAATTCTTTATAATATCAAATTCTTCTTTTTTTTTTTTATTTTTTTTTTTATTTTTTTTTTTTTATTTTCAGGCTCCTAAAAAGTAAATCCTGAGTCAACTGCAAATAGTGTATTTGGCTTGATGTTTGGTTCTAGTCTCATTCACTGGCATATCTTTTGAAGAAAATAAATGAGGATTACAATTATCACAGAATCACAGAATCACAGAATTATCGAGGTTGGAAAAGACCTAGAAGATCATCCAGTCCAACCATTACCAATACTTCACAGATAAATCATACCCCTCAACGCAAAATCCAAACGTTTCTTGAACACTCCCATGGTCAGTGACTCCACCACCTCCCTGGGCAGTGCATTCCAATGCCTGACTACCCTTTCCGAGTAGTAACACTTCCTAATGTCCAGCCTGAACCTCCCCTGGCGCAGCTTGAAACCATTCCCTCTAGTTCTATCACTGATTACATGAGAGAAGAGGCCGACCCCCAGCTCACCACAACCTCCCTTCAGGAAGTTATAGAGAGCTATAAGGTCTCCCCTGAGCCTCCTCTTCTCCAGGCTGAACAATCCCAGCTCCCTCAGCCGCTCCTCATGAGGCCTGTGCTCCAGACCCCTCACCAGCTTCATAGCCCTCCTCTGAACACGTTCCAGGGCCTCAATGTCTTTCTTGCAGTGAAGGGCCCAAAACTGAACACAGTACTCGAGGTGCGGCCGCACCAATGCCGAGTACAGGGGGACAATTACCTCCCTGTTCCTGCTAGTAACACTGTTTTTGATGCAAGCCAGGATGCCGTTGGCCTTCTTGGCCACCCGGGCACACTGTCAGCTCATGTTCAGCCGAGCATCAATCAGTACCCCCAGGTCTGTCTCCTCAACGCAGTCCTCCAGCCACTCTGACCCAAGCCTATAGCGCTGCCTGGGGTTGTTGTGGCCAAAGTGCAGGACCCGGCATTTGGTCCTGTTGAACCTCATCCCATTGGCTTCGACCCAGCTCACCAGTCTATCCAGATCCCTCTGCAGGGCCTCGCTACCCTCAGGCAGATCGACACTCCCTGCCAATTTGGTGTCATCCGCGAACTTACTGAGGGTGCACTCAATGCCCTTATCCAAGTCATCAATAAAGATGTTGAAGAGGACAGGCCCCAGCACCGACCCCTGGGGAACACGACTCATGACTGGTCTCCAACTGGATTTGACTCCATTTACCACCACTCTCTGGGCCCAGCCTTCCAGCCAGCTCCTTACCCAGCCGAGAGTGTACCCATCCAAGCCACGGGCTGCCAGCTTTTGCAGGAGAATACCATGGGAGAAAGTGTCAAAGGCTTTGCTGAAGTCTAAGTAGACCACATCAACCGCCTTTCCTTCATCAATCATTATAACTGATTTTCTTAATCATAACAAAAATAATAGATTTAAATCACAATTAAAATAGTCTATTGAAATTAGCCTACCTTAGAAGAATACTGAGTTTTAGATTGGAAATGAATAGGTCAGCACATGACAGCTCTGAGCTCATTCTTAGCTGAGCTCAAAAGTAAGTTAAAGTGAGCAGAGCTAGAAAGATCATCCTCAAAGGCCTCCAAATCTATATGTACAAGAAAATAAATAAATAACTGCAGAAACCCTACAGCAAAAATAGTCATGATAATCAAAGCAAAGAAAGACTAAATATAGAGGGAGGAAATGAAGGGAAAGAGGTTTTGTGGTTTCCTCATTGTATTTTCATCAGTCTTACACGAAAGACATCTGTCTTCTGCTCTTAAACGCAGAGGTGAAAATTAGGGTGCAATGTTTGGTTGCACTAATGTCAGTGCTGAACAGAATTTCACCATCTTTCACTACAGATATTTCAAACTTGCCCACAGATACATCTAGTTGCTAAATATAATTGAGAGCTTGATGACATTGTGCACCCTCAGCAAGTTTGCAGATGACACCAAGCAGAGTGGTGCAGTTGACACCATGGAAGGAAAGGATGCCATTCAGAGGGACCTCAACAGACTTGAAAGGTGGGCCCAGGAGAATCTAAGGAGGTTCAACATAACAAAGTGCAAGGTTTTGCACTTGGGCTGGAAGAATCCCAGGCATATACACAGACTGAAAGGAGAAGTCCTTGAGAATAGCTCTGCAGAGAAGGACCTGGGGGGTGTCTCGCATGGCCTCTTACAGGTGGTCCAGGTGGATGAAAAGCTTAACATGAGCCAACAGTGTGCTCTCGCAGCTGGTACTTTGGGCTCCATCAGAAGAGGGGTGGCCAGCAGAAGAAGGGAGGTGATTGTCCCTCTCTACTCCGCCCTTGTGAGGCCCCATCTGGAGAACTGCATCCAGGTCTGGGGCACCCAGTACACAAAAGATGTGGAGCTGCTAAATAGTCCAAAGGAGGGCTGCAAAGATGATAAGAGGGCTGGAGCACCTCCCCTACAAAGACAGACTGAGGGAGATGAGCTTGTTCAGCCTGAAGAGAAGGCTGCGGGGTGATTCCATTGCAGCCTTCCAGTACCTAAAATAAGCCTATAAACACGAAGGGAGTCAACTCTTTGAAAGGGTAGATAATAGCAAGACAAAGGGAAATGGGTTTAAGTTGAAGGAGGGAAGATTTAGTTTGGATGTCAGGGGGAAGTTCTATACTATAAGAGTGGTGAGGTGTTGGAACAGGCTGCCCAGAGAGGTTGTGGATGCCCCATCCCTGGAGGTGTTCAAGGCCAGGTTGGATGGGGCCTGGGGCAACCTGGTCTGGTATTAAATGTGGAGGTTGGCGGCCCTGCCTGCAGCGGAGTGGTTGGAGCTTGATGATTTTTGAGGTCCCTTCCAACCCAAGCCATTCTATGATTCTATGATTCTATGATTCTATGATTCTATGATTCTATGATTCTATGATTCTATGATTCTATGATTCTATGATTCTATGATTCTATGATTCTATGATTCTATGACATTGCATCTTTGTATGATTTTCAACTTTAAAATGCAGAACATCTTCGAATTTTTGTTACAGTAGGCTACCTAAAAGAAATATAAACCTCATTTAAACTGATTTAATCTGATTTATCCTTAGGACAGTTCTTATTTTAAAACACTTATGACTGTTTTCTCAAGATCATATCTGTTCTAATTTAATAGTTTAGGTTTAAGTGAAAAAGAAAAAAAAAAGAAAAGTATAAAATAGATACTTTACACATTCATACCAGGAAGCCATAAACTAATCCAGGTAACTGAAACAAGTTGGCTTAATATGAGCAGCAACAGTTCCTTTGTAGGGGAACACATTAAAAAATGAATAACAACATTCAGCCCAGTATGGAACAATTGCACGCATAGACAGGCAGGACACCAGCTGTGAGTCAGATACCTTGCCCAGCTGCAGTGTCCTCTTCCCTAAAGTCTGTGGTCACCAGCTGGACCAGAAGCATTGACTAATGTGAGTTTGCTCTGTACAAAAATTGTGATTGTGCCTCAGTGTGTGTGTGTATGCCTGTGCGCATGCATGTAAAACTGCAAAACACCCAGGATACCCATCCTACTCAGGAAGAAAATTTTAGCTTTTTGACAATGAGTAGTGTGTTTCTGTCCTTGTGTTTCCTCCATCCCTAGACTCCCCCATGGTGAACATCACTGAGTTATTTGCACTATGGAAAGAAGAGATAACATAACTTTTTCAGAAAAGCCAAAAGTGTACTTTGGAGTACACATCTTTCTCTCTCTTGACAGCAAGTATAAGCTCACTTTAATGAGACTGACCCTTTCACTGCCCACTTCAGATGTAAGGTAATGGAAATAAATGGATATGTTACTTTAAGTATTTACATAATTGCATAATTGGAACATCTCAAATATATGGAAGCCAAAACAGCAGGATGCTTCAGGAACACAGCAAAAATAATTAGATGAAAATGCTTGATACAGAATCAAAAGCTAAAATCTCCTTATCAAGAGGCCATAAAATGTAGTTTCTTATTTTAAAGGTCAGTCTGTTCATCAACTAAAAAAAAAAAAAAAAAAAAAAAGTGGTTTTAATTGGTAAATAACTGCCTAGATTATTAAATAAATAGTTGGTTAAATTGGTGGAATGTATGTTTCCTCTGAAATTAAAACAATCAGTATGCCTATTAATAGTCCTTACACTGATGTGTGTGACTCTTCTAAGGATGCTCTAGTACTTGAATGATTAATATGCCTTTTTCCTATTAAAAATAATGTTATGCTTTGCATAAATTCTAACACCTTCATTAAAGTACAGTCGTGCCAAGGAAATTTTGTACAGTTTAATCTTCAGTTTCAGTTTATTTAGTCCAATAATGTTCAAATACCTCATTCATATGTTATATAAGTGTTTGTTCTGAACTAACAAAGATGTTTGTATCCTAAACATTTTTTTTTCAATTGAGTAGCTTTCCCAAATGACTGACACTGCACATTCATTTGGATTTTAAGAATCTCATTACCTTCCAAATTCTGATCTTTCAAAGAAACCTTGACAGACATACGTCTTGATTTTTTTTGTTGTTTTTATTTGTTTGTTTTTTCCTGTTACCCTCTTTATTTAGATTTGATTAAAGCAAATGTTGCATGCATAATTTAGAAGAGAAAGTGACAGACACTCTGAGGTTTCAGTACTCACACATATTTGTGACACTGAGATTCTCGATCCCTCATGTTAGAACTGATGTGATATTGATTGCACAATGGTATTAACATTAAATCAGGCTGCCCAGGGCCCCATTCAGCCTAGCCTCAAATACCTTTTGGAGGAGGCAATCCCAGCTTCTCTGGGCAACCTGTTCCTGCTTCTCCATCCTCTCAGCATAGAACAACTGAAATAATCTTCCCTCTTATATTTTAAAACCAGTCCCCCTTGAATCATAGAATGGCTTGAGTTGGAAGGGAACTTTAAAGGGACATCTACAGCTGTATGAGGTTGCTCAGAGCCCTGTCCAAGCTGACCTTGAATGTCCCCAGGAAAGGGGCATCCACCACATCACTGGGCAACTTGTTCCAGTGCTTCACTGCACCTACTGTAAAATATGTATTTCTTGTACCTACTCTAAATCCCCCCACTTTTAGTTTGAAATCATTTCCCTTTCTCCTATCACAATAGAACCTGCGCTAAAGAGTCTGTCTCTTTCTTTCTTGGAAGAAAAAAGAAACAGAAAGGCAGCTATCAGGTAACCTCTGAGCTCTCCTCTCCAGGCTGAAAATCCCCAGCTTTCTCATCCTGTCCACACAGGGGAGGTGTTCCATCCCTTGGATCATATTTGATGCCCTTCTCTGGACATGATCCAACAGGTCCATGTCTTTCTGTACTGAGAACTCCACATCTGGATGTAGTACTCCAGGTGAGACCTCACCAGTGCAGAGTAGAGGGTCAGGATCACCTCCCTGAACATGCTGGCCATGCTTCTTTTGATGCAGTCCAGAATACAGCTGTCTTTCTGGGCTTTGAGGGCTCATTGACAGCTCATGTCCAGCTTCCCATCCACTAGTACCTTCTTTTTCAGCAGATCTGTGCTTACATCCCCCAGCTTATATTGATAGCGGGGGTTGCCATGACCCATGTGCAAGAATTTGCACTTAGATTCGTTGAACCTCATTGTGTTCTTTGTGACTGTTTTATTTTCCGTGGAAATATATAGGAAGCATTACTTTCAAAACAAACAATGTATTAACCCATTTCATAATAATTATTAATTAAATTAAATTAATTAATTATGCAAAGTCATTGATTTCAGTAAAGATTATTTGTTTTCATAATATAATTAATACTACATAATGAAACATACAGGTATCATTGACTAACAAGAATAATATAG
Organism: Alectoris magna; assembly: GCA_030625065.1. Lineage (NCBI taxonomy): Eukaryota > Metazoa > Chordata > Aves > Galliformes > Phasianidae > Alectoris > Alectoris magna. The sequence continues at coordinate 15,903,030 of CM060561.1, forward strand.
GAAATGTTTTCTAATTCCATAACAACTGGAGCATATGAGTTTATTTCCATTCTCATTGATTCTATCAAACTGATAATGCATATTTATCAGAAATTTAGTTAAGAATCTTTTTTTTTTTTTCTTCTGTTTACGAGAACTCTTTAGACAGATCTCTTGTTGACATTTATTTACATGAAGATTAAGTAAATTTATCATATAAGCCCCAAACATCTGTGTTCCCTAACTGAATTCATCACTTCAAATTCATCCTCTAGGAAAATGGCCAAAGGGGAATGAAGATAGACTGAAGTGTTTAACTATTAAATATCTTATTATTTAGGTTAGGCAAGTTCAAGTCTTCTTACAGAGTAACTCACAAGTGCTTTGCAATGCAAATATCAGAAAATCATGTCACTAAAACTTTTTCTTGATGGCTTATTTCAGCTATTAATGGTGAAATAACTTTACTAGAACTTTTAATTCAATATCAGCTCAATAATTACTACAGCAACTGCAGAAATTTAAGTGTGTAATATTTGGAATTTTAATTTCAGGCTAAACCTCTGCAGTCCAAAACGTGACTCAAATGCTTTAAATGCTGCTACGTCTGGTGGTTCTTTCACCCAGAAACTGATAGTTAAAATGATTCCTGTCTAAATAACAGGAGATTGATGGATCATGTAAAACACATAAAACTCTTCACTACTGTCTGTAACTCACCATTCTGTAGTAGAAAAGTGTAGCTCTTTGGTTATGAAACCCAGCATACCATTTTTTTTATTCGTACTATTGCTCCTGGAAGTAATTTTTGCGACTACTCTTCCAAATAATTGATCAACTGAAGAAATTCTGTATTATATCACCTATTTACATTAATACAAGAGGTCAGGCAGATGCTGCAAGTACCTTTCTATTCCAGATTATGTTGGAAGAGATTACCTTAAATATGACTTTATCTAAGCTCAGAGACAATTTAAGCTGAATCAGCTCCATCAGTATTCAAGACACACATACTCAGACGCTTTAAAGGTTAAAGGGTAATTGGAGAGTTAAAACAGAAACAGAATCCTGTGATGTAAATTCTACTGCTTTTTGTCTTTTGTGTTAACAACCTTAATATTATCCTATTACAAAGAAAAGAAATATCAATTCAGTGTACATGTTGTTGCAGAACATTTACTTATAAAATAAATTCTGTTGCACAAATGTTCAACCCAAAACAGTGGATAAAGCAAGTAAAATCCATAAAAATTTATCTTACCTCTCTAATTGAAAGTTTAGAAATGTTGCCTTTGATGTCTTCTTGAGATGTTAATAGAAATATTTTAGTTTAGGCTTTAGGGGGACAAGATTGCAAAAGAAAAATTTAAAATATATTTCTTAGCTACTGAAGGAATACTTTAAAAATATGTAGTGTATGACTGACATCTCAAGTGTTCAAATATATTTTTCATATGTGCAAATGTTTAATTCTATTAACATTCATCATCTGAAATAGGAGCCTTACTAAGCACAGAATGTAAAAAATGAAAATAAACCAGAAAAATATGACATAAAAATATTTCAGCCCAGGAATTATGTATTACTCATCAAAACAGCTGTGGGATGAGTGAAATCTCATAGCAAAATATTAAGAAAAAAAACCTGGTGTAGGTTGGCTTAGCTGTTTTGACTTAAACACTTAAATTCAACTAATACTTACAAACATGTATCAGTAAAGGAAATTCTTGTGAAGCCCGGTAGAATTTTCAAAGGCATAATTTCTATATCTGAAATAAATGTGTTTTGTTTCTTGACTAGATTCTGATTTTGCCTCTTCAACCTTCTTACACTTCCATCTTTTTGTAGTTTTTTGCTCTGCATCTGATGGAAATGATGCTTTGTCTAATGACAAAGATTTTTAATTGTTGTAAGAAAGTCCTGTAGTTCAGTGGAACTTTAAAAACAAAACAAAACAAAACAAACAAACAAACAAACAAACAAACAAAACTACAGAGATGAGTTTGAAAATAAGGGTAAACTTTCACAAACTTTTGCTACTAAGAAAAGCATTTCTTACCACAGGGGTCTTTGTATTTTTATTGGCAGACTTAGTTACCAGTTGCTTCTTTTTTTTTTTTTTTTTTTTTTTCCCCATGGTCTTCTTTTTTCAAGAGGTTGTATTGATTCTTCTGCACTAGTTTTGGGGGTCAAAATTATAAGGCATAGGACAGAGAAGCAACTAGTAGAGACATGTATTTTCAGATACGTTTCATCTGCCTTTGCTCAAAAAATGTTCTTTAGAATTTAGTAGCAAGAAAAAGTACAAATATTAACCTATATTCTTCATATTTTGAAAACTGTTGCTTGTTTGTTTGTTTTCCTGTGCTACAGTGACAAATTCTGATAATGTTTTCATTTTTCTTTTTCTTAATATTTAATTGCTTCATTGACTGTAATAGTTCAGTGAAATATCACATGTATAGCTGGAATGAGCCACAGAAACCAGAGCTGAGGAATTATGTTACGGGAAGTAAAGACCACAGTAAAATGTAATTCATAAATAAGAAATAAAATGCTTTTTAAGGTGCCTTCCAACCCAGTTGTTGGGCTGGATTCTGTACAAATAAATAAAAAAAAAGATATATAGAGAAGAATGTCATTCTTGAAAATTAGCAATCTGTTGCTAAAATTACAAAAATTCATTCTTTCTTGTGATGAGAGTTTTTCTGACAACACCTTTTCTCATCACAAAATTTGTCATCTGGACAGACATTAAGCTACTAGCAGGAAAATGAAAAGATTTTTTAAATCTCACATTCTATTTTTTTTTTTAAGGATTTTTTTTACTTCTTTATTTTCAAAGTGAGAAAATATTTATTTAGTCTCCTTCAAGTTCAAGGAATAAGATGAAACAACAGGAAAATCTAACAGTACAGAAAAGTATTTCTTCATCCACAGGAAGAATGAAAATATCAGTAGTAACTTGAACTAAATTTATCAAATACGTTATATTGTTATGCATCCATGCTCCAGCGGTTTTATTTTTGTTTTGTTTTGGTTAGGTTTGTAACCTTTTCTCAACCTGTTTCATTCCTTTATTTTTTAAAAAATCTTGATATTTTTCATGCATTAGAATTCTTTTACCATTATTTGAGCCTTTGCACATTTCAATTCAGTCTTTTTATAAACTAATACCTGGCTATAGAAGGCTTCTCTTGCCTTCTACTTTAATATATTTATTTATTAAAATAATTTTAACTTATTATAGTTAATGAGTTTTCCTTTCAACCGTATCTCCATAATCTAGTATTCCGTAGGGGTTCTTTTATTCTGTTGCTAATTCGTCTTATCTTTTTTTTTTTTTCTTTCTTTTGTGTTATGTCTCATTCTTAACTAACTTCCCCATCCAAGTGTTTTGTCAGAATTTATACTGACAATGTTCTTCCAAATTGCCTAGTCATTCAATTTAAATATTCACTTTTAGTTATTCATATGAACATCTATAGAGTACATACTGTCAGCATTTAATATACCTTGAAATGTGCAAATTTACCAGGTAAATTTGTAAACGACAGTATCACGATCCCTTGGTACAGAATAAAAATTTTCCTGAAGTGCTCTTATAATATATGACTTTTCTGGTGTTGTTATCCATTTTCTTTTCAGAAGAATTTTGGTATTGAAAATAATTGTTATCTCCATTTTAATTATTTTCTCCATTTTATAGATATGTTAGACGCAATCTGCATCATATCTGCATCATATACAGAAAGCTCTGTATGTGATAGGAGGTGTGATCTCCCAAATACCCCACTGACCAAGTAAAAGCTTGAAAATTTGTTTATCATTAATCAGAACAAACAGGGTTTGAGGTGCGTGTGCATTTTTCCTTGCTGGATACATCTTACCAAATCTCTGTCAGTGCCTCCTTCAAATTCAATGCAGGAATCTCTTGCCCCGTCAAGCCAATTCAGTAAGCCAGAATCACTAACAGAGGACAAATGCATATGTTGTGCTGTTTTGAATCCAAGATTTCCAAAGCTATATCTTCTTGAGGTTTTACTTAGAGGTCTGTTTTCAAGTGCTGTTTAACTCAACTCACATTAGCATTGGTGAGAAATTAGAAGATATTAATTTTGTGCACTATGTTTTTTTCAAAAAGCTTGTGTCTTTCATTTTCACTCCTTTGTGTGGATGTTGATATAGGAAAATTATATGCTTTTCCTTTAACAAATCTGCAAATTTGTTTCCTATGCAAAATGAGAATATTTTGTAAAGGTGTTTTCTTCTATATATTTCTAATATTAACTTAAACTCTCTTCATGGCTAGTTAGAAGTATTATATTTTATCTAATAAAACAGTAGAACACATGCCTCATTCATCTGGCAGTAATGCTGTGCATCCTCCTGCCCAGCCAAGGTATCACATGTCCTGCTGTCAAAACAGCAATTGCGGCCATGGATTGCTAGGGGCTTCAGTGGCACCTGCTCAGCCTGCAGCCATCTGACCTCCTTTCCCACCACCCTCTGATTCCCTCCTTCCATTCACACTCTGGTTCATAGTGGGTTCAAGGCTGTGTAAGCTCCCACTCCTACTGCCCCTGCCTTGCTCCCAGGCAGCAGGTTGGATGCCATCTACCCAGCCTCACAGCAGCACTGTCAACCCCCTTTTTTTTTTTCTGCCAGCCTTCTGCTCTGCCTATAGTTTTCAGTTCACCTAATCCAAAGAGCAGGCATGCAGAAATAACAACGTATGCATGCATAAGATGTCCAGCCCTCTTGTCAGCTTCACCTCACTCACCAGTTTTAGTCTAAGAAAACAGCCACTAACAACTTCATCTCCTATTGAGCTGGAAGTAGAAAATAACTGTTGTAAGGACTTTGTTTTATTTTGTTTGATATTCTACCACAGTTAGACTGCAATCCTTCTGAATACAGAGTTTAATATTGATTTGATGTTGGATTTCTAGATGTGCAATCTTTTTTTTCTTGGTTTGCTCTTATTTCAGCTGTGATTTTCACCTAATGTCTAATATAAACAATTTCTTATTTAACTGAAGGAGAAATCACTCTTTCAACATATTGTAGGAAATGCATATTAATAGAAGTACCTCTACAATGTTAGTAATCATTTCCCTGTGGTAATACAGAATTAAAAAAACAAAACTTGTTCCGAGTGAACAAATTCCATGTAGGAGGATTTTGATTACAAAGACAGTGACATCTGCACGGAGCAGACATACAGCCCCACACTTTCTATTAGACATACCGTGCGAAGGGAATGTATTACCCTAGCTGAGTAATGGGGAACCTCTCCGCGACTTCATAAATCTGTGTCCGATTGATAGTACCTTGAAGTATTCTCCTGTATGTGATCTGAAGTCATTGTAACTGCACTGATCATTTCTAAAACTAGCTCCAGCTCCCTCTTTTTTTTGAGCACAGACATCACTAAAATCATTAATTCAACAGTACCTGCACTTGTAACTTTTCATTCATGTTTATAGTAAAGCAAAAGAAGGACAAGAGAGGGTTAAGGACTGGTTTAATCTGCATTAATATTTTACTTGTAAATAATTGTCAATTAACCAAAACTCCATTAGGAAACAAATAATAGACAATTATTTTTAATGGGAACAGCTTGCTACTTTACAGCTTTGTCAAGGGTTCAGTGCGAGCAGCATGTTAAATCACTGTGTTTTTCCAACAAGATATTTGAGATCTGTGGCAGCTGGATTAGATTGATGCAGTGTACCAGAGAGCATAAGTACTGCAGAAAATGCTATTTCAGAGTTCAAAGCAGTAGAAAAATTGCTGTTTAATAATTCAGCAGTGAAATGAAAATAATGTAAAGAAGATTAGCCATACTTTTTTATTGGCTGATATTCATAGCAATGTTCTCATTTCTAGACTAGGTTTTTTTGGTTGTTTTTTTTTTTTTTTTCCAAGCGATTTTTTTTAATCATATGCTTTGAGTGATTTTTTTTTTTTAATTTAATTTAATTTAATTTTTTTTTTTTTTTGAGTGTGAGACCGACAGGGATATCTTTTGAAAAAGAAACAGTGCTTTTATTCACCATCATGGCAGACCTAAAATTTGTTCTGTGTATCTTAGCTTCCATATTTTTTTTCCCTGCTGAATTATATATCTAATTCTGCAGAATTTTGCAAATAATTCAGCAGAAAACCATGTCCCTCTGAAAGCTATTGTTTTCATTGCAGGAAGTACACAAAAGTGGTTGTGAATACATTGCTGCATCCTGCTTTAGCATAGTGCAGATGAGAAGTGGAGTAGTAGGATAAATGTGAGCCATGCATTTCTCTTATATCCAAGACTTCCTTTACGTTCAGGATGAGCTGTCTGGACAGTGTATACAGTACATCTTTCTCATACTCATTTTCATCAAGTTGTCCTTCTTATTCCAGAAATGCTCAGGAGCTGGAATGCTTGTACAGTAGCAATCTGTTAAGCTAATATTCTCAAGACCTGCATATTGATCAACCGTGGTAACAGACATATGCTTTTGGAGTAGCACTCTATGTCTCACACTTCCAGGAAGATTTGAAAATTGCTTAAATGCATGCCTTTAAGAAAACAAAAAAATCAATGCAATTGCATTCACAAAAATGAATATTCAAAGCCATTCAAGCATGCTCATCATGCAGCTGGACAATCTGGTAAATTCTCACTTCTAAGAATTACAGTACCACAGTAGTTCTGAAAATTCAGTTTTATCTGTTGATTAACCTGGTTCAATATCTTGGCCATTTGAAGTCCAATTTTCATTCAGTCCTATGAGCGGAATTTTCTCCACATTTGAGAATACAAATACAGGTTGTAAATTATTTGAGGGAGTTGCCCAATCCCATATACTTCCCAGTGTCTGGCAAATCTGACTGATGCCTTTTACATGCTATCAAAATAGGAAAGAGTAATAATAAAAGTAATAATTCATGTCAGTCTGTTTCTAAATGTTAACTCCTGATAGCATCCAGTAAATTCATTCAGCTGTTATTTTATATATGTCTATTAATGAAGCTGATATGGATGGCTAGAATTCCAAACACATTTATAACAATGAGCTTTTCTAATGCAGGGTATATTTACTTTGGGGGGGGGGGAGGGGGGGGGAACACTTAAGTTATTATAAATACAAACCAGTCTAGAGTTGTTTAAAAATGATCATCAAAAGCCACAGTCCTGTTTATCAGTCTGGAATAACATTATTTAGCAGCTTCCATTTTAGTACTTTAGTGCTGCACAAAGATTCAAAGGCCTGTTTCATGACATCAGTCATCCCGATACACTTTCTGCCTCACTCTGCTCTTTGATTCCAAGATCTCCCAATTTCTAAGTAATAAATATTGAAGAAGGAAGGAAAAAAACTTAGTTTCCAAACATGAAGTATAACAAGAGATTTCAGTCATCCGCCATCTCAACAGTGCTTTGGAGGGAGTTACGCTTAAGAGCTTCTTTTCCTATCTTCTGAGACTTTCTAGATTCTGCAGATTAACAGCTCCCTTCCAGTCAGTACATTTGTGTTAAAACAAAATCAATAATACAATTATTTATGTGGATGACTTACACATAGAAGAGGATGATTCAACAACAATATTTTGGTTTTTATTTTATATCATCATAATATTGTAAATGTTCTTTCCAATCAAAACATAAAGGGTATAATATATAAAGCTCAAAATTTTTGTTTTCTCTGTTCTGCAAACACCATATGCAAGTAAAGCAAGACATGGGCAAAGATCTGAAAATATCACATTACCGGCTACCTGATATGTTAGTAAAAGAGTGTCAAGCAGAGTACTGCAGATATATGTTTTGCTGTACTATATCTTGCAGTTGCTAACAAATAACTTACATTTTATTATAAAAGAAATGGCTAGAAAACAATTTGACTTTTTTCCACATGTAATTGAATCACTTCCTGGTGGAAATATTCACGTTTGAACTTACTTATACAAGTGTTAGGCTGTTGTGCTGGAACCAGATCAGAATTTCCAATATCAGGTTCACAGTAAAACACTGCCACAGCAATTACATAAGCCAGTGCTTTTAGTCTAGATCTTTTAATAAGTTTCAAAAGAAGGTAGGAAAAAAAACAACTTAAAAATATTTACTTACTTGTGTCTTGTCAATGACTATGTACAATCTTTTTCTCAGCCATGTATGATAAACCATTGAGAGGAAAGATCGTGGACCACAGATTGCATCTAAAAGAATCACTAATTTAAACAAGAAAAAAACATCCAGAGTGCTATCCATCATTTATAATTATTCTAGATTTTAATTATAAATAAGCCTTAAAGGAAATAAATCAGAGACAGCTGCACATAGATGATAGATTTTTCGTCACTGAATTTATTAAAGGACAATGTATTGGGTTTTTGGGACCAACTCATGGAATCCCAAAGCAGTAATAAATTTCATTTTCTAACAATTCCATTTATCATTTTTCTTGTATAAACTCAATAAAGCATTTCCATAATGTGTACTTCTTAGTATTTAATGAAGGCCCATTTAAGTAAAAAGAAAAATTCTACCCAGGGATTTGGGGGTGAAATCTTTAATTTTTTTTTATTTTTCACTTTTTTCCTCCCTATATTTTAAACAGAGATATCTGCACTGATCATAAATTCTTCTCTTACCTTCTCTTCTCTTCTCTTCTCTTCTCTTCTCTTCTCTTCCTCTCTCTTACTCTTCTCTTCTCTTCTCTTCTCTCTCTTCTCTTCTCTTCTCTCTTCCTCTTCTCTTCTCTTCTCTTCTCTTCTCTTCTCTTCTCTTCTCTTCTCTTCTCTTCTCTTCTCTTCTTTCTCTTCTCTCTCTTCTCTTCTCTTCTCTTGGTGTTTACCAAATGAAGATTCTGAAACTGAGTTTAGTTAGTACTACTGTGTCAATAATCAAAAAGTATGAATTTAATCTCTGCTATAGTGTAGATCGGTTCAAGCTCTTCAGAAAGTCTCAGTTTCTCCCTCTTTGGAAATCAGTGCTGATTTTCTAAATTATTGATATTTATAAAATATTCAGTTAATGGCAGATGCAGTGGAATTACTAAATCACTTTGGAATCACAGAATCATTTGGGTTGCAAGGAAAGTTCTGAGATTATCTGGTCCAACATTCCTGCTTGAGCAGAAGCTAGAGGATCTTGCCTCAGACCTGTTCAGTCATATTTTGAGTATCTGCACAGATGGAGGTTTTCACAAGCTCTGTGGACAACATATTCTAGTGTTTTAAAGCCACCACACTTGTATTCAGATTTAATTTTGTATGTTTTTTATTTCTTCCCATTGCCTTCTCTGTCATTAGACATTACTGAGAACAGTCTGCTTATTACATCTTCATCCCCCCCCCACACACACACCATATATTTATACACACGGGAAATACCCACCTTGAACCTTCTTCTCTGAGCTAAACAGTCCCAGCTCTCTCAGGCTCTCCACATGTGTTGAATACTAGAGAACCTGATTAATCTTCATGTCCTTTTTCTGAATGTTCTCTTGCACTGTTTCAGCACTGGACACAGCACCTGGGTGTATCTCACTGGGACTATGTAAGGGGAAGGATCACTTCTCTTGATCTGCTCTGCCTAATGCAACTCCAGAGTCTGCTGGCCTTCTTTCTGCAAGGGCACGTTACTGGTTTATGGTCAACTTGTCCACCAGGATCCCATGTATCCACTCTGCTAAGCTGCATTCCAGTCCTATAAAAGTGTGTCATGTTATTCCTTACCAGGCATAGGATTTTGCATTTCACTCTGTAGAATTTCCTGAGGTTTCTGTTGGCCAATTTTTCCATCTGTCTAGGATTGACTGAATGGCAGCAAAACTATTTGGTGTACCAGCCAATGTGTATTCAGATGGTCTCTGGGATTTAAATAAGGCATCACTGAGACATTATGATTTACATAACGTAGGAGACAGCCAAGTTTTAGGACTCTGAATTCAAGTTAATAAAGAAAATTTATATTCCAGCAATTGCAATTGTATAACTTTCATGTCGTTCCATGTCTTTGCCTGTGTGCAGAAGGGACACAACAAACATCACCAATGCAAAAAAACACCGCTGAGCCTAGCACAATGCTTAGCTTCAGGTCTGTTTGGGAAAGGAGTTGATGTAGGGGAGAGTAGTAAGAATAAACCTTCCAGGAAAATAAAGTACTTTGGTATCATTGTATGAGGATTACAGTAATTACCCAGGAAATGTGGAGATCTGGTCTTGTCCTCTTCAACTCAAAATAATCTATAGCAAGATTTCTCCATTCTCTTGCAGTTTCATATTTTCTAATATACAATGACTACATAAATCCAGAAACTTCAGAGCAGAGTTTAATTCTGTCCTGTTTTGAGTTTTGTGAAGATTTCAACCTCTTCCTGGATATTTCTTTTCTGTCCCTATTATAAATGCACTCTCAATTATTCAAATTACTTGATAACATATAATTTAGGGAACACCCTGGAAAAACAGTTTTATTCCTTTCAAACTGAGACAGACAGTACAGGTCACTCTGTAAGTATTGCCTCATATTTATTTCTGTGGAAACTACAACAGGTACAAAGAATACAATAACACTATTAATTATTATACAACATTATATAACATTATTATAAGAAGTTCGCAGATGACACCAAATTGGCAGGGAGTGTCGATCTGCCTGAGGGTAGCAAGGCCCTGCAGAGGGATCTGGATAGGCTGGTGAGCTGGGCTGAAGCCAACAGGATGAGGTTCAACAAGACCAATTGCCGGGTCCTGCACTTTGGCCACAACAACCCCAGGCAGCGCTATAGGCTTGGGGCGGAGTGGCTGGAGGACTGTGTTGAGGAAACAGACCTGGGGGTACTGATTGATGCTCGGCTGAACATGAGCCGACAGTGTGCCCGGGTGGCCAAGAAGGCCAACGGCATCCTGGCTTGCATCAAAAACAGTGTTACTAGCAGGAACAGGGAGGTAATTGTCCCCCTGTACTCAGCATTGGTACGGCCACACCTCGAGTATTGCGTCCAGTTTTGGGCCCCTCACTGCAAGAAAGACATTGAGGCTCTGGAATGTGTTCAGAGGAGGGCTACGAAGCTGGTGAGGGGTCTGGAGCACAGGCCTTATGAGGAGCGGTTGAGGGAGCTGGGATTGTTCAGCCTGGAGAAGAGGAGGCTCAGGGGAGACCTTATAGCTCTCTATAACTTCCTGAACGGAGGTTGTAGTGAGCTGTTGGTCGGCCTCTTGTGTAATCAGTGATAGAACTAGAGGGAATGGTTTCAAGCTGTGCCAGGGGAGGTTCAGGCTGGACATTAGGAAGTATTACTTCTTGGAAAGGGTAGTCAGGCATTGGAATGCACTGCCCAGGGAGGTGGTGGAGTCATTGACCATGGGAGTGTTCAAGAAACGTTTGGATGTTGCGTTGAGGAGTATGATTTATCTGTGAAGTATTGGTAATGGTTGGACTAGATGATCTTGTAGGTCTTTTCCAACCTTGATAATTCTGTGATTCTGTGATTCTGTGACTATTTGATAATATCATGGTTTTATGGTCAATGGTATTCCACATCATAACATCATGTAGTGCACTGGGAATTAAAGTGTTAATGTCCCAGTTCCACATACCGAAGAGAATAAACTACATTCCCCAGAAGACTGTTCGCTGTGCTGATATCATTCCTGCACAGGGGGGGAACACACATAAGGCATTGGTGGGTCATCTGAAGCTCTTTCACTTTCCTTTGGCTTTTCTCTTCATCACCCTTCTCCTTCTTCTCTCCTCACTGCTGCCCGTCCCGACTGTGTGTACTGCTCCAGTATTACTGTAAGGCCTACAGCTTTCAGATACTCTTTCATTATATTTGATTTATTAGCTTATATTCTAATAATATTGTATTATAATGTGTTATCTTGTATTCCTATACCATATTTAGTAAATTAGTTTGTTTCTCCTCAGCTCGTGGCCGCTGGTTTGTTGTTGTTGTTGCTTTTTAATTATTTTGGTGTCCCCTGTTTCCCTTTTCCAGAGGCGTGGATTTTGTGAAATCCTTCCGCCCCACTAGTTATGGAACTGGGCTGAACCAGCCCATAAACTGTTGACAGATAAAGAAAATTCTCAGTTACAAAACAGTATTTTTTTCACATAGTCATTACCAGTAGCTATGCATATTCACCAGCAATGAACAAGAGACTGCGTGTCAGGCTTGCAAATACTAGCACCAGCAGAGGTTACAGATCTGTCTTTCACATCGCTGTCAACACTGCTAAAATGTACCACCTCACTGTGCTCACATCCACTGTTTGGACTCCACAAATGCTCAGCAAGCATCAATGAGTGTCAGTGAGTTCAATTTTTTCTTCCAAATGGAAGAATTAAATTCCACATCTTTCTTTCGTACGCACTTCCATGTCAGATGCCATTTTGCCAGACTGCCTCTCTGCTGCCACCTGTCTCAAAGCAAAGAAATTCAGTGGAATATTGGTCGGGAGGTTCAACCTCTGCTGTCATAGCATCAAAATTCATGTCATGGTTTTGTAAATTTTGCTATTGGTATTCCACATCATAACATCATGTGGAGCACAGAGAAGAAGAACTACACGTCCCAGGGGACTTTGCGGTCAGAGAGGGAAAATACGTCATGGAAGCGACGCTCGCTTTCTCTCTCACTGCCTGGCAGCGGGTGTGGGTGTGCTTCCAAGCCGTGGCGCCTTCAACTTCAAAGTAGGCTTCTCAGTCTTTGGAAACCTCTCTCTCTCTTTTATTTCACTTGATTTATTAGCCTCAATTTCAATTAGAATGTATTATAGTAAAATAAGTTTTCCTCCTTAGATCGTTGCCACTGCTCTGTTTGTTTCCTTGTGCCCAGCTCCCATCTCCCTACCCCTTTCCTTTTTTTCCCTTCCCATTTGTCAGGGGCTGGGGGCCCACGGGCCTACTGCCCCCCCTGTCACAGACACAGATTGATCTAGATAACTCCGTGACAATTCACTTCTGATGTTGTGGGCCAACATAATAAAATGGAATACATTACTTTTGGAGTAGCCTTCATAGAACCAGTTCTTCATTAAGTGACTACCTAGTACTAAAGAAATGACACCTTCTGAAAATCATACTTAGGCCTTGGTCAACATGCTTACTTGCAGAGAATGACTTTGGCAGCATGTTTCAAGGAGATAAGCATATTCATCTTAAAGCATTATAAGCTTTTAAATAAATGAACCTTTAAGTTCCAGAAGCAACAATATTGATATAGATAGACCTGTAGTTGGCCTTTCATTATTGACTAATGCTAGGTCAGCCCTTTCACTTTATATTCATCCTTTTTGGTTGCACTTTGGAAACCACTGATGCTTCTCACTGATTGTGTGAGGAACCCAGAGATCTAATGCTGACCCTTTTAGGGCATTACTCAGATGAGAATGTTGAATTAGTTTCTGTGGTTCTCACCAGAAGTTTGCATTTATCAGTACCAACTCTTTTCATTCTTGTCTCTGGAAATATTCTACTGTTAATATTTATCATTACTTATGAGTGTAAAGAAATAAAATAAAAAAAATAAATAAAAATCAATATATGAACCACAGAACAAGCAAACGAGAAATGATGGGAATACTAAAATATTAAATCTGTTTATTTTCTGATTCAGTACATAGCCATGAAATACTTACTTCGTAATCTTGATTGTTGTCAGGTTCATCCATTTTTTCAACTGTTTTTCTTCTATGATGAATTTATGTTACTATTAGGAAAAGCAACCAAAATGAAAAGGTATATCAAAGAAGATTGTAATAAAGAGAGAAAATATTTTAAGATAAATAGAACACCTGGAAACCTATGATACAATCAGATATAAGTAGTCAGATCTTCCTTTCGTAAGCGTGCATATTCAGGAATAATAGTCCTTATGCAGAAGCACTGCAAGCATATTCAAAATGCATATTCAGTCTGAAGGGCTACAGAATTCGCTTGTGTCTATGCTTGATTACTATGATAGACTATATTTATATGCGTTTACTATTGCCTCCAGAGGTATGTGGAACTGTGGGAAGTTATGTTCTTGGACAATTCACCAAGAGCTACCAAAACCAGAAAACTCTGGAGACTGTAGACTGTATGATACCAGCTAGTAGGAACAAAATTAACTCTATCATCTCAGCTGAAAGCAGAACAGTGCTGTATAAACACATGATATTATTAATAATACAGAAGTTATTCCTGTGGAGTGTGAAAGCAAAGAAGAGATTTATGAAAATATTTTCTTTTATAATGATAACTTATTCTAGGAGAATATACTGATGGCATGTCTGGATAGCGTACACTTTGCCCGGTAACAAAGATTTTCTTTTGACTTTTAAATTTGAATTTACTGTAAAAGTTATTCATAATGTATATAGTCTATGTTTTTTCCATATGTTATGGAAAAATGTCTGTGTTGCAAAGATAATTAGCATTGACTGTTAACTTTGATGAAACTCTCAAAAGCATACACAGAGAGCCTCAGTGCATAGTAGACTCATGTCTTCTTCCTCCTGTTGTTTACAAATATATGCTACTCAATTGAAATATTTTTTGTGATGCTTTTTTTGTGATATGTCAGGCTCTTTCCTGAATGTGGTTGTTCATGTTATTTGTCCAGAGAAACAAACACTGCAAGAATTCAGCTCATACACCACAATTCTAACACATGCAGGATATGTTAGATTCACTGCTGATAAGAAAATCAATTGCTACTTAGACCTACAGCTCATGTGTTGATCTGTATGCATGGGACATCCACTTACTCATCACTTCCAGAAATCAATAGTTTGTTATCTGGATATAAAAACAAAAGAAAATGAAACAAAATAAAAGCTTGTCAAATTGCCACCAGAAGGAGGATAAGTTGGCAAATCTGTCTCTGAACGCTGTACAGGGGCAGCTATTTTTATCTTTGCCCAACTCAGCATCCTTAAGTCTACTAGGTCAACGCTCAGAATACATACTTAAGCTGTAACACAGTTGGACTCAACATTTTTTTTTTTTGCCTAAAAGTAGTCAAACCAATTTCTTTTCAAATAAATGTCTGAAAAAAAAATTCTACTCACCCATCAACAAAAAGCTAAATCCTAAATAATAATAGAAAAAAGTTATATGTAAGAAAATAGCTCATGAAATTTACAACATGCTGATACAATCAGATGATAGATATAAAGCAAATAATTTTGTTAAATAAACAACCAAATTATAGAAAATATGTTTGTTTATTTGATTGATTGTTTTCTATTTTGAAATCATTATTTAAAGAAGTCAGTATACTTTATGCCACATAGAGGTATCTATCCCTAACATGACCATATGTAGAGAAGTCCTTGAATCTTTGGTATTTATAGGAACTAGCTGGCTGCATGGTGCTGATTCATTAAGACAGATTAAGTAAAAAAAAAAAAAAACACACACACACACAAAAAATGAAGTGTTATACCAAAAATCTTATCTAGACTTGACACTGCAATACAAAGAGAAGAGAAAAATATTGAAACATGAACATAGAACACTTATACATGGCAGTGGAAATTTTCTCCTTAACCATTCAGTAATGTAGAAAGAAAAGCAAAAAATATACAGAGTATATTTATGAGAGAAATTATTACTTTTCTTTATCAAATAAGTTTTTTATTATTTTTAGTAGACATCAAGATAAAAACCAACATCAGGAAATTCATTGTTAGTTCCATAGTCATTTGATATTGAACAACAATTGTCACAAGTCTGTACTCTGTGAGTTTTCTTGGTGAAGCTGTGAAATGGAATGATGACGGTATAGTAGCATTGAAGAATTTGTGAATGAAACACAAAAGCCTTCTGTTGAATAATTACCAGTTGGCCTGAATGTCAACAGAGTGCACTGAAAATAAGAAAAATGCATTTGCAATGCTTTCACATAAGTCATATTTGCAATGCTGTGTGTAAGTAACTGTTGATTCTTGATCCTGCTACAGTTTCTATTCCCCCGGGAGAAATTTTATGTCAATTCTGAAATCTTTTCTGGCACTGAGTTAACTTTATGTGTTCTATTCCAGATGGAATCTGGAATCTCTCTTCTTGTTTATATATGTGGTACAATGCTAAAAATATCCTGAATCTAAATGATTGCCTGTTATTTTACAGACTGATAAAGTTACCAAATTTGTATAGCACAGTTCATTATAACTAATTTTACACATTGCATTAGTTGATAACTAAATAATTATATGTAGGCTTTTTTACACACCCTTAAGATTAAATAGTCTATTTCATAGGAATTTTGTTTTGTTTTGTTTGTTTGTTTGTTTTACTTAGAATAGACTGTTGCATTATCCCTTTATCATAGGATTTCTCATTTTTTGTTTGTTAAATTTTTCTCTCTTTTCATTAGAAGTCTTGTCATTCAAGGACAAAATCCACACTTGTCATAAGGCCTTTGCAGCCCTATTAAATATGAAGTCTGTAAAACTAAATTGAGCCTGGTTCAAATCCGTCTCTACTTCTGAATTAAATTATGAATTTACCCTTTGGGGGTTGGGAAACAAGAAGCTAGAAAAAATCTATTCTAGTATTTCATTGAAAGATTATATCCTAAAATGACTAAATAATTGTGAATTCTAATTAGATTAAAAAGCATAGAATCATAAAATCATTAAGGTTGTAAAAGACCTCTTAGATCATTTAGTCCAAACATCCATCTACCACCAGTGTTGCCCACTAAAGCATGTTCTTTAGTACTACACCAAAAACATTTCTTAAACACTTCCAGGGATGATGACTCAACCACCTCTCTGGGAAGCCAGGTCCTTTTCCTCTGCACAGTCTGGGAAGCCAGGTCCTTTTCCTCTGCACAGTCTTCCAGCCACTCTGCCCAAGTCTGCAGCAGTGCATGGAGTTACTTTGATCAAAGTGTAGGACCTGGAACTTGGACTTGTTGAACTGCATCCTATGGGGCTGTGCCCAGAGATTCAGCCTGACCAGATCCCTCTGAAGTGCCTTCCTTCCCCCAGGCAGATTGACAGTTCCTCCAAGGTTCGTGTAATGTGCAAACTTACTGAGAATGTACTCCATGCCTTCAACCAGGTCATTGATAAAGATATTAAACAGGACAGGCCCCAGTACCGACCCCCAGGGAACACCACTTGTGACCAGTCACCAGCTAGACTGAACTCCATTCATCACCACTCTCTGAGTCCAGACATCCAGTCATTTTTTTACCCTGCAAAGAGTATACCTATTCAAGGCGTCTGGGCTGACGGCTTCCTCAGGAGAATACTATGGGAGACAATGCCAAAGGCTTTGCTGAGGTCTAGGTAGACCACAACAACCTTTCCCTCATTCACTCAGTAGGTCACCTGATCATAAAATGAGATTAGGTTAGTTAGGTAGTACCTGTTTTTCATGAATCCCTGCATTCCATGATTTCTAGGTTGTCTCACACATATTGTATTATTATGCTGAAGATGATCTGTTCCATAACATTCCTGGGAACTGAGGTCAGGCTGACAAGCCTGTAGTTCCCTGGATCCTCCTTACTACCCTTCTTGTAGATGGAAGTCAAATTACTGAGAACAGAGCTGTATACTGAATTTTGCTCTTCCTCGGAGAGTGTGCTATAGAAATATTTTTCTCCTCATTTTGGTTTACACAACGCTTGATGCTTTTTAATGATTTTCCAGAAACAGGTTCAGAGGACCTTCTTTCACAGCAGACACATGGTAGAACTGGAAGTATTTCCTCAGATGTCCCCTTATATACAGTAAGTTCAGTATCTGAACATTCACTCAAAACCCAGGTTCAAGTGCCAACAGCTTGCTTATCTACTGAAAATCATATCCATTATCTCAAAGACACCTAACCTGACTATAATAGTGCAGGTTATAGCCTGGGGAAGTTGATCCATCTTCCACTACAAAATTAACTGGAGAAATGCAGAGAACAAATCTGCTAAGATGCCAGTTTCTCTATGGCTTGATCAATAAATGCACTATAGTGTCACTAAGGGCCTAAATACACAAGGGTGAAATATCCCTTTCCAAGAAAAGCTTGTTATCAAGATGCTTAATGTCACAGATGTGACTTTTCATTGTTAATCAACCTTTCGAAAGTCTAAGGCAGCGTTTGAGAGCTAAATGCATTTTAGGCCAGTTCATGCACTCACATTTTTTGTCCATTGGTAATTGCTATTAAAAAGAAAATATATATTTTTGGATAAATAGTCCAAATAAAGCTGTTACAGTGACAAGTAGTGGATGACAGGTAAGTTTTATAAATGATAAAACATATATGAAACTATAGATATGTTAAGTAGACTCAAGCTGGTACAGCAAATGTCAGCGTATATTAGAAAATGTATTTTGTGAAAAAGGAGTTTGATGCAGAATGAAAATAACTGACTTGGAGGCTTTGCTTTTTTAAAAACTACTGCTATTTGCTAGGCCTGCACACTGAGCAGAAATGAAGAAAATATATTCTTTGTCAAGTAACTACTTTTTTTTAGTGTGAGGTAAGAAAGCACTTAAGATTTATATTTTATACTATCCTACCTAACTTTTTTATGGTAGATAAAAATTTGTTTCATTAAACCTCATTAAACCTTTTCATTAAAGGGAATATGAAGACTATATTTCTGGTTTCTGGTTAAGTAGAAAAATTCCCATACCATTTATGTGCTGTGTTCTTTGTTCTACCAGATAAGCTCTAATGCAAGGGTGGAAGAATTCTAGCGTATCTTATGCAAATGAGCAAATGAGCATGCATAAAATGTTTGGTATTTGTGACTTATCATTCAAGTATAATAAGCTCACTTTAAAAATATAAGTTGTTTTTGAAAATATTTATACAGTCTTAAAAAATAATTAACTAGTGATACCCATATTTTTTAAATAGCTATTATGATAAAATATCATAAGTAAAATTCTGGGATTAAAGCCACGCAGTGGCTCTAAATTGTTTGTTAAATATAGATTTTAATAAGCAATTGGTGTAAACAGAATCATAGAATTACAGAACCGTTAAGGTTGGAAAAGACCAATAAGATCATGCAACCCAACTGTCAACCATCATCACATTAACCACTAAACCATGTTCCTCAGTGCCACATCTACCCTTATAATGAAAACTTTGAGGGACAGTAACTCCAATGATTCCCTGGTCAACCTGTTCCAAAAACTCAACACTTTCACAGAAGAATTTTTTTCTAATATCCAACCTGAATACTAATAAATTAAGCTAATATTGCAACAGATGTAGAAAACAGAAGTCACAGTTATACTAAAAAGCTTTTTCACAATATAAAAGATTAAAATGTGCACAATATAGATTTACACACACACACACATATATATATATAATTTGCTGCCATAATTTTTTGACATAGAAGATAAAAGTTTGGAATGATGAAATGTTAATATAATCAAGATTGGTAAATTGCTCTGAACAAATTTCTTTCACTATTCCCCAAAATTTTATAATACCCAAAACAGTGTGATATGAACTCTTGAATTTGATGTAGTACAAATGATTGGTTACTGTGATCATTTTTAAATTTCATTAAAATAAAGACAATTGTTTTTTGCGTGTGTGAAATTCAAGCATCGGTAAAAAATGTAGAATATTATAATATATTCCTTTAAGGTTTTTTTTTGTTTGTTTGTTTTTTTAGCTTCTTTATTGTGATTATTGTGTGAGAAACAATGCCATGTGATCAGTTTTTCTTCACATGGATCTGAATATATTTACAATTATATTCTACAATTTCTAAATTAATAAAAGAATATAAAAAACATGCCAACCCTCCTAGAAGAGAGAGCGTGTCTTACTTCACTATCTTTTTATGTCCATTCTTTGAATTGAACTTGTCTAACTAGTGATTTTTCTAAATCATTCAGTCCTTAGTACACTAACAGCAAGTGAGTATTTAATCTGTCAGAAGTATGGTAGCCTGGTTTGGAATTATGAAGGTTTAGAAAGTTCACCTGCCAATCAAGTTCTTTACATTTTTAAATCATAAGCTATCCAAAATCAAAATCTAAATGAGAGATTAAGAATGTTTCTGGCTGTTGTTTTCAACTATTTATTCAATATCTTAAAAGCTTTTCATTCTTACTCATTCAGAACATTGTTTGTTTTGCTCCAGATGATAGAAATGATGTCTTGCTACACTAATTGAGAGAAAATAATGGAGTTGATTTGAGTCATTTTTTTTACTGTAAAATTCAAAAAGCTCGCTATTATTGCAGGGCCAGAAGTGATATATAATGTCGAACACACATTTACCTATCTTACAGTCAGTCTGAATAAGATTAACTAAGTGATTATCAATCTTTTAGTGATTGCAGAGTTGCGAAATGGAAGAAATAAAAACAATTATTTGGAAATACATGAAAATAGTCACCTTCCAAGAAAGACTTATTGAGCCAATACAAGGATTCAATGAGTCATTTCACTGCAGTGTCTGAATTTTGTTGATCCTTTTTTCCTCTCTTATTTTCTGGAAATTTCAAATTATTCTAAAAATTGCAAAAATGCAGTAGACTCACTTTTTTTATGCATCAATAAGGTGAACGTTCTATTTTGTGCAAACATAGGAAGCTTTTGATGTGAAAAAAAAATGAGTACAAAAATTGATAGTAGAAGAAAAGAATTTTATTTTTTTTTTTAATTTTGTTTTGATTTCCATTAAAAATAAACTGGGAACAGCTTTCAGAAAATCACAACATGCTTATTTCTCAAACTGAGTAAAGAAATCAGTTCATTTTCACCAGTCTGACAAAAATATATGGGAAAAACAAACAAACGAAAAAAAACAGTCAGGTCAAAGAAACCCACATCATAAAGTTTGAGAACCAACTGCTGGAAGACTGAAATTACAATCACCAAAAGCAAGTAAAAGGTTAGAATTATAAATTTATGGACCAGTGAAATAGGTGACAGATCAGTTTTGGAAAAATAAGAAAACAAAACAAAACAAAAACATAAAAAAGTACAATAACAAAAGCTAGGAAACCATTGTGATTTAACTTGACAGACAGTAAATACTACACAGCCATTTACTCATTTCACCTCCAGGAGGATGTGGGGTATAATAGGGAAAAATGTAAAACTCATAGGTTGAAATAAGGACAGTGTAATAGGAAATAATAAAGGAGGTGGGTCAGTGGAGGCGAAGTGGAATAAGAAAAACAAAGCATAACAAGTGATGAACAGTGCAAATGCGTGCCACCAGCTGACTGATGCCCAGTCCCTGAGCAATGGCAGACTTACCACAGTAACTTACCCCCAGTGGATTCCTCTCAGTTTTAAATTTGAACATGACATGATATGGTATGAAATATGCAGATATCTCTTTTGCCAGTGCCAACAGTTTATGGGTTGATTTGGCCCAGTTCCATGACTAGTGGGGCAGAGGGACCCATAGATCTGTGCCTTTGGAAAGGGGAAACAGGGGAAAAGGGTAGAGAGATGGGCCTAAAGACAAAAAAAGTGGCAACAATGTGAGGAGAAACAAATTTACTAAATAAGATACTGGGATGCAAGATAACACACTATAATACAATATACTACAAAATAATTAGAATTACAGCTAAGAAATCAAATATGAGAGAGAGTGTCCGAAAGACAAAGGCCTTACTTTAATGTTGAGGCGAGACGCGCAGTTGGGACAAGCAGAAGGGAGGAGAGATCGGTCTCGGGACCTTTCCAGGGGTTTTATCTTCTCTATGAACACAAAGTCCTCTGAGGTATGTAGTTCTTCTCTTCTGGGACAGGTACCCGGAACTGGAACATTAACTCTTTAACCCCCAGTGCACTACATGATGTTATGATGTGGAATACCGATAACCAAAAATCATAAAGTCATGACAGCCAGTTAGAGTTAGCTGTTCTGGTTCTGTCCCCTTCCAGCTTCTTGCACACCTCCAGCCTGTCAGGGCAGTGTGTGAAGTAAAAATAGTCCTTGGCTTAATGTAAGCAACAGCTAAAGCATTAGTGTTTTTCCAACATTATTTTCAGTCTAAATCAAAAACATTACAGAATTTCAACTATTAGGAAGAACATCAGAATGCACACACACCCAAAAAACACCACCACTACCACCAAAACTCACATATATATTCAATAAAGCATTATAAATCACTAAATACTTGAATCTTTCACTGTAGCTGAAATCCAGCTCAGATTTTCAAAGTAATTTTGGAACATAGTTTATGTTTCCACCATGCTCTGCAGAATAATGAAATTTCTTTTCAAGGTGATATATATCACCCTCTCTATCCATCTGGTGTCACAATCAGAAGCAGAGTACTAACTATTGCTCACACAGTCTATGTTTTCCTCACCTATTTCCTTGAGTATTGAAGGTCATAACATGATCACAGCTAATAAAGTTTATGATGTGTAAATCTTTAGGATTCCATGAAAACCAGTAACAAAGGGAAAAATGTAGTTCTCCCACTTATTTTTTTCTTCCTCTTTTATCCTCTTTTTCCTCTTTTTATTTTTTTTTCTGTTTTCTTTTCCCATTCCTTTCCTTTTTGCTTTCCCTTTTCTTTTTTTTTTTTTTTTTTTCCTTTTTTTTTCCCTCAAGGCTGAAGCTTCACTCCCATTGCTGGTATATATGTTGTCTTACATACACACACAGGAGAGGGTTTTCAAGCTGACACCAAACCCTACAGCAGCTGGCTTGCCTTCCTTATCATCCAGTGGTCTACTTCCCTGGGTTCTCATCCATAAAGACACATCACCCAGCTCCCAGGCCAGCACACATACTCACTAGCTATTCCAGCTTGATCTTAAGCACTACAGAGTTCACATTCTCTCACTCAGTGTGCTAGCTGCACCAACACACAGTCCTCCAAACTGCAGTCCTACCCTGGGCCTGGCACTTGGTTACATTCACTTGTATCTCTCCAGCCACTGGCACCCAGGCACACAGGTCCTCTGACGCACAATCCAAGATCAGCTGCTGACAACCAGAGGCTCCCTTGCTCCAGTTTCTGGCACCAAATTCATATAAGCTTTTGTGACTCATGGTCCCACCATAACTCGTCGTACTATTACTGTTGTTCTCACTTCCCTCTGCTCACTTCAGTCTTTCAAGTTGCTGGCATCATAAACCTTCTGACCAATTGTCTGTTTATAATTACTACAGTCACAATGTAGCATATGAAATATAAGCTATGTTTTAAAGAAAAACTTGAAAACCAAAATTTATAGAAAAAAAACCCACTTCTTTTCTACTCATTTATTATAATAATTAATATTCTTGCTCATGTTGAGAATTAATAACCATAGCTATGTTATGCATTTCATTTAGGCTGTGCTTTTAGGGAACACTTTTGAGAAGTTATTGCTCTCAGTGAGTAGGCGTAGTGATGCACTTGATATACAAAACTGAACAAAAATCAAATTAACTTTATTTTTAACTTTATTGGCAAAGCTCTGCTAACAGTAAGTAATAAAATATTAAACTTATTTTGATGACTAAAGTCTGTAATTATGATTCCAAATACTCCACAGGGGCACTTTTCTGATAAAGAATGGTGGCAATTTTATAGTTTTTTTATTAGAAATAAAAATATAATTTTAAATATTTAAACTTATAGAAGCAACTCTTCTAGAAAGAATTGTCAGTAATTAAGGAAAAAATCATATGACCCATGGATTGTTTTATTTTTTTAAAACAAAAATTCTCATTTGTGCTAGTTAGTAAATATTCAAATAGTTTGTGAATATTAAAATAAAAATATGCCTTTTTCAAAGTTTAGCTAATGTCTTCTGGTAAAATACATTTCAAACTTATTCTCTAGTTAGAAATACTAGTTCTAATAAGCGACTGTTTCAATGAAAAGGCATCATTAATTCACTTCTGTCCCTGATAACTGATCTCATGACTTTGGTGTTGAAACTACATTAATCGTTAAAATTTACAAAAGTCATACTTATTATTTGTCATCAAAGACAAGTTTCTTCAAATTCATAAAAATGTCTGCATGTGAATTAGAAGATTTTCACTGTAAACTTTAAATCAGCTCAGCATTCATTCTGTTACAAGAATAATTTTTCCACATATCAGGTTCAATCAAAAACCAGATTTGATAGGTGGAAAATTGCTGATATACCAATATCAGTACAAAGAAATACAAGCAGTGTTTTATTATTAAAAATAGGGTTAAATATACTGTGAATGAACAATTATGTGGCTAAAACGTGAGGATATTCAATGCAAGAGAATTTTGAAAATGCTCATCTGATCCGCTGTAAATATCTGCAATGTTATTATTTTCTAATCTGAGCTGATGATTGCAGTACCTCTTCATAGTTAAGGAGGAAGAATAAGCACTCACTGCAAAAATTGACTATATAAAGGAAGTCTGAATACTTACTTAAGGATTCTGTCATGCTTTAACTCTGGTAGGCTGCACAAAGCATCTCACTCACTTCCCACTAGCAAGATGGAAGAATCAGAAGGATAAAATGCAGGAACTCATGGGCTGAGATAGAGATTTACTACATAAAGCAAAAGCGTTAACACATTCTTGATGTCAATGCAAATTTTTATAAGCATGGCATGCAGGCTCTTGGTCATCTCTAGTGAAAATGCATAGATAATGGTGGTGACAATGTTGAAAAGCAGTTTTTTTGTAGCTGAGAATTTGCTCTATCAAATAACATCATTGTACTCTTTGTTCTATTTTCCATGGAAAAAAAAATAGGAAACATTGCTTTTAGGGTAACCTGCATATAATTGCATTTATGCAATGAAATACAAATGTGCTAAACAAAGAATTCTAGAACTTTTTTATGTTGTTTTGCTTCTATGTTGTCTTGCTCCAAGTTATAAGAGGAAGATGTGGTTCTTTGATATGTATACATATAGCATGAATATACATAATAAACAACAGTTCAAATGTTGGTCCAACCAGTTTATTACAAATCTTAATTAGGGAGATGGGGAAGGGGAGGACAGACACTATTACAAATTAGGGTGTTGGGGAAGGGAAGGCGGGTAATAGAAAAGATAGGAAAGAATTGCATAAAGTAGGGGTAGTCACCACCAGGATCCAGCAGCATTCCCACTGCACGCTATTCCAATGGTCCGAGGCAATCGCGCAGGGGGAGAGCAGCAGCAGCATGGCCGGCCTTAGGCAGCAAGCAGGTACCAGGAAGAAGCAGCAGGGTAAGTCCAGGAGGAAGCAGCAGGTCTCAGGTAGCAGGCCCAGGGGAGAGTCTGTCAGCATGCGGGCATCAGCTTGTGAGGAATCTGATGTCAGAGACCTCTTTTTCTTCTTCAGCATGCAGGCATCAAATAATGAAGAATCTGTTGTCAGAAAAACCAACTTCATGGTCGTTTGTCCTTTTTGACTTGTTTGGGCTTGTTCATCTGTGTCCTCAGCAAGTTTTGACACAATGTTGCAAAAGAATAATCTCTTACACATGTATGTTTAAAAAAACCCACTGATTTCTTTGCTCTTTACCACACCATAGAGGAATACTCATATGGTACACTCTGGTGCTTTAAGAGCAGATTACCATAGTGTTATTACTTGTGTGTCATAAAGGTGTGTTGTATGCACAGATTGTGTGTGGAAAACTGGATTGCAGGAAATTCAGGAGAATTTCTCACCCCCACACATCCTGCATTCTCAGTTAGTGCCTGTGGTTGTTTATATTTATATCAAGACTAATTGTAAGAAATCTATTAACTCAAAATGAATTATATTTATTTTCAACTGCAATTCAAATTATAATTTAAGATCTACACTAGGGAACAAACGTGTGTTCTGTTCACTGGTATTACTCATTCATGACCCTGAAAGAATGAGAAGCCTGCTTGACTTCCTCCTGAACTACTGTAAAAGGAATAATGTAAATAAGACACCTCTTCTCTAATTAAATGGCTAACAAAGCCAGCGATGTTTAGTTTTAGACTACCATATGTCCAGTACCAGGATACTGTTCTATTCATATTTTTTTTCTATTTTACCAAATAATTAATGATGTTGGCACTGCTAAAAGTCTTATAAATATTTATGAGTCTGTGACAGCTACTAGCTCTTCCTTTATGCATTGGCATTTGTACATGACTGAGATGGGCACTCTATACTTTCTTTGATAGGTAGATTACATACTAGGTGATTTGTACGGACTCCTCTCTGACTGAAATTAAGCTTCATTCTGCACTACAGTGCAATAAAATAAATAATAACATCTATGCAAGGATTCAAAATCAAAAGTTCAGACACCATTTACTTTGAATATAGATTGAAAAAGCATGCTGTCTTATTATATGACTAAGGTATTTATCAGTTTCCCTCTTATGGCTGTTAGTTCTGAAATCAAACAGAAATTATTGCAGTGATAGTAGCATTTCCTGTATTTCTATTTCTAGACTGAAGACAGTCTTTAGTTTCAGGGATGCTTGAATGGGAAGACATGAAAAAAAAAATAAAAAGGAAAAGAAAAAAAAAAGAGAGAGAGTACGTGAAAAATGTGGCTGAACCGTGTTTGAAAAATTGATATATGTATGACTTTAGTATTAGTCTTACAGAGGTTCGCATAGACAAGATACAGCATTGAACTTCATGACATAGTTTTGCTTTCCCAATTTTGTGTCTTATTTGGGACTCTTACCTAAGGAACCCAAGCTATATAGTAAGGCTAATGGAAAGTAAATCAACATAAAGAGCTTTTCTTGCATACTTCTGGACATTTGGTACCCATGCAATTACTGTGGAAACCATGGGAATTCTGAACTGTTGAGAGGAGACAATCTTTATTTTTGCCCATTAATTTATTAATTCATATTGAGCTTCCATGAAAAGAAGAATAAAAACTATAAGAAGTTTTTATATAAACATAAATGCTCATGAATATTGTTGCAATTAACACAATTTCATATAACAGTACCCTATCTGCAAAAGCAGAAAAAAAACACAGATGGCAAGTTAATGCCCAACACAGACTCCTAAATGAATCATTGGTATAATCTGGCCTTTTCACTCACATTTTTGAATCTAGAAAATAGAATGTTGAGAAAATGGGCTTTAAACAAAGCCACTCTAGTAGTGATTGCTATAAATTATTCATTCAAGAAAAGCAACAAAGTTGTAACTTTTCATGCATACACAGTAAAATATCAGTTATGACTAGCACTTGAAACTTGCCATTCCTAGAATTGCCTACAGGTAGTTACTGTATTTCCTCAAAAACACATGGTGACTAGTAAAAAGTTTATATTCTGGATATATTCCTTAGATATTTAAGTAGAAAAGAAAGCTACTTCTGAACATACACTAATGTAATAAAAGAATTCTTAATAACGTAACCAAGAATATATGCTGACTATTTTAGTTATGTTTTTATAATGATCTATTAATAAGCGATTAGCACTTTGACCAGAAAAAATGTATACTGTAATGGAATTGTATTTATATATAATACATTTATAAAAATACAAAAACGTAAAGGAAACAGACTGGACATTTTTGTTGTAGTTTCATTTCACGTTCATGATTGGTGAAAATTTCAATGAATTCATGAATTTAGTCAGTCATCAAAATGTTTAGAGTTAGGGGCCAGGGGGGAATAGAAGTGTGATAAAGAAAATATGTAGGATAATGAACTGTCCACCACTCTTTCAAGTTGCATAGAGATTTATTTAAATAAAGCAATCACAGGAAAATATCAGTACCATGTAGACGTCTGCATTCTAAGCCTTATGTGTGATGGTAAACAACAGTGGGAATCAGGGACACCAGTGCATATTTTGACATTGGAAATCTCCTACAAACGTAATGAGTAAACAATAATTTGTCTATTTTCTTAGATCAATCATTATATATATATATATTTTAAACACAAAGGATATCTAGATTTTCTATCTTATTCTAAGCATTCTTTTTATACATATATAAAAAGTTTAATTTATTCATAGTATTAAAAATATAATAATCTGTAAGTACTCCAGAACAAACACTGCAGAAATGAAGGCATAGCAGTTTTTACATGTATATTATTTAGTACAAAAGAAAGAAATCAGAAACATGTTTAAAGCTGATGTTTAAAGGGTGCTTTGTTTAAAGCACTCATGAAATCTATTCATGTTCAGTTTTTGTTTTTTTTTATTTTTAAGTGTATCAACACAAATTCTTTCATTGCCATTAACACATTTATACCACTATTGCAAAGTCTGTTTTCCCAAAGCTGGCTTAACATTTACATTTTTATAAGATATATAAATAAGGATTTTATATATGTAATAAATAAATGGTTGTTCAAAATATTTCATCTGAGAATACTCAGCCAGTCCTGTCTGTCTCAGCTCAACCTATTGCAGGCCTCTCTAAATGTGGGCCCAGACTCAGAATCCCACTGTAGCTTCTGAGGCTACAGCCCCTGGGGCTAAGGGTTAGCCCTAGATGCCCAAGGCTGCAGCTGGACTGGTCTCCAGCTCCAGACAGCTTTCCCCTGTCCAATCATGAGCCCTGCCAAGTTAAGTTGAACCCATGCACAGGCTTGCCAAGTCCCTAGGAAGGTGCTTAATGCCCAAGGCATTAAGCTGTCCCCAGATGTCCTGCTCTTGTCTGGGGTGATGGTGGGTTTTGCATTGCAGGATGAGCCCCAGTGGCCACCATCGATCAGAGATCTGTGAGTTTGTGGGAGCAATCGCACGCTGACATCTGTTCAGAGTGAGCACAATATTTCATAGTTTAAATACCTAAACGTAAATCAGTAGAATATAAAATGTTTATTATTATTAATTTATATTGTTCCCATAAATGCCATGTAGGCTTTATAGGAGAGATAAAAAGACATGGTCCATGAAATGAAGAACTCACCATTTAATTTCAGAGGAGAGAATTTCAGAGGAGAGAAAACAGGACTAACCAGATAACTTATATGGCTAAATAAGTCATGAGGAAAGATATCCAGTGGCAGAAGGAGGTAAACTGGTATGGAGCGCTGAGCTAGCATCAGAACAGGAGTGCAGACAGACATCTGACAGAGCTGTTAAGATAAGAAGAAAGGAATAAAAAACAGGAATTCAGACTTAGGCTAGGACAATGAGAAAGTGAATCTCACTGTGATAAAAAAAAAAAAAAAAAAAAAAAAAGTGTAATTTCTATTGCTCAATAAGAATTAAAAAAATATAAAATGTTTTCTGTTGTTAGAATTGAAATCAAGCAAATGACCATCTGTATGTGAATAGCATCCATAAAAACAGGATTAAGAGAGTACTCATTTTATCTCTGACTTCATTGAGGTGGAGATTGGATGATGAAAAATAACTATATCGCTTTACCGGAGATTACATGTTGAGGCTAAGAGTTCACTTCAAACAAATCAACTGGAGGAAATATAAAATCCTACACCAGTGGTTCTCACTAAACACATACATAATTACAGATTTTTCATATCAGAAATTCAACACTTCTTGACAGCTCAAAATAGGCAGTATTAATAATGAAAATAATGTTTTAAAAAATTGGCAGACTTGATATGAAAATGAAACTAATCATAATGCTGTGATATGTGAATTTTTGTAAATCTGGAAGAATTTCATTTGTTTCATTAGCAGGAAATCATTTTAAAGGGCAAAAATACACAATAAAGTCTTACTGAAATAAACCAATCCAGTAACCAATTAGAAATAATAACAATTTCCTGTAAAAGAAGTGTAGTTTCATTGGTGCTTCATACCGAGCAACCTACAAGAATACGACCTGGATCAAACCAGTTGCCTGATTTCCAGATCATATTGCACTTTTACAGACTCTTTTCTTTATGCAGACAATCCCTCATTTAGAGTGCCTCTGATTTCTTTTAGAAATTATGTTAGCGTCAAGCTCAGTAGGTGCTTCAGGATAGATACCTAAGATTCTAATTCTGAAGAATTAGAGAAGAGAATTAGAGAATTAAAATTAGAGAAGAAAAGAAAAGAAAAGAAAAGAAAAGAAAAGAAAAGAAAAGAAAAGAAAAGAAAAGAAAAGAAAAGAAAAGAAAAGAAAAGAAAAGAAAAGAAAAGAAAAGAAAAGAAAAGAAAAGAAAAGAAAAAAAGAAGAGAAGAAAATAAAGAAAAGAAGAATCAACACTGGTCTGTATTCTCCCAGACTCAGAAAAACTAAAAGTAACTGTGTGCTCTTCTAAGTGGAAATTCTTTGCTTTCTTTGCTTTGAAAAAGTCTCTGATATTCATTTTTGTTTATACTGGGTCTCAACAAATCGTACTTTCAGACAATAGTATCCACTCCCAATACATTGATTGATTGAATGTTCCCAGCTTGTTAAGTACCTTTACTATCCTTGTCAAAATTAAACTATTAAAAAGTGGAGAAATATTTAACATTACATAGAATCGTAGAATGGCGTGTGTTGAAAAGGACCATCATGATCCTCCAGTTTCAACCCGCCCTGCTATGTCCAGGGTTGCCAAGAACTAGATCAGGCTGCCCAGAGCCACATCCAGCCTGGCCTTGAATGCATACAGGGATGGGGCATCCACAACCTCCTTGAGGTTCCAATGTGTCACCACCCTCTGAGTGAAAAACTTCCTCCTACCATCTAACCTAAATCTTCCGTCTTAGTTAAAAACCAGTCCCCAATATCCTATCGCTATTAACCTGTGTAAACAGTTGTTCCCCCTCCTGTTATTATGCTCCCTTCAAGTATTGGAAGGCCACAATGAGGTCTCCCCAGAGCCTTCTCTCCTCCAAGCTAAACAAGCCCAGTTCCCTAAATCTTTCCTTATAGGAGAGGTGCTCCAGCCCTCTGATCATCCTAGTGGCCTTTCTCTGGACCTGTTCCAAGAACTCTGTGTCTTTATTGTTTTGGTGCCCCCAGACCTGGATGCAATACTCCAGATGGGACCTCACAAGACAATCACCCCCCTCTCCTTGCTGGTCACCCCTTTTTTAATGCAGCCCAGCACACAGTTGCCCTTCCGGGCTGCCAGCACACAGTTCTTGCTCATGTCCAGAGTCTTGTCCACCAGAGGGAAAACATAGCTCCCTTATGTATCCATTAGCACTTTTAACAGACCTTTCAGAACTGCATCTCTCCTCCAAATCAGACCTTCAATACACTTCTTCACAGTTACTGTGAACCCCATAATTACTCTGAGTAGTTCCAACTGTTTTGCTTGTGATAAAGTAAACACCTAATAGATTTTAACATATAACAGAGGAACTTTCATCTGTTTAGTATGTGGGGCCAGGAAGACTGGGGCAGAGCAGTGGAAATTCAAGCCCCAGAACATTTGCCTTAAGTAAATCTCCCACAGTGCTCTGAAAAAGTATAACTTTTGATGAAAGCTTCCTCCAAAGGACCCATTACATTAACTGCAAGCAATCGATGATATTTCCAAATCAATGATTTTCTATGACACTACACTCTCTGAGTATCACAGTATTTAAGCTAGACATAATAGCTCTTTTACATACTTTATTTATGTTATGTGGCAATTTAATAGCAGGTTTAATACCTGTATATCAATTAGGTTTGTACATATGCACTGCAGGGCAACAATATGTCATTCTACCAACCACTGCTTGATGTCAATAGTTAAGTGATCTTGCTGAGCTGTTTGAGTACTATGAAAACACAATCTTCTAAGAAAGTCCTTGCAAAAATAAGATGAGGCTTCTGTTTAGAAGTCACCCTGGAAAGGTGATGGAACAGCTTGTTTTGGATGCCATCTCCAAGCAAATGGAAGAGAAGAAGGCTATTAGGAGGAGTCAGCATGAATTCACCGAGGGGAAATCATGCTTGACTAACCTGATAGCCTTCTATGATGTCACTGCTGGCAGGGTAGATGGGGGAAGAGCAGTGGATGTAGTGTACCTTGAATTCAGCAAGGTGTTTGTCAGTTTCTCCCACAGCATCCTTGAAATGAAGACTAAAAAATGCAGGATAAATGGGTGGATGGTGAGGTGAATTGAGAACTGGATGACTGGCAGAGCTCAGAGAGTTGTGATCAGTGGCATAGTCTGGCTATAAGCCTGTAACTAGCAGTGTTCCCCAACACTGTATAACCAGACTTGCAGTGTTCCCCAACACTGTATAACCAGACTTGTTCAACTTCATCAGTGGTGTGGATGATGGGATAGAGTCCACCCTCAGCAAGTTTGATGATGATATGAAGCTGGGAGGAGTAGCTGATATGCCAGAAGGCTGTGTGCCTTCAGTAAAAGAAAGACTGGGGATAATGTGGGTCCCCTGCTGAATGAGGAGGGTGTCCTGATAATGGGGAATGCTGAGAAGGTGGAGATGCTGAACACCTTCTTCATTTCAATCTTCACTTCAAAGACTCCCCTTCAGGACTCCTAGACCCTGGAGGGAGAGAGGGAGAGCCCAGGAAATGGAGAGCTTTCGTCTGGTTGAGGAGTGGGTGGTCTGCGAGAGTCTAGGTGGAATCAATGTGCATAAATCCATGGGTCATGGTGGGATGCATCCACATGTGCTGAGGGAGCTGGCAGAGGGGATATATTTACATAAGAACATGATAAATATTTCTCTAAATGGTTTTATACTTTATAAAAAGTAGATTTTATATTCTTCTCTTAGCATTCTATTATATGTTCTAGGAAAAAAAAAAACACAACAAAAAACAAAATACAAACAAATTAAAAAAAAAAAAACAACACAAAATCTGAAGTGGATATATTAAATACACCAATATTCTCCATTACAGAAACTAATACTATTAGCTCATGGACATCTCTGTTGATTTCTGATGTAGTATAATGCAATGCAAAAAGGTTATATTCTACTGATGGATTCAGTTAAGGAAAATTAGAAGCTAAAACATTTTACAGTATATCTTGAAAATGGACATAAACACAATGAACAGAATCTAACTCTTTTCACAGAAGTAATCTGAAGGAAAAAGAATGGGACCCCAAAATTGCGCGTAATAATTTATAATATACATTTGGTCTCTTTCTTCCTTTTCGAGAACTAGTATTTTGACTGTGTTCCTGTATTTTAGTTTGTTTGCAGGTAGACTCTTGAATAAAACATTCTGAGTTTACAAGAGTATGCTAGGCAACTTAACTTTGGCATACCACCCAGCAATCTGTCAACTGTCAAAGTAGGTTACATGGTAACGCTGCTGTATTTTGAGAGTCTTATGTGGTTGATTAAAAACAGACACTTTACAACAAGGTATCTCTTTTTTACATTTGTATTGTAGAAGTTACTGTACAAATTTCTGTTCTCTATAGTAAAGAGACTGAGTTCTTTTATCTGTATTAGAAATTACATTTCCATAACTCAAATACCTGTAGTTTGTTTGTTTGTTTGTTTGTTTGTTTTGTATCTTCTTTGGTATTAAAAAAATGGGCATCGGAACAGGGCTGTTCTTACGTAAGAACTGAATTCCCAATATTAGTTTTTAACTATATAAAGAACAAAATGTGGAATGTTTTCTTAGAACGTCTATATTTGCTGAACTGGACATCAGTAGTAGAAATTGTAGTATGCAGTTAACGTATAGGGTACCAGGTAGCCTCTGTGTACTACTTTTTGAATAATTACAAGGTTTCTTGTGTCGCAATTGTGGTTTCACTTGCACTGCAACCTGATAGATAAAAAAGCCACTTACCCCTTGGAATTTGCCTTAGAACTGAAATATGTTTACACACACATATATATATATATATGTGCATTTTTAATAAAAGAGGTTTCTGGGAAATAACCCCCATGTTATTTTTCCATGTTGAGGGACCAGAAAAAAAAAAACAAAGCAAAAGATAGGAACAGAATTACTTTAAGAGAATTGCAATCATGTTTTTCTTACTGACATTTACTTTTGATTTTTATTTATCTATTTATCTATGGTGTTACTATTTTGATGTTGAGGATGAGCTTCTATGATTCTGTGATTAAATGAGTGACATAAGAAAATGAGAGAGTGTAACAAAAGTCAGGGAAAATAGGAAGAAGAAAGATGTGCAGGTTTGGAAGAATAAGGCTGAAGTGAGGATACTGTATTAGGAAAAATGATCAAGAACTATTTCCATTGTGTTATTAACGCTATAAAGCCATTGCCTTTGATTGAAATGAAAATCTAGTCAAAAATTTTGGAAATAATTATTTAAATAGAGGAGAAGAACTTTTTATCAGTATAGCTACAAATAATTGTGGTCCTGTTCTAATTGGGACCTCTGGCAATATCACTCCCTAATTTCATTTGGAAATTCAAGGAAGAGAAGAAAAAAGGAAAGACAAGAGTGTACTACATTAAGAAATATAGAAGCAGCGAAGTATGTATTTAGCCCACTTTTCAATGACTATTCAACTATTGAAGCACTGTACCAGTGAATTCAATGTATTTACAAGACAAGAGTTTGAATCTAAGGAAAAGCAGGTGTAAAAAACTGGGCAGCTGCTAAAGCTGGTTGTAATTTCAATGTTAAAAATAACTGTAAATGTTTTCTTTTTCTTTAATATGCTTTAGGTTTCAATTAAAAAAAAAAAAACATGTAAATTTATGAGGTACAGTTTTGTTTGTTTGTTTGGTTGGTTGGTTGGTTTTTTTTTGTTTGTTTGTTTACAGTTTGAAATACAACACAGATTTTAAATAATGGAAAATCTCATATCAGTAGCTTGCAACATTCTAAAGGAATAGATGTAAAGGTGTTGACTGCTACTGAGTCTCACTGGTAAGTCATTCAGACTCTAAGTATAACTGTAGATACAGAAATCAAGCCCTTTCCCTGAATATTAAATACCTGCTAAACAGACATTTACAGACGATGGAAATTCACCATGTGTTTCTGAATTACCAAGTATAATATTAATATTCTATTGGTGAGCCGCTGTGTAAAAAGACAGCCCTGATAGAAGTTTAAAATGCAAAATGTATGTTTCCATTTACTATAA
Source organism: Alectoris magna (assembly GCA_030625065.1). Classification (NCBI taxonomy): domain Eukaryota; kingdom Metazoa; phylum Chordata; class Aves; order Galliformes; family Phasianidae; genus Alectoris; species Alectoris magna. Next base: position 15,937,863 of record CM060561.1, read on the forward strand.
CTGCATACTAAAAGCATGACTCTGTCATACATTAGAAATAAATGATCAAGAGCCATTATAATGTAGGAAAAGACCAAATGCAAGGTACTTGATATGAGTTCTTATAATTAATTGAAATCATAAGCACACAAAAGGAAGGAGAAAAAAATTCTTTACCTACATGAGTCTACAGTGGTCTTTGATTCATTAAAATAAACAAACAAATAAATAAATAAATAAACTCTCTGGCTTCTGTGCTAATCAATACTTGAAAGGATTTCTATTAGAGATATACCACATGTTCTGATTAAATAAAAACTGACTTAAACCTTTTGCTATCACTTGTACTTTTTTGTACCAAACTTAGGAGCACTCAGTGAAGTTTGGCTACATTTTTTTTTTTTTTTTTCTTAATGTGGCTATGAAAAACAGAAAAAAAGTGTGTATCTTCTTACTGCTCTGAATCCATCCAGAAAAATTCATTAGCAATCTCAGTGCCACATTTTATCATTATTTCAGCAGGTGCTCTGAGCTTAGATGCCTGAGCTGAATTCAAACATAGACCAAAAAGATAATTCCATATATTTTGCAGACAGATAGTTTGGAGACAAGGGAAATAGAAAGTGGATATCACATAGTCTGACTTCAAAGGTGTACAGCTGCCAATACCCAGGATATCTTCATTAATAGACCATGAATAGGGTCTAAGTCCCCACCTGTATAATGACAGAAGGAATCTTTTAGAAGCACTCATCTTTTACCTGCTCTGTTCTCACAGCGGATGAAATATAGAGGGGGGTTCTTCTATACAAAGCAGTATATAACAGTCAGTGCATTGCAGTCTCTATCACTGACTACAGCAAAGAGCATCATAACATTGCAGATTCCATAATTTCACTCTTCAACTGAAGTTAGCTCAGGCAATTTCTTGAAACATATGACACAATGCCAGACTTAAGTACAGATTAGGTGATGAGAGGTTGAAAAGCAGTCCTACAGAAAATGGTCTTGGAGCACTGGCTGAAAGTACATTCTCAATGGGCCATCAGTGCACCCTGGAAGCCAAGACAGAAAACCATATTCTGGGATACATTAAACACAGCATCACCAGCCAGTTGGAAAAGGTGATTATTTCACTGATTCAAAGGTTAAAACATTAATCAGTGCATTATTTAAATATATATGAATATTATGCCAGGCTTTAACAAATGTATCTATGCTACTAAGAAAGAAGCTCCATTCAAAACAAAGTATATAGCTGTACTGCTTCAGCCAAGAAATCCTATTATTCTATCTCAAATGCATGGTTTCTTTCCTGTTTCTTCACCACTCCCAGAGGTCAGTGATTTGCTTCTAGCTCTGAATAATACTGAATGGTATGTATCTGCTCAGTGTTCTCAGCAACACTAAACACTGCATGGGGCTTTGAGGAAAAGAAAAGAAGGAAGTCATGATTACCATTTTCCATTCATCAAGTTTCCTCATGGCAACAGTGATTAAGGAAGTTCTAGTGTGGTCCTTGTTCAGGGAAAACTACTTGTTGCAGGAAAGAGGTTGGGAAGATAATTATAGATAATAGATAATACATTAGAGTTACATCCCAATACAAATAAGGGCAATAGACAGGTTGCCCAAGGAGGTTGTGGATGCCCCATACCTGGAGGCATACAAGGCCAGGCTGGATGTGCCTCTGGGAAGCCTGGTCTAGCGGTTGGCAACTCTGCATATAGCAGTGGGATTGAAAGTAGATGATCTTTGAGGTCCTTTTCAACACAGGCCATTCTATGATTCTATGACTCTATGACAAAGATTCCAAACTATTATGAATTAATAATTTTACACACATATGGCATGAGACCAATGCCATAAAATCCTTTTGAATACTTTTTTGTGTAATGAGAGACAAAAAAGATTTTAATGTAGGTAAGGTACATTGTAGAATACTATCTTTCATTTTATTTTTACTTGTAAAATTGTTTGTTTTTAATATATAGATACTTTTTTAAGACATAGCATGTATATTTGTTTAATGTGGCAAGGTTTAGGTAGCAGAGCAGAGGGTGCTGCAAGGCGTGGTCTCTGTGAAGAGTTCAAAAGTTGTTCCATGTTAGATAACAGGCCAGAACTGCAGCCTATAGAAAGGAGACTATGGTAGAACAAGAGGTCTGGGAGGAACTGCAGCCCATTTGGGATCCACAGAGGAGAAGTTCAGTGGTATAGTCTTATGTTGCAGCAGTTCTTGAAGAATTAAAATCTGTCGTAAGTCCATTTTGGGTCATTTTGTGAGAACTGCATCTCATGGAAAGGACCTCACACTGGAGGAGGGGAAAAGAGTGTAAGTGAAGAAGCAGCAGAGAGGAAGTGTTATAGAATGACTGGAATCCCCATTCCTCTGTGCCACTCAGGGGAAAAGAGAGAAGAGAGTGGATGGGGGGAGAAAGAAGTTTTAGTGTTTTTTTTTAAGTACTAGTAGGTCTAATGTATTATCAATAATTAATAAACTATATTAATGTCCCTTATGCTGAGTGTGGTTTTCTCATGACAGCAATTAGTGAATGATTTCTGTGTCCTGATTGAAATACATGACCTTGGGTTTTTTTACTGTATTTTCTACTCTTGTTCAGTTGAACAGGAGGAGTGAGAGAAAGCAGCACTGTGGAGCTTAGATACTTACCTCTGCTACACTACCATAACACTGTATTTTCACTGCCAAGAAATAAGTAAATTTTAATAAGGAATCCATTAGTCAGAATTCATTGTGCTGTCCTATGCTGTATTATATGTTGCAAATATTGCTTTTTGTTGGAAGATGTTCACCAGATTCATACCTGGCACAGCTTTTCAGAAGTGAAACTGCTTCAGGGATTAGTTTGCTCATTATATCTAAGTGTTTTTGAACTTAGGCATTGTCTTAATGTGACTATAAAATACACATTGCGGTTTGAATTTTAATGTCTCACAATTCCCAGAACTCACTTGTTCAGATTACAAAAAATTTAGACTTAGATTCTGAGCGTTGATTGAACTGAATTTAGTGAGGGAAGGGAGGAAGGGAGGGAAAACATTGCGGCATTAAGACATTATAGTGATCCTGTGAACCTGAAGATACTCAGTCAAAAATCTCTCCCATGTGAAGGTAAATGACTAAGGTAAATAACCAAATGGAAGTGAAGAACTGATCACTTCAAAAGTGGTACAAAGCAGTAGAACTATCAGTAAACTTTTAAAAACCTGTCTGATCTCTGTAGCCTGGAGTCAGAAAGTCAAGCTGAATTTTGAACTGACACTAAATACTCCATGCAGTATTTAATTTATAATCCTGTTTAGTATTTGTTTAGAAAAAATACAATTCACTTTTTTACTGATATTTTAATGCCATGATACTAACACAACAAAAATAACAATTTGAAGTTGGTCACTCAGCTGGCAGAGCTGAATACTCATTGGGGCACCAAACAAACCATAGGGAAGACCATAAGACATTATAGTTGTTAGTTTTCCAGTCAGTAAGTTAATCTGATTTCTTCTTGTTTGGGAACTAATTCAGATAGTAACCATGTTAAGTAAGTATTTCTGAGTGTGTTATCTTTGATACCACACCTAATCTTCTTCTTTCACAAAAACATAAGTACAAAATCATGAGTGCTCTCAAGATAGACGGGAAGATTAGAATAGGACTGTGCTTTAGATCTCATAAATATTTCAGTAGAATAGTGCTGTCAATTCACAGCTCAGACTTTAGTGGTAAGTGATTAAACTTTGACAAAATATCCTTCTTCTAAAACAGCACTGTGTGGAAACGTTATTCTTTATGATTAATACAGTGAAGTGTGCACTGTTAAATGCCTGATTCAGTTGTATGCATTCAGAGAACTGTCATTACATTAATATATTAAAAGGTCCAGGCTGCAATTGAGTAATGGCTATGACTTACAGAGGAAAGGAGCTCTTAGAAGTCTTTTATATGAACAGGAGAACTAAGTATCAGTCGTGAAAGGTGCCCTTCTGAACCATATTAACCACCACATAGGTCTATGCGTCATGGTATGTCATACAGAATTTCTACAGACAAGCAGCTATGGCAGTAAACTTCAGAGGAATCCAATTTCCTCTGATTTCCTTTTTCATTGCATCTTCAATGTTAAAGAGTTTATCAGTTTAAAACCTTCTGAAGTGCTACAAAATGTTGTAATACCATGAATTAAAGAACACCTGTAGATTTTATTTTAGTCCACTTGAGATTTCTATATCCTCATCAGTATAACAGAACTCATCAGCCTCAAGAGAGAATTGTTTTACAATAGGGAATTACATATAAACTCTTTGGGAAATTGTTTCTTAAAGTCCTTCAATATGAGTCAGAGTATTTAAATCCCACTTCCATAGTTTTAGAGAAAAAAATCACACTGTTACACTGAAAGGGCACAGCTTTTGGACAGGTTAGTCTTATGTAACTGTCAGAACACTGCTGAACTTCATGGTACACAGATCTTGAGACAGTCATAAATTGATTCATTTAATTTTCTAAGCTTAAACTTTTATTGGAGACATTTATCATTAAAAAAAAAATAATAAAAAAAAATCTGTATATTCCATTAAATATCCTATGATAGAATCTGACCTCTAAGCTGGCCCTCTCAAGATCTTTCATTTTCTGTGAGGTCCTAAAAGGACTATTATGGAGATTATTAATTCTGTTCCCTGTCCTCTCTTTGTTGTGTCCTCATCAATGTTATGGGAAAAATTCCAGGTGTCCTGACCACAAAAGTAAAGTCAGACACCTGTGCTGTGATTAGAACAGGTTTATAGTTCTGCTCCAGGCTGTGCTGGTCAGGCCAGGGCTGCACACCAGGGATCTCTAAACAGTCTCAATCATATACTTTGCTTCATCTTATCATCACTGCCTTTTTTTTTTTCTGTTTAAACTTTTCACCATTTGTTCCAGTTTATTGATCTTACAATCATAGTTATTGTTTTGTTGTGGTTTGAAGTGCTAAACCTTCTATACCCCTTTCTCCCTGCAGGAGAAGGGGTGGAAATAGGAAAAAAAATATATATATATATATATAAACTTGATTGAGGTGAGAAAACTAATTTATTAAAATAAATATGAAATAATACAGAATAATTATGAATAATAAATGAAATGAATCTCAGTGAGATTAAAAGGCAAAAAAAAACCTCTTGAATTTCCTTTTGAAAGAAAATTCTACAATTTTTACTTTTTTTTTCTCTTTTTTTTTCTTTCTTTATGTAAATTTGAAAGATTGATGCAGCAATTAGCCAGATAGGACAGAAGCTAATTACTCTGATTTACTCCTGAGACATAGTGTAGTGAAAAGCTAAGTATGATATATGTAAGAAGGAAGAGGTCCAAAAAAATCAACTTGCTTGAATTTGAGAGTGAGTTTAGAAAACTCATTGGAATTTAGCCCTGAGGTAATGCTAAAATACTAAAAAAATATTAAAACAGAAAAATGCTGATAAACAGCCAAAGCTTCAGAGAGAACAGAGACTTCATTGTTTGAGGACACTATTTATGTGGAATATAATACACACTTCATGGAGGAAAAATACATGAAGAATTGCAGCTATAAAAAAAGCCTGAGCTATTGTTCAAAGAGTTCAGTGACAGTCATGTTAGTGTGCATTTTTTTTCCTAATGAAATGTCTACAGTTGAGATTTTCTGTAAAACATAAATAACAACTTTTCTCTGTAATGATTGAAATTACAAAGGTAGGCAAGGGAGAATGATAGTAATGTAAAAAAGTGATTTATGAGTTTTCTACTAAACAACTCATTAGCATGGATCAAAGATGTCAAGGACTTCATTAAAATATTACTCAGGAAGGCATATTAATTAAATATTAAGCCAAGGTCTCAGTGGAGCTGGATGAAAATACTCATTTTTACATCCTATGAAATGTCTGTATTTTTGTGAAACAAAAAATAATTAAAGTATTACATTTTGACCTGTCAAAATATTTTTTGTTTGAGAAGGTCAAGATATTCTCTATAGATAAGATGAAAAAGTTTCACTTCAGTACTATCATTTAGAATACAATATATAATAGTCAAAATGAAAATACCATTACAAAGTGTTATGACACTCTTCAGAAGTTATGTTACAACAAACCACACTAAAACTTCTATTTGTTCTGTAGGCTTGGAGGTGTGGGTGAAGTTCTGTCAGACTGTAATATAACACTAAGAAAAGAACTTTCGTAAGTATTAACTAACAAATGTAAAAAGTATTGAACTGTGAAATGAGAACTTTTTTCTCAAAGTTGCCAAAGAAGGAAATTCTAGTTTTTAGTAAGATAAAATGTTGATTTTAGTAACTGTGAACTGCATTTTTAGCCATCGATTAAACATTTCTTTCATAATTAATGAAAGGAAGCCTGGAAAAATTTGGGAAAGAAAAGATGTGTTGTGTTCTAACAGTGAATTTCATCTGCCAAACACGAGCTCTTTCTTGACTTGATACAGACTTACTTGATCCAATTAGCTAATGAAAATTTATATAAGAGAGCAAATAAATGTCCAGTTTCAGTAACTGTGCTACACAAATGCATTGCAGACTAACCAGGTGTCATCATTTTATTTCTGTTTATTAAGTACGACTGACAGTCAAGTTGATGAGAACAACAATAGAAAAAAGGGTGCATTCTTATTTTAGTCATATCTGATCAGGCAAATCAAACACACAAAAAAATATCTAGATTGGTGAAAATATTCAGTGCAGTCTAAGAAGTTGAGTCATTACTTCTCAGATTAGTCATAACTGTGCTATATTCATAGCATTAATATAACATGATAGATGTGAGTAAAACTTACTGTATTTATTTAGAAAAATACCATTTGATTTGTTTATTTTCCCTATTCCAAGAAAGACAATACCCCTAGAATCAAAACATGGAAAATTTCTGCACTACAGACACTTCTATGGACAAATTAATAACATAGTTCTCAGAAGTGTTAAGGAAACACTATTCTTTTTGCTTACAACAAGTACTTCATTTTCTTGTTATATCTGAGTCAGATTTTAGAATGCTTTTAATAAACTTTTATTATAAGCTTTTGTCAAGCTCAAAGAAAAAGCAAAAGCATCTGCTACCACCATTACATTTGGCAAAAATAATAAATTGCAACTAAACTATATGACCTTAGCATTATTCTAAGAGAGTTTATTGTTCTCAGCCAATCCTTTTAATATGTGGCTTTGCTACACAACATTTCAACAGTTGTATGTGAAGGAATTTCATGTTGACAAATTCCAGTTTAAAAAATGAAAGGAAAAAGTGAGAAAAAGAAATGAATTTCAATTTAAAAGTACAAATTACAATTACTCAGATTTACATGGTTGGAAAATCATCACTTCTTAGATGAAAGGAATACAGGAAGTATTTAAAAAATGAAGTGTACCTATGGTTACCATGCAGTACAGCCAAAAAAAGCGCCTGAAACATCTCCCTTTTGAGGAACTGATCACACAGTGACTTACTGCTGTCTTTGTGGTGGATAGGTAACCTTCTTCTAAACAGAATAGAAGTAAATACAATCTCAAAAAATCTCATACTGGAGATAACTGTACCAAGCTGTATTTATACCAAATAGATTTCTTAAAAAGGTACTACAGAAGTACTATATAAGTTTCATTAAAATACTACAGTCTTCTTGGCCAAAGATGAAAAAAAAAAAAAAAACCGAAAAACTTTTATATAAATATATATTTATATACACATAGATGAGAACATTAAGTGTGTAATCCATTCCTCTAAAGATAAAAAACTGAAAAATTGAGCAGGGAGACTGACAGCTGTGTAAGAATGGTATCAAAGGACTGGTCCTGAAGACAGCAAGACACCTTCTGTTAGTACTTTCATAAATTTTCTATTATAGAGAGTAAATAAAAAGTATTTCTGAATTTCGTGAAAGAATAGAATAACTGAGCTTACCTCGGTTGTAAGAGAACTTCAAATAAAGCATGCCAAAAGCTAAATCATGCCATTAAGGGCATTATAGAATCATAGAAGCATCACAGAATCATAAAATGACCTGGGTTGAAAAGGACAATGGTAATCACCTGTTACAATTATATGATTTTTGCTTATTGGTATTCCACATCATAATGTCATGTAGTTCATTGGGGGTGAAAGAGTTAATGTTCCTGTTCCAGGCACCTATATAGAAAAGAAGAACTACATTCTCCAGAAGACTGTTTGCATTTCTATTATCATTCCTGCTCAGGGGGAACACATAAAAGACCTCAGTAGGTCACCTGATGTCCCTCTTTTCAATCATCCGGCTCTCTCACTGCTGCTCATCCCAACTGCACGCCATTAGTGAAAGGCCTTCAACTTTTTTGGACACTCATTCTCACATTATATATGATTTATTAGCATCAGTTCTAATTAGATTGTATTATAGCGTGTTATCTTGCATCCCAATACCACATTTAGTAAATTAGTTTGTTTCTCCTCAGATATTTGCCACTGTTTTTAATTACTTGGGATTCCCTGTTTCCCCTTTCCAGAGGTGCGGATCTGCACATCCCTCCACCCTGCTAGTCACAGAATCGGCCCGAACCAACCTGTAAACCATTGACATCATCTGGTTTCAACCCCCCTGCTATGTGCAGGGTCGCCAACCACAAGACCAGGATGCCCAGAGCCACATCCAGCCTGGCCTTGAATGCATGCAGGGATGGGGCATCCACAACCTCCTTGAGCAACCTGTTCCAATGTATCACCACCCTCTGAGTGAAAAACTTCCTCCTACCATCTAACCTATATCTCCCCTGTCTTAGTTAAAAACCAGTCCCCAATATCCTATTGCTATTAACCTGTGAAAACAGTTGTTCCCCCTCCTGTTATTATGCTTCCTTCAAGTACTGGAAGGCCACAATGAGGTCTCCCCAGAGCCTTCTCCAAGCTAAACAAGTCTGGTTCCCTCAACCTTTCCTCATAGGGGAGGTGCTCCAACCCTCCGATCATCTTAGTGGCCCTCCTGTGGACCCGCTCAAAGAGTTCCACATCCTTCCTGTACTGGGGGCCCCAGGCCTGGACCCAGTACTCCAGATGGGGTCTCACAAGAGCTGAGTAGAGGGGAACAATCACTTCCCTCTCCCTGCTGGCCACCCCTTTTTTAATGCAGCCCAAAAGTGCTGCATTAACAGTGAGCCTTTTGGGCTGCAAGGTCACACTGCTGGCTCATGTGCAGCTTCTCGTCCACCAGGATCCCCAAGTCCTTCTCTGCAGGGCTGCTCTCAAGGAGATCTTCCCCCACTTTTCATAAATACCTGGGATTGCCCTTACCCATGTGCAGCACTCTGCACTTGGCCTTATAGAACCTCATGAGGTTTTCATGGGCCCTCTTCTTCAGCCTGTCCAGGTTCCTCTGGATAGCTTCCCTTCCTTCCAGTGTATTGACCGAACTGCTCAGCTTGGTGTCATCTGCAAACTTGCTGAGGGTGCACTTGATGCCATTGTCTATGTTATTGATGAACATGTTGAAGAGCACCGGTCCCAAGACTGACCCCTGAGGGACATCACTTGTGACTGGCCTCCACCCTGACACAGAACCGTTAATCACAACCCTTTGGCTGCATCCAGTCAGTCAATTCCTAATCCATCAAACAGTCCATCGTTCAAATCCATACCTCTCCAATTTAGAGAGAAGGATGTGGTGAGAAACCATGCCAAATGCTTTACAGAAATCCAGGTAGATGACATCCATTGCCCTTCCCCCATCCACTGAAACTGTCACTCCATCATAGAAGACCATTAGATTGGTCAGACAAGATCTGCCCTTGGTAAAGCCTTGCTGGCTGTCTCGAATCACCTTTTTAGCTGTGCCTTATGTATGTGCCTTAATATAGCTTCTAGGAGGATCTGCTCCATGATCTTTCCAGGTACAGAGGTGAGGCTTACCAGACTGCAGTTCCCTGGGTCTTCCTTTCTCTCTTTTGTAAAAATAGGAGTAATGTTTCCATTTTTTCAGTCACTGGGGACTTCACCGGACAGCCATGATTTTTCAAATATGATAGAAATCCAAATGCCTCTTGAGCACTGACAAGCATGAGGCATCAGTCACCTCACTCAGAAGTTCCAGTTTTTGATCACACTCTAAGTAAAGGAATTATTCCTAATATTCAGTCTGAAACACTCAAGGCAAAGTTTCATGCCATTCTTACATGCACTGCCATAAATTACCAAGAAATTGGCACCTCCCTCTCTACATCTCTACTTAAGGAAGTTTCAGAGAGCAGTGAGATTGCCTCTGATTGTCTCACTTTCCTTGAGATTAGGCAACGCACAAGTATTCAGCTCTTCCTCATAGGACTTGACTTCCATCCTTTTTATCAGCTTTATTGCCCTCCTCTAGGTGCAGTCAAATATCTCAATGTCCTTGTTATACTGTTGATTATATTAAAAAATATTCTAATTTTTAATTCCAGATTATGAAAAGGGAAGAGTAAGGTTGAGGGCATACTAGTACATACTATAGTATTTCTTTCAACCTTATAGGCAGTCAAAGATGGATGTCCCTGTCAGTTGGAAAGACTGATGTGTCCATGTAGGTCTTTACTAAAAGACGCTAATTTGACAGTGAGACCAGAGGCATGCAGAGAAGGAAGGAAGAGCCATTTACAAACCATTTTATTCTCACTGGTAACTGTGTTTCTCCGTTTTGAAGATAAATTGTTCTCCTTTATGTTCAAATAACATAAAACTCTTAAAACTTTAGAATTATTTTGTTGTATTGGGTGACAGCTGAAACAAACACTAGCTAAAAGCCCTGACTGACTTGGACCCCAGTTGCAGAAGTAGTCATGGCAAACTGAAGGTAGACTTGAAAGTACTGTGATCTGATTTGGGCTAGAATAGATTCACGTTTCTCCCTAGCAGCTGGTTTGGTGCAGTGTTTTTTGGATTTAGAATGAGAAGAACTCTGACAACACAATGAGCAAAAACGTATCACCATTTTGTTCCTTTAGAACTGAGAAAAAAATACTACGTTAATTTCTCGAGCTATATACAAAATACTTGAAAGTAATTTCAGCTTTCAGGAAAAGAAGATAACTAAAGAAAATAATACTATATTGATACTGCTCATCCAATTTAGTAAAAAGAGTGCTAACATTATCTCAGTCCTTTTACTAAAATAGATAAATAAATATGTGAAAAAAATCATACTGGGAATAAATTAAATCTTTGTAATAAATGGAAAAAAAAAATACGAATCAAACTTCCACAAAATCTTTGGTGAAAGATGATCCAGTAAATTTAGCCTAATCATGAACATTTATGCAAACAAACAGAACTAGTAAGATATATGTCAAAATATCTGGAAGTATTAGGCAGAGAAAGGAGTCTGCAGTTCTCTACCACCCTGAAAACTTACCTGTAGACTAGATCTAAGACACTGTGTAAGCCTTACTTTTTTCATTAAAATAATTTCAGAATAAGGTGCTTTAAACGATTTACTTCCATAAAAACAACCTGATATTTTCCTAAATTCTAAAAGCAATTAACATGTTTATTCTGAAAGGCAATCCTCAAGGGTTATTCAGTTTTTTTTTCCACATTACACTGCTCTAGCAAATATATCAAGAGTTCTCATGTTCCTGTATCTCATAAATGTTTCAAAGAATCATTTCTGTGGTCCATTCTAGGATTTATTGACTCCAAGTCTGAATTTTTTGTAAGTCAGATTTCCACATTATGGTCAGAAATTAATAGCACTAAACAGAAATATAATGATAATTTCTTAATTATATACTGCTTAAGTTATCTGTTCATACTCTAAACAGAAGGTAAAAAATAAATATTCATAGGTTAAAAACAAAAACAAAAACAAAACCTACCAACGAATATGATTTGTAAATTAATTAGAAATAATCATAACATTTAAATAGTCATAACCAGAAATTTGTTTTCCTAGATAATGATAAAATAGACAGTGGAATCAAGTGCTCCCTTTAGCAAGTTTGTAAAAGACACCAAACTGAATGGTGCAGTTGCTATAGTAGAAGGAAGAGATACCTTTCAGAAGGAAAAGTGAACCCACAGGATCCTATAGAGATTCAATAAGGCCAAGTGCAAGGATTTGCACTTGTATCATGGCAATCCCAGATATATGTAATGACTGTGAGAAGAAAACATTGATTGCAGGCCTGCAGAGAAGAACTTGGAGGTTCTGATCGATGGAAAACTTGACACAAGACAGCAGCATGTGCTTGCAGCCGAGAAGGCCAAACAGCATCCTGATCTGCATGAACAGAGGAGTGGTCAACAGGGAGTGGAAGGTGACTGTCTTCCTCTTCTCTGCTGTTGTGAAACCTCATCTGGAGTACTATCCCCAGCATAAGAAAGATGCTGGAGTGCGTCCAGAGGAGGTCTACAGAATGACTGAAGGACTAAAGCATCTCTCCTACGAACACAGTATGAGGGAGCTGCACTTGTTTGACCTGGAGAAGAGAAAGCCCTGGATAGACCTCATTGCTGTCTTCCAGTACTTGAAAGGAGATATCTCAGGAGTCAGACAGTATTTACACAGTCTGACAATGACTGGACAAGAGGGAATGATTTTAAACTAAAAGGGAAAATTTAAAATAAAGTTTAGGGGGAAATGTTTCATCCTGAGGGTGGTAAGGCACCAGAATAAGTTGCCCAGAAAAGTTGTGGATGCCCTGGGAGTTGTTCAAGGCCAGGTTGGATGAGGCCCTGGGCAACTTGATCTAGTCCCTGATTTACTTGCTGGCGATTCTGCCCATGGTAGTGAGAACTGGAATCAGATATCTTTGATGTCCCTTCCAATCCAACACATTCTATGATTCCCTGATACTGTGAAGAGATTTCTTTAAAAAATTTCAAACAAAAGCCCTCAAAAAATCATTTTCCATTGTCCAGAAAACTAGGTTTGTTGTTCTTTCAATCATGACCCTTAGAATGGCAATGCTTTCAATTAAATAATACTCTCTTTTTTTTTTTTTTTAAATATAAAATATCAAAATGAAAGTCATTATCTTTAACGCTATTTTTCCTACTTATTCCTATATGCATAATTAATCAGTTATGTATCATTCTCATGGCTCATTCAGTCCTGATGAATCAGCATCATATAAGACTTTTGAAAAATTCATAATCAAGTTTTATTCTATAGAACCATTCAAATTTAGCATTTTTAATGACAAGTCATATTAATCATTGAAGTAAGGTAATAAGAACATTATGTCATCAGCATATATGTTTTACTTCAGATTACTTCAGTTTGCTGTCTGTTGATTGAGGTAATCCATGGCTTCTCTCTGAAGCAAGGGTTTGACGGTGCTTCTATATTATATAGTAATGTAAAATGTTCAGAGTATTTTCACCCATTTCAGGCAACTGCGCATGATAGATCTGCTGACACTGATGTTGTAATACAGCTCATTCCTGTCAAACTCCTTTCCTATTTGTCTGAACTGAAAAACCATCTAAGACAAAATATTCATCTTCATGCTGGCTCGTGCTACAATTATGGCGAGGGTGAGGAATTATAACAATGTGCAGCAGCCTAAGCAGAAGTATTGGTAATCATCTATGATCAATGTTTTAAAGCTTCACTGCAGATGGAAGGGATGGAGAGGAATTATATATCATTACCACCAAAATGTTCAAAGTCCATCATATCCTTAATTCTTTCTCTTATTTTTTCTCTAGAAAAGAATATTTTACTATGCTTGGTAACTTTTTACAATGTGAAACTTGCTCAGTAGAAAACTGTTAGTGAAAAACAGTAAAAACTGTTGTTCCTTTATATTGTTCTTTTTACTGTTAACTGTTGTCAATGGTTTTACGAGCTGGTTCAGCCCAGATCTGTGACTAGAGGGGCATAGGGATTTTACAAAATCTGTGCCTCCAGAAAAGGGAAACAGGGGACCCCAAAATAACTAAAAACAGACGCAACGATCTGAGGAGAAGCAAACTAATTTTACTAAATATGGTATCGATAACACAGTATATGGCAAGATAACACAGTATAATACAATATAATTAGAACTGAGACTGATAAATCAAATATAATGAGAGAAAGACTGTTCAAAAAGCTGAAGGCCGTGCACTAATACAGAAGTGATGTGCACAGTCGGGACGGGCAGCAGCGAGGAGAGGCGAAGGAGAAGAGCACAAAGAGAGCGATCAGGTGACCTTGCCAGGAGTTATATCTCCTCTCTGACTGCAAAGCCCCCTGGGGAATGTAGTTGTTCTTCTCTTCTGGGACAGGTACCCGGAACTGGATCATTAACACTTTAACTTCCAGTGCACTACATGATGTCATGATGTGGAATACCAGTAGCTAAAAATAATAAAACCGTGACAGCTGTCAATAAAAATGTCTTTATTACTTGGTGTACAATATCAGACACTGTATGTACAACATGTAGAAGACTGTATGTTGATTTTGGTACAGATAAATCATATCCTCCCAAGTCAGTACAATACATTAAAGAGCAAAGCATAGGAAGGGCTCCTGTGAGAAATGTACCTAAACCAAAACATATTGTTAGGTGTCTGAGACCAAAAATGACCACTACTGAAGACTCAACTGTCATTGTTCTGAACCATTAAAACGTCACTTCATTTCTAAGTACTACATCCTTCTGCCTTTATCTATGCCAATAAATCCTTCAGTTAATGTGATAATTTTTTCCGACCATTTGACAGGAAGAATGTATTTTAAGAGCTTTGGGATTTTGTTTCTGATCAGAATTAGTTCTTCTAGTACTCCAGATCTTCACTTTGTATGTCCCTCTGAGGTGAGAAAAGTCTCCTAAGACATAGTCATGAGAGTTTAGAAGAAATAATCACATCTAATATTTGGGAAATTTTCCTAACTCAGCTGGATAGCTATATTTTAAATGTTTTCCTCCATCCCTTAGGGAAGATGAATCTACCATGAGACGAATAACTTCTTCACTAGATGTTCTGGAAGACAATTATTCACATAAAAAGAGAAATATTAGGCTTTTTCCCATGCCATGAGAAACACATGCAGTTTACTTACCTTCAATTTCTGTCTGACTTATGACTGCCTGCTTTTATATTTTTCCTGTTCTGGATTTTGATTTGTTGTTTGTTTGTTTAAATACACCATAGTCTAGTTACAGGGAATCCTTTTTTGGAGAAGTTTTAAAGCTATTTTTGAAACCACTGTAAAATCTGAAAAAAAAGAGTATTTCAAGAATATACTGCAGAAAACTGAGGCCAATAAGTAGAGGACAATAGCTCTTAGTAGATTGTCGTCATTTGTTTTGCAATTATAAGAACCTTGATCATTTGCCTACAGAGAGAAGTAAAACATTTCCTGTCACTATTATCATATCACAGAATCATTTTGCTACAAATTTTTGTTTGTTTAAGTGTTCAAAGCAACAGCAAGCTAACACATCAAGTGGATGGGGAGAAGCAAAGATAAAAGAGATAATCAAACATATATTAGATATAATATAAATAAAATACAAATAATAATATCAGTTTTTCCTAAACAAACATAAACAACCCCTTTCAGCTGTGAATGGAGACTATCCTATTCTACCTTCTCCAGATAACTTCTAGGAAACCTTTTAAAGCTGAGATTTCCTTTCTTCCAGCTTCAGTTTTTTGCATTGCTTTTCCTGGTTAAGTTTCAACACTTAACTTTGGAAAAGTATAAATAGTATACCATGAAATTAACTTTGGAGCAAAGAGACGCACAAATTCTGTCATAATTGTTCTAGCATGCCAATATAATAAGCAGTTATACAAAGTTAGGTGACATTAGCACTGTTCTTATGGATGAGAATAACTAAATCAAGCCCTGACCATTAAGGGAATATCCCAAAATTTAGACCTTAAGAAGAGAAATATGTGCACAAGATCTATGGGCAGTTCAATAGCCAGCTTCACTTAATATTTCAGCTGGGTTATCTTAGTGTTGTCTTGACTTAAATGTACTGTATAGCCCTTTGGAAGCACATTGTTCTCACTATATATTTATATAATTAATTATTACATTGATTGATTGATTAAATCTGTCACATAAATTAGGCATTTACCTTAAATTCTCTTTACACAGAATTGTCATCTATCTAGATGATCTAGATGGAAAAAAACAATTAATGAGCACAAACTTTTCTACAGTGCTGTTCAATATTA
The DNA here is from genome assembly GCA_030625065.1 of Alectoris magna. Classification (NCBI taxonomy): domain Eukaryota; kingdom Metazoa; phylum Chordata; class Aves; order Galliformes; family Phasianidae; genus Alectoris; species Alectoris magna. The sequence goes on from CM060561.1 coordinate 15,954,021, forward strand.
GTTTGATGGGTGATGATAATATTTCATGACAAACCTTCTTTTTTCTGTACTTTCACATCAAAATCTTCTATTCTACAACCACACATATTTTACTATATAATGAATTCCAAAGGACCATTTACTCTGCTGAGAGAAAGTCAAAAAAGCCAAGTCAAGTAGATATCATTTCTCAAGCTAGAAAAATCAAACTGAGTATCTCTCAAGGACACTAGAAAGACACTAGATAACATTTTTTTCTACTCCGAGGCACTTTGTGTGTTTGGAAGGGAATATGTAACCTGGGTCATGCTTTAAGTTCTGAATTACCTCAGATAGAAGGTTTTACTACCACATACTCTTCTAGGATCTTTATTTGTAAAATGGTATCAAAGAATGTGTTACTTCTCCATGAGCTAAGTAGATAATATTAAACTAGAACCTTTATGCTGTAGATTCTTTGAAAAGAAAAACACGATTTGCATGCATGTATATTTCGGATTCCACATATTCTTAAACCAAAATGTACATAGGTCACTCAGAATGTAATGTCTTCTATATATTTCTACAGAATCTATGAGACACAAAACAATGACAATAACAACGCTATTTGAGAGAGCAAATTCTCAGTTATACAACACTATTTATCAACATAGTCACCAACATTAGCTATGCATTTTCATCAGCAATGAACGAAAGCCTGTATGCCATGCTCATGAAAATCTACATGGCCATTTGGAATGTGGCTTGTGTCTCATGTCACTGTTGTCAATGCTGAAACACACCATTCACCACTTCACTGTGCTAACATTCACTCTTTGATTATCTGTAAGCATTCAGCAAGCATCTATGAATGTCAGTGTAATGGAACATTCTGGGAAAGTTCAACCTCTAATGCCATGTCACCAATATCTGCCTCTGATGGTGTGTGCCAACATATAATAAAATAGGAGCCATTGCTTTTGGAGCATTCCTCATGGAAGTAAAATTATTGTATTATCTAAAAAGGTTAACCAGAACAAGATTCTGAAGTTATAGCGTTTTTCCTTTAAAGTGTGTATGCAGTTGTAGTAAATCCAAAGAAAACAAATCTACTAAAATGATTTTCCAAGGCATGACTTGATATAAGTACTTTCAGAAGTTTATTAGAAAATCAGTCTCTAAAATTATATGTTTTATTTTAAAAATTAATCCACTCACTATCGATATATATATATTTCATTTTGTAAATTCATCCAGATTCCTGAATTTAAATGTAATAGCAGTGGGAAAAGAAAGCACAAAATTTCTTTTGGTTGACACTAGATATTATTTTATACATATATAAAAAAATGTTAAGAAAGCTGATGTGTGGGAGTTAATGTTAATTTTTTCAAGAGAATGTTGAAGACGTAAAAAAAGAGATAGGAAAGATCAGGTGAAATACCTTTATGAATAGCTAACTAGTAGATGTTACTTACATGTTTTATATAAAAAACAGAGAAGGTGATGAAACTTAAGAAAAGAAAAAGCAACAGCTTTGAGAATACATGTTTTGAAGCTGAGGACAGATTTCAAAAAAAAGGGTACCCTTGCTTCTGAAAGGGACTCAACATTACAGAAAATATCATGAAGAAAAAGAAAATTGTATGTTTTAAAAGTGTAAATTACTTTTAAATATGCACTTTAACCATAGACACAGATTATCTTAAGGACTTAAAAAATACAAATGAAATCTTTAAAGCTTGTATCACAGTTTTGGCTGTGATAGAGTTAATTTTTGCCTTACAAGATCATGTAGAACTGCGTTTCTGATTATTTATGTAAAGAGTGGTGACAACACACCAGTGTTTTAGTTATTGCAGAAAAGTGCTTATATAAAGACAGGGACATTTCTACTTCTCATGCTGCCCTGTTAGTGAGGAGGGTGAGGAGACTTGGCATGCACATGAAGCTGGGAAGTGACACAACCAGGACAACTAACCCAAACTAGTTAAAGGGATATTCCACACCACAGAGCACTCAGCAATAAAAATGGCATAAAGGAGGAGGGATGGAAAGGACATTCAAAGCGATGGCGTTTGTCTCACCAAGTAATCATTAAGTAAGTGTGATGAGCTGTGATATCGTGAAAGTGACTGAACATTCACCTGCCAATGGGAAGCAGTGAATTAATTCCTTGTTTTGCTTTGTTTGTGCATGTAGCTTTTGCCTTACCTAATAAACTGTCTTGTCTTTACCTCAACAAATTGGTTCTCTCACTTTTACTTTTGTGATTCTCAGCCCAATTTGTGAAAGTAAGTTAGTGTTACTTAGCTACCTGCTGGGGCAGGCAGCCTTTAACCCCCTCCCCCCCCCCCCTCACACACACACAATGTGGGATTCAAAGGGCTCATAATGATCTCAGATTTGACTGGAGTGTGCTAGAAAAAATTTTTAGATGTTATAGTAGTTTAACTGCTAATTGGCAGGCCCTTGTGCTTGCTACAGGTCTTCCTTGTGTTACTGTATGTTAGAGTCCAGTGCTTGTTAGCAACTGCTTTTGTTTCTGTCATTTGCTGTACTACCTATTATCACACTTCGGACTGCCTGGGAACAGTCTGGTAACAGCAGTGGCCACAGCCAGGACATCAGTGTTGTTGCTGTGTTGTTGTACTGGACAGGTTGGAGCCATAGTTGGAACTTGAGTCAGAAGGACAGAAGCCTGTAGGTGAGTCCCTGTATTGTCCATTGCACACTTGGGAGCATCTGGGGCTATGAGTAATCCATGACACAGTAGATAGAACTTTTAAAGGACTTTGGCTCATGGATAAGTCAGTGTCAGAGTAAGTACATCTCTGGATGGATGGAGTAGGGCTCAGGAGAGTTTTTCATTGTGATGTTAAATATTTCTATAAATATCTCTGATACAGGGCTGAAAGGTATACTAACTAAATTTGTGAATGACACTAAATAGAGAGGAGATGTTAACACCTTTGAGGGCAAGGAGTCCTTGCAGAGATATGTTGACTGTGAAGGAGGTTAGCCACTGGAACAAGATCCACAGATAGTGGTCACAGCAACAAACCTGCCAGAGTTCAAGTAGCATTTGAACAATACTCTCAAAAATATAGTTTGAATTTTGAGTGGTCCTGCATAGGGTTAGAAGTTGGATTTCAAGATTGTTGTGTATCCCTTCCAATTCAGGATATCCCACAGTTTTATGATTTTAATTGCCTGTGATACTAAATACTAAAGCAGGAAACTCCCTTCCACTAGGCAGGTGAGGGACAAGGGGAGGAATTCCTTGCAGTGTTAATTTGGTTCAGAAGGACCAAGGGGTGGAGATTATGATGGATATACCTTTAATTTGTTATAAACCATAATCTCAGTTGTAATCTGAGTTGTGACCCTCAAATAGCCCTGTAGCACTTGAACAGAGGATGAGTTCTCACAAGAGTAAGTGCAGCAGTGACCTGACTTGACCTTGCTTCGTAGTTCAATAATGCCATGCAACATATTGCCTTCCCTGTGAAACATAGAAGAAAATGTTGAGAAAACATTGTATCAGATAGAGTCAAGATAAGACTATAAGAACTAGGCGGACATTTTACAGACATTTCGTGAAACATAAATAAAAATAAAGACAAATATAGATGAGAGGGAATACAATTAATTTATTCAATAATTATATGTAACAACAAATTTTCATACTTTCTGAAAATTGATAAATGCTTCCCAGACTGATGGAATATTTACAAAAGAAAATAACACCAGTACCAAAATGCAAAGAACTGGAGATGTGTCTAAAAGGAAAAATGAGAGACACATTTCATTTACTATTTCCCAGAATGTCATTTAACTTGAACCTGGTTATGTTACTGAAAACAACTGTGCTCACTCTAAGCATGAAATAAATAACTTTCTGTAAATGGATGTCTGATCCATTAAAGAATGGGTTATACTTTCAATCAGAACAAAATTTTGGAATCAGGATAAATTTCAGTAAAAAAAACCCATAAGATTATGTTATGAAAACACCTTGTTGGGCCAAAAATATAATGAGATATTATCTTTTATCTGAATAACAACATTAAGATCATAAATTTTAATGTACAGCTAATTGGATTTCTGATCCCAATACTGTCTGCAGTTATATACTCCAAAATATGCTGAATAAGATAAAATATGATACATAGTCTCCAAACACTTTGACAAAAATTGAGTTGTAAAACTTCTGTTAAACTGTACTAGGTTAAAAAAAGTACATTTCCTTCTCATATATCTTTAAGGAGATCGTTTATATTCATGACTGTCATGTAGACAAAGTTTATGAGTAGATTATCTTACGAAAAATTTACTTATACAACTTTCACCCAGTTTTGTAATATTGGATAACTTTTAATTTTAATTTAAATTATATTTCATTATTGGTATAATAAATAATGAACTTAGATTAATAATAATAATAATAATAATAATGCACCTGTCTGCATTTTTCATCTTACTTTCTGGCAATTTTTACATTTTCTAATTCTCAGTCAACTATAATGTCATCATTTTAAATGGTTTTGTTCAAATAAAAAATGGCAACTAGTAACTGATGTGTAAAATATCAGCTATTGACATAAAAACTGAGTTTTTTCTCTAAGTTTACTGATGTCTTCTCTGAGCATCTTCTCAGGCCAGTTGGAATAAACATCTTCATACTGTTTTAAAACAAAATGAGTTAGTTTTTGTACATGTGAAATGTCACTTCTTTTTAATTTGTGAAGATGCAAAACTCTATTTTTTTTTTTATTTTTTTTTTTAAATCTCATTTCTTTTTAATAATTGTACCAGAATGTCTGTGCATTTTAAGAGTGGCAGAGCAAGCACTTGGAAAAAAAACACCTGCATGCCTCTCAGAAGGGAATGCCAAATGATGACAAACATGTCCAATTTCATCAGCTACTGCCAGTGCATTGGTAGACTGCTGTCCTAGGGAAAAGGTGTCATCTGTCTGGAAAAGGCTGAAAGAGTCAATAGTATCCTGTCCAATGACATTTTCCAGTAAATCTTCTTTCCTAATCAATATACGCTATTTCTGTAAGGTCTACCTTTTAAATGTAAATAACAAAATAAATAAATCTGTCATCTCTGTATGTAAAGATCATACATCAAAGAAAAACTCCATATTCTCTGCAATACAGTTAAGGAAGTGCTGCCATACAAGCCTGACTACATTGTTTCCCTCATGGGAGTTCCAGGAGGAATATGGCTGGAAAATATTCTGGTGGCAGATTGTAGACAACACCATAACACAAGGAACAGTTCTGATTGCAAGATAAATATCCAGCCCTTGAATTTATTAATCTCACATTTCATATAAGATAATAGAGAAGAAGCCGAACACTATTAACCCATTTTAACAGAAAGATTTCAGAGGAATTAAATGAGTTTCTATAGTGAAATCTTGTTGTGGAAATCTATTAACTTCTTACTTTAGATCTCTAGCTTGTTGAATCAAAGACTAATTATTCCACAGTTTCTAGAATTAAAAGAACGTGAATGCTCTAGACCAATCAGAAAATTAATGAAGACTTTTGGACTTTAGGTTTAATTTCCATGTTTTTATCTAAAAAGATTTTTTATACTCCAAAATAATATTTCAACTCTAGCATTTTATATACTGGGTACTAATAAGAATAAATGTGCTTATTACATTACTGTACAGAAGTACTGTTTCTTTTCTTTACACAAACAAATCTTTACAGAAATGTTTTTTTTTTTTCTTTATTACTAACCTTTCTGTTGTTCACTAATTAGTTTTTTAGATGAATTTACGGTTAGCTTCAGAGTAGATTACAAATGATTACTTATTTACAAGTAAGAAGATCCCAAAACAGAGCTTGTAAAAAAGGCAATTATTTCATTCATTCGTTATTTTTAAACCTTATGAATTTAGAGACTTGATTCATAATATTTTTAATTTTTGATGTTGGTTGGGATGAATTTTAAACTAAGGATTAGTTTTTAAACTAAAAAGTCTTTCCAAATACTGGATATACATTATTTTAATGACTTTTTGTTAAGGAAAAAAAAACAAAAAAACAAAACCAAAAAAAGGGAAAAAAAAATACACCAAAACAAACAAACAAACAAACAAAAAAACATTGTCTTGGGATGAGTCACTGGTTTGAGACCCAGATATTTGTCAGGCCTTAATTCATAATTTTTTCATGTTCTGCCCTACTAAAGGATCCACAAGGTCAGGTGAGTATGTACAACATAATCTTAGGAAGTCTGAGTGTTCTCTAAAGAATTTTATATAGACAAATGTTTTCCACATAGTTATGCAATATTGTAGTCTATAATTTTGTAGATCAAGGTACCTTACATCACATGGGCTTTGATCCTCTGCATTTGATCACTGGGTTGGATCACACTGACTGTGTTCCTTAATGATTTCTCTCAGCAGGATGATCTGCATTTTCTGAGAAGTTAAGAAACCTGTCTTAGTAGTGATCCTTTGTACTTTACAAAACTGCTGCAATAGGAATTATCTAGAGTAGATTAGCCTGTTGATATTTTTTTTCTTCTAGCTATCTTAAAAACAATTACAGCACTTTGTTTTATTCCCAGACAAAGATCAAATATTTGACATAGATGAAATCTTTTAGTGAATATTCCTGTATAATTCACTTTTATACTTATCTAATTAGAGTCAAGTCAAAAAAAAAGAAAGACTTTTTCACTGATTTTTGTTGCTTTGGTTTTCTTCTGTCTCCCTACATAATCCTGTGGAACTACAACCTTGATTTACACCTGGTTTACCTTCTGTAACTCTTTTTAATGTTCCAGTATGTGTGGCCCCACAAACTAGACTTTTTCATTTTTTCCATCAGTGGAAGTTGCCATTTGAAATTCTCATTTTTTTTATTATATACTGCCTTTAAATACTCACTTCTGGGAAGTGCTTGGATGGCTTTAAGCAAACTTTACAACCTAAGATAAATCTGTAGTAAAAAGAGTGACTTCTCTCAGCACAGAATCCAACTTTCAAAGGCATCAAGCATAGGAGATGCCTACGTTCAAGTATGTATTATGGCAAAAGTTTGTTTTTTAGAAGCAGGATTATCATCTTTGAGCTTTAAGTTATAACAAGGCTCTATGAAACTAGAGAATATGCAATCTATCCTTTACTGGAAATATATTTAAGAAATTATTAGGCTTCTTTGTAAAAATACATACACTAAAAACAAGATGCAATGGGGAAAAAAGGAATGGAGTACAAAGCTGGTCAGAAACTAAGTATAAGGGGAAAAAACAACAACCCTTTTTCAGTAGAATGTGGTATTAAAAATAACAGCTGGATATGTCTGAGTATGGGAAAAATGAAAAGAGAAACAGAAGAGATATGGAAATGACTGGAAAATAAAATTAAAAAAAAAAAAAGGCCACAGTTACCTGGGAGGAACAAATAACGCAGTTTGGGAAGATTCTTTTGACTTGCTTTATGCTACATATTCTGAAGACGGGAATACTGAATATTATAACTAATTTCTTCCTTGATTCAAAGGGACTTTCACAGTGACACCTATATTAGCAAAATAAACAGAGCCAGGTGCTGTACTAGATCAAACAATGGTGGAATAAAAAGTCATTATTTAATTTTCTGAGCTCACCATAGCATAATTTACCCCATGCCAAATCTCAATCACCCAGACAAGACCTGAGCGTGGTTCAGGAGAACAATGAGTCAAAAAGCAGGCAGCATGAATGAAGCTTCCTTGTTCTGCCATGGAAGAAAGCTTACCCACGTGGTGGTGAATTATATTGAATCATTTGTTCCCAAACAATTATGAAGGCCTTGGACCCTTTACTAGAATAGGCACAGCCTATGAATCTTTACAGATGTGAGTTGAAATAGGACATGATGTTATGTAAAAGGCTAACACAGCAGTGTCAACTGGTTAGAGTTTAAATACTGGAGCAGTTTTCTCCCAGACTGTTGATTTTGATTATTTACTGAATGGAAATGACCATTAAAGTTCCAAATATTAATTAGTTGACTAAACAAAAATTTTAATGCACATTTCTGATGACCATGTAATTCATCTACTTTCTAGCAAGTTCAATTCAACCAGCATTTTTTGTAAAGATTTACAAAGGTTTTAAATGAATAATTGGATTCTGTAATACAAGTACCTCAAATTATTAGAAAAAAATATATATATTTTTTTAATTTATTTTTTCTTTTAATTAATTCAATTGTTGTGAACACATTTTCGTCTTTAATTTAAGGCTTTTCTATACTGCATTATTCCTCAAAGAAATCAATTAAATCTTTGCTTATAGCAAGCAATGTATATGGTTGAAAACAATGTGCAGAATACAGGACTTTTTGTTCCAAAGATACCCCAGAAAAATGAGAGTTGCTATGATTTTGAACATGCCATGCAGGAAGCCCTTACTTTTGCTTTACAGTATTAACACAACTATATTTCTTGTTTTTCTTCTGAGTAGTATAGTGAGCATTTTCATATTTTATTTTAACCTGCCATAATATTTATCATAATATAAATATTAAATAGTTTGGCACTCAAAACATTTTGACTGGCTTTTCCTGTCACAAAATCTATTGGTCCAGTACAGAATAATGTAGTGAAAAGAATGATGTCATGGAAGAGCCAACAGAAGAATGCAATAAGTTCTCACCTAAATAGATAAATGCCTTTCCTAAATTCCTAAAGTTCTCTAAATGTCACTTCCTACATTCATCACTACTATATATAAAACTGCTTTTTATATATATAAAACTTTATATAAAACTAACTTTGAGATTTTCTTAGCTGAATGATCAGAAGTGGCCAGTTTTCCCCAGTTAATCCATTAGAAAATCTGGCGATGACTGCAGTAAAACTTTGAAATCCTGTTGAATACGTTGAATACATGTTATATATATATATATCATCAGTGAGAACCAAAGCTTCTACAAAGTACTGAAATAAATCTAGAATTCTCAAAAAAAAAAAAAAAAAAATTGTTTATCTAGTCTTTGGAACAAGCAGTCATTGCCTGGCCTCACAATAAAATCACTGTTTCCCAGAAATGCTCAGTGGAATTCCATGCATGCATTGTCCAGCATTTTGTGCACAGTAATAATTCTACATTTTCTGAAAAACATTAGATTTACTGATCACACACAGAAAAAAAACTAAATAATATTTACATATTTCTCCAACATAAGCAAGGAATAGTACTTCCACTGTCTTTATTTGAAGTTCACTTTTAAATACATCTCTCTCCATGTTATCACATTATTATCTCTCCAGACCCAAAATTCAAACCGTATTTCAGAGAGCATTATCCAAACACTTCTTGAACTTCAGTAGGCTTGGTGCAATGAGCATTCCTTTGTAGACCCTGTTCCAGTGTCTGAACACTGGGTGGAAAACCTTTCCTTCTATTATTTATTGATTAATTATGTAAATAATAATTTAGATAAAGTTATTCTAGTAGTCAAAAACACTTAGCAATTGTATAGAAGTCAAATAAGATAGTAGAGGTACTCATTTTTCATTCACACTCTTCATTTGTTTACTAGGTAGCATTTAATCACTAAGCATAGAATAATGATTATGGAGTTCCATGCAAGCTTTCCAACTTATGGGATATATAACTTTTTTTTTTTTTTTTTTTTTTTTTTTTTGTCCCTTCCCTGGCAGTGAGACACAAGAGTTAAATAACATGTCTCTGACCATATGGGAAGATGGGAGATAAGAAAGACAACAGAAGCCAACCTATGACCTTTGCAAGATGGGATTTTAAGACAGTAGAACAGAAGTTAAACTGAAAAACAAGACTGTTTCTTTTAAACATATTCTTAGTTTGCACAGCTGTCCTTTAAATAATTGAAAACAACCCTTAAATTTGTATATTAAGGGAATGCATACAAGCAGAATGTACAGTGTTGGAAATTAATAGAAAATGTCATGCAGTTCAGCATCTTATGTGGTACAAGTTCTGACAGGCTGAAAATTCTCTCAGGCTGACATATAGGTCAGGCAATAAGAAGAGTTAAGAAGTGGCAACACTTATTTCATAACAAATGTGACATCACATTTCATTTTTCATATGAGTCTATTAACCATGCCTTCATACCTATTCCCTCTCCTGTGCAAGGAACAACGAAGAACTAAACAAAATATATACTAGCTCTATTACTATCCCTGAATTCCTTTTGGTGTGGCTTAGTATGTAATTGTTTTTGGCTCTGACAGTTTACTGACTCAAACGTATACTTAGTTCTGGACTTGGGACCAGAACAGAAATATTTGTTGCTAGAAAAGTGCCCCATACAACTATATAGTTTTGTGTTTCTAATCCTCAAAAATACTATCGGTCTGTGTGGTTGTTTAACACCAGTAGGTAGTTCAGTACAACCACACTGCTCTCTCATTCCTACTGAACAGAACAGATGGAAAAATAAATTTTTTAAAAAGGGGGGTTTGTTGGGATAAAGACACACATATCACTCACCAACTGCCATCATGGGAGAAACAGACTCAGCACAAGGAAGATTAATATAATTTATTGCCGATTACTAACAGACCAGACCAATGGGACCAAAAAACAAACTGAAACCACCTTACCCTCCTATTGACGCTTTATTATCTTCCCTCCTTGAGTGGTGCAGGGGAAGGGGGAATGGGGCTGCAGTCAGTCCATGGCGCTTCATCTCTGCTACCCCTTCACTCTTACTCTCTTTTTCACTCTAGCATGGGGTCCCTCCCACACAGTGTTGTCTTTTTCAAACAGATCCTATATGAGCTTTTCACATTTCCTCAACCACTTCTCCAGCACGGGGTCTGTACCATGGGTCCATCCTTCAGAAGCAAACTGCTCCAGCACCAGTCCCCATGGCCGGCATCTCCCCTAGCCTTCCTGTCCCACTGTGGGCTCCCTTCTCCATGGGCTGCAGCCTCCTTCAAGCCTCATCCACTACTGCACTGTGGGCTTCTCCATGGAGAACAGCTCTGTTTGGTGCACATGGGCTGCAGGGGAACATCCTGCTCCACCATGAGCCTCTCCTGGGCTACAGAAAGCTTCTGCTTCATGCCTGGAACACCTCCTGCCCTCCTGCCCTGAACGTGGCATATGCAGGGCTGCTGCTCTCATATTTTTCACTCCTCTCTCCCAACTGCTGTTGCACAGCAGTTTTTCCCTTTCTTAAATCTGCTCTTACAGGATCACAACCAACATAACTCACTGGCTCACCTTTGGCCAGCAGTGTGTCCTTTTTAGAGCTGGCTGGAGCTAGCTCATGCAGCACTTCCCGCTCTGCTACCAGAATCTTGCAACATAAGATTATTAAGGGTTTGTTGCCTCTGACTACTTCATCTTTAGGTATTCGCTGCCTCAGGTGAAATCCAGCAGAAATTTTTGTGCTTATTCTTTGTTTTGCCATATCCTCATGAAAAAGGAGTTTATTTTGCAAGAATCTGAGATAGAGTAGGAAATCAGACTCACAGCTAACTGGAACAAACTCTACTTATCAGTCTTGCTAGAGCACTGAACCACTCTTTCAAGGTATCTCTATACATCCTTCTACTTATTTCATAAATGAAACGTGTGACATATATTCTCTGAATTCCTCAGACATGGGTAAATATGCATTTTAGGAATGCCTAAATTAATGTTCTTTATATAGTGACAGCATTGACAGTAATAGCTTCATCTTAGAAGAACAGTAACAATTAAATATATCAGCTAGATTGCACGGATATATCTGGACATAACAATTCAAGATAATAAGACCATGATTGTTATAAAGTAGAATTTTTTATTTGAAAAGCTAAAAGGAAGTACAAGTAAAACAAAACAAAACAAAAAAAAACCATAAAGAATGGAAGGAGATTACAAAGAAACAGTAAAGAAGTAGGTGGAGAAATGTACACACAGACATACAATACTGTATGATTATAACTATTGTGAAGTGCTAATGTAACATCAAATATAACTAATGTCCTACAAGTATGAAGGAATTTCTGGGCTCAGTTTCCAAACACAGATTCCTAAATATAACATTTTACCTCTATAATTTGGCTCAAATCGAACAGATGTGTCTTCTGTAAATTAGCATTAACTACCTCAAATCGAAACCAAACAAAATCTTGAAGGAATATGTGAAATTCAAGCATGGTGTGTTGCAGGTGTTTGATTTTACATGTAAAAAGAACAGAGAATGACTTGGATTTTGGTCAGACTGTGCTTAAAATAAAATACAGCTTTTTCGTACTTAGATTATAAAATGTAGAAGCATTCACTAAGAACTTCTCAGCCATTATCATGCTTTTAATCTTCTAATTATCTTAACGTTATTAAAAATACAGAATTAATTTCAACAAGGAGTATCACTATAAACTGCACTATAATATAGTGTGAAATCTGAAAAATAATAGTAAAAAGGTATTATAAAGTCAGAGTATCATTATAACAATGATAATATGCCTTCTGATGTTGTCAGAATGGTGTTCAGCTTCTGTTCTATTTTTTTCAAAACCAGAGAAAAAATGAAAATTCTGTACCTTTTCACCTGAGTTGCTGAGGAACTTCACCTTGCTGTGAAAATTATTATTCCAATTAAAAAATTTCACCTTTACATTTGAGCAAAATCTTTTGAATTTATCTTATGTGTAATCAATAAGATAGAAATTGAGACACTACCATCCCTAAACTGAATTAATTCCATACAATTGCATTTAAAAATTAGTCTAATTATCATCTGAAAGTGGTGAAAAGATATCCATTTACAGTATATTTAATAGGATAAGTATTACTCTAATTATATATATCAGAGTAACTGAAGTGGAATTGTAAACCTCTAGAAAGCTTTGTTGGCAATCATGCTCAGAGTACATGAAAAAGAGAATAAGTGCCACAGCCTGGGTGGACTGAGTTACAAAAATACCAATATCATGCATAGATCTTGAAGTGATGAATTCAGTGTCTTGTTAATTTCTTAAATGGCATTGACAGCCTCACCCGGGATTCACCCCTACTCTTGACCATGTACTTATGTCCTCATTTCAAATCAGCCTAAGGCTCTCAATCCTGCCCCAGAGACATTGTGTGAGTAAGTAAGTGCTATTCTTCAGTGCTGTCCCTGCTCTCTATATATACAGTTTGGCTTCTCTCCTTATCTATCCCTGACTCCATCTACTTTTGTTCTCAGCTAAGATACTGGGGAACTTTAGATTTGGTCTGGTTTTTTTTTGTTTTTTTTTTTAAATGTCAGCAGACCCTGTTACCAGCCCTAGCCTCAATTCTGCTTCTGTGACAGGTTCAGCAAGCACAGAGCCAGCATAAAGTCACTCCTGGATACTAGACCTTCATCCGTTTGAGAGTAGCTGGTCTTGCCACTCTCTAATAAGCCACTGCTAAAAATGTATGACTTATACATCATGTGAATGCCTCTAGCTTCTAATTTTTGATAGTCTTTTTCTGCTGAACTGTAGTCAGATAAGCTATCTTCTCCTACAAACAAGTGGAGATATTGATCAAGTTGCTCCTTAAGCTTCTTTCATACAAAATATTATCAGGGTTCCTGGAATATGAATTACTTTTTTAATAGTTTCCTGAAACCTGTTTATCATCCTGACATTGTTTTAAATAAACATACTATATTTTTGTTGTTGTTTGTACTTTTTTTGCTTATAAGTCAATTTCCTTTTTCAAATATTTATAAACTTAAACTGTTTAGAGTCTGTTTAAGCCCTAAATATAGGTTAACTATGCATAGAAATCTTTCTAAAGCATAGGTTATGGCCATTGCATTCATGAACAGCAGTCTCCCTAAGCACCATGAGTAGCAGATGGAATCATATACTGGGATTCTACTGTTTGCTTTCCACAGCATTGCTTTGTTGGTACCTAGAAAATTTTACAAACATGGCCTGCAATGTGGTTTGTCCTGAAGTGCATCAATACATGCATGGTCCTCAGCTGTGTGAGACCCACAGCCATAACATGGGTCCTTTACTGAAATCAAATTATGTACATTACAATTTTCTCTAGTGAATCATGGAAGAATTCCTCTTTCCTCCTAAGCACCTGGAGAGCTGTGGGGAGTGACTACAGACTATTAACATATATATCTGAATACAGACTGCATTAAGCAGCATGGCAGTGCCTCACAGGCCTGACACCATGCCTAGCAGTTGCAGTGGGGGTGTGTCATGCTTTTGTAATTTTTGCTATTGGTATTCCACATCATGACATCATGCGGAGCACAGAGAAGAACTATAAGCCCCAGAGGACCTCACTGTCAGAGAGGAAAATACGTCACAGAAGTGAATCTCACTCACTCTTTCTCACTGCCTGGCAGTGGGTGTGGGTGTGCTTCAAGCTGCATGCCTTCAATTTCAAAGTAGGCTTCTCAGTTTTCAGAAAACTCTGTGAGATGGACCAATCTGTAAGACTATTAATCATCAGTTTATATAACACAGGAAAAGGCAAAAGAAGAACAGATATTCTGGAGCCATAAATGCAATTCAGGCAGCACAGAAGGGGTGAGAGGATAAAGAAAAAAGCTGATGATAAATAATAGCTTCACGTAAAATTCAACAATGGAAAAGAAGAAAAATCACTTCATTTCCATGTCATTATATATAACTAACACTTATGTATAGCTGTCACCATCATGAACATAATTACTTTAAAAAAAATCAAGAGGAACTGATAACAGCCAGATACTATAACAGCATGCTAACAACTCCAAAGACCCTTCTTGGTGTATTTTCCAAAACATAAACAAAAATTCATATAAGTTGGGATTAGCAGACACATAGCTGATATTTGTTTCCATACTTTTTTCCATAAAGTGATATACAGAAAACATATCTTTATTTTCTTCTTTAATTTCCTCTTTATAAATGTCAGTCATACATTTGTTTATCTTATTTATTAATACAAATAAACTAGTAGTGATTTTTTTTTTGTCTTGAAGTTTCCTCTTCTTGAATTTAGAAATCAAAAAAGGTTTGTTTATTCTACTGTTCTTTTGGTTTTATTTATTTATTTATTTATTCCCAAGCTAGATCTTTAATATAAAAACAACTGCCTCCTAAAAAGTCTGAATTTACCTTGCCCATAAACCTTAATGGTATATTATAAATGCATATGACATTAGAGCATTGACTACCTTACTACCAGGTGTACATGTCAGTGATTATTAGTACTATCCTGCTGATCAAGTCATTACCTGGTTTTGCCTACATTTTTCTTTAGTTTATGTCTTTAAAACACTAATAATTAAAGAGCTTTTGAAATTTTTGAACTTTCTTTATGTTTTCCCACTGTGAACTATTTCTGAGGAGGAAGAAAATATTTTAAATGAGGGAAAACTAATTGCCAAACTTAAAAATGTAAGTCAGGAATCCATTCTCCAGTACATTCTTTATATTATTTCTGGAAAAATAATGCAAAAATTATTGATTTATTGCTGATGTTGTGGATGTTATACATTCCCTGTAAATAGTGAAATGATAATTGAGAACTAATTAGATTTAGTAACATGGCTTCAGCTTTTTTTTTTACTTTTATTTCATTAATGTCATGATTTGAAGAAAAATGATGTAAATCACAGAATCACAGAATCACAGAATTATCGAGGTTGGAAAAGACCTAGAAGATCATCCAGTCCAACCATTACCAATACTTCCCAGCTAAATCATACCCCTCAACGCAACATCCAAACGTTTCTTGAACACTCCCATGGTCGGTGACTCCACCACCTCCCTGGGCAGTGCATTCCAATGCCTGACTACCCTTTCCGAGTAGTAATACTTCCTAATGTCCAGCCTGAACCTCCCCTGGCGCAGCTTGAAACCATTCCCTCTAGTTCTATCACTGATTACACGAGAGAAGAGGCCGACCCCCAGCTCACCACAACCTCCCTTCAGGAAGTTATAGAGAGCTATAAGGTCTCCCCTGAGCCTCCTCTTCTCCAGGCTGAACAATCCCAGCTCCCTCAACCGTTCCTCATAAGGCCTGTGCTCCAGACCCCTCACCAGCTTCGTAGCCCTCCTCTGAACACGTTCCAGGGCCTCAATGTCTTTCTTGCAGTGAGGGGCCCAAAACTGAACACAGTACTCGAGGTGCGGCCGCACCAATGCCGAGTACAGGGGGACAATTACCTTCCTGTTCCTGCTAGTAACACTGTTTTTGATGCAAGCCAGAATGCCGTTGGCCTTCTTGGCCACCCGGGCACACTGTCGGCTCATGTTCAGCCGAGCATCAATCAGTACCCCCAGGTCTGTTTCCTCAACACAGTCCTCCAGCCACTCCGCCCCAAGCCTATAGCGCTGCCTGGGGTTGTTGTGGCCAAAGTGCAGGACCCGGCATTTGGTCCTGTTGAACTTCATCCCATTGGCTTCAACCCAGCTCACCAGTCTATCCAGATCCCTCTGCAGGGCCTCGCTACCCTCAGGCAGATCGACACTCCCTGCCAATTTGGTGTCATCCGCGAACTTACTGAGGGTGCACTCAATGCCCTCATCCAAGTCATCAATAAAGATGTTGAAGAGGACAGGCCCCAGCACCGACCCCTGGGGAACACCACTCTTGACTGGTCTCCAACTGGATTTGACTCCATTTACCACCACTCTCTGGGCCCGGCCTTCCAGCCAGCTCCTTACCCAGCCGAGAGTGTACCCATCCAAGCCACGGGCTGCCAGCTTTTGAAGGAGAATAGCATGGGAGACAGTGTCAAAGGCTTTGCTGAAGTCTAAGTAGACCACATCGACCGCCTTTCCTTCATCCATCAGACGGGTCACAGGATCATAGAAGGAGATCAGATTGGTCAAGCAGGACCTGCCCTTCACAAACCCATGCTGGCTAGGTCCGATCTCCTGGTCATCCCACACCTGCCGCGTGATCTCCCTCAAGACAATCCGTTCCATTACCTTCCCTGGCACCGAGGTCAGGCTAACAGGCCTGTAGTTCCCCGGATCCTCCTTACAACATTTCTTGTAAATGGGAGTCACGTTGGCAAGCCTCCAGTCTTCTGGGACCTCACCCGTTAACAAGGAGCGCTGAAAGATAACGGAAAGAGGCTCAGCGATCACCTCCGCCAGTTCCTTCAGCACTCTCGGGTGAATCTCATCCGGACCCATGGACTTGTGGCAGTCCAGTTGGAGTAGTAATTCCCTGACCGCTTCTTCAAGAATCACAGGGGGTTCAGTCTGCTCCCCAGCCGAGACCACCAAGCCAGAGCGTGGGGAGCCCCGGGAATAACTGAGATGACTTTTAAAGGCAGACGTAAAGAAGGCATTCAGAACCTCTGCCTTTTCCTTATCGTCTGTGATCACATTCCCAGCCTCGTCCAGTAAAGACTGGAGATTCCCCTTTGCCCTCCTCTTACAGTTGATGTATTTATAAAAGAGTTTCTTGTTTGTTTTTACCCCAGCGGCCAGCTTAGATTCAAGCTGGGCTTTTGCCTCTCTGATTTTCCTTCTACACGTCTTAACAGCCTCTTTGTAGTCATTCTGAGTTGCTTTTCCCTCCTTCCACAGGCGATAAATTCTCTTTTTCTCCCGCAACCTTAAGAACAGCTCCCTGTTCACCCACGCCGGTCTTCTTCCCCTCCGGCTCATTTTGCGGCTCAGGGGGACCGCCCGCTCCTGCGCCTTTAAGACTTCCTTCTTCAAGAGCGACCAGCCCTCTTGGACCCCTTTGTTCGCTAAGACTGAACGCCAGGGGACTGCCCCTACTAGTCTTCTGAACAAATCAAAGTCTGCCCTCCGGAAGTCTAAGGTGGCAGTTTTGCTATTCTCCCTCCAGGCTCCACCTAGAATCGAGAACTCTACTATTTCGTGGTCACTCTGTCCAAGACAGCCCCCAACCTCCACATCTCCCACCAGACCTTCCCTGTTTGTGAACAGCAGGTCTAGCGGGGCAGCTCCTCTCGTGGGCTCTCTCACCAGCTGCATTAGGAAGTTATCCTCTATGCATTCCACGAACCTCCTAGCCTGCTTCTTCTCCGCCATGCCATACTCCCAGCATATGTCAGGGAAGTTAAAGTCACCCATGAGGACAAGGGCTGGTGACCGCGCAGCTCCTGCCAGCTGCTTATAGAACAGCTCATCTGCCTCTTCATCCTGGTTTGGCGGTCTATAACAGACGCCCACCAGGATGTCTGCCTTATCAGCCCTTCCCCTGATCTTCACCCATAGGGATTCAACCACATCATCCCCAGTCGCAAGCTCTGCAGCATGAAAGCATTCCCTGACATAGAGAGCCACGCCGCCACCCCTCCTTCCTTGCCTATCCTTCCTGAAGAGTCTGTAGCCATCCATTGCAGCACTCCAGCCATGGGAGCAATCCCACCATGTTTCCGTTATGGCAACTAGGTCATAGTTTGCCTGCCTCACAATGGCTTCCAACTCTTCTTGTTTGTTGCCCATGCTGCGTGCATTGGTATAGGCGCACCTCAGCCGAGCCCCTCGCCTCGCTCCTAATCCCAATACCACTTCATCAGGCTTATCCCCAGAAGACCTGCCTTTACCCCCTTCCCCCTTCATAGAGTCATCCTCCTCTGTCACGAAGGCACAAGACCATGGGTTCGTACAAGCACGCCCCTCTCCTGCAAGCAGCGGGTCGCTACACACCGACTTTGTGTTAGTGACCCCAGTTACACACCCATCCCCCTTCATACCTAGTTTAAAGCCCTCTGAATGAATCTGCCTAACTCTCGGCCTAAGATCCTTTTTGAACGCTGGGAGAAGCCACTCCTATCAGTTTCTAGCCGGTCCAGTCTCCTGCAGACAGAGGCCAAGTCAAAGAAGCCAAATGCCTGCCGAGCACACCAAGCTTGGAGCCAGTTATTAATCCGCTGGCCTATTATATTAAGTCCCTCATTATTCCCTATAGCTGGAGGGATAGAGAACACAACTTGTGCCCCGGAACCCTTCACCTGTCTCCCCAGGGCTCTGAAATCCTTTTTCAGAGTCCTTAGGGAAGTCCTGTGTAATTTATCACTACCAACCTGAAACAGCAACAAAGGATAGTAATCAGTGGGCCGGACAAGGGAAGGAAGTTTCTTCTTTATATCTTTTACTCGGGCACCCGGGAGGCAGCAGACCTCCCTATGCAGAGGGTCTGGCCTACATATTGGCCCTTCTGCTCCCTTCAGCACAGAGTCACCAATGACAATGACCCGTCGTGTTTTCCTATTTGATGATGTGTTAATTTTAGGAGGCTGGCTAGACTTGGAAAGCACCAACCGATGAGATCCATCATCACCACCATTATTCAGTTGTTCCTGCAGAGCACTGTACCTGTTTTGCAGGGGCAGCTGGGGGGCCTGGGAATTCACCGGGGGGGCACGCCTGCATCGTCGAGAAGGGGCCGTATGCCACTGACCTACATCCTCCATTTCCTTGCCTTTGTTCCCAGGAAGGTAGGAGGACAGTGGGTTCACTGTAGCAGGAACGCCATCTGCATGTAGGTTCCCCTCCATTACCTGTTTGCAAGGCAGCAGGGGGTGGCATTCTCCATGCAGAGCTTCATCCGGCTGCCTGGATCTAGGAGCTGATAGGGCTTGGAGCCAGCAGTCAATCTCCCTCTCAGAATCCCTAATGCTTCTCAGCCTCTCCACTTCTTCCTTCAGGTCAACTACGAGGCTGAGCAAGTAGTTAACCTGTTCACAGCGTACACAATCACTGCTTCCCTCACCCAGCACTGCAAGGGCCAGGCTCTGGCACTCAGTACAGCCAGAGACCTGCACACCAGCATCACGGGTTGGGGGCTCAGTCTGAGTATCCTCAGACTTCTTGGTAGCAGCCTTCCAATTGGGCATGTGCAGGACCTCAGTCTGGGTCTCTGCAGTTTTCTTAGTTGCTGCCTCCCTTTTCTGATAGCATGGGACCCTTGCCTGAGCCTCTTCAGTATTTCTGGTTGCAGCCTTCCGCCGGGGCACAACCATAGCTAAGCAGAATACTTACCTTACCAGCACTGAGACAGGAAGTCACGAGGTGCAAGGACCCTAGCCCCTCCAATCCGTCTCTGGTGGGCAGCGACGCGTCGCTGCCCTCCTTGTGCCGGTTTAAATCTCCCGCCGTTGCCAGGCAACGCCCACGCGCTGCGTCAGCGCCTCCGTCAGCGGCTCCCGCGAGAGCTGCCGGGCTGCTCCTGTAGTCCGGGGGTTCCCTGCTTGAAGGAACTGCCCGAGATCCCCCTTGAACCACGCGGTCAGTCGCTGCTGATCGGCCGGGACGGCTCCGAGTCAGGCGACGTCGGCGATCAAAAGGGCTTCTACCGGATACTGTGCCGGTTTAAATCTCCCGCCGTTGCCAGGCAACGCCCACGCGCTGCGTCAGCGCCTCCGTCAGCGGCTCCCGCGAGAGCTGCCGGGCTGCTCCTGTAGTCCGGGGGTTCCCTGCTTGAAGGAACTGCCCGAGATCCCCCTTGAACCACGCGGTCAGTCGCTGCTGATCGGCCGGGACGGCTCCGAGTCAGGCGACGTCGGCGATCAAAAGGGCTTCTACCGGATACTGTGCCGGTTTAAATCTCCCGCCGTTGCCAGGCAACGCCCACGCGCTGCGTCAGCGCCTCCGTCAGCGGCTCCCGCGAGAGCTGCCGGGCTGCTCCTGTAGTCCGGGGGTTCCCTGCTTGAAGGAACTGCCCGAGATCCCCCTTGAACCACGCGGTCAGTCGCTGCTGATCGGCCGGGACGGCTCCGAGTCAGGCGACGTCGGCGATCAAAAGGGCTTCTACCGGATACTGTGCCGGTTTAAATCTCCCGCCGTTGCCAGGCAACGCCCACGCGCTGCGTCAGCGCCTCCGTCAGCGGCTCCCGCGAGAGCTGCCGGGCTGCTCCTGTAGTCCGGGGGTTCCCTGCTTGAAGGAACTGCCCGAGATCCCCCTTGAACCACGCGGTCAGTCGCTGCTGATCGGCCGGGACGGCTCCGAGTCAGGCGACGTCGGCGATCAAAAGGGCTTCTACCGGATACTGTGCCGGTTTAAATCTCCCGCCGTTGCCAGGCAACGCCCACGCGCTGCGTCAGCGCCTCCGTCAGCGGCTCCCGCGAGAGCTGCCGGGCTGCTCCTGTAGTCCGGGGGTTCCCTGCTTGAAGGAACTGCCCGAGATCCCCCTTGAACCACGCGGTCAGTCGCTGCTGATCGGCCGGGACGGCTCCGAGTCAGGCGACGTCGGCGATCAAAAGGGCTTCTACCGGATACTGTGCCGGTTTAAATCTCCCGCCGTTGCCAGGCAACGCCCACGCGCTGCGTCAGCGCCTCCGTCAGCGGCTCCCGCGAGAGCTGCCGGGCTGCTCCTGTAGTCCGGGGGTTCCCTGCTTGAAGGAACTGCCCGAGATCCCCCTTGAACCACGCGGTCAGTCGCTGCTGATCGGCCGGGACGGCTCCGAGTCAGGCGACGTCGGCGATCAAAAGGGCTTCTACCGGATACTGTGCCGGTTTAAATCTCCCGCCGTTGCCAGGCAACGCCCACGCGCTGCGTCAGCGCCTCCGTCAGCGGCTCCCGCGAGAGCTGCCGGGCTGCTCCTGTAGTCCGGGGGTTCCCTGCTTGAAGGAACTGCCCGAGATCCCCCTTGAACCACGCGGTCAGTCGCTGCTGATCGGCCGGGACGGCTCCGAGTCAGGCGACGTCGGCGATCAAAAGGGCTTCTACCGGATACTGTGCCGGTTTAAATCTCCCGCCGTTGCCAGGCAACGCCCACGCGCTGCGTCAGCGCCTCCGTCAGCGGCTCCCGCGAGAGCTGCCGGGCTGCTCCTGTAGTCCGGGGGTTCCCTGCTTGAAGGAACTGCCCGAGATCCCCCTTGAACCACGCGGTCAGTCGCTGCTGATCGGCCGGGACGGCTCCGAGTCAGGCGACGTCGGCGATCAAAAGGGCTTCTACCGGATACTGTGCCGGTTTAAATCTCCCGCCGTTGCCAGGCAACGCCCACGCGCTGCGTCAGCGCCTCCGTCAGCGGCTCCCGCGAGAGCTGCCGGGCTGCTCCTGTAGTCCGGGGGTTCCCTGCTTGAAGGAACTGCCCGAGATCCCCCTTGAACCACGCGGTCAGTCGCTGCTGATCGGCCGGGACGGCTCCGAGTCAGGCGACGTCGGCGATCAAAATACAGCAGTGTAAAAAAAAAAAAAAAGAGAGAGAAAGAGAGGAATTTACTTAATGCTTCAGGTAAGACAAAATTAATAAGACTCAAAAATACATCAAAATTTTATGTATTGTAAAGAAGGAAATAAATATGTAAAAATGTAAATTTGGTAAAAAGCTTGCAAAGAATATCACATTAGTATTGCAAATATTTCCATTAAAAACAGTAGAAAGGATTTGATTTCTAACATGAAATGTACTGCTACTTAGATAAAAGTAGTATCATCCTTTATTGCCCTCAGCAGTGAGTGGGCTTCCACAGAAGTGAATTATCTCATTTAAAAGAAAAAGTAAGTGGTAAGCCGACATCATTCTGATAAATTGTGTCATAATCCACAGTTCTGTGTGGCTCAGACATCATACATAAAAAACATTTATGTATGGAAAACATTTATTTAAATAGACGTGAGGTTATGAAGGTATATGTACATTCATGTATATGTATATGTATATATGTATATTTTAAAATGAAAAATAAATTCTTATTATAAAACTTCATGCTGTCACTTGCAGTTTTTACTGTGAAATTTCTTTTCCCTCTACCTTTAAACAATTTTTTTTTAAATAGGTGCTTCACTGCTATCATAATACTAAGCAATTACCGTGAGTACTCCAAGTGTTTCATTTAAAATTGAAGTTAAGATTAATGGTCCAGAAGGCCAAACCAACTTCTCAGAGGCCAATGATACCAACCTAGATGTCACAATTTACATCTTAGGATTTGGATTTGGTTTAAAGTGTTTTGACATTTCTGACATCCAGTGACATTCAGCACATCTGTACTGAATTATAGCAGAAACCGATCAAGAACTGAAGCAGAGTGCACATGTCAATCATTTATTTCCTATTTACCAGCTAGTCTTTACATGGACTTTGACACACAGGTAGAAACATCACTTGAACATGACCACTGAAACATATACTACGTATATATATTTAAAAAAAAAAAAAAAAAAAAAAAAAGTTATTTTTTAAGAAGTAAAATATGACAGCAAATTTTGAATACCGTCAATAAAAGCATTTTGGTTTACTGAATAACTTCAGAATGCTGGAGAGATTGTACTGTGGGTGGGAGAGCATCTTCTTTCTTGTTGAATGCTCCATTTGACAAAAATATCTGCTGGCACAGGCATAGCACCTTCATTCCTCATTTCCCTATTCTTGCTTAAGATTAGAGAGATTACCTAGTCTGTGAATGTTTTACATAGTGACTGTATCAGCAGGAAAAGAAAAGGATATGACATTTGTGTAAAGTTAGCCATAATTAAAATTAGTAAACAAAATATTGGAAAAAGGGTATAACTTGCTTTTCTTAATAGAGCAACAATATAAGCAGATTTTATTATTTCATCTAACACCTAGCCCAGTTCACACGTCATAACATTTTCACATCATAATTTTCCAGATATCTGGTTCCAGGCTTGTCTTGAGGAGTATTTCTACCTCCATTATCTTTTACTTTCACATAAAATAGAAAGCGTTAACACATTAAAAGTGAATGGACAAATCGTTCTTTTGAAAGAAAAAATATGAGTCATATGTGCATAGGAAAGTCAGTCTTTACATTTTGTGTCAAAAATGGCCAGCTCAGAGTTCTGAGACAAAAAGAACAGAAGAACTAAAATGCAACAGAAATTGTCCTTAGGCTGCAAGACTCACTGACTACCCATGTGACACATAGAGAAGAGAATGTCTTCATTCTTACTCCTTGATTTAAGCTGGTAAAACTTATGCCTAATTAGCTTAATTCCCTAAGAAAATGGTATACAAGTACTCTGCAAGTTGAGTCTTAAGAAATTATGTTGGCCTTATTTTTTCTACTTCAACGGAAAAATCTTAGATACAATATCCAAGAATCTGTTCATTTAGAAACTAATTATCTCAGCTCATATTAAAAATAAACCTTATCCACTTTTATAAAATAAGTTTTTAATAAACATACCAAGTAGGAAAGCATTAACAAGGACAAATCTCTGTCATAAAAATGAAGTTACATTTCTTCTAAACTCCCTGTATTGCTGACTTCCAAAAGAAGTGCTTTGTATGCTATCATTAATTACATTAACAGGAAGTGTTTCAATGAGAGAGTACATATAAAAATTATTTATTTAATATCAAATTCTCACATTGAAAACAAAAGAGATTAATATTCATTGCAGCTATCTTTAAACCAAATGAGTACCTAATCACTAAGACTAGTACCATTTAATTCACTAATCCTGAACTTGCTCGCCATTTCATACTAAAAATATAAAAGCAGAAACTCTTCAAGATTTGCTGTGGAATAACACCAATTTTCCAGATAAATAGGCTCATTTTTATACTCTCACTCTAGATCATACTATTTTCCTCTCTCCATCAGTCATTTGGATGCTTTCTTAATTCTAACTTATTTTCACCAGAATTTGACATTTATTTTATATATTTTGTTTTCTTAGTATATTTATTTTACTTATTTTATATAATCCTGAAGGTACTTGGGTCAACAGGTACAACTGTCATGTCATTGAGAACACAAGTAGTGCAGAGATAAACAGTTCTCCAGTCTACAAGGAGCAGACGTCACAGCTGCACCATTTCAGCCTGCTGTATTAAGTCCAACCTGCAGCACATGGCAGTTTATGCTAATAATAGTGGTTGCTGCTAGTGTAGAATGAAATGTGGACTATCACTGTTGCTTTGCTGATGACAGCTGAAACAGAAATTCAGGATGGACTCCCTGGAAAATAATTTCAGGGGCCTGTCTTTTAGGCACTGATTCTCTACTCAGTCTTTGCAGAAAAATATAAACGGTAATAAAAATAAAAGGTCTTGTGCTATGTGTTTAACTGAATAACGGAAGTAGTGGTACTGTTCTGCAGATGTTATCAATATAGTTGATTACACTTGCTGTCTTGCCAAAGAATTATGAAAAAAGGAATACTGTACCTTACTTCTAATAGACTTCTTACTTGAAAATCATTTAGTAATTTTGTGGAGTTTAAATAAGCAAGGTTACTTTGACTGGAATTAACAATTTCGTTCTTGAAAATTGTATTTTGGACTTCAATCAAGAAGTTTTGTTTTCTTTCTGTAGTAATTTCTTGTTTGTTTGTTTGTTTGTTTCTCATTTCTGTGTGTGCTCATTTGTTGTTTTTGCTTTAGCATTTTTATTGCTTCTAAATATCCTTCTTGATTAACTAGATTTAAAATACACAATACAGAACTCAGGCTGTTCCATTTAAGCAAGATTCTTTAAAACTTACTAACAATTTACAGCTTGTTTAGAAGATACAATTTGTAGTTGCTAACCACTGAAAAATAGTGAACATCAAAGGGAAAAATCAACACAAAAAAAAAAGAATATTATTTGAATTAATATTTTGGACATAGATGATTGATAGAAAACTTGTTCTGTTTTACAAATTTGTGGACTTTTAATACTGCAACCTAAATTACATCATTCATATTCTTTAGCGTGCAATTATTGCTTTTTATTCAGCATAATGACTAAACATTATCCAACTGGCAGAGACATGATTATCTGTGCCTCAAAATACGTGGACAGCATTTTTATCTTCTATTTTATTGTTGTGACATTAGTTTCGTGTAAGTAGGTTAAAAATTAACTTATTTTAGTTAACTCCTTATGTTCAGCCTCCCCTTAAAAGCCATTCCACAATACCATAGATACAATCCTTTCATTTGCTTATCTATAAAATATTTTCATCTGTAGTTCATTACTTTTATGTTCATGTTGTTCTGAAAGTAGTGCCTCTTATTTGTTTCCAAGGAAAAATACGACAGATACAAAGAGCACAATAGCTCTATGTAATAAAGCAAATTCTCAGCTAGAAAATAATACTTTTCAACCTAGTCACCGCCATCAGCTGTGCATTTTCTCCAACAAAAAAAGGAATGTCTTCATGCTCACAATGCTGTTGGTTTTGTTAGACAATCTATACCTCTACTTCCTAGATTTCATTAATTTGTTTGTAAAATTTTCAGTAGCTTTCAAAACATTGCAAAGAATACCTGGATTCTCCTGATTTTCAACTGTATGTGGTTCACTACATATTTGGTAGTGTCAGGAACGTTTTCCACATGCTAGGTACACTACTTGTGCTCTTATGATGAGCACCTGAGGGAGCTGGGATTGTTTAGTATGAAGAGGAGGCTCAGGGAAGACCTCATCTCACTCTGCTACTTTGTGAAGGGAGGTTGTGATGAGAAGGGTGTCGGCCTCTTCTCCCAGGCAACAAATAGGACCTGAGGAAATGGCCACAAGTTGTGCCAGGGGAGATTTAGATTAGCTATAAGGAAAAACATTTTCCCCTCAGAGAGTGGTCAGGCACTGCAATGGCCTGCCCAGGGAGGTGGTGGATTCACCATCCCTGATGGTGTTCAAGAGGCGTCTGGATGAGGTGCCATGAGATATGGTTTAGTGGCTTGTGGTAGCAATGGTAATGGGAGGACAGTTGGACTAGATGATCTTGTAGATCCTTTCCAACCTTGTGATTCTACGATTAAATACTTAGGTTCTAAAAGCAGAGTTACTTCTAGAACTAGAAAATGTGAGTTGAAAAACCAGCTGCGAAAAACAACTTTTTTTTTTTTTTTTTGGCTCAAAGTTTACTTTGTGAGGCCTTTTTGGTAATAAGACTCTAACTGACAACTGCAAATTATCTAGGGGGACGAGTGGTGGGAGTCACCATGCCACAGTACTTCTGCTTATGATAGTAAAGATAAGCAGAAGTGGGACAAGCAGTCTTCTTCTGGAGTGGAGCTTGGAGGAGTGATAATGCTTGTGAATGGCAACAAAGGCACCACTCCCTGCTGGCTTAACTGTTGTTTGGGGGTGTGTCACACAAACGGAGAGAAAAGAATAAGAAGAATAAAGGAAACTGAGAAGTGGGGGATAAAAGATCTCCACTAAACTAAGGACTTTGGAGGAGAAGAACTCCCAGAGGAAAAAAAATAAAAAATAAAAAAAATAAAAATTAAAAAGCCTTTGACAGAGGAATCCCTGAGGGGAAAAACCTCTTAGGAAAGAACCTCTAGAGGCCTGATTGCTGAGAAGCTCCCTGGCTTTCTCCCCCGCAGTGACCAGAAAAGTTCCTGAGATCAATGGACTACTAAGAACTGCACTGGACACATGGTAGTGACTATCTCACTCTTGCTTTCTACAAAGATTCCTTGCTTTTATTTCCTATATTTTCTATTGCCCATCTTTCCTTCCCCATATCCCTAAGCAACTAGGATTTGTAACAAAATGGTTGGGCTAACATTTGACCTGTTGTGTCTTAATCTCACTGTCGGGTATACACATACTAAAAACCTCCTCTCTCTCTTATAAACTGGAGCAAGACACCAGCTCATCTGCAGGTTGTGAAATATTCTGCAGTTAGTCTTCACCTTGGTTAGAAGACAATCATTTAAACACTTCACACGTTTGTTTTTTTTTCCTATTAGTCTGAGTGAAGTCCACTGGTTATTTCCTCAGATTCCATCACAAAAGTTGCAAAGCACGTGTTCTTCAACACACTTTGGCTGGAAAGTATGTGTGTGTGTGCATGTGTCTCATGTGCTACCACCACTGCTCTGCATTTTATATTGTATATCATAGAATAGAGATAAATATCTGTCTTCAGCCTCTTCACTGAGGAAAAGTGTTTTCCACACAGTTCTGCAAATATAGTCCTTTATCTTGCACTCTGTCCACCTATTATTGTAAACTAAGTTATACATCACACAGATTTTTATACTGCATCCATTCTCTGCAATATGCAGCTATGCAGTATTTCCTTAATTCCACCAGAAAGTGTTGATGACTAATTCATCTTCTCTATTTCCAAAACTACTTGAAAACAGATTCATTTTCAATTAACCACTTAGATAAGGAAGATGGATAGATAAAAGGAAAATAAAAAAATAACAAAACACATGCTTAAAATCAAAGACTGCCTTTAGTATTATTTCCGCACTTTCAATTCTGACTCTTGTTAAATTGTTAGATTTATCCAGTGCCCCTGAATGCTTTTTTTAACATAGCTGTCAACATCTATATGCTCCTTTGTAAACAACCAATTAAGATCTCTAAAACAAACCTTGTATATGAACCAAGTGTTACAATGGTAGTAAAAAATGATTGAGTCTAGTTTCATTTGGACAGAAGTCTTAGACATAATTTATTTTCAAGAGCGTATTTACCATTTTAATATAAATTATTAAACTCTCATAATGTGGTCGTAATACAGAATTGCACAATTTTTACCAGTTGACTATACTGAATTTCCCCACAATTTTTTTCACTTTTATTCTCGTATTATATTCCCTCATCATTGACTTGGATTTTATGATATCTGGAAAAAGCATTCATCTTTATTTCCTTTCCTCCCAACCTTTTCTTTCTCACATGTGTTTCTTTACCTTCAAACTTCTACCTCCCACTTCTTTTTCATGCGCTGCGTGTCATTTTTCAACTGAAAAATAACAGAAATATTATGGTCTCGTGTAGAAGTTTGTGACTTGCTATTGCATAGGCTTATGCTTCCAGTTCTAGAATAATGTAATATTTCTGAAGTTTTATATAACTTACGCATCACAAGAGAAGTCTGATTTGGCTGGCTGGTGTTGTCAAGCTCAATTACTGATACCTTCTCACATAGATTGCTCTTCATAGACATTATACATGCCTAATGATATCTACAGTGTCATGAATAATATGCTTAATCTCAATTTAAAGGATGCTTGACCTCTGCTTTGCCCTAATTATATTCCATTACATTTTACTGGTTTATATAGCACTTTTAATGCCAAGCATTGAGAGATGTTAATTTTCAGAAACTGTTCTTCCACCATCAAGCTACATTACTTCACATCTCGCCAACAGCTAAGAATTGTTTGATTAGTGATACTTTCTAAATGGGCTATGATCTTTTGTCTTCAGTGATTAAATATGTTATTGTGAACCCTCTTCTAGAAACACAGGTATAAATTACTTTTATAAACATCCATATGGAAATATATTCAGAAATGAAATACTTCTGTATTTAAATTTATATGGTAAAATTATTTTTAAAAAAGTAGTTGTATATGTAGGCAGGCTTGGAAATAAATTGGTACTCAGTGAAGAATGAAATAAGTTTTAAAAATGGAAAATAGTTAGAAAACTAGAAAACTGAGCCACAGTGCAATGAAATCAGGTGTACGTACCAAAAGGATACAACAGTCAGTATTGGAATGGGGATTAAAATACAATAAAATCTTGTTTTTCCAATTAATAATATAATGTGAGTTAATATATGCAATTACACGTGCTCTTAGTATATGGATATCATAATGCATGTCAATACTTTTCTAATTGACATACTGCTTTTTAAAAAATTTAAATATTATAAAACCTTGAAAATCTAACAAATTGAAAACTAGTTAAGTCCCAGTTGTATTATAACAGGTGCAAACCACAATCTTTCCATGATCAGATAAATCATAATTTCAAAATAGGAATAATTACTTATTGTCTTTCTTATAAATGTTATTTATTTCTTCATTTTTAAAGAGAGTTCTGAAGAAGTTCTGTTCTAATTAGTTACATGAAGGGTTTTCTGAAATGTTTATTGGCATAGTATTTTTCCTGCCTTTTTGATTTGTGCAGTTTATAGTTAGATCTATGCTACAAAGTCTGTCTTCTGTATTCCATCTAAATACTCTTTTTTTTTTTCACTGTGTGGGTGATGATATGTATTAATCTTGCTCAGCAGCTTTTGTCTAAATGACTTGTCCCTACCTGCTTTCTTTCTTTTATTTAATGGAAATTTAACTCTTAAAAGGAAGAAATAGATACTTTTCTACCTCTAAAAAAGTTGCATTTAGGCCAAAATAACTTCTTTTCCTGTTGATAATAGTAAAAACAATAATAACAGCATTCTCAAAAAGTAACAAACAAAACAACAAAAATACGATTTAAAAAAGATCCTGTTTAGCTCTTCCAGAATAATGTTTTCTTTTCTTTTTAGATTTGTTTTTGTGGGTTTTTTTTTGTCTATTTTTGTTTTTTGTTATTGTTGTTGTTGGTAGTAAACTGCTGAATATACTATGTAGTCACATTAGAGCAATTTAACTGTAATGATCTGGCCACCTAGAGATGCCCTCTGTAATAAATGTAAAGATGGACTGTACTTCAGTCATCTGTAATCTTTACTGTTTAGTAAGTCAGTGTATTTTAGAGTGTAACAGGGGAAAGACTGATTGTTGAAAATCCATATTCCTGTTACCAGATCACAGTGAAAAATAAAATTACACATATTCAAATGTTTTTTCTGCTGTATAAAATAAACAAGCTTTCAGTCCCACAGTAGTCTAAATAGTTCTATCTATCTCCACAGGAAGATAAGCCAGTCGAATCATTTAATAAATAATTTTGTCTCTAAGTAAATTTAAATAGCAACTATACAAAAAGCAACTATACAATGCAACCCCCATTGGGCAGGTTAACCAGCAGTAGAAAATATGTACATTTCCTTAACAGTAATATGTTAACAGTATATGAAGGTTCATGTTAGAGGTTACTGAATCAGGAAACAAGCATACAGTGGCTCCCTTTTTCCAAAGTCTGGACAGAAGCAAGACTGCGTGTATACTCTTCTGTAGGAACACACATACATATATCATGGAGTTATCTAGACCAATATATGCCCATGACAGGGGGGCAGTAGGCCTGTGGGCCCTCTGGACCCCAAAAATGGAAAGGGAAAAGGGAAATGGTAGGGAGATGGGAGCTGGGCTCAAAGACAGAAGAGCAGCAACAATCTAAGGAAGAAAACTAAGTTTTACTAACTGATATTGAAATGCAAGATAACACAATATAATACAATCTAATTGAAATTGAGGCTAATAAATCAAATAAAATAAGAGAGAGAGTTTCTGAAACCGAGAAGGCCTACTTGAATGAAGGCGTGTGACTTGGAAGTACACCTACACCCACTGCCAGGCAGAGAGAAAGAAAGAGGGAGCTCCTGTCCGAGGGCAAGGTCCCATGACTCCCATGACGTACCTTCCTCTCTGACCATGAGGTCCTCTGGGATATGTAGTTCTTCTCCTTTGAGAAGCAGGTATCTGGAAAGTTCTCAATCTACAGAACTGGAGTATTAACTCTTTAATTAGACATACTGTACATGATGTTATGATGTGGAATACCAATAGCAAAATTACAAAACCATTGGTTGCAAGGCTAACAAACAGAAAACAGTGCTTTACTGTACACCGCTCATACAAACACAGGCAGCACAGATGGCTTGATCTTGTTCCTCTACTACAAGTGGAAAGGGTTGAAGTCTGCCAAAAGATTATATTATATACACACTATGGATCTCACTGTTTGCGTTTTTAACAACATAGCCCAATAGACCAAAGTGCTACTTCACTCTGTCCTTTTTCATATCTTTATTGATGACCTGGATGAGGGAATTGAGTGCACCCTCAGTAAGTTTGCAGATGATACTAAACTGGGAGGAACTGCTGATCTGCCTGGGTGTAGGAAGACCCTTCAGAGGGATGTGGACAGGCTGGGTCACTAGGCTGAGGTCAGTGGATTGAAGTTCAACAAGACCAAGTGCCATGTCCTGCACTTTGACCACAACAATCTCATGCAACACCACAGACTTGGGGCAGAGTATGTGGAAAACTGTGTGGAAGAAATGGACCTGGGGTTCTGTGGGTCAACAGTTGGCTGAATGTGAGCCAGCAGTGTGCCCAGGTAGGCAAGGCCAATGGCATCATGTCTTGTACCAGAAATACCGTTGCCAGCAGTAGCTGGGAAGTGATTGTTGCCCTGTACTTAGTTCTAGTGAGGACACACCGACACACCTTGGGTACTGTGTTCAGTTTTTGGTCCCTCACTGCAAGAAAGATATCAAGGCCCTGGAGTACAAGTCTTATGAGGAGTGGTTGAGATAACTGGGATTGTTTAGTATGGAGAAGAGGAGGCTCAGGTGAGACCTTATAGCTCTCTACAAAGTACCTGAAATAAATTTGTGGTGGGGTGGTTGGTGGCCTCTCTTCCCATGTAACTAGCAATTGGACTAGAGGGAATGGTCTTATGTTGTGCCAGAAGAGGTTCAGATTGGATATTAGGCAGAATTTCTTCTCTAGAAGAGTGGTCATGGAAGAGGCTGACCAGGAAGTGGATTAAGTCACCATCCCTGCCAGAGTTTAAGAAATGTTTAGATGTTTTAGTAAGAGACATGGTTTAGTGGAGAAATATGGGTGGTAGATGGATGGCTGGACTAACTGATCTCTCTTGGAGGTCTTTTCCAACCTTGGTAATTCTATGATTCTACGATAAGCCAATAGTTAGCCTCTTACATTTGTTCTTCTTTCAACTTTGGGGCAAATCTGCTGATGATATGACTCAGCTCTAGTCAACATCCATATTCCTTGCTGTCTGTATGTTCACAGAAACCCACATTTTTGGAAATCAGTTATATTACACTCATTACACATCCTACTATATTAGCTGCATTAAAGCAAGAAAGAATATTAGATTTTGATCCAATCTCTACAAGTTTGATTAAATATTTTTAAGGGCTCATTGAAGGTGGCAGGAATATTCAAAATATGTGAAAGCTACATTTTCTTTCTGAAATTTTTTTTTTTTTTTACAATACTTGCCACACCATTTAGACTAGTTCTCAAAATTAATTTACTGAATTACTATTTGCTAGCAATAGCCTCATCACAGTTTTGACTAAGGAAGTTTCACAATTTCTCAGAAGTACCGCTATCAAATTCTCCAAAAAAGAGTAGTATGATGTGTAAGAAATAAAAAAATATATACAATGTTGACATTTATGTGAGAAACAATGTCTTGAAAAAAAATTATATTGTCTTACATAACTTTTAATCACATCTGAAAATTAATTATTTTTATTCAATTTTATCATATAATCTTTAAGTAAATTTTATTCTCGCTTTTTAAAATTATAGCAAAAAGTTATATATGAGAGTTGCTCCAAAAGTTATGCCTCCTATTTTACGATGTTGGCCCACAACATCAGAAACAGATGTTGGTGACATGGCTATAGAAGATGAACCTCCCTGCCAATATTTTGTTGCCATGTGACAGATGGCAGCAGTGGGGCAGTCTGACAGAATGGCATGGAAGTGCATATGCAAAAAAGCTGTGTAATTAAATTCATCCATGTGGAAAGAATTGCACCCGTTAACATTCATTGACAATTGATTAACGTTTATGGAAACCAAACAGTGGCTGTCAGCATAGTGAAGTGGTGGATGATGGTGAGTTTTAGCAGTGTTAACAGCAACAGTGGGTCACTCTCATTGGTGCAGACTTTTACAAGTGTGGCATGGAGGATGTGTTCATTGCTGGCTAAAATGCATAACTAATGGCGACTATGTCGAAAAATAGTGTCTGTAGATGAGAATTTGTTCTATCAAACAGTGTTGTGCTCTTTGAATCTGTTATAATTTCTGTGGAAATAAGAAGAAGCATTACCTTTACAGTTAATTAAGTATACAAAATCATTGCAGATTTCTAAGAAAAGTGTTGCTTACAAATTGAAATACAGATATATCTCCTCTTACTAGTTTGAATGGCATCATATTTTGATATATGAATTTAATATCATATTGAATTTGGACTGAAATCACCAAGTAAACTCAAGATTCATGACTCATTTCTCATGAGCAACAGAATGTTAATGCACTGGGGAAAAAAAAAAAAAAAAAGAATCTTACAATAAAAATTGATGTAAATGAATCATAAAATCATAGAACAAAATCATAGAATAGTTGCAAAGGATCCATAGGAATCACAGAATCCAAATCCTTGCCCCGTGCAGGACCACCAAAAACTCAAACCGTTATTGAGAGAGCATTGTCCAAACACTTCTTATACTCCTTGTATAACACAGACTTGGTGTTGTGACCACTTCACTGTTTCAGTGCCCAATAATTCTCTCAGTGAATAACCATTTCCTAATACCCAACCAGTCTTTTCCCCTGGCACAACTGCATGCTGTGTCCTTCATGCTGCAGGAAACTCAGGTCCTGTTGCTGATCGTCAGGAAGAAGAGATCAGCGTCACCCCACTCTGTAGGTGTACACAGGATTAAGATATCATCCTAGGCACAGAATCTAGCACTTGCTGTCATTACATTTTATGTGGTTGCCGATCACCAAACCCTCCAGTTAGTCAAGATCTCTCTGCAAGGCCTTATTTGCAAATCTACTTATTTTACACCTGAATCCTGTGCCCACATAATTTATGAAAACATCAGAGAAATGTTCCTAAAATTGAGCCCTGCACAATTCCAGTAGCAACTGGCTGTTAGCCTGATGTAACTCCATTTACTGTAAGTCTTGGAGCCTGACCTATCAGGCAGTTGTTGACACATGATATCATACATTTGTCTAGCTGTATACTGGGCATTTTGTCCAGAAGGATACTGTGAGAGACAGTACCAAAAGCTTTGCTGAAATCCAAATTGATTACTTCAGCTGTTCTCATTTGTTCTTTTATCTGGATAACCCTGTTGTAAAAGGAAATTAAGTTGGTTAAGCAGGGCCTTCCCCATGAATCTGTTTTGTCTGTGAACATTAACTACATTATTTCAATTGTTTTTCAGTAACACCTAGAATAATCTTCTCTACAATTTTACCAGGCGCTGAAATGAGGCTGACAGACCTTCAGTTACCAGGGTCTTCTTTTTTTATCCTTCTTGAAATCTAGGATATATATCACTTTCCAGTCAACTCGGGATCTCTTCAGATGCCCAAATAATTGAGAGAAGTCTTATGGTAATATCAGCCAGCTTTCTGAGTATCCTGGGATAAATTCCAGTGGTCCCCACAGACTAAATGCAGCCGTCTGGAGCAACAAATCCTGAAGATCTTTGTGTTTGTCTGGGAGTTTATCAATAGTATATCTTCCATCCT
This sequence comes from Alectoris magna, assembly GCA_030625065.1. NCBI lineage: Eukaryota > Metazoa > Chordata > Aves > Galliformes > Phasianidae > Alectoris > Alectoris magna. Next base: position 15,989,052 of record CM060561.1, read on the forward strand.
CCAACTCAGGACTCTGAGGGTCCCATGGCCCATCAGCGGTGTAAAAGACAGAGACTCAATCAAAACATTAAGAGGCTCTGGAAATAAATTAACATCTTTTGCAATGTTAACATCTATTATATATAGATAATGTAATATATGACTATTCTGGATTCCGTAAACTCAACTATACACTGAAAAGTAATAATAATGAATGCAGAGAATGAATTTAGTCAGTGAACTGCAGAACATCAGAATTTTAACCCAGCTTTAACTGAAAGATCTTAATAAATAAATAAATAAATAACTCAACACCTCACCCAAACATTAAGGACCTATTAATTGTGGATTTACTTCCTATGTCTACATAATATACTTCTCTAAGTAGGGCATTACTACTCTGTGTAAAGCACGACTTGGTACTGATGAAACATTGTGACTTTGCTCAACATATGAAATTTCAATGGCAAAAACATGATTCAAAATTAGACAACCATGCAGACATCCATGATTTATGCATTGAACTATTTCTTTGTAACACGGAAAGGACGAGCAGGTCCTTTTGACACAAATATGACTGATTTGGCTGCTCTAGCCATGACCTAATTCAGAGCTGTCTCAAGCATATTTATAAAATAGTTGTCATTTAGGCCATATGGTGCAGTTAGAGGCACAGAGCTCCACTTGAAACTTCACTAGAATCAGACTTAAACCTAATTTTTTAACTTAATAAACAGTTAATAAATTAACTTAATAAAAACTCTGCACATTTAATTCCAGCATTAAATCTTCAAAGTCTTCGTAAGAAAACCCATCTCTTTCTGATTTCTATGAATTAGTACTGTTAGCAGAAATAGTGCAGTACTGCCTCTTAATTTCTGAACAATGAACTGTTCTTATAACTGAATAACTTTTGAAATAGGAATTGCCTGAAAGTAGAGAGTCATAGATCTATATTGTTTTTTAACCAAAAATTGGATGTATTTGAAAAAAAAAAAAACAAAACCAAAAACCTCTAGCTGGGTGAGTAATTCTGTACTTACCTACAATGAATCCCACTAAATGAAACAATATAACTGAACTGACAAAACTTGGAAGTAAAAAAAAATAGCCACCTACTCTTAAATATAAATGCAAATAAATACATAAATAAAATTGTTGATCGTTTAGGAATATTAGGACATTATTCAGTCTGTTCACTTGCATACAGCAGGGCATTCTATTATTTGTATATTGTATATAAATTGTTTGAAAGTTGTACATTTAAATCCATTCTTGAAGACCATGTGAGAGGAATCCAACTCATTCCTAAGCAAGACATCTTAGTGCCTTGTACTTAATGATCCTTAAATACCTCCATCATTTTGGCAGTGAAGCATTAAGAACCTCTACACAGATACAATTTCCTTGCCGGATTTGCTAGAAATCCACCTTAAGCTGCTACGTTCAAACATTTTTTATCAGATTTTTTTGTATTATAGTATATGGATACAATATCAAAAGGCTTTAAAATCAAGATAAATGACTCTACTACTTCCATTTTGTGTAGAAGGCCTACTAGTCTATTGTATAAATAAATCAGGTTGTTTTGAAGTGATTTGTTCTTGACAAGTATTTGTTTGGTAATCAAGATGCACAAAGTTTGAAGTCACCAGGGAAATAAAAATAAATATGACAAACAAACACGTAATTCTCTGGTTCCTGCTTTTCCACATTTTTTAAAAGGTACCACTACAATTTTCCTTTTCACCTCTGCTCTATGAATTCTCAGAAAAATTGCTATTGTTGCTCAAACTTTACCAGCCTATTCTTTGCATTACATTAAGAATATCAGATTTATAATATGAAAACTTAAAACTTAGGTAAGTATTCTCTACCCTATTCTTGATTTATTCAAGGCTGAAATCTTCTTTCCTTGTTGGTTTAATTATATCTACTTCTAGACTGCAGCTGGCCTTTTAGCGGAGTATTTTACATAAAATTACGAAAGATTTTGACCTTAGCATTGTCTGCCAACGGCTTCCTACTCTCTGATCATGGCAGATCCCTTATTAATAAACTGACTTTTTCACTCTGTATATGCCTTTTGAGGTCCATAAAAAGTCAACTTGATGATCTATTATTATATTTTAGAAGGTACTTATGCATTTCACCATATGTGACTGTCTACTATGAATGTGCTGTACTGTTCAGTTAATGTAATGAAATGAATATTCCTGGAATGTAATTCAGTGTATCCTAAACTGCAGCAGATAGTAAGATGTTTTCTCTACTGATGAGGCACCTGAGTGTTTGACATCATTCCATGTAGCATGCTACTGTTAAATCATTTATAAGCAAAGGGTAAAAACTTTGTCTCAAACAGAATTGAATTTTGGAGAAGTAATCCAGGTTTTCATAACTGAACCTAAGACTCCCTCAGAGTGAGTGCCCTCTGATGTGAGAAGACCCATCTCAGAGTGATTATTCCAGTAAGTAGTTTCTTTGGCAACATGCACAGGAGCTGCTGAATAAGCTTTCCAAACAATAATAGTAGTTATAGTCAGAAATTAATTCATCTTCCTGTATTATGTTGTTTTGTGAAACATAAAAAATAAAGTAATAATCCTAACCAAACAAGAATGTGTTTTAAACTCAGAAAACCATAATGGGAGAAAAAAAATAAAGGAAGAAAATGTAAGATTAATAATAATTATAAAAACAAACAAACAAACCCTAACCCTGATAACTATAATAATAACATTAAGGAAACCACATATAGATAGGAATAGTATGTCAATTCTTGAGAGCACCTTGATGTTTTTTTTTCCTTTCATTCTATACTGATACTGTAGGTATTTTCTAAACAAACACCCCTTCTATAACTCATTCTCCCCTATCATTTGCCCCCTTCCCTTTTTTTTTCCATTTGCAAGATGTTTGTTGTCAAAATTCTGAGTGGCTATTTACCATAGAAGTGATGAACACATTAAGGCAGACATCTCCACGCACTAGAGAAAACTGATGCCAGGAAGAAGAAAAGCCTAATTATGTTATTTCATATAAAACCAACACTTCTGATGATTTTCAAGTGTCTACAGAAAATCTTACTAGTCACAAGGTCATAAGGTTCCTTGGGAAAGCAGATTTATTCTGATAAATTTCCATCACTTGTGACTTTTTGGAAATATTTTATAATACCTAATTTGGACATTCAATGAAAACTATTATTGCCTTTTGATTGGGGAAAAAAAAAATAGAAAAAAGACAATTAAATGAACAAACAAACAACAGATGTAGTCCATGATAAAAATCTTGTTATAAATTAGTTTGCTGCCCAAAGCAGATAAGAGCTCTCATTTCCTCACAGCTGTCCATATACTTGCTATTATATGCATTCAAGTAAGCAAAGGTTGTATGACCAAAATTTTGGCAATAATGGATTCATTATCCATGTTATACTAAGTATCACATTCCCATTTCTCATGTCACACAGATAATTTTATAACATTCTGTATATAAAACCTAAGAATTCTAACTAGCATGAATAAAGTTTGCTCTGGTGCAAATACGTGCAAGCCAAAGATCATGCCCGTATCTAGTTGAGCCACATTTTCAAAAAGAGATTCTGCCCTTCAAAATTATACTAGAAAATAAATAAATGAAATAATAGACGAATGTTAAATGAAATAATAAGCATTAAATGAAATAATAAGCATAATGACACATTTCAGTGGAAAGTAGGGGATGTAGTGTTCAAAATACTGTAAAATAACAAATAGACTCCTATTCAAGTTTAGTTTTATCTGGAACCATTTTAAAACATAATTTCAAAATCATTTACTTCACTTTTCAAAAGAATCTTTACTAACAACTACCAAATAACAAAATCTTGTTTTTATACCTTGCTTCAGTCAGTGCAGTATACAGGAATATATGCATTTCTGCATTGTTATAACTGAATATATGCAGTTCTGTATTGTGCTTGGTATCTGTGTTGGGTTTCTGTAGAGGGATAAATGTATATGAATTTCTTCAAAATATCTTTTAACAAAATATTTGAGACATCTGCTAATAATATAAACCCACTAAAGCTCAGGAAACTGAAAAGACTGCTGAAAAGTTCCTCACAAATCAACATAAAATGATCATTAGGAACAGGTTTAGTATAACTTTACTTACTGTATACAGTAAATTTTGCATGAATCTTTATTAAAAAAATCTTATAGAAGAATTTTTCAACTGTTGCAGCAAGTTAGTCTTTCTGATGAGAGCTGAAATCTTTCATTACATTTGAAAACACTTTTTATTATTTCACCACCTCCTCAGTAGCAATGTGTCATGTGAGCCAACATAGCTAAGAATCTTGATGCACTGCAAGTGTCACTACTTATTAGATTATTTTAATAGATCTACTCTTTTCTGTAAAACAGGTCTCTAAACACAGAAAACAAAGAGTATTAAAAGATTTAATCTGTAACGCGAAATTACCCATACATTCACAAATTATTCTTAAAATTTCTAATCCATCCTGTTAGGTGAAAACGAGCAAAATAATGATGAGCAGAGATTACACAAAAAGACCAGTTATTTTTCTTATCTTCCTTAGGAAAACACAGAACGTATTTTGGTACAAAGTTTACTGTGGGAGAGAAGGATACCAAATGAAAAACAAATCTTTCTTTTCTTGGAGAGCAACAAAACAGGTTGTGCTGAATCAAATTAGTATATACAGAATAATGGCAATGGAAGATAAAAAACAGTTCTTTCACTGACTCAAAGCAGGCCTGGGTAGACCATTCCTGAAGGAAAGGTCTACCCAGGAGCAAAAAATACAGGGCACTTTTCTTTGTTGTTTTTCAAACCCTTTACAGTCAAGTCCTTTACAGTAAAGGTAAATATGCTAATACATCTCCTGGTTCTCCAATTAATTTTAGACATCATCTTCCTATACTTATTTTGTTATCCCAGCTGACAACTGGTGTTCCCCAGGGGTCGGTGCTGGGGCCTGCCCTCTTCAACATCTTTATTGATGACTTGGATGAGGGCATTGAGGGCACCCTCAGTAAGTTCGCGGATGACACCAAATTGGCAGGGAGTGTCGATCTGCCTGAGGGTAGCGAGGCCCTACAGAGGGATCTGGACAGGCTGGTGAGCTGGGCCGAAGCCAATGGGATGAGGTTCAACAAGACCAAATGCCGGGTCCTGCACTTCGGCTACAACAACCCCAGGCAGTGCTATAGGCTTGGGGCAGAGTGGCTGGAGGACTGCGTTGAGGAGACAGACCTGGGGGTACTGATTGACGCTCGGCTGAACATGAGCCGACAGTGTGCCCGGGTGGCCAAGAAGGCCAATGGCTTCCTGGCTTGCATCAAAAACAGTGTTACTAGCAGAAACAGGGAGGTAATTGTCCCCCTGTACTCGGCATTGGTGCGGCCGCACCTCGAGTACTGTGTTCAGTTTTGGGCCCCTCCCTGCAAGAAAGACATTGAGGCTCTGGAACGTGTTCAGAGGAGCGCTACGAAGCTGGTGAGGGGTCTGGAGCACAGGCCTTATGAGGAGCGGCTGAGGGAGCTGGGATTGTTCAGCCTGGAGAGGAGGAGGCTCAGGGGAGACCTTATAGCTCTCTATAACTTCCTGAAGGGAGGTTGTAGTGAGCTGGGGGTCGGCCTCTTCTCTTGTGTAATCAGTGATAGAACTAGAGGGAATGGTTTCAAGCTGCACCAGGGGAGGTTCAGGCTGGACATTAGGAAGTATTACTTCTCGGAAAGGGTAGTCAGGCATTGGAATGCACTGCCCAGGGAGGTGGTGGAGTAACCAAACGTGGGAGTGTTCAAGAAATGTTTGGATGTTGCGTTGAGGGGTATGATGTAGCTGGGAAGTATTGGTAATGGTTGGACTAGATGATCTTCTAGGTCTTTTCCAACCTTGATAATTCTGTGGTTCTGTGACAGTTTATTCACTTAGCTAAAAATTACACTGCAGAAAAATCATAGCTGTGTTAACATAACTTAAATAAAAAGACGTAGAATATTGCACATTTCCATCTATTAGTAATCAACAGATATGTGGGGAGGAGGAGAGAGGATTGGTTGGTTGGTTCATTTTGTTTGTTTCATTTTTCCTGTGAATGCTAAAAGCAAAACCTTTAATTCCTAAATTGTATAATATCCGTGGTCTTTGCAGCATGGTATATTTGCATACTGAAATTGATGGAAAATAGGAATAATGAACCATGGTAGGAAAGTGGCATATGAGGAACAAGATGTAGTTTATGGATAAAGTCCTTTTCTGGGGAAAAAATATATTTATGTAAGTTTAAGTAGATATTTCTAGAGGTTTTCTATATTATCCTCAAAAATTCCCCCCCCCCCCCCCCCTTATATTGCTAAACTTCTCTCCTGGTTTTGGCTACGGTACAGTTAATTTTGTTCCCAATAGTGTTTTGAATTCAGAAAACGAATACTGATTGCATATCAATATTTTAGTTGCTGCTGAGCAATGCTTACATTAAGTCAAAGACGGAGTCACTGCTGATGCAAACTGGCTGAAGGAAAATTCCATAACATATTGCATTATACTGAACAATAAAACTGAGAGGCATCCACTGTTTAGGGACTGGCTGAACACTGGCCAGTGGAAGGTGAGCACTGTACATTATTTGTTTGTATATTCTTTATAACTATTGTTGCTGTTGTGGTTACTACCATTTTCCCTTCCTTCTTTTTCCCATTAAATCATATTACATTTTTCTGATTATTTCCCATATTCCACTAGGTTATGAGTGAACAAATAACTACAGGATATGTAGCTGCCTGCTAGGTTAAACCACAGCAGCCTATGTTCAAAAGAAGAAAGGAGAAAAAGGAGAAAAAGCAGGAGAAAAAGAAGAAAAGTAGAAAAAACGTAGAAGAAAAGGAAAAATAAATGAAACACTTGAAGAACTTCTGTTCAGGTAAGATATCCATACAGTTTTTCCCCTCTTTGTAGATTGCCACCACTTATGCCTTCTGACAATTTGAAAATATGTCAGCCATAACACACTTTTTATCCAAACCTTTAGATGAACTATTCATAATCCACAAAATGGTAATGACTCTTAAGAATGAGGACTGCATTCTCCTTCCTGCATTAGATACCTACTTCCTTGTACAAAAATCATCAACACTTCAGTAATTGAGCTGGTTGCTGAGCTCCCATAGCGACAACTGAAATAAGGGTTAGTTACCTCTTACATTGTCTGACTCACTTCTCCAATACATTTATATCACAAAGCTAAAATTTTATGATCATTAATAACTGTTGCAACTATGCAAACTAAGTTAATTACAATAAAATCATATGCTTCAGGACATAAATAGGTCATCTGCAGGAGTCCAGAAAGAACATTTCTTCTCTGATTATGATATTAAACAATAAATATGTGCTTTATGATACCTATTTATTTATTTATTGAAGCATCAAGTACAGACAGCTGCGTGTGTAAAAAAAATCCAGAATAAGTTAAAGAATGGAGCTAACTAATCCAACATTACCTCTCCTGTATTCCTGTAATATCTCACCCATTAGGTCTCTTATTATGACAAATAATACTGATTCTGTGATAAACACATAGGTCATCTCTATTTAGCATTTTGCAATTTGCATCAAGCAGTTTCCTTGATGCTTCTACCAGTCATTTGGAAACAAATTTTTGTTTTTATAAATAAAAATCATGTTAATAATTCTGGTAACAAATATTAAAATGAAAATGAAGAGTGAAAAGATACTGAAAAAATAATTAAAGTAGGAGTATTAATTAACTGCACACGATTTCAAACTGACCCCCAAAAATATGTTCCAAAGTCAATATTTGAATTCCCTAAGGAAGGGAAGGAGTAAAAGTAATGTAAAATTTACTACAGAAGCCACAACAAAATGTAGGAGCAATACAAAAAAAAAAAAAAGAAAAAAAGATTAGGTTATTCAGTTCTCTGTTTCCACTGGGGTAACGTGTATTTATTAATTCTTTTTATTAATAAAAATACACGTATATCCATATGAAACTATGGATACTGAGTGATAAACAAGCAAACCAACAACCCTTATCGATTTTTAAGGAAGAAATGGATTGATTTGTATTCTTTCTAAATTCATTATTCTGCAATATTACTCCCCAGTTCCACCAATTTTTGTATTCAACGACTAAGTTAAAATAAGTAGATTTTCCTAATGAATCTAGTATTATTGATTAAAATAGCAGACAGAATTATTGGAATCGCTAATTAAAGTCTCCTGGCACCCTTATATTTAACCCTGTCACTCCAGGACAAATGCCTATTTGTTTCTATTAGTTATAGAGGGATCAGCAGATTAGAACCAGTATGCTACACGTAGCCTTTGAGAAAATTCCTTTAGTTTCTTCATTTTTATGTTAAAGCTAGGTGAATTTTGATTCTGTATATGAAAAAAAAAAAAAAGGAATATGTCATCATTAGAAAATGCAACACATTGTTATTGCAATCGCATCCAAAATAAATAAAACTGTTGTAGCGTCTTGGCAATAAACAGTAACCTTGGTTCCTCAGCATTGGCAAGAATATCTAATAGGTAAACAGTCTGGCACCACACTATTTACCTCTCTTCCATCTATAATGTTTTTCTCACATTGCTGTTCAGTTTTCAGTTCTCAAATGAGGAATGTATTCAGTCAACCTATCTCAAGTCTCTTAGGAAATGTTACTAAGTGTCATCCTCATTCTCTGATATCAAGATATTATAATTTCAATTTTGTGTCACACGTGAAAGAAAAGAGAATAGTTTTCCTAATTTTACTGAAATACTGAAGCACTCAGATCCCAAATCTCTAGAACACACTAGCTATATAATTGTCATCAAGGTTATCTGCTGCTACTCCATTTCTTCCACATTATACTGCCTGCATTGACAAATCTGAGTTCGTAAAAAATTATAGTTCTTTGGAAAATTAGAATGGCTCTGGTAAAAAATGTGAACAATCCAGATTTTATGTTCCTCTCTCATTGTCAGACAACAGGGGCTTCTTTTTCTCAGAAGCTCTGTCCATCTGCATCCTTTTCTAAATTAATTAAGCATATTAAACCATCTGGGCTACTGTTCCAGTTGACCCAGAGATGGAAATACAGTTCTTCTTATTCTTTAAAACTTAAGAACAAATATATGGTTAATTCAAAAGCCTGTGCATTCCAATATCCATAACAGAAATATTAGAATCAAGAGACAGGTATAATGTCATGTTACCTTTATAATTTATCATACATAATCCACAGACCCTGAGTATCAAACTTATAAAATCTGTTTGTGAAAATTCTGTGAAGGTAAACTGCTTTTCAGACTGACTCGAAAAAAATCATACTGGACTTCCTGTTATTGAACAAAGAAAGTAGGATCAGTTTCTTAAATAATTTAAAATTACTGAATTCTGATCAGGATGAAGACTTTCATATTTGACAAGATCTCATGTGCACATTTGTAGGCTGTGTCCTATTTGAAAGGTGTGTGTAGGTATGTCTCCTGATTAAGTCTCAGACTACGTTACAGGTGTAGGTTTTCACTGGATCTGAAAGTGTTCACTTGGTCTTAGTTTACTGTCCTTGGAATAGCAGAAAGATCCTTATTCAGTTGTAACTAAACTACAAACAAACATGAACAGGCTTTAAATCTGTTTTAGGCATATCAGTACAATGGAGGTCATGCTCAGAACACAGAACAGAAAAGTACAATATCTGAGAGTTGCTCAAAATTGCTAAGGGATATGTTATGTGAAAAACATCCCTTCAGAATAAGATGTGGAAAAATGAGTGAATGAGGACTCTCTTTTGCATGGTGTTTAATTATACTTCAGGCTATTACATTTCACTATTCCCTTTGGAAAGTGACCTGCAATGCCAATATGCTAATCCAAGAAGACTACTGATGCAATCCTTTAAGGCATGACTGACAAAATGTTCATTGAATTCAGAATGTCTGAGATGGAAATTACACACAGCTGGGACCTCTAGAGGTTTGAAGACAAGTTTATTTGGTTAGGACATATTGTTGCCTGCTTTACATTTCCATGTATTATTGCTTTTTAATTCACAGAATCACAGATTCATAGGGGTTGGAATGGACCTCCAGTGATCATCAAGTCCAACCCCCATGCCAAAGCAGGTTCCCTACACCAGGTTGCACAGGTAGGCTTCCAGGTGGGTCTTGAATATCTCCAGAGAAGGAGACTCCACAACCCCCCTGGGCAGCCTGTTCCAGTGCTCCATCACCCTCACTGTAAAGAAGTTCTTGCGCACATTCGTGCGGACCTTCCTATGCTCCAGTTTCTGGCCGTTTCCCCTTGTCCTGTCTCCACACACTGCTGAAAAGAGTCTGGCCTCACCACGTTGCCCCCCACACCTTGGATATTTATAGACCTGTTTCAGGTTATCTCTTCTCAAGGCTAAACAGACCCAGTTCACTTAGCCTTTCTTCATAGGGGAGATGCTCCAGGCCCTTCACCATCTTCGTGGCCCTCCACTGGACTCTTTCCAAGAGACCCATGTCTTTTTTGTACTGGGGAGACCAGAACTGGACACAGTACTCCAGGTGAGGCCTTACCAGGGCAGAGTAGAGGGGGAAGATCACCTCCCTCAAACTGCTGGCCACGCTCTTTTTAAGATGATGAATGCCATTGGCCTTTTTGGCCATGAGGGCACACTGTTGGCTCATGGCCAACCTGTCATTCACCAGGACACCCAGATCTCTCTCTGCAGAGCTCCTCTCCAGCAGGTCATCCCCCAACCTGTACTGGTGCATGCAATTATTCCTCCCTAGGTGCAAGACTCTACACTTGCTTTTGTTAAACCTCATCTGGTTTCTTACTGCCCAGCTCACCAGCCTGTCCAGGTCTCGCTGAATGGCAGCAGAGCCTTCAGGTGTGTCAGCCAATCCTCCAAACTTCATATCATCAGCAAACTTACTGAGAGCGGCCATGATTCCCTCGTCAAGGTCATTGATGAAGATGTTGAACAAGACCGGACACAGCACTGACCCCTGGGGAACACTGCTAGTTAAAGGTCTCCAACCAGACTCTGCTCCTCCAATGACGACCCTCTGTGCTCTGCCAGTCAGCCATTTCTCAACCTACCTCACTTTCCACTCATCTATCCCACACATCCTCAGCTTTGTTGTAAGGATGTCATGGGAGAGAGTATCAAATGCCTTGCTGAAATCAAGGCAGACTACATACACTGCTCTCCCCCCATCCACCCAGCCAGCGACCACATCATAGAAGGCTACCAGGTTGGTTGAGCATGACCTCCCCCTGGTGAACCCAAAGACTAGCATGCACCAGCACAAGTCTACTTGGTGAAAACCACACAACTGCTCTCACATTCATAAAGATGCTTGCACATTTGTCATTACAGTCACATTTTTTTACACCATTTTTTGATGCATAATTGTCCAACTCTTTTCAGTCCTAGTGAACACTAATAGCACCTTAGGTCTAGAATTCTGACATATGCAGAGGTCAAATAATTCCCCAGGAAAGTTCTCCCACTGCAGTGAAGAATGAGAAAAAGAATAATGTTGGAAACAGCTGAGTTATAACTCAACTGGAAAATGCAGTCTTCTTTTGGAATTACAAAGCCTTTCTGTGTCAAAGATAATATGAGCTAAAAAACAGTAATTGTTATAGAAATGAAGATTCATGTAAAGCACTGAGGTTTGGATATGAAAACTCAAATACATGAAAAAAGACTAAAAGGTAATCAAAGGTAACAAATCACATTCAAAGGAAGTTTCTAATGAACAAACATTAAGTCTGTGAAATTCAGAGAAAACAAAAAAGGGAAAAGAAGGTTTAAAGACAATTTGGGGGAAGAAATACAGTGAGTCTTTAAAAGTGTAAATAAAAACGTACAAATAAAAACTGTTCAGAATAAAAATAATCTCATTTGGCTGAAGTAAAAAAAAAAAAATGGCAAAGGATACAACAAGCCTTTGTTTTTGTGAGAACATTGAAAAGTGCGCAAACCCATGTGTTGAGATAGAGAGTTTAATAAGACAGAGGAGAAGAAAAAAAAGGGGGGAAGAAATAATGGGAAAAAAAAAAAAAAAACACCCAATAAGAAAAAAATACACAGATCAAGTGATGCACAACACAGCAGTGGCAGTTCCTACCCCCTTACCCCCACCCCCTCGCCAACTTCTTCAGTCATCACATGCTATTGGATATCCCTTTGGCCATTTTGGATCAACTGTTCTGGTTCTGTCTTATCCCAGCTTCATTTGTACCCCTAACCTCCTCACTGGAAAGGTAGTGCAAGAAGTAGAAAAGTCCCTGACTGAGTGTAAGCACTGTTCAGCAACAACTAAAACATCGGTGCGTTATCAGGATTATTCTTATCATAAATCCAAAACAGAACATCATACTAGCAACTAGAAAAAAAATTATATCTATCCCAGTCAAAACTAGTACAAATCATAGTAAAATTTATTATATTCAAATATAGTATTTGATGATTTCTATGTTTCTGTGATGTCTTAAAAAAACCCCATGAAATATCCAAATCAACACTTTTCTTACTTTATTATCCAAGAGTATGATAAGCTGATGTGTTTTTTGTGTCTTTCTTCAAATACTTGTACATCTTCAGTAAACTCTGCTTTTACGTTAACTGCAAAAACTTCAGCATTTTTACTGAAGAAGTTACAAGGAGAAGTGAGCCAACAGAATCTTCAAGAAGTTTAACTAGTCCAAGCACAAGGTACCCTGGGTCTGGGCAATCCCAAACATGAATGCAGGCTGTATAATAAGAGAGTAGCCCTGTGATAGTACCCACCAGACTTTCGGTGGATGAAAAGCTAGAGATGAGATAGCACTGTGAACCTGAAGCCCAGAAAGCCAAAAGCATCCTAGGCTACCTATATATATATTTAAAAAAAAAAAAAAAAAAAAAAAAAGTGGCTAGCAGGTCAGGGTAATCATAGAATCATCATTAAGGTTGGAAAGACCACTAAGATCATCAAGTTGTGCCATCAACTCATTACCACTATGTCCACTAGACCATGTCATTCAGTGCCTCATCTGTCCTCTTGTTGAAAAACTCAAGGGCATGGTGATTCCATCAATTTTCTGGGAAGCTTGTTCCAACGTCTTAGCACTCTTTCTGAGAAGAAATACTTTCTAATATCCAATCTGAACCTCCATTGGCACAACTTAAGGCATTACCTCTCATCCTATTATTAGTTATCCAGGAGAAGAGACTGACCCCCACCTTGTCAGACCTCTTTTCAGGTAGTTGTAGGGAGCAACAAGGTCTTAACTGTGTTGTTTCTTCTCCAGACTAATCAATCCCAGTTCCCTCAGCTGCTTCTCATAAGCCTTGTGTTCCAGACTCTTCACCAGCTTCATTACCATTCTTTGGACACACTCCAGGGTTTTGATGTCTTTCCTGTAACAGGAACAGGCACAAAACTGAACACAGTACTCAAAGTATGACCACACCAGAACTGACTAGAGGGAAAAAATCAACTCCCTGCTCCTGCTGGTTACACTATTTCTGTTACAAGCCAGGATGCCATTGGTCTTCTTGGCCACTCAGGCACACTGTTTGTTCATGCTCAGCTTTCTGTCAACTAATACCTCCACATCCTTTTCCTCCTTGCGGTTTTCCTGTTACTCTGCCTGATGCCTGTAGCAATGCAATGGGTTGTTGCAAGGAAAAGACAGGACTCAACATTTGGTCTGGTTAAAGCTCATCCAACTGGCCTCCGCCCTTTGATTCAACCTATTCAGATCCCTCTGTAGGGCCTTTCTACCTCAAAGCAGATCAATACTTCCTCCCAACTTGGTGTTGTCTGCAAACACACAGAGGGTGCACTCAATCCTTTCATCCAGATCATCAATAAAGATACTGAACAGGGTAAGCCCCAGTACTGACCCCTGAGGAACCACTTGTGACTGGTCACCAGCTGGGTTGCACTATACTCACCAACACTTTCCAGGCCCTGCCCTCCAGCCAATTTTTTTACCCAGCAGAGTGTTCTCCTTTCAAAGCCACAGACATCCAGCTTCTCCAAGAGTATACTTGGAAACTGTCAAAGGTGTTACAAAGTCCATGTCTGCTCTGCTCTCATGAGCCTCCACCTGTCCTACTGAGTTCAGTTCTGGGGCCCATAGTATAAGAAGGACATGGACCTGTTAGAGCGGGTCCAGCAAAAGGCCACAAAGATGGTCAGAGGGTTAGAGTACCTTTCCTAAAAAGAAAGTGACTATTTAGTCCAGAGAAGAGAAGGATCTGGGAAGACCTGATAGTGCCCTTCTAGTACTTAAAGGGAGCTTATAAAAAAGCTGGAGAGCAATTTTTCCACACAGTTTGACAATGATTGGACACGAGGTAACGTTTTTAAAATAAAAGAGTGTATGTAAGGAAGCAAGTCTCTCTGAGGATGGTGAAACACTGGATCAGGTTGCCTAGAGAAGCTGTGGAAGTGTCCACAGCCTGGAAGTATTCAAAGTCAGGCTGGCTGGAACTTTAGGCAACCTCTAGTGGAAAGAACTCCAGCCCATAGAAGCTCTTTAATGTTTCTCCCACACCAAACCCTATGATTCTATGAAACTGATCTTATGGAAAACTGTCTGATGTCAACAATATTATATTTTGTTATTTTATAATTTGAGGTAATGAAAAATGAATTACTTTCAATGTAACTCTTATCAGAGAGATATTTTAAAATAAAATATTCTATGCTACAGCATTACCTTTCTGTGAGTGAATATCTGTAATAGACATAGTGATATAATCTGAACTCAATTAAATAACTCTCATTTTCTTTAGTGACTTTGGATCAAGCTCAAAACTATTCATTTTTTTTTTCCTCATATTTTGTACATCCAATTTAACCCCAGAGTATGACTGATTTCACCTAACATTAGTTTTTAAAATTTTAGGTGTTTAGCATGCTTCTGCAGTCAATTAAGACACCTGTCTGAACTGACTACAGGTGCTTGTTTTTCATTTTAACTACTTATGAAGCCATATGGGTATACACTGTAAGGTATGTGAGAAGTAAAGTTCAATTAAGTAAATCCTAATCTATCTGTGCATCTATGTCTTTTGTTTGAAATTCTAGCTATTATATATTTTGTTCCATGCACTCCACATCTTGCATCTTACTGCTATATCGGACACTGATGATACCACTGACCTTTTGAGTGGGCAATTCAGTATGCATACATGCTAAAAAAGTATCCTATTATTTATAAAGATGTTCTTTTGATTAACATGCTAGACAGGGACTCGAGCTATCCTTACATTCACAGAGAGCTCCAGTGGACAAGAAGTCTTTCATTAGCATTCAATTTTTAAGGCAGAATGTTTTAAAAGATTTCCTGTATCTCTTTTTCTTTTTTTAACATAAAGCTCCTTACAAATTCAAATCCTTTGACTTTTTACATTTTCATTATTCCCCATTAAATTGGGGCTAATTACACTTGCTACTCTGTTACTGTGAATGGTTTTATTGACATACTCTGTGCTCTTTCCAATACAATTTCAAAATTGTTAAAATCTTGTATTAATTTTAATGAATAAATACAGAAAGTTTTCCTTTATACAGTGTATTTTCTGCTATTAAGGCACATAGCTAATGTACCTCAAATCCGTAAAAATGTCTTCTGTCTTTTCTCTTTTTTATTCCAGAACCATGTGGATTAATGCATATATATATTTTTTTTTTCCTGGTATCACAGCAATCCATTGCAACTGATCTAGGAAAAGAAAAAAATCCCAGTACAGAGAGTAGACAATATGGACAATACTAGGCACTTAAAAGTACATTCAGAGATCACTGTATCTATAAAAAAAATGCTATTATTAACCTTCAAATCTAATGATTCTAGTGTGCTTCTTTGAAGCAGTGTCTTTTTCACCACTTTCATTAAATGTCTTGAGTCTTCAATATTATAAGATATTATTCTTTTATACCATTGACTCAAAGCTTGTTGAAGGACACAGATGAACAAGCCCACGCAAGTCCTGGTCAAGGGCTGAGAAATCCTTTGTCTGAGGGACACAGATGGACAAGGCCAGGGGCAATGAGAGAGAAAGAAGCTGCAGATGAATGGCCAGGAAGCAGTCTTTTGTGTGGGCTTATCTCGAGGAAGATGGCCATTTCAGGGGGTGCACCCAGGGATGTCATGTAAACACGAAAAAGGGAGGATGAAAGAGGGACCAACAACCATGACACCTGATTCCTCACAATGTGATGCCTGCATGCTGAAGAACAAGGAGGTGTCTGCCATCAGATCCCTCACTACGGAAGTCCTGCTTGCTGACAGACTCTCTTGGGCTTACTACCCGAGTCCTGCTGCCTCCCTCCAGACTTACCCTGTGGCTTCCTCCTGATACACACTTGCTGCCCAAGGCCAGCCACACTGCTGCTGCTCTCCCCCTGCTCTTTTGCCTCGGACCATCGGAACATCTTGCAATGGGACTGCTACTGGATCCTGTTGGTGACTATCCCCACTTTATGCAATTCTTGCCTCTTTCCATCTTTTCTATCTCCTGCCTCCCCTTCCCCATCTCCCTGATTAAGATTTGTAATAAACTGGTTGGACCAACATTTGAACCGTTGTTTCTTAATCTCAAGAACCTCTTCTCCCTCCCTATAAATCGGAGTGAGACAAATATTCCTCTCTAACACCAACATTTCCTCAGACCAGATATTTCAAATCCCCTGCATATACGTGAAATATACAAAACATAAATGTTTACAGCAAATCACAGTATCGTAGAAAAGTCTAGGTTAGAAGAGTGTATCCATTCCTCTGAGCAAATTATTGTTGAGTGTCATTATTTTCACAGAAAATAATACATTTATTATATCTAGCTGTAATTTACCCTGAAGAAACTCATGTACGTTTTGCAGCTTGCACTGCCATCATACGTAAAGGATCTCTATCTTCTCTAGGTACTGGAAGACTATGATTAGACTTGTTCTTCCATGTTGAACAAACCAATTTCTTCAATCTTTTTAAATTTAATACTCTAATTACTATTTACTACAATTGTCAGAGTGATGGTATCAAGTGAATACTACTTAAATCAACCTAGATGTAAGCTGAATTTTATGAAATTGTACCTTTTGTAACTATAATTTTGATAATTAATATTAGAAGTAGATATTAAGAACAAGTAAGTTTTTTATGATCCTAAAATAAAAATGCAATGTAGAGCAGTGCAAATGCAGGTTGACAGCAGGAGATTTGAAATTTTGGGCATCTAATGATACTTGAAGTATCCCTCCTAAAAATGATCAAATCCTGGTCATTAACAGAATACAGATCCTGGGCTGCATAAAACTATTTTTATTCATGACAAAGTGAACAAGTAAAAAGTGTCTAATGCATCTAAAGGATATCACAGAATCATAGAATGCCAGGGATTGGAAGGGACCTTGAAAGATCATCTAGTCCAATCCCTCTACTGGAGCAGGAATACCTAGATTAGGTCACACAGGAACACATCCAGGCAGGTTTTGAATGTTTTCAGAGAAGGAGACCCCACAGCCTCTCCGGGCAGTCTGTTCCAGTGTTCTGTTACCCTACCATATATTAGATATTTGCTTTACATAGAGTGTATTTCATATTAAAATACAAAGTGAAATTGCATGTAAAAGAAATACCAAATCGTGATCATTGGTAAAAGGGAAAAAAAAAAAAAAAGAATAATAAAATAACCTTAGAGGTAGACCTTAGAGGGAGCAGGAAGTTACTCCCATTGGAAAAAAATAATCAGTTTTTTCTTATCCATTTTTCTTATGGAAGACTAGGTCTGTTCACATTAGGATCTCAGAGGCACTGCTAAGGTAAACAAAAGCACGCAGGCATCTTGGTACTCACAAATTTCCTGTCTAGCTGCTATGTAACTTTGTAGGAGGAATAAGCTTTACAATCACAGAAATAATCATATCAAAATACTCTAGGCATCTATTGTTCTATTCCTCAGTAGTTACAGATGCAGATTAGATTTTAAATAAATGTATGCAGAACCTTTTGGAAGGAAGAAAAGGTGAGGGAGTTGTCTATGATGTCAGGGAACAGCAATTAACTGAAGTTCAGATGGATAGAGAGCAAGCTGAGAGTTTACAGGTCAAGATAACCAAACAGAACAAATAAGGTGAGCCTGTGATAAGTGTCTGCTACAGAATGCCTGATCAGAAAGGAGAAGTAGATGAGGCCTTTGTCAGACAATTGGAAGAAGGTTTTTGTTCACAGACCCTGGTCCTCATCCTGGAAACTGAACAACCCTGAAGTAAACTGGCACAATAGCACAGTAGGGGATAACCATTCCAGGAGTTATCTGTGAATCTGTGAAGTCCACTGATGATGATATCCTAACAGATGTGGTCCATAAAACATGAGGGAAGATATTCTGCTGGACCTAAGGAAGAATTAACTGGAGGTATTAGGGCTGCAGCATTGGCTGCAGTGAACATCAGATGAGCAAGTTCTGGATACCTAGAGGTAGAAGCCAGCAAAAAGCAGGATCACAACTATGGACTTCCAAAGAGCAGACTTTAGCTTGAGGGTGAATTCCATAGGAAATGGAATTTCCTCAGGCATGCATTCATCTCTCAGCATCAACTTAACTGCTGGTGTGCAATTAACACTGTCTCAGTGTTACCAAGAGGTAACAAGACTGAAACCAAGGCAGTGAGACAAGCTCAGGTGCTGTGTCCAGTACTGGACTACCCAGTACAATGACATGGACATACTGGAAAAGAATCCAGAGAAGGGTAACAATGATAATTAAGGTATGAAGTATATGAAAAGTCTTTCCAGTCTGGAGAAAAGAAAATCCAGGGGGGATCTTCTGCATGTGTATAAAAATCTGATGGATTAAAAAGGATGGCACCAGACTCTTCTCATTGTTGCCCAATAACTGGACAAGAGATAATGGCAAAATTGAAAATATGGGAAATTTTACTTCAATATAAGCAAGTATACATGTAAGAATTACTGAGCAAAGTAACAGGATTGCCCAAAGTGGTTGTTCTTGGAGATATCTGAAAGTCAACTGGTAACATAACTGAACCCCCTGAACTTGGTTACCCTGCTTTGGTGATTGTAGAAGTTGACCTACAGACACTCACAGTCTCAGTTATTCCATAATTTATTCTTCCCTCACTGAAATTAAAAACTGAATTTCTTATTTCCTTTAAATCTTCCACAGGATCTCCTTAACATCCATATGTAATTAAAACCTGTTACGGCAAGAAGGAATAAAATATCTCTCTATATCTAGTAGACTTATGGCATTCTGACAGACAAAGAATATACTGTCATGTGCATTTCCTCATGGATAATTTCATTTTCCTTGAAGAAACTATGAGAAGACTTCTGTGTAGAGATACCTCAGTACACATCTTAAATTAGATAGGAGCCTCTGTGGTAGTGGCAGATCTAGTTATGAATGTCTTGTGTGAGGATGCACAAAGTGTGCTTATCACATTTCCATATCTGAATTTTTAATAAGACTTTGTACAAGACCTAGAGAAATGTCAAATTGAATTTTTTAATTGAAAGGTCTTTAATCTGAATGCTTTTTGAAGCATATTTTTGCTTTGAAGAAATACGTAAAATTCAGTATATTTGTTTCCAGCTGACTCTCAGAAATCTATTTCCTCCATACTTAATTTTCTGTTTTGAACTTGAAGATCTGTACCCTTTGTAAGCTGCCATCGGAAGAAGTAAAGGTAAAAACTAAAAATACATCCCAGAAAATCAATTTCCTTAAACCTCTTGTCTCTTCTGAATTCAGTTTTTTTTTTTTTTAAATAGTACTACTGTTACAGTAGATTTGTTCTACTCTCCCTCAAAAAAGTGAACTCTGATTTTCTATACATGTATTCTCTTTCTTGAAATTAGAAGAAAATAATCTAAGGGAGAAGGAAGCGTATACTTTATTAATTGGTCAAATAAAGCTTTCATATAAAATTCTGTATCTTTAATATACAAGAATGTTTTGTATCAATTCAGCTCTGTGAGTCTTAAAAAAAAGTCACCTGGATGGGAAATAGGGTTGCTGGTATTTTTATTATTAAATAAACGGTGGGAGAAAAGCCTCTCTCGCAGTAATTGGATTTTCAGTTTGAGGGTAAGATTAGTTACTGGAAAGTCCTAGGCAATGTTGCAAATAGGAGTGGCAAATGGATAATCAGTATTAAAAGATTTCACCCTATAATACTGGTCCTACTATACTCTCGCTGCTTTCTAAAACTATTCAGTAACAACCTTCACTTGCATCAAAATCCCATTGGTATACTAACCAATCCTAGCATTGATGCATAGTTATAAAATCTTGAATTCTCTCTATTTTCCTAATAGTCTCTTCATAATGTATACATTCTTATATTTATTGTTAGGCTTCACTCCAGACTTATGTTTTTCATTAATATCTCTTTACTGAATAATCCAATAATAAGAGGCAACAGAATCATGGTTGTATTTTGTCTACTTGCTGATTACAATTCTGAAGCAAGCTGTCTTTTGACATTTAATAGATTAAGTATTCAAATGAAGGGCTGCTTTTTTATCGCATAATTTTTTTCTTGAATTTTGTTCAATTGTATTTTGGACAGTTTAACATTTACAATGTAACTTTAAAAACTTTTTGCACATTGTGAATGCGAAACTCTGTCATGTAAAATAAAGACATGGATCTACTCTAAATCATGGAATTTTTACATCATTGGTGGCCTTTTATGATGGAGTCACAAAATCAGTGCATAAAGGAAGAGCAACTGACATATCTACTTGGACTTGTGCAAATTGTTTAACACTTTCCCCACATGAAATCCTGATTGTTAAATTAGAGAAAAATTGATTTGATGGACAGATCATTCACTGCATAAAGAATTGGCTGGATGATTGCAATGAGAATTGTTGTCAATAGCTCAGTACTCAGACAGAGAGCAAATGTTGACAAATGTTGTTCATCAGAGATTGATGCTGGAACTTGCGTTATTCAACATCTTTGTAGGCAACATGGTCTAGCTGCAGATGCCCCTGTTCATTGCAGAGGAGCTGGGCTAGGTGAAATTTAAAGACAATTCCAATTCAAACAATTCTATGATTTTGTGACTAAGCAGTATAAATTTTTTGTCAAGTTGAAATTAAGTTTAACATTTTTATTTATTAAAACAATCTCACTGTTCAAAGATGATACACAAAGGATATTTAATAACTTTGTTCAAATATTTGAAGTTTCCAAAGAGCAACTACATCATATTCCACTGATAGATTTGATGACCTAATCTTAAAAAATGTGAAATAAATAGATAATCATATTCAGATTTTTTTTTCCCCTTTCTCTTTTTTTTTTTTTAAACCAACCCCCAATAGAATTAAAGATTAACCAGTTCCAACACCCGCTGCCACAGGCAGTGTTGCAACCCACTAGATCAGTCTGCCCAGGTCCCCATTCAACTTTCACTGAATAGGAATGGGGCAACCACAGCTTCTCTGGGCAACTTGTTCCAGAGCCTCACCACCCTCTGAGTAAAGAATTTCCTCCTAATACCCAATTTAAATCTTCCCTCTTTCAGTTTGAAATCATTCCCCGGTCCTATTGCTATTAGACCATGTAAAAAGTCAGTCTCCATCTTGTCTGTAGTTCCCTTTAAGTGCTGAAAAGCCACAATGAGGTCTCCCTGGTGCCTTCTCTTCTCCAGTGTGAAGAAGCCCATCTCCCTCAGCCTTTCTTCATAGGAAAGCTACTCCAACCCTCTGATCTACTTCATGGTCCTCCTCTGTACCCTCTTCAACAGCTCTACATCTTTCTTGTGCTGGGAGCCCCAGGCCCGGACACAATACTCCATATGCGGCCTCACTGAGGGCAGAATAGAGGGACACAGTCATTTCCTTTGCCCTGCTGGCCACATTCAGTGTGGCCCAGGATACTGTTGTGTTGGCTTTCAAGGCTACAGGGGCACACAGCTACACAAACAGCTTTATCTTTAGGAATAACCAGGGCAGGAATTTGTGGGGCAGAGGTAAATGGCAGATGTGGAACTGCTTAAAGAAACCTACTGCAAATAACCTGACTGTAAAATTTCTAGGCTTTTATGCCTACTGATTAATTACTTATATTTCTCAATATTTCAGTCATCCAACAGAGGACCGTATGCTACAACATTTACTCAGTATAAGTAGTAGTTATTAATCCAAGCTTTCATGCTGAATTCAATGGGAATATTAATGTTAGTAAATGCTGCTTGTTTGAAGCGCTGGACTCTCATCTACTTGTTCATAAGCTGCTCAGTCAGCTAAAATTTATGGATTATAAATGCCTCTGTATCTAACAGCTCTGTTATGCTTTCATTTACCAAACATATTCAAGTGGATACATCTGAAACAAAAAAAGTGAGAAAATCCAGTGAGTCATTCATCTTATCCAGTCAACAGCACTGGAAATAACAACCATTGGTATTAAATGACAGTAATGCCAGGGGTCATCAAGACATAGTAATAGATCTACTTATTTTGAATAATATGTTATCTGTACACTGCTCCACTCCAAAAGGAGAATACTCAAGTAGGGCTACTGCAGAATCAAGAAAGATAACTTAAGGTTTATCATGAAAAGACTTAAGGTGGACACTTAAGATAAAAATGGTAGAATCATAGTAAATTCAAAGGTTTATATCACAGAATAATAATAATAAAAATCTATTTTTCTTAGCACTTTGTTACTTTGCCACCAAGATAGATAGATGAATTGAAGCAGATGACTAACATTTATTGACTTGACACAGGGAAGAAGTGACAAATGCTTAGCTATTACAGCTATTGGTCACTTAATAGGACCTGGTGGAAGATATCAAAGCACTCTCCATAGCTTAACTTTGTTCTCCTGTCTCCTCTAAGTGATTCGCTTTTCATCCTATCTCATTTTATCACATAAAGAATAACAAGGAGAACATTCCTTTTCAAGGACTCGCTGTGATTCATACATGCAAAATATGACACTCATCACATCCTTAATACAGCTGCATCCATACATCTATTTTTTATAATTTTAACAATTTATGGCAATTAAAAATTCTTAGTGGTAGATTTCTAGTCTTGATTTCATCTGAGTCCCTATCTGGTTAGGAATCAGATTCACGTAATCATGAAATTATAGGATCATATGATGTTTAGATCTCACTAAAGATTGCTTTTTTTGTGCTTAAGAATCATAGAATAGCCTGGGTCGAAAAGGACCATAATGATCATCTAGTTTCAACATCCCCCTGCTATGTGCAGGGTTGCCAGCCACTAGATCAGGCTGCCCAGAGCCACATCCAACCTGGCCTTGGATGCATCCAGGGATGGGGCATCCACAACCTCCTTGGGCAACATGTTCCAGTGCATCACCACCCTCGGAGTGAAAAACTTCCTAATATCTAACATAAATATCCCCTGTCTTAGTTAAAAAACATTCCCCAATATCCTATCAATATTAACCTATGTAAACAGTTGTTCCGCCCTCCTGTTATTATGCTCCCTTCAAGTATTGGAAGGCCACAATGAGGTCTCTCCAGAGCCTTCTCTTCTCCAAGCTAAACAAGCCCAGTTCCCTCAACCTTTCTTCATAGGAGAGGTGCTCTAGCCCTCTGTTCATCTTAGTGGCCCTCCTCTGGACCTGCTCCAAGTGCTCCACATCTTTCTTATACTGGGCACCTCAGGCCTGGACCCAGTACTCCAGATGGGGTCTCACAAGACCTGAGAAGAGGGGGACAGTCACCTCCCTCTCCCTGCTGGCCACCCCTTTTTTAATGCAGTCCAGAACACAGATGGCCCTCTGGGCTGCAAGTGCACACTGCTGTCTCATGTCCAGCTTCTCGTCCACCAGAACTCTGAAGTCCTTCTCCACAGGGCTGCTCTCAAGGAGATCTTCCTCCACTTTGCATAAATACCTGGGATTGCCCCTACCCAAGGGCAGCACCCTGTATTTGCCCTTGTTGAACCTCATCATGTTCTCATGGGCCTACTTCTCCAGCCTGTCCAGCCCCTCTGAATGGCATCCCTTCCCCCTACCGTATCAACTGCACCACTTAGCTTGGTGTCATCTGCAAACCTGCTGGGTGCACTCAGTGCCATCATCTATGCCATTGATGAAGATGCTGAAGAGCATTGATCCCAAGACTAACCACTGAGGGACACCATTTGTGACCAGCCTCCGTCCTGACACAGAACCATTAATCACAACCCTTTGGCTATATCCAGCCAACCAATTCTTAATCCACTGAAGAGCCCATCCTTCAAATCCATACCTCTCCAATTTAGAGAGAAGGATCTGGTGAGGGACCATGTCAAAGGCTTTGCTGAAATCCAGGTAGATGACACCCATCACCCTTCCCCCAACCACCAAAGCTGTCACTCCATTATAGAAGGCCACCAGATTGGTCAGGCATGATCTGCCCTTGGTGAAGCCATGCTGGCTGTCTTGGATCACCTCTGTCACATATGTGCCTTAACATAGCTATGAAAAAGCTAAGAAAAGAGTGCCTGTCTGCTTCTGTTACACACTTCAGACGTCTATTGGTCTCTTCTCAGTGGTGACAGGACAAGGGGAAATAGCCTCAAGTTGCACCAAGGTAAGTTTAGGTTGGATGTCAGGAAACATTTCTTTAGAGAAAGGGTTGTTAAGCACTGGAATAGGCTCCCCAGGGAGGTGGTTGAATCACTATCCCTGGATGTGTTTAAAAACTGTTTCAATGTGGTGCTCAGGGACATGATTTAGAGGAGGGCTGTTAGGGTAGTATGGTTAGGTTGTGGTTGGACTGGATGATCCTGAAGGTCTTTTCCAACCTGAGTGATTCTATGAGAATACGGTATCATGTGGAATTATAAAACTGGAGGGAGTTGGCTATTGAATGGAGTGCTGCCACTGCTTTGGAAAAGGATGGGCATCAGTTGATGGGTGGTGAGCAATTGTGCTGTGCATCACTTGTTTTGTAAATCCTAGAATCATTAACATTGGAAAAGACCTCCATGATGATCTAGCCTGATCATCCATCTACCACCAAGAATGCCTACTAAACCACATTCCGAAGAACTACATCTGCCTTTTCCTTAAACACTTCCACAGATGGTGAAGCAAACAATTCCCCGGGAAGCCTGTTCAAGTGCTTCACCACTCTGAGAAGAAATTCTTCCTACTATCCAATCTGAACCTCCACTGGCACAACTTAAGGCCATTACCTCTCATCTTGTCACTGGCTATGCAGGAGAAGAAGCTGACACCCACCTCAACACAACCTCTTTTTGGGTAGATATAGAGAGCAAGATTGTCTCACATGAGTCACCTATTCTCTAGACAAAACAATTCCAATTCCCTCAGCTGCTCCTCAAAAGACTTGTGTTCCAAACTCTTCACCAGCATCATTGCTCTTCTTTGGACACACTCTAGGGCTTCAATGTCTTTCCTGTAGTGATGGGCCCAAAACTGAGCACAGTACTTGAAGTGCACTCACCAGAGCTGAGTAGAGGAGAACAATCAACTTCCTCCTCCTGCTGGTTGCACTATTTCTGATACAAGTCAGGATGCCATTGGCCTTCTTGGCCACTCAGACACACTGCTGGCTCATGTTCAGCTTTCTGTCAACTAACACCTCCAGATCTTTTCTCTCCTTGCAGCTTTCCAGCTACTCTATCCCAAGCCTCTACCCCAAGCATGGGGCTGTTGTAACCAAAAAGCAGGACTCAACATTGGTCTGGTTAAAGCTCATCCAATTGGCCTTAGCCCTTTGATTCAACCTATTCAGATCCCTCTGTAGGGCCTTCCTACTACCAGGCAGACTGACACTTAACTCCAACTTGGTGTCATCTACAAACTTGCTGAGGGTGACTCAATACCCTCATCCAAATAGTCAGTAAAGACATCATATGAGATAGGTCCCAGTACTGATCCCTGAGGAATACCACTTTGTTGTGACTGGTCACCAGCTGGATTTAACTCCATTCACTGTGCTCAAGTTGGTCTGCTTTGTAAAATTTGCTGCCACTGAGGTCAGGTTGACAATCCTGTAATTTCCTGGATCATCCTTATTTCCTTTCTTACAGATGGGCATCACATTAGCAAGTCTCCAGTCATCTGGAACCCCTCTGGTTGATGAGGACCACAAATAAATGGCGGAAATTGTCTTGACGGTTACCTCTGCCAGTTCCCACAGCAATCTCAGGAGGATTCCATCTGGTCCCTTGGACTTGCAACAGTCCAGATGGATTATGTCTATATATATACACAAGTATAATTACATGTAATTTCAATAAGTGCTATTTTTCTCTACCTTTCCTATCCTAGTATATAGTTTTTATCTCAACCCACAATTTACACTTGATCAGGTTTTTTTTTTTTTTGTTGTCCCCCCCCCCCCCCCCAGTTTTCTTCCCTCTTCTACTAGGAGCAGGGAGTGCATCTGAGTGGTGCTTGCTGCCTGCCAGGTTAAACCACAACAATTAGGAAAACAGTAAAATTTTGCTTGTTTTCTTTTAAGCATTAGATGAGAAGAAAAGTTTAGTTTGTAAGAAGACATTCACTGTTTCCATTCATCCAGTTTTCTGTAACCTGAATCTGATTCTGATCCTCCAAGGATTTTGCAGAATAGAGAAGGAAGTTGCTAAACCACAGAGATGAGGAAAAGACATGAGGGAGTCAGAAAATCAGATCAACTCACAGAGGTATTAGATAGTTAAAGAAGTGCTAAGATTTCACTGAACTGTTGCATTTATGTAGCCAAAGCAGCTGGGACTCCAGTGCAAGAATCTACCAGGACAGATAGAACAAAAGGGTTGTGCTGCTCTCTGGTCTCATTGTATTATCATCTTTAGTACCACAGGAAGTGCTTTCAGCAATACTCCTATAAAATTATTCACTCAGTTAGGATCTCCACTAAACCTTCTTCACAAGGATGTAAAGGAACGTGATCTATAATTCACTACTTTCTCTTTTGTCACCTGTAGCTTCCCTACTCCTCAGGGAGACCGCTACAATGCTGAGGAGACCAATTACTTCACTATAGGTTTATCATGTCTGCAGGTCTTAGTCTGGTTGAAACTTACTAACAGTTATGAAATATGTCACAGTAAAACTTGATGTATTGATAGAGAATACTTTCAGCTCTTTGGAAATTAACTCAGCTGGACTGAAGAGAAATATGAATTAAAGCAAACAAAAAAAACACAATAAAATCAATATGGGAGACCTTTCTTTCTAAAGTACAGTAGGCAAAATTGACAGCTGTTATTAAATAAGTTCTCATCAGTGTTCACCTGGGAAACACAAGGCTTCAGAAAGGGAGACAATACATTTCTAACAAATACAAATAAACTACCTTACAAAAAGATAAAAAAAATCTAAGTGAATTCAAGATACCTTAGTTTATGTGCAGCAACTGATAAAACAGGAGAATATGATTGCCATATAACTGAAGACTAGAGTGATGAGAAAGAGGCTTTCTGATGTTTAAAGCATTCTCATTTTAAGTATACTCCAGTGAAAATTTGAAGCTCATAAAGTAAGTTAAGTTATCACAAGGACATATCAGTTTATATCATTTTTTCTTTCCTGTTTAATATTGAACATGTGATAGATTAATTGATAGATTTATTCAGATAAACGTATAAAAACCATTACCAAAGGCCATATGAATTCCCTGAGAAATCTTTTTCAGGATAGAATTGCTCAGGACCTAAAATTAGCAAATAGTGCCAGTGCTGGGAATAGGAGATACGAACATTCTGGTGAGCTACTACATAGCTGTTGATTTTACTTTTATATAGTGAGCAAAATTTACTCAACAATCTTAGTACTGCAGGTAATTTAGTATCTTTAGTTGATAAAAAATACTTGCAGTTACTGTTGCCCATATACAAAACTATTGTTTAAACCTGAAGTTTTAAAAACTATATTTCTGATCTAAGAACTTTATTATCACAGTGAACTCCTCTGTGATGAGCCTATGCTTATGTCTCTATGTTAATTTCTATTCTCATAAATGAAATTCAATTGTGAATGAAGACATTCAAAAATTCAAGATTAAAAAAGATACTTCATTAGATTTCAACTAGGTAAATGACTAAGACTGATTTTGACCCAGTACCAATCTCTGTTTTATTCAGAAAATACAAACAAGAAATATTATACAAACAACAGAAGTGCTAAGGATTCAACCCCAGGCAACCCTACAGGCTTGGGGAAGAGTGGCTGAAAAGCTGGCTGATGGACAGGGTCCTTAGTGTATAAACAGATGGTTGGCTGAATATGAGCCAGCATTGTGCCCAGGTGGCCAAGAAGGCAATGGCATCCTGGCTTGTATCAGGAATGGTGTGGTGAGCAGGACGGGGGAAGTAATCCTGCCTTCGCACTCAGAACTGATGAGGCCTCACCTTGAGTACTGTGTTCAGTTTTGGACACCTCAGTACAGAAAGGACACTGAGAGGCTGGAGCAGGGCCGAAGAAGAGCAACAAGGCTTGTGAAGGGCTTGGAGAATATACCCCATGAGGAGAGACAGAAGGAACTGGGGCTGTTTAGTCTGGGGAAGAGGAGGCTGAGGGGAGACCTTATTGCTCTCTTCCAATACCTGAAATGTGCTTACAGCAAGAGCAGGGTTGCTCTCTTCTCAGTGGTGACAGGACAAGGGGAAATGGCCTCAAGTTGAACCAGGGTAAGTTTAGGTTGGATGTCAGGAAACATTTCTTTAGAGAAAGGGTTGTTAAGCACTGGCATAGGCTCCCCAGGGAGGTGGTTGAGTCACCATCCCTGGATGTGGTTGAAAACTGTTTGGATGTGGTGCTCAGGGACATAATTTAGTGGAGGGTTGTAGGAGTTAGGGTAGTATGGTCAGGTTACAGTTGGACTTGATTATCTTGAAGGTCTCTTCCAACCTAAGCAATTCTATGATTCTGTGATTCTATGATTGCTATTTACATATTCTAGAAATAATTAATTATATGATTCCAGCATCAGTTTTCAGATCCTAAAATTTTTTAATGATAGTGTAACATGATGTTTTAGAAAATGACTAAAATCTGGAAAACAAAAGGAAGTCCATCTAAAATCTATCAGAAAAAGCATAACCAAATAACTCAAGTGAAAACACACTACGTAGATAATACCAGCTGTCTTCCAATCTATTCCCTTTCATCACCAAAGGCATAATACAACGTTTTTAATTTCCTTTAGATGGAACTTATTAACAGGTTCTTGCACTTTTCACAACATTCTCTGTATCATCACAACTGTAATACATAGTAAGTAATATCATAATATCTAGCTTGCAGATAGAAAGATGCTGTATAGTTGTAATTATACAAAGTTGTAACAGATGAATAGCCAGAGGTTATAGAGAAATAACTCACCAACACTGAGGCTCACAGTTAAGATGGATGCTCACCACAAGGAACTCCACACAACAACAACCTCCAAAAGAGATGCTACCTTAGTGGTGGTCAGTCCTTAAATGGGATCTAGGAGAGGTGGAGTCAAGCTCCACCCCTTCCGGAAGCACAGCTGAATTACCTTCACCTGTGCTCCCGCAGCTGACCCATCACTTGCCTCAGATAGTTAATCAGAGGTTCAGGCTGTGATTAACAGTTTCCAATACAGATGCATAGAGAAAAATGATTAACTGAAGGTCAGAAGAATTGTCAATGACAAACAGGGCTTTGAAATTTGATCTTTCATCTTCTACACTTCTACTAGATGAAAAGTTATAAATTGAAAGCAAAACTTTAATTCTCTTGTCTATGATGCTTTTTCAATTCAACAGTATGTTCAGCAACACAAAAATGTGAAATAAATGCAACAAGATTAGTATTTCAAACTTGGAGGAAAAACTATTTCTGTCTTTCATTTAAAAAATAATATTTTAATATTTAATAATTTAATTAATTATTGAAGATGTTCAGAAGTTACTTGAGAAATTCAATTGTAAAAATTCTTGAAAACTATATGCTTTGATAAAGACATAAAGAACTTTTTTCTTGGAACTGGCAAATAGCTATCTTTTGCTACAGTTCAAAAAAAAAAAAAAAGAGAAAAGAAATACAAAAAAAATGCTATTGCATTGAATAAAAGCAAAAAGTAGAAAAAGTAGAAAAATAGACTGTTTAAATTACAAAATATCCAATATATCACCTATCAAAAGGAAGAAAACACATCAGAAGAAATAGAGATGAGAATGTGAATGCTTTAAAAGGACTTGGTGGAATTTGCCATCAGAAAAATCAATATTAGATACAAAGCAAATCTTATTCAGTTGCATTCAGTGTTGAATAACTATTGAAAAACAGACTCAAAAATACAACCTGGAAACCAAACCACCTGCTACACATCAAATAACCTACTGTAGTACCGTTATTGAGCAATGTGTAACAGCCAGCAGACAAAAAGAAAAGAAGCATAAAGGTTTTAATAGATGGAAATAAGAGATAAAGCAATCTGAATCTTTTGATAACAATCAGGCACTGCAGGAATACAAAACCAGTATACCAGTCTGTGAGCAAGAGTCAAAGTGTTTCCAAAATGAAAGAGGAAAAGTTTGTATGTGTCACACACATAATATTGTTTATGAATTACAACACCAACAATATTCATCAGTGACCTTGATGAAAGCATAGAGTTCATCCTCAGCAAATTTGCTGATAATACAAAGCGGGGAAGAATGTCTAACATGCCAGAAGTCTGTGATGCCATTCAGTGAGACCTGGGCAAGGTGAGTGTTGGGTAGAGAGGAACCTTGCGAGGTTCCACACGATCAAGGGTAAGAGTCCTACAACTGGGAGTGAATAACCACTACCTTTGTACAGGCAGAATTTGCTATGAATCACAATGCAAAAGCAACATATCTTCCCCAAATAGTCATCTAATATCAGCTTAACAATGTATTGTATTCATGTGGTTCATAATAGTCCCTACTTCTTAGTCCCATCAAACTAGGAGATGTGCAAATGGCAACAGGCACATTCCATTTTTCAAGGAGCTTACAGACCAAACTGATATATCATGTATAGGCTAAAGAGAACCGCCAAACAATAAGCAACTGCCCACATGATGACAGAGAGACTGAAATCTGTTTTTCCTTCTTGCCCACTAGCCTGCCTTGCTCTAGCATGTTTCCTGCTGGAACTGGAAAGGACCTCTGGAGATACCCAGCCCATCCTCATTCTCAGGGTAGGACCAGCCACAGGATCAGATCAAACAGCACAGGCCTGGCCTAGAAAACTTCTGTGGAGGAAAAGTTTACAACATCTCTGGCCCAACCTTCTCCACAGACACTTGTATTCAATCTTAAGTTTCCATTTCTCTTTTCCGTATGTAAGATAAATGTATAAAAAATGAAGGAGACTGATTTATAAAAGTGAAGGCAAATGTAATAATCAATGCTGTCTCTTGATGACAAATTGATGACAAATTGATGACTAATTGTCTCTTACTAGTGTTATTCTGTGGCCTCTGATGTTTGCATTTGACCTTCCTTGCTTTAACCTTTCAAGGTATAATCAGCCACTGCACAAATATAAAAATATTTTATTTTACATTTCTCCCAATTAATTTGCTGATTGTATTTCTTCTTATGAAGGCAAACATGACAAAATCAACTGATAATAATTCCTTAAAAAGGCATTATTTTTGACTTCCACATTGTACAGTAGGATACATATAAAACATATAATTCAACTTTGTTTACAGTAAGACAGAGCACAAATAGAGAGCTGAATTCAGAGATCGGTTATGTTCTCTAGATGTTTGAATTCAAAGTGTCAAAAACTAGGTCCCAACAGCTGATGAATACTAATTCTTATTTGGAAGTAGTAGATTATGATTAAATCTTGCTTATTATTGCAGACTTAGAAAGATGCTGCAAAAGGTTTTTGATGTATTAAGCACTAAAAATAATAATCTCTGAAAAAATCTAGTCAAGTATTTTATTTATCTTGTTTGAAAAAATGAGTGTTGCACTCAAAACATCATTAAATGCATGAAAAATACCTTACGTGAAAAGTATAGAATTTCTACTCAATGCCATTACAATATGAATCAGAATACAACAGTTATAAAAATACAACAGGGCATCACAGTAAATCATCATATTCCCAATTGCCAGTAGTTTGACTCTCCCCATGAAGGTCTCCAAGGGTGATTTATGAGCACTGTTGCTCAGTGTTTCCAGGTATTCTGTCCGCTTTGTTAACTGTGAAATTGATTTTACCTTGAATACTATCAGGTATGGTTTGTAATTTATGTTTTCATAGGACTTCTTGCCCCCAGTAGCCCAGAATGCACTGGAATGTCATTGGTCATAACAGACTGTAGTTGTGTACTGACTCTCAGAACATCAGGATTAGTGTTTGCAAGGTTTACTTCATTTCACTTGCATCAGATTGCCTGGAGATTTGTTTTTGATTTTCTATAACAGCTGCTTTTCTAGTGAGCAGTGCTGTAATCTCTTTTATTTTTACTTATACTTGTACACTGTGACTGCAGAAGCAGAAGTACAAGCATGGATGGCATGGTAAGAGACAGGACACACAGCCCAGGCTTCAGGGTTATAAACAACTCAGAGAAATGCTGACATGGAAGCAAGACAAAGCTGTTCTTAGAATTTGTCCCTAAAGAGAAAAAAATGTGAACAATACACACAGAATATACTGTATATGTATAATATGTTTGCAGACCATTGAAGAAAGATCAAGCTGCAAAACAGGATTAACAAAGACATAAATATAGCCCTAAGCATATCCTGGAGAGAAGGAAAACATTATCACTGAACTAGTACTTCTCCAGATGAAGTACTGTGCTGATAACTTGCCATATCCTATTCCAAACTGAAAACATTAACCTCAGATCCAGAGGAGCAGTGCAAAGATAAGAATCATAGAATCATAGAATCATTTGAGTGGGAATGTACCGGTAAACATGACAGAATCACAGAAGTGTAGGAGTTGGAAGGGACCTCTAGAGATCATCAAGTCCAGCCCCCCTTCAAAGCACACCCCCTACAGCAGGTTACACTGGTAGGCATCCAGGCAGGTCTTGAATATCACCGGAGAAGGAGAATACACAACCTCCCTGGGCAGCCTGTTCCAGTGCTCGATCACCCTCACCGTGAAGAAGTTCCTTCAATTGTTGGTGCAGAACTTCCTATACTGCAGTTTAAGGTCATTTCCCCTTGTCCTGTCCCCACAGACTGCTGAAAAGAGGTTGGACATGTTCTCTTTGACTGCCACACTTAAGATATTTACAAACACTAATAAAATCACCTCTGAGTCTTATTTTCTCAAGGCTGAACAGAACCGTTTGTCTCGCTCCAATTTACAGGAGGGAGAGGAGGTTCTTTGATATATGTATACCCGGCATGAGATTAAGAAACAACGGTTCAAATGTTGGTCCGACCAGTTTATTACAAATCTTAATCAGGGAGATGGGGAAGGGGAGGACGGACACTATTATGATGTAGGGTGATGGGGAAGGGAAGGCAGGCGATAGTAAAGATAAGAAACAGGAGCAAGGGGTCTTTATAGGAAGCAAGAGGGAGATAGTCACCACCATGGATCCAGCGTGGTTTCTAGTTCAGTCATTGATCTTCAGTAGTGGTGGGTCGTCAGGCGCTGTTGTTCCGTCGATGGTGATGGTGACCACCGCGACCACGGCGACCATGGCGACAACGATGACAACGACGACAACAACGACGACGTCCAATGGTAGTACAACCTTATTTATAAGTCCAAAGTGGTCGAGTCAGCTTTCTTTGGAGTGACAGCTTGAATCCAAAGTAGTTGAGTCAGCTCTCCTTGGAGTGGCAGCTTCTGGCTTTGAGATCTCAGCAGAAATTCCTTTGTTCCCATTTTCCGGGCCTTGCCAGCAGATAAGAGGGAGCAGGGATGCCCACCTGCATCCTGTTTTTCACAGGACACGATGGTATCATTCCCCAGTTTTCCCATACCAAGCTGGAGCTATTTAGTCACAGGCCAGATCTTCCGCCAGTAAACACTCCTGAGCACTCTCTTCCGGAGACAAGCAGCTCTGAAGGAAGGTGCTTTCAAATGTCCACAAAGTGATGTTGATTGTCACAGGGTAGCACCCATCACTTGCCTCCTCCATAAATCAGTGAGAGTCTTATCACAAGAAATACCTCAGGAAGCAAGCTTTGAGCCAGAAAACAAAGAAGGGTTCTCACACCGTTCACTCAGCCTTTCCTCATAGAGATGCTCCAGGTCCGGGGAGCCCAGAACTGGATATAATACTCCAGGTGAGGCCTGACCAGGGCAGAGTGGAGGGAAGGATCACCTTCCCTCCTTCCCAGCCATGCTGTTTTTACTGCACTCCAGGACACTGGCCTTCCTGGCTACCATGGGCCAACCTGTCATCTGCCAGGACCCCCAGGTCCTTCTCTGCGGAGCTCCTCTCCAGCAGGTCGTGTCCCAAACTGTACTAATACTTGTGGTTATTCCTCCCCAGGTGTAAGACTCTACGCTTGCACTTGTTAAACCTCATCTGGTTTATTGCTACCCAGCTCTCCAGCCTGTCCAGGTCTTGCTGAATGGCAGCACAGCCTTTTGGTTTGTCAGCCACACCTCCCAGCTTTGTATCACTGGCACACTTACTGAGGGTGGACACTATCCCCTCATCAAGGTCATTGCTGAAGATATTGAACAAGACCAGACCCAACACCGGCCCCTGGGGAACACAACTAGTCACAGGTCTCCATCCAGACTCTGCACCACCAATCACCACCCTCTGAGCATGGCCAGTCAGCCAGTTCTCAACCCATCTCACCATCCACCCATCTATACCAAATTTTCTCAGCTTTGTTATCAGGATGTCATGGGAGACAGTATCAAAAGCCTTGTGAAGTCATCCACTGTTCTCCCCCCATCTACCCAGCTGATGATGCCATCATAGAAGGCTACAAGTTCGATTGAACACAATTTTCCCTTGGTAAATCCATGCTAACTATTCCTGATTACCCTCTTCTCTTCCAGTTGCTTGGAGATGGCATCTAACTGTTCCATCACCTTTCCAGGGACTGACTGGCCTGTAGTTTCCTGGATTCTCCTTCTTGCCCTTCTTGAAGACTGGAGTGATATTGGCTATCCTCCAGTCTTCAGGCACCTCTTCTGTTCTCCAAGACCTGTCAAAGATGATAGAGAGCAGTTCAACAATCACCTCTGCCAGCTCCCTCAGCACATGTGGATGCATCCTATCATGGCCCATGGATTTATGCACATCGATTCCACCTAGACTCTCCCAGACCACCCACTCCTCAACCAGAGGAAAGCTCTCAATTTCCTGGGCTCTCTCTCTTCCCTCTAGGGTCCAGGAGTCCCGAGGGGGAGTGAAGTGAAGACTGAGATCATCTAGTCCAACTCCCTCACAATGAACAGGGACATATGCAGCTAGACCAGGTTGCTCAGAGCCCTGTCCAGTCTGACCTTGAATGTCTCCAAAGACTGGACATCCACAATCTCTCCGGGAAATGGTTCCACTGCTTCATTATCTTTATCACAGAAAAAATTCTTTTTTCTTTTATTCAATCAAAATCTTCCCTGTTTTAGTGCAACTCCAGAAAAAAAGAGGTAGATAATAGGATATATATATAACAATTTACAATTTATTATAATTTAGAATTTTATTGATATATGATGTAATGATTAAATTTGTAATTATGAGAATTCTTTGATTAGACTGTTAAGATTTAAATTGTTTTAACAATATGTTTTTGGCTGCATATTTAAAGTATGTGTGCCAGTATAAGATTTCAAGAATAAGAAATAGCTTCTGATATCATTCTGTGTCTGCTTGTCCGTAACACACTTTATTGATAATGTGTTCTTATTAATTATATTTTTTAATATTATAAATGTATAAAAATACATATTAATATACATTACATTTCTTTACTACGTGTTATTTATTTTTTTATCTTTATTATTCATTACTATAATGTGAAATTTGAAAATAAATAAATAAATATAACAAAGGTTATATAGTCATCAAATAGTTGTGAATGACTGTTAAAACAAGATAAAACAACTCAGGCCAAAACAAGTTCAAACATGTCCTGAGTCAATAGAACCTAGGGCTCTCTGTTACTAACGGCAATTACTTTATTTAGAACTGCAGTATCTACTGAGCTAAACAAGATGGTTGGATAAAATGTAGAGATAAGGAAGAAGAAGTAGAATAGCAAAATTAATTGATGAGGGAAGAAAAGGAAAAGCAGAGGTGAAAATTGTGAGGAATACTGCTGTGCTTAGATGAAAAAACCAATAAGATTTTGTGAAAATAGCTTTGATGCAAGAAGATTGTTTTTAGTGTACCAAAATCTACTTTCAGCTCATAATACTCTTAAAAAATCCATTATAGAAAAGGTTGCTATTTTCCACTCTGATCTAGCAGTCACCATGTTTCACCATGTTGCTATCTTCACATCTGCCACCTTTGCTGTTTCAGGAAAATTTACAGTTTATTAGCCTACTTATCGCTGTTGTATACAACAACAGGAGAGCCGACTACAGGTACAAATATTGAAACTGATGCATTATCAGAAGAGAAAGTTAATGAAGACAAAATACCACTTAAAGAATTCAGGGTGTTGCTACTGAATATTAAAGATTCAGGCTTGACTTTATCCAGACTTACATCAGCTTTTTATCAACTGAGGATCTGATCATGAATTTTAAAGCAATATAGACCAAATTCAGCCTACCTATTTGACATAGACCAAAACAAAAAAATAGCCTTCTGGTTCTAACTTGATGATTTTGATCTCCTAAGTGAGGCAACCATGCTCCAGACACAGTCAATCAACAAAATATTTCAGAGAAGTTTCACCTACTTTTCTCCATTGACTTTTCTCGATTTTAATTCCCAAAGAATCAATCAACTAACAGAGTATGGCAACAGAAAAAGGAAGCCTTATCAAAATTCTTTATCACTAACAGTTGCCAAATACATTTCTGAGAAGGCCAGACTGTTGGGTGAACGAAAAATTCTTTCACAGAAAGGAATCTAATACTAAATCAAGGTAACTAAGGTACTGAGTCTTGCCCATCCTGAAGAGGCTTAAACTTAAACAGCTCTGGAGCAAGTGCCTGAACTTCTACACTATACAGAAGTGTGATCTGAGCTCTTCTAAGCCTTCCTGAGAAGAAAGGATATCAAATTCTGCCTTAGGATAGTCATACAGAGAATAAGCAAAATCCTGATTTCTGTATAACAAAACCTCACTTGGGGGTTAAGGCCCCTCTTCACTTCTTGGCTCATTCCCAACAGCATTCATACATTTTATCCAAATGCCTTTAAATGTAAAATACATAAATGTATTTTGCATGTATTATACATGTATACACATGTATAATGTTTAAACAGTTTTGTGGTTTTAATTAGTTTTATAAAATTAGTACCATGTAAATGTTAAATTCTTGATGAAATAATTAAGCAGAATAGTCAGTCAATGTCAGATCAAGAGCAGTCCAGGATTTTTTCCGTTTGACACTATTAATTGGATTTGTATCAAATTCAGAAAATGCATTGGTTAATGCTGTTTTTATATTTTTTTGTATGTGTGACT
Source organism: Alectoris magna (assembly GCA_030625065.1). Classification (NCBI taxonomy): domain Eukaryota; kingdom Metazoa; phylum Chordata; class Aves; order Galliformes; family Phasianidae; genus Alectoris; species Alectoris magna. The sequence continues at coordinate 16,026,634 of CM060561.1, forward strand.
GTAAAAATAATGTACTTGAATATCACAGAATCATAAAACTGTTAGTTCTATGTTAAAGTTAGTTCATTTTAGTTTGATCTCAGTTCTCACCACTCTAGTCTGCTAGTAAATGGCAATAAATCAAATTAATTTCTCAACGCTGAATCTGTTTTGCCTGTGATGGGAACTGGTTAGTGATCTACCTGTCTTTATCTCAAACCTTGAGTTCCTTCTCATTATGTTATATTATTTCTTTGAGGAGTAACATGATTAGATTCCAAAATAAAATGAATAAACTTGTCCATACTACATCATGAAGTCAATGAATGCATACCTAAATAATATAACCTAGGCAAGTTCTGTAACCGGCAACCCAGTATGGGTCTCTCTCCTCTGACTAGTAATCTATCTAGTTCTACAGAATGGTAAACAACAAGATGATAAAAGACAAATGGGTATCCAAAGGGACAAAGCAATCAAAAGGTACTTAATAAAATGACTTTCACAATTTTGTTAATGTGAGAAGGTAAAATAATGGAATTACTTGATTTAAAGCTTTTTTTCAGCTTGAGTGCTTTACCAAGTTGACATTTTTTCATTCAGAAATAAAAAATATCACTTAATGGCCTTTTACTAAAGCTTCATTACTGACAAACTTGTATACTCTGATAAAATACATGTTCTTAAGATATTGTCTAGTTATGTCTACTAACATTAATTCTATATACATGATGAAAGCTTTTGGAAGATCTGGCTTGAAGTATCTTCTCTGTCAGGATTCATTTGAAGAATCAAGTTCCCAAATTAATAGTGCTGAATAAAGCAACCATATTTTAGGAATATGAACATCGATAAAGAACTTGTAATGTGTTATCTTAATTTTTCAGTCAACAGAAGAAAATTTAAGGAGAAAATAAATAAATAAATAAAAGCAATTTTAAACTGAATCTAAAGTACTGTTTTATACATAATGTGACGAAGTTAGACTTGCAACCCTATCATAATGTTCTTCAGCACTTTATCACAATTTTATTAGACTGTATGTAAAGATTCAGGATACATATAGGTTATGTAACACAAATTCTCTGTTTGAATCAAGCTGCATTTTACACTTCAGCAGAAATCAAAAGATTCTTTTTTGCAGTGGCTCCAATAGAAAAAGTTGTTCTGATTTCAGCAGAATTTCCATGGATTGAATATTTTAAGATTATATCCTAAATGCCAGAATTAGATCATAGAATCGTATCACAGAATGGCCTGGGTTAAAAAGGATCACAATGATCATCTAGTTTTAACTGCCCTGCTATGTGCAGGATCACCAGCCACTAGACTAGGCTGCCCAGACCCACATCCAGCCTGGCCTTGGATGCCTCCAGGGATGGGGCATCCACAACCTCCTTGGGCAACCTGTTCCAGTGCATCACCACCTTCTGAGTGAAAAAACTTCCTCCTAGTATCTAAGCTAAAGCTCACCTGTCTCAGTTTAAAACCATTCCCCCATATCCTATCACTGTCCACCCTTGTAAACAGCTGTTCCCCTTCCTGCATATACACTCCCTTCAAGTATTGGAAGGCCACAATGAGGTCTCCCTTGAGCCTTCTCTTCTCCAAGCTAAACAAGCCCATTTCCCTCAACCTTTTCTCATAGGAGAGGTGCTCCAGCCCTCTGTTCATCTTACCAGCCCTCCCCTGAACCCTCACCAGGAGCTCCACATCTTTCCTGTACTGGGGGCCCCAGGCCTGGATATTCAATAGCTTTTACTTACTCCGGAGGCTTTATTCAAGCTAACATTTTTATCAAACCATATATAGCGCTGAGCAGTTCTTTTCATAGTGGTCTGTAAAAAACAGATTGTTTCCTCTTCTAATTAGATTTTCATTTGCATGAAAATAGTATCTTTGATTGGAAGCATTTACAGCTTATTTTTTTTACCATAGCCTTCTGTGAAATCATTACCATTTTCATAGCAATAATTTGTAATATCACAAACAGAAAGCTATTAATTCAAGTAGAGATGATGATCTGTTAAGATCCTGTTTTCATTCAAGGTTCTTGACCATATGGAAAATAAGGAAATGTGTTATATAAAACTGCACAGCACCGGTAGCTACTGCATTAAGAGCACTGCGAATTGATGCTTATCTGCAGAGCAAGCGTCATTACTTTTAACTTCTTACAAATATACCAGTAGGTGTTTCATCCTTGTTCAGGAAGAAACACTGCTGAGAAAGAGTGAAAAGGTTGTTGATTTTATTTACTTACCAAGTAAGAGTGACACAGAGGCCAGTTATTGTAGGATAATGTCATAGCTTCTTCTGTAAATAATTTGATGAATCACTGTATAGCTTTAGAAAGAAGCTAATATAATTTTCCAGGAGAAAGATATCAAAACTATTTTATTTAGTAATTCCAATTTGCTACAGTACAGATGCACTTTAGCACTCTTTAGAAAATGTTTTTTTGTGTGGTTTTTTTTTTTTACAAACAATATAAACATTTTATTTAATCTTCATGTGAAAATCTTTATTTAACAATGATCTTTCACATACATCAGTCACCTTATATGTAATTAGGATCTTTATTTTTTAACAGCTCATCTGTTCAGCTTGAATTTGTCATCATCTCTCTGTGATTATGTAGATTGTTTCTATGGCATTTAGTTTTGAAATAACATATATTTTCTAAAATTTAAAGGTATCTTCATTGTAGCACTTAGATTCTGAAATGTTGACCCCTGTTTTGTCAAACATATTTTATTCATTTTCTTCACCTTTACAGACATCTTGTAAAACATGAAGATGCTTCCAGCAGCCCTAAAGGAGTAGAACAACAGGTTTAAATAAACTGTATTAGCATAGGTCTCAAAGTCTGTCATATTCTGTCAAGTATCTAGCATTATTACCACTATGAATCACTTCAGGATTTTTACAAAAATCAGATCCTGTGACTGATTGAAGTACAGATTAGATTCTGCACTCTATGGCTTGTTCATTCATCCTGTGATTTTCAAAAGTACTTATTCCCATAAAAATAACAGGTCCATCACATTTCATAAAAGTGCTTCTACCCATGGAGGACCAAGTAAGTGCAGAATGCTACCTATTCAGAGAAGCCTATGGGCATATGACCAAAAGCAATCAATTTATGGCAGCTTTACAAATTACTTTTCATCAGGTGACTTACAATAGACCATATGTGTACACTTACCTCACCTTAACTTTTGAGACAAAATGCATTAGCTTTAACTAATTTCAAGAAGGTATAAATTTTATCTTGCTTTTTGGCAAAGTTAAGAAGGCATAGTCCTTTGTGGTGATAAAACTACTGAATGATATCTTGTTGGAAGGCTGTAATGCAGTTCAGATTGATTGAGAAAAAGCTCTTATAATGTAAGTTTTGACTTGTGTAGAAGGTAATTTAAATTGGTCTCAGTGATTGAATACAATAAATAATATCTTAAAAAACTGATCCAGTTCTTTTTTTAAGTGTCAGAGGAAGATTTGCAATTTGCTACAAAATTAACTGATGCAATTGCATAATTCCTTTCTAAAAAACATTCATTTCTAACTTCACTTGATTTTATAATTTCAAGCAATGATTTCTTGTATGCATTTCTGCCTCAGATTTAAAAGGCCAATAAGTCACTGGAATTTTCTTAATATTAAACTACTCATGAATTATTTTTCTTGTTTTTGAAGAGAGCATCGCAATGTATGCTGTTTCTGCAACAGTATCAGCCATATAGCAAGAAATCTGTATTAGGAATATTTTTATTTCATCCTTCAAATACATATTTGAGACACACATCTTCAGCTCTGTCAGCACTGAATATTTTTTATATTACTAAATATCAGCCTTAAACTTCAAGTTACTACAGTATCATTCTAAACAGGTTTATAGTGCAATAGTGATGATAGCCAGTATTCACCTACAAATTATCTTCCCATAGTATTTGTAACTTGCAAGCTTTCCAGCAAGTAATTAAGTTGACCATAAAATTTTGGCTCCTTCCTGACATTTTCATTTTTCTCATTTTCTTACTGTTGGAATTACAGGATTTTCTTGTTACATGTTGTTTAAAGATAGATTATGAATACAGCTATCACTGAAACTGTATGAAATCATATCTTCTGTTACACTTACCATGCTGAAGTAGTCCCCATATGAGCTTTCATATTCCATAATAACTCTGTTAAGACTATAATCAGTCTAGCAATTTCAATCAACTTGAGATTTTTTGTCTTGTCAAATTCCCCTCAAAATACTGTAATTTTCAGCTCTATTCCTAGTTTCAGGATGGAGTCTTATAATTGATCAGAATAAGTAGATTTTTATTCCCGAATTACTCCATTGCAAATAATGGAGTTGGAATGTGGAGTTTCATGCAATATTTGTATTATTCCTGAATGAAGTAGCATGAATTTCCTTCCAAACTGAAGAAGAGCATCATTATTCTGTAGTGATATCCCCTTCCCCAATGTTCCTTTTGTAAATTGAAGATAATAGGAAATTTTTGTTCTAATTATAATCAGATTATGTCTAAATTTGGAGAACTACATTCTTGAGGACTGTAACTAAGGACTGCTATTCTCCCCCCCGAGCCTGTTCTTACAGGCAGCTAAAAGAATTATGAGTCCATGTTTAATCTCCTGCCTATACTACAATGCCTTCTCTCAGAATGATATCAGTGCACTGACTGTGCAAAAACATTGTTGTCATGTAATTGCATTCAGCTCAACAACTGTTAATATGTTTAATGCAAGTATACTCAGTCACATACCTAAGACATATTACAAAATGAGAACTGTTCCTACAGAGAAAGAGCAGATATGCAACATAAAGAGAACGATGTACCTTGCTTTATAGAGAGACAATTAAATCAAGCATTATTATTATTATTATTATTATTAATTATTTCAATAGAAATACATAATAATAGTTTTACACATAATAGTTTACACATTCACTAATTACAGTTTCTCTTTTCTTTTCATTGCACTATACAATGGACAAAAACCAGTAAACAAAATTGTAGCAACAGAGTTCCATTTTACTGATTTGAGAGCTTTCAGAGCTCTACCAAATACGGAAAATATAGATCTTATTATCCTTTAGATATTTGATGTATTCTTGAATTGCTTCATGATAAACACAGTAAATTATTTAGTGCAGTATCTAGAGTTTTGAAAACAAATTTTCATTTTTGAAACAGCCTTGCCTTCCAGTGTCAAGAGACCTACGTAAAGTATCACTAGAGAAAGTCTTGTAAATAGCTGTTTGTTAATTTTAATGTTTTCTGGTGTCACATTGAAAAAATGAACTGAAAAAGTCAACGCTCTCTCTTCCACTTACCAAATCCTGTTGTATTCTCAAGAAGCATGAAAAAAAAGAACATAATTGTGTAACTGTAAAAAACATCTGAAAGCCTATGTGAATGTCATTGCTTACCTTCATATTAAATAATAAAGTAATAAAAAATCTCTGTAAAATCTTTAAATATTTTAAAGAGATTAATGACGTCTGAGAAGGTATGAGCTGAAGAGGAACTTAAAAAGTAGTGAATGCCTCTATCATATGACATCATTGTATATGCTGGCTTTGGCTGAAAGGTAAAAACATACTTGAGCATTGAGTTAAAAAGACTGGTCAGCTCAACACAAATTACACTTTGCACTTCATAGAATTCTATCTTTTGTAGCACTGAAGTTAGCTAGAATATTGGAGTGTCAGCAGTCATATTAGCTGAAAACAATGTACAGACATTCTCTGAGGAATAGATCATGGAAGTTACATAAAAGATCTCGCTTTATGTTTCTGCAAAGCATATATGCCCCAGAGAAGGATCATCAGGAGTAAGCAAAGTAGAATCAATAGTACAGTAAGCCTTGCAACAAGATCAAGTTTTATATTTATAGAAAATGACTCCGAAATCAAAAATAAAATGAAACATCAAAGATTAGATATTCTATATCTCAAAGAATAGTGGGGAAGGATTTTTTAGTATTTCAAAGTCTTTCCATTCAAGTGGGTCCTTATAAAGAAAAAAAATATGTCCTGTTACTAATGACCATAAAAGCATGGCATTTGGTTCTTTTGCACTGAAAACTATATTGCATTGTTTGTATTAATTGATAAACCTTCACAAAAATTTCAGTTGTTCATTCAGAGTGCTTACACACATAACAAATTGATTAGCCAAACTGCTGCAAATGAAGAAATAACAATGAATAGAAAATAGTTTATCAATAATACATGAAGTAAAAATTTACTCATCAGAACTGTTTGGAAAAAAAAAAAAGAGAAAAAAAGAAAAGAGATAATTACTGACAGCAAGCTATTTAAGCAAATAATCTACATACACAGTTTACACAATGTTTTTGTTGTTTTTCTTTCTGTGCAATTAATAATTCATACTGTCTTAACAAAATTTTAACAGAACTGTTAAGCTTAAAACAGAACAAAAAATAAAAACAAAAACAAAAACAAAAAACTGTAGGCATGCAGAAAGGTCTCTGGACTGCATATTGGTTCTATCCACAAAACATACTGCTAGCAAAAGAGCACTCCAAAGGCATATGATTCCATGTTTGCATTTTGAATGTTCTTAGAACTAATGAAGGTTACTGGCTGTGAACTTCGATTATAGCACCTCTACCATGATTTCTGAAAATGCAGTTATTTGTTTAAAAGGTTGTCCTAACAATTGCACTGTCTTACACCAGCTGTATGGAACATCTCCTTATGATGACCACGAGCCAGAAATGTGACATTTTGATCATGATCATCACTGGTATCCTGAGTTGTATTAAAAAGAGTGTGACCAGCAGGTAGAGGGAAGTTATCCTCCCCCTCTACTCTGCCACGGTAAGACCATATCTGGAGTGCTGTGTCCAGTTCAGGGATCCTGCAGTTCAAGACAGGGAGCTTCTACAGAGATTCCAGTGGGGGGCTAAAAAGATGACTGGGGGCAAGTAGCATCTCTCTTGTGAGGAAAGGTTGAGAGACCTGAGGCTGTTTAGCCTAGAGAAAACTGAAAGACAATCCTATCAATATATCAGTATCTAAAGCGCAGGTGTCAAGTGGATAGGGACAGGTTCTTTTTAGTGGAACCCAGCAACAGGACAAAGGGCAACGGCCACAAACTGGAACACAGGAAGTTCCTTATGAACTTGAGAAAAATCTCCTTTACTTTGAGGGTAACAGAACATGGAAACAAACTACCCAGAGACATTGTGAAGTCTCCTGCTCCAGGCATATTCAAAAACCACTTAGACAATTTCTTGTGTAACCTACTGCAGAGAACATGCTTTAGCTTTGGGTTTGGAGTATATGATCTTCAGATCTACAGTTCTATGATTCTGAAATTCCTCAAGTAGTAGAAAGTCTCCTTTTAATTCAAAACTTACTGGCTAGATTGAAAATCCTGTAAAAAGAGTAATAATTTGCATTATTTTTCCTTCAGGTTAGACTACTGATTTCATAATTTACTCTCTGAAGCCCAGACAAGGAATTTTTCGAGGAGGCAAGAAGAGGATTTATTTCTACTGTTTTTTTAGAGAGCTGTTGAATTAAACATATTTCAATAGTAAAAAAAATACACTTGTTAAGTGTAATGTAAAAGTACATTTGTTCAGTGAGGATTCCCATTTGTCATGGAGTCATCTATATCAATCTGTGCCTGTGACAGGGGGGCAGTAGGCCCATGGACCCCCCAGCCCCCAACAAATGGAAAGGGAAAAAGAAGGGAAAAGGGGGTAGCGAAATGGGAGCTGGATTTTCAAGGGAACAAACAGAGCAGCGGCAACGATCTAAGGAGGAAAACTTATTTTACTAACTATGATATCGGAATGCAAGATAACACAATATAATACAATCTAATTGAAATTGAGGCTAATAAGTAAAATAAGAGAGAGAGAGAGGTTTCTGAAGACCGAGAAGCCTGCTTTGAAATTGAAGGCACACGGCTTGGAAGCACACCCACACCCGCTGCCAGGCAGTGAGAGAGAGAGCGAGCGTCACTTCTGTGACGTATTTTCCTCTTTGACTGCGAGGTCCTCTGGGGCATGTAGTTGTTCTTCTCTGTGCTCCACATGATGCGGAATACCAATAGCAAAAATTACAAAACCATGACACCATTCAAAGACTTTCTAAGTTTTTAAGAAAAAATGCTAATCCTTATTTTGACTTTTTGGGAAGTAACTTTTTATGTCTCTTGTATGCAAGCATGCATATACTTGCATACTATTTACTGTATCTGATAGCATCCAGTAGCTGACCTACATGAATTACAGATGCAAGAAATACTAAGTAAAAAACTAACAAAACTAAAAAACTAAGCAATCAGTTAATTAACTACATGTGTAATACGTGCAAGGAAATCAGACATGTCTCAGTTACTTGAAGAAAACATTTTTCAGTGAAATTTATGTCATATTCACTAACTTGTTTTGAGAAAAAAAAATATATATATATATGTGTATGTATATACCTTTTCTTCCATTAGCAAGTCATAGTAAAAAGAAATGTAAATTTGATAAAAAGTCATCATATCAGTAGTTCTGTGATTTATATCTAGTACTATTAGAAAATGTAATCTATGTATTTCTTACAATTACTCTGCCATGCTTCAGCTAACAGCATTATGAGCTCAGAGTATAAAATTATTATGTACCCATCTAGATTTATTTCCATATAAAACATATTGATCCATCAAAATGTACTCCTGGAAAATACACAGTTGACTGACTTGGCCATATTCAGTATAAGACTTTTTTCTCTTTGTGAATAGCTATATTTGTTCTCAGAAAATCACAGAATTGCAGAATAGCAGGGGTTGGAAAGCACCTTGAGAGATCACTGTGTCCAATCCCCCTGCTATAAGCAGGTACCCTACCATAGGTCACAAGGGTAGGTGTCCAGATAGGTCTTGAACATCTCCATGGAAGGAGAGTGCATAACCTATCGGGGCAATCTGTTCCAGTGCTCTGTCACCCTTACTGTAAAGTTCTTCAGTGCGTTAGAATGGAACTTCCTATGTTCAAGTTTTCAACCACCACTCCTAGTCTTATTGCTACGCACCACTGAGAAGAGATTGGCCTCATCCATTTGCCTCCCAGCTCCCTTTAGATATTTATAAACATTTATCAGATCCCCTCCTCTGTTTCCCCATGCTGAACAGACCCAGGTTACTCAGCCATTCCTCATATGGGAGATGCTCCAGGCCCATTATCATCTTTGTGGCCCTCTGCTGGACTTCTTCTAAGAGATCCGTGTTTTTTTTGAACTGGGGAGCCCAGAACCTGGCATAGTTTTCTAAATGTGGCCTCACCAGAGAAACGTGAGGGATTACTTCCTTTGACCTAATGGCCATGCTCTTTTTAATGCACTCCAGAGCACCATTGGCCTTCTTCGCCACAGGGGAACGTTGCTGGCTCATCCACCAGGACCCTTAAGTGCTTCTCTACAGAGTTCCTCTTCAGTAGGTCAGCCCCTAACCTGTACTGATGCATGCAGGTATTCCTCCCCAGGTGCAAGAGTACTCTTGCTCTTGATAAATCTCGTCAGGCTCCTCCCTACCCAACTCTTCAGCCTGTCCAGTCCTTGTTGATTGGTAGCACAGCCTTCTGCTGTGACAGCCACTCCTTCCATCTTTGTATCATCAGCAATCTTGCCAAGGGTGGACTCTATCCCTTCATCCAGATTGTTGATGAAGATGCTGAACAAGCCTAGACTCAGTATCAACTCCTGGGGATCACCACTAGTTACAAGCCTTCAACCAGACTCTGTGCCACTGATGAAAACTTTCTGAACTCCGACAGTCAGACAGTCCTCAATCTACCTCACCACCCACTCAGCCATCCCCACACTTTCAAAGTTTCATGATAAAGATGTTGTGGGAGACAGCATCAAAAGCCTTGTTGAAATCAAGGTACATGACATCTACTGCTTTCTCCCTGTTTCCCTGCCAGCGATGACATCATAGAAGTCCATCATTCCTGGACAGGTATACCCTCCTTTGGATAAGGAACTGGCTAGAGGGCTGTGTCCAATGGGTAGTATTTAGTGGAGTTAAGTCCAGCTGGCTACCCATTACAACTGGTATCCCCCAGGGGTCAGTAATAGGGCCTATCTTGTTTAATATCCTCACTGATGACCTCGATGAGGGGATTGAGTGTACCCTCAGTGAGTTTGCAGATGACACCAAGTTGGGAGGTAGTGTCGATCTGCCTGAGGGTAGGGAGGCCCTTCAGATGGGTCTGGATAGGCTGGATTGCTGGGATGAGGTGAATGGGATGAGGTTCAACAAGGCCAAGTGCCGGTCCTGCACTTTGGTCACGATAACCCCATGCAGTGCTGTAGGCTTGGGGCTGAGTGGCTGGATGACTGTGAAGAGGAAAGGGACCAGGGGGTGTTGGTCAATACTCACCTGAACATAAGCAGTTTGCCCAGGTGTCCAAGAGGGCCAATGCCATCCTGGCCTGTATTAGAAATAGTGTGACCAGCAGGAGCAGAGGGGTAATCATCCCCCTGTACTCAGCACTGGTGAGGCCACATCTAAATTATTGTGTTCAGTTTTGGGCTCCTCACTACAAGAAAGACATTGAGGCTTTGGAAAGTGTCCAGAGAAGGGCAACAAAACTAGTGAGGAGTCTGAAGCACAAGTCTTATGAGGAGCGGCTCAGGGAGCTGGGATTGTTTAGCCTGGAGAAGAGGAGGCTCAGGGGAGACCTCATTGCACTTTACAACTTCCTGAAGAGAGGTTGTGATGAGAAGGGGGTCGGCCTCTCTCCCAGGCAACAAACAGGACCTGAGGAAATGGCCGCAAGTTGTACCACAAGAGGTTTAGATTAGACATAAGAAAACTTTTTCTCTCAGAGAGTGGTCAGGCACTGGAATGGCCTGCCCAGGGAGGTGGTGGAGTCGCCATCCCTGACAGTGCTCAAGAGGTGTCTGGATGAGGAGCTACGAGATCTGGTTTAAGTGGCTTGTGGTAGCAACGGTAATGGGAGGACGGTTGGACTAGATGACCTTGTAGACCCTTTCCAACCTTGTAATTCTATGATTCTATGATTCTATGAAGGATACCAGGGGTATGATTTCCCCTTGGTGAATCCTTGTTGACTACTCTTGGTAATATGCTTCTCTTCTAATTGCTTGAAAAGTATATCCAGAACAAGTTGTTCTCTCACATTTCCAGGGTCAGAGGCAAGGCTGACTTGCCTGATGAAGGTGAGGCTGACTGGCTCTTCAGATAAAGAAATAAAGTGAGAGGTAAAAAGGTCAGTTAGCATTTGATCTGAGTTAAAAACTAAACCAAATGGATGTCAGAAATATTCAAAAAGAATCTTGAAACTATTCAAAAGGATCATTTTTATATTCCAGATTTTTGATGAGTGATTCATATTTTCAAGCTGAGTAACAAAAATCTATCATCTTTGCAAAAGGAATCCTTTGAACTCCTATTTGGAATTTCTAACTGAGAAAATATTTAGTAGTTAAAGAACTTGGGAATGTTAGATGTTACTCTTGTTTAAACACTTTCCAAAAAAAAAAAATAAAGTATGGACTTTGCTAGCACCTACTTACAGGAAAAAATATTCACATGTGAAACGTATGAAATCAAAGAAAGTATGTTGGCTGCCCTACAAAAGTCTTTTACATCTGTTGGACGTGGTAAGCTACAGATTGTTACTGAAGATACAGATTATATTTTAAGAAAAAAATACAATTCTTGATTCTTCAAATAAAATTTGAAAAGCAGTAAGCATAATTGAACAAAATAGTATTGCTTATTACCTCATAACTGACAGTGCACTTACCAACTCATGAACTTGAAATTCATTTACTTCACGTGATTTGCATGAGGTAAATCCATATTAAAAAGGAAAGTGAATGTGGAGAAGGTGGTTACTATTGAGCAGCTGTTTAACTCTCTCTATTTTCTGATCTTTCATGGCCTTTTAAGTTTTTAGTTTTCCCTGCTTGTTTTATATATATATATATAACTTATTTTATTAAATAACACTGAATATTTTTTTGACAACCCTTCTTCCTTACTGTATTTTAAAAAGTTTTACTTACATCTTGTAATTTTTGTATTTGCTGAACTCATGTATTTGGTTTATCTTCTCCAATTCAACACTAAATTTTGATAACAAGCCTTATTTTTCCAACTTTATTGCATGACAAAAACATTTGGAGATTTTGATGAGTCCTTTGAGGACAATCATAAGATAAATAATATAAATAACAATCAAAGAATATATTAAGAATAATACATTATATTCTCCATAAGTATTTCCACCTCCTTTTAGTTTATAAGCTTGGCATATTGTGTCAAGCAAAAATTTTATTGTATTCTACAAGACAAAGATAATTCACATACTTACATGATGGCAAAGTAAATTACTTGAGTCATTAGAACTGATAAAAAAGGAGTTATTGCTTTGCATTTTAGATAATATAGTACAATGTCCTTAAAAAAATGTAAATAGATGTCTTTTATTACTGCTAGCAAGCTAAAATGAAGTACAAGTAAATAAATAAAGTCCTTGAGTTTAAACAGTAATTTCTTGTGTTTGAATGAGTCTTCAATAAATGTCTTCTAACAAGCATACTGCAACCAGTAGTTATACATACATAGGAACATTAATACATAGGTTTCTCCAAAAAATGATGTTTCCTATTTATTTCCATGGAAAATACAACAGATACAAAGAGCAAAATAACACTATTTGATAGAGTAAATCCTCAGCTACAAAACACTATTTTTCTGTATAATCACCAGCATTAGACAAACAAGCTGATCAAGATGCTTTTCATTTTGTGGTGTGATAGCTGTACATTACTGTCTAGAACGTGGTTTGATTTTCACATCGCTGTCACCCTTGTTGACACACACTACCTCTGTGCTCACACCCACTGTTTGGTCTCCATAAATGTTCAGCAAGTGGTAATGAATGTCAGTGGGTGCAATTTTTTCTACATGGAGTAATTCAGCTCCACCCCTTCATACACACTTCCATGTCAGACACCATTTTGTCAGAGTGCTCATCTGCCACCATCTGTCACACAGCAATAAAATCTAACAGAATGTTGGTAAGAAGGTTCAACCTCTGCTGCCATACTGCCAACATCTGTCTCCAACGTTGCGGGCCAACATAATAAAATAGAAAGCATTACTTTTGAAGCAGCCCTCATAGACTGACCTATATCTACATTCTTCCTTGTAGTAGAAAATGTTTTTATATTTAAGACTATGAAATTCTATTGTCATATTTCAGTGAATGTGGAGAAATAACTGTTCATAGAAAAAGCCACACTAATATTCTTCATTGAAGGCTTCAAAATTGAATTCTAATTCCTCTCTAACAGTAATACTGGTCCTGTTAGTAAGTGAAATTTTTATGAAAGGATTAAGGATGGTTTCACCCCAGGGAATCATTGATGAAAAAATATCTATTCATTATTATAACTTTAGCAACAGCAGGTAGAATCCATCACACATAGATAAAAAGAAAAAATGTATTAATTCACTTCTGTGTTTCTCTGGGATGCCCTAAAAGATTTTTCCAACATTGCTCCACTTCTGCATAGAAATCTGCACATTTCATTACATTATTGCTGCAGCTGCTATCCCATTAAACATCTCAGCTATTACAAAAGGCAGAGCAACTTAAATAACAGATATCCTGCTTTTAGCTCAGTGCCCTCTGTATTTTTTTTTATTTGCTCCAGTCTTAAGTCTCAGCAAATAAGGTGTCTTTATTCTATTAATATTACATTGTTCCTTAGTTTATTCTTACAAATAAAATTATACAATCTTTACGTGCAGTGAGTTCAAGAATCTTCTGCATTTTAGATATTGTTTCTTCATCTCTAAAAAAGCTCACACTTGCCTGACTTTCATCACTTGGTATAACAATAAGTTTGTGTTTAATTACAAAGAAATAAAACTACAAACTTTTACTCACGTTGGAAAAACACAGTTTAATCTGGATTCTAAGTCATTACTTCCATGAATTCAAAACAAAAGAACATATCAAACTTTGTCTATTCAGAAAAGTAAAGAAATATGAAAAAAATAGAAAGAAAATCCTGTTGAACTCATAGGATTATACAACAAATGTATGCACTTTTGAAACACAAGATTTGTGTTTGTGCAAGACTAGCAATGTTTTTCATATCTATCATTCCTATATAATCGTCTGTCATCTGAATCCTGATCTACTGAGTGTAGCCTCTTGAGTGAATTCAGTGATAGTGTTACGGCATTTTGACAGGGATAATACAAAGGAGCAGCAAAAAAATCATCAAAAAGTAGTACAGATAGTAGTAAAAACCCAACCACATGCAGAAACAGAAAACCTATTTAGCCGATTCTGCTCTATGAAAATTTAGGAGGAAAAAATAGCATATTAAGAGGAAAATTTAGCATTTTTAGGATTTAAAACACACCTGACCAAAAACCTTAATAAAAGGACTGTTTGTTTAATAATAATATCCCTCTGGAAATATTACTTTTATATATATTGTTTGCATATTATACTGAAAGATTTCAGAAGATTTTCTCACATGAATTCAACTTCTACTAGCATTAACATTATCTGCAGTAAGAACTTTATTTGAGAGACAAATTGGGTTTGTACTTGTGTCTTTCTTCATCAATTTTTCAGTGTTTTGTCAAGCCACTATAAATAATGTCGAAATTCTGTTGTCTGTGGCAGTCTCTGAGGACAAAACTAGTGAGAGATAGATGTATCATCAGGCTACGGAAGTAGCAGATGAAAACACAATTTTGACCATTTTATTTTAGTTCTAGAAACAGTCTTTGTGTTGCTGAAGGGGGGAAAAAAAAAAAAAAAAAAAAAGCAGATTTGACATCCCCTCTGGAGCCCAAAACATAGAAAATTCAATGATTCAGCAACAGTTGCTTTTTTTTTGACACATGCTTCCTTCGCATTCAGTAAAGGTGCTAGGCAGGAGAGCTTTAAAAAACCAGAGAAAAACAAAGCCTTCATCATTCAAAAATGTCTATGACAATGAGAAACTACAGCATGAATTGAATTCTGTGTCATCTGGTAGTTCAGATATTAAGTAGATGGTGGGTTACACAGCAGTTCAAAAGTCATCCTTGCGTGAAAGGGAGCAAAGATTGAAATATAACATTTTTACAGATAAGAAAATATAACTATCTACCAGTAGGTTGTTTTTTCTTTCTTTTTGATTGCCCATTATTTCTTTCCCAAATGCAATATTGCTGAAAGCTGTACAGAATACATAACATTTTACTTACTGTTTTTTAATTGGAAAATTTTGTTCATTCTCCTTCATGGAAAAAAAGAACTGAATGATGTTTCATTACAGGTAAGTATGGCTGTTATTTAATACAAGTATACAACAATTACCTTATTCAGTAAATATTTAAACAACATTGGTGCAGAAAACATTTTTAGATAAATGGACTGTCATGTTAAAGTTGAGTCAGAGTAACATGACTGACAGAGTAGTTTCAGTGCAGTTTTCATCTTTCTGATGTGCTAGATTTGGCATCTAAGAGAACTTCAAATTATTGTACTTATCTGGCAAAATGAGTTTTTGATTGATGTTTCCTTTGGCAAATGGGATAATGCATTAAAAAGTTCAATAATTTTATAAATACTGTTCAAGCCGAGATGATAGCAGAAAGGTTGGTAGATTTCTTTTATATTTTTCATAAGATGTGTAGTTAGCTTTAGCATTGTCACAGAATCGTAGAATTGCTCAGGTTGGAAAAGACCTTCAAGATAATCAAGTCCAACAATAAACTAACTGTACTACCCTAACTCCTACAACCCTCCGCTAAATCGTGTCCCTGAGCACCACATCCAAATGGTTTTCAAACACATCCAGGGATGGTGACTCAACCACCTCCCTGGGGAGCCTATGCCAGTGCTTAACAACCCTTTCTCTAAAGAAATGTTTCCTGACATCCAACCTAAACTTACCCTGGTTCAACTTGAGGCCATTTCCCCTCATCCTGTCACCTGTCACCACTGAGAAGAGAGCAACCCCACTCTCACTGTAAGCACATTTCAGGTATTGGAAGAGAGCAATAAGGTCTCCCCTCAGCCTCCTCTTCCCCAGACTAAACAGCCCTGGTTCCTTCTGTCTCTTCTCATAGGGCATATTCTCCAAGCCCTTCACAAGCCTTGTTGCCCTTCTTTGGCCCTGCTCCAGCACCTCAATGTCCTTTCTGTACTGAGGTGTCCAAAACTGAACACAGTATTCAAGGTGAGTCCTCACCAGTTCCGAGTGCAGAGGCAGGATTACTTCCCCCGTCCTGCTCACCACACCATTCCTGATACAAGCCAGGATGCCATTGGCCTTCTTGGCCACCTGGGCACAATGCTGGCTCATATTCAGCCAACTGTCTATCAATACTCCAAGGACCCTGTCCATCAGCCAGCTTTTCAGCCACTCTTCCCCAAGCCTGTAGGGTTGCCTGGGGATTCTGTGACACAAATGCAGGATCCGACACTTGGCCCTGTTGAAACTCATACCGTTTACCTTGGCCCATCGATCCAGCCTATCCAGGTCCCTCTGTAGTGCCTTTCTACTCTCTGGCAGATCAACACTCCCTCCCAACTTGGTCTCATCTACAATATACTGTCCATACAAATGCAATAGTTAGGCATCTAACAGTGTAAATACAATGTTAAAATATATTAGAACATGCTCAATTGCTGCTTTACACAATAATGTGTGTATTTAAAACTGGATAAATGAATTTACTGTTTGTACTTTAAAAATAATTATCATACACTCTATTTTCAAGTTATTAATTTACATTCTATTTATTACATGAATGCTTTCATCAATTATAATTACAAATTACTTTGAAAGTCTCTTAAAACACTTACTATAAAAAAACACGTTTTTCTATAGAAAACTTAATTAGACAAGTTTGCTCTCAAAGTAATGTCTCCTATTTTGTTCTGTTGTCTCATGAGGTCAGAGGCAAATGTCAGTGATACGATAGCAGAATTTAACCTTCCTACCAGTATTCTGCTAGATTTTGTTGCCGTGTGACCAATGGTAGCAGAGGGGCACTCTGACAAAATGGCATCTGACATGGGAGTGCATATGAAGCAAAGGTGTGGAGCTGAATTCCTCCATGCAGAAAAAATTGCACCAACATTCATCGTCACTTGCTGAACATTTATGGAGACCCAACAGTGGATGTGAGCACAGTGAGGCAGTGAGTGATGCATTTCAGCACTGGCAACAGCAACAGTGGGTCACTCTCACTGGTGCAGAATTTTATCAACACGAAAATGCACAGCTAATGGTGATGACTCAGTGGAAAAATGGTTCTTTTTATCTGAGTCTGTAAATAAGGGAAGGGAGAATAAGAGCAAACACACAAAACAAACAAAAAAATAAAAGCAAGGTAATAGTATTTACCTCTAGTTATTCCAGAATAACTTTATTCTGACAATTTTCTATAGAAATGTCATTTTCCTTTCTTTTCAGTTATAACTGGATACACAAAAATGCATGGAATTTTGGCCCAGTTTAAGACCTCTTAACATCATAACTAAGTTCAAAAATTCTGAGTATAATATATTTGAGTTAACACCAATGTCGTAGGAATAACTATTTCCGTTACTTTTATTTCATACACGTATATTCTGGTAAATTATTCAGTAATAGCCATCTCTTATTAAAATCTACACTCAGAAATGATCTGATTTTTTATTATACAAAACAGTTTTTACTGTTTTTCTCTTTTATAAAGCTCTCCCTAACGAGCATCAGTTTTGCATTTAGGGAAAAAAGACAATACTTTGAGCTTTACAATGCTGGCTTCAGGCATTTAAAGCAGAAGGCTTTTCCTTGGGTCCCTTGTGAATTCCTATTTCAGTTTTTCTTCTTTTTCTTGAAACCATTTGAACAGAATGAGAATTTAGCAACGATGAAAAGGTGAATTCTGATAGACAAAGAGAGTGAATTTCTTCTGTGGCTGAAGCAAGTACGCAAAGACACTAAAAATTATGTAAATTTTAAATCATTGTATTTTCAAAATGATCGTATTTCATATGTCACTGTTTAACAGCCTAAATCCTACTCATGTAAATGTTCCCTTTCTTCTTGGTTGTCTTTTTATTTCTTTGCTTGTTTGCTTTTCCCCTCTGAGTATGGAAGTAAAAATATCACCGGTTATTTGGATTACCCAGGTACTTCTACATATGCATCTAGTGATATCTACTTCAAATTCACTGAGGAATTCATGGTTCCTTTGAATTTAAAAGTTCATTTTAATTTTCTGCTGAACTAATCGTCATAAATGCCAGATTCACAAAAGTAGATTTTTTAGAAATCTTAATAATGTTTATAAACAGATATCCAAAATTTCATGAAAATGCATGTCATTTATTTTTCTTTCCTTTTCTAAACCAAAAGACAAGACTCTTCATTTTTCCCTGTACAGTTTCACAGTCAGATACGAAAGATTTTGTACGGATGCAATAAGATTTATATGGTTCCAATTATAAATCAAAATTTAAGAAAACATTGTGTAAGAGTGCAGTGGAGGAATTAAATAATACCTCACTCTACAAAGTAATAACAGAGCTAGTCCATGATTACTCTCTGTTGCCCTAAAGCTGAAACATAGGTAACTTTATCTCAGTCTTTATTAGTAAGACTAATTATCTCAGAGTAGTCAGTACACTGAGCTAGAAGACAAAGTCAGGGGGCAGAGTGATGCCAAGTGATTAGTGACCTACTACATTACTTAGACACACACAAATTTCTGGGGCCAGATGGGACTCATCCACGGTCAATGGAGGAGTTAATGGAAGTGGCCACCAAGACCCTTTTAATAATTAACTGGTTAACTGGGGAGGTCTCAGTTAACTGGAAGTTAGCAAATGTGAAGCAAGGACAGGATGAAGGATCTGGAGAATTACAGGCCTGCCAATCTGACCACAACCTTTCTGCCAAGGAAAGTCACAGAGTGGATTATTTTGAGTGCCAGCACCTAGAAGAAAACGAGGAGATGAGACCTACCCAGCATGGGCTTGTGAAAGGCAAATCTAGCTTGATTAACTTGATCTCCTTCTATAATAGGATAACTCAGTGGATGAGAGAAAGGCAATGAATGTATTTCACTTGGATTTTAGAAAAGCATTTGATACTGTTTCCCACAGCTGTGTCCTGGAGAAACTGGCTGCTCATGACTTGGATGGATGTACTTTCTGTTCATTGGGTAAAAAAATTGGCTGGACGGCTGGGCCCAAAGGGTCATCGTATCTGGTTGGCAGTCTGTCACAAATGGTGTTCCTCACAGGCTCATTATCCAAAAAAAATTTCATCATTCTACATCAAAGAGAAAATTCCAAAACTCTTTTTCCCACTTTCCTTCATTTCTTCTTCTACCAGAATTTTACTTGAGGAAAAGAAAAAAAAAAATTCCCAAACCTTGTCTTTTATAACAATTGATCTTACACCAACTCAGTTTGATTAATGCAACACTCAGGTGCTACATCTTAAATGTATACAACCCACATTCTTTTACTCTTGATCTTGCTCTTACTAGTTTTCTTACATTTTTTTTTCTGTGTTCTCTCACTAATTATCCTACATGTGAGTGCTGCACAGCGTGTGCTAGTATCTGAGTGATCTACGGTTGTGGAGGCATAAGATCAATGTGAGATGAGTTTGTAAGTACAGGCATGTATTTGTAAGTAAATTTCAAGCCTGACTAGCCAACAAGTAGGGGGACAACTGCATGATGAACAAGGGGACTAGGTTCTGGTCATGGGAGTTAGCTGGACTGAGAAGGTGCACTGATGTGTGAGACATCTGTGAATGTTGTGTTAGTGTATCAACAGAGTGAGGGTGTGTGTGAGTTTTCACTTCAGTCCTGGTCACAGAATCACAGAATCACAGAATGATTGAGTTTAGAAGGGAGCTCTGGAGATCATCAGGTCCAAGCCTTTTGCTCAAACAATCAGGAGTAGGTTGCCTGCGACTTTGTTCTGACTTTTGAAATCTTTAAGGATGAAGAATTCATAACCTCTCTGGGCAACCTGTTCCAGTGTTCAGTCACACACAGCACATAAGTTCTCCCTGAAGCTTAGATGGAATCCCTTGTGTTCCAATTTGTGCCCACTGCCTCCTATCCTGGCAGTGGATACCACTGAAAAGAACCTGGCTCCAACTTCCTGGTGCCTTATCTGCAGGTATTTATATTCATATATTAATAAGATCACCTCAGAGCCTTTCAATTCTCTAACCCTAATCAGCTGAAAAGAGGAGGACTGTGCTATTTTGTGTGTGCAGTGTTGGTGTCGTCCATGGTCTGCTGCTGAAGGCAGCACCCTGTCTGTAGTTGTCTTCATGGACAGCTATTTTAGTGTCTGGTGTGCATGTGTGTGTGTGTGCCTCTGGCTCAGCCTCAATTCCAGCCCAACATGCAAGAAGGAGCAGCAGAGCAGGAATTGCAGCAGCACCCTTGGGACAAATAGACGTCCAGATTCACAGGCTTTACCAACCATAAAGCAAAAACTCTGGTCCTGAAGTCCACTGCAGCTCATGACATTCTCAGTATTTTCATTTTTACTACTTCTGAATTAAATATATTAGTTTAGGTTTGATTTGCTTTGAATAACGTTTATACATTTCCATTAAAAAGCACAAAACAAAATGTTTGCTTAGGAAAATATTTATGGATCTGGGATTCTCTGTGGACTGATGTGAACAGAGATGTCAGCTTTGAGTTTGTGACAAGAGGAGTGTTCTAATGAGTAAGCAACGGTGTACAAGCTGAATAGCTGCTGCTCCAATGAATGTTGCCAGCAATAACTGTTTCCAAGTCCTTGCTGACAGTGTGATGAAGAGCTGATGGCAGAAATGGGGAGTCCATTAGTCTAGAAGAGAGCAAGAGAAGAGAACACACTTTGATTTGAAAAGATCCAGAGATGAAGTAGTATCTGTGGGAAAGGAAGTGGCTGAAGGGGAAAAGCATCCTGCTCCTCTTCTGTTGGTGGTTTAAAATTCAAATTAAAGGCAAATGTAACTGAATATATGTGTGTGGATTCCTGGAAGGAATGGTGCTCAGTAAGAATCTCAGGAGTAGACTGCTTGCGAGAATTTGAGAGTCAGACTGGGTGCTCAGTACAGAGTACAAATACATGGAAAGTACAGACACTGATCAAATGAGAAAAATATACTTCTTCATGTTGAAAAACATTATGAAGGAACATTCTACGATTTAATTCATTTTCTTAGGAGAATAGGAACCAGTGTCTTATCTTAGTATACATAAAAATCTTACTAAACAGGAATTATACAAAGTAAAGTATAGCACGTTCCAACATTTTTGTTATATTCAGAAATATTTTCTGAATATCTTCTCTGGTCTTATTTTCTATTCTGTATTTGCACTGTTTCCACTGAGTGCTATGTGTAATGTGAAGAAAGAGATTTAAGAGGTAATATAATCATTTTATGTTAAACGACATCATTCTTCCTATGTTTAAGCAATATCTCTATTCAGCCGCTGAGGAAAATTTTGAACAATTCTATGTGACATATTGATAGAGTAAGGAAAATAGAAAGAAAAAGAGTGCCTATGAGTATTAATAGTATACTTCTCAAATTTCTTTGTTCTTAATGACTGAAATTGGAGGATGTAAGACAACAGTTCACCTAGTCCATTTCTGAAAATGGGTAATGTTATGTATTCTATATTTTCACAGAATCACAAAATCACAAAATCACAGAATCATAGAGTGGTTTGTCTTGGAAGGGACACTGAATATCATCTAGTTTAAACTCCACTGCCATGAACAGGGATATCTCCCACTAGGTTAGGTTGCCTAAACCCCCATCCAATCTGGCCTCGAACACTCGCAGTGATGGAGCACCCACAGCTTCTCTAGGAAACATGTTTCATTGTCTAACCAAACTCTGAAAAAATATTTTTTCCTAGTATCTAAATCTACCTTCTTTTAGTTTAAAGCCACTATCCCTTGTCTTGGTGCTACACTTCCTGATAAATAGCCATTCTCCAGCTTTCTTTTAGGCCCTCTTTAGGTACTGTGGTTTCCCCGGAAAGAGATTTAAAAGAAAAAAATAATCACAAAATAGATCTAGAGTTAAAACTGATGTACATACAATATGCCAACAATTTCTGCTACCTTTGTCTTAGTGTAGTACTCATCAACGCAATAAATAGGTTAGAAACATATCTGAGAGCATCATGCTCAGTACTGCAAAACAGAGACCACCATATCATCTTTATTATCCATTGTCAAATAACAAAAGACAAAGACAAACAGCTTATGGAGAAAAAGAATAAAAGCATATGGCAGTAGCTATGTGAACCTAATTCTAGCCCTAAAATCTGTCTGAATTCAGAATCAGAAGAAAAGCACTAGAAAACAGGGGCTACCTCAGAATCAGAGTGGAAAACACAGATTAGTAGTCTAGTTTGTGAAATAATTTTAAGCAGCAAATTAATACCTGGAGGCGTCAATGTTTGCCATCAGTATAACATTGCATTAGGATGAATATTTTTACTGCAGATGATCTATTAGAACAATTAGGTCTATTTGCCACCCTCAATTCCCTTGTGGTTTTATTTCATATGTCACACAATCAGCAGACTCAAATCCAATTAAATAAATGGCAAAAGATATGACAGGTTGTTACAACGTAACTATTTTTTATCCCCTCCGGTATGGACATATAGTAGAATCATAGAAAGAAAGAGCCATAGAATGGCTCAGGCTGGAAGGGACCTTGAAGATCATCTAGTTCCAACCCCCTGCCATAATAGGTAGTCTGCAACTCTCCAGATCAGGCTGCCCAGAGCACCAGCTCACATGGTCTTGAACACCTCCTAGGATGGGATATCCACAGCTTATCTTGACAGCCTGTTACAGTGCCTCATCACCCTCTGAGTAAAGAATTTCCTCCTAACATATCTAAATCTCTCCTATTTTAATTTAAAACTATTCCCCTGGCCCTGTCATTATCTGCCTGTGGAAACAGCTGGCTGTTTGTAGCTCCTCTTAAGTACTGGAAGGTTGCAATGAGGTCTCCTTGGAGCCTTCTCTCCTTCAGACTGAACTGGAGCTGAAGCTCAGCTCCTTCAGCCTTTCCTCATAGGAGAGGTTCTCCAGCCCTCTGGTTATCTCCATGGCCCTCCTCTGGACCCTCTCCTGTAAATCCACATCTTTCTTGTGCTTTCTTGTGCTGGGCCTGAATGCAAAACTCCAGATGGGTCCTCACAAGAACAAAATATATACATGCAATACACACAGGTGGAAACCAAGTCTGACTGTGTAGCAGTGATGTAGCTCCATGCCCAACCAGTAGCAAAGCTGATCATGCGTTTCTATTAGGTGCACATACACAAAAACATGCATACCACATTTATATGCATATCTAATGGTCAGTCACACAGAGTACAGACAGAAACAGAGCATTCACATGAACACGCACAGCACTAGTGGCTTCAATCTGCTTCTCATTCTGGTTGAGCATGATGGAGGTCAACTAGTGAGAATATACATGCCCACTGCTGCCTCTGGATCCCAGTTGGTAGTACATGGACATATGAGCCCTGAGACCATAGCCCATTCCAGCTGTTGACAAGTGAATAGTCCCCTTTTCTCTTTTTAGCTCTCCATTTTTTGCACATTTGTTCCTTTCCAAACCACCTCTGTTCATCCCTTTCCCCATAACTTGCTCCTCTTCTAAACATCTACATCTAATAGTGAATCTCATACAATTCCAGGACACTTTTCACCAGCATCCTCTAATGCACCCCATTCCCCAGGGCAGAGATCCTCCTTGAGTCTATTTGAAGCTCTACAGAGCCCCACCCACAGATTCATAGTGTTGAGTCTCATCCAACCTGTGGGGCTGACAGTCTCCTGGGACAGCCCTGGGTGGGCTTGGCGGGGGCTCATGTCTCTGTCTGAGGCACTGGAACTCCCCTTCTGCCTCTGTGCTCTTTTATTGGGGGGAGGGGGGGGGGGGGAGGGGAATTAACCTTCAGCACATACTCTAATACAGGTCAGCTCAAACCTCCTACTTTTCACACTGCACAAAAATTATAGCACCATCACATCACTATTCATCACTTTAAGCTCATCATTCTCCAAGTAATACGCAATGTCCTTACAGAAAAGAAGGAAGGGACGGAGCTGGTTGTGAAATGCTCTTCAAAATCAGCACCAACATACTCTTTCTCTAATACTGCACTTGGCTAAACAAGGGAAGGGATTCAAACATTATAAATCATTTAAGAGTGGAGTACAGAGTGAAATAGATAGGAAAAGGGTCTAGATATGTTCATGCATACCAAATACCTAGCTGAAACAAAATAGCCTGAAACTAGTCCAATAATTTTTTCCACCCACTCTCTTTAACCATCCCCTTCATCCTCTGATCAATGTCTCACATTAAATGCTATGAACAAAAGTCTGAAATAACTTACTAGGGTACCTTGAACACTGATACAAATTATATGGTCATGAATCAAAATTAATTATCTCAGTTGTGATATGGGATCATCAGATACATTAACATTCTATTTTGGCTCTTCTTCACGATTAAAAAAATACTAACACTGGCTACCAAAACCTCCCAATGTAGATAGGTTTTTTAGTGCCATTTAAACCTTAACATATGACACCTAAAAGTCATCAATATACTTCTTTAATTTCCAGAAATATTTATCTTGGCCAAGTTATCAAATCTTTCTGCAATTTCAACTGCATCTAAGTACATACCCGTTTATAAAGGAATATAAGACAGGCAAATAGAATGCTGATCTTCCTTCTAGTCACGAACTAGTGTTCACAAAATCACAGAACTGTAGAGGCTGGAAAGGAACTCTGGAGATAGTTTACTCCAACCACCCCCCAGCAAAGCAGGATGCCTAGACCAGGTTGCACAGGTGGACAATTCCTGTAATTCTTCGTTACATAAGATATTCATTACATAACTTACAATCTGAAATAATTTGCACCAAAGTTACTAATATCTTACAGGTTTAGTTTCTCTTCAGCTCAGGTCATAGAATTCCTGTTGAGGCTAAGGAGAATCCTTCATGGAAAATAACAGCAAAACAAAAAACTTCTAGATTTGTTCTCACAAAAACTCGAAAGATTTTTATGTGTAACCCCTGTAAGTATCATGAAGAATAATTAATTATTAATTTTATATTTACAGTGCTTATCATCTCTAACATTCCAAGAACAACAGAAAGTCATTAAAACATTAAATATTAAACAACACAACATATAATACAGATAAAAAGACATATAAATAATTAAAATATTGAAATGCAGTAGAAACCTCATTCCTACAAAGTATGCTTTTCATCTCCTGACTTATAGACCTCTACTGAGAAAATATACATTCACCAGTGAGGATGCAGTTCAATGAAGAATCGCTGTACATACACTGCATCTGATTATCACTGACTTACACTTAAATAACTGAAATGCTAAATATACCTCTACTATGTATCAGTCTAATGCAAACAGGAAAGCAGAATTTGGAAGGATGTTCAAATTTCCCCTAATGCTATCTCCACCATCTCACCCACTTTCCTACCCACACAATCCACTAAAACAACTACATCAATTTTCTTCCTACTTCAGCACCTCAGTACCCCTTCCTGATTCCTTTTCCTTTGCATGCTGCAGTAGTATTATTATGATAGAAGGATAGACACCTGTGCAACCTGTTCTAGGGAGCCTGCCTTGGCAGGAGGATTGGACTAGATGATCTCCAGAGGTCTGTTCCAGCCCCTACAGTTCTGTGATTCTGTGATTCTGTGATTTAATGCAGTCCTAGACAATCCTCTTTTGCCTATAACTTCAGGGACTTCAGCAACAATTTCTTACAACAATTTTTTTTTTTTTTCTCCTAATATTTGCATTATCTATTTATTTATTTTTTTTTTCTACAGACACTATACACTGTCATTCATTATTACTGAATTTTCCCTTTTTAAGCCTGTGGTAGCCAGGACTTGAAGTGGAAATCTATATTTAAACAGATAATAAATAATTGCACTTAATTCAGTGATCACACCATACACATTTTCTAAACTTTAACCATTCAGTTGCGTCTTTTGGAAAGCTGTCACTGCTCAGTGTTGTGCTGTATCACTTACATGCGCAAGACTGGAGCTACTTACCTATCTGAACAAAGCAGTGTATTGCACAGAATAAACAATGACATCTTTGGTCATGGATCTCAGGTACTAAACTGCAAAACCTAAGGGGTAACACAGCTATTATTCAAGAACCTATTTAAATGTACATCACTTAGGTTTTAAGGAGAGGGGAATCAAAATCTAAATTCCGTCCAAACTGACTGTATACCACATTATAGTGAGCCTGGCCCCACTGCACTTATCACATAAAAAGTTATTCTGCCCGCATAATGAAGTCAGACACTTCTGATTTTCACAAACCCTGTAGGATTTCCAAATCAACAAACTCAAACTCTGCTGACCAGAGATTGAAAGACTTTGCAGTAGTGACAGCTTTTGCTGAGAATATCAGTTACCTAAATCCCAAACAAACACAACTATGTACCAAGATCATCTAGACTGATCATGACTGACAAAATAAAAATAAATTTAGTCAGTAAGATATGCAAAATCTTGTAGCAGCAGATCAAAACTAACTCCTTCAATTCCACTTGAAAATGAAGTGCTACATAGCACAGTATCTATGCTGGACAATGTTGTAAATGTGGTATAAAGTAAAATTGCATTCTCTCTCATGTTTCCAAACAGAAATCAGGTGTGGTCTCTAGCAGAATGTAAGGAACATTTATCAGTAAGATAACAAAATCACAGCTAATCATGATAATGAAGCATATGATTTCTGTCTCCCTACAGACAGTGCAACTGAGATTTTTTTTTTAGTTCAGGAGTGTAATTGGATATTTCAGAATATTATTGCCATTCAGTTTTCCTGAACAGCAATATCTTGTCCCAGATCTAGCTCAGAACCTGATTTATGAGAACTTAATCTAAAAATTAATCAAGAGAGCAGAGATGATGTGACATTTTTTCCTCCAGCTATTTCTATTAGTATATATGCTTTACTGCAGCTTTGTGTGGGTTACATAACTTTTGATATTTATACTACAGCTGAACACATTTTGTAGTATCATACCTGTAGTATCAGTTTATCAGAGTACCTCAGCACCTGCGGAATGATCCCTGTCTCATGTTTTTCCAGCCAAACCTGTTTCCCATCTGTAAAACTATTCTTCTCTAAGCAAGCAGAGTAAGGAGTGAAGTGCCACCTACCTGGTGACAGCACAATGGCCTCTCTTTCTTTGAGAAATCCTCTGAAAGACTCCAATATGTTGAAAAGCATACATGAGAAACTGGAAGTTTGGGAGTATATTTGTAAAACCCTCCTACTGTTTTCAAGGTAAGAAAGGAATGCTAGTGCATACAGTCAGACTAGTAGGCTATTCAGAGACATATTTAGGTCTAACTGAATCATATTTGGGTTTATCACTGCATAGGCTGTGACAGGAATTTAAAACATGTTGTGTTCTGCATTAGGTCAGAACACTCAAAATGCTTGTATGACCAGAGTGAATGAGATTTGTAACCTAAATCAATAAAACACTTTTGAATTTCACTTCCTATATGCTTAAAACATGCATTTATACAATGTCTGTGCTTGCAAGCATTTGTGTATTGTATTACTCACGGTATTATCTGTCACAGAAGATCCCACTGCATTTTTAAAAGCAAAGCCATCAGTCTATCTGCAATTAGAGTAAAGTTACTTAGGAGAAAAATGTAGGAGTTATTTAACAAAATAAAACTACCTTACACAAAAGTATATGACAGAAAATGAAGAATAACAAATCCAGTTGAAAATGTAGGAGGAATTTGTAACGTAATTACCTAAACTTAAAATTGTTCTGCTTTGGCAAAGAGAACAAGGAACTGTGAAATGGGGAAATGTGAATATCAATTGTAGTACATCATACCATGAAACTATTTTGGTGTACTTATTTCTTAGAGATTCTAAGATGAGTGCCTGCTTACAGATACTATAACTATATAACACTGTAAAAACACAAAATAATTTTACCTTACTAAGCATCCAACAATAATAGCACAAAGGAGCAGTGACACTGTCGGGTCTCCAACACACATATTCCACTACTGGTGCTGATATTCTTGTGCCTGACAGGTCAGAAATTTAAGTATCTGCCCATTTCTGATTTCAGCACATTTTAGAATTCTTGGGAGTATTTAATCATAGTGATTGACTTAATGGTCCTTGCCAAGTCACTTTCATCCTTGAGTGGTACCCAAATGATCAATAAGCTTGACCATGCCAAAAGAGGGGGGAACAACTGGAAGCAGGAGGGAAGAGAAAGAACAAGGGAATGAAGGGGAAATAAAGGAGATGAAGGAAGGAAGGAAGGAAGGAAGGAAGGAAGGAAGGAAGGAAGGAAGGAAGGAAGGAAGGAAGGAAGGAAGGAAGGAAGGAAGGAAGGAAGGAAGGAAGGAAGAAGGAAGGAAGGAAGGAAGGAAGGAAGGAAGAAGGAAGGAAGGAAGGAAGGAAGGAAGGAAAGAAAGGGAGGGAGGGAGGAAAGGAAGGGAGGGAGGGAGGGAGGAAGGAACAGAGAAAAAAAGAGAAAGAGGAAAAAAAGAAAGAAAAAAAGAAAGAAAAAAAGAGAAAGGAAAAAAGGAAGGGGAAGGAGAAGAGGAAGGGAAAAGGGAAGGGAAAGAGAAGGGAAAGGGACAGAAAAAGAAAAAAAGAAAGAAAAAGAAAAAGGAAAAGGAAAAGGAAAAGGAAAGGGAAAAGGAAAAGGAAAAGGAAAAGGAAAAGGAAAAGGAAAAGAAAAATATTATGAAAATGCATATTGAAGGAAGAAAGGAATGTGATATGAATACAAAACATATCGCATAATCCACGGCTTGAACCCAGAATTACTCAAGAGGTTAAGGATGCTAGTATTTAACATTAAAGCTGCACAGGTAAGAATGCAATGCTACAGTGTTCAAGGGTTTGCATTTCTTTTCTTATGAAGAAATTCATGTCAAACCCTAGCATTAACTTGGAAACCTAGGGGTCTTTTTAAATTAGCATGAATTTAGCCATCAAAACCCCTAAGACATCCTATTTTTAACTATATGGGTTTCTTTGTTCATGTTTAACGTTTGACTTATTAGCCAAAATTTCATTTTCAGAAATAATGATGCCATTTCACAGGTTAAATCTTACTAAAAGTCAAACAGACACAATCTCTAACAGTAATTCTCCTAAAGAAGTTATTTATTGAAGTACTGAGCAATGCAATGCCAGCATTAGAAATATCTGTTAAGTCCAGATTTTCAGTATCTATTTGTTTTCCTCTACAAATATTTATGTCAAGGAGATTTGATCAGGAAAATCTTGGGGGAATAAAGGCAGAATTTTATTGCAGTCACAAAAAAAAAATATTAAAAAAAAAAAAAAAAAAAAGCGCCAAATACTGGAAGTGAGCTCATCCAGGCTATTCTGAAAGCACAATTCTCCCTTCTGTTTTGAAATGCTTGGAAAATGGCTTCTGGTTTAGCGTATAGGAAAGAGTGATATACTGGAATTCCTTCAAAAAATGCAGTGAGCAGATTATGAACAGAATGGCTTTCACGCATTTCATATTACCTAATGCACTGAATTACTGATATTTTGTCACAAACCTGAAAGCCTTGTTATGTCCTAATGTGGCACTGCCCTTAAGAGTAGCACAGGGTTTTAAACTCCTGTGAAACCACATTTCTTGGGTGCTGTGGAGGAAGGGAACAGGCCCACCACCAAGCTTCAGTTTTATCAGTCACTCTCCAAGATGTACATGTCTGCAAGAGAAGGCTGCAGACAATACAGAAGGTGGGAAAAAAACATATCTTTGTTTCTCCACACTAGACAAACTAGTACGGATCCAGTGGGGTTGGTTAATGTCATAACTTCAGCTGTACCTTCCTCACAGCAGCTACGTGCAGTCTTGCAGCTACGTGCAGTCTTGCAGTTACAAAGACAGGTGCAGGAAGTCATTTGTGAGGCCAGCCTCTAATGAAGGCCAATGGTCTTACTGAAACAGGGCAGGGAAGTAAGTAAGGGTGGAGGACAGTCACGTACTGCTCACCTTGTAACCACAGGTGAACACTCACTGTAATGCAAATTTCCTCTTTCACATTTGTGTCTTAGGAATGAATCGTGACTCTTCCACATTCCTCCAGTTCTGTTTCTGTGGCTCTGCTGTACTACTGAACATATATAATCCATATGTAGATAAATACATGTTCATACAAATTCATATATGCACCTACAAATACATAGAGAAAGCTTCGCTCCACATCCAAGTGCCTGTTCACAACAGTTCTGAATCGGGGCATACATTTCCGCACACACACACTCCATACACATACAAAAAACACACCACTGTGTAGTATGGGCAAATGCAAACCCCGGAATGGTCACACGAAAATACTCATGCTTCATGAGTGCCCACCAAGCTTCCCAGATCACACATTCATGTATACCAGCACTTATCTTAAAAGTGCACTCATGCACAAGCATGCGTATGTACACACATGCACGCATACATGTGTGCAAGATAAAAGCATGTGTTCACGCAAAGGTACACATATGTTCACAGATGTAAAAGCAAATTCAGTTACACACACATGCACAGAAAAAAAAATGTTTGTTCAAACACATATGCACACGCTCACAGAGGCATACACATTCGCACACTGAGATTCCCAGGTGCACACAGAGTACACACAGAATCACACAAAGACACTGATCTGCACACATACATAAAATCATGCACAGGGGTGCACAGAGGGCACACGCTCATCCACACATGCACAGACAGGCACACTCACAACCACACGAACGCACCCTCGCCCACACAGCAACACACTGCGCACACAGCAACGCATGCACACACAGTGAACACATGCACACCCAAATACACACACACCCAAAAAGGTACAAGCAAGCATTCACAGAAGGACACAGGCACACATTACACACACGTATGCACGGCGCATCCTTACACTCAGAACGCACACACGCACTCGCACACCGGGATCATCTCCGCACCGCCACGCACTCACCCGCCCACTCCGCCCGCCCACATCCCCCGTCCCCTCTGTACGTTCCCCACAACGCAGAGCACCGCAGCCCCGCGCACCTCCCGCGCTCGTTGCGCCCGGCAGCAGAGAGAAGCTGGCAGCGCGGCTCCCGCAGCCCCCCGCCCCTCCCCGGGCTCCCCCCGCACTGCGCCCCAGCCCCCGCGGAGAGGCGCGGCCCCGAAGCGAGGCCGCTAGGTGGCGCCATCGCTCTTCCTGGCTGAGCCGCGGCCGTACCGCCCCAGCCCCCTCCCGGCCCGGCCCAGCTCGGTCCGGCTCCGCTCGGCCCGCGGAGCTGTCTCATCTCTCCCGCACTGGGCCGTGCCGCTCCGCCTCGCCCGCGGCGGCGAAGGCACCCCTGAGCTGCTACCGCTGTCTTCGGGGAGCGGGCTTGCGCCCGCCGCCTCCCCTCAGAGATTCGCTTTGTAATTAATGCCTCTGCGGAGAGCAGTTAGTCTGCAAATGCCCCTTAGAGCAGCACATGCTCTCGTGTGAGGTGTGTGCCCAGAGGTCCGAGCGCGCCTGTATGTGTGTGTGTGTGTGTGTGTGTCAGTGGTGACGGTCACAGCCCCGAGCACCGCACGTGAATTCCTAATAAAGAGGCAGTGATTGTTTTCCCGAGCCGCGGAGAATGGCCGAGCCCCGCCGGTTCGACTCCCGGAGGCTCCTCCGGAGGCTGTCGGAACCTCGCCACTGCTATTTCTCGAGGCGTTTTCCTAGGCAGAATTGATCCTCTTGGGGGAGCAGGGGGCGGGGGGAGAATCTCAATTGCAAATATTGTTTGGAGTTTTATTCTAGAGAGCGTCTGAGCTTTAAGATGCTCTCCTGTGGCTCCTGGTGGATGCTATAAGGAGCAGGGCTGTGGTGGGTTTGGGCTGCGCAGAGAGTTGGGGTAGCAGGGGGTGGGGGGAAGGAAAAGACACGATCGAGAGTAGCTGAGACTTTGTGCCCCCGTTGGAGAGATGGTTGAGTCCTCGTCAAGGTTGCTGTGGTATCCCAGAAACACCATTCACTCCGAGCTGTGACCGCGCACCATCAACAGCAACAACTCCGCTGCGCCTGGCCAAGGAATAGGAATTAGGAGCTCTCCAGAATAATATGAAAGGGATCTGCAGAGGGGAATTTCGTGCAAAGGAATCGAAATTAGCAGACTTTTGGGAAAGGGGATGTACTAAATGTGGCCGGCTGGACTTCATCCTGGTGAAGAAAATGGAGATTAAAAGTGGATTTACATTTTGGAACCTCGTCTTTTTATTGATGGTTTCGTGTGTGAAAGGTAGGGTAGCATCCGAGGGGTTTATTTTTAGGGGTCCTTTGCTTTTGGTCAGGGCGTTGCAAGCTCTTGCCTTTTTGTATGCAAAGGTATATTTAAAAATATGTTTCTCTCTTATTTTATGTATTTACCTTGGGACTTTGCAATGGAAATATATAAAGGATTGCTAAAGGAAGGAGGAAAGAATGAGTTGATTCAGATCTCTTTTTGGAGGTAGGAAATGTATTTGCTTGCCAGGCTTGGCGTTCAATGCAGTGGCTGAGCTCGGGCTCAATAAATATTCTTGCAGTATGCTCAAACGGAGACGTGAGTTGGTTCATATAGCCTGGAACTAGTGTATATTCAAACAAATCCCACCGGGTGACTTTTGTAAGGTGGTGGTACTGCTGCTGTGGAGGGATTACCTGCATTTCTGGTTTTCGGTCGAGCAACCGAGCTCTTTGCGGGAATGCCTGTATCGATGCACTTATTAGTTTAACCCGTTGCGTGGGGAAAGTTACGGAGGACTCAGCGTGTGCGTAGCCGTCTCACTGCCCGAAATGCGCTTCACGCTGTTTGTATGCATGCAGAGCTCCCTGTCTGTCGGAAAGGTACGTTAGCAATTCAGCCTTTAAGGCACGGTCTGTCACTGGGTGCAAAGAACGACACCTTTTCTCGCCCCTCCTTTGGTCCCTTTCCCTGCGTAGGGCTTTGGGGTTTAGGAGGTTTATGTTTTTGGTTTTGTTTTTTTGTTCCTTTGTCGAGGCAGGGGGATATTTTGCTTTCTTCCTGCTTCTGTGTTCATGAAAGGAGAGCAGAAAGGAAGCCGCTAGTTAGCGGCATAAATATCTCGAAGAAGTCTGTGCTTCTCGACAGTTATGGGAAATGATACAGAGGAAAGAAATATGTGGTTTAAATAATGTGCACCGCCAGTATTACATGGGCATCGCTAAGCGGTGAAGTGCTGATAGCAACACGCGTGCCTTCAGTGAAGGGATTTATTCTGCAACTCCCCACAGTCGTCTGCGCCTACCCGAAATAATCTCCCCTTGTTTGTGGCCAGTGATTAATAGCTGATTAATCACCCTTTTATCCCGCTCCTCATCCCCATCCCTCCTCCCCGCCACACTCGCATTCTCCCAAAATATTTTACAGACGTTATCGATCCTCTCCGAGTTTTTACACTTGCTTATCGCCTACGGAGCTTGCCTACACGGGTGGGAAGGAGATGTGCCGGGGGGGCTTTCAAAGGCGTGCCTTCGCCGGCTCGCTCTGCCTTGGATGAAACAGTTTATTGTAGAGCTTCGCAGCTGCTTGTCTCCCAATTTGCATCTCGTGGAAAAGATCGTTCGTGTTGCACAGAGGCCGGGGTGGGGGTTTTTACATTATCCTGACACGGGATCCGAGGCGGAGGTGCTTGCCTGTGATGCTAATGGCACATTTTAATTACAGGCAGCATTTTCCCCGCTTGCGTCTATTGGAGCGAGACGCAGCCGCTGCTGAGGTCTGAGAACAAACCCACTCCGAGGCTCTGGGGGCATTTCTTTCCTCTGCCTCCCCTTGCCGCCTCCCTCCATGTACGCATTCTCGTTCGCAAGCCACGGGCTCGGCGCCTGCGGGAAGCGCAGCGGGCGCGGTGTGGAGGCGCTGGGTGGCTCCGGGGCTGCAGCCGAAGCAGCTGCTTTGCGAGCGCGAGTCGCAGGGCGGCAGCATCCTACAAAATTCAGGGCTTGGGCAGTTCTCCCAATGCTGCTATGGCAGTGGGAGCGGTGCAAGTTTCCTCAACACCTGTTGAGAAGCCTCTTGTCTTGCTCTTGAGGGGAGGGGAGGGTGGAGGGGGGGGGAGGGGGAGGGGGGAAATAAAGGGTACTGCCGGCAAAAATTGGAATTAAGCACCTATAGCAGCGCCCAAAAAAAGAAAAAGAAAAAGCGGGCTTTGCAAAAATGGTCCGTTATTTTCTTGTCCGTATACATTCCCAAGGCTGTGAAGCCGTTTCCTTCCTAAGATCTGAGTTTCCCCTATGCTGAGCCTTGCAATTTGCACAGGCTTGCCTTGGACTGGGAGTCCGCCCAACTAGGAACTCAGTAGGCTGGGTTTCACGTTCTGGACTAGGGCTCCTTTAGGCAGCCAGGCTCCGTAGAGCTGGCTTAGATTCACTGCAGCACTGCATCTATTCCGGGCATTTATATTTAGTTCTCTCCCCACTCTGGTGGATGAATATATTTTACCTTGATTTACATTCCCATTGTGTCAGCAGGAGCTCCTGCTCCCAGAAACCTTGGCAGAGGCCAACAATGAATGAATACATGCCCATTTAAAACACTCCAGATGTTGAGAACAAAGTCCCCAGGCTCTGCATTTGCTCTACCATTGTCTGGCAAGTTCCTTTCACAACACCCCACCCATGCGAGCTCTCGTTCATACCCTTGGTTGCTTAATCACCTCTACCGCATTGTCCAGCATCACACTGTAATACCCAAACTGTTGTTGAAATTTCTGTCCTTCACTTCTGCAGTTTTCTTTGGTATCTACCTCTCAGGCCCTTCCTAATTTTGTCAGCCTTCTGACACCATTTGTGCAGTCTTGACTCATACCTGTACCACTGTCCTGTCTTCTCTCCAAGCTTGTGCAGCCATGTTCATGTCTTCCTTGTGTATGTTCTGACAGATGCAGAATGTCTTCATGTTAATCTGCAAATTCATACCTTGCTGGAATCTTACAACAGTACTTGGAAGAGGTTAGAAAAGGGAGAAGAAAGAATGAGAAAGTAAATTTTCAACTGCTGGTGAAGGCACAAGAATAAGGAATTACACCTAAACACTTCTAATTTCTGGCACAATGTCCGATTATGCCTTGGGTCAGTCTCTACCTTAATCTCCCTTGGATAGACACAGAGTAAAAGAGCAAAGAAATGGTCCATTTGAAAAGTGAGAGAAGGCACAAAAACAACCAGCCAACCAACCAACCAAACAAGCAAACAAAACAAGGAAGTGCCAACCAGATTCATTTCTAGACAGCTGCAGGGGAAGGTGGATGCTGCACTCTTCCCAGTGGATGTGCAAACACATAGGAGAGCTCCTTTTCCTTTCTCTACCTTCCTCCCCCTGGAAGAAATAGGAAGTATCAATTAGACATGGGTGAATCAAACTTGGAGAAGTAGCAAGCAAAAAACTTCACTGTCCAGGGCAGATCTTTTATAGGCACAAATGAAGCAGGCAGCTTTAGTGAGCTTTGCCTCTTTGGACTTGGGGAGAAATCACTGATTTCACTTTGCTTTCAGTTTGGCAATTCCTTCCACTAAAACGAATTTTACAAATGCTTGTGACCTGTTTGTGGAAGGAAACCAGAGGGAGCCAAACAAAATGACCACCAGACTCTTCCATCTCCTCTGTGCAGCTGTCATTCCAAGACAGCAGAAAGCTATGCTCATTCTTTGTCTGGCTAAAATGAAGCTTTGCCTCTGCAGCTGTTGCTCTGTTCCCCCATTGCAGTTGTGACAAGTGCAACAAGGGCAGCTTTCAAAACAAAAGGGAGATGAAGCAGTAAAATTTTAAATGGCTCATATACAGAAGAAGTGATGAGAAAATGGTCGGGATTTCCAAATGGTGTGTATCTGGCATGAGGGAACGTTTAGCAAGCAAAGAGCATACCCTGCTTCTTTCCAGCCCTTCTGCAGTCCCCCTTCTCCCACATTACCACCCCAACCCCACTCTGTCACAGATCATTTCAGGATCCAGCAACCCCTCCCCAGTGATTCCCTTCCAATTGCTTGACTTGTGGGGCTCCTGACAGACGGCCTTCCCCACTGTGTCCCCGAAGCGGAAATGGTTTGGCAAGTAACAGTAGGTTAATGTTGCCACATTTCCAGATGGTCATTGCTGTATCTGCATGTGTGTGTGTCTACGAGCATGCAGGGAAGCTGGGAAACGCTGACAGAAGGGACAACGGTTTCCTTCTTTTCAGCTCCTCAGCACATGCTCAGCCCTCCTGCGGAGCCCCATTCCCACAGGCTCCCACACACCACACAGGGCCGCATAGTTCTGCAGGGTTGCAGACAAAGTTAACCCACCCCAGCCATCATCTTCCCGTTTAGCTCAGGGTTAAACTACGCCCTCCGCTCAGCCACGGCTCCTGCTCCTCTTTTCCAGAGGGAGGGAAGAGCAGCAGCCCCTCGCAGCAGCAGTAGGGATCGCTTCTCCACTCCCCGCCCGCTGCCATCAGGGACCCGCAAAGGGCACCGGTGGAACGTCGCCTGCAGTCGTCGCTTTTTCATGTAGAGCAGCAGCAGTCGCAAGGCAGTGAGCGGCAGCAGCTCCACCCGCACCGGCACCACCGCCGGCACCGACAGCGGCCCCGGCACTGGTACCGGCAACCGGCAGCGCCTCCTGGGGAGACCTCTCCTCCGTGGAGTCCTTTCGGCAGCTCCTCCCGGGGAGACCGCTCCTCCGTGGAGTCCTTCCCAAAGCTCTGACAGCAAATGCCCTTTGGCTTCCCTTCTTCAGAGCAGCGACTGCTGCAATTCTTTTGTCTGCCTCTCTGAGATAGCATTAGGGTTTTGAGTTTTGTTTCTTTTTGTTTTTGTCGCACGCACACAAAAAACTAACCCCTCGTTTTCTGAGAGCAAAGAGCAGGATGGGAGCTCCAAGCAACCAAGCAGGCTGTAGAGAGGCATGTTTTGCTTCAACTCAGTTGTCAGCATCCCGTCCCGAGGTGGAAGCACCCACAAGACTGAAGGAGCTCCTTGGATGTGCTTTCAAATCTTTCATTTCCCAAAGCATAGCAGGAACTGATGGTCTACCTGGTTTTGCTTGCTTGTTTGTTTGAAGTAAAACAAGCCAAGTAGGATGAACTGCCTGTCTCGCTTAGTGTCCTTCACCTCCAACAGTGAATATTAGCAGCAGTTTAGAGAAAGATGAGAAACACAGCAAGTACAAAATGACTGGTGTATCATCTCAGGTTTCAGCAGCCCAGCTGCCTCACAAGCTTTTGGAACATCATTTTTAAAGAGATATAGACTTGTCAATGTTCCACTTATTCTTATTTGGCAGTTCTCTCTTTTCCTCTTCCACTTCCTATTCTTTTTCCACTCCTTTATTTATTTATTTATTTATTTATTTATTTAAAAGCTATTTGTACGTTTGGCTTCCAAAAATTCTCCAACAGAGTTTCACACTTCTGCATTCACATACATTCTCCATTCTATAAAATGTGTCTAGCTGAAAACACTGAATTGTACAGAAATCTGCATTTAAATTAGCCATATTACGCTAAGAGTTTTTATGGTATAAGTAGACTAACCTCCAAAATTTGAGATTTGTGACTACCAAATATGCAAATGTACATAGATCTAGTAAAAAGAAAAAAAATGTTAAGAGACATTTTAAAAAATGTTGAAATAACCCGTGGGGATGCCTCAGTTTATGTCATTAGAACACCTTTATGGAGAAAAGGCTATGGGGAATAAGATAGCCTTATATCTTTAGTCTTATACGCAATCTATCTGATTTACAGAGGTATTGAGCATTTCCAACTTCAGCTGGCTCCAGTAAGAGCCTGGGGAACTAGTTAGCACTTTTGAAGCAAGGCCAAGAGAGCCTGATGTTGTAATGCTGCGACAGAGAGGCAGTACAAATCAAAGGAAAATGTCTATAAAGCAACTTACAGTTATGTGTAAAGTGATAAATCTATAGAATCTTATGAATTGGAATTTTTAGGAATGGGAAAAGCTTTATGATTTGCTGCAAACATTGGATTTTCTCCTCTCACCTAACAGAAAATTTCCAATCTAACCTACAAGGCTGTGAAGTGTCACACTCAGCTTCTTAATGATGAGTAACATACAGCATGTATTTCTGTGCAAAATGGTTAAGGTTGAAGTGATAAAACAAAGTCCTTGGGAGAAAATACTTTACTAGAACACTCAATGCAATCTCGCAGGAAAGAGGCATCTGAGAGCAGACAATGTAGTTGAAAATGTTGCATTTTTCTTGGTCTCCCATAATTTTAAAACAGCTCTTTTTTCAGGAATCATTGCTTAAATAACAGATAGCACAGGCATATGATACAAGTAATTGTTGCAAGACTATAAAATCTATCTCATCA
Source organism: Alectoris magna (assembly GCA_030625065.1). Lineage (NCBI taxonomy): Eukaryota > Metazoa > Chordata > Aves > Galliformes > Phasianidae > Alectoris > Alectoris magna. The sequence goes on from CM060561.1 coordinate 16,065,149, forward strand.
TTATGATTGAATAATTTTCCTGCAAATGTTTATTGCAAAATTCCAAAACACTTACAGGCCTTAAGAATTGCCTTCCAAGCAGCTTCTTTAAAGAACATATTCTTCTTAGTGAAGTTGTACAATTTTTGTTCAAAGCTGCATCTGTCAAAGATTCAATAGACAATATTTAGCAATGAACCTGGAATTAAACAGAAAGATGCATGATATTTGATGTACAAGACCACATCTCCCTTTTTAAAAAGACGCTAGTAGTATTAGGATATGTTGAATATCTGCTTCCTATCATCCAGCTTTTTGGGGGGCAATGGGAAGGATGAAGATTTCAGTCAGTGAGGAAGATTTTAACATAAACTTGCACACACACAAGTTTTTGTAGATGTTTACATTCCACTATTTATTTGTGGGGGAGTTGGGCATATTTGAATTCAGAGCCCCTGCCTTGTTTTTACAGATCATTTCCGATTTACGATAGTTCCATAATCCTGGCATTAGAAGTGCTGAATAATGTTGTAAATGTCAAAGAAGGAAATGGTGGAAATTCATCATCTCCTTCCCAGGGTCTGAAATGTTAGAATGGTTATGATTATAGGTTTAGGAACACTGTTACTCATAGAGAAAAAGCCTCATAGGCTTGGGGAGTGGCATAAAAGGGATTCCAGTGGAACTGGTGCCCTCATATAATTGTATTGTCAAAGAGAAAGATGGGAGACAACCAGCATGTACATATAAAGACAGATATCCCATTTTTTTCTCTTTAGTTCTACAAAATAACTCATAACATAATGTGTCATATTCTCATTGCATCAGAGAAATAAGATACATAACAGTAAGGTTATTTAACCACAGAAGGAATTCATGGGGTGATGAATTCTCAACTCCTGAGCCCTGTAAATAACACAGATTATATTTGCTGTAGGACTAAAGCAATCTGGAAACTAGTTGTATGGATCATATCGATGATGGATCACCACTACTGACCTTGAATACTATTTTATGTTTTCCTGTATCTTCATCTGTTAATAATTATATGCGTCTATGTATTGTTGACAGTTAGATTTAATTCTATTTAATTGTGTACACATGTTCACATGGTTATGTAATATGCATATATGGAAATCATGTATCTGTTTATGAATATATACGATAGATTGCACTGTTAGCTTATGAAAGTGCAGGTAACAACTTGAACTGGATGTTCTTCCTACAAAATTTGTTACTTCTTACCTTTTTAAGGATTCCCAGTCTCAGAGGGTAATTATACTTGACTACATCAACAAGATGAGGGTGAAAGTAGTAATATCCAGCAAACGATAGGAGAAAATCTTGATGAAAATATTTTTAGTAGCACTAGTTACTCATCCTAGGACATTAATAATTAACCAACACAATTATATATTGTCACTGATTTAGGAACGTTCTACCAAAATACATTTTTTATTATCAGAGAATCATAGAATGGCCTTGAATCCACAGAATGGATTGAAAAGGACCTCAAAGATCATCTAGTTTCAGCCCCCCTGCCACATGCAGGGTCGCCAACCGCTAGACCAGGCTGCCCAGAGCCACATCCAGCCTGACCTTGAATAAGATTATTTTTAGTAGAACAAAAATTTTGAATCACCTTTAAAATACAGAGAAAAAATAATTCTGTAATATTTTTGTTCATTTGTTTTATTTTCATATTAATATTATTAAGGTAAAAAGGCAGACAAATCACATGTCAGAAATGACTTCATTTCAGTGGTTTTAAACGGCCCCTCTGTGATCATTATTTTCTTATTGAATCACTTTCAAACACAGCTAGTGGATATCCATAAGTGCAGGTCAGGGTTCCTAGCTAAAATGAACTACATAAATGCAGATTACAGATATACTTATCTCAGCATACTTTTGAGATGGAGCATTCAAATTACAAGACTTTCAGTCTACAGTTTTAATATGACCCAGAAGGAAAATTTCACTATAGTTAGTTTTCTGGATTCCTGTGCAATTTTATTTTAGATTGAACTTGATCTAATTTAAATATATTTTTTTGAAATCTGTAATGAAACTTTTGGTTATATGTAGCTGATTTGATCCAAGGTGAATGAAAGTCATAAAATAGAGTACTAAGGGAGTTTCTGAATTGCCAAGGCAACAGGAGAGTCCAGAATATGACCTTTGAGGGTAGATTTGCCTCTGCTTCTTTTCTTATTGAATTCTGAATTGCATTTTTCTGTACATATATTTCTTTTGACTCAGAAATGCAAATTATAATGAAGGTAAGGTACTTCACAATACGTTAGAGATTTTCAACAAATATGCATTTGGAAAACACATTACATTATAAACCTAAACATTGCAAAAGGAAATTGTTTATAATTCAGTTTAAGGGCAATAGGTTATATATTTGCATACTGCCAGAAGATGCTGTTTCTACATTTCATTGGTCATCATGTCAGCATTTCTAGGGATCAGCCCATCAGTTCATGGTAGTAGTAGTACACTGACAAAGTGCCTGCTGTAATCCTTGAAACCATGAAATGCTCATGGATTTTGTCAGCCAATTTACAACCTGGTTTTAACATTGCTGATTATACAGTTGTTCTCCAGCAAAACATTTCAGAATTTGCAGAACGTTGCTAATAACTGCAGTGGAACGGGGAGGAATTGTGAAAACAGACCCCTGCTTAGAATGCTTTCAAATTCAATAATTAATGCGTTATATTTTTATTGGAATATCAAAAACTCTAGATATAGAGTTACATTTGAAAATGGTAAATTAGATGGTAAAACTGAGTCATAAACACAGGGAACAGATTCTATATTAATTTTGTTGTATTTCTCTTCTGCTAGCTTGTTCTTTGCACTTTCTACCATTTCAGAGTCACAGGAGCTAAAATAGACTGAAAAACAAGAGTTCAAATCCTTGTCTTTGGAAGGCCTACCTAGTTACCCAGCTCTTGAGCAAAGAAAAAGAAGAATAAGGTCTTCAGGCACCCCACATACTCAAGTCAGTCAGCTCAGAAATAAAAACTACCATTTTCATGCACCTCCACATATGTGTGGGAGAGAAGCAGGAGCATGTAGGAACACAGGCACACACATGAACACACACGAGCATGTGTGCACAGCCATTCTTCTTGTAGCAGTCTTCTCTAGCTGTGTATACTACAAAGAAGAATCTGTTCTTGATTCATAACTGCTCGTCTTGTGTATTTCTCCTCAAAAAGGAGCAATGGCCTCGAACATAGTAAATTCCATTTAAAATTTTGTGAAAGAATGGAACACTGGAACAGGTTGCACAGTTTCCTTTACGAAGATGTCCAAGAGCTATTTGGACACCTACCTGTGTGACCTATTGCAAGATACCTGCTTAGGAAGGGGGAGTTGGACTCGATCTCTTGAGGTCCCATCCAACCCTTCCAATTCTGTGATTCTTGGTATGATCTTTAATTTAAAAACAAATAGGAATCATTATTTCTCTTTTTTACATTACTAGTCAATGCATCTACCCCTGTTATTCAGAATTCTCTTTTTTGAAAACTGCTTCTTTCTGTGAGCTCTTTTAAAGTGGGGCAATCATTTCCCTCACACAATTCATATAGTTTTTAACTTCAAAGACTTTGCTATCACCTTTATTTCAATTTTGGCAACTCCTTCCCAGGAAAATGAAATACCTCTGACATTCAGGATAATATTTCTATAGAGATCTTTATAGATTCTACTTAATGAACTTTTACATATCATAAATTCAACCATGTTCTCCATATAGCAATTATAGACATCTTGCAAGAATGTGAATGTTATTATACTTCAGTGGCCAAATATTGCACCGAAGTACTTCAGCATTCTTAAGAAAGTTTAATTTTCAGCCCCTTTATGTGAAAAGAAAGATTGCATTGACACTATATTAGAAATAGCATTACTGTGGTTTTTTTTTCACAGATTAAGTGCTAGCAATTTCAAATTCTGCCATGCAAGGATAACAAGTTCCCCCTGACAAATAGGTGAGATATATCTTATTGACATTTTCATTGTCAGCAGTGGAAAGTTGCAGCAATCAACTGTGTAAGACACAGTGATTTTTGTAAACAACCTCACAAACTTAAACTTCTGCAAGTAATTACTCTGAAATAGTAATGAGCAATAGAATCAATGTTTAATATAGCATGAGTTCAGCAGCCCTAGTCTCTTCTGCATTCCTTCCTGCATAACTTTTATAAATGTATGCCTCTAAGTTCTATCTGTATATCTTCCTTGACACTGAAATTCTAGCTTATCAGTCAGCTTCTGTAATTTCCCCCACTTGCCCCTGCAACTTCTGTGATCCCGTACTGCACCCTCTTCCCACTCCACAAGCACTGCTGGAGAAGTTCCAAAAAGAATAAGCTTGTAGTAGAATATAGAAAGTTCCCTTCAGTTTATATATCATAAGTGGAATCATTTTGTGGCTCAAAGTAATAACTATGTAAGGTCAAACTGCTAGGAAATGGAATATCCTTCTGTCTTTGCAATCATATAATAGGTTTATTACCTATTTTAGAAAGTTCTTTGGATTTTAATTTGTCTGCAAGAAGGCAAGATTGGAAGAGCGGGGATGCAGTTAAACTTGTTTTCACCTTCTTCAGTTTATTGTGCCTGTGGACATAATTATCTTTTGGTAACTAAAACAACAATGTGGCTTTACCTCAAATAAACTTCCAAACATATGAATAAAATTGTCAAACTGGTCTCAAAACTTGAAAACAAAACCCTTGCTTGCATACAGATAAATGCTGCAGAATCAGATTGTTAAAATTTGTATACTTCACAAGTACTGGAAATCCAAGAAGTATTTTCTCTGTTTTTCAAGCTCTAATATGTGCGATGAAATTATTTTTGTGACACAGTAAGAGAATTTTTTCATACTTAAAAGATATGAAATATTTCATATTTAATTAGTATCCTTTACTGATGTTAGTATTCCAGGATGACCAGTTAATTCTGATCATCTTAGAGTTCAGAGTCTACATAATCTCTTATGTTAATAAATAAATAATTAAGTAAAATTGGCCAAGGGGGAAAAAAAAAAAAAAAAAGGCACACAGGGACACAATTGTAGGGATTTTATGTAGTTGTTCCAAGACCAACTCTGAACACTTCAGTGAAATCAGAAGAGTTTGCAATGTATCTGACGTGTGAAAGCTACTCTTCCAAATTGCTCCCTATGGGGCCTCCTGTTCTGGTCACCTCTTTTAAATGCATTGACAGCAGAGTTATTATAAATAGCTTATTTAAAAAGTCAGAGAGTCCCACAGATATCAGCTGAGGAGAAAATCTGCTTAGTAGAACTTCTGTCATTATTAAAAATCATGAATTCCCTGCTAGAATTAAGGGTAAATTTGAGGCAACTACAAGGAAAACAAATCGCTAAATAATAATAATAATAAAAAATCTACTGCATAACACAATTTCCATGGAGTAATCATTCAGGACTTTGCAAAAAATAGTATGAAGGTATAGCTGTACTTTAGTGTGTTGTCTGAGATATGTTTTCTGAAGAACTCTTCCTTCATTCTTATAAGAATATTTATTATTAAAGCCAACACGTAGCACCGTGTTGGTGAGTATCCTTTGAACAAACATATTTGGATATATATAAATGATTTTTTTTTCTTTTTTTTTTTTTTTCCCCCCTCCTCTTTATCTGCTTTTTTGATGCTTAATTTGCACAAAGTTTATTGGGACAATCTCTTTTGTAGCACACTTCTTCTTCATGCTTTTAATTCACAGACTGCTTCAGGCTCTATTCCCACTTTTTTTTTGTCAGGTACACTTGGATCACTGCACAGTTGTTGAGGAGATATGTCATTAAGTTTTCCTTATTGGTCGTCTCTTATCAGTATCCTAAATATCATTGAAACTTTATAATTGAATTGAAATTTCATTATTGAACCATTGTAATTGAAACTCTGTTATTTCCTTCTAAATTATTATTTTCATATTTCATGTTCCTATTCATAGTTTAATTTATGCTTTTAACACTTTTTTTTTTTTTAATTTAATGTGAATTGGTAGCTGTAAATCACTGTAGTCAAAGGATTTTACTTCTCAACTCTGTGTTTTAGAACAAGAGTGATTATCCATTCAATTATAACCTTATTGGAATATTTATCAGTAGATTAATTAAGAATTTGTCTCCACTGGAATAAAAAGATTTGCCATTGACATATAGCAGAACACAACAGATTGTTACAAAAAACAAAAATTCCTCTCAATACAGAGGAGTCTGTCTAGGACATTACAACTGTACTCAAGTTTTGATAGCATGCATGGGACTAAACTGATAAAAATGAAAACTTTAACAATTGAACTCCATCAGATACTTTTTTGGCAGTACCCTAAAATAGCATTGGAGATAGTATGTTAGATTTTTGACACTATTCAAACTAATACAGGCTTCAATCCTTTTCTGTTCACTGTCATATGATGGTAAGAGAGTTCTAAACCAAATTGGTTTCGATTTTAAGACTAGTAGCAGGTTTTGTAATGGTTCCTGAATCCTACTGTAAATCATCATTCATTTATAAAGATGGCAGGAGAAATAACTACAAAATGAGTGGAAATTCTAAATTCTCTAAATTCTCTAAATTCTCTAAATTCTTTTCTAAATGTCTGGAGTAAAACATTTCAAAACTTTAGAAGACTATAAGCCTACATTTTAATAACAAATTACATTTTTTAACTATTGACTGTTCTAGTAGTTGGCAGAAACACATGAGAAACCCTCAGAGTTTAAGAATTCTGGCTGATCTCTAAATCAAAAACAGCTGAGCAGATTTAAATATTTTGTGTAAACAAATTTGCATTCAGACTGCTAATCTGTGTGCCAGCCTTTAGTTTGACATTTTCTGAAATGATTGAAAAACGCTAAGCCCTTAATGCTAAATGGTGTTCATAATGAAAATGCTGACAGATCCATAATTACCTGTATTGTGATTCTGCTGAAAGCTTCTTTATCTGTCTAATCTTTCACAATGGAGTTACACATATAAAATCTTGAAAGAGGGAAAAAAAGGAACTTCACAGTGGAAATGCTGAACTGTAGCAATGCTGTATTCACTTCTAGACATTCACTTATGAAGGCAAAAATGACAAGAAATTATTAAAAAAACGTGCAGTCCTTTTTGTGGAACTGTAAAATCATATAGTTAGGTTTAAAGGTTTAACTTCAGGTCAAATTTTTGATAAAGTAAGAATGAACAGATCCAAGCTGACCATTTTTAATCTGGCATTGAGGAATTAGAATAGAGTACAATTGTCACTGACTTGATATTTCTGAATAAAACCAAAACATCAAGAAACAAGTATATAAACCACCATTTGTCTGATCATATGTGCTAAAACATCCTACACTACAGAGTGAAAGAAAAGGAGGAAGAAATATTTTAAAAACTTATTCAGAAATAGAAGTGGAAAAATAATAAAAAATGAAAGAAAGCAAATTATCTGGATTCTCTAATTTAGAAACTCTATTATTTATCATCGTTAGAGTAGAGACTTTAAAGTTCTTTGAATGTTCTTCTTTTTTCAGTTTCTTTTATATTCCTCTATGAAAGTTTTCCCAGACTTGGCTAGCCTCTAACTACCTGAAATGCTAGACAGTATTTTCTTTGCAGACAGCTTAGGTTGACTCAGATATACCAGCCTTGCCCCATCTTCACACAGTATCTGTGTACTGGCCAGGACTCTCAGCTGTCCCTGCATTACAACCAACACATGGTACAGTAGCTCCTTATCTAAACGTAATTCCCTCTAGGAGTTTTGGCCTCTGTGTTTTGCTGTGAGGGTGAAATCTGTTTCTCCAAAGTTTTCACAGCAAGGTCTGGCAAAGCTCAAATAAAGTAGACTGCAATAAAACAAAGGAATATAGCTCTTTCATATCTTCTTTCCAAACAGTCATGTTCTCCAGAAACAGTCCTGAACTTTTAATCGCTATTCATAAAGCAGCTACTTCAGTTACAAGATCAGCTACCTGCCTACCTCTGTATCTTCTTTAATCTTTGTCTCTATGTATTCTCTGCTCTACTTGAGATGTAGAGGTTAATAAGCCAGGCAGTGCTTAAGATATGGGCGTGTCAGTTTTCTGTAGGAGATAGAGGACACCTTGTCTAACTACAAATACACTTTCTAATATACCGAATATGCTGGGGGAGATGTGGAAGGAATGGCTTAATTGCTGACAGTATATTGATGATTTCAGGGAAATAATAATGGCTTAGAACTAAAATGTTAAGTTCCAAGTTCAGCATCATGCAACTATCATTTTTTTTTTTTCCCTATATGAGTATTAATCTACCCTAAAACTTACTTCGTCAGTTATGAGGGTAATGTCCTTTTGAGAGGGCATTCTAGAGTTCCTCAGTAATGGTAAATCTACAGAAAAGACCTTAATGTCTTCCTTAGTCTTTCAAATTTCACTGCTTACTCTTTGCTCCATTGAGGATGAAGTTGTGGACAAAACATCTTTATGGAGTGAGCTCATTGCCTAGTGGAGACCATGGTAAATCTGTGGTCTTGGAGACTGCCAATAGGTAAGCTAGTCTTCCAAGCAAGGAAGAACAGTACCTCTGCACCCTGCCACACAAGCTACCACAGTAGCTGTTACCACAGTATGCTGTGAATGCTGCACACATGCTGCCTTATCCTCTCTGCACCTGGTGGGCAGCAGCACGTTGCCTCCCTCCCAGAAGATTTTTCTAAGGCAAAGGGGGGTGCATGTGGTTTCGTTGCCCTGGAAACATCTGTGCCACGACTGCTGCTTTAACAAGAGCTGCTGGGACACTCTGCTTTTTCAGGGTTCCCCTTGCAAATCACCCTGTACTTTGCAATCAGTCTCTGAGATTCTGTCCGGGATGGCTCCGAAGCAGATAACCTCAGCAACTAAGCAAGGTAAACTCTACTTCTCTCATGCCTCCTTTCATAAGATTGAATTGAAAAAATTTAGATTCAGAAAAAGACACTAAACATTCACAGTACTTGGGAGAGCTGTGAAGACCCAAGCAATAAAGCCCAGTACAAAAAGTTGGGCTTATAACAAAAAAGAGATGTTTAAATGATGTACGAGTGTAAGCTATAAATTCAAGAGTGTCTCTGTTTTGAGAGCTCTGTGTTTACAAGACAACAGAAATCTCAGCCCATACCATTAACTGTGGTCAAGCTAGTGGAGCTGAATTCTCTTATATGAAGTACATGGAACATGGGACCTAACCTACATTCTGAACTCCTGCCTTTGTCCTGATGTCTTATGAAAGAAGGGTCAGAGGAGCAGCAATAAGTTCTCCACAGCACTGCAACATCTGACTTACAAGCAATCAACCTCATGAGGTCAAAAACCCAAACCACTGGAGAAGAGGACTGCTTGTATATGTTGCCTTCTCCATTACACGGAAGACTCATGAGTACTCTGTGGGCTGAATCAAAAAACTTTTTATAATGCTTCTGAAGTAGAATTATTTTGCTGAGTACATTCATAGGAGACATACTTTTTTTTTTTTTTTTTTGGGGGGGGTTGCAATAAGTGGAGGTGATTTTATCGAAAGTACTGTTCTTTCTAGAATTTGAACTTAACTACGAATGCAGATAAAGTGTCAGGGACAGTGGGCTGTTACAGTTGCCATCATTCAGACGGGATGTTTTTGGCCTTTCTGTTCCTGAAAGATTGAACAGTGTTTTTCATAGGATATTGTAATTAGTCATAATCTCCTGGCTAAATTCCAATTTGGACAATTACAGTCCAAATTGGAATTTATATACTCTATATTCTCTAAGCAAAGTATGCTAAGTAACCTCCTGTATTTCTTTTTGTAATATTCTAAGGAACATCTCTGTGATTTATTAAATAATAGTTCTGCTTAATCTTAAAGTTAACTGCTTCTAATACCAAGGGAAAGTGACTCTTTTAGAAGGTGTGTTGACTACTTAGTGCTGAATGATAAATTGCACAGCTGTGTTGGCGGTGCTTGTCATGTAGGCAGAGCTCCTTAATGCTGTACAAAAACGAAAGGAAACTACCTCCTTATCAAGATAGCTGCAATTTAATTTAGAGTTGATGGAAACATTTTAGATAAACAATACAATACATTCAACTCAAGGAGATGAATACAAGTCTGGAGAAATCTACAAGAAAAGTTTTGTGGATATTGGAAGAGTTTGAAGGATTAAATGAAGGCTTTTTGTTCAAGATGAGAGTAAGTACAGAAAACTGGACTACAGAACAGAATCTAGAGAAATTTAAAGCTGTACAAAAGATTTGGATTTCTCTCACAAGAAAAAAAAATCAAAGGGAGAAAAATTGGATATCTGGACCTGTTATGAAGCCAGACAGTATCAGTTTTGCAACAAATGGTAGAAAAGGAAATATTTCAGGTACTGTAGACTAAAAGATTTTCTTAAGCACAGGTGACTCATTCTGTTCCTTACTTTGATGTGAGAATAAAAGAAAAATAAAATATTTTCATAATTAATCACATTACTGGTACATTTCCCTCTATAACCCGCAGTATGTATCTATAACACACACTATGAAAAGTACTATGAAAGACATGGGAATTAAAGGTACTCCAGAAAAACGTTCTCCCTCAGAAGATGCACTAACAGTCAGCGTCTTCATGATTTCTCTGTGACTGTTGACATAATTATTCTAAACTAGAACAAATAGACTCTTGTATAATTTCCTCAAATCTTATCTAAATCCCATTTAATACCATCCATCAACCCAGAGAATACTTTTTCTCTTCATGAAAAAAGGACAGAAACGTTGACAATTTTGATCATATTTGTTCTGTCACTTATTTTGCAAACTGTATAGGTTCATGGGATACTTTTGGTTTTGTGGCTTTTATACAAAAAACTCAACATGCTTAATGCAAGATCATAACAATTCTGCAACTTCTAGTACTGTTTGGCATTATTTTGGTTCAAAATGGAAGAATAGTATCACACATTTCTCTTGAAACTGCATTCAGAATTTGTCATATCTGTTAAATAATAAGAAGAAGAAGAATAAGAAAAAGCATATTTTACCAAATATTATGTATAAATGAGGTACTTATGGGGTTGATATATACCTGATTCTGTGTTCGCAATATCTGTGTTTATAGCATTCTGGGAAATCATCTAGATCAGATTGAAGAAAAAGTGTTGTTACCATGCAGATTATGCTTTGACTGTAATCTCAAAGATTGATAATTTCTTTATTTCTCTGATGTTACAAAGGCATAGACCTCTTTGTCCTGGTTATCATTATTAATTTATTGTTGCTAATGTTACATGAGCTGCTATTTTGGAGTCCTCTCCATGCAGAATTTTCATTAGCTTAGTTCCTTCTTTGAATACAAAATTAATATATAAGAGTGTAATACAATATGCACAGTTCCAAATTAAAACGTAACTTCTTTCTTACAGGTAATGATCAAGGGCCAAAAATCAATTTCTCTATTAAGCAACTTCATTGGGTGGGTTGGTGAAACTTGAACTACTTTTATTTCTAATTTACGGGTAGACTGTAAAATGATCAGGATATACATTATAGTTTGAATAGTGCTTTGAAGTCTTCTGTTTTTTTACAGTTATCTAACAACTAGATTCAAGGGAATTCTTGTCCATTTCTAGAGAAACAAAAAAAATAATATATTGAAGTTAGTGGGTCAGATATAATCCTAATCAATTCCTTTAATCAGGTGGAATGAATGAATTCATGAAAATAAATTCATATGCACTTTGTAGGATTTTTATTATAAGATGTATCTTTCAGTCACATAAATGACAAAGTAAAAAAAGGCAAATAATGTCATCTAGCTTTTCTGAGAAGATGGGTGGTCCAATTCCAGTGTAGGCAATGCAAAAATTTCAGCTTAAGATCCAACCATATTGAAGAATTTGTTCACAAATTTATTCACCATTTGTTCACCTATTTCTTTACTTATTTTGTTGTGATTCATTAATACATTCTGTGAAGAAAGGCAGCTAAGTTTTTAATAATTAGATTAGACAAAGGGTGAAACCTCAATGTCTCTTGTTTATGAATTTCAAGCATTCAAGTACAAACCTGAGGAAAAAAAAAAAAAAACACCAAAAAAAACCCACCCATTCTATATTTGCAAAAATAGGAAAACCAGAAGTAATTATGATAAATTTCTACATATTTAAAAAACAATGTTATGTAGGTTATTAATTAATTCTATCTAATTTAAGTAACTTAATTTTGCCTTTCCTATGTAGCTTCTCTTCCTCAATAAAATTCAAAATTCTGAGTACAGGAATGGCTTATGCAATGTCACTGAGACCAATTTCTGTTACAGTTTCCATAATAATGATAGTAATAATAATAATAATAATCCTTGTGATATTCTTTTGTTTGATTGGTTAGTTGGTTTGTTCTTATTTGAGAAAAGCTTTGGAGATTTTCTTTTCCTGGGCATAATTCTGAGCTTTCACAGTGGATGACTTCCTCTATTGGGACTGAAAGGGAAAAGAACCAAATGATCCTTATGTGCACATTTAGGACAACTAGTTCTTGCTTGACTCCATAGACAAATTCAAAGGAGAGTTTGTATTTTCGTTTGTTGCACTTGCATACTTCATGATCCTTTGGGCTTTGTGGTTTAACCCTGACAAACAGCTAAGTACCACACAAATAGTGCTAAGTCTCCACAGTTGGGATGGGAGAGAATTGGAAAAGTGAGAGAATTCAGGTTGATATAAAAGCTGTTTATCGTGTAAAGGAAAAGCCGCATACACAAACAAAGCAAAATGAGGAGTTCATTCACTACTTCTCATTGTCAAACAGATGTTCAGCCACATCTAGAATCATAGAATCATAGAATCATTGAGGTTGGAAAAGACCTTAAAGATCATCAGGTCCAACCATGACCTAACCATACTACCCTAACAAAATCATGTCCCTGAGCACCACATTCAAATGATTTTTAAACAAATCCAGGAATGGTGATTCAACCACCTTCCTGGGGAACCTATTCCAGTGCTTAGCAACCCTTTCTGTAAAGAAATGTTTCCTAATATCCAACCTAAACTTACCCTGGTGTAACTTGAGGCCATTTCCCCTCATCCTGTCTCCTGTCACTAGAGAGAAGAGAATGTGTCATCATGCTTAATGGTTGCTTGGGAAAATGAGCACCATTGATCTAAACATCCCCTCTTCCTCCTTCTTTAACACAGATTTTATTGTTGAGCATGCCATTGTCTGGAATATCACTTTGACCAGTTTAGGTCAGCTAATGGTTCTGTCTTCTCCCAGCTCCTTTTGTACCCCTAACCTCCTTGCTGGTAGGGTAGTGTGAGAAGCTGAAATGTCCCTTGATTCTGTATAATGAATTTGCTCTTCAGCAAATAAAAACATGGGGTCACTTTTACTACTATTTTCATAAAAATATATAAAACACAGCTTCATATGAGTCTATGTGAAAAAAAAATTAACTCAGTTCCAGACGAGACCCAGGCATTGTGTTAAGAGTTGATACTTCCATGCAAAGGGTAATTCAGCAGCAAGAAACACAATTATTTTATGTCCTCCTGTCATTTTCTCCCCTCAGCAGTGAGGTTTATCTGATGGTGAGCCAACCTAGCCACCCACCTGCGTGGGGCAAGCAGATCTGCAGGGAATGCCATCTGCTTCTCTGTAGAATACAAAGCAGCCATGCAGAGTGAAGCATCCTCTGTGCTAAGTAGGCCATTTCCCACCATATTATAACAATTTCACACTAGGTTATATTGTGAGTTTTAAATGATTGAACGCCCCCTTTGAACATTCAAAGGTTCCTACTATGCTTGTTCACTGTTCACAAGGCTTTTTACATAGCCTTCTGGCAAATTAGTGAAATATACTGTAAGAAAAGGAAGATCATCAACATCTTATTTGCAGATAAACATCATATTATTTTCAAATTATCCTCTTTATGCTTCCCATTTTCTTGTGATGTTTTCTACAGCCTGTATGGAGACTGCCCATTCTATCGGTGTTTCCCGATTAATGTTTTGTTTCATATTATAACAAATATTTTTTTCTACTTTTAGTCCCCCCTTGAATATAAGAACAAAATTATACAATGGTAAGAACACAAGCAACTCTTAATTATTAAGTTTTACCAACTTGTACCAAGTTAATCGAAAAAGACAGAAGTAATACAAACTTTCAACAAAAAATGTAACTCTTCCTCACTTAATAGAAAATGCTTGAGAATATCTTCAATATTACTATCCATATAACTTCACCTAAAATTTACAGGAATTTTTTTAGGCTCATAATGCCTTTGGCAATAGTCCCTGTGCTTTCCCCTCTGCTAGAGAAGAACAAGAAAATGTAGTCATGATGAAGGCCAGTTTCCCTAGCAGAGAGCTTCTTTTCTTCAGTATGTTCATGGGTCTCCTGGCTCTTGTCCATTACTACATCCATTACTACATTACTATGTCATGCTTGTATTGTAAGAAGTCATTTGTACTTCGAGAGACATGTGAATGGTAAGGGAATGGAAGGTGATTTTTTTCAAAGAGGTGCATAATGAAAGAAAGCTAAACTATGTTACAAGTGCCTTCATTATTGACAGCATCTGAACTGAAGACATGCTGAGAAATAATGAAGAACTGCAGCTTCAGGGAGACATCTGTGGATCTCAATGCAAAATCATTCAACCCAACAAAGTTAAAGAAGAAGGAGGTCTATTTGAATGTCTTCAGCTGGAAAAAGACTTTCTAAGGAAGTTTACAGAGGAATAAATGTATTTCTGTCACACATCATTTTTTTCTTACCTTGACCAACATTCTCTAGGCTCTGGACTGGTTTTCATGCCATAATATTTCATTTATTTCATGCCATAATATTTCATAATATTACCATCATATGATGGTAATATTATACTTCTAATACAGAAAATGTTAATGCATATCCTATAGAACGCTTTGATTGCAAAATTTGAAAATAGGAAAATGTGTAATTATGGCAGTTTTATATGCATTTTATGAGTATGCTATCTGAAAAATAAGGTAATCTGAGTTATTAATATTTATAATGAAAAGTTTTGGAGCCTTGCTGTTAGTAGTGAGATAATGTTTAAGTTATCTTTGAAGCATACTGAGTTAACCATTGCTTTATATTAATACATTTAAGACTAATATGAGCAAACAAAAGGACCTAAAATACATAGAGAAACAAAATTAAACAGTTCATATGAAACTAGTAATTGTCTCATTTAATCTTCAAGAGATAAGCTTTCTAAAGCATTCCTGATACAACAACAATCTGTATTAACAAGCTTTAGTTTTGTTAGTTATTATTAGTATTATGTAATTATATTATAGTGAGCAGACCAGCTCATTTGACAAAAGGTCTTGCTAACAAGGTTGTGTTTTGTTGTTTTTTTTTTGCCTGTTTCTTTTTTTTTTTTTTTTTAAATCTTTGAGATTCTTTCAGTTCTTTTATCTCATATAGCCCAATATTTTGTAATGACATTTCTTAATTTATCTTATGCCTTGGTATGCCAAGCCACATCCATAGTATCTAGCATTGCTATAATCTTTAATGCATTCTTCTTGATACCAGCATCATCAGGGAAAAGTATTGCCTATTTCCTATTATTAGCAGACAGACTCATTCTACAAGTCAGCTGTGCGCCAGATTTTTAAAGGTACTTAGGCACCTAATGACTCAGGCAAATTTCTAGTAGAACTGATGAAAATCTGAATGTTAAGTAAGTTCCATTTTTTCAATAGATTCTGGGTAATGCCTTTTTCAAAATTGCACTGCGGCCTATCACAGAATCACAGAATCATATGTGTTGGAAGGAAAGTTGAAAGGGGCCATCAAATTTAACCCCTCCTTGCTAAAGCAAGTTCCCTATAATAGGTTGCAGGAAAGCATCCAGATGAGTTTTGTCTGGATTTCCAGAGCCTACACCTACCCAAGTGCAACAGCTCGCATTTGGCCTTTTTGAACATTGCTTGGTTCACACGGACTCACTTTGCAAGCTTGTTTGGGTCCCTTTGAAAGGCATTTTATATGAAAGAAGGAAAGCCTTCTTTCATATAAAATGCTTTATATGAAAGAAGGAAAGCCTTCTTTCATATAAACTGCACTGCTCAGTTTGATGTCATTCACCAACTTGTTGAGGCAAGTTTTGCGTGACTAAATATTAAATGCTAACTGTGTTACCTAAGGACTAGCAGGTTGTATACCTGCTAGTTTCCTAGTATCTAGGTAACCTACTAGTTACCTAGTATCTATTGAAAACAAGCTAGCTCTTAAACTATGTGTAAGGGAATGATTACAAGAAGTTTTTGCTTATTTGTTTTTTTAAATTATTATTATTATTATTATTATTTTGAATGGAACTTTTCAGTACTGATCTGCTATCTAAAATAATCAGACTACTGCAATAATTAATAAAATGGAAGTGACACAAGCCTCCATTTTTTGTTTCTGAAAAAATTTAGTATTATCCCTTTTACTATGTTAAAATTTTAAATGATGTTAATTATCTGTGATATGTATCAGTGATATTCACAGCCACTGGAAAATTATTTTATTCTCGGACATATGAGAGTCACTAGAATTTACAAAAATGTACAAATAAGTGTACCTCCATAGTATATATGCAAGATTTGCAGAATAAAAATAACGCATATTTCTTTTTTATTATTAATATTATTTTTTTTAGCATGCTCTAAGAATGATCACTTTTTAAATTGCTTATTTGCCACATCTTCTCCTAACCTAATATCTAGTGACCTTAGACCAGAGCACACTGTACTGTTTAGCATCACCTCATTATTTCCTTGCACCATCTAGTCCACATGCACTTATGTTATCTCTTTTTTGTTGTTTAGAATTCAGTCTCTTTAAATTAATATCTGAATCTTTCTTATCTGTGTGCAGTGCAGCACATTTGTATATGTCAATACTTCAATACTATTGTCACAGAAAAATAATGTCAACTAAGCATGTGATTAATTCACTGGGTCTGATTACTACTTTATGCTTTTGAAAAGCACAGTTTCTATAAAATGATACCAAATTGAAATTTTGCATTTCCAAACTCAAAAGAGATTTGTGAACATTTTTCATAGACATCTGTTTCAAAAGGAGATTGACAGACAACAATCATAGCTTATCTCTGTAGGGTTCTTGGTCTGGAAACAAACTGGTCTTCAAAAATTTAAAATATCATAAGCATCTTTCAGTAGACTGGCTGATAATTGATCAGAATACACAGATCACACATAACCATAGTCTACAGAATTAAGACTAAAGTGGTGGGTTTTTTTTTTTGTTTTTTTTTTTCTATTTAAGTTATTTCTCTTGATCATCACAAACAACCTCACGCTGTAAGAGAAAGCCTGTCATTTTTTATAAAGTTATCAATTTGTAATGAATTTTTTTTTTAGAATTTCTTGGAGGATTTTTTTTTTTCTGTATGTAATGAAAAATGAATTCTGTATATATTTTCTGCATAACCAAGCTCACAATTCCATCTTTTTCAAGTACGCTTTGGGAAGATCTGCATTTTTACCCACATTTCAATTAATAAAAGTGGAACACTTATCTCTGAGAGAGGTTACTATTAGTTCTCATATCTACATTCAAAATTCTTTTCCTGGGTTGCAGAAAATGTACAACTAGCTATGCAATACACTGATATCTACTCAAGCAGAAGGTAGAGAAAAAACAGGCCAAACTTTTTTTATGCTTTTGGAGTCCATTCAAATCCATATATAAAGAAGCCAGCTTTATCAAACTACCAGCATGGAATGATGACTATTGTATAAGAGAACATGCTTAAGTACTTACCATTACTTGGGAAGTTATACCTACTTTTAAAAGGCTCAAATATTCAGAGGTACTTCAATTTCAATTCCATTTACATCAGTATTTTTACAAGTAGTAAAAGTTGCTACAGTATTGTCATGAAAAGGTGTGTAAGACGTTAATTATTTGTAGCTCCAACTTTTAATTTTTCATATTGTGTCTTTGTAGTGATAATTTCTCAAGGTAGTTGAAACAAACCAGATGTACAGTAATGAAGACTTTAGCTCCAATATTTATTTTGCACTTCCATATTCAATGTCTAAGGTTTGTGCAGATGTTCTGTCCTTGTACATAGAGGTTAAGTTTATATCCATTACAAGTTAAAATTAGTACAAACTTCATATAAACTTTTTTTTTTTTTTTTAAAATAACTATTTCTGAAGTTGGAAGGCTTTTGTCCTTATTTGCTCTAGTTTTATTGGCCAAAAGCAGTTACAATACTAAAGTTAGGGAATTCCACTAATGAAACTAAAGCCATCTGTGGTTTTGATATGCAAATCAAGAGACCAGAGGAGAAATCATCTAAGTGATTGTGAGTAGATGAACCAGGATTGCTTTGTGGCTGGCATTCTTCATCTCTTCCTATGTTCCAATGAATTTATTTCATTTTCTGTCTTTTTTTTTTTTTTTTTTAATCTGGACAGTAATAGAATGACTACAAATGGAGAACTGGAGAATGTCCAAGAAACATAGTCTGGTGTTTAGGGAACTCTAAAAGACAATTGAATTCCCTCAGGCAGAATTGAAAATTTCTGGAGCAGGAAGAATACTGTAATTATAAGCTTCATTGTAGTGTTTCTGTTTTCTATTGATATAGTTATCTGAGGATTTTTAAGAACAGAAAGAGGAGGAACAGAGCATTACATTTACTTGCTGTATTTAGGTAGAGTTGTGACTCTCACTTCACAAGAGAGCTTGCCTTTTCGATGCATTTTCAGAAGTCCATGCTAAGTATGATCTAGTTGTTCAGCTCCTCAAACAAAGCAAGGTGGAAGTACAGCAAAGCATGTTCAGATTGAATTTTAGGCATTTGAGGAACTTTTACACAAAATACTGAGTAACTTGAGTATATTTTCTTAAATAATAATAATTAAAAAAAAAAAAAAAAAAGAGGGGTGTGGGGTGGGCATCAATGGAAGAGATTTCTGGATGACAACTTTTATAGAGGTCAAATTCAGATAACCAAACCCATTTTATGTAGTGTTGAGGAACACTGGAAGATTAGGCAGTATCTTACAACATAAATCCATAGAAGTTACTGCATAGATAGCTTAAGTAACCAATCCATCTCTTCCTAATATTGCTGAGACTCCTGTCTTAGAATGTTATTTGTAGGATTTGTTCTGATTTTCATAAATATCTTCATTTGGAAAATCCAAATGTATTAAGCAGGAATACAAAACAAATCCCAGAACCATGTCATGAATTATGCTGATTTACACCAGATGATAACTTGTGTTTCCTGAAGCTCTATACAAACCTCTTTGTGAATATTAATCTTCATTATTCTTGGCTAAAGGAGCCCAGGCTTTTAAGATAATATCAGACATTTATATATATATATATATATATATATTGGCCAAGCTGACCTAGGAATTTATATCTTGTTTTCAGAAGGCTCAAATCCTTAGAGGTACTTTAACTCAAGTTGCATTTATGGTTTAAAAAGCAACTTATTTAATCTCCAACTCAGTGTAACATTTCCTTGTTCCTCAATACCTTCTAAAAACAACTGTAAGTAGAAAGAGTGTTTGTGTGGCATCAGCACTTATTCAGTAGACAGCAAATAATGGGCATATTATTATGCTACTTATCTGTGTGATCCATCGTTTTGTCTTTTGGAGGCTTGTCAGATGGAGAAATGGAAAAAGATTTCACTTTTTCTATTTAAGGATTTTTTTTTTATTTTTTACTAAGTCAAAAGAATGTGTATTAAAGATGCATTATCAAAATAATTAAGAAAAACATTTGAATTAAAATGCCTTTCCTTAATATTTTTACACAGTGAATTATCTGAGCAACCAGGATTAAGCAACTATTGCTGAATAATGTACAGCTTCTTCCAGGATTTATACTTCCTTATGACCTCTCTCAATTTGCCAAATGAGTATTTAAAATACTGTACTGATCTTATTTTTATGTTTGTGTCTATCCCTTCTTTCTGCCTAGTTTTGTAAACTCCCAAAGTATGAATGCAATAGAAGTAATTCACTGGCTGTGCATGAAACGGTTACATGCAAAAAACAGTAACGGCTCTGTTTCTTATAGCTGAGATCAAGCCAAAACAACTCTTTGTGCATTAGGAATTAAATCTTCTCTATTTTGTGCTACAACGTCTACAGAGAAACTTGGCATGCACATAAACCTTCTTTATCATGTATATTGCTGGGAGAAAGAGCTGCTTTCATTTACTGTAGACAACTACTGAAATTAAAACAGCTGGACCAGTTTTGTTTATGTTTTTGTTTTTTTAAGAAGGAAATGTTCACAGCAATAGTAAAATGCAATATTTCAGTGCTTAGAAAAAGAATTGGATGCAGTTACTTTGCTTTACTGTTAGTGCATTTTAATAATGAGATGTCAGTCTTTCAACTCAGTCTGCTACCCTTGGAAGGTTTCTGACATCATGTATCTTGCATTTGCTAATTAGCTCTTACAGATTTGATGAGTTTAGAAATCTATGTTTATAGGTCTAAATTTTTTTTAAGATTAATAGAGCATATGAATTCTGAATTGCACCAATTTCACTGTATATAATAATTCTCATTACAAGTTAAATGCAGGTATTCTGATTGCATTATGGTTCTAATGCATGCTATCATATAAAATAAATGTTCAGAACTTTACTTAAGATTCAATAATTTCTTGCTTTGCTGAAAACATATTTAGTAAGCAGAAAAAAATATTTTTCATTTCCCACACACATATCCTAAACACGAATTAATATTTGCAAAATAATCTCTTGAACAGAAATTCTAAGGAACATTAATAAATGGCTATATTTTCTGCTTGATAATATCTATCTATATATTCTCACTTCTATGTCTGTCTCTGTAGACAAAAGTTAATTTCATTTGCAATAAAATAATAACTCTTTCCTGTTTTGTTGTTGTTGTTGTTGGGTTTTTTTTTTTTTTTTTTTTTTGGCTTTTTTTTTTTCTATTGAACTGATAGAAAAACTCCTGGGACATGCAGACTAATTTCTCCATATGTAAATTTAATTGTGTTCTTAGATTCAGTTACATGCGTAGTAGAGAACAAACAGAATTCACTTGCTTCCTTACTGGTGTTGTCTAACCCTCTTATATCCAGAGGCCATGTAAAAAAAGAATACTGTAAGCTGGAACAGAGCTGTGGCTTTTTTTAGGTAAAAGCTTAGGTTGCCTCCAGCACTTTTCTTTATTTCCCCCCTCCCCCCTCCCCCCAGCAATTCTAAAGTCACTTCAGCCAGATTGTTTAGAATTTACAGAGATCAACTTGTGGCCTCAGTATCTACCTCTATGAAGCACTTCCTTTAAAAAGTTACAAAAATGTATATGCAATGACTTTATATGTGTGGAAGAACTGGCTTTGCCTTCAGAAATTAAATAAGGTACTAATAAGTAAAAGAGCTGATAAAATGAACACTGAATTACAATTTTTTGAGAGACTATCAGATACAAAATTATACATTTGAATTTATGATGTAGTTATAACCTCATAGGACAATTAATTTCTGTGTTCTATAGCATATTTCCCAGAGATTACCTCCAAGAATATTTTAGAACTAAAGTAATTCCTTCTGAAGAAAAACATACAGGTTTTTTCCTTGCTGTTATTCCTATTTGGTAGTAGAAAGTGTCTCATGGACAAAGATGCTCTTGCATTAAAATCAATGATAGATCAGAGCACATTTTTAATTAAGAAATTAAATTTAAGCACTTACTTCAATTATCGTGGCTTTTTTTCTATTATTTTTTTTTCTCAGAATTTTCTCAGAATTTAGCATATGAAATATCCCAGTGCAACAAATAAATAACTGTTATTCCTTTTTTTCCCTACTTGTTCAGATTAAAAAAAAAAAAAAAAAAAGGGGCAAAGAGATCAAAGAATTTGGCCATAGTTGAGTTTTGTGTGATGAAACTATTAACTGAGAGATCTTTATTGCATTATTAACATTTTTTTAAAGTACAGGAGATAAACTTTTGGATCTCTTTTAAAACTGACCCATCCAAATTATTTTGAAAACTTACTTTGAAAAACTGTCATGCTCCTGTGTGACTCATGTTTTATTTAAATATGGCTTTCGATTTCAGAGCATCTCAGGGTCTTCTATTGTTGGAAATCAAACTGAGTAATTAGAGCAAAATCTAACTATTCATTTCAATGAGAACTTAGCCAGAAAAGTTGACTGCAAAATGTAGGCTATTTGCCTATGACAAGAAGCTAGTTTACAAACTACAAAGCATGTGGGGTTTTTTTGTTCTTGGTGGGTTTTTTTTGTTTTGTTTTGTTTTGTTTTCTGTATGTTTGTATCATCGTCCGTTTTTAATTTAACAAAAAAAAAAAAAAAAAGGTGTAAAAGGAATATGCAATGTGTTGACTTTACTAGATATGCACATTTTCCCTTGGCAAAATTTAGGAAGTTAGATTTTGAGAACCAAATCTTGGTCTCATTTCAGACACCTAGAGTAACTGCAAAAGAAAGGAGCTCTGTCTGTGCTAAGTGCTGCTGAAAATCCTATTTGTCCTGTTTAGTAGGACTTACCAATTTGTTTTATGCATACAAAACCTCATATGAACAACTTAAGGGGAAAAGCCATGACACTAGAGTACTATTTAACATTTCATTAGAGCCAACAGAGGAATGACATGAAACTGTAGCTTCAGACAAATCCTTTAAGTCCCAAAAATACTACATCTCCACTTGAGTTAAAAATGTCTAAACCGAATGAGGATAAATAAATTAACATGGCTTTGAGAGGGAAAAATAACATAAAAATGCTTGATTGTAACAAATATGTGTCTATTTTCACTGCTGCTTTTATATATGCATCTGCAGCTGTTGGGTTTTTTTTGTTTGTTTGTTTTTAAATAAACATTTTATGCTTTAATTTCAATGAATTAACTAAAAGGTATAAAACTTTTAGATCACAGAGTCAGAGCCACATTTCCCTCCTGTATTGTGTTCTGCTTTAAACTCTGCATTTTGAATGAGTATTAAACAGTAAGTTACATATTTCGAATTTGAAAATCCTTTAAGTGGGTAAAATTATAACTGCAGTGCTGATTAGAGATTGTTTGGATTTATCTTTCTAACTTACATACTCCTCTCCACTGGCCAATAAGACTTTTTTCCCTCTTCCCCCACTCAGTGAAGATACACTGTTCTTTTGATAAATAGATTGTTCTGATTATTTTAAAATTGTATTTCTTAGCAAAACTCTATATTATTTTTTGTAACCATGTCAACAGTTCTAAATATTTTGAAATAAAGAAATCTAAAGAGACTACTTGGAAGTAAGTCTTGTGAATATTGAGCATGACAGCAAAAACAGGGAGAAAGTGATGGTGGTGAAATATGTGTATATAGTTCTGCTATATTTTTCACAGTACCTGAAAAGTTTAAACATGACATTTTATAGGAAAAAAAAAAAAAAAAAAAAAGAAAAAAAAAGGGGGGGGGGTAAAAAAATCCTACTTATCTCTTGTTCTTGTGCATCTTGGTGTTAAACGTATTGTTTAAGCTTCTTTTCCCATTTGTATTTTAGATACTCTAATTAAACCACCAGAATATTCACTGCACCAAATGCACTAACACAGACAGTATTTCTACTTCTGATAGTTGAGGAAAAGGAAAGAGTCTGAATTGCTGGTTTTGTATGGAAAACCATAATCATATAGGCTCCAGAAAAGTCAATGTCTTTAAAGTTATGTCATACGCTTCAAAACTGTCCATATTTTTATTTAAATGTCTTCTTTTCTGTGTGTGCGTGGTTTTTTTTGGTTTTTTTTTTGTTTTGTTTTGTTTTAATCATTTTGCTTCTCCTTATCTCCTCTTTCTTTGACTAATTTCAAAACACAGTATTTTTCTCACCTCTCTCAGAGAAATTCTGTCCACAGCAGGTTGATTTACTTCCATGTGTTTATACAGTTTTTCAGAAGTGAAGATACTTCATTTTGGCTTAAATCTGTGCTGTAAAAATAACCCTGCCAAAGAATGCTGTGGAGCAACTGCAAGCAGAGTTGCTTGTGTGTGTTCCAAGGCAAACTGTCAAGGGAAGAAAGGGAAAGCTGCAGGAAATGAGGAGAAAGATCTTAGCATTGCCTAAAATGGAGTTTTCAGATATGAGCTGTGTGAAAAATCCTTACCTCTTCTAATTTAACTCCATTAATTATTAGCTTATACTTACTTGGGAATGAAATAAATAATAAGAAAATATATACAAGAATGCCACTAGAGTAGACTAGTATATACCAAAATCTGGTTATCAGTATTAGTTAATATGATTGAAATAGTAGGATAATAATTTTATTTCTCTTTTGTTCCTCTTTTTTTTTTTTTCTTTCCTTTTTTTTTTTTTTTTCTCCCCCTGACTCTTCAAATAATTCTTTAAACCGAAAGTAAAGTGGAGTCTGCATAAAATTCATTCCATCTGTGGAACTTAATATTAATCCTTCTATCCCAGGAAATAAAAATGTTCTTCACACTCCACTTACCTCCTAGTTTGCTTTCTAAGACAGAAATTTGTCCAACTAGTCATATATGCAAAAACACTGCAAGCAGCTCGCAAGTTGCTTGCTATTGTTAGTGACATTGCTAACTTCTTACATAGTAAATCATGCAGTAATCAGCTTAATTTAGTGCAAGCGGGATTATATTCCTTTGAATACTATAGGTAGATTATATGAATACAAATTATAACAATAGAGAGAAGCCAAATAGTCTACTGAAATCTTTATATGTTATTCAGCACTCTTTGCCTCTGGTAACAAAGTTGGAAGAGTCATTTTGATAAGCAAAGATAGGACTTGTCCAAGGGCTATTCAGTACTCATGAAGCATGACTTCAGTGACCTACTTCATAGTTTTAAATATAGATTTTATTTTGTATTGCTGGATTACTAGGTTGTGTTCTTTTTCAAGCAAGGATAGCTAAGACTGAAGTTTAAACCAAGGTAATTATTTCTGAACATCTCTAAAATGTTGCACTAAAGATGAAATCAAATCTTCTTGCCCCAGTCTGTGCCTTCAGGGTGTGTTCAAGCATGCTACAAGAAGATAAAAACCACGTTATTTTGTATTATTTAGTAGTTAGGACTTCTCCATGTCTATGTCATCTGTATTTTACAAGGCAGCCTTTGCTACTTATAAGTACACTTTAAATCCATATTAATTTCCAATAAAGGGAGTCTTCCAAAGAGATGAAAAGGAGGATGCTGTATCATGCCTACAGTAGATGTTACATTCCTAATAGAGCTGGGGTTATGGATAGCCTGTGTTCCAGGTTCCAGTTTGCCTACAAGTTGCACAAAGGTGCCAGTCAGTGGGGAGGTGAGCTTTCCCATGCTTTCTTAGACAGCTGGGGTTGTTTTATGGCAAGTCCTTCACTGCTTTGTTGGTTTTTGTTTGTTTGGTTGGTTGGTTGGTTTTTTTTTTGTTCACACTTCAAACAGTTTTACATTTCTAGTAGCATTTTAAAAAATGTCAGAATATTGCTGGAGGTTAAAGAGGTTTCTATTTAATTTTGATGGCCTTTGCAAAAATAGGTAAGAAGAAACCCTAAACATTGCTTTTCCTCCTATGTCAGTAGAAAGGTTGAAGAGGAACTACCAGATAACAGAAAATCCACCCAAATGACTGAATACCTTGTCTTGGAGGGAAAAGAAGTTGTAATTAAGTTTTAAAATGTACTAGATGATTTAACTCCAAAATCCAGTCCTGAATGACCAGACTTCACAAAAATGCCTTCATGCAATTACTAAATCCTGTAACATTTTTCAGAGGTTATATTTTTTCTAGTTTTGTAATATTATTTTTTGTAGTACAAAATTGTATTATCTTTTTGAGTACTCGTTTCATTCACACTTAAAATCAATAATGATGTAAAACCTCTAAATCACTGCAAGTTCTAGTACTTCTGAAAATTAGCCATTGATTTATTTGAAAATATTTCCTGTGTAACTTTAAAAGGAAAGATTCAATGGCTTAATTGAGTAACATATTAAAATACTAGAATACTATCTTTAAAATGGATGGAAAAACATTACTTCTACGCAATTTATATGCACTTAAGTAATATTTATTGACAGTGAAATTTTATAGCATCTAAGGTCTATGAGAATTATGATGTATAGGTCTGGTTTTCTTTGTTATTGGTTCACTAGTAACGTATTATTCACTTCCTTGAAATGCCTAATATTTTGAACCAATAGAAGAGAACAAAGCCATGGAGGAATGGTTTCATATTTATTCAGTGTTGTTTACTTTTCTGATTGCCAGTGTATATTATATCAGCAATAAAATGACAAGGATATATATTTAGAAATATCATTTTTGTTGCTGCTGTTTTTATAGTAAAATTATTTTCATTTATATTATAGAAACTTATTAATGCTTTTAAGCAGGCTTCATTCTGGATCCATTTAATTCTCAGTCTGGTTAAAATGCTGAAGCTTTATAGGTAGCTGTTAATATAATTGCTTGTGTGCAAGACCGTTGGTACTGGTCTAAGAGACATAAAATTCCCCATTTAGTAGTATTTTTATAAATCAGTAGTAGGCCCATTGATTTCAATTACTCAGTATTTATGATGGGATGAAACTGAGAGTGTAATTTCTACATTTAACCCTGACAAAAGCACACATAGTCCAGGTTTACTTGAATGAAGCTGTCAGGAAATTTAAAGTTCATATTGCCATAAGTGGAGAACAGTGATATTCTGATAGGTGAAAGGCAGAAAAAACAGGTGAATATCTGGTTTAAATTAGATAAATCACAATTTAACCTTTTTTTTATTCTGATAAACCTTCTGTTCTAAACTTTCTTTATCTCTTATTATAAATAGATGTATTCAGAGAACGCAATATCACTAAATACTTTTTAGGTGAATACAGTGAATTATGGATTGCTCTTCATTTTTGGCTAATACGTAAATTATGTATTTATGGGTCTGGTTTGTGTCGCTTGACTCAATGAAAACAGAAGAATAAGGCCTGTAGTCTATTAAAGCAAGAAAGTTTATCTGAGTCAATAAGCACTTATGCTAGTAATTCAGCTTCAGTATTTATGGTGAAACATAGAATCATTTAGGTTGGAAGAGACCTTCAATATCATATAGTTCAAATATCATCAACACTACAAGTCCACCTCTAAACCATGTCCATAATCACCACAGCCACACATATCTGAGATACCTCAAGGGGTGGTTACTCTACCACCTCATTGAACAGCTAGTTCCAGTACCTAACCACCCTTTTCATGAAGAAATTTTTCCTGATGTCCAATCTAAAACTTTGCTAACAAAACTTCAAGACATTTGCTTGTGTTTTATCACTTATCACCCGAGAAAATAGAACAACACTCTCTGTGCTACAACCTCATTTCAGGTAGTAGGAGAGAGTAATAAGGTTTCTCCTCAGTGTTCTTTTCAGAATGAGTAAGTCAGGTTCCTTCAGCTTCTTATATGCTCTTCTTTTCTAATCTCTTCACCAACTTAATTGTTCTTTTCTGCACAAGAGCAGCTCAATACCCTTTTAATACTGAGGGGGCCAAAACTAACACAAGATGCCTGAAATAATATCTAGCCAAAAAAAAAAAAAAAAATGGGTCATGAAGCATTAGCTAAAATGTAGCTTCAGGAATATATGTAACAGGTGAAACTGGGTAAAAGAACCCAGTTGTATGCAGTGAAAACTTAATCGGGGCTTTATAGCTAATAAGACTATAATAAATAGTTCTATAAAGTAATAATATTTATAGAATCATAGAATCATAGAATGGCCTGGGTTGGAAGGGACCTCAATAATCATCAAGATCCAACACCCTGCTGCAGACTGGGCCACTAACCTCTAGATCTTATACTAGACCAGGCTGCCCAGGGCCCCATCCAATGTGGCCTTGAGCATCTCCAGAGATGGGGCATCCACAACCTCTCTGGGAAGCCTGTTCCAGCACCTCACCATTCTCACTGTAAAGAACTCCCCCCTGACATCCAGTCTAAACCTTCCCTTCTTCAGCTTAAAACCATTTCCCCTTGTCCTGCTGTTATCCTGTCCTGCTGTTACTTTCAAAGAGTTGTCTCCCCTCCTGTTTAAAGGCTCCATTTAAGTACTGGAAGGCTGCAGTGAGGTCACTCCACAAACTTCTCCAGGCTGAATAAGCCCAGCTCCCTCAGCCTGTCTTTGCACGGAATGTGCTCAAGCCCTCCAATCTTCTTTGTGCCTCTCCTCTGGACCCTCTCCAACAGCTCCACATCTTTCCTGTATTGGGGGCCCAGACCTGGAAATAGAACTCCAGATGGGGCCTCATGAGGGCAGAGTAGAAAGGAAGAATCAGCTTCTTGTCCTTTCTGGCCACCGCTCTTCTGATGAAGCCCAGGATACCATTGGCTTTCCAAGCTGCAAGAGCATATTGCTGGCTCATGTTTAGTGTTAAGGTTTTTCCCAGAATATTCTTCAGGAAAACAATCCATATCTTTGTTTATGTCTGAAAAGTACTATGCATTTTATGCTGCTTTATAAATAATGGTATAGAATGTTTTTGAGCCTCAACCTTGACAGTTTCCGCTGAAAGGTTACTGTAAGGCTACATCATTCTCCATATATATGATTTTTATGGCTGTTGTTCTTGAAATACTTTTTATTTTCTGTTTCATAAATAAAAATTCCTTGTGATTTGTATATAATTATTTGGTAAATGTTTTCCCATTTTCCATTGCTCTCGTTAAACTATGCTCCCTGTCCATAAAATAACAAAAGAAGTTCCTATCTGGGTCTTCACAATTAAATTGTATAGAGACAAAAAAACGGAAACTTAAAAGAACATTAGTTCATTTCCTCCGCAGAGCCTTGTTTCTTTAGGCTTTCCTGAGGATTTTTTGTACAGTAAACAAGTTATTCAAATCCAAGTATTTCAGCTGTCATTCATCATTCATCATTCAGCATGGAAAGATATTTTCTCCTCTGTTATTCAGACTGTTTGTGATATACATTAGGCCACACTTGTATGTATGCACATCCTTCTGATTGGGAGATATGACCTTATTCTGGAACACTTAGAATGTTTGCTGTTTTGTTTTGTTTTGTTTTGTTTTTAACATCACCTTCATTCACAACATTTTCCTTATATCTGCCAATGAATGATTACTTCAGAACCATTATGCATTTTATTTAGCCTCATAGAGAAGCATCAAAGGGACAGATATTCATGTAGCATTTTTTTTTCAACAGTGCATAAACAATTTGTTTATGGCATCCACAGAAGCCTACACCTTAACTCAAACATCTACTAAATTTTTTTATGGCAAAATATACCAGCGGTAGAAAACCTTTTTTGATTTCCTTCTTTAAGGATGAATGAGCTGTTTTTTTTATTCAGTCATTATGTTATCAATATCATCAGGCAGATTCTTTGATTATAATGTGGTTTTGCTAAACTTTTTTCACTGGTAATTATGTTACAATTGTCAATTATGATTAATTACATTTACACTTTTAATTACATTTACACTTTTAATTACATTTACACTTTTATATTTACCCAGTCTTGTAGAAGTTTAAAAGAATACCTTCTACATCCCTCAGTTTTTACCATCTCTGCATGCCTGTGGTGAGCAAGATAGAGTGAACAGAACTCCTAACATTTTGTGTGGTTTCTTGAATCAGGAGGAGCTCAATAATCAAAACAATAAATTGGTATAGGACATCAGATAGACGACATTAGATTACTTTCTTATATGCATAATTTACTTACAGAACGCTATTCTGAGTATAGATTACGGGTATGACTAAATTACTTTTCTAGTTCGTAGATATTATGTCAATAAAAATTAGCCAGTATTATACATATATATAATATACTAATTCCATCATAAATAATTTTGTAAATCATATGATTTTTACCAGCTAACCTTGGGGATGAAATACAGAGCTGTCATGTAATGTGTTGATTTCATTTTCCATGTGAAGTCATCTCTCCCGGTGCAAATCATCACGAAAATTAATTCAGGATATGCATACTTATTCAGATTACCTGATTTTTAATGGTAGGTGAAGACTGGCATATAAGGACAGGGTAAACTTTTTGCTTATCACTTACTTAACATGGGAAGGAACTGATGCTTAATTTTAAAATTGCTTAATTTTAAGCAATTTAATGCTTAAAATTGCATAGCAGGGTAAGTAACTAAGTAATATTTTCAGTATTCACCCACAAGGCCTATGATTATAGGTGAGTAGCCTTCACACCTCTGCTCAATCTGCAGATGCCACTACAAAGAAATTCCTCTGAATAACTAAACAACTGAGAAATAGATCTATTCCCAGAAAGTCTGGAAGCAATCTACAACTTCAAAGTAGCACAAAATCACAAAATGGCTGATGTAGGAAGCAATCTCTTCAGATCAAATGATTTAGACATGCAATTACTTGAGGGATAAAGTAGGAGGAAGCCAGTGGAGAAGGAATACATTGAAGAAAAATGACACTGCAAAATATGTTTACTTCTCTTTCATAACCATGGATTTTGCCAAGTAAGTATTTCATGGCAGTTTATGTCTTAGCTTGATAAGATCTCAGAACAATACTCCACTGTTGTGATAGCTCACTCATTGATTTTAAAGCCCATCCTCATTCAAGCACTTACTGTAATCATATGGAAGGAAGAAGTGATTTATGAACTAAGAAAAATAGTTCTACACTAATTAATGTAGGCAGGGATTGCAGGATACTGTGATGTTCCACTACGTATATTGCAGTGTCCTGGCAGCTTATGTTGGGTATAGGCAAGGAAAATTAATCTTATTTGGAAAAAGTATATAAAAGATGATTATACACGTATAGTTTCTAGTTTCAGTTGAAAATTTTATGAGTCAGTCAAAAAGAAAATAATTTACATAAAATTATGTAATCATTTATTAATGAGATTAAGGGGCAAATATCTATGTAGCTCATGTAGTCATGAACCAGCTTTGTCTTTTATTGTATCTTCCTTAAATTGAACACTATTTCATTCTTTTCTATTTACTCTCGACTGGTTGCAATGCACTACATCTTGTTGACCCAAAACAGTGCCTTCACACCAGATAATTGGGATTCTTAGAGAGACAATATCAGAGTAAAATCAAAGAAAATCCTAAAATAAGGGGGGGGAAAAAAAAAAAAAAGAAAAAAAAAAGGACTTTTAAATAATTTTAATCTGTTATGGATAGATTTAAATATATCAACTCAAGAATTTCACTTAGTGACCAAGGTAGCAGGAAACCAATCTACCAGTCTAACTTCTGCTGTACTTCATTATTGAAGATGTAATAGAAATGTGGAGAAAAAAATAATTAAAAAAAAAAAAAGTTAAATATTCCAAGCAGAAAAAACAAGGATGTAACATTATTTATGCTTTAGGCTGTACCTATGATGACAAGAAAAGCCACATCTTATTTCCCCCAATAAAAACAAACAACATTGCATTCAGATCATAAATCATCACTTCCTAAACAAATAATTGCTTCATACATGTACCAGGACATGTAAGGCCTGTTAAAAGAAATTGGTGTATATCTGAGAGAATTAATTAAATTAGGTCATTTATGTAAAATTTATGCAAAATATTTTATTTTGAACAATGCATTACTGCAGAGAGTTCATATGCCTAGGTAATATACTTGGTAGCCATTTTGTCTTCAGTTCTGAAATTGCTGTAGGACTGGTATTACTGATTTTACTTCTTTTTTTCTCCGATTTATTTTTCTTTTTCCTGAAAAGTTTCTGATGTGCAAACATTCTGATAAAATAAAACTGTTTATTTTCTTATGTTTCTGTATAAGATTACTTGGATTTATGTGAACTGATATGCAGGCTTTTTATTTTTGTATTCTTTAGCACTATAATCTGACAGAGCTAATGAAGATAAATGCTTTCATTCAGTGCCTCTGCATGAGTTGTTGTTTGTTTTTTAAATTCATTCAGGGCTGTCTATAGTCTTATTTCATATTAGAATGCTTGTGTAAACACCATATGCAAAGTGTTATTTCTTTCATATTCTTTATTCTATGAGAAAGCTTCCCATTTCTTCTTAGCTCTACGTTTTGATGGGTTACATAAGAAGGAAGGTAAACAGTAATTGCTTCTAGCATGGATTAAAAATAAATAAATAAATAATATTTTTGTAACTGTATGGGAAATTGTTAATCACAGCCTGAACCTCTGATTAACCATCTGAGGCAAGTGAAGGGTCAGCTGTGGGAGCACAGGTGAAGGTAATTCAGCTGTGCTCCTGGAAGGGGTAGAGCTTGACTCCACATCTCCTAGATCCCATTTAAGGACTGACCACCACTAGTGCAACATTTCTTTTGGAGATTGCTCCTATGCCGAGTCCCTTGTAGCGAGCCTCAGTGTTGGTGAGCATCTGTCTTAACTGTGAGCCTCAGCACTGGTGAGTTATTCCTATATAATCTCTGGCTATCCATCTATTACATCTTGTATAATTACGGCTATACAGTAGCCATTAAGCTATACATACTGTCTAATTAATTACACATACAACTTATTTTAGTCTTGTGTATTGGTAACTCATATTCAAAGGATTTTTGGCTTTCTTTTGCGTTCATGAGATAGTATAATGATAGAAATTAAAGTGTAAGTCAGAAGAGTAATTGTGGATTTTTTCTCAATTAAAATACTGAGCTAAAATAATATCTTATTGTAATCCATGTGGAGATGTGGCTAATTTCCTAAGATAAACTATTAACAAAACCAACTGGGTTTCATAGTTCTAAAATGAAAGAAATATATATATAAGTCCTGTGGAAATTTTAGGCATGTTATGTTTTATGTTTATTTATTCTAAGATAAGAATTAGATATCATCTAACAAAAAAAAGTTGATATTCATTAACGTTTACAAAATAATTACTAACATGAAGCATTTTAATTAAAAAAAAAATCATTTTAAATGAAGACAATTAGAATAATGGCATTATAAATTATTGTTATGACCTCTTCTGCAACTTTCTCAGCAGGGGCATAGTGGAATTAGCAAGAATGCTGTTGTGCTGCTGGAAATTAGTGTTTTTCCTTGCTCTCATTCTAAGAAGCAACAAATACATTTTTCTGAATTTAATTTCTTCAGACTTTGAAATTATTTCATCAGTACAGAGAAACCTAGTCTTAGAAATAGGATCACGCTGCCCTGTGGGAACTGTGGTTCAGCACCTTCACTTTCTTATTCTCCTTCAAGAGTGACACTTCTTTGGTGAATCAAGAGAGTTCAGCACTGTATCCTCTTTATACCACTCTTTTATCTATTACAGTGCATTATTGCAGCAATACCCTACTCATGCCCACAGATTCTACAGTTATTTAATTTTGGATAAAGTCCATTAACTTAGTATAAAAAATAGTAAAGGGTTAAATAAATCTTTCTAGAAGTATTTTAAAAATATTTTTTCCACAGTTATAGAAGCCTTCAGTCCATCTAATGATTATATCTGCTTTATTGAAATGAGGTATTATGACAAGGTAGATGGATAAGAAATCTTTTTGTGTAAGATGTCAAAAGATTCCAAATCACAGAATCACAGAATTATCGAGGTTGGAAAAGACCTAGAAGATCATCCAGTCCAACCATTACCAATACTTCCCAGCTAAATCATACCCCTCAACGCAACATCCAAACGTGTCTTGAACATTCCCATGGTCGGTGATTCCACCACCTCCCTGGGCAGTGCATTCCAATGCCTGACTACCCTTTCCGAGTAGTAATACTTCCTAATGTCCAGCCTGAACCTCCCCTGGCGCAGCTTGAAACCATTCCCTCTAGTTCTATCACTGATTACACGAGAGAAGAGGCCGACCCCCAGCTCACCACAACCTCCCTTCAGGAAGTTATAGAGAGCTATAAGGTCTCCCCTGAGCCTCCTCTTCTCCCGGCTGAACAATCCCAGCTCCCTCAACCGTTCCTCATAAGGCCTGTGCTCCAGACCCCTCACCAGCTTCGTAGCCCTCCTCTGAACACGTTCCAGGGCCTCAATGTCTTTCTTGCAGTGAGGGGCCATCAATACAAAATGAAACATGGAACAAATTAAATCATTAATTAAATCATTAATGTAATTAAAATATTGGCCTATGCTGTATTATTCAATAGTGAAATTTTAAGTAATGGTTAAACATAAAGTAACTTCTGTCTGGACTTAGAATATATTTTTTTTAATCATACTTAACTGGCAACAGTGTAGATATAAGAATTTCCATATAAACATCATGTGCAAATTATTTTCAGTCTATAAAATATATTAAATACTTTTCAGACTATCATTTTATTTCAGTTCTGAGTCAACGGCTTTAATATGTTACTAAGGCCATCGATACAGATACTTTGGTAGCAAGACAAAACTATTACAGTAAGTTCCCTAACTGGAAAAATATATTTCTTGGTGTTTCTTAGGAGTACTTAAAATTTTCACTGAACTTGATGGACTTCTGTCTGGCACCAATAATGGAAGTGAATTGGGGTTTCGCTTATGTGTGTTTAGTTAAGGACATCTGCAAGAAACATTAAATTTAAAACTAGAAAATGAAATATGAATATTGAAAATCAATATTTGAAAAGCACAGTTTTAGAGGACATATAATTAATGAAAAAAAGATGTGATATTTTGGACTGTAAGGTAACCATACTTCCATCCCTCCTGGAATAGATTTTCTCTTTCCTGTATGTTTGGAGAGAGAGTGGCATGGAGCATGTGTGTGGTTTTTTTTTGTTGTTGTTGTTTTTTTTTTTTTGTTTTTTTGTTTTTTGTCTCAAAACAGACTAGTTGGAATAAGAGTCAAGGAAACATGCTTTCCTTAGAAAGCAAAGGATACTATGTAATGACATTATGAAATATGCTCTGACCACTTATATTTGAACTTAATTCTTAAAAGTCTAGTGAAGCAATAGCAAAACACCCATTTGATATCCTATAACTGGTCTTTCAAATGGAGATACTCTTTTTAAGAGGAGAAAATGACGTCTTTATAAGATTGATTTTGCATTTTAATACACTGTTAAAGTTTGCAGAGACCTGGAGCTAGCAAAACTTTTGTCAGTATTTGATGAAACAATTGTGTTTTCTAAACCTTAATATTACTCAAGTGGCTTAATAACTCAACGGAAAGATATCTACATATAATCCTAGTGTAGAATTCCAGGACAGGGGAGAGTTCTCACGCTCCAGAACAATTTAACAGTATATCGTGGTAGATATACTGATCCAACTGCAGCAAAGGAGAAGGTCAGATTCAAACTTTCTGAAGAATCAGTATCTGAGACATCATGTTAATTTATGGTGCGGAAGTTGCATCTATCTGATGTTATTACTTGCTTATGCAGCTGTTAAAGCTATCATCTGGTTCAATGTTGTTTTTACTGAGTGAAAGGTCTTTTGTCTGGATAACAATTTACTTTCCCTGAGTGAAATGCAACCATAAATGGTATCAGTAAAGGCAATACACATTCTAACATGAAAGTTTCAAGTTTATGGCCCAAGATAATACGACCAGCTGGGAAAGTATGTCCTGGTGATCAGCTCTTAACAGGAAGTTGGTTTTATAAATTTACACCTGCCATCACTGCAAAACGATAACTACACGACTCTTTCCTGTATATTCACACTACATTTCCGTTATATAAAAGCTCTCTGCTTTAAATTTTCATTATTAAACTGAGGATTTCTTTGATTGCATAAGACTTTATTTATCAGGATTTTTTTTTTCCTTCATAATTTCAAAATACTGAAGTGTATTTTACTGTCATGCTACACTAGCTTGCATAAAGGAAATGATCAGTACTATATCTTCAATGTATGTCTCTCTGTAGTAACCATCTGGTCTTTAAGATTCTAGTTGTCCGTCTGGTGCTAGTACTTTGTGTATTTATATTTGCACATATGTCCCAGTAAGGGATGGCGTCATATTATAAAGTCATATGAGATAGCGTTCACATCTGACTAGCCCATAGGATATGTTAGTTTATTTTTCAAAGATTTTTTTTTCTAAAGATAGAAAAGATAATAAAACCTTTCCTGATATGTAGATAATGCCTTATTTTTGATAATGAGGCAAGGACACTTTCAACCTTTGGACAAATATGCACATTTTTATAGTCTGTAATTGAGACTTGCTTCCAGATGTTTGGAAAGTATTACCATGTATGCTCATTGTCTCTTTTGCTGTCACTGGGCACCACTCAAAAATAATCTGTCCATCCACTTTGCTGCCTCTCTTTATGTCTTTATAGACAACTATAAGAGCTCTTCTGAGCTCCCTCTGCTTTAAGCTAAACACCTTTCTCAGCCTTTTTTTGTAGGAGAGATGCTCAGTCCCTCAATCGTCATAGTGGCCCTTCACTGGAATCTCCCTAGTAGTTTCACAGCTCTTACTGATTGAGCTCGGAACTGAATACGGTACTTCAGATATACTTAGCACTTTACACACAATACAGAGTATAGGGAAAGGATTTCTTCTCTTGACCTACTGGCAGTGTTTTGCCTAATACAGTTCAGGACACAATTGTGGCCTTTTTGTGGTGAGGGCATGTTGTTGGCTAATGGTCACCTTGGTGCTCACCAAGACCTCAGAGCCTTTTTGTCAAGCTACTTTCCAGCTTGGTGACACCCAGTATGTACTGATAGCTGCAGTTGTTCCACTTCAGGTGCTGGACTTAGCATTTTCTTTCATGAGATTCTTGCCAGACTTCTTCAGTCTATCAAGACACAACTGGATGACTGCAGAATTCCCCTATGTATCATCCACAATTTCCAGTTTTGTGTCATCAACAGACTTGCTGAGGGTTTACTCTACTCCCTCTACTACATCATTAAAGATGTTAAATGGCACTGGATTTGTTACTTACCCCTGAGGTACCCTGCCAGTTGCTGCTTCTAATTGGACTTTGTGCTGCTGTTCATCACTTACTGGGCCCAGTCATTCATCCAGTTTTCTACCCACCTGACTGTCTGCTCTGCAAACCCATGCTTCATCACCTGCTTTATGAGAATCTTATGGAAGACAAGTATTTCAGGTGTATCCTACAATGGGAAGATTGTTCTACAGGAAATGCAGTCATTATGTTGTCACTCCTTTCATATTGCATAAGAAAAAAAATAGACAATTAAGGCTGGTATCACCCATCAACTACAAATTAAACCAGATTAAAACTTTGTGTTTCCTCTGCTGAAGGAATCTTTAAGAACTAGAATGGGAACTTTCACCTTCTCTTTCATTTCCAAATGCTCTGTTCTCTCACTAGTTACTTCTTTATTTTTTTTTTTAATAATTTTAGTCAAAATGATCTGATCTACATAATCTT
This sequence comes from Alectoris magna, assembly GCA_030625065.1. Classification (NCBI taxonomy): domain Eukaryota; kingdom Metazoa; phylum Chordata; class Aves; order Galliformes; family Phasianidae; genus Alectoris; species Alectoris magna. The sequence continues at coordinate 16,102,529 of CM060561.1, forward strand.
TCAGGAAAGCATTTAGAAAATTGGAATTGACATTTCAGTGTAGAGAAATTATGAAAAATAATCAATGACTAAAACATCAAAAATGTCATAAATAACCTATTTGTCTAAAATCACTAACCTGGTTAATGGCATCTTCTTTTTAAAGGAAATATTTTCAAGGTTGCTTGTTCTTTCTTTGTAGGTTTATATTGCCTGCTAATGTTCCTGGAAGTTGCCAACAAATTAAAAGGTAATAGATGATAAGAGAATTTTGGTGTTTAATAGAAATACAGTGAACAACTTATAGTAAGTAATATACTTGCCTCAAACCCTGTAGATAATCTCTTTGAACTCTATCACAATCTAGAAGAGTAGGCTCAGTATCTTTCAAAATCTCTCTGCCAGTTTTTTTTTTTGTTGTTTTAACCAGGAGCTAAACACAACAGATGCAAAATAGATAAACGATATCCAACTCTGTATGAATGCAGTTAAAAATATCCAGACATCTTTAATTTATGGAATCCCAAGCAGATGGTAGAATATGTTTACTGAACTCTTGTCTCTTTTTTTCTGTAGAACTAGAAGCTTTAAATATCACAGCATGTTTCAGAATTTAGCAATGAGGACTGAAGCTATTTTCTGTTTTCTTCTTCTTTTTCTTCTACATTCTAATAAGATGTTCTTAAATTTGCAACAGTGTTAAGATTTGTGATGTCTACAAATCTGAATCAAATTACTGATTTGAGATCTCCATAGGGAAAAAAAAAAAGTAAAAAATGTTGATATATCAACTTCAACATCTGCACCACTATTAATTCAGGAATTATAATTTAGCACTATCAGAATTAGGGTGCTTTGGAGGTGAAAGTTACAATTTTTAAACAGAAAAAAGTTTGAAGCACTGGGACAGGTCGCCCATAGAAGTTGTACCATACCTAGAGACTTGCAAATTCAGCCTAGACTGGGCTTGGAGCAACCTGCTCTAGCTGTAGATGTCACTATACATTGTAGAGGAGCTGTAGTAGATGGCTTTTAAAGTTCCTTCCAACTCATAATTTAGAATTATATAATCATTTAAAATTGTCTTATTTTGATCCTATTATAAAAGAAAATAAACCATTTCATTATCTTGTCCCATAAGGACAATATGGTGCTTGCTTAAAGTATATTTTCCAGATTCATTCCTTCTTTGAGACAATAGAAAGACTGTAATATGCTTTGCAGTCACTGATTATTTTGATCACTTACTGGGGACCCTCTTAAAATTATCCTCCTTTTTATTATTTCCTCAATTCAGTCAAGATGTCCTTAATCTTTCTCCATTTTATATTAATTCTGCACTCACACAAATCTGCAATCATAATCCAGTTTCAAAAATAAAACTACAGACAGTTAAGTGATTTAGGAAAAGTACCAATAAAAGTTGGATTGACTGGAATCAGGTAACAATGTGTGGTATTACTTATTAAGTGCAGTTTGTATGAACATGCAGCTACATGTACAGTGAGGTTGGTGAGGCACTGTAATAGTTTGCCTAGTGTTGTGGTTGATGCTCTGTCCATGGAGACTTCCAAGACAAGGCTGGATCCAGGCCCCGGGCAACCTAATATAGCTGTGGTGTCCCTGTTCATTGCAGGGGAGTTGGATTAGATGGCTCTCAGATCCTTTTCAACTCTAAGGATTCTATTATTCTACATGTTCAAGTGGAAATTGTTGGTAGTTTTTAATAATATTGATTTATGAAGACTATACAACAGCAGTGTTCTACATATCTAGATAACTACTGTCATGTTCCAATTAATAGGAGTGAGAGGAGATTCTTTTAATATACCTGGTGTGAGATTAAGAATCAATGGTTCAAATGTTGGTCCAATCAGTTTATTACAAATCCTAGCCTTTTAGGGAGATGGGGAAGGGGAAACAGGCGGTAGAGAAGGTAAAAAGAAAAGCAAGAATTGTGGTAAGCGGGGATAGTCACCAACTTGATGCAGCAGTGTCCCATTATCCGTTGGTCCAGTGTCCAAGCAGGCCACAAAGAGCAGCGGGCTGGTGCCAAGCAGGACGGGTGGTGGCGGTGGAAGCAGCAGCGTCTCCTGCAGCAAGGCCAGGGGAGTCCGTAGTCAGTAGGGCAGCAAAGCAGCAACGAGGAATCCGAAGGCAGTAAACCCTCTCTCTCTCTCTCTCTCTCGCCTTCTCCCTCGCACTGCTTCATGATTTTTCCTGCGCCCTTTTATCCTGTTTTTTTTTTTTTTTTCCTGCCTGTGTGACATTCCCTGGGGCTTGGGTAACGGTCATGTGAGTACCCCCTCCCCCTCTTGAGATGGCTCTCATCCTCGAGGTGATGAGTTTAGACAAAAGGTTTCCTCCTGGCCATCAAGGTGCTTATCCTTCTTTTCACTGCCTCCAGTTAGCAAAATCTTTAGAGAAAGGGATTGCTCAATCCCTGACCAGGACTGGGATGGAATGGTCCATCTTCAGCAAGTTTTTGAGACAAAGGCATGACAACATGCATGGCCTCTTACACAACGAATAATTATGTTGTGATGTCATATCCCATATAATCCTACGTCATGTCTTTTGAATTATTCTGAGAAATCATTTGATGCTCAAAAAGTCTGAGTTAAGTTTTGTATTATCTCAAGTTCAAGATAGGTATTTTTAGCCTTCTACATGAGATTCTTAGTGTTTGCAAAGAGATTTAAAATAATGAGTTAGAGTCTGTGTATACTACTTACAAGAATATATCTCAGAAGATCAAGTTACACATATATCGCTACAAAACTGCCTGGAGATTACAGTTTCCTTAGAAGCTAAATCAAGACAAAGTAAAGGACCATCAGTGGCTGGGACAGTGTGCATGGAGGCAGCTGCATGTTGGTTTTCAGGTGCCTGTACTTTAGGATTATTTCTCTGAAGAAATGCCTGAGACTCAGTCTCCAAATGAGAGAAGAATAGATATTTGGTCACAATTTTGATGAGTTTTTCAATGGATTCTGAAGTAAGAAGAAAATTACATGCAAAGCAGTAACAGTACTGCTAAATATCCATGAGTCAAAAGATAGTCCATTTTCAGACTCACCTTTAAAAATTCTTTATCACAGTTGAGATTTTTATTTTTTTTATCTCTGAAGACAAGAAGTGACTTATGAATTAATTATATGAGAATGGATTTTCATGGAAGCAGCTCTGCATTCTGTGTATTCTGAACTGTAGAATAAAAATTCAAGAGTAACCAGAGCTCTGAACTTGAGTAAAGCATTTATCTATATAAGTACGTGTAGCTGTGTGTGGATATGTGTGCGTATATATATGCCACTTCTTAGTTTAAGAAAGTTAAAGGAAACTCTGTAGAAGTTGAATTTGATATGTTTAAATCTGTGGAGTTTGCACTCAGGAAGCAGAATACTAATAAAGGTGATGAAGAGGGTTAAGAACATGTCACTTGACAGTCAAATTTGACATCAAAGAAAAAGACTGAGTGATCTTGAAGTGCATTACAAGAATAGGGCCAAACCTTCATATTTAGCATAGGGTGGTAAATACATTTTCATACGTAAGTTTTATTTGCTTGAACACTTGATTACTTGATTGAGTTTTCTTACACATTCTTAACATTTCTTTGTTAGTTGATTTCACAATACTAAATATAATACTAAATAATACTAAAATAATCATTTGTTTTATTTATCATATCACATTGATTCTTCAAGTCTTCTAGCCTTCTAACTACCTAGGGTAACATCAATTATATATAGACCAAAAGTGCTATAAATAATACTTCATATTCTTGATATGTAACATTTTATTTGAATAATAACCTCTGAAACATTAATATTACAACATTGTGGGAACTTCTAAATGATGTCTTTGAAGAAAGCAAATGTGTGAAATATATATGTCTATCTAAGATTATATTTCGCGGAGAAGTATTTCAAGTTTTTCTTCTTTATTCCAGAGTACAGTTGAGTAGCTGGAATATATTCTCTTTTTGTTTCTGAAACTGCAGACTTTCACAAGTTTTGTTTTTTTTTATAGTACTATTTCTGTTGGAGATTAAGTAACTCTAAGGGATCACTGAAGTTTGATTGTGAAAAAGAATTGATTCTCTTGAGAATGTGATTGTGAGTGTGGTGTTAATTATCACTTTGTATGCTTCATTAAGCAATTCACATCTTTTATTTGCATTAAGCACTTATACTTACCTTTTGAGGTTGTTAGTTATAAGCATTTGAACTGCACAAAAGATTACATTCTTAACTTTTTAAATGTAATGTTCCAGAACTCCAGACTTGATACACAAAAACATAAGTGTTAAAATATTAACTAAAAATAAAGGTGGGGTTAAAGAAAACGTGTTTTCAGTCATGACCACTTTTGACAATGACATGTGAACATATACATCCTCCATACCTCCATTTCATACACAGGCTTCCTAAGAGAAATATTTATTTTTATTAGGCAGTGGCTATATGGAAAAAAAAACAATATCTTTACAGATCAATAAGTGACGAGGCTTGGTTATTTTAGAATACGTTGATTAAACTACCTGTATCATACTCTTTCTGGAGGAAAAAATAAAAAAATTCCCATGGTTAATAATGAACTTCATTCCTGGCTTGTATCAGGAATGGTGTGGTAAGCAGGACTAGAAGTAATCCTGCCTCTGTATTTGGCACTGGTGAGGTCCCACCTCAAGTACCATGTTTAGTTTTGGGCACCTCAATACAGAAAAGGCATTGAGGTGCTGAAGCAGGTCCAAAGAAGGCAGCAAGGCTTGGAGAATATGCCCCACAAGGAGAGACTGAAGGAACTGGGGCTGTTTAGTCTGGGGAAGAGGAGGCTAAGGGGAGACCTTATTGCTTGCTCTTCCAATATCTGAAAGGTACTTACAGCAAGAGAGGGGTTGGTCTCTTCTCAGTGGTGATGGGAAGAGGGGAAATGTCCTTAAGTTGCACCAGGATAAGTTTAGGTTGGATATCAGGAAAAACTTCTTTATGGAAAGGGTTGTTAAGCACTGGAATGGGCTCCCCAGGGAGGTGGTTGTGTCACCATTCCTGGATGTGTTTGAAAACCATTTGGATGTGTGCTCAGGGACATGATTTAGTGGAGGGTTGTAGGAGTTAGGGTAGTACAGTTAGGTTGTGGTTGGACTTGATTATCTTGAACATCTTTTCCAACCTGAGCAATTCTTTGATTCTATTATTCATAGAAAAGCTTTGTTTTAGTAGAGTCAGTGTTGAAGTAAGATGATTGTATTCATTTAACTAGTTATATTTTAAGAACAGTTTATTTGCACAGTTACAAAAGTTTTGGTTTCTCTTTTTTTCTTTTGAATACATCAGTCTGTAAACATGACTTATCTGTTTAATATGCATTCTCTTTCTGATCCTGAGCATAAAAGTAGGATCTACAATAGCTATTAAAATACATTTGCTAAAGCATTTTCTGTTCTTTAGCATTGTTCCTTAATGCATAAGTCTTAACGAAGACAAGAAAATGGATCTAGCCTACTACTTACCCTTCCTACTTAATGTTACCATGCTCTCGCTTAAAACTGTTATAGAATGGGAATGGAAGGTAGCATCCTGTGCAAACTTGAATGATTTAAAAGTGTCACATAAATCTGTAATGATTTCACCATGGAAAAAAAAACAAAACTCTTCAGAATGGGAAGTATAAACTGTAATGCTAAAAATAGAGCTCCAACTGTAATGTGAATATTGTGTCTGCAGGAAGGTGTGAACAATAATTTAAACTTGTACATTTGCAAGCTTGTACACTACAATTGTTAACTGGTATACATAAAACAATATGCTTAAGGATCAAGACAGTGGATAGTCTATGCCTCATTTATGTAGGACAAAGTTTCTCCTAAATCTTCTATCTTTAAAACTGTATTTCTTAGTAAACACCACATCAGTATCTTAACAGTGAAGCTAATTAAACATGCTCCTTCTTCTGTTCCTAAGGCTACAAGCAAAAGAAAATACAGAAACAGAGTTCAAAGAGGAAAAAAAGCAATAAGCAGCTCAGTAGAGAGTCTGGCCCATAATTACCAGGGGTATATCACACCTGCTAAAGTTAATCTTCTTCTATGATGAGCTGACTGGATCTACAAATGAGGAGAGGGAAGTGGATATTATTTACTTTGGCTTTAGCAATATTTTTGACACTGTCACCTACAGCATTCTTGTTTAAAAAAAAAAAAAGTTAAACATTCTGATCTGGATGGTTTGAACAACATGTTTGGAAAGTTGGACTCAAAAGCACAGTGGGTAGGGAGCTGGACCCTGTCTGAGTGCTGTTAACAAGTGGAGTATAGCAATGTTTTACTTTAGTTAACAATTTTATCAGAGATGGATAGAGGCTCTAGAGTGCATTCTCACCAAGATTTAGGTGACACTAAATTGGGAAGGAAAGAAATAGAAAAAATAACATTGAGTAAATCGTCCTTCAAAATATAACTCACCACAAGTGCTAAATGACTTCAGAAAGATATACAAAAAAGCATGGAATGAATTAACTTCAATGTCAGGTTAATTCACTAATCTATTATGAAATACAGCAAAATGAGTACTCAGAAACACACTGTGTCTGCAAAAAATTAATATGGTTCAGCAATATCTCATAGGTTATTATTTATTTACTATTTATTTTATTATTTATTTTATTTATAATCTGAATCTAAGATGAATATCTTTTAAAAAAATCCCATTTTAAATGAACACATTTTTGAAATATGGATAAGATCTAAGTAAAACTGCCTTCCAAACTTTTAATTAACTATTTGAATCTATGGCTTTATTTTCCTCGTTCTTAATTTTGCACATTCTTTCAGTGAAATATGTCAGTCTGAAAGCTTTTCGAGGTAGGAAAAAAACAAAATAAATTGTCTTGATATATATCACAAAATTAGTGATTATGCAGGCTGCTAGTTTTTAATTTTAGTCTGCCATGCTGTCACATATATGGTAATAAAAAATTATTTTATTTCATTTTATTTTTATTTTGCTGTAATTTGTATGCCAGTATAATGCATCCGAGGTTCAGTTTGGATTCTTTTTCTTTTTTTTTTGTTTGTTCTGGTAAGTTTCATGAATTTAACTGGGGTGTAAGAAAACTAGGTTTTTCTATAAAGTGTTCAGGTTTACCTATACACAGAGTTATTAACTCTGTTAATAGTTCATAGTAAAATTATACAGTATCATATAATTTCCTATAAAATAGCTTGTGGCCAGGTAGATTACATTACAGTCAAGCCCTCATTTCATTATTATTAACACAAGTGAACTGGAGGAACCCAGTAACTGCATTCATTAGAATAACTTGAAGCTGCTTGTAATATTATCTGTTAAAACACCAAAAACAGCAGGATAAAGGCTAGCAATGCAATTAGACCAGACTGGGTATAATAGAAAGAAAACACTTTCTGTTTATAATCCGGCATTCTTTTTAATAGAAAAATTCTATTTTCTTTCTATTTTAGCAGCCAATTTATTTAGCAGCCAATAACATAAAAATTATAAAAATAACATAAAAATAACATAAAAATAACAAAAAAAACATAAAAATAACATAAAAACATAACATAAAGGTGCAGGAGATTCAAGTAACAGTTTATTTCCTTTTCTTTGTCTTTCCCATTCTATTCTTGCTTGTGCGTTCCTATTTTCAGTCCAAGCTTATCCTCTTCTGATAGGGAATGTTGTCAGAAGCGTGGATTTCTTAGGACGAGAAGAAAACACTCTCTGCCCAGATCTTGCTACAGGTCGATGCAACAAACAAATGAAAACAGCTAAGGATAAAGGAGTATTCTGAGCAAAGTACTGTTTAACTGTTCGTATAAACTTTCATATAGATTGTTTTTTAACGTAATACTTGTTTTTGTTAATTTTTTTCTAACCTTTATTTTCATTGATTATAGCTTTCTCTATGCAATATCTCTGGATGAAAGAGCAATCTGAAAATATTCATATAAACCCCTCAAATGACAGTACTACTCCCTATTTTGTACATGAAATATGGGACAGAGACAAAGAGCTTGTGGGATGCCACAGATGTTGCATAGCAACGAGTCTGAAGAGCATCATATCTTTGCTGACTGACTATCAGACTCCCAGGGCAGAGTAAATATTTCAGAGATTGCAATCCCCAATCTCTTAGGGTCTTTAAACTTTGGTTTTAAATAAAATGTCTCTGAATAAGCATGCATGAATTTTCTGGTTCCTCTGAGACAAGGGAAATCAAACAGAAACATTAATATAAATTTTTATTAAAGGCCTTTCTTCCTTGTAATATCACAGAATAAAGCTGATTTTTTTAAAAATTATTTTTTATTTTTATTTTTTTCAGCGAGGGCAATAGGCGATACATAACAGTAATAGGAGCTGCAGTTTGAGTAGATCACATTAGTCACCAGATGGTGACATCTTCCTGTTGCTAAATTTCAGGTTAATTTTAATTTCAGGATTTTTCATACTTATATCATCAAAGAAAACATATGAATCTCAATAACACTTCACCCTTCTATAGCTGCTCCTTTAGAAGATTACAAGGCTTTTTTAACAACACTAAGCAACAAAGCCTTGTGATAAACTAGGATATAAACAAAAAACAAATATGGCTCCACAGAGAAGTAATTAGGACAAAATGGCACACAATTAGATTGGAAGAAATCATAGAATAAGATTGTCTTTTTAAGCCTCTAAACAGCTTGAAGTGATAAATTAGTTTGTCAATGAAAGGTAGGCGACTCTTGCTTTAAGCTGAGTGAGGAGTTTAGGATCAGAAGTCTGTATTTAAGTGAGTAAAATCCAGACGTTCACTGTGATTCAGAGTCCTTAATGATGCTACATAAGCGGCTTAAAACAAACTTGTTTGGTGGTCAAAGGTTACGTGTTTATCAGTAAATAATCCGAGATCCTGCAGGCTGAGTTTTCAGGAGTGCTGACTTCCAGTCACCATAGAGACTAGCAGGAATATGCTTTAGAACTTTCATGAACTTGCAAAGGACTGAATGGTGCTAATGTGTGAGAAATTACATGTCTCTCAATGTCGACCCAGAAATTATTTGGATTTGAATATCTATGTGCTTAAATTACCCTCTTGTAAACTATACTACTCCACTATACATACGTTTTGGTGAAGCCATGTTTAAATTTTTGGTAACTGTACACTTGTGAGGAGTTAGTGTCACTGGAGCACATATATGTTATTTAAATAGTGAAACTTTCTCCGTCATTTCAATTAAGGAGGTTTGTTTGTTTGTTTGCTTTTGTGTTTGTTTTACCGTAGTCTAATATAAAATAATAATCATGAATGTTTGTGCTTGATCTTTATTTAAGAATGACATGCATTTCAAGAGATAGATAGCTAATTTGCCATGATCTATGTAAAACAGAGGCTGGTGCAATTGGGAACAATATCACACTCATTGAAAATTACTGCTTTTGTACCGCTGTTGAGTGGACACTTAGGATCTTCATACTGTAAGGAGAGAAAATTCATTTCTGTGCCTTGTAGGCAAAAATAATGCCAAGTGCTAAAAGTACCCCAAGGCACAAAGGCTCAAAGGCATGCTTATACAGATAAACAAAGTCTAGGAATGCATTATATTAACTCAATTAAAGCAATCTGCTGAATAGATGGAGTGCAATCCATTCCTGCCCACATTATTATTATATACTTATAATACACGTTATATATTATACATAAAGAAAATAAATTATGAGAGAGGCATTCTGCCAAGTACATGGGCATTGGCACGTGTTTTGGAGTGAATACTCTGATTTCCAGATTTCCAGACATGCTTCCATTCAGAAAAGAAACACAAATATGGAAAATTAAATTTCCATAAAATGCACTGAATAAACTAATCTGTTATTGATCAATTTCACTAAAAAAAAAAACAAACAATAAAGTACAATTCATATTCACCTATCATATAGAATATAAAAACATATACTATTTTAGTTATAGAAATGTTCAGTAAGGCTGGGTGAATGATATCTGGTGGAAAGATTTTATTGCCTTTTTATTTATTAACTCTATCACTACAGTATATACGTGTGTCGGATCTTACCATAATTGACAATAAATTGTTTTTTAGCTTTACTGCTGTTTATTGACAAGAATCTCTTCATATTAATATAAATAAATAATCAATATGTATCTGGTTGTAAATAAATTCACACTTTCTTCCCATGAAATAAAATGCAAGTTTTCTTTGTATTTTTATGTCAGTATTGATGCTCATTTGATTCAGTATGAGGACTGAATCAGCAAAAATTTATCCTTAAGTTACACACGTGTTTGTGGAATTGGATATTTTCAAGTTTCCATTATTGTCTTTCTTAGAATCAGATAAATTAGCAGCATCTGGCAGTGGTACATCTTTTGTAAAAAAGAGCATGAAATGAAAGAAGAAAAATACTTAACCTGCACACTGTAGCACAAAAAAAGTTGAGTATGTAAGCTTGAAGGAAAGGAGAATTATTAGTATTCTATTTCTATAGATTGGATAGTGAGTCAAAAGAGATTTAAGTTTGTAACGTTTCAAAAAGTGTGATTCAACTAAGAACTGTAATTAAACCTTAAAGAAATCTCCTTGATTGTTATACAGTTAGATTTTTACATGCATGAATCTTTTCACTTAGTCTTATTTCTCTCCCTTCTTTACCTTTGATTTAGTGGTCTTGTCCATCCATTCCATACCTGTTTGCAATTCTTTAACTGCATACACTCAAGTATTGTATGTACTTTAATTGTAAACCACTCAAAATCCCTAGTATTTCATAAGATAATTTTGAAAATAATATAGGATTCTTGAGCCATCCATCATTAAATATTTTAGGTAGAATGAAAGAGTATAATCAACATTGTGTTTCTTTTGAATGCTTGCTTCAATTAAGATCTCAAACATATGGACGTACACAAGGAGTTGGTTTTACAGTTTTCAGAAGTTTACAACCTGCTTATTAAAGCTAGGTTTTCAGGAACTGTTCAGTAGGATTAGAAGATCTTGAACTCCATAGGGAAAATCCCTTTCTTAGAATCCCTGCTTCTTCCAGTCTAGCACTTGTTAAACACAGATAAATTAATATGACAGTTTAGTTTATGTCAATATAATAGATATATCTAAGTTTGCAGGCTTAAAAGAAACCTATAATATCAAGACATTTTTTAAGCATACATTTGCATTTTCAAATAGTTTTTGTTCTTTGATCCAAGAAACTATGTTGGAGAAAATGATATGTAGCACAGGAAATCTTTTGAGTCTGCGTAAGATCTGTATAAAAATCCCATATAATTTTTTTTTAAATAAACCCTGGAAATAAGTTCATGATGCTTTGCCTTCAAAGGAAAATCAGAAGAAAGCTGCTAATTATAAATTGCTGATGTTCGAATTCATTATATGATTCTCATTTAAATTACACAGGCGTCTCCCTCATAATCTTTCTTTTAAATTATTCCAAGAGTGTAAATAGTGATACTTGTAAGTGCGCAGCACAGTCATCCTCCTCCTGTACTTAACTGCTTCTCATCTCTGAATTCTTCATGATCTGAAGTCCTGATCCAGAAAGACATTGTGACAGCAGCAGGACAGAAGGTACGCTAAAAATAATTCAGATCTTCTGGAAAGAAATACTTTCTAAAAATGACTGAGATTTGTTGCATTTCCCTACTTCTGTAACCCAGAAATCTGTAATATTCTAATTTCCAGAACTCTGACAGATTAGTCAATTAAGAATAACTGATTGCAAACTATTTGCTAACGTGCTTATGTAGATAATGGAAGTTATGGATGTCATCTCAGAGAGTGTGCCTGTCAGCTGTGTAAAGTAATGCTGTTTCTACTGCTCACTTTATGCTGTCTGAAGGAAATGAGAGAACATTCTGCCAAGAATTTACGCTGCATTTTTGCAATGGACCTGGAAGCCAGCAGATGGAGCATTCTAGTTATACTAATGCATACAGTTCAACAGTTCCTCAGAACAGCTGGTGCCTAAACCTTACTTCATAGTAGTTATGCTTTGTCTTTTAAGCAACGAAATGTTTTTAATTTGAGCTTTGAGATAGATGGCAGCAGTGACACAGCATAAAATTGCAAGCATTATTTATACGTATTATCAGTTGCAAATACAATTCTGTATGAAAGGTGTTTTCTATCCATTCAAAAGATCTTAGCAGGTTTATAAAATGTGAGGTAGACAATCTCATTCTCTGAAAAATCTTGCTTTTCAGTTCTATTGTATTGTTCTTGGAACTGTCTATCATTTTTACGTGGGTTTATTTTTTGTCCTCTGAGGTTTGTGTACATGTTATTTGTTCGTTTTTGTTTAGTTTTTTATTTTTATTATATTCATTGTGTTTTATTCATACTCTTCTATTATTCTTGATTATCTTAGGACAGATCTTCCACAAATGTCATCCAACAAAAATTACGATTTATTTAATTTATGGAGGTTAAAATGTGCTTTACCTTAAAACATAGAACATAGTAAAGCATAGAAACACAAAGACATCAATACAGTGAGCATGTTTTAATATTTGTCTTCCTATTTTTCCCACATCTGTTTTCAAAAATATTTTTGAAGTCAAAAAGGAATCATGTAAGGGATCCCCTAAGAGTCCTTAGACACTCAGGGATCCCCAGCCTCTGTCCTCGGAGGTCCTGTATCCTGATGCTTCAAACACACCCATACATGCACATACAGACACATAACAATGATCTCTCAGTGAACCTCAAGGTCCCAACCAGGCAGCTAGCTGGTACCTCCTGGCCTGCCTGATAGGTAAATTGCAGATCAGATCAGCACGTATGAACTGTTGATGGGTATCTAGTCTCCTTTACCTTCTCTCCATCTCTCCTTATCTCTCTATCTTTTCATATTTTTTCCTCCTGAAGCAGCCTTGATTTTTCCCCTTTACCACCTTTTATTACCGTCTTAAACTTCCCAATATGTCTTGCACAATACCAGAATGATTTCCTGGGGTAATGTGTGGCAGAAGCTCAAATCTCTACCTAGGGCACTGGGGTACTTGTTCCTTTATGTATATGGATGCAAGCCAATTATCACAAAGACTAACAGTATGCTTAGAAAAATGTGGCATGGATAAGCACATATAGACACAAAACACTATTTTTTTCAAGAAGACACAAAATTATGAAATTTCATCTTTTTCCTAAGTGGAACATTGTGAACCTTGGAACACTGTGAACCTTCCACAGTTTAAGATTGACATCAGAATTGCATGACTTTAGTGTTTATTTTACTTTAGGCACTCTTATTTCAATAGTCTTTCTGAATCTACACTGTACAGTGCTATGATGAGTTTTGTCTTCCAGAAATTTCCAAGCAGACATGGGAAATGCCCTTGCTGAGACCGATTGCCTTTCATTAATTGTTTAACTTTCAATTACACGGTGTTTTATTTAAATAGATAAATATTTCATTAAGTAATCATATAGCAGTAAGCAATTTCTGAAGAATTCTTTGGGTAATATGGCAACTCAATACAGTAATCTCAGCTTTGACGTTTATCTTCTTTACTCTGTAATACATTGAAATACATAATCTATTTCAATACTTGTAATACTAATAAAAATAAGTGGTTTGTTTTATTCTGTTGAAAACTCATTGACTGTGAACATTGTTCTTTAGCTCCAGCTATTTCATTATGAAAATGTGCTGCTTCTGGATTGCACTGTTTTCTAATCTATACTATATTGCCAAGTGCTGCAATACTTACATTTTTTATATGCTTTTATGTTAATGTATAATCTCAGTTGAAATTCTCTTGGAGTTGTGGAGAAATTAGAAGCATTTCTGCTATGCAGCAAAACCTGTTCTGAAGAATAATGGACAGACTAAGTGCAAATGACAAATATAATTTTTAGAGTTGACAGTGGTTTTCTTCTTGCTCTCTACTTCAGTGAGGTCACTACAGTTATTTTGGCAAGACAGTCTAGAAAGACAGATAAATAACCAGTGACATCATATTAGCCATTTTATATACCAAAATCAAACAGAAGTTATTCTATCTCAATGTGTCTGAATTATTAGAAAGAAAAAAATAAGAAAAAATCCTTTGGAAGGTTGAGTGCCCTCAACTTTCTCTCACTTTAAACAAGAGGAGTTCTAGAAGGATAATACTGTAAGCAGGTTCACAAGCTCGTTCAAAGTTTTTCATACTGAAATGGTTAGGTCTTATGTATTTCTAAAATAAATAAATTGGTGTTTTTGAAAACAGGGTTTGTATTAGATTTCCACAAGATTTCACAGGAAGGAAAATGTTGTAGAACAACATTTTATTTTCTTACACACGTTTTTCTGAATCTGGACTCAGTCAGAAGCACATGGTTTGCTATTATTTCAGTTAATAACAAAAGTTTATTCTTTCTTTCCTTTGTTCTGTGAAGGAGAGAAAGTACTGATTCATTGGGAAGCAATAAAGCAATCGTAAGAAAAATGGAGGCATCTGTTTGTCTCTATTGGATTGCTAGTGTGAAAGATATAGATCAGTATGTTTGGTTAACAGCTAGAAGGGGAATATTTATGAGAAAACCTTAACCTTTAAATAAATAAATGCTTCACATATTAAAATGACTGTGACAGTCATCAAAGTGACTGTAATCAACGGTGTGATGAGTATCACTTCAACATATAAAAGAAATATAGCAGAAATACGGAAGAAAAGTTAATAAAGCAGTAATTTACTCCTCCATCATTTTTTCTCTATGTTGTTAAGTAAGAAATTCAGGATGTTGGAAAACATACAGAGATTCAGAGGACTTGATGCTGTCAAGAAATATATTTTTTGGACTTTCTATTTTCATACTTGTAATTTAGTAGTTGTAAAATGAAAATATGAGGAAAAGGCTATGTCTAGTGTATTTTCTGATGAGGTCTAATTATTATTGTTCAAGTGCAGCTCCAGGTAGCTGTTCATCCAATAGCTTTTTGTACGTTGTAAGTTTAAGCTAGGAAGAGATTTCCAAAGCAAGGGCATTGGAATACTTTTTTTTTTTTTTTTTTTTCTTTCTTAATCTTAGAAATTCCAGAAGTGGTAAAATAATAAAGTAAGATATTTGGAAGGTCAACTTCAAAAGTAATGTCTCCTATTTTTTTTTTTTTTTTTTTTTTTTTTGGTTGGCCCATGATGTTAGAGGCAGATGTTGCAGGGCAGTAGAGACTGAACCTTGCCAATGGTAATCCGTTACATTTTGTAGCTGTGTGACAGATGGCAGCTGAGGAGCAATTTAACAAAATGGCGTCTGATATTAAAGTGTGAATGAAGCAAAGGGGTTTAACTGAATTCTTCCATGTGGAAGAAATTTCACCTACTAATGCTGATTGGTGCTTGATGAATGTTTATGGGGATCAAACAGTGGTTGCTAGCACAGTGAAGCAATGAATGGTGTGTTTCAGCAGTGGTGACAACGGTATGAAAGACAAATCATATCTGTATCATCAAGCAGATTTTCACAAGTATGCCATGCAGCCTCTTGTTCATCACTGGAAAAATTGTACACGTAACAGTGTTTACTATGTTGAAAAAATGTTATGTAGCTGAGAATCCAATAGTGTTTTTGTATCTCTTCCACAAAATAAATAGGAGACATTAAGTTTGGAGCGACTTACATACAAATTAACTTCAACAATGTGACTGCTTATACGCTTATGAAATGTAATTACGGAAATTCTTTTCTTTACATTAAAATAGTTTATCTTCCATTTTAAGTGAATTCATATTCTAAATGGTTTTGTTTTGTTGTTGTTGTTCTTTTTTTTGCATGTGCGTGTGTATACATAATTCTTTTGCGACTTTACAATGTATAATTGTTTTAATAAGAATAATTAGGTAAAATAATAGTTCAAAAAGCTTCTTATATGACTTATATAACTGAACTATCATTTAATTGTGTCACAAGTTTGTACATTATATATCTTACACATTTCATTCTCACTAATATATGTTTAAATGCCTACTCTCATTCAGCCTCACATTGTCTCTGCACAATCTTTTTCTTGCAGTTTCCTTATTGTTTTGGTTTATGAATGCAGTTAAACTATTATCATGTGTTCTATGCCACTGTAACTTGCTTAACTGCATTGCATTTATTCCATTTAAAGACAAATGAGGAATTAATTTAGTACATCAGGTGAACAACTTTCAGAAGTATTGATCCAAAATAACAGCATTAGATTACTTTTGTGTGATTACTTTTTATTTTTATGTTCTTTATTTGAAATATTATTTAGATTCTAGCTTCAGTATTTAACATTAGTAAATTAAAATATGTCCAGGTTTCTTTCTGCTGTTTTTTTGTTGTTGTTGTTGTTGCTGTTCTTAGGACAAGTCTTGTTGGACTTTCTCTTATCTTGGAAAAGAGTTTTTTTCCCATTAATTTTATACCAACTAATTTTCATTTAAAAATGCTTTAAATCATAATGATCTATGCTGTTTTTCACTTGCTGTATTTTTTTCAAACACTTTTTCTGGTTTTTACAACAATCTTCCTGGCCTTTAATGTCTTAGAACATCTCAAATGATTTAATCACAGGAAAATTCTGCCATCTTTATTTTATCCTTTTCCAAATTAATTCCAATTCCAATTTAATAAAATAATAATAATACATTAATCTTTCTCTGTTCCTAATATTTAAGACAACTTAGTCCAATACGCATAAGCAAACATTCTGAGGTATTTCACATTCACAGGAAGTTAGTACAGTGAAATTTGATTCATGCTTTTTCCATAATAAAAGTTTTAAATTCTGTATTTCTACTCACCTCCTAACTACAGTCTGTAAAATAAGATATCTTTCACCGTGCTTTGCTTCTTTATTGTCTTTAAAAGGCTCTTGAGAAAGAGCCTTTGTCCTAAGCTTTTTGGGCATTGAAAGAAGTCATACTTGTTGCTTCTCTGTGTCCTATTTTGATGACTCTAGTCTCCAGACATACTTTTTCTTTGTTTTTCTCACAGTTTGTTTTGTCTGTTCACATAACCTATGGATTATATTCTTCTGAATGTTATAACTTTCATGTTTGTGTTCGTCAATTTTCCAAACAATGAAGTGTGAATATCTCATTAGTTGTGAATTTTACTTGCTGGAGCTGTAGCATCTAATTCACTGCATTTTATCTGTCAATTTTACTGGAAGATTAAAATTAACAGATAACTTTATATCAATCTGTCTGCCTTCAAAATACATAAACTGAATAATACATTTTTATTTTTGTTTACTTTCTGTTTTTTGAAAGCAGAAGTGTAGGGTCATGGAAGATACCTAGTGAGGCTGTTTGGAACTGAGGCCTTCTAATTGTAATCTAAATGCTCTAAGTACTATTAAGGCTCTCATTCCATACCCAGACACTATAGCACACTGTCCCCATCTTTGTCCTATCTTGTTCTAAAAGCATCACAATT
Source organism: Alectoris magna (assembly GCA_030625065.1). Lineage (NCBI taxonomy): Eukaryota > Metazoa > Chordata > Aves > Galliformes > Phasianidae > Alectoris > Alectoris magna. Next base: position 16,119,942 of record CM060561.1, read on the forward strand.
GCAGGAAAAAAATGATAATTTTACTAGGCATTTTTTTTACTGTGTTATAATAAGGGAGAAAACAATACTAGTGGCAGAAAAGGAAAGACATTTCATTCAGAAGTATTCTGATTTTGCAGGTTGGACTTTTCTCTCCCTTATCTTGGAGAAGTGTTAACAAAAAAAAATACACATTTTCAATTTTAAAGTGGATATTTATAGATGTTTGAGGGCAATACCCTTTCTTGATATCATTGTGTAGAGCAGTATTACTTTTCCTTTTCTCTCTCTCTTTTCTTTTTTTTTTTTCCCCCTTGGGTTATAAATGGTTATCTTAGCTCAAAGTAAAAGTAGCTATGCAAGTCTGTATTCATTGAGGTCTGATCCTCATGAATTAATTATTAGGATTAGAGAATGCCTTTCTCTAACTTTTTCAATAAATATTTTGCCATGATAAATCCCAGGAAACAGTAAGTTAGAGAAAACTAAAGAGAAAAATAGCAAGGAATGCCATATCTTTTGAACCTAGTAACTGCTCAGTGTAAGTCTGTAAGTGTTCTTTCATCTTTCTTGAGCTCATTAGCTATAATGAGCTTCCTGATTCTGGGTCACTCATTGAAGTGGAACATTCACAAGGTACGATTATATTTACCTGTTGTTAAGATTTAAGGTTTACTGACATCTAGAGACTGATGAGAAGGGTAACTGTAGTGTTGCAACATTTTTCTGTGGGCATTTTGAAAATCTTGTAACTCAGGCACATGGAACACCCCAGCACATTTCTTTCCTATATCTTAATGTTAGCTTTCCCCCTTAACAGATAGTGCAGGCCACAGAAAGATTAAATAGGCAACAAATACCCATAGTATTAAGAGACAAATGAAGTGGTGTTTGCTCTGATAAAAGGTTTTGAAAGTGATCATTTGGTAATTATTTATATTTTATTTTTTCTAATTCTGACATTCTTTTTTTTTTTCATTTTACACATTAATTTAAAGAATGATTAGAAAGATGATGGAAATGGTATTGTAAATATTTTTAAAGCTGAAAATAATGATACTCAATTTATTGCAATACAAACTTGTGTAAGAAAAGAATGCAGGAAACAGAAGCAAATACTGAAAACAAAACAAAAAAAATGTAGTAAATGAATAAAGCAAATATTAAATGAAACAAAATAAAATAACAAAAATGAGAACAGGATATATGTAAGGTTTAAATGAATCCCATAACTTTATTTTACTTTTCCTTCTATAGTAATATACTCTGATAGGATTTCTCAAAGAAATGATTGTACTGGTGAAAGGAATGAGTTTTAATAGTGGGATAAATTGGGAACAATTTTATTTCAAAAACTGAGATGTCTTTATTTTTAAGTGCAGTATTTATCACTAAGCAGGAAATCTATTATGCAGGTTAGAGTTACCTGGTATATTTTCCCAGCTGTGGATTTTACGTAGTAGTGGGACCTTCAGTGTTTATGGGTTTAAAATTAAAATAAAACCAGTATTTTACACCTTTATGAAAACATGAACTTTAACTGTTTGTAAGCAAAAAGAAAAAGGTTGTTTTGATTTAATCTTGTCTGCAGGAATAAAAATGAAAATCAGTTTATAATTGCCTGGACATACAAAAAATTATTTAAAGAGATTTAAAGAAGAAAAATACGTGTTTTTATAAGGGAATAATTTATGAAGAAGAAAATAAATTTCAATCTTCTGATTTTCTGAATGCTTTTTTATGATTTTGAAACATATTTCAATATTATTAAATAATTTATATTTATTTACTATTTATAATTTATTATTTATGTATTTATTTATTTTATAATTTATTATTTATTTATTAAATAATCTCATTAGAAGATTCTTAATGCTCAGCATTTCTTAATATTTGTAGGTGTCTTTCAGTGTCAACTCTCTTGTTTCAAAGGATATCTACTGGACAGGTTTCTTTTATTGCTGCTTTTTGCAGCTAAGTCTAGACTAAAAAAAAAATTAAATTCTGACGTAAATTTATTTTGATTTTCTCTTTAACAATATGTAAGCATTTTTCAGACAAGAATGAATTCAGTTGTAATCTTGAATGAATAGTTTTGAAGGTAACCTTTTGATTACCTTGTCTCTATGTCTTCATATTTTGTTTTGTGTGTTTGAAGTACTATGGAATCATCTCTGTACTTTGCTTCTGTACGTAGTCTGCGCTTTCAGAAAGTACAGATTAACTTTGTAAATATGAGAAGATGTCAGTCGCAAAATGCAGGCTTTTTTATTATTATTTTTTTTTTTCATGGAAATCTGCTTTATTTAAGCTTTCAGATTAGTTCTACCAGTTGCTCTGTTAAATAACCTAAATCATTATAGCCTTCATATAGTGCTTCATATAACATATTCAAAGAGTTTTTGCCAATATTAACAATTACAATCTTAGTAGCATACAATTATAGCTGAGCAGTCTGGATTTCTGAATGCACTGAGCAGCAGTTGCATTCCCTCCTCCCACATAAATCATATGAATTCTACCACAGTCAGTCAACAATGTCCTCTACATCCAAGAAGTGCTATTTTAAAAAGTTATTAGGTTCACTGTGCATAGATTCAAGCTTATTACACTGCATTAATAACTTTGTCACATATCTCAAATTACAACAAAGTAATTAAGAGAGACAGAAAAATATAATTATCTTTTGTTTGAAAATTCTATAATTTCCATGCACACTGGGTAAATTATTCATACTGGGTGTGGATTCTATTTTCATTTCACTGCACTGATAGCATAATCATACTCCTAATTATAGAGATAGTAAATAAGAGAGAAAAGAATACACTGCTCCTCATTTCTGTAGAAAATTCTATTGACACACTAGGCACTAATTAAAACTTCTTATTGCATCACATTTTGCACAGATATAGAAGTTTTGCAGCACATGAAAACAAGATATTTTGTGTGTGAAGAAGGAAGATACAGGGTTACTGTTATTATTATTAATATTTTGAAGTGAGTACTGTTCTTGCTTTTCAGCCCTTGTTCAAATGCTTACAGTTGTTCCTTTAAAGCTGTTGCTATTACTCACTGATGTGATATGAGCTGGGGCATTCTAAAGAGAAACCCATTGCAGGACATTCATTTGCACCAGCTGCAGAGCTGATAAAATTTACATTGTGTAAAGAGCTGATTAAACAGTATTACTGTTTTTCACCGTTCTCTTCATCACTGCTCTCTCTCTACCAGTGTTACTATGCATGCATGAAGGTCTGATTTTAGAATCTGAGACTCTGTCCTGGGATCTTCTGTATCTCCCTCTCTTACAAAGGGAGAAACGGTGAACATCCTACTGGCTTTCTGCTCCCCCTGGATCTGGGAGAAACACATTACAGTAAAGGAAGATAACAAATAATCAGATCTTGTCATTACCAGTGAGGTTTGGTGGTTTCACTTTGTACTGACGGAAGATGCTCGCCTTGCAAAACTAGCAATTGTGCATGCTTCTGTGCATACTACAGTGAAAGCAGTGATGACAGTAACTCTGTGTTCTGATATGTGTGAGTGGGAAGTGGAGACCAGCAGTGTGCCCTGCTCGGGTAGCTCACCCTCGTTTCCTTCATGAAAGGCATAGAAAAATAAAGTACTATGAACATTAGAAGTATAATTTAGCTACCTTGGGATGCTCTCTTGGGACAATAAAAGATATTAGTACAATAATTTGAAATCACTAACAAAGTTATCTTAGGCGGGTTTCCTTTGCTTATCAGGAATCATCTTCAAAACAAGTTGATCTAGGTATTTAATAGAGACTTTATGGAGTCCATTATTTTGATTGTGTAGACTGATATGTATGACTAGGTGCAATTGAATTTATCTTCCAGCATTCCATTGACAATAATAGAACCCTTGCAGTTAGGTCACTATAACCACCTACATTTAATAAAAATCTGTTCTTCGCACCTCATTTGTAAGCAGATGAAAGCAGAATGGATGTCATTATAGAAACATAAAGATGACATTACACTCTGGATTGCATTTAATAGTCAGAGGATGCTGGATACACTAGTCAGAAGACATGCAATTAAGACTGAAAAGAAAATCTGCTGATGCATACACAAAATATAGAGGTCTACGAATTTGGCTTTAATCCTATATAATAATTTAAGTGAAAGTCAGGACTCTAGGGGGTCACAGAGAAGCAATGCCTGAAATAAACTTTTATATACGAGAATAATTACTATGAACAACCAGCTATTTCATGGCGTGTCGTAGAATCAAAGCATAGAATGATAGAACGGCCTGAGTTGAAAAGGACTTCATAGAACATCTAGTTTCAACTCCCCTGCTCTGTGCAGGGTTTCCAGCCACTAGATCAGGCTGCTCACAGCCACATCCAGTCTGGCCTTGAATGCCTCCAGGGATGGGGCATCCACAACTTCTCTAGGCAACCTGTTCCAATGTGTCACCATCCTCTGAGAGAAAAACTTTCTCCTTGTATCTGAACTAAATCTGTCTCACTTTAAAGCCGTTCCCCCTTGTCCTAACATTATTCAACCATGTCACTTTTACTTCCAACAGAAGTTCGTTTTGGCAGTACGATACCTTAATAAAGTTGTATTTTGATATACAATCAAAGAATCTTTAATTTAGAAAAACTCATTAGATGGAAAAAAAAATGTGAAGTAATATTCAGACTTTTCAATTAATTATGCTTCCAACTGCAGCAACTGTCACTGAACACAAAGTGCAACACAAGGTCTCTGGGACTTATTTCCATCTCTTCTTTGAAGTAATCAGTAATTTCTTTGCATATGATAAAGAGATCAGGAACAAGACTTCATGCTAACAAAGGATAGAAAAATTACTCAAGAGTGGAAGTGGTTGGATTTTAAATATTTTATGGTAAACCTACATTTATCTGACTGTATTTGCTGAGCATACAATTGTCAAGATTAACATACTGACTCTCTATACCTCTATCTAACTCTATATACCTTCTATTTATTTCCATGGAAACTACAACAGGTTCAAAGAACACAGTAGCACTATTTGATTCTCACCTATAAAAACTGTTTGTCAACATAGTAAGCACCATTAGCTATGCATTTTTTGTCAGTGATGCACAAGAGCCCGCATACTGCATTTATAAAAACTGCACCAACAGAAGTGGTCCATTGTTACTGTTGCCACTGCTGAAACACACCACCCACCACTCATTGTGCAATCATCTACAAATGTTCAGCAAGTGTCAAGAATGTCAGTGGGCACAATTTTTTTTCTGCATGGAGGAATTCTGCATGGAGGATATGGTGAATGCCCCATCCTTGGAGACATTCAAAGTCAGGCTGGGCTGGGTTCATCACAGGGGAGTTGGACCTTTAAAGGTTCCTTCCAATTCAAATGATTCTATGATTCTATGAAAATATGTTATTGACAGAAATACAAGGAGTAGCTTGTATTTGCAGTATTTAGTAGTATTTACAGATAACAAAAGAGTTTTTGTTTCATGTTGGGATGGTATCCAGACAGTATCCAGAGTAGCTGGATTTTTGTTTGGTTGTTATTTTCAAAGGAGGAAGGAAAGAAAGATATGATTAAATATTTATTGGTTTCCCTTTTTTTTTCCTGTAAATGGTAAAAGTTTAACTGAAGTTTTAACTAGACAAGAAGAGAGAAGATTTAGATTTTCTTAATGATTGCTGTATATATTGATTTTTACCACACGTTGTTGTTGTGCAAAATCAACAGGGATGGTTGAGTCAGTTGATGCCCTCTTCTTTGCCTCTCTCTCTTTGATTCACTGTCACAATAAATATGGCTACCTATTGAAACTGCTCATCAGATGAAGTTTAAAACCCAGTTATTCCAGTTACATAAAATGGTGTTCTTGGAAAGACTTTTATTCACTAAACTTTGTGGCTGGTTCAGTGCTCTTAATGACAGAAAATTCTCTGCTGTTTTATTTTAGAAAAACCCTGGAAACTTCAGAATGGACATTTCAGTTTAAACCATGAGCAGATGTCATGGTTTTATGATTTTGGTTACCGGTATTCCACATCATAAGATCATATAGGGCACTGGGAGTTAAAGTGTTAACATGGTGATAGTTGTTAAATGTTCAAAATAAAGGATTTGATACAAAACAAAAATTGTTTAAAATATGTAGCTTGATTTGAGATTCAAAGCTTAGAAATTAGAACTTTAAACAGAAAACTCATCTGAATAATACAACATGAATATTCAGCTGTTGACAATATCTAGTTTCAAAACTCTTTCCATTATTTTATGTTTGGGGAACTACAGGCCCATCAGCCTGACATTGGTGCCAGGACAGTTTATGGAGTGGATTATCTTGAGGTACATCACATGACATGTGAGGAACAATTAGGGGACCAGGTAAAGCCAGCATGGGTTCGTGAAAGGCAGGTCCTGCCTGATCAACCTCATCTCCTGGGATCGAGTGATTCACCTGGTGGATGAGGGAAAGGCTGTTGATGTAGTCTACCTAGAATTCAGCAAAGTTTTCAAGTCTCTCACAATATTCTCCTGGAGAAGCTGGCAACCCATAGCTTAGACAGATAAACTTCTTGCTGGGTAGAAAACTGGTCAGCCTCATCTCCCATGTAACAGCAACAGGACTAGGTGGAATGGCCTCATGCACCAGGGGAGATCTGGGTTGGATTTTAGGAAATATTTCTTCTCTGAAGGAATGGTCAGGTGGTGGAACGGGCTGCCCAGGGAGGTGGTTGAGTTAGTTACTATCCCTGGAGGTATGCTTTCTCTCCCTCCCTCCCTCCCTCCCTCCCTTTCTCTCCCTCCCTCCCTCCCTCCCTCCCTCCCTTCCTTCCTTCCTTCCTTCCTTCCTTCCTTCCTTCCTTCCTTCCTTCCTTCCTTCCTTCCTTCCTTCCTTCCTTCTTCATATCAGCATTATACTGATTGTTTTCATGTTATATTAAAATTACTGTGAAAATTATAGTTAAGAGTTTGGGGCATTTCAAGTTTATTTTAATACTAAATGTATATTAATTATTTCAGAAATCACTCATGTTTAAACCTATTTTTAAAGTGGGTATTTGTTAATATTTGAGAACTTATACATTTTTGTTTTGCAGATTTTTTCTCTATTTTATTTAATAATTATTCTATTTACATATTCCTCAGCACATCTAAGTAATTATTCTGTTGTGGACAATTTGATTAACTTTTTTTTTTTTTAATCAGAAATAATTTGCAAGCCCTATTGTTTATTCACTGTCCAGAGACCTGTGTTTTGCAGTTAAATCAATACTCCTGTTTTAGTAGGAAAAAAAAATACAATAGTAATAAAGTTTTAAAATCAATATACTGCACAGATTGAACTTAATGATAAACTACTTTAAAACATTTAAGTTTACTTACTGTTGTAGTGGTTGTGTCTTGTCACCATCTTTCATGCAGTTTATGTAGAAAGGGCTGACCACTTTTACCAGCACTTTTAATTAGTTTCTTTGATATAAGCACTGGAGCATCAGGTAAGCAATATATACAAATTAAAATTTTCTATAAGTAAAATAACATAAATGCTCCAAAATGCTGCTAGCAGTTTGTGTTACTATAAGAGTGGTCTTCCAGGTCATCCTATCTTGCTAAGTGATATTTTAAACTAACTTTTAAAGGATCTAAAATTTTAGTTTTAAAATAAAGTAGCTTTAAATGATTAAGCACAGAACAAAAAGTTTGGATGTAAGATTAACTTTGGGAAAAAAAAAAAGAAGACTGAAAAGGAAAGGCTAGCTTAAAACAATTCTTTCAACATCTAATCTTCACAATGAAATGCCTCTTCACATCTTTTCCTTAGATTACATTTATCATGAAATCAGAAATTAAATTTGTATGAATTTATTTCCAGATGTGACTTTGATATTATGTCCTCTTTAGGGCTACTGGGAAGCTGAGAGTCATGGACAAACTCATGCTTGTGTCCAGTTCTTTTGACTTTCCAAGTGCAAGAATTGCAGGAAGAGTGAATAGAAGGAGAAAAAGTCAGGTGGACAGAGAGTCAGGAAGGCACTTTCCATGATTTTTTGTCCAAAAATGAGGAAGTCATTGCACAGAATGTTTATTTGTATAGCCAGAAGAGAGAAGAAAGATGTCAAAATACCATTGAGATCAGAAATTTATTATTTGAATCCAAACAATCTGATTCCCCTGCATGTTTGGCAGCACTACTTTGTGTGAGGGTTATTAAATATGGCAGGCTTTCAGTCCCAGGGAGGATTTTTAATTTGTTCTATGATTAAATTCCAAATGCCCTTTCTTGTTTTTATGTCTACTTCAATTGCCCAGATGTTTGTTACATCTGAGAGATTCTCTGGCCATACAAGTAAGGAGGCACTTTAAATCAACTGATCTCTTGATAAAAGGCATCTAAGAGGAATAAGAGAAAAGTACTGAAATATCTTTAGAAGGAAAATTAATTACATACCGGGGATAAAATTCTGAATGTATTTCAGCCAGACTTTCATTACATGGCAGTAGTATCAATATTTTTAAAACAGAAACACAAGATTATTTCCTGTCAGGGAGCTACTAAAAAAAAAAAAAAAAAAAAAAAAAAAGACACATGAAAACAATGTAAATTAATACCTAATGGTAGACAAAAATCCAGTGTTTTTTGGAAAAGTGACCATCTTCATCTGTTGGATGACATAGAGTGTAGTAGGTTTATGTTATGTCTTTTAAAGTTCCTCGAAGACTGATGACACTACTGAAGTTAATGCCTTTTTTATTTTAGTTATAGGAGATGGCTAATTTTTTTCTGTTGCAGAATGATAAATACACTTGCAAAATGAATGTAATGAAAGTTAATGACAAACAATATTTATTTCAATATATTTATCAAAAATATTGTGAACGTTTTTGGTAAACACCATCCAGATTCTGTGTTGACTACTTGTAATTCAGCTCTTCAAAATGGAGTCTGTGTGAACATGAGAAATCCTTTCCATTTCCTAGACCTCAGGTTGTTTGTTAAAATAAAAAACATTCTCAATGTTGACACAAGGAGCAGAATCTGTTCTTCCTCTTCCACCTTCCACAGCTGAGACGTAGAAAATACTAAAATCCTTATGAACATTTTCAGGCTATACCAGAGAAATTAATCTTTAGAGGAAAAATAGTACTTCCTTAATGTTCTTCAAATGCAGTGGTAACTAATTTACAGTAACGGTTGGTGTTCCACACCAGCTCCAATGAGTTCTATGAAACACTGGAGAGCAGAAGCAAACAATGAAAGAGTTCTACACCTGGGGAAGAACAGCCATGTGCATTAAAAGTTACAAGCTGATTTGTTGGAACGAAACTCTTCAAAGTAGGACCTTGGTGTCCTTCTACCTTACCTAGTAGAAAGCTCATGGTAAGAGCTGCTGTTCAGGAGAAAGATGGAAGTATAAAGGATTCTTTGAGTACTGAGATAGTCATGGGACTCTACATGAATACAAGATAATTTCTGAAACAGTAGCAAGAGTAATGCCTTCTATCTGGCATGGATCCCTATCTCACTACAAACTACTATGAAGATGCAGAATACTTCTCATGCTCTGTGCTTTTAGAGTTGCTGCTTGTATGTGCAGTTTTCACTTTGAGCGCAGGAGGAAATTGAAACTCGGAAGGTACTAAGAGTTTATAGTGTGTTGGGAATGGACATCAATGAATATCCTTAGTGTAAAAGTCAACTCTTTTCTCAAAGCAATGCAGGGAAAGTATACAAACTGCTAGACGTGTGAGGGAGGCAGAGAAAAAAAGTGGAGAGTAGGAAGGAACTAAATCCAATATGTTATTTTAAGTGCTAAGAAACTCCTGAAAATATAATGACAAACCACGGAAGCAAGTGTTTTCTCAAACTAGAGTACAAGGGAGAATAAGAAAACAAGAGGGATAAACACAGAGGCACCATAAAATCTAAGTTGATGTAAGACAGCAGAAAAAGAATCCAGGGCAACAGAAGTGAACTAGGAATATATTTCTTCCTGACTTATGGTCACCATGAAAATGACTTTTTGCTACATGTTGTCAAAGACAATAGGCAGATCAAAGAATATAAATAGAAAAAGATGTTGCAGAAAAATGTGAAGAGAGAAAAGACAAATGAGCAATGCTGATGGATCCTGAAAAGAAGGATACCAGGTGGTGGGTGGGAATAGCTTTGCAAATGGGTAGATTGCAGGCAGGAAAATAAAGGAGATGAACACAGATGATATAGTTAAGGAATACTTTGAGATAAGATTGACTGTGCTTGAAGATGTATGGTAGTGAGATGAAAGATCAGTATATCAAAATAAATGTATGTATATCCTATGAGCAACACATCGTCCATTTTCTCAGTTTGCTCTTTAAGTAAAAGATGACAAGTACAAAATAATTCCTAAAAAGAAGCAGGCAAGTACTTTAGTATGTTGTTAGGACATTTATGTATGTCATTGAACACAGTACAGTTGTCTTACAGTGATGATGACTGCTGTCAACAGAGTAAATGAAACAAAAGGTGTGGAGAGCTTGGAAGGAGAGAGATGTGGAAATATATTATGAAACAGCATATTTGAATGATCAGCAGCAAAAGAAAAAGCAAAAGACTATTTTATACTGACAGTATAGTTATGACACATGCAAAAGCAAGGAGTAAAGATTTGGAATATTACTTGTCTTGATAGAAGGCAATGAAAATTGAATATGGAGATAAGGAATGAACTGATGTTACTGATGCTTACTGTAAACACAGACTGTGTGACCCCACAGTCACTCAAAGAATAGCTGAAATCAGGAAGAGCAGTGGTGTTTTATGATTTCACAATACATTAATCCACAGACTGATGAGATTTAAACAGCTGAATTTTGACATCTAGTGGGAAGCCATAAAGAGAATTTTGAATCACGCTAACTGCCAAGACAATGTTATCAGTGGCGTTGAACATCTTCACACTTAATTCAGTAATAATTTTTCTTTTCTAATGTAATTTAACCTTTTCAAATTCTTTTTCTCATGCATTCAATAAAGTCTTCCATTAAATGAAAAAGGTTTGCAAGTAAATTGTGTTCTTAATCCTAGCTGTGAATTCTGGACGAAAAATATCAGTCATTAAAGTAGACATTAACAACAGATTTCTGGAAAAGAAGTTAAACTGATATATGTAGAGACATAGCTATTTTAAATGTCTTTCCAATGACTGTGTTTGGAGGAAGAGCGAACATATGATGAACTTAGTTATATTTAGTTTTGCAAGAACTTTATTCCAAAATATTTCTGAAATCCTAAATAAAATAACTGGGGTTCAACAACAAATAATGATGTATAAAACTGACTTAAAATTGGTAAGGAGGAAGAGAGATGTCCAAAGTGATAAATAAAACAGACTCTTAGCAATAAAGGCTAAGAACAAATGAAAGTGTGTAGTCACTGATGTGAAAACATATTCTCTAAGCTAACTGGCAGGAAAAAAAAAAAAGTTAAAATTTACTACACATATAGATGAGGGAAACAACTCCCTAATGACTTTGTAAGAAGGCCTTCCTTACAAAGCCTTGCCTTTGTCTTACATATCTACGATATACTAATAATAGACTAGTAATCATGCTTCATACAAGGAATATTTTCTCATCACTGAAGATAAATAAGAAAAATGTGAGATTAAAAAAAAAAAAAAATTGTGTCTCTCTTCTGTTGTCAAGAAAACTTACTTTACAGTGTAACAATTTGATGTACAAAATCCTGAAAGGCTTCTGTTTTTTACTTCAAAGAAAAGATCTCTGTACATTTAAATGCTCAACACAAAGACATACTTGTGAATGTGCCATAAAGAAGATGATTTAATGAGCTCAAATGTATACATGTGTGTATAATTAGAGAAATGACATCTCATTTGTTTGTAGTTTGTTACGAAGTATAATTCATGTTTCTATAAAATAGCATGCTGAGCAGCTGCTTCTCTCTCTTGATGAAATCTTCCTGCTAGTGGAAGTTGCTTGCTCTAAGCATAGTTGAGGAAGAGATGTTTCTGGGGCATAAAAGGCAAAGCAGGAAAACTAATCCAATATTTAAGGGATCAGTTGTCTGGAGAGGGGCTGTAGATATACAGGTAGACTGTAAATCTAGCAATAACAAATATGTATATATATACATGCTAAGGACATAGAACAATTAAGAATTGCTGTAACTGAGATTTAGGATGCAGAACAAGAGTATAGAAAAACCTGTGGAGTACATAGTGACCTGGGGGGAACGTTTTTCTAATTATACTTGTTCCATTTTTTTTCTTAGAGAATATGTTTTCTGTGTAAAAAGATAATTGCTAGCAGTCCAAGAAAGTCTATATTTTGGATGTGGGAGCTATTTTAAACATTTGGGGATATTCATATTAAAGAGAATCCACTGGCAGCTCTATCCTTCATTCTTGATCCACTTGTGGATCAACATGTAAGCTGTCCACTGTTCATTCAATATTTTATTTAAATATACAGGATTTGTTTTTTTGTTGTTTTTTTTTTTTGTTGTTTGTTTGTTTGTTTTGTGTGTGTGTTTTGGTTTTTTTTTTTTTTCTTTTCTGGTTACAAATACACAATACAGCTTCTTTACATGAGATAATACAGAGATGTAACAGGTGGCTATTTCACATTCATCCCTGAAGTGCACAGTTTTCATAAAAGTGAGTTAATGTTTAGAAAAACCTTGTTCATAATAGCCTTTTAGTGTCTTCCATGCTGAACTGGGTATGAGCAGCAGAAGGTATATGGGTATAATCTGTAGCAGAACTGCACCAAAACAAAGGAAGTTATTAACTATGCTGTGGCTTTTTGACAAAGAAAAAAGAAGGAACCAGTCCAAATATTTTGTCTCATATGAAGTCGTAGATGTTGTCTACATCTATTTACTTGCAAAGACACTACCATATGTTTTTATATAGAGTAGAAAACACATTTGTTATGGCTGTTTTTCATTTAGTTGCTGTGATTTCTATTGAAATATGGTCTTCACACTTCTAAACTCAGTATTTGGTGAGAATAATATTGATAAATTAATAGAAACCATGAATTGAAATGACATCTTTTAAAGAAGGTGATTTATTTATTTATTTATTTTCTAACTTCTGTTTGTTTGTTTGTTTGTTTGTTTCAGGATTTATTTATACCTGTGGTGGAACTTTAAAAGGACTGAATGGCACTATAGAAAGCCCTGGCTTCCCATATGGATATCCAAATGGTGCAAATTGTACGTGGGTTATAATAGCAGAAGAAAGAAACAGAATACAGATTGTCTTTCAGTCTTTTGCTCTCGAAGAAGAATATGACTATTTATCATTATATGATGGACATCCTCATCCTGCAAACTTTAGGACAAGGTAAATAATAAAAATTGTACAAGGATATAATTAATCTTAAATGCCTTTACACTGTGAATTATTTCTTATTTAGATTACAATGTTTGCTTTCTCCTTATTGAATGTTCTAATCTATTTATGTTGTATTTTAATTCTATTTAATGTGCTAAAAGTTAACCTTCATAAATGTTATTCTCTCTACAAAATGAATTAAGAAACATACGATTATGGATAAGTGAATGTAAAGTGAAAACGAGGTAGTGGAAATCTCGGTCTACATGATCTTGTGGAACTTCTGCAATTTTTGTAACAAGAGGATCTCTAGAGATATTAGAAAAAGATAATTCCTTTTAACACAGAAAAAAATGTTTTTTTCTTTGTTTTGTGTCTGTGTGCGTGTGTGTGTGTGTAAGCATCTTCTAACAAAGGGATCAAAGGAGTGAAAAATTATTTGGAAAATCAAGAGCTCGGTGAATCCCAGAATGTAATTTTGTTAGTGCATCATTCATATGCACTTTCCATTCTGGAAGGCTGTAGTTTGAGGGATATACAATACATTTTCAATAGCAATGTAAATTGCGTTGTTCATATATTTACTACTCACGTTTATCATGATAAAGAGTGCAGCATGTATTCTTATTCAGGGAATGTCCAATTTCATTTTAGCTTGCATAATGCTGCTCTAATAAAGAAGTACAGGCAGTAGAAGCAAAGATTCATCACCTGGGAAGAAAAGGGATAGGATTTAATAACGTCAGGTAATAATCAGCATAATAATCAGCAGGTGCTGATTTACTGATAATAATGTTAAAATAAATAAATAAATAAATAAATAAATAGAAGAAGAGTACCTATCCAGTATCAGTACTTCACAAATAGATAATACTATTTAGTATTATTATTTAGTATTATATAGATAATACTATTACTAGAGGAAAATCAGAACAGTAAAACTCTTCATCTCAAGTGCAAATTGTTAATTCTGTTTGTCAAATGCGTAACATCCAGTAGATACGGAAAAAGAACAGGAAAGGTGAGAAGAAGTGGAAAATAATACCTGCAAAGGCAGAAATTCTTTCTTTATATATCTTGTTCAAATCAGCAATAACATTTACAGATATTTGTGTACATGTATACAATATATATATATAAATATATATATATGTATATATTTATATGCACACATACACACATATAAACCGCTGCCTACACTAAAGATCTATCTACATCTACCTCTTGTTTATTTCTGTGGAAACCTACTCAAGCTAACACAATCAGTAATGAATAATAAAATTAAGAATAATTGTCTTTTTGAAGTTTTAGGTTCAATTTGACAGTCAAAGTAATGTTTAACTATTTGGTTATTTTGCCTTTAAGATGTATTTCAGGGTGGAACAGTTGAAATAATTCCCAAGTAATACTGACATCTAGAAATCTGCAAAGCCAACTTCTTCACTCTTCTGTTTAAGCATTATTTAAAATAAACCAAAAGTTGTTGACAGTTAGTGGACTTTTACTGAACATAAAATGCTTCCTTAATCATCAAAGGCAGCTGTAACTATTGGAGGTTTTTCCACTCAACCTGTTTTTATGTCCTTAGTAAAGGTACTTTTCTTGTCGATACTCATTTTCCAGATTTGCTACCAGAGGAGTAAAGATGAGTTGATTAGAATCAAATAAAAAATTCAGCACTTTGAAATACCTTCAAACCACTGATCCCTCTGTCATTGATTTTTTAGTTAGCTGAGCCACTGTTCTCTAGCTGACTTTGTTATTTGCACGGAAAGAGAAAACACCGAAGAAAGGAAAGATTTTGACTTATGGACCAGTGAACAAAAACAAGTAGGATAACACTGTTCTCTTAATAAATAAATAAATAAAGAGAGAGAGAGAGAGAGAGAGAGAGAGAGAGAGAGAGAGAGAGAGAGAGAGAGAGAGAGAGAGAGAGAGAGAAAATTAAAAATAAATAAATAATTAAAAATAAAAAATAGCTTCTAGTAGAAGATCAGTGAGGAAGTAAGGGAGAAAAAGGAAAAAAAAGATCAGAGAGCAAAGCAGACTAAATGAAGGAATAATGGCAATTAAATATATGAAACAATGGCACCATGAGCCAGCAAGCGATGAGGAAAATGATGGAACAGATAATGGAACTGAATTAATCTAATCTAAAAAAATATGTACAAGATAATATGTAGAATTTAGAAAACTATCTGAATGTGGTCATAGAGCAGTAAATACAACAAAGCCTGTAGGCAAGAGAAAAAAAGATAAATGAAAAAAATGTAGCAGAATGTAATGGTAGACATACAAGACTTTCAGACATGAGATGTGATTTTTGAGCAGGAGTGGCATTTATCTTTTGGAATCTGAAAAGACTACTTCATTCAGAAAATACAGTGAAGCAATAAAATATTTGGCATTTTGATTATAAATACAAAACCAAAGAGAATAGTAGCTTACATCAAATAAACTACGTACTTGGGTATGTTTTGTAAGATGTTATATTTATAGATACCCTTTGAAGTTGAAAGGTAAAAAAATTAATGAAACCTGATGAAAGAAAATGCTTGCTTAGAAAAGGCACAAGACATGAAGTTATAGGGCTTCCTGATACGATCTTGACCAAACTGCATGAATCCAATGTGCTTCTATTTTTGCACTTCAAAGTACATGTAATACATACCTACTTCACAAGGTGTGACAGAAACTTAGATTGATAAAATCCATACAAAAGACTGAAGTAATTTTGTAAGTTAAATATTGGTTCCTTAAAAAATATTAAATTAAGTATACAGAGAGAGAAATGTTTAATTTACCCAATGTTTAACTATGCTAGAATTTTCTATAAAATTAAAAAAAAAAAAGATTTGGATTTTTGCTTAGAGTTTAACACTTTCTGTACATCAGTCTAAATATAGTACTAAAACAATATATCAATTTTTTTACTGCATTTTACAAACAGAGTATACTCCTTACAGACTTTTTCCTTATCCCTATAGCTTTTTTTTCTAAGACTATACAAAAGAAATCTGTTCTTGGGCAAATGTTGTTTCTTCTTATCTATGGCCTGCATGAAACCAATAAAGATAACTGTTGCAAATAGATCTTCTCAGAATCCTTTACAGTATTATTAGAACAGTTGATAAGGACATCACTCTAGAGTAACAAGCACAGAGTTCTCAGAGCTTGTATTTTTAGTGGAATACTGGCTGTTAGAAAAAGTGAAATGAAAAGGGCAAATCTAATAAATAAAAATTAAGTATAACAATGAGGAGTGTTGTGAAGTGTTGTGAGTGTTGTGACTAAGAAATCGGGAAAAGGTGGCAGGAGACCAGCGTGGATGAGCAAGGAGCTCATGCGCAAGCTCCAAGGAAAGAAGAAAGCTCATGAAATGTGGAAAAAGGGTCTGACCACTTGGGAATAATATAAGAATGTAGTCATGGCCTGCAGGGATGTGACGAGGAGGGCCAAAGCCAACCTGGAGTTGAATCTAGCTAAAGGGATGAAGGATAATAAAAAAGGCTTTTTTAAGTATGTTAACAGCAAAAGGAAGGCGAGAGAGAATGTGGGCCCCATATTAATTGAGGGGGGCATTCTAATAACAGGGGATGCTGAGAAGGCAGAAATACTGAATGCCTTCTTTGCTTCTGTATTTAGTGAAAAGGCTCCCTAACCTTGGAATCCCTAACCTTGGAGGTTAATGAGAGAGTCTGGGGAATGAGTGACTTCCCTTTAGTCAGGGAAGAGGAGGTCCGTGAGTGCCTAGGAAACACTAAGGTCCATAAATCCATGGGACCTGATGGGTCCGGTCTTGTTCAACATCTTCATCAACAACCTTGATGAGGGGATAGTGGCCACCCTCAGCAAGTTTGCCGATGATACAAAGTTGGGAGGATTGGCTGACACGCCTGAAGGCTGTGCTGCCATTCAGCAAGACCTGGACAGGCTGGAGAGCTGGGCAGTAAGAAACAGATGAGGTTTAACAAAAGCAAGTGTAGAGTCTTGCACCTAGGAAGAAATAATTGCATGCACCAGTATAGGCTGGGGGAAGACCTGCTGGAGAGGAGCTCTGCAGAGAGGGACTTGGGTGTCCTGGTGGACGACAGGTTGGCCATGAGCCAGCAGTGTGTCCTCGTGGCCAAAAAGGCCAATGGCATTCTGGCGTGTATAAAAAAGAGCGTTGCCAGCAGGTCAAGGGAGGTGATCCTCCCCCTCTACTCTGCCCTGGTAAGGCCTCACCTGGCGTACTGTGTCCAGTTCTGGGCTCCCCAGGACACAAAAAGACACTGATCTCTTGGAAAGAATCCAGTGGAGAGCCACAAAGATGGTGAAGGACCTGGAGCATCTCCCCTATGAGGAACGACTAAGTGAACTGGGTCTGTTTAGCCTTGAGAAAAGAAGATTGAGAGGGGATTTGATTCAGGTTTATAAATACCTGAGGTGTGGGGGCTATAGTGGTGAGGCCGGACTCTTTTCAGTAGTGCGTGGGGACAGGAGAAGGGGAAATGAGATGAAGCTAGAGCATAGGAAGTTCCGCACGAATGTGCGCAAGAACTTCTTTACGGTGAGGGTGACGGAGCACTGGAACAGGCTGCCCAGGGGAGTTGTGGAGTCTCCTTGTCTGGAGATATTCAAGACCCTCCTGGACACCTACCTGTGTGACCTGGTGTAGGGAACCTGCTTTGGCAGGGGGGTTGGACTCGATGATCTCTAGAGGTCCCTTCCAACCCCTACAATTCTGTGATTCTGTGATTCTGTGATTCTGTGATTCTGTGAAGGGATAGCATGTATGCAGATAGAAATTCTGATACATGTCTTTTATTACATTTATTTCTATAACATCAGAAATTTAGGTTTTGAGTAAGACATGACAGAAATGAAAAGATGGAGATTCTATAAAGCAAACCCAGACAAACTCTGAAATGGAATTACTACACAAAACTCTTGAGTGAAATCATTTGTTCTTGCAGAATATCTCTGCAATATAAATTTTTGTATGCTGTAGTATTCATATCATCATTTTGAGTTTACCCGATTGTAAACTGCCAAAAGTATTGTGCAGGTTGAAGGCAATAATAAATAATAAAGGGAAGAGTTTTCAAATTGCAATCACTTGCACAAGTTTTCTCCCTAGATAAAATCTTAAATTAAGTCAACACATAGGTTTTTGAAATCTGAAACTGTTATTTCTTATTGACCTGCCTTCACAGATTCTGCATAGTACAGCATTTGACAATTCAACACTATAAACACAACCTTGATGAAAAGGTCTCAGGGACATGCTAATCATGCTAATTGCCTCTCATAGCCATTTGATTATTAATTACTGAAAAAATATTCTTTGCCTAGATCCAACTCCATTATAAGTCAAAGCAGACCATATGAAAATGAACCATGCTTCTAATGGTTTCTATTCATTATTTTTAAGTCCTCTATGGATTTCAAGTAATTGTATGAAATAAAAATCTATTTAAATTTAGAATTTAAAAATTGTTTTCCATATAAAGTCATTATATTTACCCATGACAATCAAAAAGGAAGAAAATCAAGTAAACCCCTTTATTTGGAAAAAACAAAGCAAAAGAAAACAAAACAAACAAAAAAAACAAAGCACAATAGTGGTGATAGAAAGAATGTTATTCACTGGATAAGCAAGATTTTTTTTTTATTTATTTCCAAAAGAAATCCTTTATGATGTACTATAAATATCTTTGTTTCCAAATACAATGTTCCATAACATAATCTTGGTGTGTGTGAAAAGATTGTAGTTACAGTTATGGATAGGGCAAAAATTAATTCTTTGTTTTATCACTTAAATGGAGAACAATTTATTTGATTACCTTTATTCCTTGAATATAAGCTCAAAATGTATTTCTTTTTTTCACAATATTTTCACCATCAAAAAATTTATACTCAATTTCTTATTCCATTCCACGTTCCTTAAGAAAATTATTTTATCATGTTGTGTTTTATCTTTCCAAGGTCACTATAATTTAATTTTCCTATTGTATTTTTTCTTTCTTTTTTTGACTTTACTACTTTAAATTCTGTCTAGGAAATTATCATGCTTGAAGAGTTTTTTAAGATCTTTAGAGAAAGTTATAGTAAGTACTCAATGAAACTTCTATACACCCTGAAATAAAATTGTCTGGTTTCTATTTGCATAATAGTGAATTTCTGAGATATTGCTTTATACAATTTGCAGTAAACAAGATTCTGTTAGGCTTTCACTTTTGGGTATACTGAGCCTTGAAGCTGCATTTGACAGAATTGTCCAGCCTTATGTAGAGGACTTTAAAAAATGTCAGCAAAAGTAACATTCTATGAAAATTTATTTTCTGAAATGATTGTGATACTCCAAACATGGAAATACATTTACCTGAGTGATAAAATGTTGAATTCTCAGAACATAATCTAAAAGACTTATTCATGATGGACTTTTCTTAGTGATGTTTGGTAGAATTTATTTTGTATCAAGAAGAAATATTTTATTTTGAAATGACTGTCTTTAAGAGGGGAGCAGTGCAGATACGCTCACACAGAAGTGTCTTACTAAAACTGTAAATATAGTTACTCAGTTACTGCAGCAAGAATAGTTCAAGTTATTTCTTAATATTTAAGGATATTAGAGAAACATTATCTTAAACTTTTTTGGAACAATGATACTACACTGAGCAATTTGTGCATCTCAGGATGGCGTTATAAACTGCATTGTCAAGCTGTATATGAAATTGAGAATAATATTCTAGTTGTGCATTTATTGTTGTCATGGGTAAACTACTTTGTTTTTCCAACACTAATGACTTTTGGAATGACTACCTATGTTTACTATCTATTAGAAAAAAGTATATATCTCACTAAAGAGCTTTGTACTTCTGCATGCTAACTAGTTTGTCTCAGACAAGTTATGTTTTTCAGGGGCCCTTTATGTATATTAAAGTAAGAAGGCTGGTATTAATTACTCAATGACCACAGATACCACTTATTTTAATGGAAATTTATAGAACTGAACTAAAAAAGGAATGGAAGATGTGATTCAAAGCCCATGGGAATGATTGTGAAGATGTCCAGTGATTACACATGGAGTTCTGAAATAAATTGAACAAACACTTAGAATCTCTGGTGTGTGAATGATAAATCTGTATAAAAAGTGGTGATGTGGTGATGAGAATGATGAACTTATTTTTAATTTACTTTACTTTTTTTTACTTTTTATTTTTTTTTTCCTCCAATTACGGAAGATTACACCTATATTAGATGTATGACTTTCAAAAGTACAGGTTAAAATTAGTTGCCTAATTTTTTCTGTTATTTTACACTAGATTTAAATGGTTTGCTGTCTTTTGTGTAAGCAATAATACCTCTTATCATTACTGTTTATTCATATTCCCATCATATCATGGGAATAGTTTGGAGAGAGCACAGTTTTAAAATCATACTTACTGTAATTTTATTGGAAAATCTGAAACTTAACTATGCTGAGAAGAGGTTTTCATATTTCCTAGAAAATCTTTTATTTTTGTGAGGATAGAAAAGGAAATACTCTACCTGTACTGATTTACTGTGCTGAAAAGAGAAGATTAAGGAAATGGAAATCCACATTTTCTGAGTCTTAATTTTTAATTTTTATTTTATTCTCACGGGAAAGGACTCTCATTTTCAATCTTAATATCTATTTTCTTTAAAAATGATTTAACCTTCCTGTAAGAAACTGTACAAATGTGAAAAGTTTGCTATGGCAATTTAGTAGCTAACAATCCCCATCTCTGCAACGATTTATTTTATTTGTTGTTCTGCAATAATGTCTTTATATTTAAAGAAAGTGAATTTTTCCTTATAAAATCATAGATTCTGAACTGCATGCAGTTGAGAACTGGATGAAGATATCTATTCCTCCTTCACCTGCCCTAATTTTAATCTTTTAACCAGAACAGAAATAGCATGTATGACAATAATCTCACAGGCATTGTTTTTAATGAACGAATTTCAAAGCTCTTGTAAAATTTGAAGCTGCTCTGGTAGTTCCCAGTACCTACCGTGGCGATAACTAAAATATGCCATCTCTCCTTTTAGTATTTTGATTTTTTTACAAATTAAGTTAAAGTTACAAAAGTTAATTCAACACATTTTAAAACTTGTTATCACTTAAAGAAGCCAATCTGTTTTCCTCTGACTTCGGCTGAGTGATCTTTCCCATTCATTCTGTCACTCCTTGGACACTTCTTTGTCTATATGCTTCCCTTTGCTAACTGATTTGACCTTGTTTTATTTATAAATTTTTAAGTTCTTCACTAGGTTGGTTAGATTTCAGATAGAAATGTTCAAAGAACTGTGAAGTCAATGGTAGAACCATGAGGAAACTGAAAGAAGCAGAATTCCCCCTTCTGATGCTTAGAAAGCTCCAAGATCAGTACTGTACCATTCATCCTAACACATCTTTAAGAAGAGAATACACTACAATGTTATCATAATGTTTCAGCTATTAGGGGCTAAAAGTAAGCAGCATGTACTTCACTATTCTTAAAACAACAGTAATAATAATAATGTTACTTTAAGAACCTCAAATATTTTTGATAGCTGTAGAAGTAATTGTTGCGATATGTTTTATTCTGATAACTTTTCCTTTCCAATAAGCAGCTAAATCCTGACCACAGAGATTTTTAAAAATTGTTTTGTATGGTAGTGAGATATGGCTCACAATTTGAAGATTTTCTTACTATTTTTGATGTGTGATATTAAATTTACTGTTATAGGAAAAAATACTTATTTTTAAATCCAGTTTTATTTATGATGCTAAAAATGAGTGAAAAACAGTGCAATAAAAGTTTCACATTAGTAATGGATACTGGGAGGTTTTAGGAATGTAATTAGTAAAGAAAATAATGATCATGCCAAAACCTCGTGTGTAATTTATTGTTTAGTTAAAAGCAGCTTTTGATTAAAAATCTTAAGCTTTGACCTACGATCATTACAAGACTAATTTTGTATTTTGTCAGGGAAAAAGTGTCATTTCACAAAAATTAATTACTTTATAAATCATATGTTGATTTCTCAGTGAATTTTTGAATGAAATATCATACATTTCTATTAACATTTTGAGTGAGATTTAAACTCGAACACTGTCAGACCCTTCTGCTCTATTTTGTATATTTCATATGCTATTAAGACAAAGTTTATTTCCTTATTTTAAACTGATTGAATAGGCATAGAAAAGCACAGGTTCTTCTCCTATTCATGTCTGAATTGGAATACTTTTTAAAAAATTATTTTACATTTCTTAATTCTGTCCTGACTCAATGACTAAATAAATGCTTTATTGGAAAACAAACAAAGAAAAAACCTTAAATACAACCAGTTACATTCTACAGGGATTTTCAGATCAATCTTGCAGTTCAAGTGGCTAAAATTCAACACTTATTAACATCTCAGCATCAGATTCGTACTGAGTTATCTACCATTGGATAGGGATGTGTAAGTTTTCAACATTTCAAAAATATTTGTTCTGAATTTGCATATATGAATGAATATTAAAAGTTTTGATGGGTTGACCTTCACTGACTCTCAAATTCCCTCTCAGCCTCTTTCTCACTCCCTCTTTTCAACAGGCAGATAAAGAAAATGAGATTTAAAAACTCCTGTGTTGAGATAAAGACAGGGAAATCACTTAGAATCATAGAATCATAGAACCACCAAGGTTGGAAAAGACCTACAAGATCATCCAGTCCAACCATTCACCTATCACCAATAGCTCCCATTAAACCATGTCCCACAACACAACATCCAATCGTTCCTTGAACACCCCCAGGGTCGGTGACTCCACCACCTCCCTGGGCAGTCCATTCCAGTGCCTGACCACCCTTTCTGAGAAGTAATATTTCCTAATGTCCAGCCTGAATCTCCCCTGCCGCAGCTTGTAACCATTGCCTCTAGTCCTATCACTAATGACACGAGAGAAGAGGCCGACCCCCAGCTCACCACAACCTCCCTTCAGGAAGTTATAGAGAGCAATAAGGTCTCCCCTGAGCCTCCTCTTCTCCAGGCTGAACTTAATAACTTAATAACTTAATAACTTAATAACTTAATAACTACTGTCATAGTTTAAAACAGACTTCAGGAAAAATAAGGTGATGCTAATTATCATAGGGTTGGATGGCAAGAAACTAACACAAATCTAACACATCTTCCCTATCCCACACTTCTTCAGCTCAACTACACTCATTCTTTCTTATCTCCTCTATCATCCCCTACCTTCAGGAAGTATGGGGAATGAAGAGCAGTGGTTAGTTGATAATAGTTCTTCTCTATTTCTCCTTCTTCCTCATACTTTCCCTTGCTCCACTCTGGGTCCTCCTTGGGCCACAGTGTAGATATTTGCTCCACTATATCTCCACAGACTGTAGAATCTCTGCTTCAGTGTCTGAAATACTTTCTTACCATCTTTCTTTCCTCACACTGGCATTAGTAGAGCCACTTCCCACATTTTTTTCTCTTCTGGTTTCAATGGGAAAGAATTGATTTTCTTTGTCATGTCTGGCATGGTGCTAAGTTCTGGCTTTAGGAGTAAAACAATGTTGTAAACAATAGCAATATTTTAATTGTTCATAAGTAGTGCTGCACAGAGCCAAGAACATTTCAGCTGCTCATACTGAGGGGGGTGAGAGGGTTCAGAGGAAACTAGGAACTAAAAGGGATAGAATCAGGATAACAGACCTAAACTGGCCAAAGATATATTCCAAGTCATATGAGATTATGCAAAAATTATGAAACTCTGGAGAGCTGGTTGGGGAAGCCAGCTACTGCTTAGGGTCTGCCTGGGCATTGATCAGAGGGTGGTGAGCAATTTCACTATGTTATAGTAAAATATATTTATAGATATATATAATTATCATATATTATCTCCATTACTATTTTTTTTCTCTTCCTTTTCTGTCTTGGTAAATAGTTTTTATCTCAGCCTATGAGTTCTACTTTGTGTTTTTTATTTTCTCCCCCATCCCACTGGGAGGGAGAACAGTGAGTGAAATTCTGAGTGATACTTAGCTGCCTGCCAGGTTTTTGTTTTTTTTTCCTGAGTCCTCATGTTGCCTGTCAGCATATTACCCTTTTCAAAATTTGCTTTCCCAGAGGCACTACTACCTATGTCTTCCAGATGGAAGCTGCTGGAAACATCTGCCTGGCAATAGCCCCTTTTCCCAGAGACTCTACGGCTACCAAAAGCTTAAACACAAAAAAAATGCCCATGTAAAACAGTAAAATTACAATCTCAAATTAGTTACAATAAAAATCAAGTAAACTAGCTAGCTCCAGAAATTATTTTCTTGAATCATGAGATGTTTAATCTCTTTCTGAATTGCTTTGATCAATAATTCTTGGACTAATAACTTTTGGACTGATAAATGAACTAGTTCCACAAGACAACTGACATTTTTCACTCAAATTTCATAGGATTTTTTTTACTATGCACAGATTATGGTGTTTGTTTTTTTTTAATTAAAATAGTTCTTTTCTAAAAGTATAGCAGAACACTATCAAAGAGTATGATCTTTGATTCTTTGAGTATTACTGGAGAATAAATATTGAGACAATGGAAAAGGTTTGGAGTATGAAGGATTAGAAAGGAATATATTGCAATTTCAGTTGTTTGGGACTACTTTACTTTCTAATACATTGATGGAAAAATAGTTAAACATATCTGTCAAAAATGCAAAAGCGTAAGTAATTATTTCTGTATCCAAAATTCATTAATAAATGTGAGCAGTGATTTCATTTCTGCCATGATGCAATCCATTAGAATTCCTTTGGAGCATGTTTGATCCTGTCTTAGAACAGGTACTCTTGCTCCTTCACATTTTTGCCTGTTTATTAAATAAATAAAAAACAAACAAACAAAAAACCACCACACACATACTGGAAATTAAGAAAATGTGCAAATATAGGTTTGTAAGGTCTGTGCAGTATATAAATAGCAACATGTACTAACAAAGGTTTATAACTATTTTTCTTGCAAAAAGATTAATTTTTACTTTAGTTATGGTAAAGAATTAACTCCATTCATTCATATTAGAAGCTATGTATTTATCACCTTCACCTTTTCACTTTCAAACTGTCTTGCATGCAGGTTGTTATGTTAGAGTCTGTGTTAATCTGTATTCTCTGCATTACCTTAATATTTTCCTCTGAGCTTTGTTTTGTTCCCCTCTAGTCTCTATTTTCTATTTTCTTTAGATTAAAGACTGTGACAAAGAGCTTTCTCTGATTGGAGACTTGGGATTTTACAAGTCTGAATCTTGGTTTCTTTTTTCTTGGCATCTGTTCCTTAACTACGAAGAAGAGTACTTTCCTACTTTGGCATATTGTGTCAATAAGCATATAAAATTATGAAGTAGTCTGACATTTAAGATCACATACATCATGGGAAAGAGGCTGCTAGTAGACAGAAGAATTTGAATCTGACATGATGTAGTATAATTTATAGACTAGTAAGGGTAAGATCAAATTTTCCAGAGAGGCTAGGATCTCCATCGTCATAGATTTTATAATATTCACCTGAATACAGCCATGAACAATCTGATACCTCAGAGCTGACCCTACTTTGTGTGAGAGGCTGGATTAGAGGCCTCCTGAAGTCTCTTCCAACCTGAATTACCCTGTTTTACTGTGTTGAATAATATTTTGGGATATCTAGCCAAACTTTTTTGCAGTTACTTCCCTGTGCAATTTTATAGTTGTAGTAGGAAAACTTTTCTATGTGTGTATATAGTAAGATTAAATTAATTTTTAAAGTTGCATGGGAAATCCAATTATTTTGTAAACATTAGTAACAAACATTTCTTACACTTCCCATGTTAGTTCTGAAATGTCCTTCAGCCAAGAAATGCCAGGCAAGTGTTAGCTTTCTGGAGATATTTAAGAGATGTGTGGATGTGACACTTAGGGACACTGTGGTATTCATGGTGTTAAGCAATTGTTGGACTTAATAATCTTGAGAGTCTTTTCCAACTTAAATGATTCTAATATTCTATAATTTAAAGATGTGAATATCCTTGCTTTATCCAATCTTAAATGAAATATCCTCAATGAGCTACATTTGAAAGTCAGCAACAAATTGTAGAAAAGCTAGAAGTATGTGAATCTAGGGAGGAAAAAAAAGTTTTAAAATTACATGTTAAAAGGGGTAATCAGCGCTTTGTTGAACAGCAATTATCTGATATACCACACTATCACTCAAGTATGCAGTTTATCAAGGTGTTCTCTGTATGAAAAATCAAGACTGTTTTCCATCATTTTAACTTTACAGTTATGAAAAAGTTGCTTTAATTTGATACTATTTCACACACAGAATCACACAGAATTATTGAGGTTGGAAAAGACCTAGAAGATCATCCAGTCCAACCATTACCAATAGTTCCCAGCTAAATCATACCCCTCAACGCAACATCCAAACGTTTCTTGAACACTCCCATGGTCGGTGACTCCACCACCTCCCTGGGCAGTGCATTCCAATGCCTGACTACCCTTTCCGAGTAGTAATACTTCCTAATGTCCAGCCTGAACCTCCCCTGGTGCAGCTTGAAACCATTCCCTCTAGTTCTATTACTGATTACACGAGAGAAGAGGCCCACCCCCAGCTCACCACAACCTCCCTTCAGGAAGTTATAGAGAGCTATAAGGTCATCCCTCACCTGCCGCGTGATCTCCCTCAAGACAGTCCGTTCCATTACCTTCCCTGGCACCGAGGTCAGGCTAACAGGCCTGTAGTTCCCCGGATCCTCCTTACAACCTTTCTTGTAAATGGGAGTCACGTTGGCAAGCCTCCAGTCTTCTGGGACCTCACCCATTAACAAGGAGCACTGAAAGATAACGGAAAGTGGCTCAGCGATCACCTCCACCAGTTCCTTCAGCACTCTCGGGTGAATCTCATCCGGACCCATGGACTTGTGGCAGTCCAGTTGGAGTAGTAATTCCCTGACCGCTTCTTCAAGAATCACAGGGGGTTCAGTCTGCTCCCCAGCCGAGACTACCAAGCCAGAGCGTGGGGAGCCCTGGGAATAACCAAGATGACTTTTAAAGGCAGACGTAAAGAAGGCATTCAGAACCTCTGCCTTTTCTTATTTGTGGGAGCTTGTCTCTCCCTAAGGGCTTGTGTCTATCCTTAAAGACATCAGCTACTTTTCAGGCAACTAAAATTTCACCTGATAAATGACTACAGGTTTATCTCAAGAATTACAAAAGTGGTAGAAAACAAATCAGTGATGAAATTTCAGAATTTCCAGTCAGAAGCTTAGTCTTTGGAACCAGAAATCTGCGAAAGAGATAGATAGAATATAATTATGTTTGGAGTAAGGGTCTATTGGTTTATGAAAATTCACTTTAGAAAGAAGCAACAAGAAAACAACCCACCTATAACCAGGAGGGGAGTAAACTCTTTGAAGGGGCCAATAATAGCAGGACAAGAGGAAATGGTTTTGTCTTGAAAGAGGGAAGATTTAGGTTGGATGTTAGGGGGAAGTTCTTTACTAGGAGAGTGGTGAGGTTCTGGAACAGGCTGCCCAGCGAGGTTGTGGATGCCCCATCCCTCAGGGTGTTCAAGGCTAGGTTGGATGAGGCCCTGGGCAATCTGATCTAGTAAATGTGGAAGTTTGGTGGCCCTGCCAGGCAGGGGGGTTGGAACTTCATTATCCTTGAGGTCCCTTCCAGCCTGGGTCATTCTGTGATTCTGTGAAAACAGATGTTCAACTGCTTTTCTGTTGTATGGACACATTTTGTGAATCTGTAAAGTGCAGAAATATATTAATGCATATGAAGTTACATGTTGTATTATTTTTTCCATTAAATATAACTGAAAATGAAATGTTTGAAAAAAAGTAAGCATATAATTTTTTGTTACTAATTGAAAAAAAAAGATATTACTACATATTTTCTTAAATATTCAATCATATTATCTTATATTTTCTATATTTTAATTAATCATTGTGTCTTAATGCAGCAAGAAGCTATGTATTTGTGGATTGAGATAAAAAACTACTTGCTAAGATACAAAAGAAAATTGGAAACCAAAATGTGATGTGTGAGAAAGGAAGGTCTGCAGTTGAATTATTTGCCACCAGCTGATTAATGCCCAGCTAACAATACAGCTGTCTATAGACTAATGCCTCATTGACAACTTCTCACAATGTGCCATTCATTTATTGATGTTCAGCAATTCCTCCCAGTCTTATGGCCCTCCTCATGACATCACAGGGCATAGAATAATCCTGGCCCAGTTCAAGCCACCTGTCCTGGTTCTGCCCTACTCCCTGCATCTGCATATGAAGGCAGAGTCTCTTCCCTACTGAGGGCCTTGTACTGACCTTGGGTGCACTCACATCAATCAGCAACAACCAAAACATTTGTGCACTATTAACATGGTCTTGTTTGCATCCAGAACATTAACTGTGAACAGAATCTTTACAAGTTCCTGTAGACCTAAGATAGCATTTTGCAGCCTTCAGTTTGACACTCCACGTTGCCGAAAAACTAGAAACATGGAGTCCAAAAGCATACAGATTCTTTCCAAAATAGTAATTATTACATGTTGTAGTAGGCAACAGCAAGGATTTGGGATGTGACGTGGTGGGACTCTCCCCTTGCTCGGTGTCGAAAGGTTAATGTATGCATAAGGGGCAAAGACGAAGTAGGATAGGTATATAGGTAAATTGCATGACACAATAAACACCATTTTTCTGCTCACCATATTGGTATTCACGTGCAGTTCTTTGGCCCGGGTAGGTTTTACCCGATAATCCAGCACAGGCACAGAGCTACAAGAACATGTGTTGCTAGGTGCACGGCAACATTACAGAAAAAAAATACTCATTGACAGTACATTTAAGATTGTGCAAAACTTCCTCATTTCTACACCTTTTCTCTTTTATTATTCTTTTTTCTCACCTTTTTGATGTCTCTGGATTCTCAACAGCTTTGCTTTACAACAGAAGGATGGAAGTTGTGCCAGGTGTGAGTTATAATGAGTAACCAGAAAGATGAATTCTTTGCCAAAGAGTGTGATGGTGATGATTTTTTTCTCCTCTGTCTTGGGTCAACTTAGGGCTGTTTATACATTATTCTAAACGTATCTTATACACTGTTTCTTTTCTCTCTCTGTGAAGTAAGTATTTCTGTTCTTTACAGTGAAATTATTAGAAAAGCATTGCCAGATTCACATTACTGAAATTATTTTACAAAGTGTCATATTTTTCCATGCAGATAATACCTAAAATCTAAATACATTTCATGTCTTCATATGATATATTAAATTTTACCACTTTTACTACTGGAGTTTCTGAATTTCTACATATAAATTGTTGTTTGGATAGAACACTTGATTTTTTTTCTAGTGTAGAAGATCTGATTGAATAAAGCAGTCTCTCAGCATTTTTCTGTACTTCCAGAATAGTCTGTTGACTTTGGGTGTTCACTCAGGTAATTTCATATTTCACATTTACAACTTCAAAATCTACTAAGTATTGACATAATGCATTCATTTCCTGTGAGCATAAAGCACGAGACAAGCTTGAGAAAACACCAGGACAAAATAAACTTTTACGTAATCATGCATGAATTCCGCACTATGGAATTCCAGTCTACATCTGCAGACTTTTATTACTTTTATTTGTAGGACTGCATTCCCCAACAGCTACAACTGGATAAAATTCCAATTTATTTATTTATTTATTTTTAGAGTTGAGACATAAAGACATGAATTTTCTTCTCAAACTGTTTTTAGGCATAGTATTTTAGGTGCCATTGTTTCTTACCACAGGACCTAGTATCAGTTACTTATGGAATTTTCTTATATATTTGAGTAAATATTGAATGAACATCTTCTAGATTCAAAAATGTAAAGAGGATAAGGACTAAATGTAAGTCCCACCAAAATCTGTCCTAGAATGATTTTTTTGGGGTTTTTTGTTTGTTTGTTTGTTTGTTTGTTTGTTTGTTTTTTTGTTTGTTTGTTTTTCTGCAAAAGCAGTAGAAATTTAAGAAGTGATTTCAATGTGCACAAGATGTATGTATAATTTGATTTCTAAATAAATACTGCCTGGACTCCAGCTGGATCATTCCATTAGGTATTTCAAGTTCAAATAAAAGATTGATATAAATAAAATAAAGTATGCAAATGGAACATGAGATAAAATTGATGTAGAGATAAGGGAAAGGAGGGGAGACAAGAAAGTAGGAGGGAGAGAGGAAGGAGAGAGAGGAGAACCGTCACCAATCAGAATCACTTCAGCTACTAGAGGGAAATTTGAATTTTAAATGTTGTTAATATATAGATGACATCAGTTTAAGTAGATTACTGTTAGTTCTCCATGTGTTCCATCTAGATGTTACTTTTATCAGGGTGCTTTCTTTCAGATAACCTTCTAGTAATGTCTCTTCTAAATAAATAAGTGGCAACAAGACTTTTAAAAATACCTTATCTTACAGGTATTTTACTTTTTCCCTGATACCTTCGTCTTATTATGGACTAATTATGGACTTGTTATGTTTCATTTTATAAGGGAAAGAAAATTATTCCAGCTAACATTTATGACTTTGTAGAACTTTACATACAAATGAAACTTAAACCTTGAGATCCTGCACTGCTGTTCACAACAAGTAATACTCAGGTTGTCATGCTAATAAATGGCTTCAATTGTCTGAGCAGAATATATTCCATTCCCTTTTGAAAATTTGAAGTAGTTTACTGTGATATTGTAGAAAAATGTTCTAAATTCTTATTTATTAAAATTCTCATTAATTTTGCATCCACTAAACCACAAGTTAAGAACTTCATATGTCATGTAAATTTCAGTACAGCAACAAAATTGAAGAAATAGTCCATACCTATCCGAGTAAACGTAGCATAATGATGGTGATAAGGGTCATATATCTGAAATCAAAATGGTATAAAGTGGTTCTAACACTAATTTGTTTTGCAAGGGAACGATAATGCATGCCATGCTAATAATATATCTTCAGCTTAAAAATCTCTTGTCCATCAAAATTGTGCATATGCACCACTCATAAAATTAAATACTTTTACTTAAGTTTGTACTTCTTTTCTGCAGATACGTGCTCATGGCCCAAACTCACCTCAAATTACTGACTAGGTAAATAGATATCAATTGAACCAAGTCATACAAATTAAATATTTATTCAAATTATTGTCATGATTTTATCTTGATCAACTAATTTTTATATGATTATATTTATTATAATATAATTAATGTACTATAATTAATTTATTATAATATAATTAATGTACTTATTAGGTTATGAATAAACTAATCATAAATTAGCTGATATTGAGTTGTCAAATAATTGTGAGTATGCCTATTTCAAAGAAGTGAAAATTTTATTTATTTTTATAATTTGAAAAAAATATATTCTTGCAATTAAATTATAAACAATGTGCTTATTATATCTCAAATATTCTGTAAATAATACTCAATCTCTCTTTGTTAACATAAGTTATTTAAACAAGTCTCATTTTAATGAAAACAAGGCAAAACCAACTGCAGAATTCTGGATACATGCATTAATGACATTACACATATATAGATTTATATATACCTCTCTTGAAACATAATTTCTACTTTTATAATATTTTTCTACTTTCTGATCATTATGCTCATTATGAGTTATATTACCTTATAGTTTGTCTTTCTTAACTGTCATGACAGTAATAAAAAATAATGAATTATAGCGTTTAGTTAAAAATACTTGAAAATTTAATGTTAAAAATAATTAATTTAAAAAATCAGCCTAAGCTGCTACACAATTTGC
The DNA here is from genome assembly GCA_030625065.1 of Alectoris magna. Lineage (NCBI taxonomy): Eukaryota > Metazoa > Chordata > Aves > Galliformes > Phasianidae > Alectoris > Alectoris magna. The sequence goes on from CM060561.1 coordinate 16,152,065, forward strand.
CATACAAAACAAACTGGGCTCTAAAAGTGTGTCCATGTTTTGCTGGTGAGCATACATAACAAAGTTGTTTAGCTTTTTCTTTGACTGGTATGTTTGCCTGGTAAATACTGTAGGATTTGTTGTTCTTATATGAACCATGATGAGTGTATTTTTCCAGAATATCTAAGTCATTTAAAGAAAATAAATGTTGCCATAAGTACATCTAACAAAAAGAATTTGTAAATTTGGCTATTAGTAGTGCATATCAGCAGTTCTATTACACAAATATTGCATTTTTATCTGTATCTCACATATAGTGGATTTAATTTAAAAAGAAACAAGCATAAACAAAGACAGCAACAGCCAGAACACTCCCACTAAACCATCAATGCCCTAGAAAGCCTGTAATTCACTTCAGAGGATCTTTCTTTATGAATCATGGTCCAATTGTTTTTCATTGTACCACATTGCTTCAAACATAAGTCTCTGTAAAACACATAATTCAATAAAAGTTTGAACATAACCCTAAAAAAATGTCTTTTTGTTGTTGTTGTTGTTCCACTGATAACCTAGATCTTTTTTTTTAAGTAAATCCAACTTTTATGTCTATATCTTACCATCACCTCTTCTAAGCACATTTTTCTCCAGCCAATGTACTTGCTTGGTTTATCGTACATGAAAATCCCCGAAAATTCATATTTTCTCAAGTAATTAAAATATGTAGTTTCAAGTTGGGTTTGATGATGAAATGAAAAACAACGTGTAACACAGTTTTATTTTTCATTTAACTGTGATTTGTATTACTTTGTTTTGTAGGTTAACAGGATTTCATCTTCCTCCACCTGTGACAAGTACAAAATCTGTATTCTCACTGCGCTTGACAAGTGACTTTGCAGTTAGTGCCCATGGGTTTAAAGTTTACTATGAAGGTAAGATATTCTAAACAAATTAACTAATCTAATGTAAAGGGTTGGTCTTTCCATCTTGTTTAAAATCTCCCTTTAAATACTGAAAGGCTGGAGCTGTGAGGTCTTCCCAGAGCCTTCCCTTCTTCAGGCTCAACAATTCCAGCTCCCTCAACGTTTCTTCATAGGTGAGGTGCTCCAGCCCTCTGATCATTTTTGTGGTCCTCTGTTGGACACACTGTAATGATCACACACACTTCCTTTATTGGGGGCACCAGACTTGGATGTAGTACTTCAAATAGAGCCTCAAAAGGGAGGAGAAAAGTAGGATGTCATGGTTTTGTAATTTTTGCCATTGGCATTCCACATCATAACATCATGTGGAGCACAGAGAAGAACAACTACATGTCCCAGAGGGCCTCACTGTCAAAGAGGAAAATACGTCATAGAAGTGATGCTCGCCCTCTCTCTCTCACTGCCTTGTAGCAGGTGTGGGTGTGCTTCCAAGCTGTGGTGCCTTCAATTTCAAAGCAGGCTTCTCAGTTTTCAGAAAATTCTCTGTCTCTGTGTTATTTTACTTGATTTATTAACCTCAATTTCAATTAGATTGTATTATATTGTGTTATCTTGCATTCCAATATCATAGTTAGTAAAATAAGTTTTCCTCCTTAGATCGTTGCCGCTGCTCTGTTTGTTTCCTTGAGCCCAGCTCCCATCTCCCTATCCCTTCCCCTTTTCATTTCCCATTTTTGGGGCTGGGGGGGCCCATGCGCCTACTGCCCCCTGTCACGGACATGGATTGATCTAGATAACTCCGTGACAGTGGACAATGACCCCCTTTCTCCCTGCTGACCACTCTTCTTCAGATGCCCAGGATACACTTATTCTTCTGGGCTACAAATGCACAATGCTGGCTTGTGGCAAGATTTTCATCTTGAAGTCCTTCTCTGCAGGGCTGAGTTCTTGTTTCAGCCTGTTCATATACCTGGGATTGCTCTGACCCAAGTGTAACAACTTGCACTTGTCCAAGTTGAATCTTATTTAGTTCACATGAACTCACTTTTCAAGCTTGTCCAGATCCCTTTGTATGACACCCCTTCCTTCTGTCACATCAACAGCATCTCAGCTTAATGTCAACTGCAAATATGCTGAGGGCACACCCAATCCCACTGTCTATGTAATTGATAAAGATGTTAAGGGGAACTGGTCTCAAGACAGACTCTTGTGAGACAACAGTTGCCACTGGCCTCTATCTAAATATGGAGCTACTGACTGCAAGCCTTTGTCTATGGCCTCTAACAAATTCCTAATCTCTCTTAACTCTTCATACCTTTACAATTTAGAGATAGTGTATTTTGTGGGAACACATCAAAGGCCTTGCAGAAGTCCAGATATGACATCAGTAGGTTTTCTGTTGTCGATTGTTGCAGTAACTCCATCATAGAAGTTCACCATCTTTCTCAGGAACAGCTGGTGAAGCCATGCTGTCTGTCTTAGATCACCTCCTTGTCATGAATGCATCTTAGCAGAGCTTCCAGGATGATCTGTTCCATGATCTTCCCCAGCACAGGGCTAAAGCTCACCAGTCTGCAGTTTTGTTTGTACCTTTCTTAAAAATGGGAGTGATATTTCCATTTTTCCAGTCACTGGAGAATTCACCTGACAACATCAAATATGATGAAGAGTGGCTTGACAATTACCAAGCCAGTTCCTTCAGTACCCTGAGATGCATGCAATCAGGCCTCATAAAGTTGTATGTGTTACTGAAATGTGGAAGTTCATAGCACTGTATGCATGTTCAAGGAAATATCTTGTTTATGATCCAGCTCATTTTAGTCATGTTTGAAGAGCTGGAATATATGATCCATCTGTTTTTTTTATAATTTCCTGGCACTGAGGCTATAAAATGTAACATATTTATATGACATAAACAAAAATTACTGTTTTTCTATCTTTTTTGAAAAAAATAATTGATGTAAAGACATCTTTCTGCTTTGATTAAGGTTATCTGATGGCAAGACAGGAGCTGAAGTGAGCTTACTGGAAATGCTTTGAGGCTACTGTTGAACCCTCCTCAGCTCATCAATAATAGAGAATTAATCTCTCAGTTCTTACATACCTGAATCACACACTGCTAGATAGGAAAATATCTGAAAGTCCATAGAAAAATAGTATTCAGTTCTGACTCTGAAGTAAATCAGCCATCTTCAGCCACAACATAGCTTACTTTCAGGAATAATGCATTAGAATGCTGCTTCACATAGTAATTACCACATATGTATAAATATAACACAATACAAAATGAAAAATATAAAATAATTTTCAGGCCTTCCTTACCATTCAAATTTAAAATCAAACAAACAAACAAACAACACAATAATTTTTCTAGTTTGCATACAAGGAAAAAGGTAGTATACAAAATAAAAATTGAATATGTGCATAACTGGATTTGGCTGGGTTTTAGCTACTTCACAGTTCGTTCATTTTTTGATTGTTGTATCTTTGTTTTCCAACAATGTGATTGATTAGAAAAAAAATGTTATCTATAAAGGTATTACGTAATTATTATGAAATATTTACTTTGCAAAATATAGCATACAATCCTATTATAGGAATCAGAAATTTGTATAATTCGGTCCGAATTCAGTAATTTTTATCCATGACTTGTTGCCATAAATAGGCAAATTTAACTTCACTCTATATAGTGTCATTTGCCCCCATGTGTTTTTTTGCAAAAAAAGGTCAGTATGAGCAGAAAGGGTGTGGTGCATTTCAGTTATAACAGAAAATAATTAAAGCTAAAATGCAGGATCAGCAATGACTGCACAGATAACTAGTTCCTCACATAGTTCCTTTTTAGGCTAAAAATATCAGGCTAGTTAATAGGAATCTAGATCCCAAATCATTGACAAGTGTGAGTAAATATTACATGCAATCACAAAAATCAGTATATTGGAAAAAAATATAAACTTGTTACCTTAAATTTGATGTTCGACTACTTTTTTTTTTTTTTTTTTTTTTTAATCTGATGTTTTATTTTGTAAAATCAGCACTACCGAAACCAATAAAGCTAGACATGAAAGTTCTAGTTCACTGGAGTTACCTCTCTTATGGCTAGACCTACTTCTTTGAGAGCTGCACTAAGGCAGATATTTTTTTTTTCTTTCTATTCCTGTTTTTCTGACTTCCTCTGAGGCTACCTGTCTTTACACACAGTTAACGAAGAAATGTAAACATATTATGTTAAATTCATTTCATGCCTTAATTCTTGATGTGAGAGAATAGGTGTATTTAAATGATAATCACATCAGAGCAATCTCCATTTCTGTTCTTGTACTCTTTTTGAATGTATATAACCCTGCAATTAACGTTTTCAAATCTGGTTCTACGTAGCATTCAATTTTCAAAAATTTTGATTGCCCAGTGGCTCCTTGTTAGTTTTCTGATGAAACATCTGCAGAGTCAGTACTCCTAAATATCAGGCCACATACTTAAGTGCTTCATTATGGATATGTAATTTGAAATGTAAGACAGAAATGATTAGCAACCCATTGACGCAATAAAGTGAAATCATAGAGATGGAGTGAGAGGGAAGGATGAGCAACTGAAGCATATATATGTTTTCCTTTGAAATGTCTGAAAATGTAGCACGTAAGCAAATTAGATTTATCACTATCTTAAAAACAAACAAATCAAGTAAAAAGGTCCTGCCAATATCTCTTTCTTTGTTCCAACATCATCCTTGACAAAATAATTACAGTTGAGCTGAAAGCTGGCATTTGACAGAGCCTACAGAATTCATGGATCTTCTGTGGCCATTCTTGGCATAAGAGAACTTATTCTCAAAGGAATAGAAATGTTAATGTAAATATATAAAATGATATAAACCATAGAAGCAACATAGTTGGCCATAGTATGTATCCAGTCAAACTGAGTATACAGTAGACCACTGAAAAACACATTCTAACCTCTACCCTCAGTGCTATAAGCCTCAGTCTTAATCCTGACTCTTTTTCCTCCTCCATTCCCTCCTGTATTTCTTTGTTCCATGTCAAGTGAAATGTTTGGATTAGCTTTGGTACCATTGCACATTTACCATCTCACGTTCATTTTTTTCAATAATTTGAGGGGGAAAAAAAACATCAGAAGAATATACCTATATAGCACAATAACTCGGGGGGGGGGGGGGGGGGGGGGAGGAGATGGAATGAGAAAAATCTGACAGAGCTTGCTAAAAGTAAAAATACTTCACTTAAAGTAATGACAAAAAAAATTGTGAAGTGCATTGAAAAATAAAGAACAATACTCGAGCTACAACGATTTCCAGTTGTGAGTGCGTATGTATATGTATATATATATATCTCATTTCATCACTGACTAGTCATGCAGCTTTGCTAGATGGAATGAGGACTGGGGGATTTACAGGTCTACTGCTTCTTTTTATTTTTGTATTTTTATTTATTTTTATTTTTGTTTATTATTATTATTTTTTAAAATTTTCCTATAGAGAATGCTCGCATCTCTATCTTCTTTTTTTTCCTAGTAGCTTCCAGGATCTACGTGTGGGCATTAATGTATGGAGGAGAAATGCTACAATTAATCATCCAATTGATCATTTAAGTTAAGTCATGATGTAGGCTTGCTCTTCTTATATTTTTTCATAAGAATATTTTGTTTTTTGAACAGAGGAGTTTGACATCCCAGTTGTCTCAGTTGTACTGAGAAATAAAAACAGCTTTACTCTTTGTGTGTAGGGAGGGAAAATACAGCTACTAAGAAAGAAAGCAACACAGTATGTTGTACCACACAGCAAGGGGGTTCAGTGAAGATAGTTTTGCTTTGAGCAGTGCTTTCTTTTGTTTTCACTGGTCTTTTTTACAGCAACTTAATGGGTATTTGGCATAGTAAACTTACTGACTTCATTAACATTTTTTTATGATAACTTTTTAAATCTTTATTTGATTTAAATATGATAGGCATTTTTGTGCTTGTCTATTGATTATGAGAAAGAAAAAAATAACTTTACTTATAGATTGTTTTTATAATGAAAACAAAATATCCTGGATATGATTCATATTTATGATAGTATTATTAAATAACATTTGCTCCTTTTTTGTAATGTTATAATAATTGTAAAAGCTGAAGTATAAAACTATTATTAGACACCATAAATAATGAAGTGGTTCTGATATTTCTACTGGAGTGGCACTATAGGAATTCAGGAATTTTGCTGAAAAACTTTTTAGATGAGCTCAAGAGTAATGTTAAAAATGTCAAGATTTGCCTTGTCTTCACTGATGATGGGAGGGAGAGGCCAGAAAGAAGAGAACAGATGGTGTTTATTAACAAAATAAAATTTTCATTTAATGACTTCTAGGAATTAATCATGCATTTCTTTCATCAATATGAAGAAAAATTGGTAGCTGATGTAAAGAGCTATTGAAGCATGTAGATCAGAAATACTAGTAGGACTTAAATATGCCAGGATGTTGATGCTAAAAATAATTTTGACAGTTTTTTCCTGGTTTTGAAAATGAAATGGAATTAAAGATAAGAAGGAAATATAAATTTTGAATATTTACGTGCATTCAACACATTGGAAAACAAGGTAATAAAAAGTCCTAATGTTTCTATCTTTCTTCTCCCTCCCCCCCAAAAAAATAAACAAGCAAACAAATAAATAAATAAATAACACCATCTGTTCGGCCAAATCTATTCTGCCAAAAGTTACCAAATATCTCAAATATTTTAGCTGTTAATAATAAAATTCAGTACTCTTTTCCATGTATTAAACACAGATGTTTTGTCATTTGATGACTTTCTAATCAATATTACTTAAAAATCAAATTAACGTTTCCAAAATACATTTTGTCAGCTAGCACTTGTCAATGTTGCTAAATAAAATAAGCATTGGCCATGACACAATATATCATTGTCTCAGTATTATCATGTTAGTCCTAAATGTCAGAAGTACTTTTAATACTGTTGCACAAAAGGGAATAACTCTTTACAAAGTGAATTCAAAATAGTCTTGGTGCTTATTTATTTTAAATTTGCCTATATCTTAATTTGTTTCCACCATGTATGGTGGGATCCTGAGGGTTTAAAGATCAATGGGTCTTTTTACTTAAATTTGATAAGTTTTTATTGAATTTAATATTTTCTTGGTATCGTCATCACAAATTTGGATCTGACTAAATAACAACTTCTGGAGACAAAATCAGCCGTTGAAGGCATTAAGACCCAGGAAAGCTCTTCCCTTTGATTTCACCAATTGCTCAGCTTCACTTAAAAGTAAACTTTTAAACTTCAATTTTAATCTTCCAGTCCCTGGCTATTATTCTGCTAAATCACAGGACCCTGAATTTTAGCATCTGTTTGTTCTTAAGCTAGGTTCCTAAATACTGCAATAACATTACATGTCAGAGTATTTTTTTCTCTTTATTATGGGCTTTTTAAAGTCTTAACATAAAGTGTTTTATTCCAGATCATAAATTATTTTATGATGTTCTTTCATGCTATTCTTCTGTGTTTTCATCATTTTGTTAGAGTCATTAATACTAAACATGTTCTCTATTCTGCAAAGAGTAGTAATTATAAGCATTTGAAAATTGCATTAGCCACATCTCAACATTCCACAGTCACATCTCAACCTGAAATTATTTTGTTGTCTCATGCAATTTTTTCTTAGAATCATAGAAAATCTGACCCAAAGCTTGTGAAGTCTTATCCAACTTGCATGAAGCAAAAACACTACTGGTGATAAATCATGTTACTTGTGACTTTCTTTAGTTGAATCTTGCAAACCACTGAGACTTCCTTAGTGTCTCAGGGGAGTGTGCTGATGTTGCACTACTCTCTAGAGGAAAAAGCTTTCTTGACATCCAACCAGAACCTCTCAAGCAGCTATCTATGGCCACTGACTTCTACTTCTTTATAACCACCCTTCAGGTTGCTGTAGGCTTCTTTTCCACTGCTTCAGCATCTGCTTGCCCTCAGATCTAATGGGATTTCAGTCATTCAATTCCCATATATCAGTCCATGTATGAAGTTACTTCACTCCCTGCTAGCTATAGCTTTTTTTCTTACTGAACTTTATGAGATTTCCATTGTCTCAGTCTCAGTCCACCAGTTCATTGTGTTTTAGATTGTTGTTTGTCGTTTCACTACCTCCTCCTATTAAATGTTTTCTACAAAGTTACATACAGAGCCTTCTGAGACATCCAGGCTGCTCATGAAGATGTTGGATGATATGGACCCCAGTGTTCACTGCTAGATTACTCAGCTTTCTTATTTCAGTTATGCTTAGTAACTCTCATAATGATCAGTACTTTAATCCTGCCTTTACCCCTTCATCTCCTAAGTGAGAATGTCATGGAAAATTATACTGAAGGACTTATTAGATTCAAGTTATATTAGATCAAATGCTTTCACTTACCTTTTCCACACAGCCAGTCATTTCTTCTTCATAAAGGAAATTTTAAAAATGAGGGTATATGTCTAAGATCATCGAATCAAAGACCTTTTCAGTAAAAGGGGGGATAATAAAGATGCAAGAACTTACAATGAAACAATGTTGGTATACAAAGGATGCACTTGCTTGATTGTAGCCAGAATTTTCCTCCAAACCAGAAAGATAGGGTGGAATATCAGTACTATAAGGAGTCATAACTTCTTCACAGTTGCTCTCAGAATCCTTTAGCAACTTATGCTCTCCTTAAGATTTCCCTTGGACATATCATTATAACCTGCATATTTGAATAGCATGAGGTTGTAAAAACTGTTGTAAAAACTGAACAGTTTTTGATCTTTGAAATTACAAGCCTGGGCATCAGGCAAGAAATACACTTTTCAGGAAGTTATAGACAGTGGAAAGTGCAACATAGAATTGTGTATCTATCTGATCACTAGTACCTCTCAAAGGCTCCATACAACTGTTGTGTCACTTTAATAACATTAAATAACAGTGTGAAAAGCACAGTTAAAGATTGTTCCTGATGCCAAGAATTTCCCCCCATATTTTAGAAAGAATATGTGAAAAAAAAAAGCAGTGAAAAAGAATTTCTCTCTCTCTCTCTCTTTTTTTTTTTTTTTTTAATTTGGTGTTCTTGTATTGGCAAAATAACATCTAATGTGTAGTGTAAAAGCTCATGTATATACACTCAAGTATAGACTGAGTGTGCTGAACTTTGTTGCCTGCCTGGTAGTGCATTTTCCTTGCTACATAACAAAAATTAAATAGATAAGAAGTTTACTGACTATCGAGTCACATAGAGAATGGTACATAACTTTCTTCTGGGGAAAATGGATGAAGATAAATTCATTTGTTTTAGCATTTGCAAAAATAATTATTGGAAAGTTAAAAACCAACAAGAAACTCAGAATTTCTTCTGCCTTTAGAATTTAAGTATTGAGGAAACAAAGTCTCTGCCTTTATCTAGGGGAAAAAAAAATATATATCTATTTCATATTTCAGTGTTCTGTTTAATTTACTTTTTTTTTTTTTTTTTCCCCAGAATAATGCTGTTAAATAAGCCATATTTGCCAGCCTATGGCACTGTAATTTATCATTGTGATACATGCCTCATATTCAAGCTTAGCGGAGACAATGATTAATTTGATATTTTAATTATATGTCAGCCTTTCTTTATTCTTGTCATATACACTGAATGTCAAGCTGGGTGAGGGACAACAAGGACTATTGTTGTCCTCAGAGCCTTGAAATTCATTCATCTCAGGTTATTGTCTTTTAGGTTATTGAAAGATAATTGTTATATGTATATTAAGTCCTTTTTGGAAATGTGATAACAGAAACAGTACTTAGACCCTGCAGTTTCACTATCTTTTTCATGACAAATATAAATAAGCAGACTTGCTCTGTTAATCTTCATTATACCATCAGTATTTATGTCTCTGAACTAAGGTCAGAAACAGCTTCATATGAAATTCCAGAGGGCTGCAATTTTAATTTTTGCTACCAGTTGAGCTCTATCTTTAAAATACGTCAGAAAACATCTTGAAAGACTCATCATATTGATAGTAACTTTCCTTTTTAAAAGAAGAAAATTGTATCACATTATTATCTAGTAAATTGAAATTAAGAGAGGTAAGTGATTTAAGTGAATATATCAGATATTTTAGCAGTGTCAACCATTTACATGACATTTTACAAAACAATGTAACACCTCCTATTTCTGATTTTCACATTGAATATTCTACACACTATACACAAGACAAAGAACTAAGACAGTAAGTTTCCTCTTCAAGCTTATAGACAAATAAGATGCCTAAATTACATTGTCACTACAGAATGCTTGCTTGAAAGTTCCTTCCTCCTAGAGCTTTTTTAGCAATTATATTAATTGAATTCTATTAATTAAAGCTGAATAAACTCAGTACTGATAACTATTTACATACTGTCTGCTTATTTTTCTGGCCAGCTACCAACTCTAAAAAACATAAATGTAATTATGCAGATTTATTTAAAAAGCATGCTTTTCACCTTGTGGCATTTTAGCTGCTTAAATTCTCACATTTCTGGTAAGTCTTCATCTATTTACTGCAATAAATTATTAAGTGATTATTAGCAAAATGTATTGGTCTGCTAACAGTTGCTTGTTAAGCATTTTAAGAAAGAAACAAAACAAACCCAGTAGTATATAGTATAAAGAAACAATCATTTTAAATATTAGAATTCTTTCTTATACTGTCACTGGTATATTTCAAGTAAGATAGTCTGAAACTCATAGTACTGGACAACTGGAAACTCATAGTACTGGAAACTCATTGTCACTGGAAAAAACTACTATAGTAATAGAGAAATCTGATTTGTAAGAGCATGACTTCACAAGCTGAAGAAGGAAAGTAAAAATTTGTCAGAAATACTGACAAAATGACAAAAGGAGAAAATATCTTGTCTTGTCTCAGAACCTCGACTGGTAAGACGTTAGTCACTGAATGAAGACCCCATGAAAAAATGAGAAAATCAAGAAAGAATACCAAATTTCTGTGAATTTTTTAAGAAGTATTGAAAAGATAATAGAAATGAAAGAAGTGTGCAGATTGTGGGAAAAAGAAATGAACTTGGGTTGGTATGTTTAAATTTTAAAATAGAAAAATGAAATATAAATTTTGCATTTAAAAAATCTTCTGAATGTGGTTAAATCCAACAATAAGGTATAGAAATGTAAAAATAATTGCTTATGTTTCATAGAAGAATGACATGCAGTTGCAAATATCTTTTCAATCCAAAAAAATATTCTGTCAGCAGTTTAGAAATCCCTTGTATTGATTAGAAAACAACTTTGTGAAGAAAAGATTTAAATTTAAATCACCACCATACCTGCAAATTTAGGTAAATTCAAACTGGGCATATATTCAAGGTCAAGACTATATTAACCCATTAATAAACAAGCTACAAAGTACTCTGTAGAGAGTATCTTTTAAACAAGGAAGCTATTGGAGTTCATGGACAATTAATTACTTCTTTATTTTCATAGAATCTTTTGAATTAGAAGAGTAGTTTAAAGGCCATCTAGTCCAACTCCCCTGAAATGAACAGGGACTTCTACAGTTATATCAGATTGCTCAGAACTCGGTTCAACCTAATCTTAAATGCCTTGAGATATAGAATACTCACCACATGTTTGGGCATCACGTTCCAGTACTTCAGTACCCTTATTGTGAAAAACCATTTCCTTATATCTAGTCAAAATCTCCCTTCCTTTAGCTTGAAACCATTTCCTCTTGCTCTATCACAAAAGACCCGTCTTTTCAGAACCCCACATCTTGGTATCATCAGCAAACTTGCTGATAATGCGCTCAACCCCACTGTCAGTGTCAGTGATGAAGATATTAAAGGGTACTGGTCAAAACACTGACCTCTGGGGGACAACACTCATCACTGGTCTCTATTTGGATGTTGATCCATTGACCATCACTCTCTGGACTCAATCCTGCAGCCAGTTCTTTGTCCATTGAACAGTCTACCCAATCAAATCCATATCTTTCCAATTTGGACAGAAGGATGTTGTGGACAACCATGTCAAAGGCCTTTCTGAAGTCCAGATAGATGACATCAGTGGCTCTTCCCTTGTCCACTGGTGCAATTACACCATCATAGAAGGCCACTAGTTTGGTCAAGCAGGATTTGCCCTTGGTGAAGTCATTCTGATTCTCCCATGTCACCCCCCTGCCTTCCATGTGCCTTAGCGTCGCTTCCCAGAGGATCTGCTCTGTGATCTTTCCCAGCACAGAGGTGGGATTGACAGGTCAGTAGTTCCTGGGACCATCTTTCTTACCCTTCTTAAAAATGGGTATGATGTTTCCTTTTTTCCAGTCATTAGGGACTTCACTTGATTGCCATGACTTTCAAATACCATTGAAAGTGTCTTGGTGAGTACATCAGCTAATTCCCTCCGGACTCTGGGATGCATGTCATTGGGATCAATAGAATTCTAGCTGTTCAAGTTCCTCTGATGGTCATGTAACTGGTCTTCACTTAGAGTGGGAGGGACATTGCTTTCCTCCTACTAAACCTAACATTTGAGGGCTGTGTGGCTAGCAGTTTTCAAAGAAGGCCAAGGCAAAATATTTTTTAAGTACCCCAGCCTTCTCCTTGTCTGCTGCTCTACCAGCCTGCCTGTGCGACCCACTGGGGGGTACACCCTCCTGGGCTTTCCTTTACTGGTGTAGATACCTGTAGAAGCCTTTCTTGTTCTTCTTGGCATCTCTTGCCAAGTTTAGTTCAAGCTGGGCCTTGGCTTTCCTGATCCCATCCCTTCACAGCCTAGAAGCTTCATTATAAGTCTTCCTATGAGGAGCAACTAAAGGAACTGGGGCTGTTTAGTCTAGGGAAGAGAAGGCTGAGGGGAGACCTTATCACTCTCTTCAAATACCTGAAAGGTGATTGCAGTGAGAGTGGGGTTGGTCTCTTCTCACTGGTGACAGGTGACAGGACAAGGGGAAATGGCTGTTGCACCAGGGTAAGTTTTGGTTGGATATCAGGAAAAACTTTTAAATAATAAATTTTACCCAGGTGTTTATACAGACTGGGTGAAGAACCCCTTCAGAGCAGCCCTGTGGAGAAGGATTTGGGGGTCATAGTGAACGAGAAGCTGGACGTAAGCCAGCAGTGAGCTCGGGCAGCCTGGAAGGCCTACTATATCCTGGGCTGCATTAAAAAAGGGGTGGCCAGCAGGGAGAGGGAGGCGATTGTCCCCCTCTACTCAGCTCTTGTGAGGCCCTATCTGGAGTACTGTGTCCGGACCGGCAGCCCCCAGTAGAAGAAAGACGCAGAACTCTTGTAATATGTCCAGAGGAGAGCCACTAAGATGATCAGAGGGCTGGAGCACCTCTCCTATGAGGAAAGGTTGAGGGAACTGGGCTTGTTTAGATTGGAGAAGAGAAGGCTCCGGGGAGACCTCATTGTGGCCTTCCAATATTTGAAAGAAGCATATAGACAGGAGGGAGAACAACTGTCTGCAAGCATGGGTGGTGATATGACAGTGGGTAATGATTTTAAACTGAAAAAGGGCAGATTTAGGCTAGGCATTAGGAGGAAGTTTTTCACACAGAGGGTGGTGGCACATTGGAACAGGTTGCCCAGAGAGATCTTGGATGCCCCATCCCTGGGGGCATTCAAGACCAGGCTGGAGGTGGCTTTAGACAGCCTGATCTAGTTGCTGTCAACCCTGCACATAGCAGGGGGGTTGAAACTAGATGATCATTGTGGTCCTTTTCAACTCAGGCCATTCTATGATTCTATGATTCTTTACAGAAAGGTTTGCTAAGCACTGGAATATGCTCCCCAGGGAGGTGGTTGAGTCACCATCCCTGGATGTGTTTAAAAACCATTTGGGCCATTGGATGTCCCATCAGGGACATGATTTAGCAGAGGGTTGTTAGAGTTAGGGTAGTATGGTTAGGTTGTGGTTGGACTTGGTGATCTTTAAGGTCTTATCCAACTTGAGTAATTCTATGATTCTATGACTCTGTGATTGTACACTTCCCATCGTACCTGTCCCTGTTTCCACCGCCTGTGCATTTTCTTCTTGCTCTTCAGTTGGACCAACAGGTCCCGGTTCAGCCACGTCAGTCTCTTTCTTTCCTTTCTAGACTTGCTACTGCTGGAGATGCTCTTGCACTCTGAGGAAAGTTTCTTTAATGATCTGCCAGCTTGGCTCTGTTCCCTTGTTTATGAGGACAGTTTTCCACAGTGTTTTGTTGACAAACTCCATGAAGAGCTGGAATTTCTCTTCCTAAAGTTTAGCTTCCTAATTTTACTCTTTGTCTGTCTCATATCCCTCCAGAGCATGAACTCAAGCATAGCATGGCCACTATAGTCCAAGCAACCTCCAGTCCCTCAAACCTGTAGGCCACACCACGCAGATTAGTGTCATTTGCAATCTTGCTGAGAGTGCACTCAGTCCCATGTTGATGTCACTGATGAAGGTATTAAAGAGCATCCATCCCAGTACTGATTGTTGAGGGACACCACTGATCTCCATCCAGACACTGAGCCATTATCTACTGTTCTCTGTGTAAGATCTTGCAACCAGTTCTTCATCCACACAACACTCCACCTATCAAATCTGTATCTTTCCACTTTGGAGAGAACAATGTTGTTGGAGACTGTGTCAAAGGCCTTATTGAAGTTTAGACACCGTTGACTCTTCCCTTGTCCACTGATGCAATTATCCCATCATTGAAGGCTATTAGGTAGTCCAAGCAGGACTTGTACTTGGTGAAGCCATGGTGGTGGTCTTATGTCATCTCCTTGTCTTGCATGTGCCTTAGCATAGCTTCCAGGAGTATCTGTTCCACAATCTTTTCCAGCACAGAGGTGAAAGTGACAGGTCAATAGTTCCTGGATTATCATTTCTACCTTTCTTTGCAGCACCATTTTTTTTTTTTTTTCCAGGTGATAAGAAGCTGAGATAAGAAAAAGATAAGTTCACATTCTTTCTCATCAAAGTTTTACCGTGTAGCCAAACATTTAAAAGTATGGCTAGCACATCAAAGGAGGTGATCCTTCTCTACTTTGCCCTAGTGAGGCCACATTTAGAATACTGTGTCCTGTTCTGGGCACCCCCATCATAAAAATAAACAGGGATCTTCTATAAGGATTCCAGTGAAAGGCACAAAGGGCCTGGAGCATCTCCCTTACAAAGAAAGGTTGAGTAACCTGGTTCAGCCTGGGGAATAAAATACTGAGAGGGGATCTTATAAATGTTTATAAAGGGAGGTAGGAAGCAAATGGATGAGGTCATGCTCTTCTTGGTAGTGTGTAGTGATAAAACAAGGAGCAGTGACCTAAAACTTGATCACTGGAAGTTCTGTACTAATGTGGAAGAACTTCTGTATGGTAAGGGTGACAAAGCACTGGAAGAGGTCACCCAAGAGACTGTGGAGTCTCCTTCTATGGAGGTATTCAAGACACATCTGGACATCCACCTGAGTGACCTATTGTTGCAAATCTGCTTTAGCAGGGTGGTTGGAGGCCCTTTCCAATGCCTGCAACTCTTTTATTCTGTGATTGTTCTGTATAGATATCTCTAGTTTTACTTTTAAATGGATAACATTATTTTCTCATCCACAAATTTGATATTAAAAACATTAATTTTTACAGAAATATGTTTTTGAGTCTCTGTTGAATTTACTGTAATGGACACAATACGTAAGCATTTAAAAGCTGATGCCAGAATAGTGTTAATCCATAGGATCAGAATACTACAGCTCAAGAATGATGTCATTTTGATATTTGAAACATCTAGATCATATCAGTAAGGAAAATTAAGAAACCTCCTGATTCTACTCTCATTTATTTATTTATTTATTTTTATTTTTTTATTTTTATTAATGATACTACATTTACTATTTTAAAAACAAACCTTTTGGCCATCTTAGAACCAGTTCCTTAAAACAGCAATATCTAACATTATTGACCAATTAAGAATCAAGTCAACTAAGAAAAACAGAAACAGTAAGTAAAGCATAAGAATTATAAAGTTATGTAATTAAAATATTTGCATTTATAATAAAGCTTCAGCACCTATGGGATATTGTTGAATTTTGTTTCAGAAAGAGTGATATTTTTTACAATAATCTCTCTTGTGGGTCTCTAAATGCCACAGAAAATCTAGAGGATTCTAGGTCACTGCTCTACTGTCAACTGCTGTACAGAAGCTTTGAATTAAAAATGCTTCTTGTCAGCATTTATGCTGCCTACAACTGCATAACAACAGCAAAACTAGTAAGCCATTTTTTCAATAATAAAATAATAAAGGAGGAACTGTGCAGGCCCTTTCCGTTTTCAAGTGTGAAGAGTCCCAGGCCCCTGACCCCAGGGCAGACATTGTATTTTTATTTTCTATAATCTGCTTCTGGAGATGGCGGCAGAACTATAATGCCTGGGATCATCTACTGAAACTGAAAGGCTGTTACAGAAGTAGGCTTGTCAAAAGAAAAATACAATGAGCTAATAGTAGTCTTTAAAAGATTCCTTACCTTACATTCCAGCTCCTTTTCTCATTACCCTTTTATTTTACTGTTTTAT
Source organism: Alectoris magna (assembly GCA_030625065.1). Taxonomy (NCBI): domain Eukaryota; kingdom Metazoa; phylum Chordata; class Aves; order Galliformes; family Phasianidae; genus Alectoris; species Alectoris magna. The sequence goes on from CM060561.1 coordinate 16,168,505, forward strand.
TATGTACAAAAGTGAAAACAGCAATACTGACACATAAAGATAACGACAATATGCCTCTTACAAATTTGTTCACAAGCACAGTTTTGGCTTATCTTCTATTTTTGTGAAAAGCAGGCTTCGAGCTGGTATCTCCCTCTAGTCATTTCTATCGGCACATAGTGCATAGGGAGCTTTCAGTAGTAACTGAGTTGTATTAAACAGAGCTTTTGAATGCCATAGAAAAGTAACAATATAAATACATCCTGTGTGCAAGTCTTTTCAGAACAAGTAGCTTATTTATACGCATAACTGGAATCACCACTTTATAAAGGTAACTAGGGAGGAATTCAATTTATGTTAGTTAACCACTTTGACAGGACAGTGTAAGTACAACGAATCTGAAGCAAGCCAGGGAAGAGATGTTTGAAATTTTAGTGAAAAATATGTGGTGGATAAACTGAAACGAAAGAAGATGATATATGCTCTAAATGAACTGAAATACTGTATATATATTCTTTTTTCCCTGCTTCTGCATTTTCATTTATTTTCTCATTTGATATCTTTGGACAACATATTCTGCCTGTAGTTTCTAGCATAACTGCCCATAAAGTGCAAGTGAGGGCAAGGGTAAAATTTATCCTCTAACTTGGAAGTACTGACCAAACATTAAGATGACCAAATTATACATTTTATTTGGACAGGAAAACTATGTTACAGTATTTAGCAGCTGCTATCATGGAAACAAAAGTTTGCTTTTATATCTCAAATTATCAGACCTTTCACAGAATGCAAAAAGCAAGAAAACATCTAAAGAAAACTGGCAGCTCGACAGTGCTCCAAGAGGCCACAGGATATACAGTAACATTTTGCACTTTGTCCATTGTACATCTTCCAGTTAAATAATGTGAATTGCATTTGTGAATTGGTGGCAAGTTTACACGCTAAATATTCTAACACTTGAACTGTGTATAATTTCTGATGAACAAAATTCAAGCCAACAATACAATAATTTAAATATATGCCAATAATAATAATAACATATGCAAAGTGGCAAAAATCTTTTTATATAGTTCTGCTCTTTATAGAAAAAGGGACTAAAAGCTGTTTAGGTCACTAGCTGTTTAGGCTTGCATTTTACAGATTTCAACTTCAATTTTTTAGAAAAAAAATGATGGAAATGGGTGAAAATATTTTATATATTTATACTCATGAATGTTCTAATATTTAGTTTTATTATATTTCAATTATTTTATTATATTTTTATAGTGAATGTCTCATCTCTCATTCAGGTACATGTAAAAAAAAAATAACGTTCATTGACTGAAAATAAAAATTATTTTCATCTTTGTTAAAAGGCAGATATCATAGAATCACAGAATCGTAGGGGTTGGAAGGGACCTCCAGAGACCATCAAGTCCGACCCCCCTGACAAAGCAGGTTCCCTACACCAGGTTGCACAGGTAGGCATCCAGGCGGGTCTTGAATATCTCCAGAGAAGGAGACTCCACAACCCCCCTGGGCAGCCTGTTCCAGTGCTCCATCACCCTCACTGTAAAGAAGATCTTGTGCACATTCATGCGGAACTTCCTATGCTCCAGTTTCTGGCCACTTCCCCTTGTCCTGTCTCCACACACTGCTAAAAAGTCTGGCCTTGCCACTTTGCCCCCCATACCTTAGATATGTATAGACCTGGATCAGGTCCCCTCTGTCTTCTTTTCTCAAGGCTAAACATACCCAGTTCACTTAGCCTTTCTTCACGGGGGAGGTGCTCTAGGCCCTTCACCATCTTTGTGGCCCTCCACTGGACTCTTTCAAAGAGATCAGTGTCTTTTTTTGTACTGGGGAGCCCAGAACTGGACACAGTACTCCAGGTGAGGCCTTACCAGGGCAGAGTAGAGGGGGAGGATCACTTCCCTCAACCTGCTGGCCACGCTCTTTTTAATGCACCCCAGAATGACATTGGCCTTTTTGGCCACGAGGGCACACTGCTGGCTCATGGCCAACCTGTCGTCCACCAGGACACCCAAGTCCCTCTCTGCAGAGCTCCTCTCCAGCAGGTCATCCCCCAACCTGTACTAGTGCATGCATATCCCAAATAACTGTATTTGTCTTGGCACCCAGAATCCCTATTCATACGAGATTTTTTTTCAGGTACCTAATGGTTAAATATGATTTTCTTTCTCAGTGCCTAGAATTCACCCTCTGTCAGGAACTACAGAAGACAAAACGAATTCTCATACATAGCAGAGTAGTAAAATCATTTCCTACAGCCTTATCTGATAATGACTGAGATGGTTTATCTATTTATATAGGACATATAGTACAGTTGCTTTCAATTTAATGCAGATTAAATAAGAAATGCTATCTGAAGTAGTTATTTTCATAGTTGGAATAATTGTGAATGGAGAATATCTAATCTATTTGGCTGCCTGTGTACCTAGAAGACTTTCTTAGGTTTCATTTTTCAACAGTATAAAAGCCAAGTTATTTGCAGAAAAAAAATGCCATAAGTAAATAAGTTTAACCTTTGGATATAAAATATAAAATAACTTGGATATAAGATATAAAATAACTTGAACAGGACTTATTTTTTAGTTTTGGTAAATAATGCTAAGGAATAACTTTAAAGGATTGTTTGTGGGTCAGAGTCACCTCCTTTAATCCCAGCTTGCAATATTAGTGTCTGAAGGTGAGCTAACTACTCTATGTTTCATTTATCACAGGTGAAGCAAGGTGATAGCCATCTGATTTGATTTCGATACCTTCATTCTAAAACTGATGCCTTTCTTTAAGCTCATTACTTGTTCTTTAAAACTGCCAGTTTCAACTAATTTCAATAGAACTTGCATAAGCTGTTCATAACTATTATATATAGTCACATTTAATATATTAATCTAGTGTCCTCGGGGGTTTGGTCATTGCTTTTGGGTGCTGTATTTTGTCTGTTATATTATGTTTTGATTTTGCACATTGGCAAAAGAACTTGATGTAGCAAAATAATTATGAGTAATGTGTATAACCTACTTCTGTGACATAGGAGTATTTCCTTCAGCTGTATTGCCTGTTTGTTAAGTAGCACTTCTATCAGCTTTATCAATCATGGTCAGGGATTGATTTTTAATTAAAGGGAATTACTTTGGCATGTTCACATTTGGCTGTGATCAAATAATTAGCTTTCCCAGCCTTTCTAATGGCTTCTTTGGTGCTAATAATGTTCCCCAAGTGACTTGTCTGCTCTTTACCTTAGGTTGTGATGGTATAGTCAAGATCTAGAAGTGTAGCTGAACAAAAATTTAGATACTGAAAGAAAAAAAAGTATTTATCCTGAAATATTCCTGATCATTTAAACTAAGGGAGCTTAAACTGTGTTGAAAGCATAGTTAATAATTGTTTTGTAAATGGTTAGAACTTTTCCAGTAATGTTTGTATAGTCTGTATCAGTGCATACTGTATAGCGCTTTGTTCAAATCCAAAACATTATGTAGTACTCACCTTTCTGAGACTCTTTGAGAGTTCAAAGTTTCTGTACTGTGGTACATGAGAAAAGTAACACAATGAGCATCTTAGTTACATTTATTTGAGATTCTTGTGAAACTAGTCATAGGAAAGCTTTTTGATTAATAGTCCTTTTAAAACTGGTCTATAGGAAGAGGATTCTGAGTGTTCTGTATATTATCGGAACTTGGAATTTGTATGTGAAAGTGTATAAGACTAAAAAAAATTGTTAGACTTACAATTTTTATTGATAAAAATGTATTTTTATGTTGTTTGTTTGTGATGACTTTGTGTTTTGTTTCTAAAAGGAGAATGTGAATGTTAATTTTTATGTAATTAACAACTTAAAACTCAGGAAAGCAGCTAGGAGTTATTTATATTTCCAACTATTTATTTAACATATATCCATTATGCTTCTCACTGCATTAAAAAGAATAAATTTGAATCAGAAGAAGTTATTCTTGGTTAACTAGAGAAAAAAGATGCCCTGCCTCACATTTTTCCTATTTTTGTTATCTATAAAGTAAAGTGGAAAATGAAAATGAATAGTGTAACTAGACTCATCTTCTGCACTATATAAACAGATTAAAAATTGTTTAGGCATAAGTTTATACAAGGCATATAATCTTGGACTCACAGTAGATACATTGAGGCACCTGCAGCTTATATATATAATTTGTTATATCATTCAGTCACTGTGGGCTCCCTTTTTTAGGTGCAGGAGAAATCAGTGCTTTAAGAACTCAATTTGTGTGATCTCTTTTAGTAATTTATGCTGGGAAAACAATATCTTAGCCTGGCATCTTTCATCAGACCAAACAACAGTCTTACTCAGGTTTTACATTCTATCTAAACAATAACAATAAAAACAAACACAAGTATCTACCCAGAAAAAAATATACATTTTTCTGATAATTCACTTTCAAGTATTTATGGTAGAGACTTGCCTTCTGGTTCAACTGTTGATAACAGTAATTTGCAAAGTATTTTAGAGTCTCCATCTCCTAGAATATCTTTTTTCTTCCCACAGCTCATCTTCCTGTTGGGACTGCACCAGAATGAAAAATAAAACAGTGATCCTACTTTGATCTCTATTAGTACAGTGCCAGGGGTTATAATTAACAAGGATCCCGTTTTGAGCAGAAGGAAACACACTTTAGTATCATTGACTTAATCACGAGTTCTGCATATTCTCTTGAACTGAACATGTCTGTAGTATGCATGCAAACCCTAGCAGATATCATCTGTGCTATTAAATTGTCAGAATACTTATTCCCCAGCATGTTTTCTCATTTGTATTAATTATCATCTTGGCACAGTTCCCAATCATTATGTGGGAGACTGCATAGGCCTAAGAATTATGGAATGTGTTTTAAGAAAAAACTTAGATCATAAGGATTTTAACCTTGTCTTGACAAAGACTCTCTGGAATAGATTAGTTTGTGACTTGCATCTTTACTAGTTATTTATGTAGTCTCAAACTCCAAGCTGATATAGAAATGAAAAACATACTTTAAGCTTAATTTTTACCCATAAGCTATTTCTGTTTATTTCCTGATATTTTCAACATCTAAAACTGAACTGTCTTAGTTTTCCATTGTGTAAGTGGAGCTAAGACATAGAATGCCAATTTTTAGATTCTGTCATAGGAGATGGATGTTTAAAATTTAGATTACACAGCATTTGGCAATCTTTTGACTCTCAGACTTTCTATGGATTTATCCCCCAAGACTGTTCCAAATATAAATAGTTAACATTTTTTAAAATAATGGGAGAAAAAAAGGAAGAGCACTTTCATGATGATTTACGGAAGACAACATTTTCATTCATCTTGGTGGCATCGGAAAAATCCACTATTCATAAGTACACCATACATATAGTAACTTGATTTTTGTAAGTGCTTTCTAATTCATTTCTAGGTCATTAGAAAGATTTGTTTTGTCTGTTTTGCAAAATATCCTTTAAATGTAAAAGAACTGGTGTATGCTTACAAATCAATAGAATGCTACTAAATCATTTTCATTAATGCAAATTATCACTAATAATGAATGAATAATTCCCTGAGACTATAGAATCATTTGAGTTAGAAGGAAATTTTTAAGGTCATCTAGTCAAACTCCCTTGTAATGAATGAGAACCTAGATCAGGTTTCTCAAAGTCTTGACTTGCCACAGTTCAGCCTGGGTTGGCCTAGTTCCATGGCAAGGGAGTGAAGGGACACAAAGTACTACAGTCTGGGAAAAGGCAGGGGTGGGAGAAGGGCAAAGGTAGGGAGATGGGCCTAGATGAGGAAAACAGTGGCAACCAACTAACAAAAAACCTTACTAAATATAGTAGCAGAATGTGAGATAATACAGTATAATTGGAATTGAAGTTAATAAATCAAATAAAATAAGAGAGAGTTTCCAAAACTGAAGTCCTTACTCTAATACTGTAGGCAAGACAGACAGGGAAAAAAGAGAGAAGTCTCATGGCTCCCAGTCAGTTTTATCATTCTCTCAGAGTGGAAAAAGGAAGTGGAAAAATGAAGGCTTCTGGGAGTTGTAGTTCATTCTTCTCTTCTGAGACCAAGAGACTGGAAATAACAGCAAATAACAGAACTGTAGTATTAACTTTTTAACTCACAGTGTACTGCATGATGTTGTGAGGTAGAATACTGATGACAAATCGTAAAACCATGACAAGCCTGACCATGAATGTCTCCAAGAATGGGGCATGTACCACATCTTTGAGCAAGGAGTTCCACTGCTTCATCATTTGGATCATTAAAAAAAAATAATAATAATAAAATAAAATATAATAAAAATTTAGTCCAAAACTTTCCTGTTTTAGTCTGAAACAATTTCCCCTTGTCTTGCTGAAGAATCCTCTCCTTTTTTTTCTCATAGCTCCCTTTAGATATCAGGACACTAATATGTCAGTCCAGAACCTTCTCCAGGCTGATCAGCCTGTCCTTAAAGGGGAGGATCATTTCTGTGGTTCTCCTGTGGTTCCAAAAGGTCTCTGTCTCTTCTGTACTGAGGACACCACATCTGGATGTGATATTCCAGTTGAGATCTCACCAGCACAGAGTGGAAGGGCAGGATCACCTCCCTTGACCTGCTGGTCACATTTCTTTTCATGCAGCCCATAACATGTCTGTTCGTATGGGATACAAGGGCACATTGCTGGTTCATGTCCAGCTTGTCATCCACCAGTACCTCCAAGTCCTTTTAGATAGGACTGTGCTCCATCCTTACATTCCTCAGCTTGCGCTGATAGTGGGTGTTGATGCAACCCAGGTGCAAGACCTTGCTCTTGGATTTCTTGAACATCATGATGTTCTCCTGGGCCCACTGCTTAAGCCTACATTGTTTCCTCTCAACGGCATCCTGTCCCTCAAGCCTGTAGACCGCACCACACAGCTTAGTGTCATTTGCAATCTTGCTGAGGGTGCACTCAGTCCCACTGTTGATGTCACTGATGATGTACTGAAGAGCATCTGTCCCAGTACTGATTCTTGAGGGACATCACTGATCTCCACCCAGACACTGAGCCATTATCTACTGCTCTCTGTGTATGATCTTGCAACCAGTTCTTCATCCACAGAAGGGCCCACCTATCAAATCTGAATCTTTCCAGTTTGGGGATGTTGTTGGAGACTGTGTCAAAGGCCTTATTGAAGTTCAGATAGGTGGCATCAGTGACTCTTCAAGAAAAAGATAGATATTGCAGGTTTTCAAGAAAAGAGTAGATACTGAACTGAGGAACATGGTCTAGAGCAGCCACAGACATGGGTTGGCTATGGACTAGATGGACTAGATGGTCTTGTTGGTCTTACTAACTTTAATGATTCTGTAATTCTATTATTTTGATGGCATCTTAAAATATAAATTAGGTTGACCAGCTATGTAATAAATATGAGTTTTAGGATTTTCATATGTGTCACATCTAAATTTAGACTCTATTTTCTGATGTCACTCAAGGGATGACTGTTCTGGCAAATATGTAAAATGAAATGAAGAACAAACACAATAATAGAATATTTGGGGTTGAAAGGAACCTTAAAGATCATCTAGTTCCTTTCCCCCTGCAATAACCTTTTCACTATGTTAGGCTACTCAAAGCCCCATCCAACCTGGTCTTAAACAAAGGTAGGTAAATAAATAGGGTGCAGACAAAGAAGAAAGAAACTGGAGAGAAATAAATGAACATTTTGTTAATATACTGTTTCCTATTAACATAAAAAGCATTGTAGGAAAAATCTTACTTCATTTGAAACTGACAAAAATATAAAATATTCCATGAGTATGTGATTCTGTTGATATTAATTTATGTCCATGAACAATTGTCTCAATTTGAAGTCAATATATTTGTATAACTTCAAACTTACTGCAACATGGATAAATCTCCATATTACTGTTTAACATAATGAATAATATCGTGCAGTATATTACAATCAGTGCCTTGAAATATAGGATAAAAATAATTCTATCATCTTAGTACATAAATGAACCATTATTTCTTCCACCACCAATATTAGTTTCCATCATGAAAATATCAAATAATACTGACAAATATTCTTGTCCGTTTTTTACCTCTTGCAGGAAAGGGAGCATTGTACTTTTTTCACTCCTGCATTTAGTGTATGTTAGGCCCTGACTGGAACAACTTCAAGAAGTCATGTAGTCTTGTTCTCTGGACATATTCAAAATCTGCCTGAATGCTTTCCTCTGCAACCTATAATGGAGAACCTGCTTTAGGAGGGAGGTTGGACTAAATGATCATCAGAGGTCCCTTCCAACTTCCATGATTCTGTGATTCTATTACTGTTCTAGTAGAAAAAAAACAACACTGTAATAATTAAATACAAGGACTAGCAATATTTATCACTGAAGAGAAAGGTGGAATGTCAGGCAGACAGACTAACAACATACTGAGAGATACAGTTGGACTGCTCCTGTTCCTGCAAGTGGACCTCTGCCTCTTCTGCTGTGATTATATCTCATGATTTTATGCCCTATTAAACATGCTTAGAACATGTAAGTATTCACATATAGAGTTAGAAATAGACCCTACATCAGGAAAATACACTATCTATCTCTTCAAAATCTGTCACTACTGCCTGTGGAAACATTGTGGCAGCAGAATGGATAGCTAGCTTCAGTAAATGAAGTGTCCTGATCTGAAAGAGTTAGTCTCAGCACTCGACAGTGTCCCAGATTGCTACCGGAACTGTTTGACGTAATTCTACTTAGTACCATTTTTTTTCCTGTAGGGATAGCACTGAATTGTAATTTAATAATGACGATATTTTTGTATGAAAATAAGAACAAGATAACTAACTCTGAGGAATATCTAGAAATTTCTTAACCCTTTCCTAACAATACCAATATTAAATTATATGTCCTGGCCAATTAGAATATGAATTATTTGTTCTGTTGTCCTGCTTAGAAATAAAATGCATTAGTTTTCTACAGTGTCCTTATAATATATTTCATTTTAAATATTAATGCTTATCAGAGATTTTTGAAAACTGGTCTTCAGTTAAACCATTTAAGGCAAAGAAGAGCCTAGAGAAAAAAAAAAAAAAGAAAAAAAAGAAAAAAAAAGAAAGAAAAAAAAGGAAAAAAAAAAGGAGGTATATCTGGGAAAAAATGGAAATATATATGTTTAGTTAATTACTTAATACAAAACAATATGTCAGCAGTATGAAGAACTTTCAAAGGAAAAAAAAAATGATATTTCTGAAAAGAAAAAGCAGTAGATTTTGATCAAAATAAATGTTTTTGAAAGAAATACTTTTAAAAGCCAAAATGCAGATTGAAGACCCAAGAAAATTCCATAAGGAGTAAAATTAACTTTGATTTTATATATAGATAATTCTCAATACAAACAAAACACTTGAAAAAACAATCACTTACAATACATTTTGCCAGATGATAGTATTTTTTTCAAATTCAAATTTACTCGCAACATTTGATTTAGTCTAACTATCTGTCCCTTTAAAAGATAGGCACAGAGAACCATGGGAAATACTTTATGTAATGAAAAAGCTTGATATAATTATTTAGAAATGTACGAAGCCTATACTGATACAGTTAAATTATATTATAGACTTTAAACAGAATATTTTCATGCACAAGGTATAATTTTAAAAAGATCTAAATTCACCAGCCATAGTGATGAGATTATATCATATTTTTCACCTTATGAAATACTTCAGAATTACCTTTGCAAGTGTTTTGATTTTATTTATCTATTTGTTTATTTTACTTTCATTCCGGGTCCTGCACTTCAGCTACAACAACCCCAGGCAGCGCTACAGGCTTGGGGCAGAGTGGCTGGAAGACTGTGTAGAGGAAATGGACCTGGGGGTATTGATTGATGCTCGGCTGAACATGAGCCGACAGTGTGCCCAGGTGGCCAATGGCATCCTGGCTTGCGTCAGAAACAGTGTTACCATCAGGAGCAGAGAGGTGATTGTCCCCCTGTACTCAGCACTGGTGAGGCCACACCTCGAGTACTGTGTCCAGTTTTGGGCCCCTCACTGCAAGAAAGACGTCGAGGCCCTGGAACGTGTTCAAAGAAGGGCAACAAAGCTGGTGAGGGGTCTGGAGCACAGGCCATATGAGGAGAGGCTGAAGGAGCTGGGAATGTTCAGCCTGGAGAAGAGGATGCTCAGGGGAGACCTTATTGCTCTCTATAACTTCCTGAAGGGAGGTTGTGGTGAGCTGGGGGTCGGCCTCTTCTCTCGTGTCATTAGTGATAGGACTAGAGGCAATGGTTACAAGCTGCGGCAGGGGAGATTCAGGCTGGACATTAGGAAATATTACTTCTCAGAAAGGGTGGTCAGGCACTGGAATGGACTGCCCAGGGAGGTGGTAGAATCACTGACCCTGGAGGTGTTCAAGGAATGATTGGATGTTGTGTTGAGGGACATGGTTTAGTGGGAGCTATTGGTGATAGGTGAACGGTTAGACTGGATGATCTTGTAGGTCTTTTCCAACCTTGGTGGTTCTATGATTCTATGATTCTATGATTCATTCAGGCTATTTGCAGTTTTTATATTTAATATTTTAGGAATAGCTTCCCACCAAGATATTAAGCAGTGAATTAATTATCTTTGTTTAGATGTGTCTAATAAAAGTGTCTGCTATTTTCAATTGTTTATAATGCTAAAGTTTAAATGAAATCTTTCAATTTCACAGGTTTATATAATTTTTTATGAGAAAAGTTTTATCTTCCAGTCTGAATGTTTTGAAGTGCTTTCTACACTTGGTGCACTTCAAGATTGTCAGAGAACTTGAACTCTAAATATTAGCCAGATCTAGAAATGCTGATTAATGTTATAGAGGACTCAAATGATGATCAGAAATGATCTTGAATATCTGAGAAAAGAATGTTTGTGACTTTTATTAGCCTATATCTAGATATGGCTATCATACCGAAGAACTGTCGATTACTTAGACTTAATGAGACTCTCTAGGAAGCCAGAGAATATTTTACCCTCTCAGAGACTGTGGTTATGAAAATGCCTATGTCATTTCTAGAATATATCTTAATATTATCAGATAAGCCTTATACCTTTTCAGTCTATTTGAACTATATTTGAACTAAGCTTTTATGATAAAAATATCTCGATTCTTCCCAGAGATGAGTTAGACCAGACACTGGAACTGAAAATAGTGGACCTGCCTCTCTTCTGATAGAAGTGTTTCTACTGTTGACACGAGAAGAAAGGCGTAATATTTTTTTCCAGAGTAGCCATGGCACTGTGTAAATACTATGCTTGTTCTGACTGTGAGGTAGTGATTCTGGAGTAAAAGAGGATTTAGTTTGCAAAAACTCATTTTTATCCATTTCAAACTCTATATGATAACTAGTGAAAAGAGGAGGAATGGAATGAGAAGCACTGTTTGCAGGGTTTTCTTGAGAACTGTATTTTTTTCCTGACTATCGCTTCTTTGTGCTTTGTGTAGCTTGAAAACAATTTTTTCCTTCAGAATTCTATCTTTTGTTTTCGTGAAAATTATGAAATTAATGCATAATGTAAAATTTGGAATTGACTAAAACCTTTTCCTTTGGTAATTTCAGTTACATATCATTAAAAAAATAGATCCTAAAATGTCTTTCTGTCTCAAAGGCAGGTGGGTAATGTATGTCATCTCACTGTATGATCAGCACTGAAGATCTTAACCAGTCATTTAAGCATTGAGAATTTAAGTTACCAAAAGTCTTTCACAAAAAAATCTGCTATGTAAGCATGTCAGTTATGCTGGTAATTGTGCCACCGTCCTCTACTCTGTCTCAAAACTGTTGACTCAGCTTATTTAAAATGACTTGAAGCTGACATTATTTTCACTGTAGAAAGTAGATAACCAAAAAGAGTATGAAGAAAAGCCAATATGAGCATGACTGAATGGATTTGTTTCACAAATTGGATCCTTTATTAATTTTCTTTTTACAGATATTATCGTGTTGCAAAGAAAATGTCCACTTAGTTCATATTCAGTAGGGAAAGCATATGTTGAAGTGTATCTGTTATGATCTCCATAATGTGTGTGTATTCCAGTTGTTAAGGATATAGAAATGTTTAAATGAAAATATATATATATATATTTAAAGCAGAAGCAATCAGAATGCCATGAATTAAATAATTTTGATTGTTTAAGTGAAATAGAAAAATAAAATATGAAGAAGTTACTTATAAGAGTTAAGCAAGGATGACAAAATTATAAACAGGCATTTCAAAAGTATCCAATATTAGCCAGAACTTTAAAATTATATTAATGATTCTATTATTGATCAGAAGTGAGCGGCATTTGGAAAAAAAAATTAAGATTAAAGGGATGATGCAAATTGCTTCTTTGTACCTGCTACATGTGTTGCTAGATGATTGAGACTTCCTGACATCCATTTTTAATCCCTATTAAAAACTTGCTGTTTAGTCCAATTCTGAGGTGAAGAAAACATTACTTCAGTGTCTTGATTCTCTGGCATGTACAAATTAAAAATAGTTATAGCTATAAAGCAATAATTGGCATTTCTGGACACTGCTGATATTAGGAATTTGAGTTCCAGCTATGAATTAGAGGATTATTCTGATGAAGACTGCACAGAATTTTGAAGAGCAAGCAGAATACTGTGCAGTTGGTGACACAATCAAATGCTTTATGAGTTCTGTAATTTATACTCTGTTTTACACTACTGCCATCAGAGCGCTCTCAGGGAAGGCTGAAGCAGAAAACAGTGTAGAGAAATGATCATACTTTTCCAAGACAAATCATTATACCTATGTATGACTTCACACAACTAAATTTGTCTTGGCTATTCCCAGAAAACAAAATTTTTTGGTTTAATTTTAAAATTAGTATCTAAACACAATGCCTGTTAACTAATGCATAGAAGTATAGGAAATAAAAGCAGTTTTATTCTTTCTTCAGAGTATTATAATAATCTTCCTCACCAAGAACAATGAGTTTTTAATTTTCTAGAGCTTGAGTATCCGTTCATATATTTAAACATTCATTCAAAGACAAATAAATAACTCAGAAGTTTTAATATATTAGCAGTCCCAGAAGTTGTAACATGGGCAGAAAAGCTTTGCCTGGATCAGCAATATAACAATGTCGATAATATCCTTTATTAAACAGGAATGTTGAAACTTCTGATTTTAATAAATCGTTATGTGCTTTGAAGAATCTTATTACACAAGATAAATTAAAAAGTGTAAACAGGCAATTTTTTTTTTATTCCATACTTCAATTTGTTGATGTTATAAAATCAAAGTACTACACTGAATTTGAATACATTGAAATCAGTGTACAACCTGAAGCTTTCTCAATGGTTGTATTGAAAAATAATTTTAGATCTGTGAGTAAAAGGGAGATAACAATATCAATTTGACAAGCTAATCTTCAATTTGTTATCTCCAATCCTGTAGACTGGAGTAGATCTGAATAATGTAGATTTTGTACCTTTCTACAGTATTGAGCTCTGTCATAACTGTAGGCTTTACATAGTTTGCTCAGAAAGTAATGCCTCCTATTTATTTGCATGGAAACTACAACAGATACAAAGAGCACAGTAAGTCTACCTGTCTTCATATTTAAAGCCCACATATTGTCAAAATGGCTAAAGAGAAACATATGAAAATGAGTACAAGAGTACACCTTTAAATCTGTACGCAAGTTTTCTGAAACAAACGTTAAAGAATCTGTTGTACCAGCGATGACGTTGAAAACCGAACTGAAATTTTATTGAGCAAGATAACATCCTTTGAGAAAAATAAAAGCAGATAGTTAATGCGATGACCCTTTGGCCTCAAATGTTTGTAATAATAATTACATATAAATATATAAGAATAAACATATAAAAAATACTTATTCCAACAGATACATATAGTGAGCATATATTTTATATATATATATATAAAATACATATATAATGAAATTTCATGTTATCATTGACCTATACTGAAGGAAATGTTTTTTCACTCTCACAGGTCATACAAAAGCTCTGAAGTTTTCAAGTGCCACATAGATGTCTACATCCTATAATTTAAATTCAACTGTAAAATCTTCAGTTATACATTTCAGCAGGAAAATCTTTTTTCTTTTTTTTTTTTTTTAAGTTTGTTATGCTAGGTTTCTTCCTTCAATATGAACTCAGTTTATCAAGAAGGCCTGTGGTAGAAAACCTTCACTAATAAATGAGAGATATGATATTATTGATTAGCCTTTCACACATGCATATATCATCAAACTTCATACTGATCAGATTATCTTTGTCAACAGAAAGATGGAAGAGGTGATGTATACTTTCTTTTACAGATTAGACAGTCTTTAGTTTACCATCATTTAAGTCATAACTATTTTAGATTATTCTTTACAATTAAAAAGTCAATTTCACCAATCAGAGGGAACAAGTGTATAAAAATAATTCTATATTTCTGCCATAACTGTTCAGAAATTAGATTATATTGTTTTGTATAGCTATAGAAGAAAAAGGAATATTGATGTGGTTTACATCATGTGGTTACAGATAAAGATTTTAAAAATCAAACACAAGTAGATATTAGTAAAGAGAATCACAGCATCACAGAGTGGTTACAGTTGATAGGGACCCCTGGAGGTCGTCTGGTCCAACCTCATGCCCAAGTACTTGCCCAGGACCATGTCCAGCAGCTTTTACAGACCTCCAAGGATGGAGACTCCACACCTTCTTTAGGAAAACTATGCCTGTTCTCTGGCACCTGCACGGTAAAGAACATTGATGTTTAGATGGAACATCTTGTGTTCCAGTTCTTGCCTACTGCATCTTGCATTTGTTCCAAGCGCCACTGAAAAGACTAGCTTAACCTTCTTTGCGTTCTCCCTTCAGGTATTTACACACATTGATATGATGCACCCCAAGGCCTCCTATTCTTTGGGTTGAGTAGTCTCAGCTCTCATCCTCTCATTAGAGAGGTACTCCAGTCCCTAGATCACCATTAAGCTGGACTGGACCCAATACTGAACCTTGGTGTAATTCATTCATTACTGGCCTGCAGTTAAATTTTGCACCATTGACCATTACCCTCTGGATCCACCCACTGAGTCAGTTTTTGGTTCATTTCTCTGCTTGTTCATTCATCCTTCAACAGATTCTCTATGGGAAGAAGTGTCAAAGGCCTTATGGGAGCCTAAGTAGATAATATTCACTTCTCCTCGCTCCTCCAACAGGCAGGTTATTTCATTATGGAAGTTTTATCTGGTTGGTATTTGTGATTTTGTGACTTCCCCTCAGTGAATCCACATGGACAACTGATAATTTTCTTCTCCTTCATGTGCCTGGAAATGGGTTCCAGTTCCAGTTCTGTCATCTTCCCAGGGATTGACTGGTCTGTAGTTCCCTGGGTCTTCTTTCTTGCTCTTCTTGAAGATGCAACTGATATTTGTTTTCTTTCAGTCTTTGGACACTTGTCCCTGTTGCCATGATTGAGCAAAGGTTCCAGAGAGTAGTCTCGCAATCACATCTGCTAATTTCCTCAGCACTCGTGGGTGTCTTCCATCAGAGCACAGGAACTTACAAAGATTAAGTTTGCTCAAGTATACCCCAAACTAATCTTCTTCCATCAAGAACACATCTTTTTTGCTCCAGCCCTTCAGTACGGTCTTTGGGACATGGGGTTCCTGAGGTCCATTAGTATTCAGTATCTTGGTCTTTTCATTATCCTGGGTAACCAAACCAAAAAAAATCCTGTTTCCTTCAAGAGAGGGCCCACATTTTCCCTAGTCTTGCTGTTGTTATGAATATACTTGCAGGAATTCTACTTGTTCCCTTTGCTGTGCTTGAACAAATTCAGTTATAACTGGGAAATAATACCTTATTAGTACTGTCAAAACTGCACAGCTCTACTAGCTAAGTATTCAGTATTTACCTGCTTTGTCATTCTATTAAGGTAACACTTTGGAAGCATGTTTGATGGAGAGATGTCAGATTTAATCCACATTTTCTGAAGTTTACTTGAAGCTTCATTTTTGAGTTAATTTCACATGGTTTTGGAATATGTACTTATATGGCAGAGTTACTGATTGCCATTGTCTTCTTATGTACACTTACAGCTCTCTAACACTGTTCTACTCCTTCATCTGATTAAACAGATATTCAGAACAGTGTATTGGATGTGACAGGAACATACTGTAAACACTGGACCATTTCTTGTATTCCATTTGTCACATTCACAATATTAATGTTGCTGCAGTACTGTGGTTATTACTTTACTCCACATATCCTGGAGGATTTTTTACTGTTCATTTCCCTCTTGTTCTCTTGCTTGTGGAAGCATGATATTAACACTGTTCTAATTTATTTACTGCTGAAACGGATGTGTTCCTGTGAAAATAACATATGTCTTTAATGATATAAATATAAACATAAAGAGAAGAATAATGCAATGATTACTTCATTTTTTTCCTTAGTGACAGAATCAGATTCATTATCAAAATCTACCTTTAAAGTTCCCTCAGAGCACACTTTTAAAAGTGTGTTTTTTTTATACCCTCAGTAAATTTACTTCATGTAAATCATGTTCCTCTGCCTTTTTATTTCATGAAACTATTTTCAAAAGGAAGAAAAAATCAAAATCATGTCATTTATTTAAAAAATATGTATGAAAGCATGCAGTATAATTAGATGTATTCCCTTTAGTGGACAGTAGAGTCCCTCACTGATGTTACTGCTGCAAATATACTGGTTCACAAAGGAAGAGCAAATAAATAAATAAATAAATAAATAGATAGATAAAGAAATAAATAGGGTTAGTTTACCTTGTTTCCTTTAGGAAAAAAAAAACAACAAACAAAAACAAAACAAAAAAAAACTTTCTCACAGTTCTTCTTACTTACATTTTTACAGACGTGTGAGAACATGACAATCTCTTCAGACTGAACAAAGTAAATTGTAGATAGAAAAAAACACAGGGAAAATGTTGGTTATAAGTCAATCTGTCATTTCAATTACTTAAGAATGATTAATTTTCATTCTGAACTTATACTGTGAAGTGAGAAATCCATTGAAGTCATGGAAGAATACCTGTTGTTTTTCAATTACGGCACAAAAGAAAATTGACTTTTAGAAGAAGGGATTTTTTTTCATTCTGTTTTTATAAATCTGTGTTGATCATGTTAGATCTTTCAATGCATTTGTTAATTGTATCTTTCCTTGCTCTTTGATACTTTGCATACATCAAATCAGTGTGAAAAACACCAGAAAGCCAATGCAATCACTAGTCACAGCCAACACAGACCCATGAAAGGAAAGCCCTGTTTAACAAACTTAACAACCATTTATGACAAAGTTACTCATCTTGCCTATCAATGGAAGTCAGATTAAGAATTTCCCTTATTTCAGACAAGCTTTCAATATTTTTTCTCACAGTATCCTTCTGGAAAAAGTCCCACCTGTAGCTGGACAAAAACCAGAACACATTAGGTCAAAAAGTGGCAGATGGGTAGGTCTGAAAGGGTTATTGTAAATAGGGTTATATCAGTCTGGAAACCAGTCACTAGTGGGGTTTGCCAGGGATCCATTTTAGAGAGTGTTCTCATTAATATTTTCGTGAATAACCTGGATACAAGACTTGAAGATATACTACGTAAATCTGTGGATAACACTAAATTGGAAGGAGCTGTAGATTCCCTCCAAGGTAGAGAGGAGCTGCAGAGAGATCTTGACAAACTGAACGGCTGAGCAATCACCCACTGCATGAAGTTTAATGAGAATAATGGCTGGGTTCTGCATCTAGGATGGGGCAAAACTGGATATAAGTTAGTGGTGGTGAAAGGCTCAGGAGCTGCCCTGCAGAAAGGGATTTGTTGGTCCTAACTGATGGCAAACTACAGGCCAGCCAGCTTCACCTCTCTCCCTGGAAAAGTGATGGAATAATTTGTTCTGGATACTCTTTCCTGGCAATTTGAAGAGAAGGTTATCAGGAGTACTCAGCATAGATTCACCAAGGGGAAATCGTTCAAGAATTCGGTACAGTGCACTCTCAGTAAATCTGCAGATTACACAAATCGTTGAAGAGATTCGTTCAAGGGGAAATCAGCACGGTCGCCTTATACGATGTCATCAATGTCTGGGTAGATGGGAAGAGAGCAGTGGAGGTTGTGTACCTTGACTTCAGCAAGGTGCTTGACACTGTCTCCCATGATATCCTTGCTATGAAACTTAGAAAATGTGGGATAGATTAATAGATGGTGAGATGGACTGAGAACTGGCTGACTGGCAGAGCTCACAGAGTTGTAATCAGCAGCACAGTCTGATTGGTGTCCTGTAACTAGAGGTGTTCTCCAGGGGTCAGTGCTGGGTCTGATCTTGTTCAATATCTTCATCAACTACCTGGATGATGGGATAGAGTCCACTCTCAGCAAGTTTGCTCATGATACAAAGCTGGGAGGATTGGCTGACACACCAGAAGGCTGTGCTACCATCTGACAAGACTGGGACAGTCTGTAGAGTTGGTCAGGGAGGAACCTGATGAGGTTTGATGAGAGCAAATGTAGTGTTTTGAACCTGGGGAGGAATAATGGCATGACCAGTAAAAGATAGGGGATGAGCTGCTGGAGGTAAACTCTGCAGAGAAGGACTTGAAGGTCTTGGTGGACAACAGGTTGGCCGTGAGCCAGCAGTGTACCTTTGTGGCCAAGAAGGCCAAGGGTATCCTAGGGTGCAAGCAGGTCAAGGGAAGTCCTCCTTCTCATTCTACTCTGCCCTAGTGAGGCCTACCAGTGTGTTCAGTTCTGGGCTTCCCAGTTCAAAAAAGAGAGGAATCTCTTAGAAGGAGTCCAGCAGAGGGCAACAAAGATGAAAAAGGATCTGGAGTTTTGCCCTTTCGAGGAAAAGTTGATTAACCAGCATCTGTTCAGCCTGGGGAAAAGAAGACTGCGGGGATCTGATAAATGCTTATAAGTATATAAAGGTAGAAGGTAGGCGGCAAATGGATGATGTCAAACTCTTCTCAGAGGTTCATAGTGATAGGACAAGGAGGAATAGCCTAAAACTTATACATAAGATGTTCTGTACTTACATGTGAAAAACTTATTTACAGTAAGCGTGACAGAGCACTGGAAGAGGTTGCCTGAAGAGGTTGTGGAGTGTCCTTCTCTGGAGATATTCAGGACCTGTCTGGGTGCTTATCTGTGTGACCTATTGTAGGGTACCCATTATAGTAGGGAGGCTAGACTCAATGATCTCCTGAGGTCCAGTCCAGCCCCTGTAATTCTGTGATTCTCTGATTCTGTGAAAAGAATGAAACCAAGATATATAAAAATATATTCGTCTGCCATATCCCTCCCATGAATATTATAAGGAAAATATTTTCACATCTGCAATGAACATTGGCATTGTATATTGATATTATATAGACAGACTTTGCAATTACATTATGTTCTTATATTATGTTAACATTCATTCTGTAAATTCAATTTGGCCAAGTATGTATCTGCATATTTCAATTTGCATGCTGGATGACAATGTTACTTATGCACTTTTCAATGAATTCTTGTAGTCCCATTCATGTTTAAATGTATACCATTCTTATTCATATGGTTAGAGTGATATGAATGGAGGGAAAAAACATCATAGTAAAGAAAACATAGTTTGAGAAATAAATAACATGTTGGGCACTAAGTTACTGTTTTAGTATATATAATCTTTTGAAAACTGTATGCAATTAAACACATACCAATACAAGTTCTGATACAGAAAAAAATAAAAATATAAAAATCATCTCATATTGTTACAACTGTGCATGTTTGGGACAGTTGTGATGTGTAGCACTCATTGTAGTGCTACACTTATGTAGCAACACACAGAGCATGCAGCATTTTTGTGATCAGTCATGACTCTTCTATACAGAAACGTTCACTTGAGAAAAAGACGTATTTGTGTATTACTTTTTGAAAGTGTATCTGTGTACAGCATTGTTCAAATATTTCCAGTTACACCAAGTCGAGTCCCAACTGACAGCTAGAGTGCTCTGTAGAATGGCAACTTGTCTGAATCATGCTCAGATTTCTCTAGCAAAAAAAAAAAATACAGTCTGGAGTGGTGGACGGGAATGTACCAGTCAAGGATCGGTGCCACGCAATGGTAGAGGGAGATGTCCAACCTAACATTATAGAGGTACCAAGGGAAAAAAAGGATAATAATAATTTGTAATAGCTGTAAATAGTATCTGTGATAAAGATATGGATAAAACCTTTTACAAATAAGAATTTATTTATGTTAGTAAATTTATAATATCAGACACTAATAGCTTCCATAGAGACTAAAGCCACGTAGTAATGATGTGACATGCATTTAGTGTCTGGAGTATTTGAAAATACTGTTCTGGATATTTGAACATGAAATTCTAACTGTCATGCCTAGCAGTTCTGTAATGACAGGTCCAATTCCAGATTTGATAAATAATACATGCATTAAAAATAAATAAATAAATAAATAAAAATTGAAATGAAAAATGTATTTGAAATTTAAATTTTGACATCTAGTTTTGACTTGTTTCTCCTTGAATGAGTACTAAGAAAGAGAATAACTGAGCTTCTGCCAACCTTGTTTTTGAAAGTATTGTCACAAAAATATATGTTTAATCTGATTTCATTTGAATAGTTTATTAATTAACATTAGTGGCTGTATTTCTGTTAATAAAACACATTAAAAGAATCTGTCCAGACCTACTATGTAGAACTCTCTGAAGCTTTACACAATGTCTCTGTATGGATACAGATTTTCTGTTGACATTAATAGGAATTCTTCACCACGATAAAAATTGAATATGAAAATAATACTTACAGACAAAAAATAATACTTACAGACAAATTAGTTCATAAGTACCTTGTTTCTAGGCAGAACATTAAGTTCAGAAAGCATTTTTATATTTATACTCTACACGGATTTATACCATGAGGTATCAATGGCACAGGTGAATACCTGTGGGTATTGCTACCTTTCTGATATTGAAACTGATGTGACCTTGACATACTGAGATTAAAAATGGCTAGTTTACGCAACAATAAATAAGGTAAACCCTACACTTGGTAGAAAAATCTGACGAATACTTGTCTAAATTCTCAGGATGCAACACACAGTAAACTTAATATTTTGGTATTGTTAAAGAGCAGATGGAAGTGATTTAGTGACCGAAGGAACTGGGACTGTTCAGTCTGGTGAAGAGAAGGCTGAGGGGAGATCTTATTGGTCTCTTCAAAGAACTGAATGGTGATTGCAGCAAGAGCAGGGTTGGTCTCTTCTCACTGGTGGCAGGTGACAGGATGAGGGGAAACGGCCTCAAGTTGTGTCGGGGGAGATTTAGTTTGGATGTCAGGAAAAGCTTCTTTACAGAAAGGGTGGTTAAGCACTGGAATAGGCTCCCCAGGTAGGTGGTTGAGTCACCATCCTGGATGAATTTAAAAACTGCTTGGATGTGTCGAATTTAAAAACTAAAGTTTTTAGACTTCAGTCAGAGTAACTGTTAGAAAATTTTCTGGAGGAAAAATTCAAAATGTGTGTCATTGGCTTTACTGGGCATCCTGTTTCTAAGATCTTAGTCAGTGGAAGCATGAAATGCAGAAAGGTTTGGATCCATCTTCTGCATCCAGATGCACTTTGCAGTGTATTTATTATAAGCAGCTAAAAACAATACATCAGTTTTAATCTCAGTGGGACTTTTTAAAAACAGTGATAAAAAAAGATCTGCTAAAAATAAGAAATATATATATATATATATATTTAGTTCAATAGAATTGAGATTTTGCAGAATTTTACAACATCCTGCAATATTCACATTTGTGATAAAATAGATGAACTGAATTGAATGCTATGCCTAGTGAATGTGGTTTCCTCTCAATGTCATTTTCTGTTCCAACAAAAAGTTGTTTTTTGTTTTTTGTTTATTACTTGCATATTGAAAGGGAATATTCACACGTATTCTAACATCACATTTAATTTTAAAGAAAAAAATAGACAATCAGATTATTGACGTACAATGCTTTTTTAATCATTCAAGTAACTGATTATATGAAATAGCTTTGCACGAGTTTTTCATATTTCCTGTTTATCATGCTATGATTATAATATCTAGTTAAGCAAGATAAGGACTCAAAGTGCATTTCTTGAAGTACTGTCCTTTAGAAGGAACTGTAAGGATTTCAGAGATAACAGACAATTAAAACTAGGACAAATATTCTCACTTCGAGAAAGATTGAAACAATTGGGACAGTTTAACAAAGAAAAGAGTAACAATGTACACAAAGAATGTAAAATGGTAAAAAATTCAATTAGGACAATTTTCAGAGTAAATGATCAAGAAGTACAACCAAATTACATAGTGGCAAGTTTAAGTACTTTAAAAGAATCCAGACCATCACTGAGTATCAGAATGTCAACTAAGCCAAGAGTATGTTCAGAGCTGAAAAAGTTGCAATCTGGTTTATCAGTTTCTATGTTTTCTGATGGATGACAAACTCAAGAATTGGTAATATGGTGTGACATTAAATTTGAAGATAGGTACTATCTATCAAGAAAAAAAAAAAGTATGACTAACTAATGCAGTTAGGTGCTTGTATGTGTTCAAAACTAATGAACTTGTATTTGTACAAAAAGAAAATACATTATCTGCTTTTGAATCATCAACATAATGAGTTGAAGGCTTAGAAGTCTTAATATACTCTTTTATATTATTAAGAAGATAATGGAAAGGGTCAAATATTATTTTTAAAGCTATATAATAATGTAAGCAGAAAATCAGTTTTATTTAAGAAGGTGGATTTTTAATTAGTACTTTAAAATGTGATATAATTTTATAATAATGCATTGCTTTTTGTTGGCAATTTTGACAAGACAGCAGTAGAACAGTTTTAGGCAGTGACTGTTGAAGGTATCACTAGTCTTTATATTCATCATCTTTAAGGACTGAGAACTTTTTGTGTCCCTTTTACAGTTAACAGTATCTCACCACTTTTGTCTCATTATCTAAAACC
This sequence comes from Alectoris magna, assembly GCA_030625065.1. Taxonomy (NCBI): domain Eukaryota; kingdom Metazoa; phylum Chordata; class Aves; order Galliformes; family Phasianidae; genus Alectoris; species Alectoris magna. The sequence continues at coordinate 16,191,484 of CM060561.1, forward strand.
TGTTAAATTATCCAAAATCTTTCTGATCATGCTAAGGCTTGTTTCTTAAGAATGTCTCCCAGTGTTCTGTCTTGACTAATTTTGTTCTTTGTTTCAAACTCTGCTTGATTTAGATCTCTTAATCTCCAAGTCTGTATTGCAGCTTTTATTATCATTTTTATTTTATATAACTAAAGAGTCAAGGAAATATCAAATTCCTTTGTTCACTCCTCCAATGTAAGCAGTATCCTGCTGTTGTTTAAGAAAAATATAAGAATGTGTCTGTAGCCGGAGCTTAACAAAAACATTGTGATTATTTTCTCATAATTGTCTACTTTTTTTTTTCTTTTTTTTTTCTTTTTTTTTTTTTTTTTTATATACTTAAGCAGATGCTCAATAGACTAAGACAGGCTTTTTTTTCAATGCTTAGAGTTAAAAAAATACATATTAAAGCACCTTATCTGACCCTTTACCCTAATTTACATTTTCTGTATTTTCAGCACAATGGAGTATTGACGTATTAAAGCACTGTAAGTGATAATAAACATTTATTCTCTAGAATTACAGAGTAGCTCCTGTGGCAATCCAGGTGTCCCGCCAAAGGGTATCTTATATGGTACAAGATTTGATGTTGGTGACAAAATCCGATACAGCTGTGTAACTGGATATATTTTGGATGGCCATCCTCAGCTTACTTGCATAGCTAACTCTGTGAATACAGCATCGTGGGACTTCCCTGTTCCTATTTGCAGAGGTAAGAGATATTCTACAGTAATCTTCTCAAATATATACATTATATCTATTGGTCTGAATTACTTGACATATCTGTTTTGACTATTAACTATGCGATTGAAGAAAAAAATATTTTTGATTTTTTTTTTTTATCTCTTGCAGTTTTATTTGTATATATCTGTGCTAATTCTTCAACAATTATCCTATTAAAATTGTGTTTTTATTATTATTTTTTTGTTGTTGTTTTTTGGTAGATATATGTAATTAAATTTAATTAAATTTCAGAATTACAGAAAGGTATTTATGTTTTATAGATAAATCTTTTTTCTGAGACCTTCAGAGAGATCTAACTGTCCATTAGCAAAAGGAACTAAGTTGATAGAATGGAGCCATTGTTCCTGCTACAACCAAATATGACAGAGAAAGTATCTTGAGGAAGTGCTCTTATAACAAACAAGCCTGTTGAAGTTACAGGTTTAAGAATATAACATTTATATTTGTATGAACCGTTTGGCTCAGTCAAACAGACAACAAAAACATACACAACGAAATTAACACCCTGATAAAATTCTGATTAAAAGAATACATCAAGTTAGATACTTGCTGACTGGCAAGTGCCACAATATTGCAATTACATATAAGAAGGGCGTATCATTGGAAATAACATTCTATTATTACCTATTCTTGGCTTTAATATACTTTCCCATGATCTTGAAGGAGATAAAACACTTTCTAATAATACTATTTTTTTTAGTAAAATCATTGATAATTCTTCCCTTCCTGCATCCCAGTAAAATGCTTGTTAGTAATGAGGAAGATATACATTCATGGTGCAAATCCAAATTATATTTTGGGAAAAGGTTTGATAGAAATATGTTAATTTGGACACAGCTTACATTTTTAAGAAAGCTGAAGGTTAATAGACTTCACCTTATACTATTTTTCAAATTATTGATCTGCCAGTTTTGAAATGAATTGACATTAAAAATTGAACCCTGAAACCATAAGGATGAGCAACTTGAACCTAATAATTACCCTTATCCATCTTTCCTCACAGTGACAATATTACAAGGGCTGCTCAGGAAGTAATGTCTCCTGTTTTAATATGTCAGTCTGTGATGTCAGATGTGAATGTTGGTGGTATGGCAATGGAGGTTGAGTCCTTCCACCAGTATGCCACTAAGTTTTGTTGCCAAGCAACAGGTAGCAACAGAGAGGCAGTCTAACAACCTGGTGTCTAACATGGAAGTACGTACGAAGCAAAGGTGTGCAGATGAATACCTCCACATGAAAAAAAAATGCATCCATTGACATTCTTTGATGCTTGATGAACATTTATGGAGACCAAACAATGGATGTGAATACAGTGAGTCTGTGGCTGGAGCATTTCAGCAGAGGAAATAGTGACTGTGTCACCTCCAATCATACGTATTTTTACAAGCAGAGCATGGAGTCTCTTGATCATTTCTGGTGAAAATGCATAGCAAGTGTTTTTGACTATGTTGAAAAATAATACTTTGTAGCTGAGAATTTGCTGAGAATAGTCTTATTTTGGTCTCTATATCTGCTTTGTTTTCCATGAAAACAAGTATGAGGGGTTATTTTTGGAGGGACCTGCATAGAAAAAATTTCTATTGCAACCTTTTCGGGAGCAATTTTGATAGATTTTATTTTTATTCTGAAGAAACATGCAAATTTGGAATGGCATGCTCCCAGTGTTCTCCTTCAATAAAATGTGGAGTGCAAGCAGCAGAGTAACGCATAACAATAAAAAAAAAAATCAAACATTCTTCTTGTTCATGATTAAATTCTGTACAGTAAAATAGAGGTGATAAATTAGAAAGGGTCCAGAAAATGAGGCAGTAAGTTATATTACCTTTCAAAATTGCTATTTTTTTCTAGAGATAGAAAAAAGTCAAACTTGGCAGTGTGTGTGAAATAGGTGACAGAATTTACTGCAAAAACTTCTGTGGAAAGACAATATTTTTTCAGAGTAAAGGGTTCCCGAACCTAGAAACAAAACAAAACAAAATAAAAGTAGTAAGGTGCACATTTTAGTAGTGGTGGTTACCAATTGCTGAAACAGAGCATGTAAGTGTTGATTCTTGGTTTAACACAAGATCAATTGGCTTAAGAGCTTAATACTCAAAATTACTTTTTGTTTGTTTGTTTGTTTGTTCTAATTTCAATGTAAATTTTTTCCTAATTACATTCAGTAGTTTCTCTGTGACTCCGTTTATTATCAGAAATATCTAGGTTCACATTTAATGCAGAAACCATTCAGATTCCATTCTAGTACATTTGTCCTATTTTTTTCTAATGCAGTTATCCAACATAGAATTCTGCTAGAGGGTGCTAAAGGTAATTACCCAGTAATGAGCTTCTTTATCTTTTTCTGTATCTTTAATTATGCACTCATCTATAAAGAGTTCCTCAGATAGATCATAGAATCATAGGATCATAGAATCCTTAGAGTTGGAAGGGACCTTAAAAGGTCATCTAGAACTCTCCTGCAATGAACAGGGATGCCATAGCTAGATTAGGTTGCTCAGAGCCTGATCCATGTATTTATGTGAATATATGTATAAGAATTAGTTTTTCTCAAGCAAAAAAAAAAATATATATATATATAAAAATAAAAAATTGATTACTTTAATTTGCTGGATGGTGAGGACTCTAAGGTCTATTCCAGATATTCCTAGACTCGTCACAAATTGCTCAATAATTAGTTGGACTGAAAAAGGCAGGATATTTTAGTGCAATGATCTGATATTATCTGATTTTTTAATGATAATAACATAGAGAGAGAAACAAACAAACAAACAAAAACAGCAGAGTAGTATACTTTCATTATTAATAATTTTGTGTTAAAAAATTGTTGATTTTAATTTGTGTTTATATATAAGAAACAAAGTTAACAAAACTCTGAACTGATAGTATGCTTAGATATCAGTAGAGTTAAGCTCATAGAAGTCTTTAAATCATCTGTGTGTATTACCATTATTTGCCTGTTGCCATGCAGAACAAATGAATTTGGAGAACAATATTTTTTAGCTCATTCCTCTGCATTGCCATCACTTTGAATGAAAAGAGTGGAAAGGCAATGGAAAAATCACACTTGTGTTTTTATGTTTTAATTCTTGAAGTCTGACATTGTAGTTAGAGGAATTCCATTGAAATCAATACTGCGTCATATTACCATATATTTCCATCACACAGTCAGTGTATTAGGCCCAGTTACATATATATGGTTTAAAACTGACGCATAACATTGATACTTTTATGTTTTAAAAGTTCCACATTTTTGACCAGTTTTTCTTCAAGAAGAAAAAGTGTTCTTCATCAAACAGCTTCCTTTTACATTACAATATCTATAATAAATAGTTTGAGCTATATATACACATTATATACTCTCTCTATTTATACACACACAGAATATTACAAGGACTGCTCAGAAAGTAATGCTTCCTACTTTATCATGTTTGTCCATGATATGAACGGTGGATGTTCATAGTGCGGCAGCAGAAACCGAATCTTTCAGCCAATATTCTGTTACATTTCATTGCTGTGCAACAAATGGCAACAGAGGAGCAGTCTGACAAAATGGCATCTGACTTGGAAGTATGAAGCAATAGAGCGTCACTGAATCCCTCCATGTGGAAAAAAAATTTGCAACCACTGACATTCATTGATACTTGCTGAAAGTTTATGGAGACCAAACAGTGGATGTGAGCACAGTGAGGTTGTGGGTGGTGAATTTCAGCAGTGGCAATAGCAAAAGTCAATCACCTCTGCTGGTGCATATTTTTACAAGCACAGCATGCTAGCTCTTGTTCATCAACAGCAAAAACACATAGCTAATGGTGGTGACTATGTTGAAAAAACAGTGTTTTGTAGCCAGTAACTTGCTCAGAAAATGTTGTTGTGCTCTTTGTAACTGTTCTAGTTCCCAAGGAAATGAACACAAGACATAACATTCAGAGCAACCTATGTACTATACATATACTATATGTTGTATCCTATAGTATCATATTGGAAAATAGATGCACATGCCAAATAGTTGCTTTATTTCATAACCTGTTTCTCAGTGAACATAATTCAAATGCGCAGATTTCTTCTCATACTATTTACATGGTCTGACATTAATTAAAATCCTGAATTTTCTATTTCATTTACTAGAAATGCAAAAATGCCTTACTAAAAAGAAAACTAAATTATGCTGTGCATAACCTGAGATTAGTTTTTAAATAAAATCTTCCCTGACAAATGAGTTTTTATGATGTTGTTTTCAACAGTGAAACATGACAGCTGGTTTATCATACTGCTTTCCATTCCTGAGATATGTTTTAAGCTTGTAATATCTCCGTAGTGCAGTAACGTATAAATAATTTACTGAGGCTAATAAATAAAATTACATTTATATGTAATTTTGTCATTTATAAAGATTATATTACTTCCATAATCAAGGAAGTATGCTTTCATATTTTTAAAACTTCTGTTCCAGGATCAAAGTAGTTATTAAAGTGTAAGAAATTTTATTAAAAAAATGTTTCTTTAGAATTCAGAAGTTTTTTAAAAAAATCATGTCATCTAAAGTAAAAATTATCATTCCATAGAACTTTAGACCTCTGCTTAATGGTGGCATAAATGTTACACATTTCCATTCCTAGACAATTACATTTCTTTCCACTGGAAATAAATATAGACAAAAACAATTATTTCAGAATATTCTCACTCATTATGAATATAAATATGTTCAAACAAATAAACAAACAGACAAAAAAAAAAAAAAAAAAAGGAAATTCATTCAGTTAACAACAATTCATCTTTCTACTTCAACATATTTTACTCTATTGTTTATACCGAGGAATATGTTACAACAAAAGGCTTTGTTTTCACTTTTTTTTTTTTTTTTTTGAGTGATTTATTTTATTGGGGTCAGAAAGTGTGTTGGTCCACTGACTGTAGTTGTTTTTTCTATATGAACAAAATATTTATGCTACTTTACATTTGAGTGTGTGTGTACAGAACTCACTGTAGAAGAAAATTTGTTAACTGCAGATCACTGGTAAATTTCTATAACTACATAGTTTCATGGGTATATTCTGATACATGAGGTAAGTTTTAGGACAGAGAGAGCATTTTCAAATGGCATAAAAATTTGCTTATGTCTTGTACAATCATCGATGTATTTTACTGAAGGAATGTATCTGATTATACATGACAGTAATAGGAATTTTGAAAAAAAGAATAATTCACATAATTACCAGTAAGTATTCATAGAATAATATCTTCATTTCGTGAACAGATTAATTTGGTTGCAGGAAGGTAAATGACTTTATGACGACGTGGCAAATATAACCAAGCAATATAAACAGTAAACAAGCTGACTCTGTCTTCTCATGTTTGTTACAAGATGACTTCATAGGGTGTGGAGAGAAAAAAGGAGATAAAGTAGGGTGTGGAGAGAAAAAAGGAGATAAAGTCAAAGTACCGTACTTGATAATATGCAGTTCATTAAATACTGGAACTGACTATATATATTCCATCAAAATGCAGTCTTTCATATGAGAATAAAAGCTAAATACTTGTAAAGATTATTAGAAAAATTTAAAGACTACTTTAAGAAGACAACTGTTAAACATATAGCTCTAGCTCAGTTCTGTTAGGCTAGTAAATTCTGCTTATGCTACAAAATAGTTCCAATCTTACATTCTGCTTGGGTTTATTTACTATGTAGTATTCATAGATAAATCCTCTCTAATTGTTAATTAGCATAAATAACACTTGTAATATAATTTGAGATACTTTGAAAGTAATTATTGGTAAATCCCAGTTTCATTAGCACAATTTGCCGAGCTGCTTAATCCAAAAGCGTTTCCTGCCAGGAATTTTATATAGACTAGTATATTTTCATCAGAGTATTGGAATTATGACTTAATCACAGAATCACAGAATTGCAGGAGTTGAAAGGGACCTCTGAAGATAATGTAGTCCAACCGTCTTGCTAAAGCACATTCCTTAGAACAGGTTACATGGGAAAGCATCAACAGATTTTGAATATCTTCAGAGAAGCAGACTCCAGAACCTCTTTGGACAGCTTGTTCCAGTGCTCTGTCACTCTGCAAGAACTTCTTCGTCATGCTCAGATGGAATTTTCTGTGTTACGGTTTGTGTACATTGCTTCTAGTTCTGTCACTGGGATACATCAAAAAGAGCCTGGCCACATCCACTTGATTCCCATAATTTAGCTATTATTAAACTTTGTTAAGATCCCCACTCAGTCTCCTCTTCTCCAGGCTGAACAGCCCATGGTTTCTCAGACTTTCCGCATAACAGAAATGTTCCAGGTCTTCTTAGCCCTCCAGTGGACTTTCTCTAGACGTTCCCTTTCTTTCTTGAACTTGGGAGTCCAGAATTGGACACAGTGCTCCAGATGTGGCCTCAGCAGGACAGAGTAGAGTGGGAGGAAAGCCTCCTTTGACCTGCTGACCAGATTCTTTTTAATTCACCCCAGGATACCACTGGCCTTCTTGACCACAAGGGCACACTGCTGGATTATGGTCAACTTGTTGTCCACCAGGTTACCCAGGTCTTTCTCTGCGTAGCTCCTTTCTAGCAGGCCATTCCCTGACCTGTACAGATGTATGTGGTTATTCCTCCCCAGGTGTAGAACATTTTACTTGCCCTTGATGAATCTCATGAAGTTCCTCTCCGCCCAACTCTTGAGCCTGTCCAGGTCTTGTTTAGTGGTGATACTTCTTGTATTTCTCAATTTCTGCCTAAAGTTATACTCTATTTGGATATAAATGAAAATTGTGAGAATATTAGTGTTTAAATAACACCCTGAAAACACAAGCTTATTCTCCAGCTGTAATTAACATCCAGAGGACAAAAGGCTCTAAGAAGTCTTTAGAGCCCTTCAAGTATTACTTCAAGAATATGATTGATAGGAGTTTTTCTGGAAGGCAGAAGTTTTAATTGTTGAAATTCTAATGTGGCATTGTTATCCACTTCAGGGATGCATCTTCATTAATCTAAACAATGATTACTGATTTTCTTATGGAAAATGAATCTTGTCCTTCAGCTTTAATTTTTCATCACCGGCAGGAGTGTTATGTTTTACTTAAATATTATGACAGCATTTCTGTTATTCATTTGATATTTTAAAATATTTACTGATGAAGCACCCTAAGTATCACAGAATAGTAGAATTATACACAGAATGTCTTGAGTTGGAATGGACCTTAAAGATTATCTACTTTCAACACCCTTAGCCAAGTGCTGGGACACTTTCCACCAAATCAGATTAGTCAAAGCCGCATCTCATCTGACCTTGAATTCTTACTGGGATGGAACACCTAAGCTCCTCTGGGCAACCTTCTCAATTATGTAACCACCTTCATAGTAAAGATTATCTTCCTTATATCTAATCTAAAAATATCTTCTTTTATTTTGAAACTATTATCTCTTATCCTGTAGCTACACGCTTTAGTTAAGGATATTTCCTTTCTTGTATGCTCCCTTTAAATACTGAAAAGCCATTGTAAGATCACCCTGTAGCTTCCTCTTCTGTAGAGTGAACAACCTCAACTTTCTCAGCCTATTTTCACTGGACAGGTGCTTCAGATCTTTGATGATCTTTATGTTCCTTCTCTAGATTCATTCTTACGAGTCCATGTATTTCTTATGCTGTAGAACCCAGAACTGAAGGTAGTATTTTAAGTAAGTGTTGCCCCATGAGAGCAGATTAGTGGGTGGTAATCTTTTCCCTGGACATGGTAGCTACAATTCTTTTGATGCAGCACAGGACACAGTTAACTTTTGGAGGTGAAAATACACTTGCCAGTTTAGATTGATTTTTTTCATCCATCAGTACTCTGAGGTAACCAAGTAGAAGTCGAGGCAACCATGAAGAAGTTCAGAACTTCGGCTATGGAGAATGCATGAGCCTCTCACTGGCTTCCTGGGGCAGCAGTCAGAACAGATGTGAGCAGGTGGACGATCTGCTCTGCCTTGTGGCCAGGCTTGAGAATGAACTATATAGATTAAAAAGTGTCATGGGGGACAAAAAGAAGGAGCAGGGAAACTATGGTTCACCCATGAGCAAACAAGTTATTTCAAAGAAAAAATCACAAACTCAAGGCATCTTGTGTTTAAACACAAGACAGCCTGTATCACATCCAGTTGAGAATAAAAATTTGCAAGGCTGGAGGCAAGAATGGAAAGGAAAAGAGCAGATGGAGGCGAATCTGTGGCCCAAAGTTGCAAATAAAAGAACCTCCTTGCCTTCTCCACCCCACTCCTTCCCCCCCCCCCCCCCCCCCCACCTCTGTGAGGAAGAAGGGTTGGAGGGGTTGCTATCTACACCAGAAAGGGAATAGAATGTGAGGATCTGTCCTCAAAGAACAGCCATGAGCTACTCGAAAGCCTATGGGTGACAATTAGAGCCTGAGGAAGAAAATGCAGCCTTGTGATTGGTACCTACTAAAAACCACCAGATTAGACAGAGTGTGTTGATGAGGCTTTCTACCTGCAGTTACAGGAGGTATCATGATCACAACATATCATGCTGTTGGGGGACTTTAACCACCCAGACATCTGCTGGAAAAGTAGTACCATGAGCTTCAGGCAATCCAGGAGGGTCCTGGAATGCACTGAGGATAACTTCCTGCGTCAAATAATTGACCTCCACTGGAGGGATGCAAACCTGTTGGTCAGCAATGCATGCAAAATGGCTCACGACATCAGGACTGGGCTATAGTGACCATGCTATGCTTGAGTTCATGCTCTGGAGGGATATGAGACAGACAAAGGGTAAAATTAGGAAGATAAATTTTAGGAAAGAATAAATCTAGCTCTTCAGAGAGTTAGTCAACAAAACACCCTGGGAAACTGTCCTCACTGGTAAGGGCATGGAGCAGAGATGGCAGATCTTTAAGGCTTTCCTCACAGTGCAATAGCCCTCCATCCCCAACAAGTCAGGAAAGAAAGGCAAGAGACTGACGTGGCTGAACCAGGACCTGCTGGTCCAACTGAAGAGCAAGAAGAAAATGCACAGGCAGTGGAGACAGGGACAGGTACGATGGGAAGAGTATAAGGAAGCTTCTAGGCTGTGCAGGGATGGGGTCAGGAAAGCCAAGGCCCAGCTCGAACTAAACTTAGTTAGAGAAGCTAAGAAGAAGAAGAAAGGCTTCTACAGGTACCTCAATCAGGAAAGGAAAATCCAGAAGGGTGTACTCCCTCCCGCACAACATAAGTGACAGACAGACTGGTAAGAGCCGACAAGGTGAAGGCTGAGGTACTTAACAACTTTTTGCCTTTGTCTTCCCTGATAACTACTCACAACATAGCCCTCAAATGTTTGGTTTGGTAGGAGAGGATTGGGAAGTAGCTTCCCTCCCACTATAAGTAAAGACCAGCTTCTTTCTACCCATCCCCTTCTCCCCCTCTCCCCCATCCCCCTTTCCTGGTGTGCATGGCCCACCTTGGGGCTAAGCCGAAAGAAAAGAGGGAGGGCAGTTTTCATCATCTCTTTCCATTTGTTTTTGTTTGTTTGTTTGTTTGTTTTTTGTTTTTGTTTCTTTTTTTTCCCCTGGGCTTTTTACCCCTTGTCACAGACTCAGGTAACTCCATGACAGAGTCTTAAGGGAATTGGCTGATGTGGTTGCCAAGCCATTCTCAATGATACTGAAAGTTGTGGCAATCAAGTGAAGTCCCTTGTGTCTGGAAAAAAGGAAACACCAAACCCATTTTTTAAAAGGGTAAAAAAGATGACCATAGGAACTACCAACCTGTCCGTCTCACCTCTGTGCTGATGAAGATCATGGAACAGATCCTCCATGAAGCTATGTGAAGTCACATGAAAGGGAGAGAGGTGATATGAGAGAATTAGCATGACTTCATCAAAGGCAAGCCCTGTTTGGCCAACCTGATGGCCTTTGGTGATGGTGCCACTGCATCAGTAGACAAAGGAAGAGTTACTAATGTCATCTATCTGACTTCAGTAAGGTCTTTGACATGGTAGCCTGCAACATCCATCTCTCCAAATTGAAAAGATATAGATTTGATGGGTGGACTGTTAGATGGACTGGCTGCAGGATCGAGTCCAGAGAGTGGTGGCCAATGGCTCAACATCCAAATGGAGATCAGTGATGAATGGTGTGCCCCAGGGGTCAGTACTGGGACCTATACTCTTTAATACCATTGTCAGTAACATTGACAGTGGAGTTGAGTGCACCCTCAGCAAGTCTTCTGATGACACCAAGTCATGGGGTGCAGTCAACACACTAGAGCAACGGGATGCCATCCAGAGGGACCTAGATAGGCTTGAGCAGTGGGCCCAGGTGAACCTCATGAGGTTCAACAAATCCAAACACAAGATCTTGCATTTGGGTCAAAGGAGTCCCCTGTACTAATACAAACTGGTGATGAAAAGATTGAGAGCAGACCTGCCAAAAAAGACCGGGGGTAGTGGTGGGTAGCAAGCTGGACATGAGTCAGCAATGTGTCCTTACAGCCCAGAAAGCCAACAATATCCTGTGCTGCATCAAAAGGAGCATGGTCAGCAGGTTGAGGGAGGTGATCCTGCCCCTCTACTCTGTGCTGGTGAGGCCTCATCCAGAGTACAGCATCAAGATGCATAGTCCTCAGTACAGGAAAGACATAGACTTGTTGGAGTGTGTCCAGAGAATGGCCAGAAAAATAATCCAAGGAGTGTAACACCTCCCCTACAAGGACAGGCTGAGAGAGCTGGGGTTCTTCAGTCTGGAGAAGAGAAGGCTGTGAGGTGACCTGATAGTGATCTTTCTGTACCTATAGCAGAGCTACAGGAAAGGAGAAACACTCTTTAGCAGCGTCTGTGGTGACAGAACATGGGGAAATGGCTTCAAACTCAGTGAGGGTAGATTTTGGTTAGATATAAGGAAACAATATGTTTCAGTGAGGGTGGTGAGGCACTGGAACATGTTGCCCAGTTATGTAGTTGATGCTCCATCCCTGGAGACTTTCAAGGCAAGGCTGGATAAGGCCCTGGGCAACCTGATGTAGCCGTGGTGTCCCTGTTTATTGCAGGGGAGTTGTTGGACTAGATGTATCTCAGAGGTCCTTTCCAACTCTAAGGATTCTATAATTCCATGAGGTCTTCTCTCTATCCATCCACCTCAGTCTTCATCAATGTTTAGCATTCCCCCGGTTGAGGGGAATGTCTTGTTAAACTTTATGGCTGCCTTACAGCTTCACCTCAGATGAGAATTCTGTTTCTTGTGTACATTAACTGTGGATAAGCCCCTCGGGTGCTTGGGGATTAGCAAAATAAATATCTATCTTCTGTCTTTGTCACATTGGTATGATGATTTATGAAAATACAGAACACACATCTCTTTAATGGTGGAACTGTAATGTATCTCATTTTAGCCAGAATCACAGAATCACAGAATTGTAGGGGTTGGAAGGGACCTCCAGAGATCGTCGAGTCCAACCCCCAGCTAGGTGTTGCAAGAACACCTAGTTCTGTCACTTGTCCATGAGGAGTTATTTTATCAGCTTTTGGGGCTGAAAGCGTGTATTGCTACCTTATACTTTATTTTTCTTCCACTGACATCTCAAAGTCTTCTCTGATAGGCTGTTTTCTATCTACTTGTTTCCCATCCTGTATTTATGTTTGCAATTGTCCTAACCCATGTGCAGGGCCTTGCATTTGTATTCGTTGAAGTTCATGAGATTTTCACAGACCTACCTCTCTCAAGACCTCTGAATGGCACCCTTTCCCTCTAGCATGCTGACTTGCACCACACAGCTTGCTGTCATCCAAAAATTTAGTGAGGTTATACTCAAACCCAAATTCCACATCACCACACTGAATAGTACTGGTCCCAGTACAAACTGCTGAGGAACACCGCTCACCATCAGTCTCCTTTGATTCCTGAACTATTGATCACAATTCATTGAGTGTGATCATGCAGCCAATTCCTTATTTACTTAGTGAAATATCCATCACATCCTTTTCTCTCCAGTTTGGAGACAAGGATGCTGTAAAGGACAGTCTCCTGTCAAGGTCACAGATAGATTTAGAGATAACTGTGCCAATTACTTTGCACAGTAACAATAATAATAATAATTTAGAAGAATAATAATAAAATCTAGGGCAAGTAAATGCTGGCCTGTATGGCTGTAGAGAAACCAGGTTCAAGAATAAGGACAGAGAATGGAGTGATGTGTATGAAAAGGTCTAAAAATGTTATCTCAATAGAAAAGTGAGAAATTTAAAATGCAAATAACCGGTGGCAATACTTCTAGAATTGCAAAGTATATAGGAAGTAAGAACATTTCCAATAAACTTGAAGATGATGGTAACAGGCATAAAGAAAGAAAATAACAGGAGAAGCAGACAAGACCAAGGATTCAGGGAATGACACTGCAGCAGATATATTGTACTAAGAGAAGGAAAATGGAATTTTGAAAAATCCATTATCTGACTTTCCTTTCAATATAAATCTGGATTTATTTCATAAAGTGGGTCTACAGTCCTTGTTTAATATTCTACCTTTTACAGAACTTCTAAGATGACACAGGATAAGTGTACATAAATCCAGGATGAGGTTACACTCATTGCTTCTGGTTATAAATCTCTCTTTCAGAACTATAGTTTGTAGACAGGTATTTTCCTACCAGATTTGCTGCCTCTTGTAATTCTGTAGGAATTAACAGGGAATACAGGAATGTTGATCTAAGTACCAGAAGCTAACATTTCTTCAGCAGCACAGGATAACTCTTAGGTTCCAGATCTGATTTGTTTTTGGTCAGTGAATGAAGAGATTTTACAGCTTTTCCAGGCTCCGTTTACTCACAGATACAAAATAACTACAGGTTATATTGGTTTCAAAATACCTTCCTAAGCTCTTGATAACATACCAGAGTTCACGTAACTTGATTCTCCATTATGAACACTTCCTTGTGCTCCTAACTATATGCATTCCCTGCCAATATTTGTGTCTAAGAGCTAGACAAAAAGGGCCTTGTATCCAGAGGTGTTAAACATGCATGTCTCTGCATGCTAATTCTGTCTGTGTTGTGCTACCCTATACATGACTTACACATGTCCTAATTTCAGTTATTTTGGATGAAATTTATTTCAGCCTCATGTGTACCATGCCATGTGCAATACTACTCGACATTTTGAATAAAGATGCTATAATGATCTATTAACCAAATAATTTTCTCCCACACATAAATTCCAACACTACATAATATCTGCCTTATTCCAGCACTATGGCTTACAGATATTAGTGATTATGTAGCCCTCTGGTCCCTAAATAAGTGAATGTATAAACTGCATGTTTTCACCTCAGGAGCTGCCAGGCTTGGTAGATTTTGCTGCACTTCAGTCATTTTCTGTCTGGGCTAGAACAGAGCACATCCAGTTGAAAAGTTTTCTAAATGTACAAAATTATTTTAAAATCTCCCCTTTTTGTCATCCAGGCTATTTCTGTCTTTCCATCTTTCTAAAGATCAGTTTTTCTTTATTTTTTGTGCTATTATTTGCATAATGGTCTGTAAGATCCATGATCTGCATTATAAATATGCTGGTAAAGAGCTTTGTCATTGATACTTAGATACATTGTGATCAAGAACATTAAATTCATCAGCAACTCCTGGAATGTTTACAGAATGAAATTATTTCTGGATAGCGTTCAAGTATCTCTGTTAGATGAGGGCTTTCAGTTGGTGGGTTAATAATACACATAGAAAAATATGTAAAATGTGAAAACAAATATTTGATCATTAAAAATGTATTTCTTTGAGTTAATTTCTTGAGTTAATAAAGTGTCATATCACTTGTAAATTGAGGAAAGAAGATGGAATTGTGGAATGGAAATACATTTTTCTTTTGAGTTGTGTTTCTCCCTCCTGAGTTATTTACTCATGAAGTTCTGAAGACAAACTGTTCCTGTCTAAGTTTAACATTTGTCATAGTTACCTCCAAAGATTTCGCATTGTTAAACTACCATTTCAGCTTCATATTGAAAGCTAAAGCAAACGAAAGTAGCAAATGAAGATAAATGAACTGATTAGGTCACAGACGTTTCTAGGAGGTAGGTAAACAATCAACACATAATTTTCATGGCCTCTTAACAGTCCTCCCAGCGGCTGCAAATCTTGGTGCAATTTATTTTGTAACACAAAAGAAGAGAAAAATCAGTTGACAATATTTAATAAGAACAAATATTTGACAATCAAAGTAGAACCATGCAAACTGAAGCCTGTTGTAGAATTTGGAAACAAGACCATTCTGCAGAGCTTGCTAGTGGGAACATGTACATGAAAGTCCACGTAGCAGATAAATGCACTGAAAGGAGTATTCTCATTCAGTTTCTATACATATAGAAGAAAAAATATTATGTGTAGAGTGAAAATCAGTGTTTTATATAACAGGGTTCAATCCAACTCAAATGTGTTTAGGATTATATACTTATTTTATTTCCACTGGGCCATGTAGAATATCATGTACTGTATTGTTTCTCTGAATTTAATTACTTTCTATTATTATTTACTTTGTCTGAAGTTAATTATAATGAGAACTATGTGCAACTGTAGAAGTGCTACAAGTCAACATAAAATATTACTTCATCCTCTTCTGTGGGGTAGCTGAATTTTATTTTGCATTCCTTTTATTTATGAAATGTATCCTGTGTACTTCTCTGAAGATGTAACTGAGGTTTTGTGTGAAGAGTGGCGCTTAAGAATATTAAGTAAGTTGTTGTTAGATGATAAGGAAGTCTTGCAGTATTTGATCACCAGTTCCCTGGAAAGTTCCATCCAGCATAAGACAGTGTTTCCATGAAAACAACAGCCTTCTCAAAGCTTCCAACAAGTCCAGTCTTTCTCTAGCTTCTGCTCTTTTCACCCCCCACACTCATCCCCCCATCTTTATTTTAGCTAGTTTATATTGTACATGTTTCATTTCAAATGGTGTAGTACATTGAATTGTTTAGTTTCTTAATTAGAGTACACTTCTTTCCAAAATAAGATACAAAATTCTGCAGACCAAATGTTCCGTTCTTGTACTGCTGTCTTCATTTTAGGTAGATTTACATTAAAGTGAATATTGTTATTTTTTACAAATCAGTTGCATAATTTGTGAGCTTAGAAAATTTAAGTTATACAGGAGGGAAACCTCAAATAATGTGAACAATTAAGTAGTGAATAGATGGTTTATGAGAGTGGTATTTTGTGGTGTTTTCCATTTTTATTTTTTTTTAAGAAATATATTAATATATTATATATTAAATATATAATTTAAGAAATATATATAACAGTCATTTTTGTTTGTTTTCTGTTTGTGTAATTTTTGATTGTTTGAAACCCCCTCAAATTTTCAAATAGGGGCAACTTATGCTTATGCTTATCAAGGATACATGCTCACTTTGCTCAGTCAACTTTCTAAGTAGAGTCACTGTTACATGCACTAAGATTCAAAATCCACAGATGATTAAGATCTCATTACTCTTATTTCAAACACATTTGTAATATTCATTTTTCTGGGTAAGTTTTTTGTTGTCATTATTATAGGTTTGTTATTTTTTTCTGATTTTTTTTTCCTAATACATTTATGTATTTTCACAAATTTCAGATTCATGGTTCTTAGATATAAGTTGTTTATTCTGGATAGAGGCAATAGATATTCATTAAACCATTTCAGTAGTCCTTCTACACTGCTCAGTAGATTTCCAAGCTTACATTTATATTTGCATTTGTAAATGCTAAGCCAGGTAAGGAATTAACATCACAATGAGATAAAAAGATGAGAACCTTTTCTAGAAGAGTTTTAAACATTTATCAGTGTGGTAAATTAATTCCCTAGTGATTGGATGTCAAAGTAGTGATTTCAAAGTTCTTGTCACTGCAGTGTTCATTACCCTTGGTAGATACGGCATTTGCAAATAAAGTCTTGAAAACTGAGAAAATTGAGTCAAATTTAGAAGTGATTTTAAGTAGAAATTTTATAAGAATACAAATAAGTTGAAATATATTCTGTGGATTGTTTCTTCATGGCATAATATCTTTCCCACTAAAAACAGCAGGAATGAACAAAAGCAGAGTTAAGCTATGTGAAAATGGGAAGACTGAAGGTGAAGGAGGAAAGGTGAACTAAGGAATTGCTATGTTTCTATCATATTTACTTCTTTTTTTTTTTTTTTTCCTAGTGAATTTGAAAAAGAAACAGAAAACAAGAAATTAAATATAAGTTCAATTCCATGTCATGTTTATGCCATATCTGAATTTCTGTAGTTATTAAAGAGTTTTTTGAGCCAAACTAAATGTTCCTTTTCATGGGTTAAAATGTTTGCATTTAAATACATCTGCTGCTCTAAGCTATACATATGCAATTGAGTTGGTTGATGACAAGTGATGAAAAACTGTATTTGCAAAAAGATACTGTTTATCTGGGAAAACATTTTAACAAAAGATTCATTCCGTAAGAAAGCGGTGAATACAGCATCAAATCTATCATTACAATGGAAATGAAAATCTTTGCAATGGAAATGAAACTGTATCATCTTAGTAATAGAAGCATTGTACTGTACTAGGGTATTTATGAAAAAATACAAGATTAAGGGTGGTGGGTTTTTTTTTTTTTTTTTTTTTTGTTGTTGTTTTTGTAGGCGAGGCTTTTTGGACTTCTAAAATGCAACATTCTGATCATGATTATTCACTTTTACATTATGTGATTAATTCCTTTCACCACCAAAACATTTTTAAATCATTTAATCATAAAATATTTTATGATAGTTCTCAAATTATTTAGAATTTAGGAGGGCTGTTTAATGACCAAAGCTGCCCAAAAGTTTAATTTAAATTAGACTATAAATCAGAGTGGTTGTTAGTTAGTTTTGAAAGAGGCAGGATATGGGGGATTCTTCCAACCAATATAGACATCTTCAGTAAAAATATCTGTATGCCGATTAGCCATCTGAACTATATTTAAGACCACAGGGGAGAACAAAGTATCTCTACTCTGTGTTATGTTAATTACTAAAATAAATCACAGAATCATGACTTGTAGACCTCTAGAGGTTCTAGTTTACCTTTCAGCTCAACGCAAAATCAATTGCAGAACTTTCCGAAAGGACACATACAGTTGTGTTTTGAGTATTTCCAAGAATGGAGACTCTGGACCTCTGTTCCGGTGTCTGACTTTCCTCATGAAAAGGTTTTCCTTATACCAAATCTGAATTTACATATTTCAGCGTTCATTGTTTCTTCCCTTTTCACTCCACTCTAATTGAGACAAACTGGCTCAATTTTCTCTGTACTTACCTACTAGCTAGTTGAGTACAGTAAGATTTTCCCTCTAATCTTCCCTTCTTCAACCTGCATGGATACAATTCTTTCAGCTTCTCATTATATCTCATGTGTACCAGCCCCTAAATCATCTTGGCATCGCACTGAATCAGTTCAGTATTCCTATGTCTTTCGACTCAACTTATAAATCAGCTCTGGTTCACTTTAAATGTGCCTATTTCTCATGATTATGAAAACTAGAAAAGTAACTGAAATACAGATGGCTACTATGCACACATACATATATAAAAAACTAGGAGAGATATTCAATTCTACATGCTAAATACATTCTGCAAATTCAAAGAAAAAGTAAAGAGAAGGAAAATTCTGGAAAATATATCTTGGAGTACCAGACTATGAACAAGGATCAGCATGGAGGAAGACAAAGGACTGTAGGCAAGAAGATTACGTGAAATTTAACAGTTTTGATCTGTTAATGGAAAATAAAGAAAATAAATAAAACCCCACAAAAATAAACAACCCCCCTCTCCCCCCCCCCCCCCCCCCCCCATACACACAGAAGGTAGAGAAAACAAAAAATATGTAAAAAAACTGACAACCGTGTTAATAGAGTATTGATAAAAGGACTGAAAAAGAAGGACAAAGTTGAGGCACAGGTAAGGAAACAGAGGATTGTAGTGGAATATAAATATCTACAACTGGAAATAATATTAAAAATTTCCAGTGTGGTAGATATTTTTTGAAAAAAAAAAAAAAAACAACAAAAAAAAAAACCCACAACAATAACTGACTTCTTTGATAGGAATTGTATGCCTAAATATTTTTTTTTCTCTTCTTTTTCCTGTCAAACAACATATGATTGTATCATCATATTGAGAGATCGCTGCTTTTCATTTACTACAAGCACTGTACTGTGTATTTACAAAAATGGTCCAGTTGACTGTGACAAACTCAGTTAAAGATTTCCAGTGTGGCATGAGAAAAACACTAAAATTAATATTTTCCATGCACTAATGCATTGAATGGCAAACAATCTAATCACAACAGAGACTCTTGTCAGGATTTATTGACTTATTGATTACAGAATGATATTGTCATAAAAAGTAAAGTTTAAAAAAAATCAGTGAGCCAAATTTCATAGATCAGCCTCATCCTAAGGATGCTAATGTTAAAAGTTTTGAAATGCTGGAAATGTCAAACAGAATTATTATATACTTTTAGTCTGTATCATACAAATATTTTAAATATAGAAAAAAAAGGTACTGAATATTAAATATATAATGGAAAAACAAGAGTTTTTCTGTCACTTATTCAGTCAGTGTCTTTCTATATCTGTATGTATTTTACTGAGATTGTGATTCTATTTCTGAAATTATTTATTGGTGTGCCACAGGCTGAGAACTGTACTTAATATTTTTCATAAGCTCTAACATTTTAATAGCTTAAGTTTTTTATCTTTATTTTTAATCATTTCTTCAGAAGCAGGAAAATTCCTAAATCAGAGAAGGGGTAGGAAGTAAAGGAAACGTGGTTGAAGAATAGTAGTTTTTTGGGTCAGATTATTATAACCACTTATGAAAACAAATCAGTTTTAGAAGATGAGGAGAAAAGAAGCAATAAATTGAGTTGTAAGAACTGAGTACTTTTCACAATTTAGACTATAAAGTTAAAAAATCATTTATTCAGCCACAGCTTTTGTCCTTCAAATACAAGTAAATCAAACAGCAGATTCAAAAGGACTTTTTCTGTGGTGGTTTAAAAATATAATAAAATATGATACAAGTATTGAACAAGAAAACTTAGAAATCTTGGCTTGATGGAACTCTCTCTTCTGTGCATTTTTGATGCCTAATAGTGCGATCATGTTAACACTGTGGCATTTTCTGCAATAGAAATAGTAATTTATCTCTATCCTTTTTCATGAAAATGTTAGTGATGTTTTTTGGAATATGTCTTCATTGTGAAATTTGATTAAAGTTAAGCTATATTTGAATTTATTCAGCCAATGAATTTTATGATATCTTTTCTCAGCCATTCTCTTCTTTTTTTTTACTTTCTTGTTTCTGCATAGAAAATGCCCTGTTATAGACATGGAATTCATATTGTATCAGCACTAATATTAAAATACATTTCATTAATAATTTTTTAAATATTAAAATCAGAATATTGACCAAGTTTATTTGTTTGTTTGTTTTTCACATAGTTCTAAATACTGTTCTATATTTACCATTTGGTAAATCCTGTGTAATTCCATTAGTTGCAATAGAATTGCAAAATCTATCCATCAGTACACATATTATCACCTTCATAAGTATTCTCGTATGGCAAGAATTGAATGAGGAGTGTTGCAATACAAAAATGTTCACGTGTACATATCAGGGAACTATACTCTGTTGTCATGAGAATGTTTAGAAAATTGACAAACCAAGCTAATTTAAAACTTAAAAACTAATTTTTGCTAAACTAATAGTTCTTAAACATTATTAGCATCATTACACATACAAAGCTTTTAGTCTTGAGGAGATATCCTTGCCAGTCATTCTTGAATTGGGACATCAGTTTGTAGTTCCTTGTGCTTATCACACAGTTGTTCTTTTTTTATTTGGATGCCTCTTGTGTGCAAATCCTATTGTCTTTGCCCCTGAGATAATCAGATTGTTGGCATACTTCTGTAAAACTCTTGTGTATTGTGTCTCTCTCTATGGAATCATAACACTGCAAAACACTTATCGCTATTAGTTACAATGGTTCACTTGTTACACTGGCTTAGTACACTTGTATTGGAATTCTAAGTTAATATTGATTGTGCCCTTTTAATTTAAAGGTTTTGTAGGCCTTTAATTTAGCTACAGGACAGGAGTGGGAGATTAAAAGAAAAAGGGAAAAAAAAAAAAAGAAGGAAAGAGAATCCCTAACTCTATCACTGACTTCCTATCTGGTGATCTGGTGTGAAGTTTGTGAAGTTAGTGACATTGAATGAAGATGTCCATACCCATGCCCCTTAGATATTTATTTCATACAGACACATAAATATCACAATTCTATTGTATTTTTATATTTAATTTTCAACACGTTACAAATAAATAATGATGGATTATCGTGTACGTCAGCAAGATACTTTAAAATTGGATTTTAATTACTTTTATCAGGAGAGCTCTTTGGTAGCAACAGTGTTTGTTCAGCTTCTTGAATGCCTTGGAAAACTTATCAACTGAATAAAAATCACGATATTTCACAAGGATTTTAAAAGTAGAATACTATATCTTTTTGTGTTTTGAAATGTGTTATTTCAACATACTTGATGCCTACGATTCAAACTAAAAATAATATGAGCTGCAAGTACAAAACTGAATCTCTGTGGGTAAGGATCAAGGGGAGGGCTGACAAGGCAGATATTCTGGGTCTGCTGTAGATCAGTCGACCAGGATAAAGAGACGGATGAGGTGTTCTACAAGCTGGCAGAAGTTGTGTGATTCTCAGCCCTCATCTTCGTGGGGGACTTCAACTTCCCTGATATATGCTGGGAATACAAGAAGAAGCAGTCTAGGAGGTTTCTAGAATGTATGGAAGATAACTTCCTTCTGCAGCTGGTGAGACAGCCGACCAGGGAATATGTCCCTATAGACCTGCTGTTCACAGAGGAAGTCTGGTGAGAGATGTGGAGGCTGGGAGCTGACTTGGACAGAGTAACCATAAAATGGTAGATTTCTCAATTCTTGGAGCTAGGAGAGGGGACAGCAAAACTGCTACCTTGAACTTCTGAAGGGTGGACTTTGAATTGTTCAGGAGACTAGTAGGGAGGGTCCCTTGGGATATAGTCTTGGAGGGCTGAAGGCGTCCAGGAAGGCTGGTTACTCCTCAAGAAGGAAGTCTTAATGGCACAGAAACAGGCTATCCCCCTGAGCTTCAAGATGAGCTCGAGGGGAAGAAGACCAGTGTGGATGAACAGGGAGCTTTTCCTGAGGCTCCAGGAGAAAAAGAAAATCTACCACCTGTGGGGAAGGGATAGGCAACTCAGAGAGAGTACAAAGAAGTTGTTAGAATGTACAGGGAGAAAATTAGAAAGGCAAAAGCCCAGCTTGAACTTAACTTGGCCTCTATGTAAAAGGGAACAATAAACTCTTTTAAGAATATGTTAACAGTAAGAGGAGGACCAAGGAGAATCTCCATTCTTAACTGGATGTGGCTGGGAACATGACCACTGAGGATTGGGAAAAGACTGATGTTCTCAATGCCTTCTTTACATCTGTCTTTAAAAGTCAGGCCAGTTATCCTCAGGGTACTCTACTCTCTGACCTGGAAGCCTCGAATGGGAAGCAGAGTAAACCTCCTACAGTTCAGGAGGAAACAGTCAGAGACCTACTAGTCCACTTGGACTGCCTTCCTAGCACTCTGAGGGAACTGGTGGAGTTGATAGCCAAGCCGCTTTCCATCATCTATCAGTCTTACTGGTCAACTGGAGAGGTCCCGGAGAACTGGAGACTTGCCAGTGTGACTCCTATCTACAAGAAGGGTTGTAAGGAGGATCCAGGGAACTAAAGGCCTGTCAGCCTGACCCCAGTGCAAGAGAAGGTTATGGAGCAGATTGTCTTGAGGGAGATCACACGGCATGTTCAGAACAACTGGGGGATCAGGCCTAGCCAGCGTGGGTAGGTCCTACTTGACCAACCTGATTTCCTTCTATGATCTAGTGACCCGCCTGGTGGATGAGGGAAAGGCTGTTGATGTGGTCTACCTAGACTTCAGCAAAGCCTTCAACACTGTCTCTCACAGTATTCTCCTGGAGAAGTTGGCAGCCCTTGGCTTGGACAGGTACACTCTTTGCTTGGTAAGGATCTGGCTGGAGGGCCATGCCCAGAGGGTGGTGGTGAATGGAGTTAAATCCAGCCAGCAACCGATCATGAGTAGTGACCCCCAGAGACTCCTGGGGCCTGTTCTCTTTGATATTTTTATTGATGACCTGAATGAGGGCATAGAGTGGTGTACGCTTTAGTAAGTTTGCAGATGACACCAAGTTGGCCAGAAGTGTCGATCTGCCTGGTAGTAGCAAGGCCCTATAGAGGGATCTGGACAGGCTGGATTGCTGGGCTGAAGCCAAAAGGTTCAGCAAGACCAAGTGCTGAGTCCTGCACTTTGGCAAAAAAAAACCTGAGGCAACACTACAGGCTTGGGGCAAAGTGGCTGGAAGTGTTGTGGAACAAGGGCAACCGGGGGACAGGCCTGAGTAATTGCATAAGAACTGCTAAGATAACAACAGCCGAAGAAGCTGAAGAGGAACCATGGAACAGGGATGTGAAGAAGCGCTTCACTGAATGCCCCATGATAAGATGATTTATGCAAGGGAGGACTTTGGGGGTGGGAAGGGGAGCACGTGAGTGCAGTTGTGTAACAGGTGTACGGGACATGTATGTGTGGAAGCCATGCTGGTATATAAGCCGTTTGACACATCAGAAAGACTGTACAGAAGACGGACCTGTGAGTATGTCATGGTTTTGTAATTTTGCTATTGGTGCTCCACATCATGACATTGTGTAGAGCACAGAGAAGAACTACATGTCCCAGAGGACCTCACGGACAGAGGGGAAGATATGTCACGGAAGTCACAGGATCTGGCTTGCTTGCTCTCTCTCACTTGAGTGAGTAAAGAGATCACAAATGTGCTACAATAATCACATTTCCTGCTAGGTGTGGTGCTAAGTAAGAATATACCCTACTGTTAAACAGTTTTACAAGTCTTAGGATATGGAATTGACTATTTTGGACTTTTTGACAAACGTTTTCATTTGTCATCAGACCAATTTTTTAAAAATAAGAAATTAATTCAGGCAATACATGTTTTGTTAGTTATTTTGTTTGGTTTGTAGTTGTTGTTGTTGTTCTTTCTTACCTGTAAAGTACCATGGAAATGAATGGAAATAATAGGTCAACTTATTTTGGTACCTGTGAGGTTACCTAATTCAACGTATCTCCCAAAGATAAAAATATGCATGTTTGATTAGGTCTTCATGCAGTTCAGTTTTAAAAATTTCCTAGTATGGAAGTTCCACATATAGTCTTTATGGGTAACCCATAAAGAAATAAATCTGTAATTAAAACTTCCAACTCAGTTTTCAGTGTTGTGAAAGGTCTTGGTCCCACCTTAAGGATCTGATTCTAGATTAGATGTCAAAAATAAAAAACATACTGTAGCAATTATTTAGCTCTTGACACGTGCAAATTGGTCCCCTGATTCCTAAATGAGTTACATTTTATTGTACAAATTTTATGCGTGCATTTTATTGTAACAAATGCCTCAGAACTCAGAAAAGTTTCTGCTTTCCATGCTTTATTATGGTTGTGTGCTGCACATTCCTACATCATTGTCTTTACTTACTTTCATGAAGGCTCCTTTCTTGGTGGGTCTTTCACATCCTGCCTGCTGCACTCCTCAAGACAGTCTGGTTTGTTCCGCTTCTGGTGGGTGGCAAGGGAAGAGACACCTCTTCTTCCCCGCAGGCAACGTTGATGGCCTCAGTCAGCTGAAGCACAGAAACAGTGGAACATGCTATAGTGGGCAAGCAGACCCTATTTTGAGAATTTAACAGTCTATTGCCCATCAACATAAATGTTTAATTACTCAATCAGGTGTTGTGAAGCAAAAGAAAATAGTCTGACCAAAGGGATTTCCTTTCTCCTCTGTCCTCTTGTGGGTGGCCCTTTGCCTGAGGGAACTGCCACCCTTTGTGATCAGTGCATCCTGCAGAGGCTGTAGCAGTGCCATAGGTTGGTACAGCTCCTTGCAAAGCCAGCTAGAACCATGACTGCCTCTGCAGCAGGTCATCCTCACGTTTCCTTGTCAGCTCTGCCCAGTACAGGTCTGCAGGGAGGCAAAAATTGCGTGAGCACTGGTTGTGAAACATAGCTCATTTTTGAGGTTCTGCCTCAGAAGCAGTAGGTTAGGAGACTATTTATTCCACTTAATTTTTTCAGGAACAGTTTAAGCTCCCAAGGTTCCTCACCTTTTTAGCTATTACTTGATTTTTTTGCTGGCTGTCAAATCCGCATAAATTTTACAGCTATTCTGAAATGTAGAAGTGGAAAATGAAGGATTTGAGGACGTGAATCACGTCAATTTATAATTATCCTCAGGTTTATTTGGGATCTAAAATCTCTGTGAGCCGTTAATGTCACAGCACTAAGCCAAAGCAAATGAGGTTTCACTATGTCCTCAGGAGCTGTTTTATGTCCCTGTCCTCCAAAGCTGGACCAATCTTATGTAAGTCATTACAAATCTTTAACAAAACTGTCCTTGAGATTTTGAGTTGAAGGGTATGTAGTAATTACTTCATTTAAATTGCTGAAAACAGAAAGATTATTCTGTTGGTAATTTACAGGAACTGACCTATTTATTTATTTATTTATTTATTTATTTATTTTTAATTATGGCAAGTTTGAAGAAAAAGCCAACATATAAATGCTTCTGAAATGTTTACATATCTTCATTTTTCATTGTATATAGTCCTTTTAGAATATATCATACTATTAAGTGGAAGTAAATGTAATATGCTTTATACTGCATTTGCTATTATCTCCTCTTTAAGGACCAGATAATTAATTCCCTGACTCTGAACATCAGAATGTGACAGGATTTTCTAGACTAAATTAAGCTTTCTTCAATGAGTCAAGAGTGCCATTGCCAAAAGGCTTGCTAACCTGGTGAGGAAGTCTTTAAAGTAGGTTTCTCCATGCTGGTAACCAAAGCATGGAATCACATGGAAGAGCAGGGGATAGGGGAAGCACGTGTGGGGCAGAGCAATATGGGGATTTCTCAAACTCAAGGTAGTGGGGTGACCATAGACACTGTCTGTACACAAACATGCAGAGTGTAAATTCAAATGGAAACACAAATCTGTGACACAGATGGGCAGCCTGGTCTAGTGGCTGGCAACCCTGCACATAGCAGGGGGGTTGAAACTAGAAGATCATTGTGGTCCTTTTCAAAACAGGCCATTCTATGATTCTATGGTTCTATGACACTATTAAATCACATTATTCTATCAGGCCAGTGGGCACAATGGGAGCCCTGGAATAGATGGGTACAGATCAAGAAAGGAAGGGAAGGAATTAAAGGAGTAGGTGCTGTGGTATGTGCAAAGAATTACCATTTACTAGACAGAACTCAACTATAAAAATTGGACTGCCTGTGGAGCTTCTTAAAAGTACTTTTGTAACTGTGTAGTTTATTACTGTGCTTATTTTCTAATTTCACTGGTTATTATACAGCAGACTTCTAAACTGACCTTGACTTCTACAGGTGGCTTTGCATTTCAGTCTATTAATCTTCCTTTCTCCTGCTGATCTGCACAGGCAGTGAAGGAACTTATTAAGAAACTCCGTCTATGATGGCTTTTATGAAAGCAGTATATAGTGCTCTGAAAATTGCCAAGCTGTAGTGCATATATGGACATTAGATTGAACACTGGTCAAGTGTGACATTGGAAATTTGTGGAAGTTGCTGATGGATAAACAAGCAGATTCAGACTGGTGGAAAACTAAGTTCAAAATATGTTATGAAGTGGATCTGTAAAAACAGTATGAATGTATATACAAATAGAAAAGGCAGAATATTAAGCAAAAAATGCATGAGTAATAATATTCAATTAAAGACAATTTTAAGCTTCATCAATGAAAAATTTAACTGAAGCATCTCTGCAATGATTAAGATGTTAACAATAAGAGCCTATTGAATACTTAAAAAATAACTTTCCTAAACAGTGGTCACTGCATTTTGACCTAACCTCTAACAAATTTTCAGGAGTAACTGACAGTATCCTTGGGAGGGAAAAACATATTCTGACTCAGAAATGTTCTTGGAAGTTGAGTTACAGCTAAGACTGTGCAAATTTTTTAATATACAGATAATAATGTTTGCTTTCTCGTGCCAAGTTTGAATATGAATGTGAGTAGTGATTACAAACATTATTTAGAAAACTCTGGTGGAACTTCATAACAAATTTTTTTTTTTTTTTTTTTTTCCTGTCAGAACTTCTTATTGCAGTTGAAGAGTTGTGATTTCCAAAAAGTATAAAAAAATATAATTTCCTTAATCATACATATTTCCATTTTCATCAAATAATCATGTTTCCAGAAAGAGGTGGAAAACAATAGCTTTAGTTTAGAAACATCTCAAAATCTTTAGAATTATATTCATTCTTGATGTCTGATAAATACAGTATCATAGATTGGAGAGCGGCATTTTTCAGGATCCCTGTCAGAAATCTTAGCTGTCAAAGACCAAGAATTTAAGCCATCATCTGAACTTGAAATACAATTATTTACATAGATAGAGTTTTTGTTGACAATTCCATATGTGTGTATGCCACTTAGAAATGTAAACTAAATTAATGGATTCGGGATTTATTTAATTTGGAATGTTGAATTCTCTATATCATGTAATCCACACCCCTGGCTAATGCTAATGAATGTGCAATGAATTTTTTGAAACCATTCTGCAAGAACGGCTCTTTATTATGTAGCATTTTATTATTCTTTTTTTGCCTTAGAATTGGTTAAGATAGATGGAAAGATCTTTTAGGCTACGTTCATTGCAAATGACTCTGCTTTTTGTGTAGAAGGTTCTGCATCCTCAAGTTTCTCTTCATTCTGATCATTGCCCTTTTAAGTATCAGAAATGTTTTAGGCTAACAACACTGTGGACAGTAGTTATGCTGATTTTCAGTGTATGACATACTAAGAGTTATCTTGCTAAAGAGAAACTAGAAATAACACTACAATAGAAGTCAGAATCATGGTATAGAGGAACTTCAATGTATCTTCTCAGCATTTCTTCATGTATTCCTTCTAGTGTCTCAACTTGTTCAAAACTTTTATTGTTGAAAAGATTATCATTTATACTAGGAAAGCTGCTACACTCTTTCTTAGATTACTTTAAAGATTAGATAATAGGTGTCAGTCACTCTGCAAAGAGTTGATTTAAGCACCGACATTCAACCATTCAAGGCACTGTAAGTATCTAGATAGTTAGATGACATGATGGGTTGTGTGAAGAATTAAAACTTGATTTATCATGCAATCTCATTTAACTGTCACTGAAATCAGTGAATTTTCATGGCCTATAAATCACTGATAAAATTTTCTATCTATCTTTGATTATCTGTCTTCTTGATAATTAGTTAAAAGTTTATGTAACTTTATTGTGAATATCACCAAAACCTACAAGAATAAGCAGAAAATTAAAATTAAATAAGAGAAAGCTAACTCAAGAAATATAAATTTTTATGAAATTAATTTTCACCAGAAGTTATACAAATGCTTATCCATTTTGCTGATATTCATTTAAGCATTAAAAATTTGTGTGTGTCTGTGTATATAATTAGAAACCTGTGTATGCACAGTAAAAAGCTGAAAAAATCTTTATATTCTTATAATCTTCACTTAGATCATACTATTAGAGATACTCCCTCTGCATAAGAACCCTCATGCATATTCAAATATGGATCTTATTTGAATTCTTAATACCTTGAAAGCTTTTCTAAGCCAATTTCCCACTTGCTTATCACTTTGAAAAATCTTCCCCTTCCAGCATATGGTTAAGATCAGAGTATGTTTGCAAAAGCGGCTTCTTGGCAATGTGCAATTTTTTGCATTTCTACCTTTATGTAACATTTGCAGTTTTGTAGGTCACATAGATTTTCCAAATATGCTTCAAAATAAATTTAATTTGCTTTTTAGAAAATACAGGGTAGATATTTTAAAAGTGTTTTTTTTTTTTCTTTAAATGTCATCTATGTTTGTTATGTATTTGGAACTGCATAGTTTCTGATTGTACCAAGTCTTCTTACCCAAGTAAGAAAGTAATGCCTTCTATTTATTTCCATGGAGTCTTCAACATATACAGAAAGATTAATAACACTATTTGATAGAGCAAATTATTGGATACAATATACTATTTTCAAACATTCTCACCACCACTGATGCATTTTCACCAGCAATGAACAAGAGCCTTCAGATCATGCTCATAAAAATCTGGAATGTGACTTGCCTTTCACGCTGCTCTCACCACTGCTGAAACACATCCCCACTGCCTCACTGTGCTCAGATCTACTATTTGGTCTCCATAAATCTTGAGCAAGTGTTGATGAAAGTTAAAGGGTGGAATTTTTTCCACATGGAGGAATTTAATTACATATCTTTGCTTCCTACAAACTTCCATTTCAGACACTATTCTGTCAGGTGGTCCCTCTGCTGCCATCTGTAGCATGGCAACAAAATGTAATGGAATACTGGTGCTAAGGTTCAATCTCTGCTGGCATATCACCAACATCCACCTCTACTGTCATGGTTAAACATAATAAAAAAGGAGGCATTACTTTTATAGCAGCTCTCATACATATTTTTTCCATTCCTTTGAACATTCTTTTACATGTTTGGGATCTGGAAACTAAACGAGCAGGGTCTAATATGCCACTTTTTCAAGGCATTTAGATACATAATTGCTGTTTATGTATCACATTTTGATTGCAGTGGTTGTAATTTTAGGTACTTCACTGTCTTTGAGGATTTACACCTCAGCAGTTAGACAGAAATTCAGAGAGATGTTGTAAGGCAAAAAAACATAGGTTCTCAGATCAGAAGTCAGTACAGAAATCACAAGATTGTCTTTCTTCTCTTTCTTCCTTGTTCATTATCACTGTTTGACTTGTCACCCAGTGATGCAGACGGACAACTGCTAGTCTTCATATTTTCTTTCTTATCAGTTATTATTTTGTTTGTAACAAAATCTTCATTTGTAATCTTCAACATGATAGAAATATGGAATATATACTACAGAAATACAAGGCTACAAGAGGACTGTGTAGAAACAATTACTAATTTTTCCTTTATATGTCTGTTCTGTATGTACTCTGAAGTCATAGGCAGAACTGTAGAATTCGGTGTTTAATGACTTTTAATGACTTGAAGGTCTGTTATCTTTTCCAGTGACTTCATAACCTAAGGCACAAAACATTTTCATTGGAATCAATGTCAATTATCTTTTTCTAAGCATGATTTTTTGCCTTTGATAACCTGACTGCAAGATTGAAGCAAAAATAAAATCCACAAGCAAATGATACTCAAGGTGGAGGGATTTAGGAACGCAGCACAATTATTCTGCGGTTTATAGGGTGAATGCTTGCATTACTGAGACTAAGAAGATAACTGGTGTGCTTATGATTGTATATAGAGCATTTAATGCAGTTAGCATGACTTTTATCAATAATGTATTTGCTGCATGAATCAGACCAAAATATGTGATGTTTTGTCTGAGTCATTTTGATGATGGTGGAAAACTTACATGTTAGCAAAAATCTTAAGGAACAGTTCTAAGCTAAGAAATAGCAGACTTGCTTATTGACACAGGTTGTTTTTTTAAACACACACACCGTATTTAAAGATTTTATATAATATATCAACATTTTTAATTAACAGTTTTTATATTTGTAGGTTTCTCCATAATCAATTTCTGAGAAGGAAAAATAATTACTTCTGTAGTTTTTTGTTGTTGTTGTTTGTTTGTTTGTTTTTTCTTCCAAAAAAATGCTCCTGTTGAAGGAGGGAAGATTTAGGTTGGATGTCAGGGGGACGTTCTTTATTATGAGAGTGGCGAGGTGCTGGACAGGCTGCCCAGAGACGTTGAGGATGCCCTGTCCCTGGAGGTGTTCAAGGCCAGGTTGGATGTGGCCCTGGGCAGCCTGGTCTTGTACTAAATGTGGAGGTTGGTGGCCCTGCCTGTGGTGGGGGCCTTGAGATTCACGTTCCTTGAGGACCCTTGCAATCCAGAAAATCCATGATTCTGTGGTTCTGTGATTCATTCCGAGAGGAAGGAATTTCAGAGTCTCTAGTCTCATCTGATTCCCTTAACCTTCTTTTCTAGCTTGTTACATGAACTGAGAAACTACTCTATGTACTACTGTGTTTCTTTGCATAAGTTTTATCATTTATCAACAAAAACTTTTAAAAAAGTCGTATCACCAAATGATAAAACAGTTGAATTAGTATTTACCATCAGTGTGCTGATCTTTCATTTCATGTGTATTTTACACCTTGTATTAATGTAAATTTTACTTCAGGGAAGTAATAAATAAAAATGATTTTCCCACTGCTCCTCAGCGTGTAATGCCAAAACTTCATTATTACCGTTCACATACTGCTCTATTCCTATCACAGTAAATTATCTGAGAGAATATTGTAATGAGATTCCTCAATTATGATGCACTTAATGGATGCTAAAGGCACTGGTAATTAGTAAGATTTACTTTAAGTTGTCCATGTGTTCACGTAAGAACGTAGCAGAACTTTTAAGAGACAAAACCTGGCATTTTAAACTCCTAAAAATATTGTAATTAAGATGTCTGTTACAGTCATTAAGTATTTTCTTCTTCTTAGATTAGAGACATTATATGTGTCAGAATTCTTTAAAGCTGTTGTTCTTTGATGCTGTAATTTAAAAAAAAAAAAAAAGTTAACCTTTCCATTAATCTTTCAATAATACTGGCTATTTATTTCAGGCTGTAGGGCACATTATATTCATGTTAACACTCTAATTAAGCAGAAGCAAGAATTAATTTTCAGACATGCTTCAGTCATTTGGATAATAAACTGAATAAGTGAGACAAAAACATGATATCTTCATCTAAAAAAAATATTTCAGTATGTTATTTATTAATACCACATTAATGATTATTAACTCAGAAATATTTTTTGCATAAAATCCTCAAAAACAATATTAAAAACATTAGGTGTATTATACCTTTAATCTACTAGATCAACAGTCACAATATCAGTCATTTTCTAATTCCTTACAAAAGAATGAAACCTATGAATCACTGTGTGTGAATTGTTTTCTCATGAAATTAGTTCTGTTAATGTTAGAACTGATTTTGTAAATCTATAAGATTTACATACTTTATTCAGTATAAGATTGAACTTTAGATGGAACTTCATTGTGAAAAAAAAATTCTTCCCATGGCAGTATTTGAAATAAACAACCTATTTTAAAACAAAGAAAAAATCCCCACTGAAATGCTTATGTAAACATTTGAGTTATGATATTGTCATATATATGACACCTGGGAAATCACCCATGAAATTCTTTAGTTTGCAAGCAAAAACTGATCAGCTACTCAAATGTCTTGTAACAAAAATACAATTACCATAAGTTGGGTAGGATTCTCAGGCCTCTTTCAGTATAATGTGACTACTGCATATCATGCATTGGACTGCATGTTAAAATCAATTTGCTTATGACAATGATGTTCTTAGTTAAAGCAAAAGCAGAAAATGTTACATTTCTATATGCTACTGTAAACTGAATGGAATTCTGCTAATCAAAGTAATAGAAAGTAGATTGTAAAAAATTTTAAAAAGTGATGATGCTACAAAAATTATTTTGGAATTAGTGAAATCTGAAGCAATTGCTAATTAACATCATAATTTTACAGCAGCATTTCAAGTCAAACATTAAAAAATGAACTGATCATCTAAAAGTTAGAAAACTTTTATTGTCTGCAAGAAAGGGGTTATTTAATGACATTTTTTTTTTCTTTTTCTTTTTTTTTTTTTTTTTTAACAGCTGAGGATGCATGTGGAGGAACTATGAGAGGATCCAGTGGTATCATCTCAAGCCCCAATTTTCCTAATGAGTATCATAATAATGCAGATTGCACATGGACAATTGTGGCAGAGCCTGGGGATACTATCTCACTCATATTTACAGATTTCCAAATGGAAGAAAAATATGATTATTTGGAAGTAGAAGGTTCTGAACCACCTGCAATATGGTAAGTGAGAAACTGCAATTTTCATTTGTTAAAAAGAATGAATGAATGAATGAATGAATGAATGAAAGAAAGAAAGAAAGAAAGAAAGAAAGAAAGAAAGAAAGAAAGAAAGAAAGAAAGAAAGAAAGAAAGTGTGAAAGGATGACTTGTGATTTTTGCTTTTCTCAATATGTCAAGCATTCTTAAAGTTAAGAAAAAGCAACCAAAGCAAGACAGTTGTTACTACTGAATATACTGATATATAATACACATATAGAGATTCTAATCGCAGCTGTAAAATAATTCCAAAATATATTCAAAGACTGAAACATGAAGTTGAAAGTCACTGTTAATTAACAATTGTTAATCACAGTCCACTCAGGAAGAGTGTCTGCACAGAGAATTGTATGTGTAGTCCCACTATATAGAGTGGTAAGGATTGTTACAGTCATCTCCTAGAAATTTTCATCCTGATCTGCAAGATACAAGATGCTGGACAGCTGTAGCATTTGTTGCTTCTTTGGGTTTTTATTTTTGTTGTTGTTTTTGCTTGTTTGATTTTTTGTTTTCATTTGTGTTAATTCCAGATATGCTGCATTCAGAGAGGATTTCTGTTTGTTTGTTGACTTTGCAATAGTAGCAATGTTTTTGCTAGACAGACATTTGCAATTCTTGATCTCATTGTAACTGCATTGTCTGAAACAAGCTGATGAAATAAAACACTAAAAGTCTCTTAGAAGTTCAGACTCTGTTCACTGGGGAAAAAAAAATAAAGAAATAAATAAAAAGATACAATAAATGATATATACCATGGTTTTCTGTCCCGGTAGTTTTAAGGCACCAGCATCATACTGTTCTGAAGACATGTGAATATGAAAAATTTGTTTGTTATCTTGGTTCAAATATACTACCAGATCACAGAACATGTACAGAACTATAAATCTTAAATTGTTAATTGGATAACAAAGCATTATGAGGGCTATGCATAACAGATAGATGCATTTGCATAACCAACA
Source organism: Alectoris magna (assembly GCA_030625065.1). Lineage (NCBI taxonomy): Eukaryota > Metazoa > Chordata > Aves > Galliformes > Phasianidae > Alectoris > Alectoris magna. Next base: position 16,225,313 of record CM060561.1, read on the forward strand.
ATTGGCTTTTCCTGTTAAAGTAGAGCTTTGTTTTCTTATTTAAAAAGAAGAAATTAAAATATAAACCCAAAAAGCTTAATTATTTTAAATTTTATAATAAGGAAATATCCCAGATTAAACAATTATATTGTTTAGAAGACAAGTCTACATTTCTACAGATAATTCTTATAATTTATATTCCTTACAATCTCAGGGTACTGTAGAAGTCTGTACACTATCAGCTTTACTGAATCGTCTTTCATAATTAGTTAATTCATATTGCCTCCTACATAGTTAATTACCTATATTAGAATATTACTGAATTGCCATTGACTTTTCAAAAGGTCGAGAACTTTTCAACCAGCTGTCAGCTAAAACAAATTTTAAACAATTAAGTACAATAATGATTAGTGAAGTAACATATAGACTATATGAACCACTTGATTAGCTAAATGTAGATTTGATATTTCTTGAATATATTTTGTTTATTCAGTCATGAGCTTCAGAGATCTATTTTTTTTCTGTAAAAGGCTTTGACAATATTGAAATGATATAATAACATAGTTTATAAATTGAAGTTCTCGTTATATATTTACAAATAATAAAAAGGATGAAATACTAATTTAATAATTGGTCATGTAGAGGAGAAGATTGAGATAACTTTTTTTTTTTTTTGCATATCATTTATATTCCCCAAAGTAGACTTACATTTAGTTATGCAAATATATACCCCCCGTACACTGTGAAAAGTAAATTTGAAGAGCTTAATCAACAACAATTTCTAAATCAGATTTACAGTTATCTTTTATATCCACTTAGAATATAGCTTTCTCTTCTTCAGGCTGAACAGCCCCAGCTCTCTCAACCTATCCTCATAGGAAAGGTGTTCCATTCTCTGTTTCATTTTTGTGGCTCTTCTCTGGACGTGCTCCAACAGGTCTATGTATCTCCTGTACTGAGGACTCCATATCTGGACACAATATTCCGTGTGAGGCCTCACCAGGGCAGGATCATCTCCCTCAACCTGCTGACCATGCTTCTTTTGATGCAGCACAGCATATGGTTGGCCTTCTGGGCTGTGAGGGCACATTGCTGGCTCATGTCCAGCTTGCCATCCATCAGTACCCCCAGGTCTTTTTTGTCAGGGCTATGCTCAATCCTTTCATACCCTAGCTTGTATTGGTAGTGAGGGTTGCCTCAGCTCAGTTGCAAGATCTTGAGTCTGGATTTGTTGAACCTCATGAAGTTCAACTGGGTCCATTGCTCAAGCCTGTCTAGATCCCTCTGGATGGCATCCTGTCCCTGTGGTGTGTCAACTGCACCCCATAGCTTGGTGTCATCAGCAAACTTGCTGAGGGTGCACTTGACCTCACTGTCAGTGTCACTGATAGTAAAAAGTATTGGTCCCAATGCTGACCCCTGGGGGACATCATTCATCACTGATCTCCATCCAAACACTGAGCCATTGACCACCTGTCTCTGGACTCAATCCTGCAGCCAGTTCTTTGTCCTTTGAACTGTCCACCAATCAAATCCATGTCTTTTTAATTTGGAGAGAAGGATGCCGTGGGCTACCATGTCAAAGGCCTTACTGAAGTCAAGATAGATGACATCAGAAACACTTTCCTTGTCCACTAATGCAATTACATCATCATAGGAGGCCACTAGTTGGTCTTCCTCGTGCCTTAGCTAGGCAAAGGAAGCCTTAGCTTCCAGGAGGATCCGTTCCATGATCCTTTCACCTTTTAAATCTGTATCTATCTTCTGTATTTACCAGCTTAATTTATCTGTTGTTTAAAAGCAAATTGACAGTTTCCTGTTCCACATGCTTGGGGAGTTTGGGTATTACAAGAATATTCTGCAAAGATATTAGACTTAATTGAACTTGAAATTATGATTAGGTTTGAATGATCAAATACATTTTTTCATGGTTCTGCAGTAAAGTGATTGCTATTTTCAATAAAATGTAATGATGTCATAAAATATGAGCTTAAAGCTCTCATCCAGAGAACTACTGCAGTAATCTGAATAAGGATCACCTTTTTTTTTTTTTTTTTTTTTTCCCAGAGAATATATAATTACTATATGCTATCTTTATAATAATCATACAATTATCATTGATATAATTATTATATTTCATTTTTCTTATTTTTTAACATGAAGATGAACATTACTGCAGAGAAACTTGAGAGTATAGTGGTGACAAATGTATGTCTGCTTTGACAAAAAACAACATATGTATAGCATAGAATCATAGAATCATAGAATCACCAAGGTTGGAAAAGACCTACAAGATCATCCAGTCTAACCGTTCACCTATCACCAAGAGCTCCCACTAAACCATGTCCCTCAACACAACATCAATTGTTCCTTGAACACCCCCAGGGTCAGTGACTCCACCACCTCCCTGGGCAGTCCATTCCAGTGCCTGACCACCCTTTCTGAGAAGTAATATTTCCTAATGTCCAGCCTGAATCTCCCCTGCTGCAGCTTGAAACCATTGCCTCTAGTCCTATCACTAATGACACGAGAGAAGAGGCTGACCCCCAGCTCACTACAACCTCCCTTCAGGAAGTTATAGAGAGCAATAAGGTCTCCCTGAGCCTCCTCTTCTCCAGGCTGAACGTTCCCAGCTCCTTCAGCCTCTCCTCATATGGCCTGTGCTCCAGACCCCTCACCAGCTTTGTTGCCCTTCTTTGAACACGTTCCAGGGCCTCGACGTCTTTCTTGCAGTGAGGGGCCCAAAACTGGACACAGTACTTGAGGTGTGGCCTCACCATTGCTGAGTACAGGGGGACAATCACCTCTCTGCTCCTGCTGGCAACACTGTTTCTGAAATGTTGTCATCTCTGTTCTGTGTTCTGTCTGGTTAAGGGTGTGCTTACGAGAATGTCTGCTTTAGCATCTGATCTACCAGTGGAATGCTCATACAAAATACTAAGACTTATAATTTCTCATTTCTTTAAGAGAAAATTGGAATAAGATGCAATTGCTCGTTCTAAAGCAAAAGCAGTGTATTTTTCAGAACCTCAAAATATTTCTTATTTAATGTTCCTAAAATGTGAGGGAGGCTTAGAATTTCTTACAGTAAATTGAAGTATTGAACTGTCTTATCTAGTACTCTGTATCTGGTTTTGTCCGAAGTACTGTCATTTTGTGTAGAAAAACAGATACAGTCACTGAAAAATGGAATATACCGAATGAAAATGCGACAAGGCAATTTATTTCTGTTCTGAAATATATTTAGAAGTTTCATTGCTTGATATTGTGTACTTTGTAGATTATATTAATTTCCTTAAAATAATCAGCTACTAAAAAATAATAGCTAAAAAATAAAAGTTGAAAAAAAACCAAAACCTGCAACATAATTTTTTTTTTGTTTCTTTGTTTTTTTCCAAAAGAAACACTCTCTTTTGCATTAGTTTTTAATACTGTTCTGTGGAGAATGAAATCCTTTACTCCCAAACTCTGTCCCTTAGTTCTGATACATAAAAAAAACCACGTACCTCAAAGCTTAACAGTACCTTCTGAATTATACAAATGAGAACTATTAGGAATCCAAAAATATTGCCTTTCTTCATGTTCCCAAGTTGGGCTTTATTACAAGTAAGTAGTTCTTGTTTCCTATAAACTTGGTTTTCTCTTTGACCTGAGAACATTTCTGATGAACTTTTCAGTGGAAATGGAGTGTTTCCGCACAAATTTTTAATATTGTAAAGTTATTTTTATAAGTATTTTGTATAGCATGGAGAATTAGCACACATTATAATTTACAAATTTACATCAATCATTATTTTCCCTTTAAGACAGGGGAAAAGTTTCTCATTAAGAAAGAAATACAAACACACATATAAACATTCACAGGTGAGAGCTGCTCTGAAAGTAATACCTACTAATTAATTATGTTGGTCCATGACATCAGAGGCAGGTGTTGGTAATACAGCAGTAGAAGTAAACATTGTGTTACATTTTATTGCCCTGCATCAGGTGGCAGCAGAGGCACAGTCTGACCAAGTGTTGTCTGACATGAAAGTTTGTATGAAGAAAAGATGTGGAATTGAATTCCTCCATGTGGAAAAAAAAATTGCACTCAATTACATTCATCAACACTTGCTGAACATTTATGGAGACCAAACAATGGAGGTTAGCACAGGGAGATGATGGGTGATGTGTTTCAGCAGCAGTAGAGGCAATATGAAAGAAAAACCATGTTCTGGATGGCCATGCACAGCTGTCACATGATAAAATGAAGTGTCTCAATCAGTTCATCAACACAAATTGGTGGATTACAACCAGGAACTGTGTACAGTGCTGATTTACAGCTTCACTATGTTCAAAACTATGGTGACATCATTGGAACATCACAAAGTTTGCAACGGGTGGGTTCTATGAATTCTCACACTGGAACAGAAAGAACAACATAAGCAAGTTTGTCAGAACTTACCGGACCAATACAAGGATGAAGATGACAGTTTCCTGGATCACATCATTACTGGTGACAAGACATGTTGTCGCTTACTAGAAGATGCAGTCAAAATGGTAGTCCATGGAGTGGTGGCGTGAACTCTTCACCGAAGGAAAGGTCAAGACAAAGTCCTCAGAGGGTAAAGTGATATGCACTGTTTTGTTGGATAGGAAAGGGGTGATTCTTCTGTGTTTTATAAAATGTGTGTCATGGAGTTATCTAGATTAACCTATGTCCATGACAGGGGGGCAGTAGGCCCGTGGGCCCCCCAGGCCCTGACAAATGGGAAGGGAAAGGGAAAAGGTGTAGGAGATGGGAGATGAGCTCAAGGAAATAAACAGAGCAGCAGCAACAATCTAAGGAGGAAAATTTATTTTACTAACTATGATGTCAGAATGGAAGATAACACAATATAATACAATCTAATTGAAATTGAGGCTAATAAATCAAGTAAAATAAGGGAGAGAGAGTTTTCCGAAGACCGAGAAGCCTACTTTTGAAATGGAAGGCCCGTGGCTTGGAAGCACACCCACACCCACTGCCAAGCAGTGAGAGAGTGAGAGCAAGTGTCACTTCTGTGATGTATTTTCCTCTTTGACCCTGAGGTCCTGTCAAGGACCAGAGAGGAGGTCACAGAGAAGAACTACATGAGGGACATGTAGTTCTTCTCTGTGTTCCACATGATGTCATGATGTGGAATACCAATAGCAAAAATTACAAAACCATGACAGTGTGGACGAATCATCAACTCTAATCACTACATCTTGACTTTGACTAAGTTGAAGGCTTGAACTTCCAGAGTCAGTCCAAAGAATACGACAACCTTTCTCTTGCAGCATGATAATGCCAGGCCCCACATCAGTTTCAAGACTGTGGAATACATTGGCAGTCTTGGCTGCACTGTCCTGCCACATGTACTGTGTAGTTTAGATTTGGCACCTTCTGACTTCCATCTGTTTGGCTGATGAAAGATAGACTGTGGGGGCAATATTTTCCTAGCAGTAACACCATCATAGAAGCTATGAAACAGTAGGTCACCTCTGTAAGAGCAGATTTTTATGAGTGTGGCATGTGCTTTTTTTCATAACTGGTGAAAATGCATAGCTAAATGTGATGAGTGTGCAGAAAAAAATAGTGTCTTGTAGTGTAGAATTTGCTCTATCAAATAGTATAAATGTGTTTTTGAGGTGTAAATCTGAAAAGCTCAGATAATATTTTTTTCCTCACACATACACACATACATATATATATACACACACATACATATATGTGAGGAAAAAAGTGTCCTAAATAATAATGCTGGTGTGTTGATTAAGTGTTGATCCTGTTTTGATGTTTGTAAAAAAATAGCTGCATTTTAACTTCACGTCTTCCTTACTTTTTTCTGGATATAAACTTGCAAACTCTGCTAATGAATTTTAAAACATCAGCAGAATGTTTAAGTAGCATTTAGTCAAACAATATGCACCATTTTATACAGGAGCAATACACTTAAATAGATATTGATAAAGAATAAGTTTTTTGTGAAATAGACTAATAACAAATTTATATCTAAATAATTTATGACTGTTGATAACTTTGCATGATACTGATATTTGATCAAAGCATTCAAAAGCACAGACATTTTGTGTCAGTAAATATTTATGCTCAGTATAACACTGGGATGATAACTTAAGAAAAAAGAAGAAAATGCCGGGATGAAATAAGGGAGTGAGGTCTTCCTCCTTGCGTAGACTCTCAGCTTCTGCTCTTAGTGATTTGAGAACTTCCTTAACAAGCACTTGCCTTAAAGGTATATGCTATATACCTATATATATATATATATGTTGATTATTAATTCTACAAGAGTCATTCTTCAAAATACTGTACAATGCTTTTAACAAATGAGTTGTTTTGTTTTTCTTTTATTTTAAACCAAGTAGACTGTACCTGTGACTTCACTGTTGTCCACACGCTCCTGTATTTCTTAAAATGTCTTTTATTTATGTGTTTGTCACCCTTCCCTCTTCAAAAACTGTCATCTCTTTCCATGCATTCAGCCCTGTATACACAAGTTACCTTCCTTATTATAATTTTAGTCTCTTCTTAATGAAGTGTTGACGCTATCTTAGGCATGATTACAGTTTACTCACTAGTTGTCATAGAAAGTTTTTGAATTTATGTTTAATATTCAGAGGAAGGACTTGTGAAAATAATAATTATGAGTAATATGATAATAACAGGAATGTTAAAAGACTCCGATGATAGACAGAACGTAATCTGATAAGGCCGAGTCCAAATTTAGAAGATGGCGATAAAACTGGTACTGTTTAACACAGTAAAAATGCCTTCAGAAGTATGTTCTACTCATAGTTAAATAGATGGAAAAAAAGGATTTTATTAGAATGATTAAGAAACTGCAGACATAAAAATCCTCTGAGAAGTGACTAGCAGAAATTTTCTCTGCTGATTGTAAATATAAAATCTGTTAATATTATAAGACATAACTGCAATTACTAGGTTGTGCTTTCCTTCAGGTAAAAGGAAATGTGTAAATCATTTAAACTGCATGGTTTTGTATCAAATTGATGTTTGATAAAATTTTGGTGAAGCTAGAGGCTTGAAGATTAGGACCAAGAGAAAGCTATGCCTATGAATACAATAAATTTCAGATTTGACAGCAGAATAAGATACACGTACTTGCAAAGAGCAGCCAAGTTTTGGAGTGCCTGAGTCCTCCTTACTTTCTAAAACAGATAACAGAAGCTTTGGGATGAGGTGATATTTGCCTGTTGAACAGGAAAAACAAAAGGAGAGAAAAAGGAGGAATAGTAATAATGAAAGTACTGTTTGGTTTATCTCTGATTGATAATCAAGGTGTTGTGCATAGTAATCTTCATCTTCTTTCTTAGAAGAACTGAGAACAGAAATGAAGAGGTTTTTTTACCTTGGAAAAAAAGCACTTGCCATAGTAAATAGATATACTTTGTCCTTCAGTTTTTATCTCCGTGGTTTGATTTTATGTGTGATGGTTCAGAATTTTACCTTTGTCATATCTATGAGGTCCAAGAAGAACAGGGCATTCTGTAACACATAGAAGAAGGCTGAGTGGTGGAGTTAGGAGGCAAAATCATTACAGTTATTGTGGAGTTTATTGGGAAATTTTTCATTTGTTTTTTACTGGCAAAATTTTCCTTTGTTCAGCAGCTTGGTTCCATTTAGTATCACCTGTAAAGGAATTTGAAATCGATCATACAGCCAGTACTCTCCACAACTCAGTGAACCATTCAAATAATTGAATCTAGGACACAGAAAAAGATCTAATAACATGTTTAATAGTGGAAGCAAAGGAACCTCTATGTTATTTTATGATATTTACTTTTCATTCTTTCTGAAGAAATGGAAAAACCTTCCACTGTACCATATTTTATTGTGGGGTTTTTTTGTGTTTTTTTTTCCCCCTGAAATTAATTCCTCAAGTTGTACTTGTAAATCGAATGCCGCTCAGCTTGCACTCCAAAGTAAAATGCACAAACATATCTGAAATAGTTCAGATATAATAGACACATTTAACTACAAGTTACATGATAAAAATCTTCATTCTGTCATGTCACATTAAGGATCTTAAGTTTATGCTTTGTTGTTGTTGTTGTTGTTTAAAGACATATTTTGTAACTTTGTGACACAATAAATAGATACTTTATCTTCAGTAAATGAGTTCTTACAGGAGCAGGAGATCTGGTGAGAGCTTCCGCCAATGGGGGACCCATGCTGGAGTAAGCTCTTGAGTTTTGGTACCCATGGTAGAGACCTGTATTGGAGCAGTTCTTGAAGAACTGCAGTTTGTGGGAAGCCCACACAAGATCAGGTTGGGAAGGACAATATCCTTTTAGAGGGACCCCATGCTGGAGCAGGGAAAGAGAGTGACCATGAAGGAGCTGCAGAGATGAAGCATTATAGACTGACCAGAACTCATATTCCTCTTTGCTGCTGGAGGGGGAGGTCATAGAGGAGGGTAGAAAGAAGGGAAGGTGGCTTTAGTTTGCTTTTAGTTTGCTCTGGTTAGAGACAGCTGCTTGTAAAATCATGTGTGCTTGGGTGAGGCATGTAGTCAAATCACGTGACAGAATCAAGTAGGCTCGTAACACTGCAAACTAATAGTTTACAGTGTTTTAAATTGACACTGCTTTATAAAACAAGTTCAAACTCTTATTTCCTTCTCATCCCCTACCTGTTCACTTAGGCATTTATATAGTCATCAATTAAGTGCACCAGGAAATGGTAAAGATGGAAACTAAATTTTTGTTTTGTTTTCTCTGTTAATTAGTAGATCACATATGATTTGAGAAAAATATTGAGGCACTTTAGGTGTGGAAAACTCTTGAATTTAGTTTGAAAACAAAACCTGAGCTGTTTTGGTCTTGAGAACTGTAGACTGACTTACAGCACCCATATTTGAATTCAAATTTTAAGCATTGCTTGCTGAGACTTCACAGTTTATTTCCTTTATAGTTTCCTATGGCATCCTTAGTTTTTGTATTCTTGTGATAATATGCAGCATTTGATTCCAATTAAGGCACACAATGTTAGGAAGACAATACTTTGTTGTTTTTGCAACAGTATATCCTGGTAGTTAAATGCACATCACTTGAAATGAGTAACATTTCCAGGATTACTCCTAATTTCTTACCTTTCCCGTATTTGTGACTATTGCAAATGTGAATATTTGTAATCCAGTCTAGATCTCCCCTCTTTTAGTTTGAAACTGTTTCCCTCTTGTCCCATCACAACAGACCCTGCTAAAGAGTCTGCCCCCTTCTTTCCTGTAACTCCCCTTTAGATACTGAAAGGCTGCTGTCAGGTCATGCCAGAGCCTTCTTTTCTCCATGCTGAGCAGCCCCAGATCTCTCAGCCTGTCCTCGTGGTTCCATTCATTGGATCATTTATGTGGCCCTCCTCTGAATGCACTCCAATAGGTCTTTACCTCTCCTGTGCTGAAGACTCTACATCTGGACGCGGTACTGCAGGTGAAGTTTCACCAGTACATACTAGAGGTGCAGGATCACATCCCTCAACCTGCTGACCACTCTTCCTTTGATGCAGCCCAGAGTACGGTTGGCTTTCTGAGCTGTGAGGACACTGATGGCTCATACTCACCTTGTCATCCACTAGTACCCCAAGTTCCTTTCAGCAGGGCTGCCCTCCATCCTTAAATCCCCCAGCCTGTATTGATAGTGGAAGTTGCAATTACTTAGGTGCAAGACTTGGCAGTTGGATTTATTGAATCTCACTTGGTTCAGTTGGGCCCACAGCTTGAGCCCATCTATATCTCTCTGAACAGCATCCCATCCCTAAATTGTGTCAGCCATACCACATAGACTTGCTGAGGATGTACTCAGCCCCACTGTCTATGTCACTGATGGAGATGCTAAAGAGCACTGGTCCTAGTACTGACCCCTAAGGGACGACTTGTCACTTATCCAGACACTGAGCCTTTGACCACCACTCTCTGGGTATGATATCACAATCAGTTCCTTATCCATCAAACAGTCCACCAATCAAATCCACATCTTTCCAATTTGGAGAGAAGGATGCTATAGACCACGTCAAAGGCCTTACTGAAGTCCTGATAGGTGACATTGGAGGCTCTTCTCTAGACCACTGGTGCAGTTATGACTTCATAAAAAGTGACAAGGTTGGTCAGGTAAGACCTGGTTTTGGTGAAGACATTGTTTATTCCATATCACCTCTCTCTCTTCCACATGCCTTATCATAGCTTCCAGGAGGATCTTCTCCATGATCGCCCCAGGCACAGAGGTGAAACTGACAGGTTGGTAGTTCCCTGAGTCACCCTTTCTACCCATTCTTGAAAATGGGTGCTATATTGCCTTATTTCCAGTCACCAGAGACTTCACCTGAAGCAAAACATCAAATATCATCAAGAGTGGATTATGGAGAGGGTGAATTATTATTATGATGGTGCTTATTAGTACATATGAAGTTATTCTCATGTGAAGTCAGTGAGCTATCCAACAGTTTTTAAATGAGCAATTCCTTGTTGGATGGGTTGTCTCAGTACATTGTATTCAACAGAGGTAGGATTGAATCAATTTCCCAAAGTCTTAACAATAGTCAGAATCAAAGTGAAAAAATTCTCCAGAAAATTTATCTAGTAGGAGAATACTCTGTTTTTTCTTCCATCCATCTTGTGCAACGGTTTGCTGACTACTGTGTCTGCACTTCCTTGGCCTACTTTAACTCTCCTTGGATGAAGCAGCCCTGAGTGCTTCACATACTGCTATTTGTAACTCTTACTTTGTAGAAACCAGATAAATGATAGTCTAGATCTGGGGCATTTTGCTAATTAAATCTTAAAAAGTAGGATCCATAATAAAAAGACAAACACATAGTATTCTGGAGTCTGTGACACAGTAACTTCTGGAGAAAAAAAATAAATGGAAAAATTACTTGATAATTCAAAGAGCACTTTCACTGTGGTTACTCAAGCAGAATACTGCGTTTTTTTCTCTATGATCATTTACTATTGTCTCAGAATGGCAGTTGCTGGCGTAGCAGGAGAGACTGATAGTTGCTGTCATGACTTGAAATACCAGTGACTGAACTGGCATATCCTGCAAGTACTGTTGAACAAGCCCTGTTTTGTGATTCATGAGTTGTATAGTAGGTGAAGGGGTAGTACACATAAAATGTAACATAAATCTTAAAACAAGGCAAGAAGAGAAAACAAAAAAGGAAACAAAAACTCCAAAACCATTAAAAATAAAAATACGTAATTTTCAAGTTTGTTTCATTTGTCATTCATATAAAATTCACAGGACCCTTAGGTCTGTTCCGAGTCTCTGCCATGATCAGTGCTCACCTTATTCAGCAAAGGAAGCAGCATGTCCTGGAAGAAAATTTATTCCTGCAAAGCTAATCCCATATCACTCTTGCTTCTAGATCCCAGACAAAAATCATTAGTGTTTTCTGTACCAAGTGAACTGTTTACATGTATAAGTCCAGCTTTTAAGTCTCAAAAGACGATGGTAAAAAGTATAGTATTTCAAATAAGTGAGTGAAATCCTGTGCCTTCATGGATGAATCCTAAAAACAAGGTAAAACATTGCTTATATGGGGCCTAAAAACTACTCAGATCTTTAGATGCTCCTTCATTTGTTTATGGTTGCACATCTGTTTTACATGTGAAGATCATTTTAGGAATGGGTTGCAAAATTACTAATGAAACTAAACAGTATCTAAAGCAAAACCACAAGTGTCAGAGCAATTTTTACTAAGTACATGTTACCTAGTTTGCAGGTAACCAACAGGTCACAATCTGAGGTTTCCTGGTTGTGACATAACAGTGGGTAAAAAAGAAATAATTTGTGTATGCTTACAGTAGGTTATTTTTTTCTGCCTGCAGTAGGTCATGCAGGTGGGAAAAAAATGCCAAAATGCAGCAATCTAAATCTCTGAAATGTAAAAAATAATATGGAATTAAAAAAAAAAAATCAAATACTTCTATAAATTTCTTCAAATACTTTTATTCCAGACATTATTTTTAACATTTTTTTTTCTTTTTCAGTAGAATGCCTAAATTTTCCTTATTTTGAAACCCTGAGGGTAAATTCATCAAAGAGAAACCTAAAAATTTGTGTATCTGAAAGATAAGATTCATTTTCCCTGTGATATACTGCATGAACAGTGTTAATGTTTTCATACCCTCTGTTAAGAAAGGTAAAATTGGAAATGACGAAGAAATAGGGAAAAGATTAAAACAGATGATATGGGGAAAAAAAAAACCACAAAACTATAAGAAGAGGAATAAAATAGACTAAAGCTTTTAAGCCTTGAAAAGAGTGAGAAAAGACAAGACAGATGTATAAAATTATGAATATTACATTTCAGCTATATAAGGAACATTTATCTTTTCTGACTCTAGAATGAATAGGAACTCTAAGTGATCTATGAGGCATCAGTTTTAAAACAAAAAGTGGCACTTTTTACCCAGCATACACAGTAAAGTTGTGGAAGTCATTGTCATGTGATAATAGTAAAACTATAAAATTGACTGAGAAACAAATATAAAATTCATACCAGGAATATTTATCAACGCTGTTAAACATAAAGATCTACTTCTGGTTTATATCCCTCTCCATAACATTACTAGAAATTGTGATGATGTATGTAGGGTTAAGTTTCATTCTCTAAAGTCGTATTTTCTGAAACTATGTGTAAATGATCTGTTATTACTCATTTTCAGAAATAAAATATTAGTGTATTACTGATCTAACACATAATTACATGCATTTTTTTCATATAATCAAGAACGTGATGGTTACTATAAAAATTGTTATAATGCCTGTCAATATGCCTGTCAGTAGGAGATTTTTGCATGCTATACGAGGTAAAGAAATTACCATAACTGAGACGTATCAGGTAAGAACTAAAATTTTGCATCTGTAAAAAATTTTGTGAACTGAATTTCAGAATTCTGTTTATCCAAAATTTGTGATGAGACTACCTAAATCTGCCAAGTCATTGTTTAAGGCTTCAGCAAATATGGAGTATACTGCATCACCTGATAGCACGTATGTGAAGTTTAACCATAACCATTAAAATGTGAACCATAATTTTAAGGTAAGATTTATGTGATTTCAATTTCCAGACAATTAGGATTTTCACTGAAGTTTTCGTCTCTCTACTAAACTCATTAATGAAGATATTTATACATAGGTCATTCTAAAATTAAACATAATTATTTCCATGAAAAATACAACAGGTTCAAAAAGCACAATAAAACTGTTTGATAGAGGAAATTCTCAGCTACAATACAAAATTTAACATAATTACCACCGTTAGCAATACATTTTTGCCACTGATGTACAAGAGCTTGAATGCTGCATTTGTAAAAATCCGTACCAGCAGAGATTACCTACTGTCACTGTCGCCACTGCTGAAACACAGCACCCACCACTTCGCTGTATTAAAATATACTGTTTGATCTCCATAAATGTTCAGCAAGCATTGATGAATGTCAGTGGATGCAATTTGTTCTTCATGGAGGAATTTAATTATACACCTTTTCTTCATATTCACTTCCATGTCAGATGCCATTTTGTCAGACTGTTCCTCTGCTGACATCTGTCTCATGACAAAGAAACTGAATGGAATATCAGCAGGAAGGTTCAACTTCTACTGCCGTACCACCAGCATCTATTTCTGATGTTGTGGGCCAACATAATAAAAATAGGAGGCATTACTTTCAGGGCAGTCCTTTATCTTTTCTCTATTCCTTTGATTGGAGAAGCCAACTTTCAATCTATCTTCTTTCTTGGCTAAGTAAACCTTTTGTATATTTCTGTGTAAGACAGTTGCTAGAGACTTTACATCTCCTGTTCAGCCTTTTCTGTGCTCTGACTTTTGAAGTTGGACTAGTATATTTGAATCAGCAGAAAAACTACCTACCCCATAGTACGTAATCTCTCATCCTTGAAGCATAAAACACAGGTTCTGACATCTTTCATCTGGATATATTGCACTGCTGCACAGCTGTTTTTCCCCATTACATTTTATGTCAGAGGATAAACTTTTGCTATCAGCCCTGACTGCTGAGCAAGAACATACTGTCCAGTACGTTCTAAGTGAAGGGTAAGGTGACAGACTGTTGCAATAGGGCTTGGTTTGTTTGATAGTTTACATTATGTCTTTCAAATAACAAACACTTGAAATGAAGATACCAACTTCCTAACGGAACATTCCAACTCTCAATAACTATCAGTATTTTGATATTCAAACCTAAAATGCAAATATATTTATTATATTGTTTTTTTTTTTCTTTGTTTGTTTGTTTTCCGGAGAATTATGATAAAGGAGAAATTCCTGAATAAGATGTAATTAAAGAAACATTACAGTACTGAGACAACTGTGCAAGTAAAAGTAGGTTTTTTTTTCTGTGGGTGAAAACAGATACGATTATGACAGCAGCAAAAGGTAATAATACTCCTTAGAGTATGATTTTTTGTTGCTTTGAATTATAGAGGAATCTGCCAGGAACATCCACAAAGCTATTACTGGATTTAAGATGTTTTGTTTCTACTGAAAATTCTGCTAACAGTGAACTGTAGCTTTGCTGAATGTTCTGAAAATGATTTTTATTACTGTAGTCTGTGTTTTAGGCTTTTATAGCCATACACTGGAATGCTGCAATTACATTTAATTATGGTGACTTTGTGCACAGTGTCCCCAAAGCTGTGAAGTAGAACAGTACAGTCTGTACATTTTGCTAACCTCTTCTACAAAGATTCAGTACATGTAAATAAAGTTTGAATAGCTAAATTTGTGATTTCAACAGTAATTCAAATTAAATTAAAGCCTGATCTATTCAGTATGACTATTACGCTTACTTTTTTATTGCTGAAGGAAAAGTTAAAAATGAAACTGGTAGTTTCACTTGCCTAGTTTATTTTACTCAGTAGGCGACATGATACTTAGCAACATATCTTGTACTTCTGGTCTTTAATTTTACTCTAGCTGTATGTTGAAATATGGTACACAAATTTAAAATTTAGTGTCTCATAATTCAAGGCAGGAGTGGTGTTCAGACTGAGAACCAGTTTGTTTTACATCTGAACAGTTCAAGACAGTATGTATTTTCAATTAAAGGAGATCGGGAAGCAAACACTCAGCTGACATCTGAGGCTAATTATAAAAGAAATCACTTAGAAGGAAGATGCCATTATGTGTACCAATAGGGAAAATAATGTGGCAAACAGCTAGAAATACAGAATATTTTCCAACAAGGAGACTGTAGGAATGTACCTGATGCCATAGCACATAAAAATATTCTTGTCATAATTTCTATCAAAGAAATTTGGTTGAACAAATTACATTATTACAGAACTATTGACTCAAATAAGGAACAGAGGAAGTTAAATGTACTGTATCAAATATGTGGACTATGTATGTATTTATTTATACAAAGTCAATTAAGAGTGATAAAAGATTGTTTTCTTACTGTATATATATAACATTGTTAAAAACAATATATAAAAGAGTAGTTCTACCATAAATATTTTTAACAGAATATTAAATTAGAGGAGCAAGGCATTCTGTCCCACCCTCCCTCCCTCCCTCCCTCCTTCTGTCAAGAGAAATTGTCACTGTTTGGTTTTAAAGACTGTCAGTTATACCTCCTATATGTAACAGTGATGGAGATATATCATATTCATGTCTTAATTTTATCATAGATAAAAGAGATAAGAATGTTGATAGTTACAGTTGGAGAGCATCTGAATTTGAATGTTACAAATAGCATAAGTATTAACAAGTACACAGGATAACAGCAAATTCATACTGTTATATACATAACTTGTTAAGCAAAAATGGTGCTCTTTTACTTATTCAAATGGTTGAAATGGGAGATTTTAACTCAATTTCTGCCTTAGAGAAATAGGAGTGGGACTACTCTATGATAACAGAGAAACTGGAAGTTTAGTGTGACCCCTGTCCTCACTGCTGATGTCCTCTGAGGGCTGAACACAGGAAGACAGAGCCAAGGACTGAAATGATAGGGTCCGTTGACAGCCCCTGCCATGACAAGTCATTAATGTGGTCCAAAATCCCTCCAGGAGCCCTTTCAGGATCAAAATGAGAGAAGGCCAGGGACAAAGATCAGGCTAGCTCAGGCTTAGCTTAAATGGTGAGGCTAGTAAGGCTAGCGATGTTCAATGTATTTTCTCCCTTTCTGCTTTGGTTTTATTTATTCTTAATAAAATGAAGGATGATGTAACTTGATATTTGTCAAGCAATTTGAGATGAAACTTCTATTAAATTATTCAGTAAGAAATGTATTACAGAATATTACTACAGAAAAGGGGAGATCACCTCAGATAAATGTAAGCCAACACCGACAACTTCAAAAACCTATTTAGAGGTATCCCATGAGTGAGAGCATTGGGAGGTAAGAGGTCTCGTGTCGTTGACAGTCAAGCACTACTTCCTTCAAGCTCAAGATCAGTGCATCCCTAAAAATAAGAAATTAGGCGAAGGTGGCAGGAGACCCTCATGAATAAGTAAGGAGCTTGTAAAATAATTTGAATGGATGAAAAAAGTCTGTAGAAGGTGAAAAAAGGATCTGGTCACTTGGAAGAAATATAGCAACAGGGATGAGATGAGGAAGGCTAAAGACCCACTTGGAATTGAATCTGGTAAGGGAAGCCAAGGACAAGAAATGCTTCTTTAGATATGTCAGTAACAAAAAGAACAGGGAAAATGTGAGCCTGCTGCTAAATGAGGTAGGTGTTCCAGTAACAGAGGACATGGAGAAGGTGCCTTCTTTGATTCAGTCTTTACTGCTAAGTCTGGCTCTCAGGAATCCCAGATCCTAGAAGTAAGAGAGAGTCTCTTATCAAGGAAATTGAAGACTTCCTCTTGATCAGGCAGGATCTACGCAGTGATCATATAGGCAAAACTGGTGCACACAAATCCATGAATCCCAAGAGGATGAACTCATGAATGCTGAAGGAGACTGACAGAAGTGATTTCCAGATCTCTCTCTATTACCTGTAAGAGATCATGGAGAAAAGGAGAAATGCCTGAGGACTGGAAGAAAGCCAGGGTCAGTCCAGTCTTCTGAAGGCCAAGAAAGAGGACCTGGGAATCATAGAATCATAGAAGCATAGAATGGCCTGAGTTGAAAATAACCTCAAAGTTTCAACCTCCCTGCCATGGGCAGGGTCACCAAAAACTAGACCAGGCTGCCCAGAGCCATACCCAGCCCGGCCTTGAATGCATCCAGGGATGGGGCACCCACAACTTCCTTGGGCAAAACTACAGGCTGGTCAGCCTGACCTCCATCCTTGGGCAGGTAAAGATACTACTTATTCTAGATGTCATCCCCAAGCAAGTGGAAGAGAAGGTTAAAGGAGTAGTCAGTATGGGCTCACAAAGGGGAAATCATGCTTGACCAATCTGATAGCCTTCTATTATATCATTACTGGCTGAGTAGATGAGGGAGGAGCAGTGGATGTTTTGTGCCTTGACATCAGCAAACCTTTTGACAGTGTCTCCCACTACATCCTCATAATGAAGCTTATAAAGTGTAAGATAGATGAGCAGATGGTGAGGTGGATTGAGAACTGGCTGACTGACAGAACTCAGAGGGTTGTGATCAGTGGAACACCTAGTTAAATACCTGTAGCTAGGTTGCTCCCAGGGGATGGTAGTGGGTCCAGTACATCTTCATCAGTGATGCAGATGAAGGGATAGAGTCCACCCTCAGCAAGTTTACTGATGATACAAACCTGGAAGGAGTGGCTGACATGCCAGCAGGCCATGCTACCACCCAGTGAGACCTGGACAGGCTGGAGAGTTGAATGGAGAAGAACCTTATGAGGTTCAACAAGAGCAAGTGTAATGTCTACACCTGGGGAGGAATAACCACATGCAGCAGTAAAGATTAAGGGCTGCTCTATTGGAATAAGTTTATCATGAACCAGCAATGTGCCCTTGTGGTCAAGAAGGAGTAACACAGATAACCTGCTTTAGCAGGGGAGTTTGAATTAGATGACCTCCAGAGATTCCTTCTAACTCTGTGATTCTATGATTTTGTAATTCTGTGAAAATATACATTCCCTGAAAATGAGGTATGAACTAGCTGAGGTGAATGTTTCTTAAAATAATCTAGGTGGGTTCCTGGACAGAAAGTATGTTTCAATTATGCAATAAAACTAGTCTTCTCTGACAGATATCAGAATTTATCTTGATATATTTTCAGAAGCAGGAAACAGGAAATTGTAAAGAATGAACTCTTGGAAAATGATCCCCTGTAGTTTCAGTCCCTTACATTTTAACCTCTTAACACCTAAAGGTGTTTCAGGAGTTGTACTGACTTTTGTTTACTCTTATGAAAGATGGAATAAAATAACTAATGTGACAGCATTTGGGTTTTTATTCTAATATTAGGGAACAGCTCTTTTAAGATTTGGATTTACGTTTGTATTTAATGTCTAACAATGAGAAACTAAAGAGGCAGATACTTAGAAAAACTTTCAAACTCTAAAAGTACTTTTTCTAATAAGACCCATGGGGTCCTTAATTTTGCTTCAGAGTGGGAGTAACTTGACTCACTTAGATTTTAAACCTTATCTCCATCCAGAGTTGCATACCATTTTCCCTTTATTCTGTACAGGAAATATAATTGCAAGTCTTTAACAGTTTGAATGTTGCATGCCAGTATGTGCTTTTCATTTTAACTACTGTGGCAATATAAAGTACTAAGGATTAAGGGGGAGGAGATATATGAGAAATAGCTGTAGGTAAAGACACCTTTTCCTTCCTATTTCCCAATGCCTTTTAGTTACTTTAGTGTGAATCTAGCAAAAGACATATCAAGTGGTAACCCAGTAAATATGATTTTTACCTCATTGCTGGTAAAGAGATACAAGCTTTGTATTTATTGCAGAGGGGACTGTTTCTATGTCCAGGTGGAGGCCACTGACAAGTGGTGTCACCCAGGGGTCTGTCTTGGGATCAGTGCTTGTTAACAACTTTATTAATTACATAGATGATGGGATCGAGTGCATCCTCAGCAAGTTTGTAGATGACATCAAAATGTAGTTTCATACAACAGAAGAAAGGAATGCCTATCAAAAGGATCTGGACAGGCTGAAGAAGCAGGCCCATGTGAATGTCAAGGTGTTGCCCTTGGGTCATGGCAATCCCAGCTATGTGTACAGACTGGGAGGAGAGCTCCTCGAGAGCAACATTGCAGAGAAGGACCTGCGTGTAAAGGTGAAGAGCTTAACAAGAACAACCAGTGTGCATTTGCAGTCCGGAAGGCCAACTGTATCCCGGGCTGCATCAAAAGAAGGGTGGTCAGCAGTGTGAGGGAGGTGACTGACAGAATCATAGAATCATAGAACCACCAAGGTTGGAAAAGTCCTACAAAATCATACAGTCCAACCGTCCTCCTATACTTTGCCCTTGTGTGGCCCCACTTTAAGTATTGCATCCAGGCTTGGGGCCCTCAGCACAAGAAAGTTGTGGAGCTTTTGGAGCAGGTCCAGATGAGGGTCATGAAGATGATCAGAGAGCTGAAATACCTCTCCTGTGAAGGCAGGCTGAGGGAGTTGAGATTGTTGAGACTGGGAGAAAGACTATGGGGAGATATCATTGCAGCCTCCCAGGACTTAAAAAGAACTTAGGAGGGAGATTGACTTTTTACAAGATCTGACAGTGACAAGGAGGAATCATTTCAAACTACAAGAGGGAAGATTCAGTTTAGATGTCAGAAAGAATTTTTTTTCACTTAGAGGGTGGTGAGGCGCTGGAGCAAATTGCCCAAAGAGGTTATGGATGCTCCATCCCTGAAGATGTTCAAAGCCAGGTTGAGTGGTGCCCTGGGCAACCTGATCTAGTGGATAGCAACCTACCCACAGGAAGGGAGTTGGAATTGCATGGCCTTTAAGATCCTTCCTAACCCAAAGAATTCTGTGATTCTATGATGATTCTTCTGGGGTATCTTGACCTGAGCTGTTCTTGAGTGGTGCCCTGGGCAACCTGATCTAGTGGATAGCAACCTACCCACAGGAAGGGAGTTGGAATTGCACGGCCTTTAAGATCCTTCCTAACCCAAAGAATTCTGTGATTCTATGATGATTCTTCTGGGGTATCTTGACCTGAGCTGTTCTTCGCTTCTTGGGCTCTGACAGTGACCTACTGGTTAACAGCGTATGTAACCGCTGTGTGAAAGTCTGACAATCCTAAGCAGCTGTTTTGCAACAAACATCGGTCCTCTGTGCTAATTAGACTGTGGAAGGCTGACAAGCAATGAGAGGAAGAACAACAACAAACAAAAAAACAAAACAAAACAACAACAACAACAACAACAAAAGACTCCGTTTAAGAAAGTCTTAAGGAAGATTAGGAATTCCCTTCCTAATCTCGAGGAAGGGAAGTTTTGTCAGTAACCTGAGGGATGACCTCATGACCTCTGACTCTGAGTAAACATCCATTTCCCTACAGCTTGGGGAAGACTAAAATGTTGATCTTGGGACACAAAGGGACGCTAAAAAGATAAGCAGAGAGGGATAGATATTATGAAGACAAAGTTACTGTTATTATTAGTGAGACTTTTTTTTGTATTTCGATTTTTTTCTCCTTTGAAACAATAATTGGACTAAGAACAAGGTCCTGTAGGTAAAGGGTGTTCCCTTCTGCCTCAGCAAGATTCTGTCTGTAACAAGCTATACAATCCTATTGCATTTATGGCTTACTAAGTATCAGGCAGAATGCGAGGGTGTTTTTTGTTTGTTTCATTAGCTTACTTGTGCTTACAGGAAAGACTCAAGAACAAGCTTCCTTCATATATTCAGGTAGTAGGCTTACAAATTTGGTAGTTCATTACATGGAATAAAGAGGCAGTAGAGAAAATAGCCAATCATGAAATAGTAAAATGTTGGCAACAATTTAGAAGAAGAAAACTATGTAAACATTTCACTGATGATGGTTCCAGTCTGTTTGTTAGTTAATGAATTAACTGGTCGGATACAATTCTGTTTTATTTAGAGTATCTGTGAAAATAAAGTGAATAAATATTTAGATCTGTAGGGAAAACACGAGGCTGATTATACTCATCCTTATATCTATCCTGGGTCCTCAGTTCTCTAACCAAGGCCCTTAGAGAGTTGAGGTTCTTGAAACAGCATTCAACAGTTTTGTCCTGGCACATCCAGGTAAACAAATCTTGTAGTAGCTTTTGGTGTTGACCTTATCACAACTTCTGGAAAGCCTCACTTTCAGAACTTGCTCAAACAGAGACTGAATCTGCTCAGTGTCACAATGGTCTCTCTGGCTGCTTCTTGCTGGCTATTCTGACCTTGACTTGGTCTCCTGAGTTATACTTTGGAGCTCTGCATCTTGCTTCAGCTTGCATGGTAGAAAGGCCACACATTAACATGTTCAGCCCAGGTGAAGTTAACATGCATTTATATAGATTCTTTGTTCTATTTAGGAAAATTTGAGTTGAAGCTCCAAGTCACTTTTCATAAGAGGCATTTGTGTAGCATTGTGAATAATGATACCTTTAGAGTCCCTGACATCTATATGAAAATCAGCAACTTAATACACTAGTATTCAGGCAGTCAGGGCAGCAATGTTTTCCAACAGTATTATGTTTATTACTGCTGTTGGAAACAACACATCACTTGTATTATAGACTAATATTTCAGAGTATGAGTGTTTGGAAGTCTTACCTTTCATCATTCTGCCAGATTAATTGGAAAATCTTTGTCGTATCACCATTTGGATTTATAAGCTTTAAAATAGTTTTGAAGTTAAAAAATATTTATTGATCTTGGCAATTTTCCACATTTTATATTTGCAGTACTATAAAATTTCATTAATAATGTCAGACTTTCTTCAGTCCTTAATAATTATATAGTGGTTTCTCATAGACTTGCTTTATATTACAGTAACATTACTTTGAAATTGAACTCTTTCCAACACTGCAAAGGCATGACATGGCTTTCATATATTTCACTACTGACATTTTTAGAACAAAGACATTTTTTTAAGTCTTCCAGACATCATAATAATCTTGATGAAGTCTTAGGTTGAATTATTTTTAGCCCTCTAGCTGAAGAAAATTAATTAATAGATAGCCATAGTTATTTTCAGAACACCTTTTTTTTCAAGGTGACCACATATAAAACCCTTAATTTCTTCCTTCCAAGCATTAGCTTTTATAATTTTTCTTTTTTGATGCTTTATAAATCTGAAATATTTTTGTGTCTGTGTGTGTTGTTGTTTTGACCTAAAAGATTAGTTTAGTTCTAAATTACTCACTAGGTTATGCTTGAAGGATGGTAATTTACTGTTCTAAAAATCTGAAATAGCTATTTGTCACTCACTCGGCTTCAGTTGTGAAATGTGTCAACAACAGTCAAGTCTGTATCTAACTTTATACTTGTCAGTGTCCTGATTCTTCACTAAATAAATGCTTATTCCTGTTACATGTTGTTTAACAGGAGTTTGGCCTTAGGAAAGAGACCTTTACTGACTTCGGTAATGTAATACCCTGAACTTGGTAATAGAGCATTGTGTTTTAGGCATTATTGCTATGGACACCTTTATCTGTCTGACAGTTTTAACTTTGAGGAAGCTGGCTTAAGGGAGAAATTACTTTGTATTCTCTCCTTAAAGACTGAATGGTTACTGTTTCTTATTTGAATTATTCAAAGATTCAATAGTGAAACATTGTGTATTTTGATAAAATAATCATGTAATTACCATTCTGATTGGTCTGCTTTCTAAAACAGTCTGTTTTCTCTCTGAATGACAAACTCATGAATGATAAAGAGAATGACTTGAGTATACTGGGTGTACACACAAGAACAGCCTTGATACTCACCTACAGCTTCAGTTTCAAAGATGTTCATACACTTCATACACCTGTACTTTTTCATTTTCACTGAAAATCTCCACTCATATAAAAGTTCTACAGCTTCAGTCATGGAGAATTCTTGCTAAGTCTTTTTCAGATATATAAGTAAGTGTTAAAGATGTTGATACTGCATAAATATAAATTGTGTTTAAATTTCTGGGAAATCCAGGGTTATGAAAATAATTTCTTTCATGTTACTTGAATATATACGTTGAAAGTACTTTCACAAAGAACCAATTTATAGACACTTATCTATCCTGTTGACCTCTCCTGCTACCTATTCAAAGATAGATAGCTGAAATTATCTATTTGCGTGTAACATTTATTTGATACCTTTGACAAAATTCAAATCATAAGTTCTCAGTTTAGACAGCAATAGATTTTAAAAGAGGAAGGAGGAGTATTTCGGTTTTCTGTTTGACAATATATGTCACAGTGCCCTTGCTCTGAAGTGATTTAGTGTAATTTGGATGGAACATTCCCAGAAAAATAAAGGAAAAAAAAAAAAGAAAGAAAGAAAGAAAGAAAGAAAGAAAGAAAGAAAGAAAGAAAGAAAGAAAGAAAGAAAGAAAGAAAGAAAGAAAGAAAGAAAGAAAGAAAGAAAGAAAGAAAAAAAAGAAAAAAAAGGAGATTAAGGAGGCCAGTATCCTAAGTTATCATGCAATAGACAGTCACAGTTACAACGACTGCCATTAAGACCCATTAATCTCATCACTGTAATTGGAAACCGAAAGGATGTTGATAGGTCCAGCCATACAAAATCTTAATTGTGTGGTGTGTGACCAAAAGGTTAATTGTTAGGTTAGTATGTGAATCCCCAACATAAGCAGTTTTACTGACTGGGCTGATGGAACAAGAGCAATATATTAACTTAATCATTGAATCATTTAGGATCTTTTAAAACAATAAATGTGTTAAATATTCAGTCAATTTGAGCTTTCATTCTTTGATATTAATCTAGTTCTTTCAAAGCAAAGCTGAAAGATAAACTGTAAAACTGAAATCCTTCCCCCACTTTGACTCAGAAAAGACTGGAAGCCTTCCAAGAGCAATGCTATAAAGATTAGAGACCTTGTCCTGAAATTCTGTGTCTGAACATGCTAAGTCAGAAACCTAAGTAAGTCTTATATCTGGTAATTAGTGTCCTTAGTGTTACAGATATTTTTACAAAAATGTTCATTATGGAGCTTGTTACAACAAGAGTGACACAAGATGATAGCATGAGTTATGGGCACAAGGCAATCATGGGCAGCAGAGAAAAAAAAAAACAAAACTAGAAATCTTTGCTTAAGTTTTTAAGTCATGTACAATTATAGCAAGCACAATAAGCTCTAAGATATTGATATCTCCCATTCTTGATTGATAGAATTGCTCACTAATTTAACCAAATCTGGTTAATCACTGGTCAGGAACTGTTCTGTTGGGAAGGAGGGGATATAAAGCAGTATTTCTTATTTCCTTCATACTGTCTTTTGCAGTTTGCAGTATGCTATCATCTATCATCTAGGCATTAAATCTCTCTAACATAAACATGTGCATAGATAATGCTTGACTGGCATAATCAAAATATGTGATACCTTGCCCTTTTCAATCAAAATATTTTATACAGTAGTTTTATTTCAAGAAAATAGGAATACCTGTTAAATATCTCATAGTACTGAGAAAGTTTTCATACAGCTGCAGTTAGCACCAAAACAAATATTTAAGATTTCATCACATAAATGATGAAGAAGCCTATGTATGCATCAAGTCTGGGTCTGTGTTTACCTAACTAGGCCTATATCAAGGCTTAGGTCGTATTAGGAAGGGTTGCAGCAATGCTTACAGATCGATCTCAATTCTTTTTTAAATCATGTCCATTTCTGTGAACCTCTTGGCTTTTGAGGAAATGTGAAAATTTATACACTTCCTGAAAAAGGATTTTTTTTTTTTTTTTTTAATGAAAAACCTTTCTGTATACTTTTCCCACAAACATATTATTTCTATTTGGATTTTTTTTTCTGAATACATATAATGCCTAAACTAATGCTTGTACTAGAGACGTTTGCATGTTTTTTCTTGATAATAAACTTGCTTCAGAATTAACATACAAATTTGGCAAATAACTCAATTTCACTAAAAGAATAGCCTGTCCTTTTCAAATATCTTTATTGATGACCTGGATGAGGGGATTGAGTGTACTCTCAGTAAGTTTACAGACGACATCAAGTTGGCAGGAAGTGTCAATCTGCCTAGAGGTAGAAAGGCACTACAGAATGATCTGAACAGGCTGAATAGCTGGGTTGAGGCCAATGGGATGAATTTCAACAAGACCACACTTTGACCACAACTCCAGACAATGGGAGCTTGGGGCAGAGTGGCTGAAAGACTGTGCAGAGGAAAAGCATCTGGAGGTGTTGGTCAATGCTTGGCTGATCATGAGCCAGCAGTATGCCCAGAAGGCCAATGGAATCCTGGCTTCTTCAGAAATAGTGCAGCCAGCATGACCAGGGAGGTGATCATTCCCCTGTACTCAGCACTGGTAAGGCTGCACCTTGAATACTGTGTTTGAATACTGCCCCTTGTTACAAGAAATACATGGAGGCCCTGGAGGATGACTAGAGAAGGACAATGAAGCTGATGAAGGGACTAGTGCACAAGCCTTATAAGGAATACCTGAAGGAACTGATTAATTGATACGAGAATTAATATTTCACCCATAACACAAGCTAAGATGGATGCTCTACTTAAATCAATGTTTAGTGTGGGATTTCAAAGTTGGAATTTCTGCGTTGAAGGCTGTATGTACCACCATGGTTTAGATTTATGTATTTTTGACAGTCAAGTTCCTCCCCACAAGTAATTTTGTAAGAGAATCGGAAAATGAAAGTTGCCTCTCTGTGGTCTCTGCCTATAGTCTTTTACAAGCTGGAATTTTGGTGGGGCAGGAGTGAGGGCAGTAATCCCAAATAGAGGTGTAAGTATTTGTACAAACACTTCCTTATCCCTTCAACACTTACTTTCTTATTCACTCAACGTATTTCTTTGCTATCTCATAACACTGTTCATTTTTTTCTTAAATTCTTTTTTAAACATCACTCTCCAAAGTCATTGGTTATAGGACTTTGTGTAAATTTCTTAAGCTGAAAAAAGTTATACTCTGTTTGTTCTCTAGATGAAATTAGTAAGATCAGTATGTGGATTTCCATGGTTTAAAAACACTCTATAACAAGAATTCAATGACACTTTCATAACCAGTGTTGCCAGACAGGCATTTTGTCACATATGTTAACCGTTGAGGGAAAGAAGGTGCTAACACATTTCAGAAATTTGGAAAGCTATCTTAAAACACATGCAATTTTCAGATAGCTTGGCTGTGAAAAGATGAAAGGAGCAGTACCACTTTTTTTTTCTTTTCTTTCAAAAGTCTTCCTCACAAAGTAAAATCACCTACACAAGCTTATTAGCCATTTATTTAAGGGGTGCTTCATTATTTTTCATCACTCCTAAATTACTTATTTTATTATGAATATAACTGACTTCAAATATACCAACTCAAAATCTGGAAGTAAATCCAGAGTAGTGCCTTAAGGCTGACTGCAAAAATAAATTGATTTTTCCTTGTGAATGTGAACACCTTTTTTTTTTTTTTTTTTTTCATAAGAAAAGTCACTTGACCATCCACCCCAGCACAATTTTCAGCTAAGGTTGTAATAATGAAGAGAAATCAGAACTGCTTCCTTATCTGGAAATCACTTGCATGTTAAGGAAATAATAGTAATATTGGATGTTGAATAGAGGATGAATAGAAAAAGTGCTTTCCAGGCCTTTTAGTAGGTAAGAGAGCCCCTGATATTTAGCATTAATTAACATTTTCCACATTTAATTTTCGAGCTTTAAATCTGCTGTCTTACTTGTAATCTATAGGACAGAAAACAAACAAACAAGCAAAAAACATACTGTTTGCTATAATTTTTTGAGAGTAATTGTTGAATAAAACATAAATATTACCCTTAGTATTTTGGTCAGTCCTGCATAGTAGAAGTAAAAAAGTCTGAAGAAAATATCCGAAGTTCTCTCTTTGAAAACACAAATGAATTGGTTTTAAAATTGTCAACACCTTTCAAATTTAGTAAATGCTTACTCAACAAAATGCTTCTGAATTAATATACCCATAGAACTGGACATCTGTTCATTCTATAAAGATAATCACTCAAGGTTCAGAATATAAATTCCAAGTCAAACCAAAAACTCAGTTTTCAGTGGCGACTTCTGAAATCTACAGAATAGATAACACAAGTATTCTTGTACTTTTTCAAAGCTATTACTCATCACTGAATGTATCACTTTTAATAAAGCAGACAATTAAGAGAAAGACTTAATGAAAGCTCTAATTTGTTTTATATGAAACAAGATTTTTCAGTAGAAACTACTGATATTTGAGTTTATTTTCTTTTCTCTTGCCTTTTTTTGAAACTGATGTCTAATGAGAATATATTGACACAAAGTGAAGAGACAAAAAAATATTTAATTTAGGTGTTGTAGTGTTTCTGATTTAATTTTCTCTCTTAGTTTTGAATATTCATATTTGTTAAAATTATCATTAATATAACTTTACCACAAATACATTTTCATAGGACAGCTGAAAAAAAGATGCTTAATAGTAATACGAAAATGGAACAGTGTGTCAGCATGGAACACTGTGAGGGTGTTGCTATCTACACTAGGAAAGAAATAGAATGTGAGGAGATGACATCTCTGAAGAACAGTCATGATCTAGTCAAAAGCCTCTGAGTAGAAGTTAGAGACCAAGGAAGTAAAGGGTGTCTCGTGATTGGTGCCTACTACAGGCCACGAGATCAGACAGAGCCTGTTGATGTCCCATCCCTGGAGGTGTTTAAGCCCAGGTTGGATGGGGCCCTGGGCAACCTGGTCTAGTAAATGGGGAGGTTGGTGGCCCTGCCTGGCAGGGGGGGTGGAAATTCATGATTCTTGAAGTTTCTTCCAACTTGGACAATTCTGTGATTCTGTGTTGATGAGGATTTTTACCTGCAACTAGAAGAGGCATTGTGATTGCAAGCACTTGTCCTGCTGGGGGACTTTAACCACCCAGACATCTGCTGGAAAAGTAGCACCATGAGCTGCAGGCAATCCAGGAGGCTCATGGAATGCATTGAGGATAACTTCCTGAGTCATGTAATTGATGGCCCCACCAGGGGGGTGCAGTACTGAACTGCTTCTTACCAGTGTAAATGAACTGATTGGAGACATCAGGATTGGAGGCTGCCTGGACTGTAGTGACCATGTGTCATGTAATTTTTGCAGTAGGCCCGTGGGCCCCCGGCCTCTGAGAATGGGAAGGAAAAAAGGGAAAGGGGTAGGGAGATGGGAGCTAGGCACAAGGAAACAAACAGAGCAGCGGCAACGATCTAAGGAGGAAAACTTATTTTACTATGATATCGGAACACTATAATACAATCTAATTGAAATTGAGGCTAATAAATCAAGTGAAATAAGAGAGAGAGAGGTTTCCGAAGACCGAGAAGCCTACTTTGAAATTGAAGGCGCCACGGCTTGGAAGCACACCCACACCCGCTGCCAGGCAGTGAGAGAGAGAGAGCGAGCGTCGCTTCCGTGACCTATTTTCCTCTTTGACCGCGAGGTCCCCTGGGACGTGTAGTTCTTCTTCTCTGTGTTCCACATGATGTTATGATGTGGAATACCAATAGCAAAAATTACAAAACCATGACACCATGCTATGCTTGAGTTCATGCTCTGGAGGGATATGGGACAAAGAGTAAAATTAGGAAGCTAAACTTTAGGAAAATTACAGTTCTCCAGCCAACAAAATACCCTAAAAAACTGTCCTCATGGGTAAGGGTGCAGAGCAGAGCTGACAGATCTTTAAGGAGGCTTTTCTCAGGGTGCAAGTGCTCTCCATCTCCAGGTGCAGCAAGTCAGGAAAGGAAGGCAAGAGACCAGCTTGGCTGAACTGGGACCTGTTGGTCCAGCTGAAGTGGAAGAAGAAAATGCACAGGCACTGAAAACAAGGACAGTTATTGTGAGAAGTGTATGAGGAAGCTTCTAGGCTGTGTAGGGATGGGGTCAGGAAAGCCAAGGCGTGGCTTGAACTAAACGTGGCAAGGGATGCCAAAAAGTACAGGTACCTCAATCAGAAAGGGAAAGTCCAGGAGGGTGAACCCCCTCCAAGTGAGTGACACAGGAAGGCTGGTAGCATCAGACAAGGAGGACGCTGAGGCACTTAACTTCTTTGCCTCGGTCTTCACTTCACTAAACACTTGCCACACAGACCTCACATGTTTGGTTTGGTAGGACAGAATTGGGGAAGCAAAGTCCATCCCACTGTAAGTAAAGGTCAGGTTTGTGACCACCTGATAAACTTGAATACCCACACATCTATAGGTCCCAGTGAGATGCATTCCAGGTTCCTAAGGGAACTGGCTGATGTAGTCCTCAAGCCACTCTCCATGATATCTGAAAAATCATGGCAATCAGGTGAAGTCCCTTGTGACTGGAAATAAAAAAGTAACATCATAACTTATTTTAATAAGGATGACATCAGGAATTACCAACCTGTCAGTCTCACCTCTGTGCTGAGGAAGATCATGGAATAGATCCTTCTGGAAGCTCATACCTCAGTATGTAAAGGGGAGCTACAGAAAAGGAGACAGACTGTGGTGACAGAGCAAGGGGGAGTGACTTCAAGCTCAGTGAGGGTAGACTTAGGTTAGACATAAAGAAAAAATATTTTGCAGTGAGGTTGGTGAGGCACTGTAATAGGTTACCTAGTGCTGTGGTTGAAGCCCTGTAACTGGAGACTTTCAAGGCAAGGCTGGATAAGACCCTGGGAAACCTGATGTAGCTGTGGTGTCCTTGTTCACTGCAGGGGAGTTGGGCTAGGTGGCCTTCAGTGGTCCCTTCCAACTCTAAGGATTCTATGATTCTACCATGTCAGCACTCAGTTGAGTTAGAGAGCTCTCTCGGTTTCTTGTAGCATCAGAATAGTCCTACTTAATTGTGTTCAACATACATCTTATATACCACCCACTTACAAACAAGAAGTTCCTGTTCCTCTAATCAGTTAGAAAAACAGTGATAAAAGATGAAAGGTTTCTCAATTGTGACAAGATAAACAGCACATACAAAAGAGCCTCCTGTTTATCCTTAGACTCCCTTTGCTCTTTGTCTTACATTCCAGTCTCCCTAGGCTTCACAGAGATTAGGTCTATCAAGGAGTCTTGTTAAGCTTTTTGGTGACTGGCTCACAGTTACATCTTCCCCCACACTACAATTCCACAAGACTCTGTGCAGATACTCACCAAGAGATACTGACCGAAGTTGTAAAAGCCAAAATCCTGAACTTGAAGATACTTTCTTACAGTTCTCTTCTAGCTGCTGTTTTGCTAGATATTGTAGGTTTTTTGTTTGTTTGTTTGTTTTGGTTGCTTTTTTTTTGGGGGGGGGGGAGGGGGGTTTCAATGTAGAAGAGCAATCCACAATATCTGAACATAAAATGGCTAGTGTTTGATTGTTAACTACAGGAAGAGCTCTGTTGAGAAATAAATGGAAGGACTTAGATATGTATGTTAACATACTGAATACGTGACTTACATTTCTCTTTTTAGTGGGAAAAATAGCTTGCATTATTAACTTGATAGAAAGATTTCTTATGAAAAGCTTATTCAGTTTTAGATATTCAAGTTATCTAGTGAGAAAATCATTAACTCTAACTCAGACCTTCCAAATGAACAAATCAAGATGAAAAACTACAGTGATTAGAGTAATTCCCTAATGCTAAAAAACAAAGCAAACAAAAAACAAAATTTTCTGCATTGGATCTCATGCGGTTTGGATTTGAGGCTAAAGCAGTATTGCTGACAGCCCAGAGTTCTGGATGTCACTAAGTAGTGCCTGCGCAGTGTGAAGGCTTTCTCTTTTTCTCTGTCTGCCCCCACAGTGAGTAGGCTGTGGAAGGGGAAAGGTCCTGGGAGGGGAGAAAGCCTGAAGAGAGAGCCCAAAATGATCACAAAATTATTTCATACACACAACACTATAGTCATCAATAAAAACTGGGGTTTGGGTGCTGGCTGGTGTTGCTTGTGGGATGTTATGCGTGATTTGTATGATTTGATTCCACCTCTTTCCCCCATTCCCTTGAATATCCATACAGAACTTTATCAGAACTTCAAAAGAATCTACTGATCTTCAGCCCTGATCACTTTTTATCTTTTAATAATATATATTTTTTTGTCTATTTTAATTCAGGCTCTCTGGAATGAATATACCTCCTCCAGTTATCAGCAACAAAAATTGGCTTAGACTACGTTTTGTAACTGACAGCAATCACCGATACCGTGGATTTAGTGCCCATTATCAAGGTACATCTATAAAAAACATCTTTTTTTTTGTTGTGGTTGTTGTGGTTGTTTCTTCGTTTAAAAAAAAAAAAAAAAAAAAAAAAAGAGTGAAGTTGAGTAAATGGAAAGGTCTATTTTGCATTGAAAAAATTCCCTATATAGTTTGTATTTGCATAAATACAATAAAAGATAAAGTCAGTTGTATGACTTGTTATATTAAATTACAATCTATTACAGTATGGCTAGTGTAATAAATAGTATATCTACCGAATTACAACAAGTATTTGCTTCCTTCTCCCCTATGTAGTATGTAGCTTTTAAAATGGTCCTTATTTCCTAAAGAGATTACAAAACACATGCAGAAATAATGTTTTTGTCTTTAAAATACACATTTACCTCCATGGTTTTGTTAGCCATGTTTGTAAAACAGTGAGTAAGTTTCTGTTTACTGATGTGGCATTCCATCATTATTATCTGTTGCTACGTATTCCTGAATACAGTGTGCTATTAAAGATTTAATTAACCTGTAAGATTGTTATCCACTGTTTTTATGAACAACAATTACTTTGAATAAGAGTGAAAGCATCTGAAGCATTAACTAGGGAATACCACAGTTTGGAGGAAGATCATAATAATGATGAATCTCTGATAAAAACTGAGCTCCATTAGTACATGCTAATACAGTCTGCTTTTTTCACAAACATTATGGTAAACAATATTTTCCAATATCTATAGTGCATCAGTGGATCTTCAGGGAACAATAGCTCTTTTAGTGCCCTATAGCTTTTCCATGGGGTTTTTTTTTTTTTTTTCTTTTTCTTCTTTTTTTTTTTTTTTTTTTTTTTTGTGTGTGTGTGTGTGTGTGTGTGTGTGTGTGTGTGTGTGTGTGTGTGTGTGGAAAAAAAAAATATCATCATCATAGCATTCCTATTGAGATTTCAGTCAGGAATTTCTTTTACATTTCTCTGCAAGAAATTCATCATGGGAAGACATTGGCTACATAAATGTTTGCAGAATCTGGTAAAATTCATTAAAAAATATGACAAAAAAATGAAAGATTAGAACTAGTTTTTTCAATGTAATTGATCTGTGTGATTGCCTCAGACAACATATTCTAAATAAGTACAGAGAATAATTTGATTATTCTAGCAAATATATACATACTTAGAGTCTCTGAGATTCTAGATGTCTTGAAATGTGTACAGTAGTGAATTCCGTTGAATCTCCCTTAATGTAGCTCCACATCTTCCACAACTTTTGTAAAAAGGCGCTGACTTGTTGGTTTGTTTTTTATGGCATTCTTAGTATTTCATATGATAAACCACAAGTTTTACTTCAAAATTCCTAGACATAAAATAGAAACTCTGTGTTAGATCCTTTCTAAGAACTGATAAACAGTATTATAACTATTTTGTCAGTTTACATAAAGCAATTCACACTGGTCAGATGTTCATTTTTTTAACTACTGAGAATAAATTACATTTCACATGACACACATCTTGTATCATACTTCCATTCCTGGCAGAACTGCGAGGTGTTAGGTAACAGAAAAAAATCATACTTCTGTTTAGTTTCAGAATGTTTTCTGCAAGTCACATAAAAGACATTAACAGGCAGCTGTGATTTCTCATCATAGCCTAAATAATACACCTAAGTCAGTGGTGATTACATTACTGAATTCATATTATTTAGTTTTGAATTCATATTTTTTTGTTTCATGTTATTTAATTTTTGACATTATATTGAAGAACATACATTAACATGTTCTCTATGCTTAGTTGTGAAAGGCTGAAGTATGAAGGAAAAAAATGAAGAAAATATCTTTTACTGCTGTATGGGGGGAAAAAAAAAAACAACAACAAGATACACAGGCAGTTAATTCAGCATGTAAAAACATTAGATGTTTGTACTGCAAGCAGATACAATCATTACAAATTAAACCTGATTGTGGAAGATGAAAGAATGTAATGTGAGGTAATAAGGACAGTGGTTTCAGAACTTACAGCAGACTAAAGAAGAAAGTGTGAGGAAAGTGTGAGAAAAATAAGTTTAGAAAATTATGTATATAATATTCCCCTTCAAAAACATGAAAACTTAATTTTTAAGTTGGAGACTATTTTAAATCTTTTTCTGAACCCAATTTTCAAATTCACATGAGTTATCAAAGACGATGATTAATAAAAATAAAATAATTATTCCAAATAACAGTGCAGTACAGATAGATGAGACAGTTTTTCTTGTCGGAAATTTACTTTTATATCACTTTCTAGAGGAAATGTGTTATTCTTAACTAATCACATTTTTTATTTTTCTTTTTATTTTCCCCCCAGTGCTACTATATTTGTACAGAAAGAGATTACAAATACTGAAGTGCAAAATACTGCATAATTTTCTCATTCCATCAATGCTTAGCACTTCAGTATTTCTTTCACCTAGATACATCCCTGGCTTGCTGTTTTTTGCACAACTGCATTTTTACTCTAATGCATTTGTGTGATGTGTTGACCCTTACTGGTAGCAAATCACCCACACTCACTCATCCTCTCATGTTGGAACAGGGCAGAAGATAAAAGTCAGAAAACTTATAGGTTGAAATAGGGACAGGGGTGATCACTTAATTACTGTCACAAACATAACAGACTTAAGAAATGTAACTTAGGATGTTTAGTTACAGATTTGGGTGTTAGGAAAAAGAAAAACACATAGATGTTTAAACAGATAGAAAAAAATACCTCTCTATAAGCTTTTACAGGCTTATCTTTACTCCTGACACTACCCACTTCCCACATCTATATTGCCACATATTACATATGCCTAGTTGCTTCTACAATGAGAAGGGTACTACAGGAATTTTGAGTCAGGTTACAGCAGTTTATTATATACTCAGTTCTCACTCTCTTCCGATACTCATTTCTTCTTACTTGGTTCCTCTATATCCATATATAACTGCAGTCTCCTTAGGCAAATCCATGCTCTAGTATAGGTTGCCCACAGAATAATTTTTCTTTTGGGACTGTTAGAAGCTCTACTTACTTCCTATTTCTTTGCTCTTGTTCCTTTTTATTGTGTTCACTGCCTTTTCTTAGGCAGGTGTTCTCATGCAGGTGCCATAAAATCTTCTGATGGGCATACAGCTGCAACTTGCGGTGAGCCAGCTGGAACTGGCAGTGACCTACATATGTGTGGCAGTCCTTGTTCTCCTATCAAAAAGGTTGCATGTGCAACCTATCTGTTACTGAAACTTATCATTTGCACACAATATCATCTGCAAAACTTGTTAGTTATTTTATTCGTATCTAAGAAAATGAACCAGGTTCTTTATCCACTGTTAAGCAGGATATGAAATACACAAATGTCTTTTTTTTTTTCCATTCTGTTCTCTTAGATGTATGAGAATTGTGGTTTTTTTTAAATTTATTTTTCAGAAGGCAGCCTCACACACCATAGCTTCAGCATAATATATCAAATTACTGCTGTCTAGCCATTGCCAAAGGATAAAAATGATGCTATACATGGCTTCAAATCAAGGTGCACATGGAAGAAAAAAAAAGCCATAAGCAACCTTTTAATTTCATTAATTATCACATTTTACCTAATTTTCTGTATAAGGGTTCAGCCTTGTAAACACCCATGAAAATATTTGAATTAGTTTGTCCAGAACAAGCGAAATTTACTGAGGTACATAAACATAAGGGAAACAGCCAGCTTCATTTAAGTCCACTGTCAAGCAGGTTATGTGTGGATTCTTTTAAAAAGGTATTTTCATTTGTGAAATATATTTAATTAGCAATTTCTAGGGCATTCTAAAATGCTAGAAAATAATGATCACAGTGATGTATGTATGTCAATTAGAAGAAATTCAAAATTTATCCCCTCCCTTCACACTTCCCAGGTTCTAGTGTCACAGCAAGGTACATTTAACACTTGCTAATCACCTATGTTTTAGTATTTCTGTGCATTCATTGAAGGGCTTTGGTCTTAGTGTCTTCTATCTTTACTGCTTTGTTAAAACTCCTTTTGATTTTGAAGTTGTTTACTGAAGTACAACCAAAGCCTTTTGGATAGGCCTGAAGCTGCTGCTGCAGTGTTCCTTGGCACTGGTAATCTTCTATTTTTAAAATTAGTTGTCATTTTTACTTCATCTGTTTACTATTCCTTTGAAATTTCCTTGTGTTTGCTTCTTTCAGTTGGCTACGCTTTGCACCCCATTACTTACGTATGAATCTATAATGTTATCTAAATTGACAGAAGGGATTGAGTTAGCTGTACAGCTTCCAGTCTTATAGATGAGTGTACACAAACTTCAGTCATTTATGTCAAGCATACCTTGACTGTGAAAGTGCTTCTGGAAAAGAAGCTTCCATTTTCTGATAAAGATTAAGACTCTGTAGATTCACCATCTCTTAAGATCCAACATTCCTTCATTCCTTCTCCACAACTAAAGCTGTGGAACTTTTCAGTGGTAGACTTGTACTTGCTGTTCATCTAACTGGTGAAATTAATTTATTTCCTTCCTTGTTTCTTTCTTGTATGTTCTATGTAGTAAATCAGCTGCGCTGTTTAGGGCAAATACCAAATAACACTTAAATTGAAGAAAAAACAGTATCAAATACGTGAGTGTGATTGAGAGTACAATCATGTCTACATTCCATTGAGAATCCTTACTTGTAAGAAAACACAGATGAAGGGATGAAACAAATTCCTTTTCAGAAAAGGATAAAATTTAGATCTCAATCTACATGTGAAAAGTATCCTAATGGTTTTGCTGCCTAATACCAGACACTGAATTTTTTTTTTTTTGGTGGTTTTTTTTTTTTAATGTTTGATTTTACATTGTTTTTGTTGTTGTTGTTGTTGTTTATTTGTTTGTTTTTAAGTATATTGATAGAAATCTATCTATCTCCATTCCAAACTGATTTATGGAGGTAGACATTTCATTTGTTTTGCTTTGAAGGACAATTTGAAGCAACTGACAGTCAAGTAAAGAATTTCTTACTGCAAAGTAAGTAGTTCTAAATTGCCTCAGAACATTGTGGCTAGAGTTGCCAGACAGGAAAAACATCTTTATTACTTTTTTCAGAGCATCCAACAATTTAAATGCAACTTGTCATTAGTTAATCCTCTCAGAATCTGTTTCAACTAACAGTTTGTAGTGCTTGTGCTGGAGGACACAGCAGACATGATGAAAGTTTAAGTGAGGTTTTCTAGATGTCTAGCACCCATTAAATTTGGGGAGCTATGGAGCACAGTTCAGCTTTTCACAAATATGTATGTGCTGACATACAAAATGAAGCAGGTTATCCAAGGCATTCTTAGGGTACTGACAGAACTGTGAAGGCTTGGAAACAAAACAGGAGGTTACAAAGCAGTGTGTTCTGAAATATCCAAGTTGCATCAAACCAAAGTTTGCACAGACATCTGAATCTTCTCCACACCAAGGTGATATTGCCAGTGCAGTCTACAGAGTGATTCAGATGACCATATCAGAGAGGCTGGGTAGAGATGATCTAGAGCAGTCATGTCTGGCCTATGAGCTACACACAGCCTGGTGCACCCTGTACTGCAGCTGGCCCCCTGCCACCACCATCATGCATCACTGCCAAGCAGCCTTGTCTGGACCTTGTTTGTTGCTCAGCAACAACCAAACCATTGCTGTGCTGTTAACACTGACTAGACTGAAACCAGGACAAAGGAGAGTGAAAAGAATTTCCAACTCAAAATATGGCAAATAATTTTATACATTTTAATACACTGTTATGAGCAGTGAAAAATAGGCAGCCTTGCTTTCCATTTTAATTAAGGAATTTGAGAATGAGTTTCACAATTGATGAAAAAATCATTCATTTTTTGGTATATCTGTGAGCATATTTTCAGTCAACATAAATACATTACCTGTCAATTTTCAGGTAGAACGTATAGAGTTGTAAACAGATAGTCAACTCAAAAATTTAGTCATGTCTCTTTACTGGACTTTTATACTCCTTATCTTACCAGAGAAAAATATCCCTTATTCACCATCATGTCTTGTTCTGTTATCGCTTTTTGGCAGTATGTTTTTGGCACATTTGTGAAAAAATTACTTTCAAGGATGAATAAAGAAGAAGAATAAAATTAGATCAAAAATCTCTTACAAGCACCTCGAGAACTCACTAAGAATTACAAGCACTCTGATTAAACCAGACTGAAGCATTTGTTTAACAAAAACAAGGTCAACTATCCCACTAGCTTTTTGTTTTTGTTGTCGATGTTTTAATAAAAAATAAGTTTTCTTACTCATATACGTTGACTATATTACATACTTTATATGCTGCCCAATGCACTATCCACTCAGTGTGGCTACAAGCCACAAGGCTGGATACCCGTGCTCTAGAGTAATTGTATTGTGTTAGCAAGTTAGAGAGAATTTACAGGAGGCAGTGCCCTTACACAGGAGCAGGAAGAGAGCAAAGAGCACAAAAAATG
Source organism: Alectoris magna (assembly GCA_030625065.1). Classification (NCBI taxonomy): domain Eukaryota; kingdom Metazoa; phylum Chordata; class Aves; order Galliformes; family Phasianidae; genus Alectoris; species Alectoris magna. Next base: position 16,263,000 of record CM060561.1, read on the forward strand.
GCAAATAACAGCATTTAGGCAGCAGTTGTCTTCTGTTCAGGAAGTATACTTTGAGATGGATTAAAACACTATTCTACTGACTACACTTATTAGATTACCACTGATTATAATAGGAGTTTATAAATCAAGAACAACTATAGACGAGCAAACATAGGTGACTGAGAATCTGAGATTCTTAGGTCTAATCTCACATGAAATGCGTAGTCACTGAGAGTTACTTACTGAAATGGTTTTCAGTACTAGTGCACTCATGGGATTTTGAGATACCCTGAGAGAAATTAAAGTGCTGCATCACTTGTGTCAGAGCTATAGAAGCCTGCTACTTAAGGGCTTAGCTTGCTTATGCTTAGAGTGGTGTTTACTGGCTGCCTTAGTAATTTATTTGGTAGATGACAGTTCTATTGTTGTTTTGTTTGTGTATGCGTGTGTTTGTTTTTGTGACTTTTGTTTTTTTAATAACAAATACTTAGTTCTCAATAGTGTAAACTCTAAAGTCCTATTGTCAAAATACAGCCCAGAAAACAACCTGATTTAGCAGTGAATGGAGGAAAAAGGAACCCTTTTCTAATGAAAGAAAATTACAAGACTTTTTCATTTTTTTTTTTTTTTTTTTTTTTAATCTCCAGGCTTAACAAAAACAAAAATTGCATATGTGATTATAAAAGAAAAGGGTTTTTAGTGAAGTTCCATGCTTAGGTGTCTGTTAGCTCTGCATCGTCTTGTACTGAGCTATACTTTCTGAACAGATTATTTTCCACCTTTCCTCTGAGATATCTTTTATTTGCAGCTATACACCCACACAATGACAGTGCGTAGAATGACATTGGTTTTTCTCTAGACAAGACAGAGGAGACAGATTGCTCAATTTCACTGTCCTCCCATTTTAAAGTACATATTTTTAGAATTCTCCTGTTCAAAGGCTTTAATAACACTTGTGTTGAAGGTTAATTAAGTTAGTTCTGTTTCTTTTCACAGAACCAGAAGTATTTATTTCTAAAATTTCAATTCATTTTTTTTTTCTACTTCAAATAAGAGCAACATTTTTTAAAATAAGTCAACAGAACTAAGATTAAAATTTGAAAACATTGATAGTGCTAATGTTTAAATTAGTGGATCACAATTTCCTTCTGGATTAGAAGTTGAAATGTAGTAAAGAGTCCTTTCCAGGCAGGATATTTATTATTTATCTATCTATCTATCTATCTATCTATCTATCTATCTATCTATCTATCTATTTATTTATGTGGTTTTATGAGTGTGTCTGCTTAACTTTAATTATTCTAAAAAACAAACAAACAAACGAAAAAAATGAAAAAAAAAACACATTAATATTGTATTTGCACTGAAACCTTTTAATATGCTCCTGCTTAATATTCTACACACATGCTCACAGTTTGAGAAAGGGAAACTGACAATGTTTTACGTTCTACTGACTCCAAGTAATTTCAACTCCTCTGTAGAAGAAAAAAATGTTCTGAATTATTTGCAATTTCAATTAGCTAATATGCTCCATTTTTTATAAGATTGAAACATTAATACATTAACCTTTGTATCCGTTTGCTTCATTACCACCAACCAGCTTAACACTCTGCGCTGATGACCTGTTCATGTCAAGACAAAACAATTGAGGGAAAAATCTGAAATAAAGTACTGGTATAGCACTTCATTTATTTACCAAAATATTTATCAGAATATTTAGTGGGATATATATTTATCAGAATATTCTGTTATATTGACATAATCTACTGAAACATCTTGCTTCCCATTTGAAAATGTTGACCCAAAGTTTTCCACAGTATGCTCAAGCTTCCTCATTAAGAGAGTTACTTTTCTTCAATATTATTCTTCAGTGTAAACAAAAGTGATAAGCTACTTCAATTAGCTTTCGAAGACTTTTCACCATTGTGTAGCTCAATGGGCTACACAAAGAAACAAATCTGATGCTGTCTAACTTTGAAAAACAGATTTTAAATGTTAAAATGAATTAATGAATTATGTCAGTGGCATCATATGTAGTAGATAGAAGTGCTTCTTCTGGACGAATTACAGCCACTTCCATTTTTTCATTTTCTTTCTGTCAAATTCTCTCTAATTTAAAAAAAATTAAAAAATAGGAGATGATAATTTTTAATTTTGGAGAACTGTCATTTTGTATTGTTAGGGGTACCCAACCGCAGCATGAGATATGTAGGTCACTTTGAAATTAATGCATCCTATTTATTTCCATGGAAAATACAGCAGATACAAAGAATACGGTAACTCTATTTGATAGGGAAAATTCTCAGCTACCGAATGCTATTTTTCATCATACTCATCACCATTAGCTATGCATTCTCACCAGCAATGACCAAGAGCCTACATACTGTGCTTATTAAAATCTGCACCAGCAGAGGTGATCCACTGTTTCACAGCTTTGTGTGGCATCAGCAGTGACAGGGAAATGTTGCCCACGTAGTCCATCTTTCACCTAATCAGACTGAAAACAGAAGGCACCAACTCTAGACTGTAAGGTGGTTGTGGTGGGACAATGCAACCAAGATTGGCAGGGTATTCCATGGTTGTCAGACTGGTGTGGGTCATGGCATTATCATGTTGTAAGAGAAAGGTTGCCTTCTTCTCTGGCCTGACTTTGAGTTTTCAAGCCTTCAGCTTAGTCTGTGTCATGATATAGTGGTCAGAGTTGACAGTTTGTCTGTGTTTCTGAAAATACAGAAGAAGCACTACTTTTCTGTCCCAAAGGACAGTGCACATCACTTTATCCTCTGAGGACTGTGTCTTGACCTTTTTCTTTGATGGGCAATTCACATGTTGCCACGCCATGCACTGCCCTTTTGAATACAGTTTATAGTGGTGACATAACATCTGTCACTAATAACAGTGTGATCCAGGAAACTGTCACCTTCATCCTGACAAAGTTGTATATGATTTTATTTCTGTTTCTGTGTGAGCATTCATGGGACCTACCTGCCACAAACTGTGATATTCAAACATTGCCACCATAGTTTCCAATACCTTGAAGCCCATATTGATCCCCATATTCAGTTCCCTGGTTGCAGTTGACCAATTTGCACAGATGAGCTGATGAAGATGCTCTTAATTTCATGATGTGACTGACAGTTGTGCATGGACATCCAGAACATGGCTTGTCTTTTGCATCACTGCTGCCACTGCTGAAAAGCATTATCCATTGTCTCACTGCTCTCACATCCACTGTTTGGTATCTATAAATGTTCAGCAACTGTCAATGAATGTTAATGGGCGAATTCTTTTTCCACAGACAGGAATTCAGTTCCACATCTTTGCTTCCTACATACTTCTATGTCAGATGCCATTTTGCCCCCCTGCTACTGTCACACAGCAACAAAATGAAACAGAATATTGTTGGGAAGATTCAACTTCTACTGCTGTACCAACAACATCCACCCCTGACATCTTGGGCCAACATAATAAGACAGGAGACATAACTTTCAGATCATCCTTCATGCTTTAGTTAAGAAAAGAGTAGCCAGATAGAGAGAACTATGTAATTAAGTAAATTAATCTGGGATTTTTTTTGGCATCTTGCCTCATACTTCAGTTTCACATGCACTTTCTAATCAGACTGCATACCCAATTACAAAGAACTACTCTTAGCCTCTATTGTTTTTCTTTGGACTGAAGACGGAGTTTTCTAGTTTTAGTTGCTTGAGAGTACTTGTAGTTTTGATAGAGATCATATCCACTAAGGTAACGATACAGTAATATTTTAGTTTTAGAATTAATTGTATGAACATAATAGCATCGTGTTGAAGCATAAAGTATGTGAAATATGGTTTGCTTTGCTCTTTTGAACAGTTCTGCTTTTATTACTCTTGAAGTCTCTGCATTCATAACTTGCATAAAGACTGAGTAATACACCAAATATCCTGCCTAAAGATGAGAAATCTACTGTTTTTCCCAAAGAAAAAAAATAGATCCATAATACGTTCTGCAATATAAAAACTGAAGTCACCCATGCAGTGTGGTATGTCAGAAGTTACTTCTTACTGTTATTTAAAATAATGTAGTTTTCAGTTATCCCCACTGTAGATAATGGTGATGATATTTGGCTTTAATCTTTGAAGTTAATCTAATTGCAGGAGTAAAAACATCTTGTGTAAAGATTATCCTCCAAACTGTGTAGTAAATAAGCCTTTACTTCCTCAAACCTAGTTAATGGAAGGTTGAACTTCTACTCCAAATAAGAAATACAAGAATTTTTCTGAATTACCTTTTCATTTTTCAGCTGTGCTTCCTTTACCTTGGTTCCAGTCATTGACTCTTTTTATATGCCAAAACATGGCATGTAAAATACATTTTATTTGCAGCATTACCAGAAAGCAGGCACCAGGAAAAGAATTAAGCAAACATGCTATTAAAGAGAGAGTACATAGGACAGGTGTCCCTTCTTCATTTTGTCAATTCTGAAATCTCATACTACTGTAAATGCTGTGTATTCGTTTGCATTGCTACCCCTCTTAAATGTGACTAATTATTTCCCTTCTTATCATTTTTAGCTTTAAGCTCTACTCAGTGGTTTGGCCAGAATGTTGGCAAAGTTATTTTTGCCACACTTTATGAGGAGTAACTTCACAGCCTTGAGTAACAGCCACTGTGTAGGCAGATTTATTTTAATAGAACATGAGAGACTTGTGTCACAGCTTGCTAAATCATCACTGTATAAATAATCTTTGAGTGACTGTGGTCTCACAGTTACTCAGATATTCTGCCTGTTGCATTTTGGGGGAGTTCAAAGACCATAGCTTGTGCCAATCCTTTGTAACTTTATTTGCATAACACTGAAAAATAATCTTAGTTCACAAATTAAATGATAGGTCTATTGATCATTACTATCATAAGTAATATCAGCAAACTATTATTTCTAAGGTCACCTAAGCACACTACATAATCATTATGTCCATATTCAGATTGCATAAAAAATCCAGCTATATATTAAAAATGGAGTAGAGAAAATACACCACTATATAAATCAGCCTTCAGCTTTACTCCTGTTCATGCTCTGGACTCTGGATTTCAGAAAAAAAAATCATATTTGAGTAAATTTCACAGAAAGGTAGCCAAGCTCATCTACCACATGGATTTGTTTTTGATTGAGAAAATGACTAACTAATGTGAACCCTGAAACATGGAAAAGAAATAGAGTTATGGGAAGATGGGAGATGATAGATAGGTAGATTAGAAAGTGATGAATTACAAGAAGAGTGTTAGCTCCTGTATTTTCTCCTGTAGGAACTATGTAGTATCAATTGAAATTAATAATAGAGACTATTAAAACAATCAAAATAAAGCAGTTAAAACTCCTTTGAACTGAATGACATCATAGATTCTAAAATTTAACAGGTGTTTGAAGGAAAGTTACACAAGTTCACAGAATCACAGAATCACAGAATACCAGGGATTGGAAGGGACCCCAAAAGATCACCTAGTCTAGTTCCCCTGCCAGAGGAGAAACAGATTAGGTGACACAGGAACTCATCCAGGTGGGTTTTGAGTGTCTCCAGAGAAGGAGGCCCCACAACATCTCTGGATAGCCTGTTCCCTTGTCCTGTTACCCATACTGTGAAGTTTTTTCTCCTATTTATGTGGAACCTTTTATGTTCCAACTTGCACCCATTGCTCCTTGTCCTATTATTAGATGTCACTGAGAAGATCCCAGCTCCATCCTCCTGACACTCACCCTTTACATATTTATTAACATTAATGAGGTCACCCCTCATCTTCCTCCAAGATAAAGAGACCCAGTTCCCTCAGCCTTTCCTTGTAAGGGAGATGCTCTGCTCCCTTTATCATCTTTGTGGCTCTGCACTGGACTCTCTCAATCAGTTCCTTGTCCTTCTTGAACTGGGGGACCCAGAATTGGACACAATATTCCAGATGCGGTCTCACCAAGGCAGAGTAGAGTGGGAGGAGAACCTCTCTCAACCTACTAACCACACTTCTAAAATACCCCAGGATGCCATTGGTCTTCTTGGCCACAAGGGCACAATGCTAGCTCATGGTCATCCTGCTGTCCACCAACCATCCCTACACTGCTCTCCAGCAGGTCATAATCTTAGTTCACAGGTCAGTTCCCAACATATACTTGCACCTGGTGTTTTTTGTGCCTAGATGCAAGACTCCACATTTGCCCTTGTTACGTTTCATTGAATTTTTCCCCACCCAGCTCTCCAGCCTGTATAGGTCTTGCTGGATGGCAGTACAACCTTCTGATGTGTCAGCCACTCCCAGTTTTGTGTCAAAAGCAGACTTACTGACAGTGTGCTCTGTTCCCTCATTCATGTCGCTGATGAATATATTGAATAGTACTGGTCCCAGTCCCGACCCTTGAGGGACTCCACCAGATACAGGCCTCCAACTAGGCTCTGCCCTATTGACCACAACTCTCTGGCTTCTTTCCTTCAGCCAGGTCACAGTTCACCTTACTGTTCGATCATCCAGACCACACTTCCTCAGTTTAGCTGCTAGAATGATGTGGGAGATGGTGTCGACTGTTTTACTAATATCCAGATAGACAACATCCACTGTTTTACCATCATCTATCCACCTGGTTATGTCTTCATAAGAGGCTCTCTTGTTGGTCAAACATGACTTCCTGTCGGTGAAGCCATGTTCACTGCCTCTAATGACCCTGTTATCCTTGATGTACCTAGAGACAGCACTGAAGACAAATTCATCATTCCAGACATCACCTTTACAGGGATGGAGGTGAGGCTGACTGGTCTATAGTTACCCATGTCCTCCTTCTTGCCCTTTTTGAAGATTGGAGTGACATTTGCTTTCCTCCAGTCCTCAGAACCTTTCCTGTTCCTTACAGCTTACTAAAGATAATGGAGAGTGACCTAACAATGACTTCCACCAGCTCCCTCAGCACCTGCGGGTGCATCCCATCAGGACCTATGGATTTATGGATGTTCGTATTACTTAACTGGTCCCTAACCCAGTCCTCATCAACTAAGGCAAACTTCTCCTTGATCCTGACTTCCTCTGAGGCCTGAGGGGTATACGGCTTCTAAGGACAGCCTCCAGCAGTATAGACAGAGACAAAGAAGTCATTTAGTAACTCTGCCTTCTCTGTATCTTCTGCTACTAAAGCACCCATCTTATTCACCAGTGGGCCTACATTGCCTCAAGTGTTTGTGTTATCTGCAGTGTATTTGAAGAAGCCCTTTCCATTATCCTTGACACCTTTTGCAATGTTTAATTCTAAGGAAGCCTTAGATTTCCTAGTTACCTCCCTACATCCTCTGACAACAGTCTTATATTCCTCCCAAGTGGCCAGTCCATCCTTCCATGACCTGTAGACTCTCCTCTTCCACTTGAGTTTGCCCAGCAGTTCCCTGTTTAACCATGAAGTTCTGCTTGCTCCCTTTCTTGACTTCCTACCTGTTGGTATGCTCTGATCTTGAGCCTGGAAGAAGTGGTCCTTGAATGAAAACCAACTATCTTGGGCCCGCTTACCTTCAGGTACCCTGTCCCATGGGATTTCCCCTAGCAATTGCTTGAAAAGGCCAAAGTTGCCCTACTTCAACCAGACCATCCTTGTTAGTGAGAATGAGATACAGCAGCACCCCTCTCCTAGTTGGCTCATTCATCATTTGCATGAGGAAGTTATCATCAGTGCACTGGAGGAACCTCCTGGTCTGTGAATGGCTGGCTGAGTAGGCCTTCCAGCAAATATCAGGGTAGTTAAAATGCCCCATGATAACCAGGGCCTGTAATTGTGAGGCTGCTATCAGCTGCCTGTAGAAGGTGTCATCATTTTCCTCTTCCTGATCTGGCAGCTTGTAGTATACATCCACAATGGTATTATCCATGACAGCCTGCCTCTTAATTCTCACCCACAAACTCTCAACTCGCTCCAATTTATAGGAGGGAGGGGAGGCTCTTTAATATATGTATACCCAGCGTGAGATTAAGAAGCAACAGTTCAAATGTTGGTCCAACCTGTTTATTATAATTCCTAGCCATTTAGGGAGATGGGGGAGGGAAGATGGGCTACAGGAAAGATAGGAAATATAAGCAAGGAGTCTCTGTAGAGAGCAAAAGAGATAGTCACCACCGTGGGTCCAGCGAGGTATGTTGTAGATCTGTTGATCTCAGGAACCGGTCTGGTCACCATGGGGGATGGGAGAAAGCCAGGAAGATCCGCAGCAAGCAGGCCTCGGGGGTTCTTCCGAAGAGGTTTTCCCCTCTCTGTCAGAGGTGTCTTTGGGAGTTTGTCTCCAAAGTCCCTAGTTTAGTGAGGGCCTTTTATCCCCCATTTCTGTGGGGTTTTTTTCTTCTTCTTTTGTCTCAGTTTTGTGTGACATTCCTGGGCCAACAGATAAGCCAGCAGGGGGTGGCGCCTTCGTTGCCATGCACAAGCAGTATCGCCTTTTGCAGTGGTCAACTCCTTCAAGCCGTACCCCTGAAAAAGACTGCTTGTCCCACTTCTGCTTATCTTTGCAATCATAAGCAGAGATACAGTGGCATGGTGACACACACCATTCACCCTCCCTAGATAATTAGCAGTTGTCAGAGTCTTATCACCAGAAAGGCCTCACGAAGCAAGCTTTGAGACAAAGAATAAAAACAGTTTTGTCCTTCACCAACTCCTCATCTACTCCTGGACAGTACTCAATGAATTCTAGTTGATCTCTCACATACAGAGCAACTCCACTACCTTGCCTTGATGACCTGTCCTTCCTGAGAAGGATAAAGCTATCCATGACCACATTCCAGTCACATGATCTGTCCCACCATGTCTCTGTAATTGCCACCAGATTGTAATCTCCTGCTTGAGCATGCATTTTAAATCCTCCTGCTTATTCTCCATGCTGCGTGCAGAGGTAGGGGTACAGGCATTTCAGGGAGCAAGCTTAGCACATCAATTTCACCCTAGGGGAGTAGGAGGCCTCCTGGTCTTCATAAATACTAGAGCACTGTCCCGTCAGTGTGAGTCCATCCACAACTCCATCCTCCTTCAAATCTGGTTTAAAGCTCTCTGAATGAGTCCTACTAGTTCCTATCCCAGGACTCTTCTGTCATTGGGAGATATACCTTTCGTCTGTATTATTGCCAGGTCTGGTGTCTTCAAAACCATATATCAAAGAACGCTATGCCCTACCTTTAGTTCCAGTCTCATAGGCATTTACGGACTGGATCCTTCTATTCTGCACCATGTTATCACCCAAAAATGGAGGGAGGAAAGAAAAAATAACTAGCACCCCAGACTCTTTCACCAATTGTTCTTACAGGACTTATACCTGTTTGGCAAGGGTAACTGGGGAGGTGGGGGAGGTCGGGAGCAGATTCGCCTGCATCCTCCAGCAGGAACCTGTCTCCACTCCCCCCAGTCTCTGAGGACCCCGTCTACTGTCTGGTGACAAGAAGGGATCCTCCAGTTTACCTGGGGCCTCAACGTTTCATCTCTTTATTGGTGTGGGTCCACCAGTCAACCTCTCTCATACTAGTACTCCTCAGCCTCTCCACTTTATCCTTCAGCTCAGCCACCAGGCTGAGCAGATCATTCATCTGCTCACATCTGACACAGGTGTTGTCTCTGCTATCCTCCATCACAAGTGCCAAGCTCTGGCACACAGCAGCCAGCAGCCTGGACACCCACACTTTTGTGTGGGGCCTCTGTCTGGGCACCCATATTTTCCTAACAACAGCCTTCATCTGGGTAGCAACCATGGCTAGATCTCTACAAGCAGCTGACCCCTTGCTATATGAGGGTCAGGTAGGGTCAGTTTGGATGAGTGCCCTTGCTCTTTAACCACTGAGAGCAATCAAACTCGCCTTGTGCATTAGCAGAGGCTCAATGCCCTGCCATACAAGTCGTAGCCAGAAATGCCTCACATTTCACCAAATGTGTTCAACAAAGACTATTAGGGACCTGGAACATTTTCATTATCAGGAAAGGCTGAGAGATCTGAGAATGTTCAACCTGGAGAAGAGGATACTCAGGGGTAACCTTATCATTTATATATATATATATCTAAAATAAAGAAATCAATTTGATTGGGCCATGCTCTTTTCAGTAGTCTGCAGTAACAGGACAAGGGGCACTGGGCACAAAGTGGAACCTCAGAAGTTCCATGTGAACATGAGAAGAAAGTTCTTTACTTTGAGACTGACAGAGTCGGAACAGGCTACACAGAGAGTTTATGGAGTCTTCTTGTTTGGAAGTATTCAAAACCTACATGGATGCTTTCCCATGCAACCCACTCTAGGGAACCTGTTTTAGCAGGATGGTTGGACTAGCTGATCTACAGAGGTCCTTTCCAACCCCTACAGTTCTGATGAGTTAGAGTGAAGAGGTAGCACTTGTGGACTTTGTTAGGGGTAAATGTGATATCCATTGTGATGATTGAGTTTGTGTTTGGGATGGAGACTTTTTCCTCTGTTTTGCAGTTTGGTTGTTTTTACTTCAATCTACTTCTTTCTCACTGTTTAGTAATATACAAAAGGTGCATATGAGCCTCCTTCAGAGTCATTAGTGTAAAGACCTGCCGTCCATTACACTGTTATCACCTAGTCTTATCAGACCTAGACATGGTATTCTCAAAACTGAACATTCCTTATACACAGACTGTTAAAAAAAGTTCACTTGACCACTATACAGTTATTGAAATTTGTGAAAATAGACCCAGGCAAAGACAAACCTACAAAGAGTCAACACAAATCCTGTGGCCCTGAAAGCAATTTTTTTCCCATTGGTCATACTAGGATACAAGATTCAGACTTTTTTTCTATCAGTCTCTGTTAGTTTTCACAGGCAGAGTAAGCATTGCAGTCTATGTGCTTAAGTTCTGCATTTTGTCCTATGAGATAAATATATTTAGACTGTTACTAATGTAAGCTGACAAGATATGTTTTTTGCAGGTTTATACTTCCCTTTTGCCTTGTAGATGAGCAAGCTTTAAGATCTGAATTCTAATTTCTAAGTACTGAATTTTTAAAAAATAATTAACTTTTTCTCTTGTTGTGAAGATTAGTACAATGGCTACACTTTTAGAATCTTAAACTAAGTTAGAGATCTTCATTAATAAACTTGTATCACATAGTTCTTTGAGAAATAACTCAAATGACTTTCTGGAGACTAGACCTCTTGTGAAAATATTTTAATTCATGATTGCAATGGCGAATGCAAGCAGGAGCGCACAACCAAAAACGCATCACAGCTTTATATTCCCTACCCACTGACGCCAAGAATTCCTCCTGTTTACTGGTTAATTGAGTCCTCCAGCTTCACAATCTATTCAAGGTTTACTATTGTATCTGCATTCTATCAACCTTTAATCTCTCTCATTCTCACCTCATAATTTGTTACCTCCTGTTTATCCTGTATGTCCCATCCATTTCCCTGAGGTTTTGTAAGAGCTGAGCCTATTTGCTTATCTGTTTGACCAAGCCTATGCTTGCTGGTACTTGAGGCTGGGGAAAAAAACAACACAGTTTTAACTCTCACAGGTCCATATTGCCTAGTGTCAGATTTTGAAAAGAGAATTTTAGTACTTAAACCACTTAGGGCAAAGAGTAGTTACTTACCTAGAAGCCCAAGAGCAGTGATAAAGACTTTTTTTTTTTTTTTTAAATATTAAGAGAAAGTGATAAATTATTATTCCTGTTCTTATCATTCAATATTTTTCCAGGCATCTGAACGTCATTAAAGAATTAAATTGAAAATAAATTGGGTGCGTCAAAGTTGTACTGACATGTACTTCCAATTGTGAAATCTTGTTCTATCTAGAACTATGTGTTTGATTTATTCTTGTTAGTTCACTCACAGCATTGAACAGATATTAGGCAACTAATATTAATATCACTTTGGCAGTTACACAAATTAAAAGGACATTATCCATATGCGTACCCATTTTAGTCGATTTAATACTGTTTTCCAATAAGCACATCTTGCTGGAATAAAATCTATTATTTGGATAGACATACGGAAATGTAAAGAAGTGGTAGCTCTGCCTGTAACCTGAGTTCAGGAGAAAGGAGCTGCTGCTGATAATTAAGTGTTTCTGTAGCATCAAAAATTAGAAAGGTAATTTCTGTCTGGACAGAAAGTTATTCTTTCAAATGTTTTCATTGTACCTTATTTTAAATATCTGGTTTAAAACAAAACTACTCAGGTGATATTAAGTTCACTGAGGAAAAGTCTCATGGGGATGTATACTCTTATGTTCTGGAAAACAATGAACATAGTGTCACTTGTCCTGAAATTTTCTGATCAGGGCTTAATTGTTATTTTCATATATATAGTATATTTCTCATTGGAGCAGTAGATTTGCATTTAAAATCAGTAAAAAAAATGTGGAGAGAAAGAGAAGAAGTAATAGTGAAAGGGTTGAAAGAAGAGAGAAAATGGAAAAAAAAAATATCATGAGAAAATGCAGAAATGCAAAGTGGCTTCTGGTAGCAAAAGTAAGTAAAAATTAAGTTCTGAATCAGTTAACACAAATCGTTGAGAACACGAAAACAAGAGGAGGCAAAGAGTGCACACACTAAACTTCTGTCTAGACAGCTTTTGTAGTCTTTATTCTTTGGATGTATCCAGTGATCATTGCACTTTTGAAATTAAGTCCAGAATGTTACCTTGAGCCATTTTTTTTTCAGTCATGGATTTTTTGAAATACAGTTTTATTTCCTTCTTTGATAGTTGGGTACTGAAAATTGATTTAGTCAGAAGAGTGCTTTGAATCAGCCATTAATATGGATTTTATATACTCAAATTCATATTTGAATTCCATATTTCTTTATTTTCTATTACTGATATATAAATTAACAGAAGCAAAACTGTAGTTCAAACAAAGGACCAGGTAAAAGTTTATATTAATATTAACAATTTAACGATTTTGATTAATAATTAAAAAGAAGAGGTTTATGAATATAATGAGGCTGGAATTATATCTAAAAATAATCTGGTAAAACAGTGAAATAAGCCCTTATATCAACACCAAGTTGAAAATTATTTTAACAGGTTGAGAATACATTCTTTTAATTAAATTTGTAGCTTTGTTTGAAAGTCTTGCAGGCAGCAAACACTTAATGACAGAGAACATCAAGGAGAATTGTTTATTAAGATATTTTACTAGCAAAAATAGTCCTCTTAACATAATTCACTAGTCACTACAAAGATAAAAATATGCAAAGTTTTAAAGTAAGGGTATTTAATAGATCTTGAGTGAATATTCTTTAACACCTGACAAAAGAATGAAGATAGAATGTAGTGATTACTCGTTTGAAATTACAGATATATTTCTGACTGCCTCTTATTTTCTTTAATGAACTATGCAGTTTTATTTTTAAAGACTGCCAACACCTCAATCACCATGAAAATAAAGAGTAGCTTTTTGTTATTAAGAAACATTGTCTGACCTTATTATCTCTTTAGTATACTGAGTCCCATTTAGAACAACAATCTTGATATTTGTTTGGAAAGTCTTAGTTTTGATCATATGTCATGAAGACAAATAAAGTCTTGCATCTCAAATTTGCCAGGAATAAACAAGATAATTTTACTGATTAATTCCTAAGAATCGGATTCAGTTTAGAATCTGAGAGCAAACAAAAATTCACAAACTGTAATGAATTATAATAGCTGCTGAACATCACGCTTAGATACTATTATTAGGTCTTATTCAAGCATAGACTATAATTTTTTGTGAATAATCTGCCAATTTTTTATATGTTCTTTCACTATTGAAGGTAATAACTTGAAAGTTTAGAGGGAATTGTTAATGGGCCATACACTACCTGGAATCCAGCAACAAGTAGAGTCTTGCAAGGGGCTATCTAAAGTTCTTTCATTACATATATTAATGATCTAGAATATCATCAGGTTTAAAATGACACCAGAATATCTGTCAATAGTCAATATAGTAGTGGAAAGGATTGCCATCAAGAGGATGTAGACAAGGTAGAAGAATAGGCCAATGGAATCTTTATGAAACTCAACGAAGACAAGTTTAAAGCCTTGCATGCAAGAAGACAGAAACCCTGGCATAGGAATGGCAAGTAGTAAGCAACTCTGTTGAAAAGAGTGGATTGTGGCAGATAACAAGAAGAATTTGAGCCAGCAGTGTATCCTGACAGCAAAGAGGGCTAACAGCATCCTGAACTATATTAACAAGAATGTAGCCAGCAGATGAAAGGAAAGGTTTATTGTCCTTTACTCAACACTCCCGTGACCATGTCTGGAATACTACATCCATGTTTGGACCCCAGTACAGGAAAGAAGCGTTCTTTGCTAGAGAAAGTCCAGTGGAGAGACACAGAAGTGGTTAGACGATGGAGCATTTGTCCCATGAGAAGTGACTGCTGGAGCCGGAGTTGTTCATCTTTGAGAAAAGGAGAAAACTATATAAAAACAGCTTCCCAGTGACTGCAAGGGGGTTATTGGACAGATGGAGACAAGCTTATCACAGTGGAACATGTTTTGAAAGTGAGATAAAATTGGCGAAGTTTGAAGTGATCTTCAGACCATATATCAAGAGATATATTTTTTTAAATTTTATTTTATTACTTTTTGTTATTGTTATTTTTGTTGTTGTTACTCTTGCATTTGAACCAGTTGACTCAGAGATTCTACAGTCTCTATAGTGAAAGGTATTCTCAAGATCTGACAGGGATAAAGCCCTGAGTGACCTGAGCTGACCTCAGAACAAATTCTGCTCTATGCAAGAGTATGGACATGAGAGATTCTGAACTCCATTTTGCCTTTAGTTATGCTATGATCCTATGGACAAAATAAATAAACAATTCAATAAATAAATTGTTTTAATTCCAGCGTGATACAAGCAAAAATCTCTTTATAGAATGTTTCTCTCTTTTTTTCTTTTTTTTAATCCATTTGACTTTTAATCAGTGTAGTGTTACTAACCAGTAGTGAACAAAAGTACGAAAAGTGTTTGTCCATTTACCAGTTTTCTCTAAAGAAAGAGAAAAATTAAAATATCTTTAAAACATTTACTGCATACTTCTGGATGAATTATACTACTTTCGTTGTATTTAAAATGTTTAATGGTGGATTTTCAAGTCAGTCAAGTCATTCTGGCTGTTATCTGTACTTTCAGTCTACTGAATTATAAGAGTTGGCTTGTAAAATCAAACGTTACTGTAATATAGTTCATATCAATGCTTTATTTTAAACTGGCGTTGAAATTGAAACAGTTTATCTAAGTCCAGTTGATGATTAGTATCAGAAAACAATTTCATACTATCAATTAAATGCTGCACATTAATTCATTTTCCTTAAAATCCTAAATCTTACTAAAACACTATTTCAAATTATCTTTTAAGAAATAATGGTAATTACATATTGGCAGTTAATAATGTTAATTTTATGAAAAATTCAGTATTAAGTCATGTGCTAATGCATAATAACTGATCCCTGGTATTTTTGCTTGTGTTAACCCAAATGTAAAGAGTAAAACAATTCCAGAAGAGGAGATAGCAGCTATGGCTGAAAACTGCAGCTTTATTGGGGATTGAACATAATATATTAAAATAGCACAGAGCTCAAACTTCTAAAATAAGCATAAAACTCACGTGGTCTTCTCTAATTGGTTTTACTTAAGAAATATAACTTGTTTCTCAAATGTACATCCATTCAAATAAAGATCTAAATCAAGGGCTGCATTTGTCTAATCTGGTTTTCCAAAACATGAACTTTCCTGTGAAAAATGTGCCTACTCATTCTCAGGCCTACAGTTTTGAAAAGTGGTTAAATTCCATTTCAGTATTTCAGCACATAGATTACAAATTAAAATAGAAATATTTTAAATATCTATATTGACTAAAGAGGGATGATATATACCTCTAGCGTTCCTGAGTTTAAAGTGAGCTTTCCCAGGTTGTAGTGTTCTACAAAGGAAAATTGTAATAGATATTGGTTTTGGCTTTTAATCTTTTTCTTTTTCTTTCCCTGATGAATGCTTCTGCAGAGTTGAAAAGATATTCATGTTCTCCCTAGATTATTTTATTCTGTCAGTGATTGCATGTACAAAGTTAGTCCATGAGATTAATATGAGAATTTCCACTGTAAGTTTATCTGGGGTAAATTTCTTTTGCTATCATCTGTTTACAAGAGCAACCTTGTGTATAGTTGTAGCATATTGCATATACAAATTGAGTGCATTTAGCACACATTCATGATCTATTTGCGGAGCTTTGTCTCAGGGAAATGTCAAAGGCCATTGCCTCTTTTCTTTACTAAACATGACGTTGGAATCAAGAGCAACCTCCACTCCTATATAAATAGATAGGCTTATGGATCTTCCATATGTTTCCATTATCCAAAGTTTTAGCAGTTAAAACACTTTTCAGTAGCAGAACATTCAGGCTGCTTTTCTGAACTAAGTTGCTTTGTGCTTTATCAGCTTAATCTCCTTTTAATTCCACATTATTTTCTAGTAAGCTTAACAAATTAGATGTTCTGCTTGATATTTACCTCTGTAGCAATGAGGTACTTTTTAATACACACATTTTGAAGCTTTATTTAGGCAGAATTTTTCTTGTTTTCCTTTATTCTTACATTGTCTTTATCTTAACTTTTATCATTTTCCACTTTAGTGTTGTGCATCTTTAAAGAGCTGGGACATAACGTGTCATTTGTTTGAGATCCTGAATGTAATTAAACTTTAAGCTTGTTATCAAGGGCTGGTGACTACTGATTATTTTTGTTTGTTGCCTTACGTGATTAAGACAGACGCACATAAATTTTACAGTAGAGGTTCTGTGTAATGCTGCACTTTTTTTTTTTTTTTTTTCCTTTGTTTTAATCAACATTATTGTTATTCAGTATTCTTGGTCATACACTTGTATTTTCTGTGTTTTAATCTTGATATCAGTCTGCCAGAAATTCACTGTATCCTGAATCATATATAGTCTAGTCTTTTGATATTATTCTTCATTGTGATTTTTTTAAATTCTTTTATTATCAAATAAAGAATAAAACATTCTTAGATCTATTTCAGCTGCTTATAGTGCTGTCATCATAGTACAGAAAGTAGTGGATTGTGTTTGTTTTGTTTTGTTTGATTTTCCCTCTATTAGAAGATTAATGGTTCTATCTACCACATATAAACCTGGAGTATTATCTGGTGCTTTTAAGTTTCAGTTTTTCAGGAAACTATCACTGTATGATTTAGAAGTGCTGTACCACAGAAAAGATATTAAGACATTAACTGTAAGATTGTAAAATTAATATATTGAATGCTTTAAAAAAAAATCTGTTTGTTGTTTGCTTAATGCTTTAAAAAAAAAATAATCTTTTCTCTTAGTATTTTAATAGTATAGAAAGATAAAACACTTTCCAACTAAAACTTTTGTAGCACAAACTACTCAGACTTTATTATCATTTTGTATTTTATTTGTGTTATATTTATCTGTATTATATATTTTATATTGAGTTCCATTTTCTTATATGTCATAATTTATTATTTTGTCAACGGGTTTGGTATATAGCACGTGCTGCAAAGGTGCTAAATGCTTCCTAGCTCACCTGAGAATCCTATTTCCATTTTTTTCTAGCAATTCCTCTACTAATTTGTGCAAAAACTGTTTAGTTTCAATCCTGTTATCACCGACTACACTCTAAGGACAAGTTTTAAAGCCTCTGAGAGGAAAGCTTGGACATAAATATAGAAGCGCAGAACATTATTGCTTGAATGAGTTTTGAAGAGCTCCTTAACCAGTATTATGTTTTAAACATTCTAATTGAAAATAGTACAGTTCATGTATATCAACTTTTAAATGGCAATTTTCAATTATTAATTTTATTATGCATTGCCCTTTATTTGTCTATCTGTTCCAGTCAAAATGCAGATGCTAATGTGTTAGATGTCCTAAATATTCACATGTGAGAGAGTTGGCCTGCAAAGATCTGCAGCCAAATCTAGGGACTGGGGAAGGATCAAAATATTAACAAAAATAATCCCATATGTTTTATGTATTATAGCTTCTACGCATGTTAGAAGTGTTAAATAAATGTTTTTATTCTAAACAGTGCCTAGAAAAGAAAAAAAAAGCTAGTCGAGTTTTTTTTTTTTTTTGTGAGTATTCTGAGTAAAATAATAATTCATCTATTTTTTATAGAAATTTGAGAGCAAAAAATAGGTAATTATAGACACAGCCTTTGCCCAATATCAACTGAGATGACCGTAGAATTGTAGAATCATGGATATGTTTTTGTTTGTTTTTTTTTGTTGTTGTTGTTTTTTTTTTTTTTTAAGTTTACCTTTTACTCTCCATCTACTCTTGGCTTTATTTCAGCTCTGAATGCTTTGAGATTTCAGATCCTTTTCAAGATTGGATGAAAAGAATTGGATGTATGAGTGCATCTGATTGGCTTATTAGCAGTTGGAGTATCAAAGTTTTGCCCACAACCTATGTTAGTGGGTAATGCTACCATGTCTTTCCTCAACATGGCAGTTAGCACTTTTCTTCTCATGGGGCCTCATTTAATGATAAATCCCTATATTTTTGCTCCATCCATGGTATTTTCTTGACTGAATTTGTAGGAAAAAATTATGTGCTGTCATTCTGACTGGTACAAACCTTACTACTCTGAGCTTTCTCAGGACATTTGAAACTAAATGTGTAATATCACAATAGTTACAAAATGTTCACTAAGCATTAAGAAATGTTCAGGTGACGTCAAAATTTTAAATAAAGCATCTTCACTTTCCTCTTTTCATGTCAGTTGCCTTTACTATGTTAATCAGAGGGAAATTTAATCTCTTAGGTTGATCGAGAAAACGCAATTCAAAAGAAAAAGTTAGCATCCAGTGCTACTGTGTGTCCCACAGGTTCTTCCACTTTGATCAAAACTGCCTCCACTGGTGAGTTGGAAGAGCCTATTGCGGCCACTCCTGGTGCTATTACTGTTGCTAGCACATCTGCAGATGTTACTGTATCCAGTGCAGTGACCATCCATAGACAACCTCCTGAAGAGCAACAAGTGCAAGCTATGAATATAAGAAAATCAATTCTGGAGTCGGCCTCTTCCAAAGAAGCACTCTCCCTTCATCAAGCAAACTTACAAAGCACAAGAAGACGACCAAGAAAAGCTGAGCAAATAGAAAGAACTAAAGAACTTGCAGTTGTTACTCATAGAGGTATTGGATATTATTTTACTTGTGCCCATGTAGTTATTGAAAAATATTTTCTATAAATCAGAAGTGAAAGTTCAGATATACATTCTGGAAGTATAATTGAATCAAACGGGAATGAAATTAAATTTTAAACTGAGTTTTAGGAGGACAGACAGATGGAAAGAAAATGAACTAATATTGTCATAGTAATTTAAATTAATTTGAATGACAGAAAGACAAAAGGGAAAGATCAAGTCATTTTCTTCTTTTTTTTTTTCTTTTTTCATTTCATAGTTTACATCAGTATGCATTGTTATCAAACCTGCTGTGAGATAAAAGTTATATATGTTATTCTGTGTTGCATATATGTTTAAACATTAGCTATTACAACATTAAAAAATATATATGCTTTACAAATGGCTCTTTTGTTCTAAAATAGGCAGTGATGCAGATTTATCCATCTCCCTTCTTAAATCTTTAGCAGAGTTTTGTTTTTTTAAACTTCTGTACATTTTTATTCTATCAAATGCAAAATCAGTGAATGAAGCAAAATATGTATGACTAGAAAATCTATTGTTGCCTATTTCAGTATTAAAACTAAACATTTGACATGTCCCTATGTTCAGATTATTTAATCCATATGCAAAAATATTAATAATGAACACATTACTTGGACTGAGCTTGAAATACAATGCACAGTTTATTGCATTAAAAGATAAATGACAATATCAGAAATAGTGGGACAAGAAACTGAAATGCTAGAATGTTTTAATTTAACCAACATAGACATTTGGAAAGAAATTTCATGTCCTTGTTTTAATGATACACAGTTTGATGTTTCAGGTTAATGTTATTGAGTACTTTTTATTGCATATTACTTATTATTTTTTGCTATTCCATAGCTCATTGTAAACTATTTTGCCTGGAGAACACATAAGCACAAATAGATTGAGGAGGAGCATCTTTTATAGCACAAGCAATTTGTAGTTGTCTTATTTTATGGTTGCTGTCGTCTAAAGATGACAATGTAATCTGTTAACTTACTGGATCAGATAGACATCCGGTATAAACTAAGGTAGCTTAATTTACTAAAATATATTGAAACAACAGAGGTTTTTAAAACATTATATAATTTAAGTAGGTTTACTGAGAGAGGAAACAAAAACAAAAACAAAAACAGCACTTTCTCTGACCCCCCCCCCCCACCCCCCAAAAAACCACTGTATTTGATTTGCAAATGAAATAGAAATCACAAAATAGCTTTATTTTTCAATTCTATTTCTATCAATGCAAACCTGATTTTTATTCATTTATTTATTCATTTATTTACTGATTGTTTGAACATTCTTTTAAGAAAATTTTAGGTTTAAAAATGAGAAAGCAGGCTTATTCTAAGTTTTGAGGGGAGTAGCTGAAGGTCTATAATAAATTCTTTTGATTTAGAGAGATAACATCTCTTCAGATAAATTTGGCAATAACTCTGCTTTTTCTTTCACCTAGTAATCATTGCTCAACAATGTCCTCTCCACAGTTTTCTCACTGTCATTTTCTTCCGTGATCTGTCCTTTAATATGTAAGGCTTATGTAATATATATGTAAATCCCTTCTGAGTGGCTTTACTGTATTAAAGTGCAAAACCTTATGCCAGGGGAAGAAAATTGATACCAAGATTTTGATAAATCAATGTTGAGCTAGCTCTTTTTAATAAATTAAGCCAGTATCACCAAACACCCCCAGGTGAGAAGAAACCTGCATATATTATCCTAGAAAACAAAATCCACGCCTAGTTGTGTTTGTAGTTTCTTCTCTCATGCCATGTTTAAAGTCTTGATATTGTTAACATTTCCTATACAACACTTCAAAATATAATTTTATTATATCAAAACCACATAACAGAATACTTGTGTATGACCTTGAAGTGGGTAATCATTTAGTGAGTAAAAGAATTTTTGTTTGGTAATGGTCAATATTTTGTTTGGCAATCATCATTATACAGAAATATTTTGAGAAAGTATTTGTGAATGTGAGAGTATTGTTAATGACAGAGAGTAATTTCCGCTATGGACAAATGCTCCACAGGTGTTTCGAAGGAGTTTCCAGTACGTTTCTATTGAAATATTTTAACTTCTATTAAACAAATAAATACTCAGGAATATTTACTCATCTTGACCCACAAATTAAATTCCAATGGAGATATTTATAAGACTTATTTAAAAAGTTTATGTACATTCCTTTTTAAAATCTTTATTTAATAGATATTAAAAAAGAAAATTAGCTTTTATTCCAGAAACGTATTTTTCCTGCACTCTTAAGCAGAAATATTGCTTGCAACTCTATGCAAAGTAACTAATTCTTGGAAAACAAACAAACAAACAAAAAAAACAAAACAAAAAAAAACCACCAAACCATAAAATTTTAGTGTACAAATTACAGTTTATGAAAACTTACTATTTTATTTAAAACTTAGTAAACATCTGGTGTATGCATAATTTTGAGAATATTGCAAGTGATGTCAGAATAGTGTTATGTCTTATGACAGACTGGCGTTGGTGTAAAGGGATAACGATAGAATAAAAGTCCTGTTGTTGGATTCTGCAGGACAGTTCTGTGAAAAAGATCTTTCAGAATCTCTAAGCAAAAAGTATATTTTTATTATTAAATTGAGTTTGTATGAAAGGGATGTACAGCAACAACTAGAGATCTAAACTATAACTACTAGATAAAAATTATTCTATCACATCCACAAGGTTGGAGCACCTCTGCTATGTGGAAAGATTGAGGGAACTGGGCTTGTTTAGCGTGGAGAAGGTTCCGGAGAGACCTCATTGCAGCCTTCCAGAACTCAAAGGGAGCACATAAACAGGAAGGGGAATGGCTGTTTACGAGGGTGGATAGTGATAGGACAAGGGGGAAAATCTACAACAGGGGAGGTTTAGGTTAGATATTAGGAGGAAGTTTTTCACACAGAGGGTGGTGATGTACTTGAACAGGTTGCCCAAGGAGGTTGTGGATGCTCCATCCCTGGAAGCATTCAAGGCCAGGCTGGATGTGGCTCTGAGCAGCCTGGTCTAGTGGCTGGCAACCATGCACATAGCAGGGGGTTGAAACTAGATAATCATTGTGGCCCTTTTCAACCCAGGCTATTTCATGATTCTATGATTTGATATGTGCACTTCAAAAATAACTTTAGGTTGTATCAAAGGCTGGCTAAAGAATTTATTCTCTCAGTTTATTAGATGGAAACGACAGAAGGAAGATTTCTTATTCTGCCTTTTTGAGAGAAATAAAAGGAAACCTGGAAGCTTTCAGTGAAATATTTCCATAAGAGATAAGGAAGTGCAGATACAATTTTTTTTAAATCATTATTTATTTATTTATTTATTTGTTTGTTTGTTTGTTTGTTTGTTTATTATTAATTATTATTATTATTTTAATGGTAGCAATGATATCTCCTGGGAAATACTGCACATGATTACATTGCGTCTTTAAAAAGAATTCAGGCTGCATCAGATGAATGAAAGAACTATACTGATGTTATATTGATTTGAGTATTCCATCTTACAAAATAGCATCTCAGACAGGATGAAGGGATAAATATTTCAGGTAGCAAATTCTTTTATTTAGAGAACTTAAAGACAAATGAGTCCATACTATAGAAATAAATATAATAGGGTTAGGTGTCAGAAAAATTCCTGTTACTGCAATGGAGAAGTCTTCTGGAAGGAGAAAGGAGAAAAAGGGGGAAAGTCTTGCTTTCAAGAGGCATCTTGATTAGCTAATGAAAAATATATTTAAAAGAGAAACACAGCATCTTTTGGATTATAAGTTCTCATGAAAACAAGAAGCTCATGAAAGTGTATTGCTTTATCTAGTAACAGTTCATATGGATACTAAATTGATGTTTCTAGTAAGAAACTTCTCGTCTTATTCAGATGAGAAGTCAGGAAGGAAATTAAATGTGATTTTATTATGGTTATACTTCTCTGGCTTTTAAAAGTACCACTAAGTGTAAATTATTTTACAAATTGAGTGTAACACATTTTTAAAGGCTTCTTAATTCTATTAAAGGAAGTGGATTGAAAATGAAATATCTCCAGTTAAGTCACTGGAGTTTTGTCCTTCAGTTTAATGAATCTGAACTTCTTCTATCATGGAAGAAAAGAATTAACTCCTATCATATAAGAAAAGCTCTGCATGAACAATTTCTTGTAACCATCTCTCTCCCTCTCTCTTTTCTTGAAAAGGGGTTTAATTTCTGATGTTAAAATATTCAGATATAAAATACTGCACTTTATTTATTCCTCCCCCTGCCCTCCTCCCCTCCCCCTCCCCCTCCCCCTCCCCCATTAAATCAATATTGACAAAGGATATTTACAGTATTGTTCATATTACAGTATTTTTCATGCCTAGAATGTCACAAAGAAGAAAAGAATGAAATGATTTTCTAAGACCTGATTAAGTACAATGGATGATTCAGAAGTTCTGCATTAGTAGACTACGTCCATCACAAAGTTCTCTATACAGTAAAGAGTGCAAGGTATAAACTATGTGACAAGGCATAAGCAATGTGACTGCTCTAGCTCATAAATAATCTGTTTAGGTTTTCACATGAAATGCAGAAAAAAAAAAAAAAGTCTAATATAAACATACAAAGGTTGGAGGAAAAAATTGCTTAGTGAAATCAAGCACAAACATTAGAAAGAAAACAGTGGGTGACAGTAGTATTTATGTAGCAGTCCAAAAAATGACTGCTGTTTTTGGGATCTTAAACCCCATTTATTTTCAGAACAGCAGATTTGAACACATTTCAACACTCTGGATTCAGATTCTCCTTCTACAAAGTAGAAACATCAAATATTTGCAGTATTTTAACCATATTGTTCTAGGTAACAGCTTGTGTGGGGGGAGGAAGGAAGATAAAAGCTCTTTTGCTCTGATTATTTTACTAAGCTTTTTATTTTCAAAGTAACTTTTATTACTTTTACTGATGTATCCATTCTTTTTTCCTTTCCTTCATTTTCAACTTTTTCCCCTACATTCTTACCATTCCTTTCTTATTTCTCTATCTTCCCACCAGAATTCTTTTAGAATACTTACCTACCACACCTTGGCTTGTGCTACTCGATATCTGACTTTATGCAGTATCATCATAATAATTAGGAAGAAACTATTCAAAATGGAAAAAACAAAATCTTGCTGCTAGATGTTTTCCATCAATCCTATACTTCTTTTTGCAATGTGTTAAAGGAAGTTTAATAAGGTATAAGACCAGTTTATTTTAATTCTAAATTTTTATTCCAATGCAAGAGAGAATAAGAATATGAAAACAACCAAACTATAAGAGAACGTGGAAGAGGAATTAAATACGGTGCTAGAGAAACTCTTTTGGGAGACGAAAAAAAAGTTTGAAGATGGAGTTATCTAACTGTCTTGAATTTTTTAAAGATTCAGTAAATGATAGAGCACTGCTCTGTGAATATTTGATGTAAGCACTTTAAGGATTTGAAAGAAAATATATTACTAGATCCTGAATTTTATGAGATTTACTTAGAAGGAGACAAAGGAAAAGAGGAGCAGGGAAAGTGAGATTATTACCAAGTACGAAATCAGTGTTGCTATGTTTGCAGATGTTTTAATGGGCTTTTTCTTTCAGCATGAGTGAAATTTAGGCATACAATGATCCTAGTATGAAGAAAGTCAATAAATTTTTCAGTCTTTTTTCATAGATTCTTATTTGTTATAAGAATATTAATATGTAAGTTTTGTGTACTCTTTGTTTCTTACTTATACTAATCCAATACATTTTTATCAGCATGACACATACAATTTTAGGACTCAAGCATTTAATTACTGAACAGTATTTGTTTGATTTTTCATAGTAATTTTGAAATTTCCTGTTTTATAAGTGCATTGAGACACACAGATGGGTTTGTTTGATGAAAGAAATTGATAATCCATGGTTTGTTAAAGATATTTCCTAGTTCAGAACCAATAATGGTGATTTAAGTTTTTTACATCTTCTTGTTTCAAAGTCTTTGGAAAGCAGTTCAGTTTTCATCCAACAGTCAAGTCCACTGTGATTAAAAGTAAGAAAAAAAAATTTCCAAATCATGCACACATTTTTATGGCTGTTCCTATATGCTATATGTAAGGCAACTAGAAAACACATATAACACTTGTATTTTTTCCTTGAGACCATTTAAAAAGGGTACAAAAACTGGGAAGTAAAACCTGTACTTCTGTATCTCAAACTGCTATCCTAGATGCATTGTAATCCTTTATGTGAAGAATGTACAGAATTTCCTGATTGATGGACTCTTTATATTTGCTCAAGTATTCCTGAAATAAATGCCCTGTTTTTGCAGGTGTCTGTTTTCAGTAGCTACCATAACAAACTTTACTGACATCTGAAGTCATAAAGTATTTTTTTACCCATATATAGATAAACTTTTTTTACTCAGTCATCAGATGAGTGGAGTTAGTGTACAGTTTTTTGTTGTTGTTGTTTTTAAACCCTTTGATAAGTTTATCCAACAGATAAAATAGAAAGTTATAATTGAACAATGTTGCATATATACACTGAACCATAGAAACATCTGTTGAAGAAAAAAACCAACAAGCTTACTGGAATTATTCTTTCACCTTTTTTTTTTTTTTTTAATGAACACTCCTAGAAAAACAGTATAATTCTTTACACTGTACATTTTTCCTCTACATTTCACAGTCATTACCTACAAAGACATAATAGTAAAGATGCATACATACAATGAGAATTAATTTTCTCACAATTATGTCATCTGTTATATAATATTGAATCCAGTTTATGAATTTAAATGACTTATTTCTCTTCATATTTAAATGCCAACTTTATGCTGCTACTTCATGATACCTGACCTGTTAACTTCAGTAATTTATGTTTGACTTCTGACTTACCGTATCACTACTTTTCTGCTGTAATGCAGGTTTTTGTATTTTGACCATATGATATATTGTTATCATATTATCATATTATCATATCATACTAGTGATATGTTAGGATAAATCAAATACATAGTTGTTAAAATATGACGACCAGCATTAGTGCAATTTTTTATTACTTTATACGGAGGAGCCATACTTGCTTTCTTTCTTAAACGGTACTTTTTCCAAATTAGAAAATTTGTCATATAAATTGATATACTATAGAAAAATTGTTACCTTAAGCTTTTTAAAGATCATTTGTACAAAGTAGTTATATCTCCTCATCATTCTTAAATTAGAACTAACATGTCATAACTTATATTATGTAATGAATATTACACACCTGTAACTTGTACGAATATACTTTTCTTTTATCAATACGTGTTCTAGTTCATTTTACATAGTTCAGATCATCACTGTATTACTTTATTATACAAATTTGTTATTTAGATTACTTGGAACTCAAATACTAACAATTTTTTATGATTTGTAATGAAAATAAAACAGGGTGAGTTCCTACATAAAATTTTGTAGTAATTTTACAGTTCCAGCAGCTGTACACTTGCTATATTTTTCAGTCAAAAGAAGAGTAGGGTGTTTTTTTTTTCCCTTTTCCAGGTATTTTTTTCTTTTTTCCAGTGTATTTTTAATGGAGATAAGAACCCAAAGAGAAATTTTCAAGTGCATATTAAATTATACATGGCTTACATCATGCACAGTATTGTTTTCTGAAAACGGTCATAGGTTTTCATCTGTGGATTAAAAATAAACAGAGAATTTGCACAATTAAAATGGAAGTACTTTATATTAAAGTAAAATCAAAATACATTGAACAATCTGGGGATTTGTTGTGCACGTAGACCTACATCTGGAGCAGGTATACAGAATTAGACATATACCTGGAAGTATGGTATGCAGTTTATTTGCCATATCTGAAACTAAGCATGTCTATGGGAAGACCAGAGAATATTAGGTTGATATTTTTGTCATTAGAAATAGTAACTGCTGTAAGGAAAATCTGCCATAATCAGATTTTGAAGTTCTTGAACTTCAAAAGTGATTTACTGGTTCTACACCAGTCTGCTCTGAACTGTATTCCAACTTCATTTTGTCTCTTTAGAAAGCAGTACATTACTCATTATTTCTTGAATAAAATAAATCCAGAGAATATACTTATTGCTGTGGATTATGTAATTCTGAATCTACAACTAATTTTAATGTCAGCTTGTGTTCCCTAATATCTAGGCCCAGTGCAATTAGAAAAAAAGTGATTTTTATTTTTATTTTCTAAGTAACAGAAATGTGGGAAGAATTTTCATTATGTAAATTTAGAGGGGAAAAAAAAAACAAACTCTTAAGACAATGTACCGTCAAAAACTTTTCCATAGCACGCTCAGGCAAATGCAGCTGAGTTTAAATGGAAGTGGAAAGTGAGAAACAGAATAGAGAGCTTGTGAGGGGGCACACAACTTGCCTTTGTTTCCAGAGATATTGCATACTTAATGAAACATTACATAGGAACATATGTAAATTGATATGAAATTAATGTTTCCTATATATTTCCATGGAAATTACAATAGATACAAAGATCAAAATAACACTCTGATAGACCAAATTATCACCTATGAATAACTGTTTTTCACCATAATTATCTTCATTAGTTGTGCATTTTCACTAGCAATGAACAAGAGCCTACATACTACGCTTTGTACCAGCAGACGTGACTTGTCATGACTACTGAAATGCATCACCTCACTCTGATGCCATACTCACATGCCTCACTCTGATAACATCCACTGGTCTCCAGAAATGTTCAGAAAGTATCAATGAATGTCAATATGTGTGCAATTTTTTCTGCTGAAGGAATTATATTCCACGCCTTTTCTTCATATGCACTTCCATGTCAGATGACATTTTGTTAGACTACCCCTCTGCTGCCATCTGTTGGGTGGCAGAAAAAAATGTAATGGGATACTGGTGGGAAGGTTCAACCCCTACTACCATACCACCAACACCAGCCTCTGATCTTGTGAGCCAACATTATAAAACTTTTCCTAGAAGTACTTGAAATTTCAATATCTTACATGGGAAGCTATTTTAGTTAAAGACTGAATTGAAATTATTCTGAACTTATTTCAGTTTCTATATAAATTACCTACCATGTACTCAGTTACCTGAATCTCAGATCATTCATCTTGCATGCAAACTTCATGCATGGATTTACTCAGTTTTCACAATTATTTACATCCTTCTTTCTTCAATAAACCATTTAGATCCATCTTTTATATTTGCAGAAAACAACAGACTTTCCAGCTTTAGAAAAAAATTATGTAGTCTACATAATCTTTTCTTGTGTACCAAAGCCACTTGTGGGGGAAAAAGCAGGAGTGTGCTGAATATTTGCTCCAACGTGGATACCTGAATAGTTTCCAGTAGCTCTGATGATACTGTTTACACTCATCAGATCATGTGATGAAAATTTCATTTATTTCTGTCAGAGACTTTATGGGAGTTGCGCACCACCAGTTCTGCCCAAGCTAAATAAACATAAATACATATATTTAGTTATATTTAAATTTAAGAATTAATACAGCAAAACCAAAATAAAACTACAAGTCACAGCTATTTAAAGTAGTATTAAATGACATGATAACCTTCTGTTTACATATAGCAATGGAGATATGGTATACCAGATAGCTTTTTATAAATTTTAAATAGATTTGATAGTCTTTACAATTACAAAATTAAACTGAGATACAAACGGTTAATTGTAATGCAGATATATTAGACTTAGTAACTGATTAACTTTGGTCTTGAACAGCTTGATTTCTTTGATCTAGATTTTCAGTGTTATTTTGAAATTGATTCTGAAGTAGATTGAAGGTCAGGGCATAAAGGAAGCTTTGTGTTCACATCTGTTTTAATTTATGCTCTAGTATTCTCCAAAGCACTGGAGGATCTTATCTCTTCTTTCCATCTGCACCAGTATGCCATCTCAGGGGTATCTTGTTTGTTTAGACTGATCTATTTTTCCTGTGTCTTGGCTGTTAAGAAATATGAGAACAGATTAATCTGAACGTTTAGTTGTTTGCAGCAATATCACATCTGAATTACCTGGAGAGAAAAGAGGATATAAAAGTTTAAGATCATCTCATGAGAAGATAGGTATCCAAGGCCAAATAAATTGAGCCCTTTAAGTGTCTATTTCTCTTTGTGAACTAGCTTAGATGTGTACAGCTGCAATATTTCCTGGCATGAATCTACTCTTTGAACCTTCCAAAAAGTGAAATGCACCATGCTTACTGTCACATGCATACTAAAATTGTTTTTAAACAGTTCACATTTTCTTCCCTGGTGTCCATACTGGCATTTGAAAAATAATACCTAATATTGAAAGTATTAAAAAGTAGACATTGTGATTTTGGTTTTGTTGTTGTTTTTGTTTATTTGTTTCTTTTTGGAAGGGGAGCTGTTTTTATATGTATGTATATATACATACTGAGCCTGACACATTCTTTAGCAACTAGGCATGTTGGAACAAAATACATGTCTTTATCTACTTCTTCACACTATAATTTTAAAGTGCTGTTCAATAAACTAGCATACAAAACATAGTTAAAAGTTTATTACACCTCTGTGAATGTAAAGAACAATCAGAGATCTTGAGTGGCTTACTTTCCATGTATTTAATAGCTGCAGCAAAGTGTTGCAAATAGTTTTTAAAAAGATGAAATGGTTTGGGTTGAAACGGACCTTAAAAGCCATCTAGTTTCAGTCCCCTGTGACAGCAGGGACATGTCCTTCTAGATTAGATCACCTAGAGCCCTATCCAACCTGGCCTTTTATATTTCCAGGGATGAGTTATCCACAACTTCTCTGGGCAGCCTGTTCCAGTGCCTTCCCACCTTAATAATAATTTCTTCTCAATTTCCTATCTAAATCTAGCCTTTCTTAGGTAAATCCAATGCCCTTTGTTCTATCATTTTACACCCTGTTGAAGAATCCCTCACTAAATACAAAGAGGCTGCAATGAGATCTCCCATAATCCTTCAGGCCGAACAACTTCAGCTCTCTCAGCCTGCCTTCACAGAACAGGTGCTCCAGCCCTCCAATCATCTGTATGATCTACCTATGGACTCATTCCAATCGATCTATGTCCTTATTATGTTTGAGGCCCTAGAACTGAGCAAGTGGAGTCCCAAAAGGGCAGAGCAAAGGAGACAATCACATCTCATCACACCTTTTTTTCATGTGGCCCATGATGTGGTTGGGTTTCTGGGCTGCAAGCGCACATTGCCAAATCATGTTAAGTTTTTCACACAGTCCTACTTCCAAGTCCATCTCTGTGTGGTTGCTCTCTATTCCTTTATCCCCCAGTCTGTATTGATGTTTGGGATTTCCACAACACAGACATAGCATTTACACGTGAACTTCATGGCTGTTTCACAGTTCCACCATAGACATGATCTGAGGATATATTATATAGATGCTCGAGGATGAAAAGAAGTGAAAACACTCATCTTCTTTCTTTGTTATGTTGATATGATGATTTCTGAAAATAAGGGACACACATCTTACTAATCGAAGCACATATCAGCAACTGAGATCATGCATTCAGACCTACTACCATTTTACTTAAGTGTTGCAAGAATAACTAGGTTTCAGCCTTCTGATAAATTAGGAATTATTTTATGTTGATACTTGGAGTAAGCCTAAATAAACTTACAGCTAGATTAACATTTATGTACAAGCAGCATCTTAGAAATCTCACACAATGGTGTGAGAACATTGCTTTTATTTCAGTATGGCTGTACTGAAATACTGCATGAACATACAGTTGCTGTGTCCATGACTTCTACCTACAGCATTGTTTTATGAGCTTCATTTATTTGAAATAAAAATTTTCATAGTATTTTGTGGCAACAGATACATTCTACTTCTGCACATAATGTACTTCCCAGAACCACTAGCAATGTTGATACATTACATTATGATGATGATCACAGAATCACAGAATAACAGAATTATCAAGGTTGGAAAAGACCTACAAGATTATCCAGTCCAACCATTACCAATACTTCCCAGCTAAATCATACCCCTCAACGCAACATCCAAACGTTTCTTGAACACTCCCATGGTCGGTGACTCCACCACCTCCCTGGGCAGTGCATTCCAATGCCTGACTACCCTTTCCGAGTAGTAATACTTCCTAATATCCAGCCTGAACCTCCCCTGGCGCAGCTTGAAACCATTCCCTCTAGTTCTATCACTGATTACACGAGAGAAGAGGCCGACCCCAGCTTACCACAACCTCCCTTCAGGAAGTTATAGAGAGCTATAAGGTCTCCCCTGAGCCTCCTCTTCTCAGATCATTTTATATATTGAGATAGAAGCCTTAAAAAAAAAAAAAAAAAAAAAAAAAAAAAAGTCTTAAATAAAAAGTGTGTAGGTACTTAGAAGAAAGTACAGTCTTTTCTATCAGAAGTGTAAGAGTACCTCTTATGATTTCTCAGTTGTCCTATAAACTGTCTTTGTAGCATGCTGTGTTTTTTCCTGATTTTTCTTATGCATGGTAATGATTACAAATCACTAAGGCCATGTGTTTTGCCTTAATTAACTGCCTTTATCAAAAAGACAGTCCAAAATAAAGGCTTTTACACATATTGTTCAAATAGTTTAGCAATGGGATTGGAGGTAAGTGAGACAAAACTTCCTTCCACAAAACTTCAAATAAGGATTTTCAAACAAGTAAAAGTCAGCTGTAGAATCAACAGTGGAACAGCAGACTGTATTTAGTTAAAACAGTAAATTTGCTCAGTATGCATAATTTAATAATGTGATGTTTCTTCTCTGAGTAGATGAATTCAGTTTTCTATGGCAGACATATCGTAATACAGATAATAAAAATCCATATATTTCCTGAGTAAACACGATTCTTCCATCATGAAGCTAGGGACAGAGCTAGGGCAGATTTTTAAAAGAACTAGTGGAGGCATTTCAGCATGGAGAATTGATCTGAGTGCCTATTAGTCTTGAGAATGTATTCCAACATGCTAATTTTAGACTTCTGTGTACTGTAACAGTGACTTTCTTAGCTATTTCCTCAACTTTGTCTTTTTACCAAATTTAATACTTATATTAATATATTTTTAATGTAAATTTTGAAATGTGTCAAAAAACCAAAATATGTTGACAGAAAATACTTTGTTATTTCTACTGCTATTAAAATTTTTCAGAATATATGCAGAACATATGTCCTGTATTGCTTGGGCAATGATGGAATTCAAACTTGAGAGTATATTTTGGATTCCAGTGCATATTCAATAAGATTTGGATGACGCTTTTCTTTTTTTTTTTTCCTGTGTTGAACTAAGTATTACTGGAAAGCATAATGGAATTAAAATGTGCCCCCATGAAAAAAGAAACAACAATAAAACAAAAAACAAAAAACAAAAACAATTCCTTAGGCATGATAGTATTCTGTAATTTTATCATTTATTTATTTATTTATTTATTTATTCATTATTTCAAGGGGATAAGCACAAGTCTTTATTAATGTAGTGGAAATATTAGTTAAGATTCAACAGTTTATGAAGAGCACATTTTTATTTTCCAGGTTCCAGAAATATCTGATAGTGTTTTACACTACTTGTGGTGCATGGAAGTAAACATTTTGGCCATCATTTTATTCTCAGTTATGCAGGAGAAAGAACAGTTGCAAATCCTACTTCTTTCCTTTGTCTGATGAAAAATTTGGTCTCAATACCCATTCTAGTAACTTGCTTCCCACTGCAGGGACGAAATATGAGCTTTCTAGGTAGCTGGTACTCTAGTTTATATATACTTCCATTATACATTTTGTCAAAAGAAATGAAATATTTTACACTGTATTTCCTGATACATGTTTTTTTTGTTTGTTTTTGTTTTTGTTTTTGTTCTGTTTTCTTTTTTGTTTTTTTGTTTTTTTGTTTTTAACTAGTGAAAAAGGCCATAGATTTTAAATCTAGAGGATTTAAATTGTTTCCAGGGAAAGACAACAGCAACAAGTTTTCTATCTGTGAGTGTACTCCTTTTTTTGTTACTTTTTTCAAGTGCAAGAGTGAAGTTTGTGCTGTGTTGTTTGTGTGTTTATGAAATTGTTCATGTACTTATGCGGATATAACTAACTTAAATCTGTTTCTCAGTCTGCATGGTGAATTTTTAAATATGGTTCTAATCTAAAAGCAGACCTTCTATAAATCTGGCATTGTAGAATAACATATTTTTTTTTTTAGCAATGTCACATTAAAATTGAAATATTTACAAAGAAATAAATATTCAGCCTCCCAGGTGTCAATTGAAACCTAGGGAGAGAAGATCATGTTATTTTAATAAAAAAAATTGTTTGAGTAGAAAAATGCTATAAGCACTGAAACCTATCTTTATTTGCAAACATGAAGTTGTGTATCTTTTTCAAGTGATGCATATGAGTTCCCTTCCTGAAATCATTATTCTTCATTATCTTTGACATTTTGAACTGATTAACTAAGTGAAACATTCAAAATTCTGAAAATCCTTAGTGCCTTCAACATTAATTACAGAAAGTAGAACGTGAAAGTTTTCATCAAATTACAGGACCGAGTTCTGATTAACCCATGAGGAGGAGTCAAAAAACCTTTTTACATGAAGTAAGCAGTGATTTTATATACAAATACATTGAAGAAGTGATTCTTTTTCAGAAAAAGTGCCATTTTTATAGAGATCTTTTTTGGTCTAGAACCGCATTTTAAGTACTTACTATTAGTTAAATTGAATGTGCTTTGCATATGTCTGTTTATACTACATTGTTCTTCTTCACAGGAGTGGAAGGACCTACTTTTGAGGCTCCTTAGGTTAGACATGTTTGTACTACTTTTTTTTTTAAAAGTTGTCACAGATGGATTCAGTGTTCAGGAGTTAGCAGGGCATATTCGAACATTTTTAAAATGTATTTTTCAGTTTTAAATTGTCAGTATGATAGACATGTCATTGTTTTATTAAAATGGTGTCTTCAAGCAGCAAGACCCTTTAACTTTTGCTAAGTAAGAATGGTAAAGCAAAATATATCTCTGTTTAGTTTTTATTATGCAGCATATTGCCACATTCAACTGCAAAATAAACACAGTAGTGTGCATTCCTAATTAATTCCTAAAAAAGGTACATCACTGAGGTCTCTGCCTGACAATTCATCTGTGCTTTCATAATTATAAATTAGAAAAGTAGTACAATGGCTGATAAAACAGATTGTCGTTCTATGAATTTGTTTTGTGCGAATCATTGAATATTTCATTATATAAACACTAATAGGAATTCTTATTTATGGTAAAGTATGACTCACAATATTTAAAAGTTATTGCTATAAAATTAGTCTTGAAAGATATCCATATTATTTAAAAATAGCCTTTATATCATTTAATATGTTATTATAATCTATGTAAAGCTGAAAATGTCTCTATTGTGATTTATTCATTATACAAGGAGCAGATTACCTATATAAATCACTAATAAGACAAAAACATTACTCTTTTGTACCTTTAGTGAGTTTTATTCTTGTCATAAAAGAGGTAACTCAGGTTTTGAATTGTAATCAAGTATGCGGTTAGCTAGTCACTGTGGCAGGAAGTGAACTTTTAGAGAAAGCATTTAACTTATTTAGCTACTAAGATAAAGATTTCCCATGTGACATCAGCTGAATCTCTGTTTGTATTACAGTAACATGTAGGGTCTTTTTTAAAAACAAAGGATGACTGTCATTCAGATGTTAATAGCAATAAAACACAGTTGTAATACCTACCATTATGCCATGTATTATAGCAGTGTTTAGAAATTATCATCTCGTATGAGTCTTTCCCTATTATACTTTTTTTGGAATGTGACAAGTAACTGATCTAATGTAATTCTCCTTATTTAGAAATTAATTTACAAAAATAGCTCTGAATCCTGCAAACATGTATGCACATGCTTAGTTGAATTGCCTTAACTTACCAGGTTTACTCTGTAAGAACAAAAGCATGACATAATATAGTTATTTTGCATGTAGTAAAGCCAAAATAGTAATAGTTGATATGGTGGTATACCCTGTAACAAAGTAGGTATCAACTTCATTTTGCAAGAGCTGAGATAAAATAAATAAATAAATAAAAGTCGTATAGGGATATAGTTCTATCTGGATTAAGACTCAGATTTTTATTCTTAGTTTCATGATCAGAACATGAAAGAATGCTTTCCTACCTTTAAGTCATGATAGGAAACCCTTTTACTACCTACCATCAAATGACTATGTGGGTTGTAATTGCATGCAAATATTGGATGGATAGATAGATAGATACCTGGAGAACTGCACAAGAGATATATTTCACAAGACTAAAAATAAAGCTAATCTGGAAACATTAACTTGAATACACAAATACTGTGTGTTTGTACATATATTTTTGGAAAAGTAATTAATAGAAATTAGAATGGATTTTCTTGGGGGCTTAAATGTATTACTTGGGACCAAAGTTGGAGGATAAATCAATTTTACGACTTACACACAAATCTCAGTTCTGAAGTATTGCTGTCATATATAGAATCAAAAAAAAATCAGAATGGTTTGGTTTGGAAGGGACCCTTAAGATCACTTAGTTCCAATCCTCCTGCTATAGGCAGGGACACCTCCCACTAGACCAGATTGCTTAAGGCACCACTCAGTCTGGCCTTGAATGCCTCCAGAGTGGGGGCATCCACAATCTATATTGGAAAGGTGTTTCAGTGTCTCACACCAACACATTAAAGACTTTCTTCCTAATATCTAGTCTAAGTCTTCCCTCTTCCAGTATAAAACCATTTTCCCTTGTCCTGTAGCTATATGCTGTCCCTTCCCAGCTTTCCTGTAGGCCCCGTTCAGGTACTTGAAGGCTGCCGTAAGTTCCCCCAGAAACCTTCTCTAGGCTGAAGAGCTCCAGTTCAGCCTGTCCTCATACAGCAGGTGCTCCAGCCCTCTGATCATCTTTGTGGCCCTCCTCTGGACCTGCTCCAACAGCTCCATGTCCTTGTTTCGGGGTGGCCAGAACTGGAAGCTGTACATGAGAACAGAGCAGAGGGGCAGAATCATCTCACTCCACCTGCTGATCATGCTTCTTTTGATGCAACACAGGATGCAGTTGGCCTTTGGGGATACAAGAGCACATTACCTGCTCATGTTCAGTCTTTCATCATCCAACACCTTCACATCCTTGTTGCTCTCAAGCCATTCTCTGCCCAACCTGTATTTGTGCTCAGGATTACCCCCATCCGTGTGCAGGATCTTGCACTTGACCTTGTTGAACTTCATGAGGCTGTCATGGGCCCACCTCTCAAGCCTGTCCAGGTCTCTCTGGATGGGATCCCCTCCCTCCAGCATGTTAATTGCACCATTCAGCTTGGTGTCACCTGCAAACTTGTTGAGGATGCACTCAATCCCACTGTTCATGGCACTTACAAAAATGTTAAATAGCACCAGTCCTAGAACCAGTTCATAAGGAACGCCACTTGTCAGTGGTCTCCACTTTACCATTGAGCATTTGATTGCAACACTCTGACTGTGACCATCAAGTCAGTTCCTTATCCAATGAGTGGTTTATCCATTAAATTCTTATATATATTTCTTTTTACATGAATATTCACTGTGTTACCTGTGAAGGGTAAATGTAGTGTACAAAAGTAAAACAATTACTTGAAATATTAAAATATGAAAAATGATATAATGATATTTAATATGTTTATTTTGTTCACAGTAAAGAATTTGTGTGATATGATGCAGTCCCAAAATGACATTTTTAAAAATTTCCTTAGTATTACTATCCAGTGTCTTGAATGAGTTTACAGCTATATGTTTTATATACATTTAATGTCAGAGAATTTAACTGGCAGTCACAAAACTGATAAAAGACATCTTTCCCCCTATCGGTTTTCAAGCATAATTCATTTATCTTCCCGAATTGTGGAAAGTGGCTGAGTGAATCATTTCTACTTAAGGTTTTAAGGTTTTGTCCATTTATAGTGGTTACTTAGGATGATTCTGAATTTCTCAGGTCTTGATATAGGCTTTGCATCTGTAAATACATCTGGGTATTTCAAAGATAGTTAATTGCTTGTCTATTAATTTCTTCCTTAAATGGCTTTGTGGAATGCAGTTTATGGCATTGTAATAGTCAGAGATATATTTATTCCAACAGTGGTAGTAACTTCGTTTTCTGTAGAGAATATCCTTTTTTCACACTTAAAATACTGGGGGAGGAAACCCACCAGGAATGATGTTCTCTGAGGAAGTGCCCTGCTAATCCAAAATGCCCTGAGCATAGGGATGAAAGGATTGCACTTGTTTGCTATTAGAACCAGTTTGATAAAGCTGTTGGGGCAGTGGCCTGTTTCCAGTTGACAAGGACTGAGTTTGACACGAGAGAATAGCAGTAACTTGACATATTTTCCAACCCACTGCAACATTTCCATTTGTTCTTTGCCTTCCTCAGAGTCAACAAAGCAAATCTTCCATTTTTGTATAAGGGGAAGAGTTTTAAGGAAGGTAACACCCTCAGATATTCTGGATCTTACTGGCTTCATAAGTTTAATTCATACCTTTTAGAACTACAGTTAGAAACTACATTTTTATTCAAACACATTCAATTCACAATGTAATGTGTGATTAGCCTAGCTATGCGAAGTTTTTTTAAAAGGAAACTTTTGTTACTTTAATACTGCAAACTGACTGGTGTATTTCTCCAGAAGTTAAGATGAATAAAGGGGAAATCTCCTTCTTACTACAAATGTGTTGATTTCTTTCCAATTTGCATTTTTCCCATTTTTCATATGAATACTCTATTGGTTGTTGCTAACAGTGTTAACAGACAGAGCTCTGTTGCTTCTAGGATGTTCTGGGCCATCTATCTCATTCAATGACTGAGAATTAGGGCGGGGAGGGAGGGGGGAGGGAACTGACTGAAAGATTCACAGGAACTTCCTCTCTGAAGATCGATCTTATTTTAATATATAAGATAAACTTATGCCAGTCAAATCGGCATTTTGATCTTATTCTCAGGCCGCTATGTGTTGGGGATACCTGCATCTTCAGGACAATTCTCTCAGTATGAACCACCCATTCAAGTTTTATTACAATTCAAGGACAAGAAGTCAAATGTTAGTGGAAGTGAAATTTATCAGATTATGTTCAGAGTAAAATCTTGCAACCTTGATGAATGCTCCTTTAAGTGTGAATGTCTGTTTAAAAAAAAAAAAAAAAGCCACAATATTTCCATACAGGTTTAGTAATAATACAAGAAAACAAATTATCTGAAGAGTACAATTAATAGAAAGGTTACATTTTTTTCTTAATATGCAGAAATACATGCATTGCTTATTTTAGAGAGAGGTATTATGTATTGAAACTAGAAATTATGCGTATGATTGTATTCCATAGAAAATATGTTTAAAATGACCAAAACCATAGGTAAATGCTTTTACATATTTGTTAATTGCTTAAAACTCTATTTCCTAAATCCAGTATTATTTTGTTTGTTTGTTTGTTTGTTTCATTTTGTTTTGCAGTAAATGAGGGAGGTATTAAACAGGCATCCAATTTGTGTCCAGATCCCGGAGAACCAGAAAATGGAAAACGGATAGGCTCAGACTTTAGGTAAAATATAAAACCTACCTATCTTTGTATAATTTTTCTAATACTGAACTTGCTGAAAATCACTTGCAAAATGAATGTGTTCAAAACTTATCATTGCTTTTGACATGCTCTTTCAAAATTTCTCAGTAAAAACTGAAATATAAGATTACATACTGCAATATAAACTTTGCTTTATATGCAGAGATGAAATATGTTCTGTACTTGTACACTTCTGTGTATCAGAGGATGTACATCTCTGATCTGTGACAAAAACTGATTGAAGGTAATTTAAAATAATTTCTTCATGTAAGTATTGTATTAGATCTACAAATACTGACCACAGAAGTGTAACTGCAGGCTTTTGTAAAGGACAGGAGGATGTATTAAGAAAGGAAAATACTCAAAACTGAATGCAAAAAAATACACACATACAAAAAAAGAAAAAAATACAACAAAACACAATGAAGACTCACAGATTATGTCTCAGATGTTATTTTAGAAATATTCCTTATAATCTAATGGAAAATACTGTGTTTTCTACAGCATGTTTTGGTTTGATATATGTAGGTGTATTTTCATAGTAGTGCTCAGAATGTTTCAACACTCCTAATACAGACTGGCTTTTTAAAAAAATGTTGATGCATACCAAATCATTTGTGAGTAATGTTATACAAAGAAAGAAAAAGCGGGGGGGGGGAAGGGGGTGGGGGAGAGGAACTGTATTTTGTTTCCAGCAAATGCTTCAAACTTCATTCTTTGTTGGCTGTATAAAATATTTCTAAAATGATTCCAAAGAATCAAAGAGTCATATCTTGCCAGTCATTTATATCATTTGAGATAAGTTTTTAACAAAAAACTTTAGCGCAGTTTACTCCTCAGTTCTCATCTATCGTTCAAATTCCTTATGTTTTGAGGAAAAAAAAAAAAAGTTTGGATTACTCATTCAAAATACATTCTATGGTATTTTTTCCTCAGTTAATATATATGACTCCTACTGTCAGTAAAAGTAATGAATTTATGAGTAAATAGACATAAATATAATCACTTCTTGATAATGTTCTGGATTAATTTTAATCTTCATTAGATACTTGATATATATCCAAATTTTGGACTGTATTGAGAGAATGAATATCATGCTTGGTTCTTGCTTTATACCATGTGCTCATTCAACATTTTCATCATTTTTACAAATTCTACTAAAACAGCTAAGTGAGGAAAGAGGAAAGGAAATAGGTAGGAAGGAAATTTATAATTTTTAAGTTAATGGCTATCATTGCATATAGTTTTGTTTCGTATTATACAGCACACTTCATAACAACTGAAGATAGTCTGAGAAAAATGCAAAAGTTTGACAAAATCATATTACTTCATTCTTTCACATAACTTCTTGTGCATTTTTTTCTTTTTTTTTGGGGGGGGGGGGGGGGGTTGTTTTTTGTTATGACTTTTCTCCCTGCAATCAATCTGAGTAAGATTGACAGTGACATCCCAATTAAATGTGTTAGCTGGCAGTTAGTTAGTTATTATCATATCTTAGCTATTGTGGTCTCTTTTTCTCTACTTCTGGGGGGGGAGGGCAAGGGGGGTTGCGGGAGTAGGGGGGACAGGGGGGAGAGAAACATTGTAAGTAATTTTATATGGAATGTCATTTCTGACATTACCTGAGAAAAAATTACTTCTCAACACTTTCAGAGAAATAAAAGTAAATGAAATTTCTTTTTGAAACTGTCCCCACATTATTCGTGAGGGAAGGTAGGCTTTTCTGTCAAATTCAGTGAATGTGCTACTTAATGCTAACAGAAGGATAAATCCAATCTCATCATAATAGGGGGGAAAAAAAATCTGGGGTATTTCAAATGTATATACAAGAAATAAATTAGCTTACACATACAACATACACTGGAAGCTAAAAAAAAATAAAGTAGAATTGTAAACTGAATTTGTTCCACTTCACAATATTAAAATGGTAAAAAAAAGTGTTGTTTTCAAAATGAATTAATCAGAAGATGTAATAATTGTGGTAGGCTGGAATATTTACTTATGGAGAAGATATTTCTTA
This sequence comes from Alectoris magna, assembly GCA_030625065.1. Lineage (NCBI taxonomy): Eukaryota > Metazoa > Chordata > Aves > Galliformes > Phasianidae > Alectoris > Alectoris magna. Next base: position 16,303,786 of record CM060561.1, read on the forward strand.
CCTTAAACCAAATTGGTTTATTATTGGTAATAATTATCCCTAATTTGATTACTGCGACATTACTATGAATCCAACCTTTTTACAAAGAAGTAAGAAAATATTTTAAAAAATCAAACTAATACTGAACTGATTATCTTTCTGTTTAATGGAGATTCTAGGAACTGTCCAAAATACTGTTAATTTTAAAGGCAGAATTGGTACCTTATGATTTTTCTAACAAGTTAGATTGCAGAGGAATCATAGCTTCTGAAAGCATAAGCTCCTCAATGTCTTCACTGTCACCTCAATTTAATATGTTCTGGAACTAATTCTTTTCCTCTGGAAATTTTAATTTCTGTAGTTCAATTTCTTCAAATATAAAAATGATCTGGTTAGGATAGTCTTCTCAAAACAAATACAATCTAGCTAAGCATCTCCTTAATGCTCCGTCTTCTCTGGGTGTAGATGTCAGAAGCGGCCCAGAAAGGGCTTGTTTCCTTTCAAAAGATTGAATTTAGTCTTCATCTCAGTTTTTTCAGCACATGCTAACGAATAACTGTTATTATTTGTTTATCAGAAGTTTAAAATATTTAGATTGTGTGATAATATATCTTGGAATTCTAACAACCTGTTGTCATATTTCCAAATACTGTATCAGCTGATCTACAGTAAGTATTTACATACGTGCTTTTGACCTTAGACATGTGCTGCAACTTAGCTGAGCTTTCTTACTGTGGCTCAAACAGACTGTTAGATTATATCTGTAGACGAAAATTACTGGTCAACGATGTGTAGAAAGTTATTAGTACAAGAAAATTTGATTCACTGCATGGTTGTGAAAGCTTGTATATAGCCTCAGCTTCTTTTACATCAGTTGGAGAAAATTATATGTTCACTACAATACTGATTATTCATGTATGTTAGTATTAGAATTTATCATAATGTCAATACTTTGATTGCAACAAACTTCAAGAGCTGATGTTCAGCTGTTTCTGGGCTGGTTTTTTTTGTTTTTTTTTTTTGCTTTAGTCAGAAAGGGGTTCCGGATTTGGAAAGTACAGGGTAATATGTCAGGAAACCATGTAAAACTTGTTTTATCTACACTGAAATATAGACATGAATTTTCTATTGATTCTACAGGATTGGAATAGAACTGCAATGTAAAAATTCAGAACTAACACATTCAGTACAAAAATTCAAAATACATAATATCCTTTTAATTAGTCTATCCCAAATATCCAGTACAAAATTTACATGTAAAATATTAATTCAAAACTAAGGATCATTTCTTGCTACAGCTTGAAGTTTGATTCCTTGCATAATTGATTCCTTTTCAATAATAATTTAAGTTGCTTCATTAGAGGATTTTATTTACTGAATTTATATTGTGTTCTCTATAGAGGATTTCCAGCTTTGGTGCAGAAGGAGGAGATGTAAAAAATAGATACGAGATTGAAGTATATTCTTAATTCATATAGCTTTCTTATTTATTCATTTATTTTTAATTCTAATGAGAAATATATCCCTTTTTTTTTTTTTTTTTTTTAATGTCAATTATTTTTGCCCCCTTACAAATATAAACTTTCAGAAAAGGTTGTTGAGAGACGCAGGTCAAGTGTTCAATTTGCTTTGTATGCACCTCATCTACTGCATCTTCGGAGGGAAATGACACTTGATTCTGTTGCAGTGTCAAATTCAATTATCAAACTCTTGCTAGAGAAAGATAGATTTTGAACTTAATTATTGCATGCAAGTAATGAAATGTTTTGGACAAAAATATCATTAGCAGAAACAAGAATAATTTCTTCTATCAGACAACTTCTAATGATTGAATGCTTTTTCCATTTTTGAAAGAATGCATGGGTAGATTATGTCAGAAAAATATTCATAAATGTTAATATTTCCTAGACTCTTCTAGGCTTCCTGAGCGATTCATTTACTTGGAGTTTCCTTGACAATCTCACAGAATTCCATGTGCCTTTATGGATGCCATTCTTAGACTGTTGCAAGTCCAGAATGATTATGCACTGACTGTGCATTTCTTCCAGTATTTCTTTCTTGTCTTTCTCTTGACTTTTCAGAAAGGAAGCATTCATTTTATTTTTTTTTAATTTATTATCATTATTTATTTATTTATTTATTTATTTGAGACAGCTTCTCATAGGAACTTGTCTCTGATTCTTTTATTTTCTCTCTTAGTCTATTATTTAATCATCTTCCCATTTAACTGCTCTTAGTAGATCTCACTGATGTGGCACAAGCATCATCAGCTTTCTAAATTTTCCTATTTAAATCAGTTTATAAGTCCAGCTTGTTTACAGTCATATATTATCAAATATCTGTTTAATATAAAAACTGATTTGGATGAGTGAAGTGAACTGGATAATGTGAATGTTATTCAAATTTTTGTGGTAAAAAAAAATAACTTTCTCCATAACAATTTCTGCCCTTTGAAACAATTGACCCGTACTGCTGGTTACAGCTTTGATATCTTCAGTAAATGGAAATGTATTTCCGTTTACAAAACAGACTGAACTCCTGAGTGTTTTCTTTTGAAATCAGTCCATGAACATTTAAGGTTAATATTTTTCCATGTTATTTTTTCAGATGCTATTTTACTTTTGAAAGGAATGATAAAAGCTAATTTGGTTGCTTTAGCTTCACTTTCCACTGCAGACACTTTCTGGTGAGAAATCTGAATTTGCAAAATTTATTCTTATCTTCCCAATTTCTACTTTACAAGACTTGCTAACTCTATAGTTACTGGAGTAGCTGAATACAGTTTTTAATGATGATATAATCTTTCCATTTCATAATTTTGAAATTTCTTCCATTTCTTTGATTTGCCTTATGGCTCTTTTTACTCATTAGTATCATATAGAAGCTTCTCAGTTGTACCTTGCAAGGGACATTACATGACATTTACTTTTACCTCTGACTTGGTTTTTCACTTTTATGTCTTTCTCCAGTTTTCCTGATCAGTGCAGCTCTATGTTATCCCCTTCTTTTACAAACAGTTTCATGTATTTTATTATTCTGATTCTTATACAAAGAACTTTGTTTGAATAGCTCATAGAGCTGGTATCTGCTATAAATTCTCCTTTTCTGAGATGTCTCTTTAGGTGACTATAAAATTATTAATGTATCCATTATTTATAAGCTATGTCTCTGAAAATCTAAGGCTCTCCCCAGACTTCATGAGCACAACACACTGTACTGGACACCACTTTTTTTCAAACAAAGTAAGAAAACTATTCTAACTCCCTTAAATTAAAATTCTTGTTCCTTTTAGTATCAATCTTCTTTTCCTAGCAAGTTAATCTCTGGAATATGTGCTCAGTCTCTTTCATTTTTTTGCTTGTCAACTGAATGAAAATTGGAGTTATTTTTGCAGCACTAACCTGCCTGTATTGAAGAAAAAAAAACAAACAGAAAAAGATGCTAAACCCATGAAAACCTGGGGTCTTCTTTCATGAACCAGACCTTGCATAAAACTAATGAAATTTAGAATTTCTTTCAGCAAAAAGGAACTCAGTATCTTGTGGGATCAAATTAGGTCACCAACACAGAGCAGAACAGTCTCTTCCCTCAATCATCTAGCAGTGCTGGGGCTGAGGCCTGCACTTGAGGCTGCCAGACACACTGCTGTCTCATATTTAACTTAACTTGCCATCAGCCAGAATCCCCGGAACACTTTAAGTAGGGCTGTTCTACAATCTCTTCTCCCATGGTATCTCTGCCTAGACTAGGGAATACCTTTAGTCATGCTAGCTATAAAGGAAAGAGTTGTTAGTACTAAGCCATCTAAAAATATGAATAATTAGGAAAAAGTATTTTCTTTTTCTTCAGTTTTATAACATACTGCTTTTGTAAGCCTTCTCAAGATACTATATTCTATTGTATTTCTGATTATAAAATGCTAGTTTTAGTTATGTGCTTATGCAAGGAAATACCTTTACACAGTTAGTGTGGAGTTTGGTAATGATGTATGATTTATTTTTCTATAAAGTTTCATCACATATTTTAAATATGAAATCATAAGTCTTCAATGTTAATTGCTATGAGGATGCTGAAAATGATGATAGCTTCAAAATCCACTTGAAAAAATGCACTTTATTATGATTTGCATTATCAAAATATATTGGATGTTCAAAATATTAATTCTGAGTTCACTTGACTCTTCTCAAAATTTCTTCAGTAGCATCTTTGCTTTAGTATTTTGGTTTTATTCCTTAATTGGAAAAAAAAGAAGGGTGTTTCACAATTCTGGTCAGAAATACACAGTAACACTGTAGATGTATGATTCTTCTTCATCAGGCTTACATGAGGAATAGGGTGAATCAGAAAACACCATTTAATTGAAATGCACGGTGAAGATAATTTAGCAAATGAGAATAGAAAATGTGCATTCTGAAAGCCTGTATGATGTGACTGGTTATCCACAGTCTTAAGTTTCAGATATCGTTTACTACTGTGGCTGACAAACCAGTAAAAAACAGCAAGCTGAAATTAGGTAATGTAATCATTACCTAATCAGATACTGATGTCAGAAAGAGGCCTGATATATTTTCTGTTTTCAGCTGTAACTGGGAATTGAAACAACCATGATATCTTATGAAAAGAACTATCTCACTAATACACATTTACATTTGAAGTTTTTTAACTTTCCTCAACTGAAAAAAAAAAGGAATTTTTTTGCCTCAGAAGACAGAGATAAAAACTAACCAAGCAAACAAACAAGAAAACAGGTTTTTTTTCCTGCTTTTATTTCCAGTTCTGTTCAGTGCCAAATTGCAACACCAGATGTCAGCTCCATATGGAAAAGTTCAAAATCTTTTCAAGCCAGCCCATCACTTCATAAATAGTCACAACTATACACTGAGGAAGGTGTTTTTAGAATTATTTCCTTCCGTGACTTTGAAAAACACATATTTGTCTTTTAGCTTCCATGCACTGCCCAGGGAGGTGGTGGAGTCACCGACCATGGGAGTGTTCAAGAAACGTTTGGATGTTGCGTTGAGGGGTATGATTTAGCTGGGAAGTATTGGTAATGGTTGGACTGGATGATATTCTAGGTCTTTTCCAACCTCGATAATTCTGTGATTCTGTGATTATCTAGTAGTTGTGATATTCACATTCTTGTTACTGGGAAGAGTAAAACATATCATTTATGTGGAGAGAAGACTTTACTGTCAGCCTAACTAAAATCTTAATCTACTAGGGAAAAAATAAAAATCAGCTATTACTAGAATTTTTACAGTAATAAATTCCTAATCAAGATTAATACGAAAAAGTCTTATTAATAACATACCATATCAATGATATTTGAGAACACCTTCTCCTTGACATTATACTCCTTTAATATACTCCTTTCAATATCTCTCTGGGTTCTAAAGTGGAATGCACCAGTCTTCAGTAGAAGCAGAGGTGACAACAGGTCACCTGTATCTCAAGTTCTTCACCATAATGTTTATAGTGGGATTTTCTTTCTCAGTCGTGGTTGACATTTTTGGTGATTTTTTTATCACAGTCTTTCTTATAGGTTTCTAGCTTTGATTAACATAAGTGACTGCTCTTTCATAGAGTAAATGAAAATCCTGAGCTGGAAGGGACCAACAAAGACCATCAAGTCTTGCATGCAGTTTCTTATAGAATGCTCAGATTTGTCAGACCTTTACTATACAGAAGTCAGAATTTAGGTCAGAAAATAGTCACCTGACCTCCGGGAAAATGTTAAAAAAAAGTAAACCATCTCTGGTCAAGGCAAATAAGAGGGCTGAAGGCTGCATAGCCTGCAGCCTCTTAATATCAAGAAGAAAAACAATACTTGGTGGGTTACATGCTTGTGTTGTTAAAAGTGATATATATGTAAAACAGTGCAAAAAATTGACTAATAACTATAATTTAAAAATGCATCTTCTTTTCATGTCATTGATTTTAGCTTGGGAGCAACAGTAAAATTCTCTTGCGATGAAGATTATGTGTTACAAGGCTCAAAAAGCATCACCTGTCAGAGGATAGCTGAAGTTTTTGCTGCATGGAGTGATCATAGACCTGTGTGTAAAGGTAAAGAGGAATTTTGATTCTTTTAGTAATTCGTTCATTTTGGGTTTATCAACAGCTTGATAGCCAAACCTATTAAATGATATTTCGTATGTACTTGAAGAGTCACAGAATTGTAGAAGTTGGAAGGGACCTCTGGAGATCATTTAGCCCAACCCCCTCTGATAAAGCAGGTTCCCTACAGTTGGCTGCACAGGAATGCGTCCAGGAGGGTTTTGAATATGTCCAGAGTTTAAAGTGAAACTAGAAAGAAAAATAAAGTAATAATTCTTTTGGAAACTAACAGTTCTGAAAAACTTCTGTTTGCATGCGAAACTGATGCGCACATGTTGATTAAATATCTAAAACCATTACTTATAATTAGAATTCATAGTTGATAACAAAGAGGACACTGATTCACTTCTTTAAGCTCACTGACTTCATAGAACTTGTTAATTCCACCTTAAAATGCAGAAGACCAATATTCAGAAAGATATCAGAAATTGATGCAAAGCCATATGGTGAGAAAACAGACAGATGTTATAGATATTATAGTTCATCAAATCTAAAATGTGATGGAGTGTCATTAGTTACTGTTTTAACTATCTTCAGTGTGCTGTAATTTTGTTCTTTTGATTAACAAGAGGTTTTAATTATACTCTTAGATATACTAAAAATGAAGTATAAGGTTTTTCTAGTTTAATAATTATGTGTTCTTTAGGTTTTATGCACAGAGCATACAGTAAACATTTTGAAATATTTTTGCATAAAGAGGATAAATATCAAGTGTGTACAAAATTATGTGTGCATCTGCTTGTTGAATTTGCATGTTTGTGTACAAGCCATTTGGGCAAACAAATCAGACCACTGTGTATAAATGTTATTTTATTCAAGAAATTGTCTTGAGAACTGATTCAGCTTTGCAGATAACAAGGGCACAGGTGGTATTCAATATTTCACCTGTTATTGTTTAAAATGTCATTTAAAGCGCTACTTGAAGTGTTGCTTCTTGTTTGAATATTGCAGGAATGGCTTTCAGTTGCATATGTAAATGTTATTATTTACACACACAGACAAAAACAAAAACAAAAACAACACCACAGTTATGATTTATTTTTCAAAAATGTGAATATTAGTTATTATATTACTATACTGTTCTAAAAAGGAAGTTTCCAGTTCTATTAGATGCATTTGACTTGACAACATAAATCCTCATAATTTGTTCTCTCGGGGCATATGAGTAACAGAGTGTAACTGCCTGCCAAAAATGAAAGATTAACTCTCTTTAGGAGTTATCATATAATACCAGCTGGAACTGGCATAGGAACATATTAATGAAAGTGAAAGCTGGAATAAATTATTTCTGCAGAAGAAATACAAAGCTTTCAGAATGAAAACTGATACATCACTTCTAAAACAAAAGCAAACATTGCAGATCATCAACATCTTTTAATCTAAAGACTAGTTTCCAGGAAAATACTGCTCTAGAGGTCTATTTGAGATGCAAACATTTTGACTTCTCAAAGAGACTATGAGGAAACTAAAAAACTATGCTAGATATTGTAGCTAGATTTAGTTACAGACAGATTACATTGTGGTACTGTCACAATGATTCTTTCCCTTTCTGTCTTTTAAAACCTATTTTATTATTTTTCTTAGTCGTCATCTCAGCAGTTAGGGGACCTGTTTAGAAAACATGGCAGAAAATGAAGATGCTTGTCTCACTGGGATTTACAGACAACATACTTAGAAAAGAATTTAAAATGTAGAGCCTTGAGGAAAATATGGCTTTGTGTTGTAGGAATCTGATGAATTAAGATAAGCAGCAGATGAGAAATAACTGTCTAGAGTTTTTGTTTATTTGTTTGTTTGTTTGTTGGAAGAATCAAACCACTTTCTGAGGCACTTGTTTTTCAGCTGGATTTCTTTTCAAGATCAATGCAACATTCAAGGGGCATTGGGGTGTTTTTAACTTGTTGCAATATAATTTGTCACTTGCTCCAAATCATCAGCCAACCAAGGCATTAAGTAATAATTATTGATCTTAGATTATTTGCATTAATGGTTTATCTAAATTACCTACAATGGAATATGACATAATGGATGAGAAAGAGAATGAGAAATAGCATGTGAGGAAATACAGCCTTTCTTACTCCACTGTTCAGGCTGCTTTTACTATGGATAAGATTGCTTTTCCAAGTAAAAGTTTATCCTCTCACATCAGAATTTTATACTGTTGGATCATACTTTTACAGAAACATAAATTGTAATGTTTTCTTTCTGGACATCATTTTTGTTCCATTATTCTCCCTAAAAATGTCAGTCTAGGCTAACAGTTTATACAGTTAATAACAGTATATGATCTGTTACATATTTAGCTTGTGAAGATAGCACTGTTTTTCATTTTATTTAGGAAAGAACTCAAGTAGAACTATATTTAACATTCTGTTCTTCACATGATACATTTTAGCATATACTTCATCCCTCTGGTGTGCAGGAACACTAAACACTCAGTCTACTTTACAAAAATAAAACAAACAAAAAAACCCCAACAATCTTATTTCAATTTCTTGTGTTTCTAATAAAATATGTTAAAAAAAATATGTTAAAAAATATGCTAAAAAATGACCTTATCCTATTCAAGAACATTTGTGTTTTCTATCCTATCACTTTCAAAATAATGATAATAATAATAATGGTTAAACAAAACAAAAAACAAACAAACAAAAAACAACAACAAAAAAAGAAAAACAACAAAAACCTGCCAGAGAGTAGTTTGTTTACTGTGAGATTAGAGACTTGGGGAGATAAAATAAAACATGTGGTACATTTTTGGAAAGACAAAAAACAGTAACACATTACTGGGCTGTTCTGCTAAAGTATTACTAAATGTTTACTGAGGTATAATTAGCTAAAGGAAATTTAAATTAGTAGCCATTTTCTATTTGTAGTTTTGAAAGTGGATAATTATAAACTGTACAGGTGATGTCATACATGAGCTTTAAGGTGTCTTGCAAGTCTTACTTGGTCTACCTAAAACAAATAGGATTTTTCCTATTAACCATGGAAGAATCAAAGTTTTGTGCATAGGCATGCAATATTTGTACTTTTAATTGATATTTAAACTTCATAAATTTTAACCTTTTTATCTGTACTAGCTTAAAATTTGCTGTCTTTACAGCAGATGCCTGATTCTACTGTATAATGGGAAAGTGTAACAAGAACATCTAAATAACTTTTCATGCAGTTCACTGCTTCTAGACACATCAGTGTGTATGCATGATAGAATATCTCAGCCTTCTCAATGATGGTTTCATATGACAAATTTATTTTCACATGATTTTTGCCAGTTATTCTTCAATCATTCTTAGCTAGGGTTTCTTACCAATGATTAAGAAAGTGAAATATCAGCCTATAAGAAAACTTCAAAATGTTGTTTGTTTTTTCCCTGGCTTTACTTTATGTTTTGCTGCCATTTACAGCTTTGGCAAGATAAGGGAATTTTACTGAGTGAAAATATTGTAGATATGAATTGCAAGGGTACTTATAATATACTGTTATCACAGGGCAGTGAGTAAAACAATAATCTTTCCTGTGAAATATTAAAAAATATTCAAATTATAACGTGAGAATCTTGGAACAAACATTTACTTTGCATACAATTACAGTTGAAATCTGATATTTGAATGAAGAAAATATGTACTGTTACTTCACATCCTATCAGAATAAATACATTCTAATCCCCCAAAATATCTGTAGTTTTTCTAACATGACAGCTTGCATTGACTTCTCTGTAAATTCATCGTGGAGAGGAAGTTTAAACACTTTGGGACTGAGACTCTACTTATTTATCTGTCAGGGAATTCACTATTTCCCTACAGGGTAATGCCATTCTTATAAATCCAACTTGCTTAAGCAAAGACAGTTATCTAGTTTGTGAAAATACTTGCTACTTGATAAATCTCTTCCTCTCATTTATGTTTCAGGAAATGAAACAGATAGATCTATCCACAGTTGGTCGATTAGCCTTTTTATTTTCTTGCCTGCTGCTCCTGTTTTTTGCTTGCTTGTTTCTCAGTTTCTGTGAAGCATTTATGAATGCTGTCTTTCATAAGCCTGCTGGCAAGTCAGCAACAAGTTCTGCTACAAGTACAGTATTTTAGAAAAGATCATCTAGTATGTAGAATTAAATAGTGCCTTTCAAATAATTATTTGTGCTAGAGAAAACTAAAGGAGAGAAAAAAACTTACCATTTAAATTGTGATCACCTCATTAATAGGTATACTACAAAATAATTTTAATTAATAATAAAGCAAGAAACAAACAGCATTGTGCATTTAAATTGGGCTCCGGCAATTTTGGAACAATTTTTTTCCTTCATATTCCATTTTGGTCAGTGATTTCACTGACAGCATTTTTGTAATAAAACTAGATTTATGAACTCATTAAGTAGCATTTCTTATTTTATAGAAAAATATAATTATCACTTTGATTAACATGGATATGCCATCAGAATGTACATCTTGAATGTTACCTCTTGCCTTTATAAACATACTAGTAGTGGAAGTGGCAATAGTAGTGGCAGTGATGGTGGTAGTAGCTTCTGAGTTCAAGGTTTGTGAAGCTGTGAGGGTGTCTGAGAGGTGTTTTGGGCCGCTCAGGCTGTGTGTGTGTGTAGGCATCAGCCGGCAGGCAACTTTTCTCTCTCAGATGGCCAAGTCAGAGCCGAGTGGTGCCTCAAACCCTGATGGCTTCCTCTGGTAACAGAATCATGGAATCAGAGGAATTGGAAGGAATCTCCAGAGATCATCTAGTCCAAACCCATGATAAAGTTGGTTCCCTATAGCTGCATAGGAATATGTCCAGAGAAGGAGACTCCACAAATTCTCTATGCAGCTTGTTCCAGTGATTTGTCATCTTTAAAGTAAAAAACTTTTTCTTGTGTTCACACGGAACTTCCCGTGTTCCAGTTTGTGTCTTTTGGCCCTTGTTCTGTCATGGGTCTACACTGAAAAGAGCCTCGCCACATCCACTTGAGTTCCACCCATTATATATCTATAACCATCAGTAAGATCCCCCCTCAGTCATCCCCAGGTTAAACAGTCCCAGGTTGCTTAACCTTTCCTCATGAGAGAAATGCTTCAAGTCCCTATTCACCTTCATAAACCTCCACTGGACACTCTCTTGAAGTTACCTGTATTCTTTGAACTGGGGAGCCCAGAACATGACACAATACTCAAAATTTGGCCTCAACAGGACAGAGCAGAGGGAGAGGAGAACCTCCATCCTCCACTTTCTGGCTACATTCTTTTTAATGCACCCCAGGATACCACTGGCCTTTTTGTCCACAAGGCCACACTGCTGGCTCATGGTCAACTTGTTGTCCACCAGGACACTCAGGTCCTTCTCCACAGAGCTCCTTTCTAGAAGGTCAGCTCCTAACTTGTACTAATGCAGGTGTAGGACACTGTATTTGCCCTTGTTGAATCTTACAAAGTTCCTCTCCAAACAACTCTCTAGCCTCCAGTACAGCCTTTTGATTTGTCAGCCACTTCTGGCAAACTTGCTGAGAGTGGAATCTATTTCTTCATTCAGGTTGCTGATTGCGATGTTGAACAAGACTGATCCATTACTGGGTAACACCACTAGCTATGGGACTTTAACCAGATTCAGTGCTACTAATCATGATCCTCTGAGATGAGTCAACCAGTTCTCAGTCCACCAGTCTGCTTATCTATCCCACAGTTCTTAAGATTACCAATAAGAATGTTATGGAAGACAGCGTCAAAAGATTTGATAAGGTATGCAATATCCACTGCTCTCCCATCATCTATTCAGCTGATGATGACATAATAGAAGGCTACCATATTGGTTAAGCATGATTTCCCATTTGTCAGCTCCTGTTAACTACTACTGATAACCTTCTACTCCTCCATTTACTTGGAGATGACATCCAGAATAAGTTGCTCCAACACCTTCTCAGGGATGAAGATGAGGCTGACTGACCTGTAGTTTCCCTGGTCCTCCCTGTCCCTTTCGAAGACTAGTGTGACAGTGGCTGCTCTCCACTCCTCAGGCACTTCTCCCACTCTCCATAACATTTCAAAGATGATAGTAATTCATCAGTCACTTCTGTTAGTTCCCTTAGAACTTGTGGGTGCATCCTATTGTTTTCTGTGGATTTATGTGCACCAAATTTGTTTAGATGATCTCTAACCAATTCTTTCTTGATCAAGGAGAAGCCTTCCTTTGTGCAGACTCTCTTACTTTCAGGGTTTGAGATTCCTGAGAGCCAGACTTAGCAGTAAAAAACTGAAGCAAAGAAGGTATTCAGCAAATCTGTCTTCTCAGTGTCCTCTGATACTGGTGTACTCGTATCATTCAGAAGCAGGCCAACATTTTACCTGGTCTTTCTTTTGCTACTGACATACTCAAAGAAGCCTTTCTTCTTGTCCTTGACCTCCCTGACCAGAATCAATTCCATGTGGGCATTAGCCTTCCTCACCTGATTCCTCTATGCCCTGACAACTTTCCTATTTTCCTCTCACATGGCCAGGTAACATGTTAAACACTATTTTGTAATATGGAAGCAAGTAGGCACAGACATTGTAATCGCCCACCAGGAAGCGGTGCCCTCTGCTCCTGGTCCTCCAGCACCCCGTAAAACTAAAGCAACCACTTGGACAGAGCTCTGGACACTACATGTGACCACCCAGTTTTCAGGTTCCACATGTGCCAGGTGTTACTCCCTGAGTGAAAGGTGAGAGCACACACACCTGTGTGAGGTGTGACCAGGCAGATTAGAAGCTCTGCCTTGTGATAAAGCTTCAGGAAGAGGTACAGAAACTGAGAGGCATCTGGGAGTCCAAGAAGATGACAGATCAATGGAGAATCTGTCCTCTCTGGTATATACATGACATTATATCATGGCTGCTACTGTGGTTGGTCCAGTATCTGATCTGCATCAGAAGAAAGGCTGCAACTTGAAAGATACCATGAATGAGAGCCTTGCAGAGGGATCTAGAAAGTTTAGAGCACTGGACAATCAGCAGTAGCAATAAATTCAATGAGTAAATGCCAGGTTCTACACTTACAATGGAGTAATGCTGGACACTGGTACAGACTAGGAGATAAGTATCAGGAGAATTCAAGAGAAAGTTATTTGGTGATGCTATTTGACAGCAGGCTCAGAATGACACAACAGTGTGTGCTGGCAGCCAAGAGTGAAATTGCATTCTGGGATGCATTAAACATAGCATAGCCAGTCTATGAAAAGAGGTGATTCTCCTATATTTAGCACCAGTGTGGGCTCACTTCTAACTTTCTTGCAGTTTTGGTCTCCACAATATAAAAAGGATATTAAAATACTTGAGTTCTTCCAGATTAGGTAAACGATGCTTGTAAAAGAACTGGAAAATATCTCATGTGAGAGGATCCTGAGGACAGCTGTTTCGTCTAGTTTGGAGTAAAGGAGGCTGAGGCAATTTCTCTCTGCAACTTCCTAAGAATAGGAAGTGGAGTGGGAGATACCCATCTCTTCTCCCCGGTAACCAGTCATAAGATGCAAAAAATTGCACCAAGTTGTGCCAGGGGAGATTCTGACTAGATATGTGGAAAAATTTCTTCACTGTAAGCCTAGCTTTCAGGCTCCTGTTCTGTTCAAAGGCATTTGAATAATGACCTAAACAATCTCCTTTAACTTTTCTTTAGCCCTGAAGTGGTCAGGCAATTGGACTTGACCTTTCTATGTCCCTTACAATAGAAATATTCTGATTTCTAATTTCTATAATACTTTTGCTTACCTTTAGTATGTCTTTGAAAAATCCACCTCTCCCTCAGTTCTGTCTGAAACGCACAGATGTATGTGGACCTCTTAAAAGTGGTATTAATAATATGAATATACATATATGTACACATACACATATATATGCATATAATGCATTACAGATAAATAGGACCAAAAAGTAGTCAACTAGTCAGCATCTACTTCCATATTCCAACTATGTTTAAACCCAGAATATACTTACCTAGTGTTTTTCTGTAGTTCTTAAGTTCTTCAGTCCTTCATTAGCCTTGCAAGTGTAACATTTTTTGTTAATTCAGGTGTGAGCCCTTGTGCTGTACTTAAACAACTCTTTAAGTGTTAGTTAATTTCTCTTTTCTGTGATTTATTGCATACTTCAAGAATACCTTCTCCTCTTTAACTAACGAACAGCAGTTCAGTCAGTCCTTTGTTGTAGGTTATATTTATTGACCTTTAACCTTTTTCATCATTTTTGCAATGGTTCCATGTCCTTAAAATACAATTTCTAAAAATGAACTGTTTTAGAATAGACTTTTCCAGTGCTCTGTTGAGAGGAGGAATTATTTTCTCACTTTCACACATTTTTCTATCAGTCCCTGGGTATTGTCCAGTTTGTCTTCTCATAAAAGTTGAATATTTTTATTCACATTCTTAAGTTTCTGTGCCACTGTTTCTGTGTAACCCATAAAGAGCTGCCTAGTATCTTGCTACTTATACTGCATTTATGAATTGATTATATCAGCTTTTGTGTTTTATCTAACACTTGCTCTGTTGAATCGTATCCTATTTCAATGGCAGTTTTTTCAGTCTCATTCGTAATTAGAACTGTGTTTGTTAATATACACAGTCCCTCCCAGCTCTGTGTTAAAGGGAGATTTTATAATGGTACTTTTTTAATTCCATCCAAGGTGTTGTTGACAATAGTGGATGAAAGTATGACATAGCTACACGATACCTAAGTTAGAAAAGCAGGGCAATTTTGTTAACAGCAGTCAGGTTAAGCCAAAACAAAAGAAAAAATATCCACCAAAACAGGTAGCTGAAGGAGACCATAGAGATGAGAGAAGTCTGAGGAATTCAAGCCAGGAATTCAATTCAAGATTAGGTTTCAGATCATCAGGACATGTGATCAGGCACCAGCATGCATTTAAACACTAAGACTTTACTGTTTCCATCCAAGATTCATCAAGTGCTGAGACATTATTAGTTGTTTTGATTATTTGCCATATGTAAGCAATGGCTACATATTACATACTGACTTTTAAACAAAGTTATTTTTCATATTATTTTCCTTAACAAGTTGCTTAGATAATTTTTGCTTCTTCACAGGTAATATTTCCCTCTTTTTTTTTTTTTTTTCTCTTTTCTTTATATTTTCCTCTACTTGCAAATTAAAATGATAGGTATAGTTCACGTGAAATAACTATAAGTACAGAGTTCTGCATTTTATTGCAGCAACAAAACAATGATCAAATTTCAAATCAAATCAAGTACAAAAGAATAGATAAGTTGCATTTTTCCTAGACAAAAAGTGGAGAATAAGGTCTGTTCTTAGATCTTCAGTGATAAAAGCCTGTGCTTTCTGATAGTCATGATTTTGAGTTTGATAATTGAAACTGGAGTGCATACTGTGTAGAGAAAATCTCATTAATGCAGAACTAATGTAACTGAAATACCATCAGAATATTGAACACGCTATTGTTTGTATTGGCAGTAAAATTAAATTCTTCAGACATAAGAAGATAGAGAAGATAGTTCTATTTAAAATCCACTCATCAAAAATCACTATTTTCAAGAGCTTAAATATGGATATGATTGTGTATTATGTGGCACGCTAAAATATTTCCATTTTTCTGCACTTGTTATACACATTAGTCCTCTACATCTGTATATACATATGTTTCATAGTTTTTGTTTGTTTGTTTGTTTGTTTGTTTTTAATTCTCTATGGAAGAACTGTGATGTAAAATATTATCAATTCTGTAAAAAATATTCCATTACTAATTTTATTATTTTATATTTTTCAAATTGCTTAACCTTTTTTTTTTTTTTTTTTTTTTTTTTTCATTTTCTCCTGTTTTAGTCTCTTCTCAGTAAATGCCCTTAGAAATATCTCTTTAAATATCCAAATAAACTCTATGTGGTTGACTTTATTTTTTAATTTCATACTTTTTACTTGGAAGTCTATCAAAATTAACATTTTGTTTTATTTATTGATCTCATTTTTATTTTTCATGCACTCAGAATACAGTGGTTACACATACACAGTTTTTATAGCCTGCATATCTTTAATCAGCTGTCTTGTACTGAAGGTATCCCTTTTTTGTAATCAGGATAATACATCTTGCTAATTATGCTTTCACAGTTTTAGTCGTGTTAGATTTTTTATTAATGGAGTTCTCTAACCAACTTGTACAACAGATACAATCTCTGTTTATTTAAATATTAGTTTTACTATGTTCAGTATTTAGGACTCTACAGAGGTAAATATTTTCTTCACTATTTTCTGAGCTGATTTTTATATTCAATCATTATTTATTGCTTTCCCTGAATTTTAATTTTCTTTGCAATTTCCAGTATATATGCGTATACTTACATACATATCATTCTTATTCATGGTTTCTTAATGTGGACTTGCTTTAATTCTGTGTTCTTCACATCTCTGTCACAGAATAAGTTTCAGTAGAGTAAGTAGAATAAGTTTCAGTCTTTCAAGTCCTTTGTAATTACAAGGGAAAGAGATAAACAGACACCTCAGGAGGTTACATTTTAACTAATGTGAGACAAGGGTTTTGTTTTTTTGTTTTGTTTTGTTGGTTTTTTTTTGTTTTTTTTTTTACAGAGGAATCTCTTCTATGACACCAGTGACTTTTTAATTTAAAAAATGATACTTGTTTTTAAATTTATATGTCAGAATTTTATATCCTATGGATATATAAAACCCCATTAACTAAAATGGTTATCTATTTATTTTAAGTAAATTAAAAATAGATATGCATTAAACTTCAGCTATTCAAAATATCATATTATATAAGTCAGCAAAAAACTAATTCCACAAAAGAATATTTCTCATTTCCTACCTTTGATCATACTCATTTTCTGATGCCCTACACATTCTTTTGCAAGTTTTATAGCTGCATCTTTGCAGTTATATCATCTCTAATTAGCTAAATTAATTGCCATAGTTTTCATGTTGTTTCCTTTTTCCTTACTGATCTGAAATATAAAATTCAGTGGCATCTCTAAAGTTAATAGCAACACTCATAATAAATTCTGAAGAGCAGATTGACATTTTGAAATTGCAAAAATTCACATATTTCTATCTATCTCCCACCAAGAGCTGTCTCCATGCTTAGAGGACAGTGAAAACCCATGAGTAACTTTTTATCTTTTACAAGTAAAATGATTTTTTTTCCCTGAGATTACAATATATCTGAATCCAGATGTAGTACTGTAAGAAAACTGTGTTTTTCAAACAAATGTAGTGATTTATAAATGCATTTTACTGACCTGCTGTTATTGTCATTGAGTCAGTAAAGTAACTGCTCTTGGATTTAAAGGAGTGAGTTCAGTTGACATTTATGGCCATAAGCTGTTAGTATATATTTAATAATGTTTGTTTTTAAAGATGTTAGACATTCATGTCTCTATGTTTATGCATTTCCAAATTCTATATAAAATATTCAGAAGCACAGTCAGAACTAATCTTCAAACATATATTATCTACATAGGAATGATAATCTAATTCATGCTTTTAAATCAGTTCCAAAAGAAAAATACAGTAAATTCTAGTTGAGCCATAGTGAACCAAAGCCAGGAATTAAACCTGCCAATAATTCAACTGTCAAACTGCATATAATGTGTAATTTTTGAAAATGTAAGTTAGTATATTTCTCAGGTCATGTTTGCTTCATTTTTTTTCAGCCACATACTCTTTTTATTTTATTTTTCTTCCTTTCTTATTTTTTTTGGCAGAGGTAAATAACATGACAACTTTTGGAAACTCTTAAACACAGAGCACAGAGCTAAATTCGACTGAAATCTTTCATCTGCCATATTTTTTAATTTGATTAGCAGATGGTTATTAGACGTGCCTATGTTTAGTTAATAATTTTGCAGCTTTCAGTTTCTCTGTAAGCTTTGCTCATGTTAAATGGATTTCCTCGTATGAGGAACTTCATAAACCTTCTCAGTCAGTACTTCCAAAATTCAGTGAAAACAGTTTATTTTTTCAGCTACTTTACTTTCTCCTTACAGTGCTGTAAGAATCATCACAGAATCATAAGAAGTAGTTCATAGTTTGGCGAACTACCTTGTGAGCAACTTCTTGAATTCAGAAGGATGGACAAAGAATATCTTAAAAGATATAGGAAATATTTATAGATTTCAATAAATAAAGCAGAGTATAAGTAGACCACTTATGTCTAGTAGAGATCTTCAAATAATCTCTAAAAGCTAACAAAAATTCGTATTAGTTTTGCAAGTATACACTACACTGCTTATACTTGGCAACCCATTCAAAGACTGCAGTGATTAAGAAAGTCTTCATACGATCATAGGCAGAGTTAAGGAACTTGTGATGACTATGGTGATAAAGACAACTAGTAATGTTATAAAAGAAAAATAGTAATATTGAATGAGAAAATACAGTATTGATGTTTAGAAGTAGATAAATTGATGGATAAAGAAATAAAATGTAAGTATGTTATAATATGATATTTCTAACGTAGTAGAACATTAGATTCAGTATAATTGTTACTGAGAAGAAAGTAGTCTGATATGCACCAAAAAACATCAATTAGATCAGTTCTCCAGTCACCTGAAAAATGCAATGAAATTAATCAAATAATCCTATAGTCATTAAAATTTTAGAAGTGCACTTTTTCTTCTTTTAACTCAAAAAAGTTTCAGTATCAACCCATAATATTTAATGACTTCATGTTGCTATTCATGTGCTCTTTGACTTTATCAAAGACACTGACAGTAGGATCGAGTGCACATTCATTCAGCAAGCTTATGTAAGATGTCAAGCTGTGTGGTGCAATCAACATGCCTGAGGGATGAGATGCCATTCAAAGAAATCTAGACAGGCTCAAGAAGTGGGCCCAGGTGAAATTTATGAGATGCAATAAATCCAAGTGCAAGGTCTTGCACCTGGTTTGTGGCAACTCCTGCTATCTGTACAAGCTCAGAGATGTAAAGATGGAACATCCTCTGCTGAGAAGGACTTACGGGTACTGGTGGATGGTAAGCTGGACATGAGCCAGCAGTGAGCCCTCACAGCCTGGAAAGCCAACAGTATCCTGGGCAGCATCCAAAGAAGCATGGTCATCAGGTTTAAGGAGATGATCATGTCCCTCTACTCTGCACTTGTGAGATCTCACCTTGAGTACTATGTACAGATACAGTCTGTAGATTCTTCAGTAGAGGAGGGACGTGGATCAGTCAAGAGTATGTGCAGAAGAGGGCCATATAAGAGTTCTAAGGGTTGGAACACCTCCCCTGAACAGAGTGAGAAAGCTGAGGCTTATGAGCCTGGAGAAGAGAAGGCTCCAGAGAGACCCGAGAGCAGCCTTTCAGTATCTATCTACCTTTAGGGTACTATGGTTAGGCTGCAGTTGGACTTGGTGATCTTTGAGGTCCCTTCCAACCTGAGTGATTCTATGATACTATGATCTAAAGAGAGGCTATAAAAAAAAACCAAAACACTGACTCTTTAACAGGGTCTGTTTTGATAGGACAAGAGGGAAATGGTTAAACGGGGTCAGCTTTACCAGGATACTTTCACATGGCTGCAAATGTTACATTCAGGAGCTTTTTTTTTTTTTTTCCTTAGGGAGTAAGCTGTGTGCTTCCTTTCTGAACAAAATTCTTCCGGGTGGTTAATGGGGAATAAAGACAAACCAATACGATTCTGTAGTAAAAATTAAACTATTTCTGTCCTTTCAGTTATTTGTGATGTTAGATGCAACATAAAATGAATAATGCTCTTGGTGTCAGTGGCTGTTTTTGTTGTTTTTATTTGTTTGGTTTCATTTTTATGATATGCTACCGTAAATAAACATACAGATTTCAATTTGTAACTAAATGTCATTTGTAATCTTTAAAAATAGATAGCGTTATTTTGATTAAGACTTGTATATATATTCTTTAAAATTTCCAGGAGAAATGCTGACATTTTCGTAAACCAATGTATAAACCCCCCCAAAATGATAAGAGTAATCTTTCTGCTCTACTTATCGATTCTTAGTGAACAATAGGTAACAATACAAGCTTCTTAAACTCTTCTTAACAATTCAAAGTCTAAACATCTAAGTGTTTTTGTTTTTTAAAATAGGCAGAACAATTTCTCTTATTCGCTCTAAGAGAGTATTTGTGGTTGGTTTTTTTTTGTTTGTTTGTTTTTTAAAAGAAAAGCTTGGACACAAATGCAAGTGTATTTTAGTGTGTTAGAACAAATATGAGTCATTCTATTGTCTTTTACTGGGAGATTCTATTTGTTCTCAGTGATATTTTAAACCTTTTTGTTTCAATTAAATTAGAGCTTGTTTTATTGAGTTGCTGCATGCATTTCAAATGTTAATTAAAAGATTAAATTTCTTTTTGCAGTTAAAACTTGTGGATCCAATCTTCAGGGTCCTGGTGGTACTTTCACATCACCCAATTTTCCATTCCAGTATGACAGCAATGCTCAGTGTGTGTGGGTCATCACAGCTATCAATACTAATAAGGTAAGTTTAAATCTCTGTCTTTGTTTTAAAAAATAAAGAATAATCCACCACAAAAACATCTATAGTCATGACATTTGTTACTAACATGATTTGTTTCCACGGTTCCTCAGTCCAGTTGTGATATTTGGTGCATTGCATACATTTCTAAGAAATATAAATGTAAATAAACAATTACCAAATAGTATGGAACAGTTTAATGGTTCCACAAATACTGTGTTAGTCTCAGTAGAGCTGAACTGTGTGTAACACTGTTTTCATTGATTTTGGCCTTAGACTATGTGAGAAGTCACTGAAGTTGATGTACTCACTTCATGAAGGAGAATTATAAAAATGTATAATTTATTTCACTGTCTGAGCCATTGTACTGAAATCCCATACACTTCATACCTGCAGTTTAAATCAAAGCACAAGGAGCTCTAATAATGCTAGCTGATTCAAAGTAAAGCAATAAAGCTAAGTTACAACACCTGTTCCCCTTAGTTTTAAGATTTAGGCACCTGGCAGCAATGGCAATATTCTATTTCTTGGCATATGACTTCATCTGATGTAAAGTAATATACTTGTTTAAAAGTAATAAAAATAAATTAGCGATATGACTCTGTAATGTTTTAAAAAAGACTCTCAGTGTCTGTTTTTGCTGCTGTAAGAATACATTCTGCCTCCTAATTTCTGTCATATGTTGACATCTACATCACAGTATGAAAATAGAGGCCTCTAAGGCCTACCCATCTACACCTGGCTTAGAGAACTCTGTGAAAATTTGATTACGTTTCAGAAGCCATTTGTCTATATTGTTAGATTTCTCTACTCTTACAATATCATGTATGGAACAATGTCTTCAGTCATAAGTGTGTTCCACTTTTGAGGAGAAAAAAGGAGTATTTTACAAACTTGAAAAGTGAACTCACAAAAACATGATGAGATATAGCAAAGGCAAATGCAGGGTGTTACACTTGGATTGGGGCAATCCCAGATATATTTACAAACTGAGAGAAGAACTCCTTGACTCTAACTCTGCAGAGAAGAACTTGGGGATACTGGTGGATGAAAAAGTGGACTTGAGATAGCAGCGTGTGCTTGCAGCCCTGGAGGCCAGTCATACCCAGGACTGTATCAAAAGGGGGACGGCCAGCAAGGAGGTGATTGTCTCTCTCTATTCTGCTCTTGTAAGGCCCCATCTGGAGTACTACATCCGTGGGAACCCCAGTACAAAAAAGAGAACATTGAGCTGTTGGAGTGAGTCCAGAGAAGAAATGAAGATGATCAGAGGGCTGGAGTACCCATCCTATGAAAAAAGGTTGAGGGAGCTGGGCTTGTTTAGCTTGGAGAAGAGAAGGCTCTCTGGGAAGACCTCATAGTGGCCTTCCAGTACTTAAAGGGAGTGTATAAACAGTAAGGGGAGTGACATCTTACACGGTAGTATAAGTGGTAGTGATAGGACAAGAGGTAATGAATGGCTTTAAACTAAACGAGGGGAAATTTAGGTTAGATCTTAGGAAGAAATTCTTTACTGAGAGGATGATGAGGCACAGAAACAGTTTGCTCAAAGAAGCTGAATATACACCACCACTGGCTCTGTTCAAGTACAGGTTAGATGGGACCCTGAGCAGCCTGATTTAGTGGGTGGCAACTCTGCCCATGGCAAGGGGGTTGGAACTTGGTGACCTTTATGGTACCGTCCAATCCAAAGCAATCTATTAGCATTTGACTGTATAATACATAGGTTGCTCAAAAAGTAGCGTCTCTTATTTCAGTGGAAATTACAACAGATAGATAGAAAAAGCACAATAACACTATTTGATAGAGAAAGTTCTCAGCTACAAAGAACTATCACAATTAACCATGCACTTTTTCCATTGATGAACGAAAGTGTGCATCCTGAAACTCATAAAAATCTGCACCATGGCTTTTCTTTCACATTGCTGTCATGACTGCTGAAATGTACCATCCATCGCCTCTGTTTGGTCTCTACATATTTCCAGGAAGTGTTGACTTATGTCAGTGGGTGCAGTAGAGGATTTCACCTTCATACACGTGTCCATGTCAGATGCCATTTTGCCAGAGTCTGTCCCGTGGCAAATGGCAACAAAATGTATTGGAATATTGGTGGTAAAGTTCAATCTCTACTAGCATACCACCATCATCTTCCTCTGACATCGTGGATCAATGTATTAAAATAAGAGGCATTACTTTTGGTGCAGCCCTCATAGATCATAAAAATGTGTCAGGATGTCTTAAAAGATGATGCAGAGAGCAATGGTGCTCTGCCCCTTAGGTCATATTGTATTTACAGTTTCTGAAAATTTTTCATAGTTCAAAGGTAATAAGTTGAACGTTTACACATTCTTCCAACTGTGTAAGCAGAATTTTAAGCTCACAAGCTGATATGTACCGTCTGGCAAATCTCAGGTGGCTCCAGTGTTAAGATATTAATGACTTGAAAGTATTTAACAATTAAACTCTTACACAGATATATTTGTCTTAATACTACTTTTTTTTTTTTTTTTTCTCCCAACCATTCTGCCTCTTGCATCTGCCGCAGAAACTCACTAAGTCGAAACTGAGTGTATTACATGCTATTTGTGCTTGTGTGACTTTGCTAGTAAGATGCAGTGGTGGCTGACAATAATATTTCAACCAACATACGTGTGTGCGTGCCTGTAGCAACCCAGTGATTACTGGTAAAGAAGAGGGGAAGATTTATAGAAGACTATGCAATTGATGCTAGCAACTCACATTTGATGAAATATCTTAGTGTTGTATAACAAGAACATTTATGAGTGAAAGCTTTAGAAATCATCATCAAATTTAATGAAGTCCAAGGGATTTGTTTCAAACCATAACAGAGTTCAAAATGAATCCTGAATTATGACAAGCCCAAGTTACAGTAAATAAATTCATGCATTTCGATACCTTGGATAAACACAATCCTGCGTACAGTGAAAAATTCACAGCCTTGCTTTCTGTTTTGATAAAGGAATTAGAGAATAGATCTCAAGATTTCTGAAAAATATCATCAACTTCTTCATATATTTGTGACTCCAATTTCAGTTGACATAAATACATTACCTGCAAATTTTTAAATGGAATGTATAGAGTTGCAATCAGAAATCCAACTCAAAAATCTGATCATGTCTCATTACTAGACTTTTATGAGACCTATTTTACCAGAGAAAGTACTCCTTGCTTCACCTTGCTTCACAACTACTCTTTATTCATGTCATTTCTTTTAGGCAGTACATACATTTGTGAACAATTATTTTCAAGGATGAAGCACATGAAGAGTATAATTAGATAAAAAAATCTGTAAGGAACACCTTAAGAACTCACTAAAAATTGAAAACACTTCCATAAAACCAGACATTGATGCATTAATTTCACAAAAACGAGGTAAAATATCCCACTAGTTTTATGGTTTTTTTTTGTTTGTTTGTTTTAATAAAAAATAAAATACACATTAAGTATATTATGTAATTTATATGTGGTCCAAGACGATTCCTCTTCACTCTATGCAGCTCAGGCAAGCCAAAAGGTTAGACGCCCATGATCTAAATCAACCACTCCATCATGAAATCTTTCACTGGATTATGAGATTACTTAAAGCCCTGTCCAACCTGATTTTGAGCACTTTCAGGTAGGAGACATCAGCTTCTGTGGACAACCTATTTTAATGTTTCACTGCACTCAAACAATGAAGTCAGTAGATTCACAGTCACAGAATGGCTGAAGTTTGAAAGGACCTCCAGAGGTCAACTTTTGCAGCCCTGCTCCTCAAGCAGGGGCATGCAATAGTCCGGATATCTTTGAATGTCTCCAAGAAGCAAAACTCCACAGCCTCTTTAGGTGACCTGTTCCAATACTCAATCATGTACACAGCGAACATGTTTTCTTCTGTTTAGTCAGGACTGTGTTTTTTTCAATTTGTGACATTGCTTCTTGTCCTGTCACTGGACAGTGAACTGAATGAGTCTGAACTGAATGGTTCCATTTTTGTTAAACCCTTCCTTCTGATTTTTGAAACCTCACTGAGCCTTCTTCAGGCTAAGCACCCCAGCTCTATTAGCCATTCCCAATATGCTCCAGTCCCTAAATCCTCTTAGTGTTTCTTTTGTAGGACTATCTACAGTAGCTCCATAAGTGTGCATCTTAGGCTTGCTTGTATTTCTCTCAGAACATTTAAGAGTTTGAGTTACTTTATGTGTATAAATTCCAGTTCTAATAGAAGCAAAAGAAGTCCCCTCTTTAGTCAGAGCTTACACCTGGAATAGTTGAAATAAAAGGTTTTTTTTAAAAGTGTTTAAAATGTTAACATTGGAAATTTTTCTGAAACTGTAAATACAAGTGCATGGTCTATTAGCATAGCATGAAAGCTTTTCCAGGTTGTGACTGATAAAGAATCCTAAGTAAAAACTTAGTTTTAAAGTTCTGGGTAGATCCATGCTGGTCCAGCAAAATATTTCAGTGCATGATTTGTTTTTATTTAATTAATGGATATGTATTTAACTTTCTCCTTATGCATATAAATATTGTACAATATTAAAGATATAGTATAAGAGTGAAAACTATGGTAAAGGACAGTTCACTTGTTTTAAACTACAGACATAAGCAAGAATACCTCTTGATGGACGGTGCAACAGGCTTATTATGTCAGAAAAGGCAATGCAAAGAAATTCTAGATTGATCAAAGTATCAGTAATAACACTATACTTATTTCAAAACATAAATGTTGGAATTAGTTCCCACACTTCACTGATGTAATGCTGAAATCAATAAACTCTGAAAAGTCTAAAAAAGGAAGGCCTTTCAGAGGGATCCAGACAGCCTGAATTAATGGACTGAGGCCAATGGGAGTTCAGCAAGCTAAACTGTCAAGTCCTGCACTTTGATAAAAATAGCCCCATACAATGCTACAGTCTTGGGGCAGAGTGGCCGGAAAGCTGCATGGAGGAAAAGGATCTGAGAGTGTTGGTCAGCACTTGGCTGAATGTGAGCCAGTAGTGTGCCCAGGTGGCCAAGAAGCTAACAGCATCCTGGCTTGCATCAGAAATAGAGTATCCAGTAGGGCCAGGAAGTGATCGTTCTCTGTACTCAGCACTGATAATGCTGCACCCTGAGTACTGTGTTCAGTTCTGGGCCCCTCACTACAGAAAAGACATGGAGGCCCTGGAGTCTGTCCAGAAAAGGGCAACAAACCTGGTGAAGGGTCTAGAACATGAGACTTATGAGGAGTGGCCAAGGGAACTAAGATTGTTTTATCTAGAGAAAAGGAGGCTCAGATGAGAACTCATAGCTCTCTGTAACTCTGAAAGGAGGTTGTGGTGAGGTTGGGGTCAGCCTGTTCTCCCAGGTAACAGCAATAGGATGAGTTGCACCAGGGGTGGTTCAGACTGGATAATGGGAACAATTTCTTCTTAGAAAGAGTGATCAGGTGCTGGAACAAGGTGGCCAGGGAAGTGGTGGAGTCACCATACTTTGTGATGTTTAAAGAGGGGTAGATGCATTACTTACAGACATGGTTTAGTGGGCAAGATCGATGGTAGTTGGATGGTTGGAGTAGATGATCTTAGAAGTCTTTTCCAACCCTAATGATTCTTTGATTCTATGAGTCTATAAAAGTATATTAAAAAATGTGAGAAAGCAGTAGATGAAAGAGAGCCAGAGAAGCCAAATAATGCTAAGATGCTCGTTAGCTCAGTATAAATCCAGAGGTTTTTACTAGTGATAGTAAAAATTCCATTTTCTGGACTTCAGTTAAACCTTGTTCATGTTGTTTGCTTACCTTACATAATGTGGAATAAGAAAGTGTCAATTTAGATTTTTGATTTTTTCTTCAAAAGGATGGGCTTTAAAATTCTCAGTCTAGATTTAACAACAGGCTAAAACTTCAGTAAAATCATAATTAGGGCTAAAGTTAAGCAGACTTTGAATCTTACACATTATACTTGTTAATTTTTTTTCTAATCCACAGTGACAGAAATACTGCAGAAAATGAAAGTGCTAGAATGACAGCCTTTCTGACAGATTTCAGACATTCATGCAAAATATCTTTCACTGTAATGCATTAAGGAAAAAAATAAGTAAAAGGGATTCTTTAAAAAAAAGACCAATTTGTCTTCCAAAATTGTAAGGAGAAATTAAATATCTAAAATCATTGTTAAATTTAGATGTATTAGAAAACTAGGTCCTTGTTCTGTTCATTTTACATGGCAGGAACTTTTCAGGAAGAAATTTTTAATGATCATATACTATGTTATTGTCCATTTCTCACCAACATATTTAACTGAAGGTCTGTATCTGTCCTGTACTGAGGACTCCACATCTGGACATAGTACTCCAGGTTAGCTCCAACCAGCGCAGAGTAGAGGGTCAGGATCACCTCCCTCAACCTGCTGGCCATGCTTCTTTGGATGCAAGGATACAGCTGGCTTTCTTGGCTGAGAGGACACATTGCTTTCTCCTGTCCACCTTCCCATCCACCAGTACCCCCAGGTCTTTTTCAGCAAGGCTGTGTTCAATCCTTTCATCTCCCAGCTTGTATTGGTAGTGGAGGTTGCCTTGACCCAGATGCAAGATCTTGCATTTGGATTTGCAAACCTCATGAAGTTCACCTGGGCCCACTGCTTAAGCCTGTCTAGGTCCCTCTGGTCCTGTCCCACTTTGTGTCAACTGCACCCCACAGCTTGGTGTCATCAGCAAACTTGCTGAGGATGCACTCAATCCTACTGTCAATGGAGCTGATGAAGATATTAATTGCTACCAGCGCCGACCCCTGGAGGACACCACTTGTCACAGATCTCCATCCAGACACTGACCATTCACCTCTACTCTTTGAATTCAATGCTGCAACCAGTTCTTTGTCCATCAAACAGTCCACACATCAAATCCATATCTTTACAATTTCGGGAGAAGGATGTTGTGGGGTACCATGCTAAAGGCCTTATAAAGGCCTTACAAAGGCCTCTTCTCCTTCCTTGTGTCATTATGTTTTTTACATCCTCTAAAAGTTTCATCTTCATATTTCTGAGTTTTTGTGCATTATTATGCAAAGACAAAATAAATGAAACAAGTTCAGCAAAAAGCTAAATGTTTGCATTGACAGCTGTGTTATCTCATTGTCAGTGGAACATTTCCTAAACTTGTTTTCAAGCATAAACTCAATTGTCATCCGTATTTATTCATGATGACAGCATAAGTGTCAGGCAGGCTGAGTACTTCACCATGAAATCAAGCATTCATTTTATGAAGTCTGTTTTAATTAGGCTTATTGGAATAAACCATACTATAGATCTTGCAATCAAATATCTGAAATTTGGCTTTTCCTAAGCCTAGTGTTATGATGTAATGCAAGAGTTACAGTCAATGAAATGATCAGAAAATAAGAGAATACTTAAGCTCACACTTAACTATGTATTTTAACCATAATTCAGTATTTTGTTCACTTTACTTGAGGATTAAAAAAATCTGGTGCTGTGTTTATCAGTAGGAGGTCATTTATTATGTATGAAGCTAGAAAGTGTGAACTATCTTTGATCTGTTCAGAAGATATTCAATTTCTTTTTAGTGTTAGTGCTGCTATTGTTTTAAATTATTCAACAACATTTTGATCTGATAAAAAAAAAAAACAGTGATGTACATACCTTAGTTTTTTAAAAAAAAATCTTAGAAATCCGTTTTGATAAAAGGGATGTTGTCTCAATGGAATGAGAGAATAGAAGAGAATCCAATTATTTCTAAAACAGGAGATTACAGATTTGGCAGTGAGGGAATATAATCAATTGATTAATAAGAGCTATTGGAGTCAGAAGGTATATGCATGTGCTGTGAATTTAGTGTTGGAGTGAAACAGTAAAATGGGGAGGGGAAAAAAGCAACAATGCAGATATAAATGGATTAATGACTTGTACTTCCATCCTGCAATTTTACTATATCTATCTCCATTTTTATTATAAAAGGAGGACAGATCCTTTTTATTAATTATTGTAGATGTTATCTTACTAAATGTTTTCCTTTGTTTCCATGACTGTATGAACTATGTTGTCCTAATTTCAGCTGGGATATTTTCTTCCTAGTGGCTGTTGTTATAGTGTTATGGATTTAGGATGAGAATAATGTTGATAACACACAGATGTTTTCGTTATTGCTGAGCGTTTAAACAGAGTCAAGGACTTCTCAGTTTCTCATGCTGCCATGTTAGCAAGGAGGCTTGTGGTGCACAAAAAGCTGGGAGGGGACAGAACTACTACAGCTGATCCAAGCTGGTGAAAGGGAGATTCTATACCATATGGGGTGTGGGGATCTTCCACATGTTGGAGACTGTCTAGGCATTGGTCAGTGGGTGGTGAGCAATTGCACTGTGCATCACTTGTTTTATGTATTCTTTTATCATTATTATTACTTTCCTTATTCTGCCCTATTAAACTGTCTTGATCTCAGTGTTTGGTTTTTTTTTTTTTTTTTCCCCCCAGTTCTTTTCCCCATTCCACTGGGCAGGAATGAGGGAAACTCAGTGTGCTTAAATCACAACACTTATTTTACACTGTGAAAATATTATTTACTCATATGTAATGAATGAGAAATTGAACCTACTTCAATAACTCAAACAGGAATAACTGCTTTTGTTTCAGTCATCAGCAATTTTAGATTCTATCCATAACCTGAATTTCAAGTACCAGTTGCATCTTTGATTAAATCTTTAGGTAGAATTAAAGACTAAATCTGAGTTTTGGTTCAATTGGACTGTAGCTAGAACTTTTAAAAAGACATCAGTGTATGTGGCCCAGAGACTTTCATAGGAAGTTTCCAATGCATGCACTGTGCACAGCTGACAATGTTTAAGTCTTTTTGTTTGATTAACTTTTTGGCAAAGAAAAGCATCACTCTCCTCCACACTCGAGTTCACCTGGTTGCTCTTGTGAGTGATATTTATAGAAGTGTTCAGCTCCATACATACCTTTTTCTGCTATCTTATGGGGAAATGGAACTACCACTATTTTGTTAGGCCTGTCTGTTTTCTGTGAAGGGATTCCTGTAAAGGCTTGTGATTCTTTGCACCAACATTTATCACTTACATTTAATTATATTTTCTTTATGTTATGAGGTTAAAAGACTGAGGTCTTTGAGATTTAAAAATACCTTTCAAGTCTGTGATGCAAAAAGAAATAACAACAAAAAAAAAAAAACAAAAAAAAAACCCCACAAAGACAAGCAAATCAGATAATCAGATACAAATAAATCTGTCCTGTTGTAACAAAAGAAATAATATTTTAATAGAGAAATTTGGATTATTCTGAAACAATCCTTCTATCCTTAAATAGTTTATTGTGTCTGTATGATCATTCCATAATCAAGAAATAGAATTGTACACTAAAAAAGGATTTTTGTTTTATTATTCTAATCAAAATAATGATTTAAATTGGCTCATAGTATAAATTTAATCCAAAATATATTGTTAAAGTGAGGCAATATCTGCATTGTAAGTTTAAGCATGGGACATGGACACAAATAAGTAAGGGATGAATATGAGTGTCTTAAGACTGAAGTTATGAGTGATATAGCATAAAGTGTACAGGTAACACTAAAAATAAGTGAGTAAAGGAATGCAGAATATAACAAATCTTATTGAAAAAAAAAATCTTATCAAGAGAAGCAGGCCCTCTCTCAAGAAGGTCAACATGTTTGTACTTTTGAAATTTATACTCGTGAGAGTGACATTCATGCAAAATAACATCATTGGAGAGATTGTTTTAAATGTTTGCATTCCTTTTAATATTCAAAAGTATATCCAAAAATGATTAATTTTTGAGGAGGAACCAGAGTTGGGATTTTGGAATATTAACAGTTGTTTGAAAAGCTAAATGGACAGGTATTCTGCATTGCAACTGTAAACAAGGATATCGCTGAGAAAAAAAAAAAAAAATATATATATATATATATATATATATACAAACATTCTCATATACTGCCTCATAGCCTTCATGTATCTGGTGAATACATAGGTCAAAACTAGACCAGTGCTGAAAGTTTAAATGCCTTAGGGGCCAAGAGTTTTCTGCCTATGAGTTTATGGATCACAGATTCAACGCTGGGAAATCCAGATCATGTTTGGAAACTGATCATGTTTGGAAACTGATGTTAAACCTTGTCATTTAAATTCTTTTGCGAAGAAGCCCAGGAAATGTCAATTGCTTTTTTGACTTTTTTAAACTTTAAATTATTAGCCTTTTGACCTCTGGAACATACCTTTTCTTTGTCATACCATAACATCCAGAGATATTTCAAAACTGTTTTCTACTTCCTGTTTATGGCTGTCCTGGCTACTGCTCTGAATCTTATGAAAATTATTGTTATGCTATCCTAGGTCAGCTATATGCAACTTGGGACATACATTTCTTTTTAAGAATATAAGCATGTTTTTCTATACCCCATAAGTAAAAACCAATTTTATCTTCCCGTATCTTTATCTAAAATCTACAGTTCCACTCATGTATTTCTTATGCCACAGATCAATACCCAGTGAGTCCTGTTCAACTAGTGTAACAGGAAATAATGCATTGTTCTAACTACAATCATCCTCATTTTTTTGTAGTAAAGAAGACATAGAGGAATGCTTTTATGGGAGGGAGAGATTCTGTGCATATCAATGTCATCTAATTTAAGTCAACAAAAGGTTAAGTGTCATAGTTGGTAAACTTTTTATTTTACACTGTCTCCACAGTTAATGTGAAGAGATTTTAGTTTCACTAGAGAAAGGAATAGTAATATATTAATTAATTATGTATCCTAAGATAAATGTCTAAAATATGCAAGATGAATTCCTCTCCTAATAACTTACCCATGGAAAAGTACTAGAATAACTAACTGAAAACTGATGGAAGTAGATGTCTTGCACATACATTGCACTGAGGAGAAGTTCTTGCTCCTGCTAGTATATTTTGATCATACTGCAGGATGGTATTTTTTTGATAAGACAATGTTTGCAGAAATAGATTTCTTTATTGATCAAAGTTAGATGTTTTGACACCAGAAAGACAGCTGGAATTTCCAAGTCTAACCTTTCTCCATCTTCTTGTCTAAAGCCTAATGTTAGATAGTAATTAGTCACTTCATCCAATGTGTAGGAAAAAAAGTTTCTGATTTTCTAGTGACATAATAAAAGCAAATGAGAATTTACTTAAAAGTACTAGTAATTTTTCAGAGATATATGCAATAACATGAATTGTAGGGAAAAACATGACAAACACACTGACTGAAGTTTAAGTTGATATGTTTACTTAATGATTTATTTGCACTCCTTTATTTTCCTCGTGGGTACTACACTGATTGATAGTTAAATAGTGTTATTCTTAAGCATTATCACTATTTTATTTCTAGAAGGCCTTATTTACAAAATATTTCTGAATCCTTTATATTGGGACTATGTTAAATGTTGAGTCCTCTGGCTAATTAATCTCAGAAACTCTGTTGTTAATGTCCACAGACATAACACAGGTTATGCTTTCATGCAAGCAAAAAAACTATAAAATGAAAAGTGAAAGTATAAACTTTTCAAGCTGTGACTTCAATGATGTGCCATCCTCCCATTGTAAGACTTTCTAGAAGTATTTGGTCTCAGGATAGTAATGGACTACACATTTGTTTCCAAATATGGTGGCTCCAAAACCAATATTTCTAAAGGCTTTTTATAAATAACTGATTATGGGATTAGCCTCTATGGAAAATTAAATGATATTTAACATTTGTACTGTAGTTAAATATAACAAAACAAAACAAAAATTCCTTTTTAAGGAACTCACAAAATAAGTTATAAGATCTCTCACTCTACAAGTAGAATAAATCTGCTGTCTGTAAAGCTAAGATTACTGGCAACCACTGACATATGATATTTGAGATAACACCAGATGGTTTCCAGCAGCCTATCCAAAAGTGCTCAATTCTCTCTTGAAGATCCTGTATGTTAATTAGTTTGATTTTTTTTTGGTTGTTGTTAGTTTTTTTTTGTTTTGTTTTGTTTTGTTTTTTGCTTCTTCACAGCATCTCACATGGTATTACTGATACATGTTTATGCACATGAATTCCATTTTAGATGTCCACGATGTGGGTATCAATACAAAAACACTTGGACTCACTTTAAAGTCTAGGAAGAGAAATAAGTAATGATAGATTGTAATTGATCTGGTGTGTGTTCTTTGCCTTTTAAATTTATGTCAAATACCAATATTTGCACTGTACAATTAATTTTGATGAGGATTATTGACAACAAATGGAATCAACCATATAGAAGGAACTTTCCAGAAGGAACTTTCCAGATGAGCTAGTGGGTATTTATCTCCTTGAAGAGTCCTACACTTTTGTGTGTCCTTTTACCCCTCCTCTTTTCTCCTTTGCTTGTAAAAGACTAAAATAAATTAAAAGGACAGAAGGAATTAATATTTAGACTGTTTTGAGTTTTCTTTTGTTCTTGTAGTAGTAGCTATGAAAGAGTAAATGAAATTATTGTTAGGCTACAGAGCTGCTAGAAATTCTTGGATACTTTCAATCACTGGACTATAAGCAATGTGCATCAAAATAATGTGTAATTATATTCTCTGCAGGATGTTATAATTTAGATTCATTTCTTACTGTTAATACTGTCTAAGAAACAGCTCATTTAAGCAACATCATAGCTTAGTTTTTAAGCACTAGTATGAGGAGAAGAGATTCATAATAATTTTAGAAACATCTCCACAGTTATTTCACTGGTAAAATGGTAGGCAAATTTTATGGAATGAAAATATTACTATATACAAAAAAAAATTTTAGAGATATACACTTACATCAAGCTTTAGGTTGACAGATGCATGTATGGAAATGCATACAACTTTAAATTTTTATACTTCCCCTTCAGAAGCAGTTGTGATGCACAGACACCTTCTTCTGTTCAACAGCATTTTCCTTTGTATATTTTAAAATTTAAAAATGTTGATTACTCCACCTGTATTAATATGTTCCTTGAAAAATCTCTGAGGATCTAGTTCCATCAAGAACTAGACACACAGTCATAACAAACAACTGTCTGGAAAGATTACTGTCTGGAACACAACCATGTAAGCATATTCTCCTTCAGAACTGCTGGAAGCTCTCAAGTTAGCCATTAACTTTCCAATCAAATCTTCTGATATGTTAATTTTTGACTATGTAACAGACTAGTTTCTGCCCAAGAAGTGGGTCCCAGATGACATCATATTCAATAGGAAAAAAGATGTAGTAGGTGACAGCAAGGATTCGGAATGTGACGTGGTAGGACTCTCCCCTTGCTCTGTGTCGAAAGGTTAATGTATACTTACTTAAAGGGCGTAGACGAAGTAGGATAAGTATATAAGCAAGCCACGTGACACAATAAACGCCATTTTTACTGCTCACCATATTGGTATCTACATGCAGTTATTTGGCCCGGGTAGGTTTTACCCGATAGTCCAGCACAGGCACAGAGCTAAAAGAACATGGGTTGCCAGGTGCATGGCAACAACAACAACAACAACAACAACAACAAGCCTTGCCCCCAACTCTTCCTTTGGAAGAGTCCTTGTAAAATTATTAGAGAATAAAAAATACCATCATAATTTTTAGAAAGTATATTTCAAACAGGATTTTTCTCTTTATAGCTTAGTAATGATCAGTATTACCATCTTTTTATTGTTTGCTTCTAGGTTTATACATTTATACATAGTCTCTAGAAACATACTTTTTTATATTCTGGAATAAACTACTTATGTGAAATAAAATTCAAAATATGATTAGTCTGTACCAGGATAGTGGGGTGCTTCCACACCAGAGGCTAGCTCTACTCCACTATGCTGCTCCCTGCCTCCTCCTCCTAAATGGAGCAGGGAAGAAAATGTTATGAAAAGAAAGCACATGCATTGAAAGTAATCATTTTGTGATTACTGTCATGGGCAAAACAGATTTGGCATATTAATGTAATTTATCTCCTATTAATAAAAGACTAGAACAGAAGAAAAAAAACTATACAAACTTCCACCTGCTCCCCCTGAGTCATGCAGGGGAACAGGGCATGGGTGTTACAGTGCATAACATTTCATCTCTGCAAGTCCTTCATCATCTTCTTCCGCTCCAGCATGAGCTTCCCACACACTGCAGTTTGTCAAGAACCGCCCCAACATGGGTCTGTATCACAGGGCCATCTCTCAGGAACAGACTGCTCCAGCACAGATCCCCCACAGGTGGCAGCTCCCCACATCTGCTCTACTGCAGGCTCCTCTCCACACACTTTAGCTCCAGCTTTGAGTCTTCTCCTGTATGTGCTCACAATGGAACGCAGCCTTCTTCAGGACACTTCTATTAATGCTTCTGGAAAACTCTAAAATAGACTTTACTTGAATTTATACATAACATTAGTTCCTATTCTTTGACTGCTTTGCATACAGTACACAGATCAACAGCACAATTTGGTAATGCTGATTACCTGTAATCAGCATTATTGATTAAAATAATGGTTAAAAACAAACAGAATGCAGTAATCAATCAGCATAGTGTTGCCTGAAGTCTTTACTTATTCTTACAAATAATAGCAGATTAATATCAAGAATGAACCTCTTTTAGTGTCATGTAAAACTGATTCAAGCGTATCACATATCTTTGGCCTGCCATGTACTGCTGTGTCACTTTTTCAGGAGGAAAAAAAAAAAGACAACATAGTAGATGACAAATAAAAGCTGAATTTTAATGGGTTTACTACTCAGTTTTATGTTATTCAGTCATCTTACCTAAATCTCAGTTTTTATTTTGAAAGGATCCAGCATCTTCAACTCTATATGCTGATGTCATCAAAACACCTTTTCGCTGTTCTAAAGGGAATACTCAATACAATGCCAGTTCTAGCACTCTTGGAGCCTGATCAAAATAAATCGTACATTGCAATACAAGGACTCTAAAAATAAATCTCTCTGCTCACAGTACTTATTTTCTTGCCATTCAGGCACATCTGCAAAAATTTCAAGTACATTTTATATTGTACATTACATACTTGGCATGTCAAGCACGGGACAAGTTCCCAGAAATGCATGTATGGTTTTGTACAGCGTACTTTTCTAATTCATACTTCTCTTGTTACCACAGATTTAGCTGCGTTGCAAAGTGTGTGTTAGAAGTCTTTTAATAAAGCATGCTTTTTTGAAAGAGGTTAATGCAGGAAATGCAAGATTTTTGCATGTACATCCATTTTAATTAAATATAGAAACGTCATTTCTGAAAAGAATTTCAGATTGCAAAAGAATGAAAAAACTTTATAGCAGCTAATAACTTATTATTTCTCATAATAGGTTGAGGCAAAGAAAAGGAAAAGGTGACTTAAAATTTATTTAAAAAAAAATTAACACCAACATGTCAAATTTCAAACAATTATTAGAACTGCAATGTAACACAGTAACACAAGATGTCAATGCATTAAAATAATTTCAACAGCTCCAAGTACAAACACTCTTACTTCCTACTTACAACAATAAGACCATTTTTAATAGAAATGAATGTTACAAATTCTTGTTCAGAAGCATCCTGTCTTTTTAATGTATATGAAAATTTGAGGATCTTATTATATTTTCATAAAGAATTCACATGACTACCGCATCAGTGGGAATAACAGTCTTTATTTTCCAATACATAGTTGAACTTTGCTCTAACAGAAAAATTAATTGCATTCTTTAAATAGAGATGAAATTTTTATGCTTTAGGTATTAAATATGCACACTGAAGTTTTAGATTAAATGATATAAAAATTATTGTATTCCTCCTGATAGTGGCATTTCTTTCCTAAAATAAAACAGCTTTTACCTTTGATCCAATATTATGCTGCTTTATCCAGATTACAGAAGTTAGGAATAAATTACGTTCCTCACTTTCACTACATTTACTCTTCCAAGTGCAATTATTCACTTCTTATTTGAAGACAACTGTATTTCAGAAATTATAACAATTATATTGCCCTTTATGTATTTCTTAATCAAAGTGTAATGCAATTAATTGGTATTGTATTAAAAATAATATAACTACATAAATGAGATGACAATGCTTTGAGGATGTCAGTAGGGTGATACCAGAGGTGATATCTTAAAATTATTACAATTTTGTAGCTCGATAAACAAGCCTGTTAGTTACATTACTTTACTGTAAGATATTCTGAATGTACATGTAATTTTTAATTGGAAATTCTCTTTTATTTATGCTGCTGAAAAGTTTATTCACAGACATCTGTCAGACGTATTATTTTATTTTCCAGGTCATTCAGATAAATTTTGAAGAATTTGATCTAGAGATTGGCTATGACACACTGACAATTGGTGATGGAGGAGAAGTGGGAGATCCTAAAACTGTGCTTCAAGTGTAAGTCTTTTGCATTTAAAGTTTATATGCTTTATAGAATATCAGTAATGTAATTTTTAATGAAAGAAAATAGTGACAACAGACAGGTGAATCCCAACAAAAGTTAATTTTACCAAACTTCTGAAATGTCATTGAAGATGGCAGTTTATCATTACATGTTTACTGCTTTAAAATTAGAAAGAGACAAGTCAGCAAAAAAGGAAAAGGTGAACTAACATCAGAATTCTTAAAAGACATAGAGTGTACATTTGTGCTTGTATTTACACTTCTCTATATATGTATAAACTTTTAATGACTATTGCACTTTCTTTGTATAGGTCAGTTCTCACATTAAAAATATGCAATAAAGACAGTAATTAAAAATAGGCAACTTGCAGAAAGGTAAAGGGGCAACTTTTTGAATCTCCTAACAATTTTCGTATGACAAAAAGGTAGCAGCAGAGGATGTTGATGAGGGCTTATTGACTGTTGTAAATAAGCTCAAAATGAGTTAGGGTGGTGAAGAAAATTATAAAAATATATTACCTAAACTACTTATGATTATAAGTCAGATAGCACTGAGTTCCACATATATATTTTTAACCATCCCATAACATTCTTCAAGAACATGTAAGTCCTGATATATAATTTTAACAGCCATTGTCTAATTTCTGAATCCATACTGGTCAAATTTTTAACTTCTGATGATAAATGTTCTTATAACAATATAAGGGAGAAAAAAATCAGTCTTTGTACATACAGCTTTGAAGATAGTGGTGTAATCTAGTGAATCCATTTAATCCCCATTCATGTGTAAAACATGTAGAACATAGTGCGGTTTCTAAGTGTGTTTTTTTTAAAGAAATGCATGCCTCTTAAAATTTACTTTTAAAAATGGAAGTTAACTTTATGGGGAAAAAAAAAAAAAGAAAGGTGATTATCCTAAACCATATTTACTCATAAAGGATATTCTGCTATGTAGGAAAGGTCTTTCGGAAAGGCCAAATAATGCTTGTCGCTTTTCAGTAAACTGTCATTTCAGTAACTGCTTTAGTTTATCATCTGTTCTGTAGATAATTTTCCAATTTAAAAACTGAAACTGTAGATCATACAGCAAAAGCAAATATGATGAGTTTTTACTACCAAATGTATTTAATAATAATAAATACATAAATAAGAGTACCAAAATTAGGATTCCTTAGAGTGATGATCCTGGCAGTGTAATGGAAGTTTATTCATACTTGTATTACATATTGTGGCTTTTCATTATTTACTGTGATAATTGCATCTGGAAATCATTTTCTTTAACTTCTCAGAAGCCAATATTTACCTTCCCCCCCCCCCCCCCCTTTATTTCATCTAATCAATATTATTAATTGCAAAACTTTGAGCAGAAAATACATTTGTTTCAGGATTTCTAGATATTCATCATAAATTCTCTTTTATCCTTCAGAACATAAACCATTTGGTCTTCTATTTCTTAACTATTTCTGTACTTTTTATATTCAGGAGCAAATTTTTTAGGGTAGTGCAAAGTTTCTTCATTAGGCTATAGGTGTGCTAATTGATAACTTAATTTCTATTCTATAACCAGCGTAAAAGAAACAGTACCAAGCCCTCAAAATCTATTACTGAAAGCATCAGAATTCATTCCAAGATATTCTAAGACCTGTGTTCTTGGATTTCCAAATTACATTGACTTTTCTGTCATGTGGAAATAATTTTTATTAAGCACCAGTTCAATGGACCCTATTAACATTCAACTAAAGTATTGGCACTTGGATTACAGGAACATACTGAGGTACAGTACAAAGACATATAAAATTTTGACAAATGTAGTAGAACAGTTTGTTCAACTTAAATTCATTATAAGTTCTAAGTAAGTTTTTATAAGTTATAAATGTACACCTGATGACGAGACCCATGTTGGGGATAAATTATAGGATTAAAATCACCATGCTATACTGGTATTGTGAATAATTTTATTTTATTAAACAGTTACTTATATGTTAACATTTGATAACTCTAAGATAATCTGTCTTGTAAGTATCTAGGGAAATAATTTAAGAATCCTGGAGAGGGCAAAATATCCTCCAGTTAATTTGATATATTTTAGAAGTAATATTAAATAAAATTTTATAATCAGGAGAGATATCACTTTTGCTTACCAGTGGAATGATCACTGATTATTCTTTAATTAGCAGTATCAGTGTTGAGGTTTTCAGGAAAAAAAATCTTTTTAAAAATTATGTGCATAATAGAACATAAATTACTAGTTATATAAAAAAGAAAACTTCTTTGTCCTGAGCCATTCAGACTTTGTTTGAGATGTAATGCACAGTAAATAAATCAGCTATTGTAGGTTTTGGTATTAAAATATAAATTTAAAAACAATTATCTTTCCTCCAGCAAAAGACTGAAGAACATTGGTTTGAATATATCTGCTTTACACTTAAACAACGAGAAAACCTCTATCTTCCAATTTATCAAAATTAAATAAGAAACTTGCCAAGTCTTTAATCTAGTAGATTTACTGGACACTGAGAGAGAGGAAAGTTCAGAACCCCAAACTAAATTTAAGTGACATTTAGATATAATTAGCACAGAAATGCAGGATGGTTGATGTTGGAAATGACCACCTGGGATTATCTACTCCAACCTCCCTGCTTCAAGCAGGGTCACCTAGAGCACAGTGGTGGGCTCTGATTATCTTCAGAGAAGAATATTCCACAAGCTCTGGGTAGCTTGTTCCAGTGCTTAGTCACACTTACAGTGTATTAGTTGTTTCTCACGCGTAGACGGAATTTCCTGTGTTTCAGTTTGAGCATGTTGCCTCTTCTTGTGGTGTCAGGTAACACAGAAGACAGCCTAGCCCCATCCTATTTGTACCATCTCTTAAGATATTTAATAAGATTTAATAAGATCCCCTCTCAGTCTTCTCTTTTTCGGGCTAAACAGCCTTTCCTCATAGTAGAGGTGCTCCAGCCCTCTTAATCAGCTTTGTAGCTCTTTGAAAAATGCTCTCTAGGAGCTCCATAGCCTTCCTGTACTGGGAAGCCCAGAACTGCAGATGTAGCCTCACCAGGGCAGGGTAGAGGGGGAGGATACTTTGGTGTTCTTGGCCACAGGGGCACACTGCTGACTCACAGTCAACCTGTTGTCCACCAAGACACCTAGATCCTTCTGTGCAGGGCTGCTTTCCAGTAGAATCATAAAATGGCTTGGGCTGGATCTCAAGGATCAAGTTCCAACCCCCCTGCCACAGGCAGGGTTGCTAGCCACTAGATGAAGTACTAGATCAGACTGCCCAGGGCCCCATCCAACTTGGCCTTAAACGCCTCCAGAGTCAAGGTATCCACAGCCTCTCTGGGCAAAGCTCCAGAACCTCACCACTCTCTCAGTAACAAACTTCCCCCAACACCTAATCTAAATCTCCCTTCCTTTAGTTTAAAAACAATCCTCCTTATCCTATCATTATCTACCCACGTAAAAGGTGATTTTCCTCAGGTTTATAAACTCCCTTTAAATACTGGAAGGCTTCAATGAGGTCTCCCATAGCCTTCTCTTATCCAGGCTGAACAAGCCCAGTTCCTTCAGCTCATGTTCATAGGAGAGGTGCTCCAGTCCTTGATCTTCTAGGTGGCCTTCCTCTGGACCCTCTCCAACAGCCTTTCCTACACTGGGGGCCCCAGGCTTGGACACAGTACACTATCTGAGGCCTCATGAGAGCAGAGGGGTGCAATCATCTCCCTCATGCTGCTGGCCACTCCTCTTCTGATAGAACCTAAGATATCACTGGCTTTCTGGGCTGCAAGAGCACATTGCTGGCTCACATGCCTTGGCTTTCTTAATTCCATCTTCTGCAAGTCCAGACAGCATCCCTGCATTCTTCCCAGGTGACACATATTTGCTTGCACTGTCTGTAATTGCCCTTTTTTCCCCCTCCATTTGACCTGCAGGTCCTTGTCAAGCCATATCGGTTTCCTGCTTCTCCTGCCTGGTTTCTTATTCTGAGGGCTGGAGAGGGCTTCCACTCTCAGAAAGGCATCCTTAAAGAGTAGACGGCTTTGTTTCACTCCTTTTGTCTCTAAGGACTTCTTCCTGGGAGGTCTTGTTCAACAACTTCTTAAACAACCTGAAGTTTGCTGTCTTGAAGGTCAGGATCCTGACTCTACACTTTGCCAGGCCCACGTTCCTCAAGATCATGAACTCAACAATAGTGTGGTCACTGCAGCCCAGGCTGCCTCCAATCTTAATATCCTTGATGAACTCCTCTGCATTAGCAAGCACCAGGCTCAACAAAGTTTCATTTCTGGTCGGTCAGTTGTCTTACAACTGACAACTGAGTTGTCTTACCAGTGAATATTCAGGTGGTTGAAATTCCTCCATCAGAAGTAGAGCCTGTAAAACTTTTTGTAGCTAACATAGGAAGACCTCAGTGACAGGCTCCTCTTGAACAGGTGGCTTGTAGTAGACCCCACCACCAGCTGTCCTTTATTGGTCCCATCCCTAATTTTAACACATATGTTTTCCACCTGTTTCTGACTGTTTCTCAGAAAAAGTTCCCCACAGTCTATCCAATTCTTAACATAGAGGGTAACTCCCTTGCTCCTCCTACCCTGCCTATCCCTTCTAAAAAGTTTATAGCCCTCAAGGATGGTGTTCCACTTGTGTGAATCATCCCACCGTGTTCCATGATGTCAATAAGATCAAAGGTTTTCAAGAGCACCAAGGTTTCCAGCTCCCCTTGCTTATTTCCCTTGCTGCGTGCATTGGTGTAGGAGCACTTCAGTGGAGCTTTCAGACACATGGATTTCATACAGGTCCCCTCCGACAAACCTCTGGGGTGAATCTCAGGTTTTTCCCCACCGTTTCCTAGAATGGCATTTCCTTTGTCACTCAACAGTATGCTCCCTTCCCCCAGCAGATCGACTTTAAAGTCCTCGTAATGAGCCCAGCTACTTTGCTTGTCTGCTTTTGCAACCACCATGTGATACCAGGCATAAATTTCCCCTCTTCGACTACTGAATGTATCTCATTCTGGCTACCTCCTCTCTCAGCCTGGTCAGCTGCCCAAGCTGCCCATTTGGGCACATCTGCACCCATGGCACCCCTCAATTGCTTTGGTCCCAAGGGTGGCCTCCAGATTCCAGAGCTCCCAAGAGCCACAAGTCTGGGCAGTCTTCTCGCTCTTCAGGAGGTCTGTCTGGATGTATGCATCAGCCCAGAGAGGCTGTTGACCTCCCCATCTGCATTTCTGTTTCTGCCTGCACCATGTCAGTACTGATAAAGAGCTTTCCTGGGATGAGAAGAGCAGCGCATGCTACTTCCCACCATTCACCTGCCCAGCATGAACTGTCTGTGCAAACTGCCATGCCCTGTTCTGCTATACCATACCCTTATGATGCCACTGTATATCATCCTTTTTGCTCCATTCCTGGGTTGCTGCACTGCCTACTGGCTGCTTATCTGTGTGCAGGGGGGAGGCTGCTCTGTCTGGCTCTACCAGGTTACTTAAAAAAAAAAAAAAAAAAAAAAAAAAAAAGGCATTGTTAATGCTTTCTTTTTAAACAAAGATTTTTGCAAGATGGAGTTACATAATGTGTAAATGGGAAAGAAGAAAAAGTTAGTGGCTTCTCCTCATACAACAGTCACAGCACCTTTTCTGAATGGAATTCTGCTTTTCAGCAGCTTATTCTGACAGTTGCTGCAGGTGACTACACAAGATGCATCCAAACACTAGCTCCTGCAGTAGACATTCAGAAAATCGAGTGCACAAAGCATGTAATACATTTTTATTCTTTTTTTTTTTTTTTTTTTACTGTACTGGGCATCTACAAGTATCCTATCTCTTGTATTACATCATTTTCATCAGATGAAAAGAAGTTACCTCAAGGGGAATGTGTGTCACTAGTATGTGGTAAAGGTAGTCTTGGAGTCCTACAGAGAAAGATGAAAATCACACTGCTGAGCATCATGGCTACTGTTGAGATGTTTAATAAAAAGGAAAGTGTCATAATTATATCTATCAATTTATGTTGTTGACAGTGCTCACTGCTCAGCTTTGGAAAGGGAAGATGCAAGAATGTGCATCTAGGAGAGAAGTCCACTCAGTAATCATTCCCAATAGGGGAGTACTCATAAAACCCAGGAGAAAAGATAATTCATAACTGCAGGATTTCATTATTATCTAAGCTTAAATAACTGCCTTCACATAATGTTATCTTTTCTGGATCCTGCTTATGACCTTCAAATCTTTCCAAACCTTTCCAAAGGGATCCTTAAGCACTTAAATAATGACATTTCACTGATTTTGAAAGTACAGAAATAACAGGCAACCCATGTTATTCTGGAATAAGAGTTATCCTATGTATATTATGCCATTATACCTCTGTGTATGAAAACTAAAGTCCAAGTTGTCTCATTTTATTAAAGGAGATTCAATTACTTGAAAGTTTGTCACCACTGTTATAAACACCCCATTTCTGTTCAAGCTGTATCTACTTAGATGTTTGTGTCTCATAGTTTCTCACCTGCCTTACAGAAAGTTGTTTCACTTATTGGCAACTCAGCTGAAGCCTATAGGAATTTGTAGCTGATAAAAAACTACATTTCAAATATATTTCAAAATATGTGATTTAAAATACTGAAGAGTAAAAGTGATAAATCATTTCTGTACTTTGTTAATTAATTTCAAAAAAGCATTTATAGATTTCTTTTTTCCTCCGATGTACTATTTCACTGAGAAGTAGAGCTTCTGAAACTTTATGCATTAAAACACATATGTATTATTTAAAATACACATCAGAAAACAGAAATTATAAAAATTGTTTTGGCTTTTTATTATAGCAATTACTCTCTCTGAAACAACAAGGAGATTAATAATGCTAGGAGTTTTAATATTCCTGAAATCTACTGTCAGTCATCAATAACCATTACAAAACTGTTAGCTATTACATCAGTGTTATTTCTGAGTAATATCCTGTTAATTTTTTAATTTGGCAAAGTCTGAAATCAATGAAGACACTTTTCTTTAGTGCAGAAATGCACAGTCAGTACATTATTTTGGCCAGGCAGTTAGTTGTTCAGTTCTGGCAAGAGTTTTTGTAGTAGCTCCATGTGTGAACTCAGATGTGGAGATTTGACAGAAATTTCTCCCACAGCAGAGTATTTTATAAGGAAACAAGCTGAAAAAAAGACCAGAGAGAAGAGCTAAAATTAACTGCAAGATATATTTAAATAGTTCATTTTAAGTTTAAGCTTTAAAAAACTGA
The DNA here is from genome assembly GCA_030625065.1 of Alectoris magna. Taxonomy (NCBI): domain Eukaryota; kingdom Metazoa; phylum Chordata; class Aves; order Galliformes; family Phasianidae; genus Alectoris; species Alectoris magna. Next base: position 16,347,969 of record CM060561.1, read on the forward strand.
TTAGAACTGGAAGAAAAATTAAAAAAAAAAAAAAAAAAAAGAAACAATTTTCACTCTTAAACAGTCTTGTGCTTGTGATCCATTTTAGAGGAATGGAAAATATTGTGCTACTTTCCAACATTCTGTTTTAACTGATAAACTTTTACCATATATGAGACAAAATTTTTGGAAAAACAAAGCCACATAACATAAAACTACAGGTTTCAGCACACTTTTTACTATCATACATTTAATGTAACAAATAGAATACACATTTAGGATTACACTGATATTCTATTATTATTGTTATTGTAACAATATGACAAGTTAAGTTAAAAAAAAATAAGTGTAACTAGATTTTGTTGTTGTTGTTTTTTAATCAATTAATGTCATTGAACATTGGCAGGTTTTTAAGTTCTGACAACTAGCATTTTTGTTAGTGAAGGAATGAATGCCAGCTGAACCTGATATAGGCCTCCTTCTCTTGCTGTGGTAGAAGTAATGAGGGAGAGAAGAGTGCAGGGAACCTGGACACCTTTGTAATATAATTGCTATTTAAGAATAACAACTTAATCATGAACAGAGGAGGTATATTCTAAAATAGGGTAGTTGTATGTCAAAAAAGTTTTATTATTAAATAATAAATATAGCATCATTTCATGGGCTTCTACTGCTGTTTAATATTCCTACAAGATCTGAGTTGTACTAGAGAAGATTCAGGGATGGGAAGATGCATATAACTGAAGGAAATGTGGAGTATTTTGATACATCCTAAGCCACTGTCATTGGAACCTTGAGAGATATATTGGCTAAGTTGGTGTAAGTTGACCATGTTGAGTTTAAAAGAAAAAAATCCTAAAAAAGAGTTTACAGTTAGAAGTTACTTAGATTTCTTTCTTAGGTCTGAATTGGTAAATAACACTTTAAAAAAAAAAGAAAAGAAAAATAATTTGGTTATTTGACACTGTATTGAAGTTAAAGAGTTTTCTTTCTTTCTGGATTTTGGATGGCAATTAATACTTAACATACTTTTTATTGTAATTGTACTTTTTAAGTATGATATGGTAATAGTTCTTTAAGACTGTCATTAAGGTTTTCTTTTTGTCTTTTGCACTTTCTTAAGGAGATTATTTATTTATTTTCAGTGTAATCACTCAACAGTTTTATTTTTCTATCTGTAGGTTAACCGGGAGCTTTGTACCAGACTTAATTGTAAGTATGAGCAATCAGATGTGGTTGCATCTTCAGACGGATGAAAGTGTGGGATCAGTTGGTTTCAAAGTTAATTACAAAGGTAAGTGTATATTTTTGGAAGAGAATTTATCATTAATGTCGAGATTATGTTAATATTATAAAATGCTATTCCTTTATATTTTCATTCTTTTCCCTATTGTTGATTTTAAAAACAATGAAAATTGAGTAGAAAAATATATGATAAATACTTTTTCTCTCAAAAGTCTTATATGTCATAAGATTTCTTTTTCTTTTTTTCTTTTTTTTCTTTTTTTTTTATTGAGTGCATTCTCATAACAACTGAATTTTTGTCATTCAGTTATTTTTTGTTTTTGTTAATTCATATTGGAAAAAAATGATTATTTAATGTTAAATGAGCAAAGAAAGCACATTCTTCCCGCATGTGTTTGAAAGTTAGCAATGACTGCTACAGTAGGAAAAAAAAATAATAAAAAAAATAGACATCAAGAACTGAAATTAGTTATGAGTCTGGGGCAAAGATGAAGTAGAACTAACCTAACAGTACACTGTTTTTTATTGTTAAATAGTTGCTTGATGTTTCTGCAGTATATAATTTTTCTGTATTGTGAACAGAAGAATCAACTAAAATTTTAAAGATAGAATATGTGTACATTTCTGAATTATTCTAGAATAATTATGTTGTTTTTATACTATCTTTGACACAGTTGCATGTGTTTTTTGAAACAAATGTTAAGGTTGCATGGTCCTTGCCCGCTGACAAGAGTGTATAATAGCTATTAATCAAAATAACAAAGAGAAAAAGCAGAAGATAATTCAGCAAATGTATGTTTTAGAAATGATGTGTATGTTGCATTTTTAAATTATTTATATTTATCATACAGAGGGAAGATAGGTAAGAGAAATAGCTGAGTTATTGCAAAGGAGAAGTCTTATAAATAAAACTAATTCAAGAGTAATTCAAAAAATAAGGACTGACATTCATAGTTCCTGATAACTGCTAAAGAGCAATGGAATTATGTAATAGGTTCAGAAACCAGGGCAGGACTATACATATCAAAAGCATGAGAGAACCCCCAAAACATATTATGGAGTGGCAGATGGAATGGGTAGGCTTATTGAGGGTCAACTTGTACCACGTGAGTTGCTGTTTCTTTATGTTCTCAAGGTTCTTTTGGATGTCAAAGTATACTGCTGATAATGTGACAAACTGTGAACCACAGTAACATGGAAAAGGAAGCTTTTAGTATTTGAAATTGAATTAATTTGTACAGCCCAATTCTTGTTTTCTTTATTTACATGATTCTTTTTGAGAGGTCTTGAAACAATTCAAGGGGCAGATTATTGTCTATTGTTTGAAAATGCACCACTTTATCTTACTTGTGTGCTCTGTTTATTCTTAGAAATAATAGTTCTTAAAAAAAAATAAGTTATTGAGAATATTCAGTAACTTCTCTCACTCTCTACCTATTCATATTCAAACTCATCTCCATATAATCAGCTGTGATTTCATATACTCCTAACTGTTGCATATGTATTTATTTCTTTCCCTATAATGATACTTCATACTAGCTCACCAAATAGCATTTGAATGCATCAAGTTATCAAGTTTTAATTTGTTAGGGTTTTTGTTTTTTTTTTATTGTTGTTTATTTGTTTCATCTGAGGTATGGGATAGGACTATTTTTAATTTTTTTTTTTTAATCGGTTGTTTCTGTCTTTTCAATTCATTAATGATGCCAGAAAACAGCCAATATTTCCTTAAATAAAATGTTTTGATGTCTTTTCTGTTAGTGATGGTAGACTCTGAATAAATAAATTGAAACAGATAGATCTCCCTTCCCCCGCCCCCCCCCCCCCCCCCAAGCCCCCGGCTTCCCACACCTTTAGATACTGCAATCAGGTCTCCCTGGAGCTTTCTCCAAGACTGTACGCTATTCTTTTGTTCCCCAGCTTGTACTGATAGTGGAGATTTCCGCAACCCAAGGGCAAGACCTCGCACTTGTGAGGTTCGTCTTGGCCCACTCTGAGTCTGTATAGGTCTCTCTGTATGGCATAATGGCCCTTAGGTGTACTGATTGCAAACTCAATTAGTGTGCATTTGATCCTGCTGTCAGTGTCACTGGTGGAGATGTTAAAGAACATTGGTAGAAGTTTATGTGAGGACAGATTAAATCTGCCCGCGCAGGTTTTCCTCAAGTCATAATTTAATATTCAGATTTCTATTTCATAGTTTTGGTTAAAAAGATCATTAAGTGTATCTTTTAAAAATAATTATTTTCTTTCAACTATCCTGGTGTTAGCAGAGAGATAATCACAGAATTTTTTATTTGAATGTGACTCCCATGAAATTTTAATTTTGTTCAGTAAAAATGTAGGTCATACTTTTTGCTTTACCATGTTTAATTAAAAACACTTAATAATCAAAAGCAAAGAGAATAATAGAATGAAAAGATAGAATCACCAAGGTTGGGAAAGACCTCCAAGATTCTCTGCTCTGGTCCTCCGCCTACCATCAATATTGCCCACTAAACCATGTCTTTTTAGTACAACATCTAAATGTTTCTTGAACACCTTCACGGCTGGTGACTATGCCACCTATCTTAGCAGCCCATTCTGGTGCCTGACCACTCTTTCATAGAAGAAATTCATCCTAATATCCAATCTGAATGTCCCTTGGCACAACTTGAGACCATTCCCTCTAAGAGGCCAACCCTTGCCTCACCACAGTCTCCTTTCAGGTAGGTGTAGAGAGCTATATGATCTCCTCCAAGCCTCCTCTTCTCCAGACTAAACAATGCCATTTCCCTCAGCTGCTCCTCATATGGCTTGTGCTCCAGATTCTTTAGCAGCTTCATTTGGACATGCTCCAGGGCCTCAGTGTCTTTCTTGTAATAGGGGTCCCAAAACTGAACACAGTGTTTGAGGTGCACCTTCACCAGAACTAGATACAAGGGGGTTGTCACTTCCCTGGTTCTGCTGGCTACGCTATTTCTGACTCAAGCCAGGATGCTATTGACCCTCTTATCCACCTGAGTGCAGTGCTGGCTCATGTTCAGCCAGGTGTTGACCAACACTCCCTAGTCGCTTTCTTCCACACAGACTTCCAGCTGCTCTGCATCAAGCCTGTAGTGTTGACTTGAGTTGTTTTGGTTGAAGTGCAGGTCCCAGCATTGGTCTTGATGAACTTCATCCTATTGGCCTCAGTTTTTTACTCAGTGAATTTACCTGTACAAGCCATGGGCTGCCAGCTTCCCCAGGAAAATATTGTGGAAGACAGTATCAAAGGCTTTGCTTAAGTCTAGGAAGACTACATCTACAGCCTTTCTCTCATCCACCATGCAGGTCACTGAATCATTGAAGGAAATGAGGTTGGTCAGGCAGGACCCTGCCTTTCATGAACCCACGCTGGCTGGGCCTGATCTCCTGGTTGTCTTGCATATACCCTGTGGTCTCCCTCAAGATGATCTGTTTCATAACCTTTCCTGGCACCTGGTCAGGCTGACAGCACTGTAGTTGCCCTTATCCTCCTTACAACCCTTCTTGTAGACAGGAATAGAGTCTGTTGTGTGGCAAAAGACTTCTGCTCTGACATTTTTCTGCTGAGCAATATGAATTTTATGTTGAGTTGTCATGTCATTTAGTATTAGCTGGATTTTGAACAAGGACACCAAACTTAATGATCATTATTTTGACTCACTCCCCTTAGTGATTAAGTGTGTGTTCCATTGCATTCAAAATCCCTTTAGTCTTAACCATGAGGATATGTAGGAAGGAACAGAGGAATTAAATGAAAAATAATCCTGAAAATATGCATTGTGTTAGTGTATCTGTAAGCTGGGTAAATGACTACTACTTGAACAGTAGCAAGTTGTTAGGTACTCTGTTAAAAAGTTAGCTTTTTATGTCAAGTTAAAGCACATCTGATACTTTAGCCACAGGCTTCATAAAATGAAAGCATGGGCACAATCTAATAAGTGATAAATGACATTTGCTTTAATGTTATGGTGCGTTGTTTCCTACTTGGCAGATGATGAAGACAGATGGTGGGTCAAATTTTAATCACTTTCAACACTTTTAGGCCTCACAATGATGGGTGATATATTTCCCAGTGGGGATTTTAAGAAAGATAGCCAATATCTTTTTCAAAGTACTTTTATTTGTTTTTTTTTTTTTGTTTGTTTGTTTGTTTGTTTTCTTTTGTATGCATTTCTTTCTTTGGGTATTTAAAGTTGTAGAGTTTTGGGGTTTTTTTGTTTCCTTTTCTTATTTTTGGATTGATTTGTTTCTATGTGCTTTTTATTTTTTTCTATTTTACTTATGGGCAATCTGCTTCAGTGTCTTACCACCCTCAAAGTAAAGAATAACTAATATCTGATCTAAATCTACTGTCTTCTAATTTAAAGCAATTATCACTTTTTCTGTTGCTACACACATCATTATGGAATTCCTCCCCATCTTTCTTTTAGGCCATTTTTTAAGTACTAGAAGGCCACAATGAGCTCTCCCAGAGCCTTCTCTTCTCTAAACTGAACAAGCTTTCCTCTCTCATCACATCTTCATAGGTGGGGTACTCCATTCCTCTAATCATCTGTGTGGCCCTCCTCTGGACTTGCTGTAACTTTCCTATGCTGTATGCTCCAGAGCTGAATGCAGTAATACTGTTGCCTGGATTTTTTTATTTTTTTTTTCCAGGATTTTTACAACTTCTTTAGTTCCCATTTCATTTCTTTTACAATAGTCTAATGAAAGCTATAGTTAAAACACTGGCATAGCATGTGAACTGTGGTTAAAATGAGTAAAATACTGTTTTTTTTTAATTATTATTATTTTGTTTTTGTTTTCTCTAGTAACAAATAATTTCTTTTCTTTCTGCTTTCTATATGGTGCTTAGTCATGTGAGCCTCCTATTTGCAGTGATTTCTTCTTCAAAATAAGGAAAAAATAAGCAGAAATGTCATTGGAGCATTTTGTCTTTTCTTTTTCCTTTGGCTCTTCCATGAATATTTTTCATTCCTTTTTCCTATAAGTGGATCAGAGGTCTTACAAAAAATGCAACAATTTCTCTATTTTAACAAGTTATGAAATATGTTTTAAATTGACATCTTCATTCAAAAGTTTGATTTTTTATTATTATTTTTTTTTTAATTTCAATAGGAATAGAGAAATCTTGTCCAGAATCTTAAATAAAGAAATAAAATTGTTTAGACAAACTGGGCTATTTGTTTCCTAAGACATTTGGAAAGATAGGAGTTATTGTCACCTAGGAATTTTTTTTTTTTTTAATCAGATTAAATCTGCTTGGGCTTATCCCCATGGATGATCTAGCTATTGGATCAGCATTGCTGCCTCTTTTTTTTTTTTTTCTTTTTTCAATCTGTAATATAGCCAATCTGTAATGTAGCCAAGCATTTAGATCTACTACTCTTTTTAGTAATCTGCATTTTATTAAATATGCTGTGAATTGAATCATTTGTTTACAAAAATATTTTACCAAATTTCCATTAGTTGCAATAATTCTGAAAAAGCATTGTTTAATCATAAGCATGTTTTCTTTTTGTTTACTGGTGCATTTATTAGTTGTAATTTATTATTTATTTATTTTTTACATACTTCAACAAAGTGATCAATGCTAGACTGATGTTTTCACCCTGATAAGTGTGTTATGTGAACTCATCCAGGTAACTCTCTTACTCCCCATACTCAAAAGTCCACGGGGAGAAGCTCCTTTAAGGGAAGTTTACGATGCATGTTAGGAAAATTTTCTTCATGGTGAGGGTAACAGAACAATGGAATAGGCTGCCCAGAGCGGTTGTAGGGTCTCCTTCTCCGGAAACATTCAAAACGCTCTTGGATGCATTCCTGTGTAACCTAATCTAGGTGTTCCTTCTCTGGCAGGGGGATTGGACTAGATGATCTTTCAAGGTCCCTTCCAATCCCAAACATTCTGTGGTTCTGTGAAAAGATTATTAAATAGGAGGGTGTTCAGCCACTGAGACATTTTCCTCAGGGCATTGGTCATGGTACCAACCCTGCTGGATAATGTTTTCAGACATATGGTTTTAATTTTGGTGGTCAAATGTGAAGATGTGTGTTGAAATTGATGATCCTTGTGAGTGCATTCCAACTCAGGATGTTCTGTGATTTTTATGGTATGTTTTCTCACTCTTCTTTCCAGCTGCTGTTGTGCAATGTTGTTTACCCTTTCTTTGAATCTGCTCTCACAGAAGTGCAAACAGATTCAGTCAGGGCTCAGGTCTACCCTGCAACAGGTCCCTTTTGGAGCCCACTGGAACCTGTTCTTTTCTGACATGTAAAAGCTTCTGGGCTCTTCTCACAGAGGGTGCTCCTGCAGCTTCCCGCTACCAAAACCTTGTCTCATAAGCCTAGTAGAGAAACAAAAGCATTCTTTCTTGATGCAAAAGATTGTGAAGACTACATCAATTTTGGCACTATGTTCTGAGACAAGTTGAATGTGAGACTTGACCCATAGGATCATGGCGTGATCTGCAGGTGCAGCTGCAAATTCACTTCAGTCCCTCTGCTAACATTATGAACTACTAGTAATATACTTGATGTACTTACAAAATGAATGTGGTTCAGTGATGATAGTTTTTGTTGCCACAGCAACCTCTTTTAACAAGCAGATTGCTTTCCATATTTCAAGTAGACTTTTGCTTTGCATCCAAAATTCTTTTGTCTAGTGTGATACAGTTTTAGTATTTTGGGATAAATCTTTTAGAGATTCAGAGGCTAGATTTTGCAATAACAGTGGTGAGGCACTGGAACAGATTGCCCAGAGAGATGGTGGATGCACCCTCCTTGGAGACATTTGAGGTGATACTGGGCAAGGCTCTGAGCAACCTGATCTAGCTGTGGATGTCCCTGTTTGTTGCAGGGTTGTTGGACTAGATGGCCCTTAAGGATCCCTTCCAACTCAAATGATTCTATGATTATAGGAAAAAAAAAAATGAAGTAATGTTCTTTTTTTCTGATTTGTTTGTTTGTTTTAAGCCTCTTTTTTTTTTTTTTATGGCATTTAGGTTGTCTGAAGATATACTTTTCTGTGAAATCAAATGTTTAATATGATATATTAAATTTTATAGAATTATTGTCCAATTTTATTCAAGATTTAATTTCAAGTAACTATAATTTCATTTAAATAATAAAAAGCTGATGAGGGAAAGTGCAAAAGAAAGACAAGCTCCTACTAATTGAGTTGATGTAAACAATCAAAATTGAATGTTGAGTGATTCTGTAAAATTGTTGTGACTTAACCGCAGCATGCAGCTAAACAGCACACAACCCTCCACCCACTCTCCCTAGTGGGACGTGGCGAGAATTCCTGGGTAGAGGAAAAGGTATTATACTAGGTAAAGCAAAGATACATGTACAAGCTAAGTGTGAGAAGGAATTAAATCTGTACTTCCCATTGGCAGGAAGATGTTCAGCTGCTTCACGGGCTCATCATGTGCAACTGTTTTTTGGGAAGATAAACTCCATTGCTCTAAAAGTCCCCTTCTTCCTCCTCCATTTCTCTGATAAAGGAGAGAGCTGAGCACAATATCATTGATGGAACAACTTATTCTCGATGTCAACACCAAGCAAGTGGAAGTGAAGATTATCAGGAGTAGTCAACATAGGTTCATGAATCTATGGGGAAATCTATCTATGGGGAATCTATAGGGGAAATCGTACTTTACCAATATGGTAGCCTTCTATTATGTCATGACCAGTTGAGTAGATTAGGACGGAACAGTTAATGTTGTGCACCTTGACTTAAGAGAATCTTTTGACACTGTCTCCCATAACACCATCATAAGTAAGCTTAAGAAGTGCGGGATAGGTGAATGGACAGAAACCTCTTACTGAGAACTGGCTGACTGACAGAGCCTAGGGGATTGTGATTAGTGGTACTGAATCTGCTTGGAAGCCCATCGCTAATAGTGTTCCCTAGGGGGTGGTACTGGCTCTGATCTTAGAATCATAGAATCACTCAGGTTGGAAAAGACTTTAAAGATCGTTGAGTCCAACCATGACCTAACCTAACTACCCTAGCTAACAAAATCATGTCCCTGAGCACCACATCCAAACAATTTTTAAGTACATCCAGGGATGGTGACTGAACCACCTCCCCAGGGAGCCTATTCCAGTGCTTAACAGCCCTTTCTATGAAGTTTTTCCTGATATCCAACCTAAACTTACCCTGGTGCAACTTGAGGCTATATCCCTTTGTCCTGTCACCAGTGAGAAGAGACCAAACCTGCTCTTGCTGTAAGCACCTTTCAGATATTGGAAAAGAGCAATAACGTCTCCCCTCAGCCTTCGTTTTCCCAGACTAAACAGCCCCAGTTCCTTCAGTCTCTCCTCACAGGGCATATTCTCCAAGCCCTTCACAAACCTTGAAAGCCTCTTGTTCAACACTTTCATCCATGACCTGGATGAAGGGATAGAGTTGACCCTCAGCAAGTTTACTGATGATACAAAGCTGGGAGGAGTGGCTGGCACACCAGAAGTCTGTGCTGTAGGCTGGAGAGCTGGTTGGAGAGGAACATAGTGAGATTCAACAAGAGCAAGTGTATTGTCCTAAACCTGCATTTGTAAAGGCTAGGAGCTGACCTACTGAAAACAAGCTCTGTAGAGAAGCACCTGGGTGTCCTGATGGACAGCAGCTTGGCCACGAGCCAGCAGTGTGGCCTTGTGGCCAGAAGGCCAATGGTGTTCTGGGCTGCATTAAAAAAAAAAAAAAAAAAGAAGAGTGTGGCCAGCAGGTGGACAGAGTTTCTCCTCTCCCTCTCCCCAGCACTGTCCTGGTGAGGTCACATCTGCAGTTCTGGGCCCTCCAGTACAAGAAAGACAGGGAACTTCTAGAGAGAATCCAATGAATACGTGCAAAGATAAATAGGGACCTGAAGTATTTATTTCATGAAGAAAGACTGAGAGACCTGGAACTTTTCGGAATGGAAAAGACTGAGAGAGGTTTTCAGCACTGTTTATAAATATCTAAAGGGTGGGAGTCAAATGGCTTAGGCCAGGCTCTTCTCAGTACTATGCAGCAATAGGACAAGGGGCAATAGGCTAAAAATGCAACACAAGAAGTTCGATACAAGTATGAGGGATGACTTTACTGTGAGAGTGATAGAGCACTGAAACAAATTGCCTAGAGAGGTTGTGGAGTCTCCTCTGGAGATATTCAAGACCTGCCTGGATGCTTTCTTGCTCAACTTCTGTAGAGAACCTGCTTTAGCAGGAGGGTTGAACTTTATGATCCCCAGAGATCTCTTTCAACTGCTACAATTCTGTGTGATTCTGTGATCACATGCTATTGGACCCAGTGGTCAGTTTGGGTCAGCTTGCTTGACTGTAACCCCTCCCAGCTTCTTGTGCACCCCAGCCTTCTTGCTGGCAGTGCAACATGAGAAGCAGAAAAGTGACTCTGTAAGATCTACTCAGTTATATCTGAGCGTTTTTAGTGAATAGAAGTTGTGTGGTTAATGTCTCATGAGATCTCAAGATAAACATCAGTCTTTTTCAGTTTTCATTTTTTGTACTTTCTACTGTTACTGCATTTCTATTACTTCACAACTTTTAGCACCCATTACACTGATAGTTTTAGTAGTGTTACTGAGATAATTAGTGATGAAGTGAATCTTTATTTCAATTCTGAACACTTTTAGCAAATGGTTCCAAACCATTTTAGAAATTCCATTGTCATTTCCATTGTTCAGCTTTCTAATAAAAGTTTAGCTTTTTCAATGCTGCCATCATGAGTTTGTACTTAACAATAGCTTTTATAATTCTAAATAATTGTATTAGGATATACTTTCATCAGCAATATTTGTTGAACTTTCTTGTGGGTAAATGGCATCTGCTATGAGTAGTCTGGTTTTTACTTTTTCCAATATCAATCAATTTTCAAATAGATGAAAGTTTCCAACTGTAGAATTCAAACAAAGGTTCTAAACTTTGATTATTTTCTGTCTACAGAGATTCCCCTGAACAGAGTATGCAGTAGACATTTCCAAATTGGTTCAAACATAAATCCTGTCAGGCATGTTTTCTTTTTTCATCACGTAGGGAATGGAAATATGCGTTGGCAAAATTATAATTGACACTGAGAATCAACCTATGATAATATTATGTCCTTCCTCTATCTGTCTTTCATTTTATGTGTCTCTAGTCCATTTTCAGGCTTTATGTAGATTCCAACAGGAATATGCACAGGTTTTTCTTATTTAATCTCTTAAACCATATGCACATCTTACAGTCATGAATCAGTGAATTTAATTCACTGAGGCTTAGTAATCTCAGTTTTTTAAAATTGTATACCTATGAACTGTAGGGAGCTAAGTAAAACTTACTGTAACAGACTTTTATGAAGTGTAATTTGAAGCACTTATGCTTTTTCTAGTTGGTTTAAAATGTTTTATTTTTTCAGAATATTTTTCCATCTGTTAGAAACCATAATGTATCTAAAGAGTTCCAGGAGTGAATTCTTCGTAGATATCATTTTTAGTGGTCACTAAAGGAGTATCTTTCTTTTGGAGGTGAAGAGGAAGACTTGCTATTTTCTGGAATGCATTTAGTGTATTAGTTTATATGCTTTTCCCTACAAATCCAGCAAGGCAAGTCGTCTAATATGATTTTCTTTGCCACAATTGTGATAAATATAAAAGGTCAAGCTAGAGCTTATCTTTATGACTTGTCTTATCACTACGTATCCTGATGAAGAGTCTGTCCCCTTCTTCCTTCTAGACCCTTTTTAAGTAAAGGAAGGCCACAGTGAGATCTTTTCCAGAGCCTTGTCTTTTCTGGATTGAGCAACCTCACTTGTCCCAGCCTGTCTTCACAGGAGAGATGCTCCATCCTTCTGATCATCCTTATGGCCCTCTTCTGGACTCTATCCAACAGATCCATATATTTTTATTTATTTATTTATTTATTTTAATGTTGAGGACCCCAGTGATCATTGCAGTACTCTGGGTACTGTCTCATGAGAGTGGAGTAGAGGAGGGAGAATCACCTCCCGTGACGTTCTAGCTACAATTCTGCTGATGCAGCCCATCATACTATTGCTTTCTGGCTTGCAACCATAAATTACCAGCCCATGCTGAGTTTTCCATCAATCAAAATCCCCAAGTCCTTTACCTCTTATCAGAGGTTGGTCTGATGCTTAAATGAGCATACGCATGTATAACTGAATAAATGCGTTTTAAAAGCAAGACAAATTGATAGTTAAATAAGTCATGAGGAAAACACCTTTATGTATGGGATTTGTAGTGGGAGTGACTATGTGCTCATTCTCTTAAAATCTTAGTGTTTCTAAGATACTGAATACTATTATTTTGTTTTAAATACTTACATCTAGAAAATGTGGTTTGAATGTAATCAATACTGTGCATTTTCACAGAGTCCATAATTACAGCTTCAAGGTACAAGTGACCTCTTCCTTATAGTGAAGAGCTAACTGATATACCCAGTAATATTCTGAAAATCAGAGTTGTTTATATAAAAAGGAAATCATGAACCAAAGGCAGGTTTAGTCTCTGAAGACTTGTATCTTATTTTGGCATGCGTGATGGATGGCATTTGAGATAAGCGCTAACACTTGTCCCTGTGGTCTCTTTCCACTGTGTTGGGATTAGTATTCCTCCAGAAGCTGTTTAACATATCTATCATTCAGTCTGTGCTGCAGTAATTCATTTTCAAAACTATTAATGAAGCATGGTACGATGGAGGCAGAAAAGCTTACCTAATATGAAGTGGATTGCATTCAAGAACTGTGTGGTTTGATATTATTTTAGGGGGAGATGGGGAAAGATAATGGAGGATGGCTGCCTTTTTGAAAAGTCAATTCTTCAAAGATTAGGAAGTGTCAGAATGTAAATTGCTTATGAAAGTATAACTCTACCTCTGTACACACATTCATTATCATACAGTCTTTAATTACACAGTCACCCAGTATTTCCCTTAGGCTCCCTGACTCATTCGTTGTATAGGATGAATGGTGCCTGTGAAATGTAGCAGCTGTTTAACATTTTTAACCTCATCATTCAAGTATATTGGCTTCTGCCTTATATACTACACTCTTTAAAACCTGCAGTATATATGCAATTACTTCATCTTGTTACTCAGTCATATATATGATTTGATTTTCTAATCATATCGAAGATCATAATATATTTATTTCTACTTGAAGGGAAAAAAAAAAAAAAATCATTACTATCCTAGTACTATATATGAAGAAAATGGAATAAGGAAGCACCTGAAATTATTCAAGACAGTGCAACACAACTGTTGGAATTTGTTACTTCATGATACAATACTCAAGTTTTAATGCTTCTAACCTGACAATTTTTGTCCATCGTCATAGAATTATCATTGAATTATTTGGGTTGAATGGGAACTAATGATCATTTAGTTCCAACTGCTATGCAGGATTACCACTGATTCCATCAGATTGCCCAGGGCACCATTCATCCTGGCCTTGAACAATTCCATGGACAGGACATTCACAGCTCTTCTGGGGTGCCTCACTACCCTCTGAGTAAATAATTTCTTCCTGACAACTAATCTATGTCTCCCTCCTTTTAGTTTTAAACTGTTCCCCCTTGGCCTATCACTACCCAGCCGTGTAAATGTCAGTTTCTGTGTTTTTTGTTTTTTTAAAAAAATTTCCTTTAAATACTGAAAAGCTGTGATGAGATCTCCCAAGAGCCTTTTCTTCTCTAGGCTGAACAAACTCAGCTCCTTCAGCCTGTCTTCATAGGAGAGATGTTCCAGCCCTCTGATAATCTTTGTGTCCCTCCTTCGGACCTAGTCCAGCAGCCCTACATCGTTCTTGTGCCGGGGCCCCCAGACCTGGGTGTAGTACTCCAGATGGGGCCTCACAAGGGCAGATTAGTGGGGGACAATCACCTTCTTTGCCCCCCTTTGGGCCTTTTGGCCACCCCTCTTTTGATACAGTCGGCTTTACAGGCTGTGTGCATGCACTGATAGTTTGTGTCATGTTCTTCATCCACTAGGACCTCTAAGTCCTTCTCTATGGGGCTATTCTCAATGGGGCTATTCTCAATGAGTTATTCTCCCAGTCTATATATGTGTCTGGGATTGCCCCAACCCCACTGCAGTACCTCGCACTTGGCCTTGTTGAACCTCATCAGGTTCACACAGTCCCACTTTGTACATTTGTTCAGGTCCCTTTGGATGTTATCCCTCTCTTCTGTTTTATCAACTTCTTAGTGTCAAATTTGCTGTGGGTACTCTTGGTAACACTGTCTTTGTCGTTAAAGATCACTGGTCCCAAGATGGAGCCCTGAGAGTTTCCACTCATCACCAGCTTCCACAGAGCCCATATGGTCACAGAGCCCATAATCGCAACTTTCTGGCTGTGGTCATCTAGCTTATTTCTTATACATAGAACTATCCACCCTGCAAATACAAATCTCTCCAATTAAGATGTCAGGATGTTGTATGGGAACAGGCCAAAGAGTGTGCAGATTTCCAGATAGATGACATTGATTGGTCTTCCCATGTTGACCGTTTCTGTCACTCCATCATAGGACATCATCAACTGTCTCAGGCGCAGTTTCCCATTGCTGAACCCCTGCTGGCTGTCTTGGATCGCCTCCTTGTTTTTGCATGTTTAATGCATATGCAAAAATGCACATTTCTTCCAGGAGGGTCTGTTTCATGATCCTCCCAGACACAGGGGTGAGGCTCACAGTCTAATTCCTTGGGTCTTCTTTTCTGCTTTCTGTTGAACTGCTGCATCTCTTATTTACTTTCCTGGCATTTCTGATTGCTTGGAATTTTTTAGTTGTCAGGTACCTGGCTTGATACCTGGATGGTTCAGAAGAGAAATTAACAATGGAAGTGGCCAAATGTTACAATTTTGGCTTTCTTTCTCTATAGGCCAGTATCTTAATTATTATAATTCATTAACAAGGCTAACTTATATAACACTTCACAAACTGTGATTTCTTACATTCTTCTCAGCACATTTTTAACTGTGACAGTATGCTTGTCTCCAGGTATCTCAGTGGAGATTTTGGTTACATAACTTTTTCCTGTGTCAGTAGAGTCTCAAAAATTGGCATACCAAGCTGATTTACAAACATACTAAGTTCTTCTAAACTAGAGTAACTGACAGAACTACTTTTAGCCTTAAAAGCTCTATTTGAGCAACTCCTATTAACAAATTTAATCTAAAATTTTCCCAACAATAACCGTTTCTGACTTATTTTGTTAAACATCAAATTGACAGTAGACTGATATCCTTGTCTAACGGTACTCTTTAAGGACAAATGAATTAGATTTCGGCATCTATGCACTCATGTATCAGTCAGTTTGGCCTATATGCTAATTTTTCAAAATGAGCTATTGTGAACTGTATAAGAAATCTTTTTTTTTTTTTTTTTTTTTTCTTTCTCCATATACTTAACAGCTTGTTGTTTGGACATGTCAGATTTAGGGAGAGAAATAAATGAAGGAGGAGAGTGATTCCATTTCAAATTCAAAGAGTTTAAGTAAGGAAATAACAAGTTTCTATGAGTTTCTTAGAAAACTTGTACAGAAGGGTTTTCTCTAATCTAGCTGTGTTGAAGCTAGCAAGCTCACCTCTTCACAGTAAGAAAGGTTGCTGTGGCTCAGCACCACACAGGCATTTGCTCACTCCTCCCCTCTTCCCAGTGGGATGGGGGAGAAAATTAAAAACAAAAACAAAACAACAACAACAACAAACAAAGAAAAATTCTCATGAAGAAGCTGGCTGCCCATGGTCTAGATGGGTGTACGCTCCGCTGGGTGAAGCACTGGCTGGAAGGCTGGGCCCAAAGAGTTGTGGTCAATGGAGTTGAATCCAGTTGGCAGCCAGTCACGGGTGGTGTACCCCGAGGTTCAGTACTGGGGCCGCTTCTGTTTAACATCTTCATTGATGATCTTGACCAGGGGATTGAGTGTACCCTCAGTAAGTTTGCAGATGACACCAAGCTGGGAGGGAGTGTTGATCTGCCAGAGGTGAGAAGGGCACTGCAGAAGGACCTGGATAGACTGGATCAATGGGCCAAGGTTAATGGCATGAGTTTCAATAGGGCCAAGTGTCGGGTCCTGCATTTTGTCCACAACAACCTCAGGCAACCCTACAAGCTTGGGGAGGTGTGACTGGAAAGCTGCCTGATGGAAAGGGACCTTGGTGTACTGATGGACAGTCGGCTGAATATGAGTCAGCAGTGTGCCCTGGCAGCCAAGAAGGCCAATGGCATTCTGGCTTGTATCAGGAATGGTGTGGTGAGCAGGACTAGGGAAGTCATCCTGCCCCTGTACTCAGCATTGGTGAGGCCTCACCTCCAGTTCACCTTCAGTTTTGGGCACCTCAGTACAGAAAGGATGTGGAGGTACTGGAGCAGATCCAGAGAAGAGCAACGAGGCTAGTGAAGGGCTTGGAAAATCAGCCCTATGAGGAGAGGCTGAGGGAGCTGCAGCTGTTTAGTCTGGGGAAGAGGCAGCTGAGGGGAGACCTTATTACTCTCTTTCAGTACCTGAAAGGTTCTTACAGTGAGAGCAGGGCTGGTCTCTTCTCAGTGGTGACAGGTGATAGGACGAGGGGAAATGGTCTCAAGTTGCGCCAAGGTAGATTTAGGTTGGACATTAGGAAACACTTCTTTACAGAAAGGGTAGTTAAACACTGGAATAGGCTCCCCAGGGAGGTGGTTGAGTCACCATCCCTGGATGTGTTTAAGAGTCATTTGGATGTGGTGCTTGGAGATATGATTAAGCAGAGGGTTGTTAGAGTTAGGGTACTATGGTTAGGCTTGATGATCTTCGAGGTCCCTTCCAACCTGAGTGATTCTATGATTCATTGATTCTATGAAAAAGACCAAAAATTTGTGGTTGAGATAAAACTATCTACTAATATAAAGGAAAAGGATAATAGTTGTGACTATATATATGTACATGAATGTATATAACAAGTGATGAAGACAGAGATGAACTCTCACTTCCTTCAGAACTCTCCTTCTGTATGATGTCATATGGTATGGAATATACCTTTGGCCAGTTTAAATCAGCTGTCTGGACTCTGTCCCCTCCCTGCCCTTCATTAGTTTGGACTAAGAAACTGGAATGTCCTTGACTGTGTGTAATACTGCATAGCAATGACTGGTGTGTTATCAGCATTGTTTTGCAGCTATAACAAAAACATATCAATGAGTGAGTGCCAGTAAGTGACAAACAAATTTCACCATAGATAATTTCTAAGCATTTTGTTTGGTTGAAAAAAAATCATGTGAAAGGATACATTGGTAAAAAGTCATTCTCTGAAAGATTGTCTGGGCACTGGAACAGGCTGTCTGGATGTGTGGGACAGTCACCACCCCTGGAGGTGTTCAAGTAACATTTAGATGTGGTATTTAGAAACATGATTTAGTGGGCAGTATTGATGATATGTGGACAGTTGGACTAGATGACCTTAGAGGTCTTTTTCAACCTTGATGTTTCTGTGATTCTACAGTAAGTGCTAGAAGCAAGATACTGGGGCTGGACAATTGTTCCATGAAAACATCAGAACACTGTTTGGTAGTAGTCAAAGACGTGCTTGGAATGGAACAGAGAAGATTAGTATTTTAAACCCATAGTTCATCTTTAAGTTGAATACCCTCTGCAACTCTAGAGTGTGTTTAGGGAAACCTAATGAGATCAACTTTTTACCAGTAAGCTAAGATTGTGTAGCAGACAAATAGCATAAATGGATTCATGGTTGTGAATAGCGTATACTTGGCTGGTAGAAAATAATTGTTCCCTATCTATTCTAAGACATGAAATATAAGTCACCAAAAAAAAGCTAAAGTAAACAGCAACCCCGTATAATTGAAAATTCTGCACATACAAGAAATTTATAGAATCTCTTATGAGTTACAAAGTACAAGAAGAGGATAATAAAATGGAACGGGTTCCCCAAGGAGGTTGTGGATGCCCCACCCCTGGAAGCATTCAAGGACAGGCTGGATGTGGCTCTGGGCAGCCTGGTCTGGTGGTTGGCAACCCTGCACATAGCAGGGGGGTTGAAATTCGATGATCATTATGGTCCTTTTCAATCCAGGCCATTCCATGATATGACTCTATGATATGAAAAATAATAATAAAAAAATCCCAGGAAGTGCCTTGAAGCAAAAATATTGGTAAAGGAATTAACAGAAATATCACATATATTTGCTGTACCTTTAAACTTCTGCAGGTATTCAATTAGGACAACTGTTAGCAGGCAGGACAGTATTAGATGGACTCCTAGTCTAACTAAGTAACTGTTCTTTGTTTAGATCATTTGGTGAAGATCAGTAGTAATCACATAATTAACCTTCATTCTATATTTGTGCTCAAGAACTGATGGAAGATTACTGTACTTCTGGGAATAGAAAAATATACAAGTTAGTAATAAGTCTTCTAGCATATAAGCAAGGTGTAACCCTTTTCAGCAGAGTATTGAACAAGTAAATGAAGCATGAGTGTGAAATAGAATCTTTCTATAAGGAAATTCAGTCTACATGTCATCAGTGGATGCTGTGCAAAAAAAAAAATATATATATATAAAAATATATAAAATACTTAAGCATGTAAATTAACTTGGGGGGGGGGGGGAAGATAGCATGGCAAATTTTTAATCTACTTTCTTAATGTTACAATTCAAGAAAATGCAGTGTTACATATAATTTTGTATACCTATATATATACACCTATATATATATATATGTATATATATATATATACAATTTTGCAGTAGAATAACAGAAATGTGGAGAAAAGGGAAAAATTACACGAAGAACAACAGGATTAAATAATTATTTAATTAACAAATTAAATATTTTTTTCACTTTCTGTGCTATTTCAATAAAGAATTAATGTGATTGGGAAAATAGGGTAGCTTAGTCTATACAGGAGATGATAAAGGTGTTACGCACTTATGTTTGTCTGGAAAAAGCTGTGAATAAAAGCTCTAAGAAAGTTAATTATTCTTGACAACTTAATTTTCTGGAAATAGGATATTTTTAAAACTGTAAACTTAGTCAAATATATAGCACTGACAAGTATTCTACATGGGAAGTAATCTTCACACCTATTTTGTTTTTCTACTGTTAATAATTAATAGTAGTTAAGAATGTGGAATTAAGAAAGTGGATGTTATTATGTAGCGGTACATGTCTGCAACACATACATTTACAGAAATGTCATTATTCAATGTTATTTTCAATCTTCATTTGCTTTCCACACTTCATATGGCATCATAATCATTTAGCATCTCTTTCAACTTAAAAGTTACTACCTGTGTCTGGTGATAAGTCAACGGGACAACTGCAGCAGGGAGGGTCAAGTTGTGTATCAGGAAAAAATTCTTTACCAAGAGAATGGTAAAGCACTGGACCAGGCTCCCTAAGGCAGTACTCATGGCACCAGGCCTGCATTTCAACAACACTCTCAGAAATATGATTTGAATTTTGGATGATCCTGTATGGAGCCAGAAGTTCATCTCAATGACCCTTGCAGATGCCTTCTAACTCCAGGGTATTCTATGATCATTAAGTAGTTGTCCTGGGCTATTTGTTGCATCACACCTAAAAATGTTCATTTTTCATAGAGATGAAAAAAGAGCCAAAACCAAACCACAATGAATCAGATATATGTGTAATATATGTGTACATGTGTATTTAACAAGGAAAATATGATTTAAGTCCTGTTCTCCTGAACACTATAAACATGCTATAAACACACACATTGGGTGAATTGTTTCAGATTCCTAAGGGCGATAATGGTCTTTATATTCATAAAGTCTTGTCTTACTGCTTATTTAAAAAAAATTGTACTCTTGCAACATATTTTTGTTTGTTTGTTTGTTTTGTTATTGTTGGAGGAAACGATACAGTAGAGTAACACCTACAATACAGTAGCACAGATCTCAGAGAAATTTGCTAGATCTCATATTTGGATATGAGGAAATGACAGGATGGAGTTTACTACTTTTTTTAGCCAGTTATTTTATACAGGAAATGAGTAATTGTACTTTTTTTTGGCTGCTTAGTTTTTAGTTTATTTTTCTTTTACAAAATTAGTGAGATTTTCTACATTTGAATGAATTTTTACATGTATTATCTTGGAAATACTTCCTCCTTATTTTCCATATTGACTGGTGCAGTTGTTTCTCACTGGCTTTTAATAGTCAAGTAGGTGACAGGAACCATTTCATTAATGGATTTTTATTTCCTATGAGTCTTCAATACGTGTAGCAAAACTCAGACAGCATGATGATAGGAATTAAGTGATATAAAGTAATTAGAGACTGAATGTTCTATCACAGTACTCTAATTTTTCTTTTCTGTTTTTTAACTGTGTAATATCCTGTTGGACATTAACAGTCAATGAAACAAAAAAGTGTACAAAATAATATGTGCAGTAATTTGATTTAAGAAGTTATATTTTAAAAATGGTGTATTTTAAAAGTATCTCTTGATTTGCCAACTTTATTTTTCACTCACAGAGATGCTTTATGAAGGCAAAAAATTTTGGAAAACTAGAGCAACTGCTGACAAAGATTTGCTATCAGAATTGCTCTATTAATTGCAGACTTATCTTTAATTTTTTATCCATCTTCTGCAGTTGTAAATCCACAATAAAAAAAAAATAAATAAATGTTAGAAACACCAAAATAATTGTTAATAGGAATTCAATCCACGTGTTTCAGGATGACTTTATGTTTGTTTGGTTTTGATTGGGTGTTTTTTGTTTCTGTTTTTGTTTTAATTCTGAAGCCAACATTGTAAAGCAAATTTGGGAGAAACTAGCTTCAGCTGTTTATTGCATTCTTGAGGGGAAAAAAATGCTATGACTAAACAAGGTTATGGAGAGATCAGAAGAGTTTTAAGTTAATAGTATTTTCAGCATCAAGTTACAGCTGAATGCATTATTTCTTTTGCCACTGGCCTGAGAAATGATGGAATAAACTCAGTTTCTTTGCTGTTCCATGGTATCAAAACTCACTTAATTTAGTTTGCTTCTTCATGAATTAAGCAGAATCATAGTATGTTAGAACACGCCAAACTTTGTCAGAATAACAGACTCTTTTTTGCTTTTGTTTTTAATAGTCTTAGTATTTTCTCTCTTCTTGTGCAGCACTGAGATGTGCAGATAATAGAGAAAAGGATAGGCAGCAAAAGAAAAGAAGAGTTTAGTAAATCTGCTTACCAAAGGGTACATGAGATAGATGGAAAGGAGTAAAACTGAACAGTTGGAAACAAAGTTTTAATCTCTTCTAAGTGTGATAGTTTTAGAGAGAGCATATTTGAAAGGCAGTTATGAGGTCCAGGCCTCTGTGGTAAGCAGGAACACATGTAGAAAATGTATGGAGAGAACTAAATGAATGTCTAGTCATGTTTTTCTTCCAGTTATACCTTTTTACCTAATAAGAACTAAATGTCCTCTTCACCAATGTTGAAGTATTAAGAAAGCAACCTGTTCAGCCAAGCTATGTTGCTATAAAAGGGAGATATGACGTGTGGAATAAATAATATGGAGTAACATAAGATAGAAGCAAAAACAAATATAAAATATTTCTGTCTTCTTACCCCATTTCTTTTTAGTAATTCCAGATGTTATCTATTTGATTATCACTGTATGTTTGTATGTTTAAACATTTTATCCCATGGGATCTTAAAAACACTGATTCCTACTGCTCTTTGCATACTCTGTCCTGATGAACACTAAAAAGAACATTGATCAGGCAATTCACAAATTAGTTTACAATACATAATTTTCTCTCATAAAACTGATATGTTGTAATGATCTATCACTCCACCTTACTGCATAAAAATCATGGCAGGCAATATATCTAGATTAATATCAATTAAGGATATTATTTAAACAAGTAATCTATTAGGTGATGCAAACACTGTGCTTTGTAGTCAGTGCCACAGCAACTGTGTCCTTCCTAATGCCGAGACAGCATTAATCTCACGCCCACGGTTTGGCTGTTGTTGAGCAATGGATGCAAACCCGAGACTAGGCTGAGCTACTCAGCGAGGAGAAGCCACTGCCACTTTGCAATGGTGTTAGGGTTTGGGGTGGAGCCAGAACGGTTGGCCTGGATTGGCCAAGAGATTATTCCACTTGGCATCATGTGGAAGGTTGTAAAGCTGTGGAGAGTTCTGGGGAGACAGCTGCTTAGAGATTAGTGGGGTCAGCAGGTAGTGTTGAGGGTGTGTGTTTGGTTGTTGTTGTTGTTTTAAAATATATTTATATAAAAATCACTTTTCTATCTTAGGAAATAGTTCGAGTTCTATATTTTTTCCAGTTCTATCTCCCGTCCCACTTTGGAGGAAATGAGCAAATGGCCATGTCATGCTTAGTTGCTTGCCTGTTTAAGACACAGCTTTGAATAGTGTAAGAAAATAGTTTATTACAAAATAGGAAAATAGTCTATATAGACTAAGTCCAGTACCTCTATAGTTAGGGTAATTGTGAGTCTTTTGATTCCAGTGCTTTTTCCCTAAAAAAAATTTTGCATACAATGCCCATCTCTATTTCTCTCCAGACCGAGACATGTTTTTTACAGTCTTTCAACTGAAATTGGTGCTTTTCACCCATCATAAATGCTTACTTGTACCTTAATAGGAGACACAAAGACAGAAGTCTCTTTCCTGAACCTTGCTGGATCAAGGCACTTCGTTCAGGCCTAGGCTAAAAATGCAGCTCTAACTGAAAGTAAAACTTTTTTAGGAACTGCTTAGCGTGATCTCATGCACAATTAGTTCTTGATGCTTTCCAATACTGGAAAACATATGATTGTGTTTCTACTGCACAAGACATGCCAATAAACTTAACCAGAGATATGCCTCATCACAATAGGGAACACTAGCCAGGGTGAAATACAAGTAAGGTAGCTAACACTAGCACTGCAATGTTAATCATAGACAGATATTTCACCTGTGGCTTTTGGATGATGCTCTGTAATCAGTGTCTAAAATTGCTTTGAAGACCAACAATATCTAAGTCTGAGAACATTTCTGTAAAATTTTAATTATTTAAGAACTTCCAATAAACTTCTAAAGCATCAAATATCATTGCAACATAATTTATATATCAGACAGAAGTGTGTAAAATTTTTACCAAAAGCATAATATTTACTTAGCCTCAGAACTATTATATAACACATGATGTAATATATTTTTATACTTTTTTTCTTATTTATTTTAGTCTACTCTTTGTTTAGCCAACTTTTCTTGTTTTCTTTGGTTACATTGCCTTCTGTTTGTCTAAAGTGTTTGTCTGATGCTGTTTTCTCCCAAGATTTTTTCCTGTCAAAACCAGGAGTAGCTGTGTTCTGCTGCATCAGAAAACAGTTTTTTGCCCCAAATCCCATCCTGAAACAATTCTTTTTGGAATATGTGGATGAAAGTAATAGTTAAGAAAGGTTTTATTTATTTATTTATTTTCCTAAAGGAGAAATGTAGGGGCAAAATTGTATTCACTCTGAGAAATGCATACTGATGTGGGAAGCAAATAATTTTCTTACGTGTCTTACAGAAGAGATGAGAAAAGCTGCTGGTATTTTCTTTGTTTATTAACTAGCTGCCAGGGAAATCATGTTACTTAAAATTTTAGGGGAAAAACAAAACAGTTACCTTCACTGTTCTGTAGCATGTATTGAGAATCACAGCAGCCAATCCTAAAACCTGCTTGACATCCTTTGTATTATTTTAGAATAACATTTGACTATTTTTATTTCAAACTGTAGAATTTTTATGTACATCCTAAATTTTAGCTTGGTGTTAGCATATTTTTAGTGCTTTACCTAATACGGACCTCATGATCTTGAGCAACCAAACTCCACTGTAGCTAAACTTGTCAAGATGGAAAGAAATATTATTCCCTTTTATTAATTATTTAGTGCATTTTTAAAATAGACTCTGCTTTTTTATTTTTTGCTTTTTTTTTTTTTCCCCCTTGAATTATTGTTTTTTTACTAGTGGTAGAAGAAATTTCTAGATATAATTTGTCAATAATTCTTAGACATTAACAAGAAGTTAATGCTTCCAATTTTATTATGTTAGCCCATGATGCCAGAGGTAGTTGGTAGTTGGTAGTATGGTAGTAGAGCAGTAGAGGTTGAACCTTACTACCAATATTCTGTTACATGTGGTTGCTATGTGGCAGATGGCAGCAGAGGGACAGCCTGATAAAATGGCATCTGACATGGAAGTGCCTATGAAGCAAAAATGTGTAATTGAATTCCTCTGTGCAAATAAATAAATAAGTAAATAAATACCCACTGACATTCATTGATGCTTGCTGTGAATGTTTATGGAGTCGAAACAGAAGCATTTCAGCAGTGAAGACTGTGATATGAAAAACAAGCCATGTTCTGAACAGCCATGAAGATCTTTATGAGTGATACATGCAGACTTGTTCACTGCTGTTGAAAATGTATAGCTATTGATGGTGATTATGTTGAAAAATAGTGTTTTCTAGCTGAGAATTTGCTCTATCAAGTAGTGTTATTGTCCTTTTTGCATCTTTTCCAGTTTCCATGAAAATGAATAGGAGACGTTACTTTCAGAGTGACCTACACTGAATGATGAAGAAAATTTATAGTGAATCTGTTTTCAAGATTTTCCATGATTTTTGTTTTCTGAACTTTTATTTCAGGTTTCTTGGGAGGTTTTCAATTTCTCCATTAGGTAGGGAGTAGTATGCTGATGATCTTTTGGAATAACTCTTTTACTTCAGAAAAGTTCCCAGTTCTAAGGAGATTATTTTTGAAGCATTGCTGTCTATCAAATTTTGATTTGTTCTGAAAACAGTACTTGGAGGTGTGAAATTGTGCAGTAGCAGAGGAGGTAGTCGTAGAAATTTTATTCCAGAGTGTTTATGGCAAGGCAATAATCAAGCGTGGTTTAATCATATTGTCCCACAATGCCAATTAAAAGCTTTACCTGAATATGGATAGGATGTAGGAACAGGTTGTAAAGACAGTACTGTCACTAGGTCTTATCATGAGTCTGGAAAATAGTGCTTTTTATCAGCTTCTGGTTGAACGTGCACATCTGATAGTAAATGTAAGAGCTACATAAATACTGTTCTGTTCTAAGAGTTTATTGATTTGCCATGGTCCAGGTGTATCACGTTTTCTAGCAGATCATCTCCAGTTACTTTGCTGAGAAAATTTTTGCTGTAGTGTCAAGCTGATGTAAAGTATTTGAGATTGTTCAACTATTGTGGTTTCATGCCCATAGGCAGCTACACTCTACCACTCTGCTCTCTTGCTCTAGAGAACTCTCCTTCCTCAAGGGAAAAGAAGGATAAAATATGCTGAAAAAAGCTTGTTGATTCAGATGAGAACAGAGATCACTCTGCAATTATCATCATGGGCAAAACAAACTAATTGTAGGGTGCTTAATGTAATTTACTGCTCATTAATAACAGTAGACTAGAGTAATGAAAACTAAAAGCAAACTAAAATCACCTTCATTCACCATTTACTCTCTTGTAGCTCTTCCTCTGGAATAGCACAGGGGAATGGGAACTGCAAACAAATCATAATGCTTTGTTTCCACTGCTCCTTAATCTTCACTTTACCCCTGCTCCAGCATGGGTATCCATCCTTCAGGATGCCAAACTTCCCAAACTGATTCTACATTGGCTTCCCACAAACTCGAGTATGGGTCCATTCCATGGGGTCCATCCTTCAGGGCTGCACTACTCCAGCACAGATCTACATGGCTGACAACTACCTCAGCCCTACTGCCATGGACTCCTCTCCGTAGCTGCAGCTTCTTTCCAGGGCCTGCTCTTGTGGGAGCTCTCCACAGGCTGCAGCCTCCTTCAGGCTACATCCATTGCTGCACCATGAGTTCCTCCATGGCTGCATATGGAGATCAGCTGTGGGCCACAGGGGGAACAGTCTGGACCACCATAGGCCTCTCCTGGGCTGCAGAAAAATCCTGCTTCATACCTGGAGAAACTTTTGCCCTCCTCCTGCCCTGACTCTGGGGGCTGCAGGGCTGCTTCTCTCACATTTCTCACTCTTCTCTCTCAGATACTGCTGTGCAGTACTTTTTCCCCTTTCTTAAATCTGCTCTCCCAGAGGCACAGCCAGCATCATACACTGGCTCAGAGCTCTGGTCAGCAGCAGACCTCTTGTTGAAATTTCTGGAAATGGCTCTTATCTAACATGGGGCAGCTCCTGGACTCTTCTCACAAAACCCACTCTTGCAGCCTAGCCTTCCTGCTGCTAAAACCTTGCTATGTAAGCCCAGTATAGGCACATTGTCCAGAAATTATTTAATTTCTCTTGAAATTGAAGCAGGAAGTACTTTGATGGTAACTGGTCTAGATACAAGGATTTCTCAGCATTGTTCTTGAGGATTCAAGAAAGTACTGGCCCAGGTGCATAATTAGAGGTACCAGTATTCACGGTGTAATAATGCAGGATCTAGATTTGCTTGACTGCTCATGATTAGTCCTTCAAATTAGTTAAAAAATAATGTGAAGTGTGTCTGATCAGGATAAATTTGCAGTTTCTTAATGCATACTTTAATCTCATTTATGTATAACCTTCACAGACTATTTACAGAGTAATCTAGCATGTTGTCAGTGATTTACCAAACTCCACACAACAGTGAATATTTTTGCTCTTCATCTTTTTCTGTCATGTTAATGATATTAATTCTAAGAAGATTCAGGGTTTTTCACAATGCATTCTCTAATGTTTTGTAAAGGTACATGACATCTGTCAATTCACATGGTGTTGCAACAATGTCATAAGTACCCCAGAAGGTTTCGTCATGATTTTTGTGACCATGATTTTTGTTAGCGACTTACAATTACATAGCAGAATTCTCCTGTAGCATTTCTTGGTAATTTTGGAACAATACTCTTTCTATCCATTGATGTATTTGAAATTGGAAACAATCTGCTTAATATGAAGGTATCCAACATACATATTATGGAACAAATCAGGCATGGAGCAGGCAAGTTGCTAATTGAAAGATGAGTGGTTATGAGAAAATTTAAAATGTTTTGAGCCCGTCTTAGACGTAAATCTGTTTGTGCATTTTTATAGTAAATAATTGTTTCATTCCAAGCTTTGATTCCCCAGTCATTAATCCTGTGCACAGTTTAGCTTTCGACTATGTTGTTTCTTGATTGTCTCTCAAGTTGTTTTATATGTATCCTTTGGTCAAGAAACTCAGCATTTTTTATAAACTGTAGAAGCCTTCGGCCCTGCTTCTTCATCCACTATGGAATGGCTAGAAAATATTTGAAGTCTTTTTTCCACTGAGTTAATTAATCAAGCAAAGGACATGAGTTCCTCGAGTAGGTCATAATGGGTAATCTAGATAGAGTCCTACTATATTCAGGATAGCCTAAATATCCTCCTGATACAGCAAAACCATTAAAAGGATGTGTGTAGACAAAGTATTTGAGACATATTCTGTCTATATACAAGCAATAAATGGTGGCCAGGTATATTTCATAGAGTATTACATCATACTTTGTCAATCTATGTGTTTTCCTCATTGGATATAATATAATACTCAGGTTCTTTACAATAAATTTTAGAATTTTGTACTGCATTGTGTTGAATGCGCATAGCAGTACAGGCTTTCCTGTTTACTCTATGCTTTTCTAATCTACCTGTTGTTTTGTGTTTTTCTTAGTTTAATATTCCATATCTAGTTTTTTGAACCCTCTTTACAATTACTTCCTGGGTTGAATATAGTTCATTTTATTTTTTATAATTCAGGATGATAAGTTCTGCTTGTATTGTTATTAGTTCAGACTTGCCAACTATATGCATGACCTTTTATAATGTGATATCTGTAGTGAGTAGTCTCTAGACCAAGACATAATTGTGACGGCTTCTTCACAGAGGTCTAGATATTAAACCCCAGACAAAGGCATAGTACCATGGATCGATGCAAACTGAAAGGTTAATGAATGGTTATGAAAAGCTCTTTAGAGTGTCTTAAATCTTAAAAGTCAGTCTAGTTTGAGTCAGCCCAGAAGAAAGAAACATTTATCTTATTTTGTAATGTTATTTTCTATTATACTTCTATTATAATAATAGTTGTTTATATTGCAAGCTGCATAGACTGTCAGTAGTATTCAGTGTATTACATGGGAGGGGAGCGAGAAGAATGCAAACATCTAGTATACTTCTATACTTTGTCAGAAGAAATTCAGAATCTTTTCCCTAAACTACTGTTTTTCAGTGCTGTACATTTGCGTGTGTGGGTCAACACATAAGGAAAATCTATGGTTACAAGTCTAGCATGCATTTCCTTCTGTCATAGGCATTGGTAAATGTGTCTCCACAGGCTTTTTATTATTATCTTGTTTTACGACCTTGATCTCTGCTGGATGCTTTTGACCAAAATATAATGCTACCAGCCTGTTTTTTTCCCTCTTCCTATTGGCATTGATCTGAAAACAACTAAAGCAAGTTTTAGGGAGTCCCTAAAATTCTTATGCAGTGTTCAAATATTCTTTAAGTAAAAGCAAGCTGGAGCTAATAGACTTGCATTCTGAGTAGAGATTTAGGTCAGCAAAACTGGCTACTTTTAATGATGATGAAATTGCTACCAAATTAAAATCTTAATGGTGTTGTATAGTCACATGGACATGTCATCATGGAGCTTTTTCAAGGCACTGACTATTAATTGACTGCCAGCAAAGAAGACTTTCAGTGCTGGTGTAGCTTGAAAATGTGATCTGTCTGGATATTATTAATAAGAGCAAAGTCAATACATTTGAAAGGTTCTACAGGTGGTATACGGACTGCAAATAAATTCAGTGTCAACAGATCAATTCTGCATGTGTCAAGAGCTAGACTGTGGATGGTAGCTTCAGTAGTCTTGGATTTTGATATGCATCTGGAAACACTGTTTAAGAAGAAAAAGAGCAGTACTATTCAGAACAAAAAAGGAGGACAGTTTGTATACAGGTCTGCTTGACTTCATTCGTGTGATAACAGAAAAATCCATTGAAACTGCCCATTTTCATTTATGTGGTCTTCTAAATCGTACTGACAGATGAAGATGAAGCTGCTGAATCCATTAAAATGTTATACTTTCATGAAGATTTTCTAAAGCTTATGGCAGAATGGTTTAGTCAAATCAGGAGCAACAAAATAGTTTCCTGCTGCTTCTTATAATTGTAAAGTAGTATACCACAGGCTTTTATCAATTTTCAGAATATTTTGCAAATTTTGGAGGACTACATTCTCTTTGGCTTGTCTCTTTGCTGTGGTTAACAATGTGCTTGAACTTATCTCTTTGAAATCAAGTGATTTAGTCTGTGGAACAAAACCTCTCTTATTTTAAATTGACAAAAAGTAACCAATAAGTTATACACAATCCACTTACAGAAAGAGGATTCAAGCACAGAAATTACTGAATTTATGAAACTGTTAATATATGGGTTTCAGTCTTAATAATTTATTTATTTATTTATTTATTTATTGCCATACTCAAAGTATACAGATTGCAAATGTGGCTGTAGCTTTTGCTTCCAGTTATGTTTTTCCTCAAGAAAGATGCTCAAAGTCAAGAATTAGGGAGATAAACTAAGAAGGTATTATGCAATTTTTTGTTAGCATATTTCTTCCTGTAATGTTTCTGTGTTTTTGGCATTTCTCTTGCAAATATTTTCTTGACTGAGGACACTTGTTCAACTTGTTCACACTGTCATTTATTTCTGACAGACCCAAACAGTAATCTGTGGACTGAGGGATATTTTGTTTCCTCTTTTTGTAACTGCTGATTTGCAGGATAGCAGATTTAGATAAGATTCTTTGGTAATATATTTTCACTTATTCTTTTTGCTCGTGCTTAATTTCTATTGTTCTATAAGTAAAACTAACAGCATAGTTGCCTACTATTAAAACTTAGGTTAAGGGTGAAGTGAGAGAATTGAAATATTTTTTTTGTGTGTGAGGGTTTATCAAAATTATTTTCTTTTTGATTTATAGCTTTGTGATAAAACAATCCAGAATTGTATTTCCACCTTTAAAATACAATGTTAACAGTTGCCTGAAACTTCCTTTAAGTTACCCAGTAATCCATCTTTTGTCTGGCTGACAAGTTGAACTGAATGTTCCTTGGAAAAAAAAGGAAAAGCTGTCAGAAATTAGTTAATTTCACTCAAATGCAGTTCCTACAGTCCAAAATGACTGTATTAATGAGAGCAAACATAACATACTATGAAAACAGTACAGTGCTAGCAGAATTTTTAAATCTTCCTGGTGTCTGTAATTTTAAATATGTATTTTAAAGGTTTGTGGAAAAAGAAATATCCTCCTGAATTAAATTTCAAAAATTATTCTATATGAAGTGAGGATCAGCCTCTTCTTTCAGCTAACTAGTGATACAGCAGGAGGTAATTGCCTAAAGTTGTGCCAGGAGAGGTTCAGGTTGAATATCATTGGTTGATGATCAGCGTGCTGGAGCACATCCCTCACGGGGACAAGCTGAAAGAGTTGGGGCTCTTCAGTCTGGAAAAGAGAAGGCTCCAGGGAAACCTTATAGTGACCTTCCAGTACCTGAAAGGGACCTACGGACAGGAGAGCTGGGGAGGAGCTTTTTATACGGGCATTTATCTATGGGACAAGGGGATATGGCTATAAACTGGAAGAGAGTAGATTTAGACTAGATATTAGGAAGAAATTCTTCACTATGAGTGTGGTGAGACACTAGCACAGGGTGCCCAGTGAGGTTGTGGGAGGCATTCAAGAGTAGACTGGATACGGCTTTGAGCAACCTGGTCTGGAGAGAGGCATCCCTGCCTGTAGCAGGGGGATTGGAACTAGATGATCTTAAGGGTACCTTCCAAACCAAACTGTTCTATGATAGTAGGAAACAATTCTTCTCAGGAAGAGTGGTGAGGTTTTGGAAAAGACTGTACAGGGGGATGTTGGAGTTACTGTCCCTGGAGGTGTTCAAGAAAAGTAGAGTTGTAGCACTGAGGGATATGGTCAGTATGGCGGTGAGGGTTTGATGGTTGAACTAGATGGTCTTTGAGATCTTTTCCAACCTTGGAAAACCAATCATGGTTTTTTTTGTGTGTGTTCGCAGAAGTTGGGGAGGAGGGGGGGGGGGGGGTTCTTTTGTTTTGAACCAATGCTATTTATTTGCATTAGTTTAATTTATATGTACAACCATATTTTAACTTTTCTCCAAAATATATTTACTTGAACCTCAGCTTTTGCAAACTGTTATACAAATGAGAAGTCCCACGATACTTTTAAACTATCAGTGTGGATGGAACTGTACAGAGAACACTTTGTTGCCATACCAAATTCAGAAGAGCAATTTGTTTTTTGGAGGTACACTCATTCTGTAAAGCTCCACAGGGCTCACTCATTACCTGAGCTAATGTTTTGCTAGCTGATAAGTAAATAACTCAGCTTGGAAAGACAGAATATCTCACTGAATATGAAAAGAAGAAAATATGTATAACCATTAAGTCTGTGGGTAACTACAGTATAGAATAAAATATAATTTCAGATTGGATATTAGGACAAAGTTCTTTACCAAGGGAGTAGTTAAGCTCTGGAACAGGCTCCCAAGCAGAGTTGTCATAGCACCAGACCTGCTGGAGTTCAGGAAGCATTTTGGACAATGCTCTCAGACATAGGATTTTAATTTTGGGTGGTCCTGTGTGGAGCCAGTAGTTGAAATCAATGATGCCTGTAGGTCTCTTCCAAGTCACGATATTATATGATTCCACAATAATTATGAAATATTTCATGCTTATAACAAAAAATAGGTAAATTATAAAATCAAAATAATACAGATATGATGTCTATCCACCTGAAAAACCTTGTCATGGAAAATGGCTTTAACTAATTTTTCCTTAAACTATAAATGTTTGTTACTTTTGATTTACATGAAATATTACTCACAGTGGTATCTACGATTGTTTTTTTTTTCCATACATTCTCAGAGGAATTTCATCTGAATTTTCCTTAAATGATCCCTATTACCCTCTCAGTTAATTACTCGTTATTTTCCTTGGTGAGATGGTAAAATTCTAGTCTTTCTATTTGTATGATCACTAAACATGTGATACAGTCTCATGCAGTTCAGCAAGTGTGCAGAAGGTTATTGCCAACAATATAGAAAGAGAAAGTACCAAGGAAGGAATAGCTCCTTCTTTCAAATAACTTTGTATCTCCTTTCTTGTTGTTGAATATAATTTTATTATCTGGATACTACTGTGCAAGTGTTTTTTACAGTAATCATGTTGTGAATATATACAGGCATAATATTTGGCTGCATGCCCTCTCCTCATTCCTCTGTTTGCCTACCCATCTCTTCTGTAAGGGAATCTAGGAGCACAAAGAAAGTGCTACAGCACACCGTAATGGCTCTCTCAACCAGGGCAATCAGGCACAGCTGGAGGAACAGTGTAGGACACCATTTAGTTTTGATACAGAAATTGTTCTAGTCCATCAGTATTTGCACTCAATGCAGAATTCATTCCACATCCTCAAACTTGCTCTTTGCTTGCATGACTTTCTAAAAAACAAGATAAAGTGAAGGCAAGACACGTAAAACTTACCGTGATTAGAATTGAGGCTAAATAAATTATTAATAGTTAATAGTGATCAGTGTGGCAATTCTTTTATGTTTTTCTAAGTCATAAAATCTATAGAAAAGAATCTCATGGCTAAAATGAGGCAAGGCTGATAATAACATTTAAAATAGAGCTGAAAGATCACGTGATAACAGACTTTTTTCTTTTATAAATGACTTCCATCCTTTGCTTTTAAAAGTATTCATGCTGTAACCGTAACATTTTATAAACAAAAGTTTTCCTTTTATAGGAAATAACATACAAACATAGTAGCTTTTATGAGAAGATGTAATCTGCAAGGTCACTCAAGTTTCTTTCTGTTTTGTTTACTCACCATGGCAGTATTTAACTTCTATTTCATGTAAATATGACTACACCTTATCCAATCTTTTCCCATGTAAACCAGAAAGCAAAATCAATAATCTTGCTGAAACAGATTCATAACTGTTTAACTGTTATGTGTCTTTAAGATTCTTCCCCTTGAGGATAAAAAACTAATTTTTTTTTCATCTCTGCTGAAGTCATTTCAAGTCTACAGAACTTACTTTTCCACTGTGAAGCAGTAGTATCTTTTCTTTTGGAGTTGTTTTCCTTCATAGGGATCAAATTCTTCTCTTTTATTTTCCCTTAAATTACAGAAGGGATAAGATTGACAAGTCATAATTCCAGTGCCTCTCTGTCAAAATGCATTTGTATAGTCAGTGACTATTTGTTTTCCCCATGGCCCATTTATTCACCTCTAGTATATGTGTGTCCTTCACAAAAAAAAATAGAGAATAAGAGGAAAAAGACTTTCTTAAAGTGATATTCTTGCACTGGTACATACTGTAGCTTTTGACTCTCAGTTCATCACTGACTAGAAATGTATAGAATTCCTCAGTGTAAAACACAAAGTAGTAAATTGATAATTTTGATTCAAAATTAGATGTTTACTTTATATATCTTGTGGTGGTGGTGGTGTTTGCTTCCCACCCCTAGTAAATTATCTTACAGATGGTTCTTGTTAGGAAATATATTTACAATGTTAAACATGCTTCAGTGCTTTGGGTCAAAGTTACCTGTATTGTTTTACCAAGTTTCCAAAATAAGGAGTATCCTAAACATTTTCAACAACAGTCAGTTTTTTTTGTTGTGTTTTTTTTTTTTTGTTTGTTTGTTTGTTTTTAAATTAGTTTAACATTTAGGGTCCTTCCATATCAGCATTCTCATTGTACAGGTGACTTTGAAGGAATATATGAAAAGTCAGAGGCTACCCTGAAAGTAATGCCTCCTATTTTATGCTGATAGCCCAAGACTTTTACAGTGAGGGTGGTGAGGCACTGGAACAGGTTGCATAGTGATGTGGTTGTCCCTGGAGACTTTCAAGGCGAAGGTGGATAAGGCCCTGTGCAACATGATTTAGCTGTAGTGTCCCTGTTCACTGCAGGGTGGTTGGACCAGATGGCCTTCAGAGGTCCCTTCCAACTCTAAAGATTCTATAATTCTATGATTCATTAAAATGTCAGAAGCAGAAGTTGGTAGTATGTCAGTAAAGGTGGAATTTTACCACAAATATGCTGTTAAGTGTTGTTGTTGTGACAGATGACAAAAGAGAGGCGGTCTTACAAAATAATGTCTGAGGAGGAGGTGTGCATGAAGTATATCAACAGCATATCAGCAAATATCCACAAGATGTAAATGTAGAACATAAGCAAAAATAAAATTAAAATACTAATAAGTCTTTAAGTGGACTTAAGGCTTTTCAAAAATAGTCATTACACAGAACATACTTATTCCAAATACTTAAATCATGCAACATCCCTTTAAAATAGAAAATAAAATAATACTAAAACCTTTAAAATATAATTCATAACAACTTTTCTGTGAATTGCAGCTTTGTTACATACATGAAAGCTTCAGTTCATTATATGAAAATTAAGCTGTATTCTAGGAAATAATGCCTTTTGTTTCTCTCAGCTATTTTTTGAATCATGTTGAAGTTTTCAATAATGGTTTTGTTTTAAAAAATAAAGTTTTAATGATGACATTATTCAGTGAGCTATGTTGAAATCCATTGCCTGTTTAACTTAATCAGCCATAAAATATATATTTTTAATATGAACATATTATTTGCAATGAGGACTTAGTGCAAGTTCAACAGGCTATCTTCAGGCAAAGTTCAGTTACTGAAGTATATTCAAAGTGCGAAAGCTGAAGCACAGCTGTAGCTCTTGCAGTGAAAAAACGTAAATATAATTTGCTCCTTTTAGTGAATTCAAGCAAAGCTGAAGAAGTGCTTTGTCCTAAAATCATGTTATTTGAAATGTTATTATCTGACAAAGGCCCAGTAAGCACTTTTTTGTCTGTTTCAAAGAAAGTTTGCTACCATTCTGTAAACTAATCCAGAAGCTATTTGCACTTAAACCCAACAAAATAACAATAATTTCTACTGCCAGAGAAAATTACGTGATGACAGAAAATAATTCTGTTACAAATTCAGAAATAAACTAATGCTAATATGAATTTTACAGAGTGCAATGTGTAAGCAATTGTGCAGAAAAGATTAAAGTAATAAAGGAAAGATTGCTATAAACATAGATAAATATGGCTGGAGTTTATGGATGACTTATTTCATTTAAAGTTGTTGTTCAAATAACGTCTTGTTCAATTTAAGTCCATTTATTAAAACAAAAGATAAGATTATGGTTGTAGTCTGTCACATACAATAAGTAACATAAAGAAAAAATGTATTTTTTGCCAACTATCTCCTGTCAATAATTATACTTCACCTAAGAATTTTTGGAACTCAAAGGAATTCTTAAAGCTTTCCTAGTAAGGATGTCTGGTAGAAGACAAGATGAACAAGCTTACTCTATCAACTTCATGCATTTGTATTTATTAAATGTAACAAAAGGCATAGGAACTCTTACTATTTAGAATAAAATGCTTAGCTAACTCCAAAAGTATTGCCTCCTATTTATTTCCATGGAAAATACAACAGATACAAAGAGCGCAGTAACACTATTTGATAGAACAAGTTCTAAGCTACAGAACAGTGTTTTTCAACATAGTCACCACGATTAGCTGATTCATATGGAAGAGCTGATCAAGACGCTTTTCATTTTGTCATGTGATGGCTGTGCAGGGCAATGGAAAAGTGTTTTGTCTTTCATGCAGTTGTCACCGCTGCTAAAATGCACCACTCACTACCTCACTATGCTCACATGCACTATTTGGTCTCTGTAAATGTTCAGCAATTGACAGTGAATGTCAATGGGTGCAATTTTTTCTGCATGGAGGAGTTCAATTCTACATCTTTGCTTTATGCTCACTTCCATGTCAGAAAGCCATTTTGTAAGACTGCCCCTCTGCTGCCATCTGCCACAACAATATTTAACAGCATATTTGTGGGAAGGTTCAACCTCTACTGACATAAAAACAACATTTCACTCTGCATCATGGGCCAACATAATAAAACAGAAGGCAATAATTTTGGAGCAGCTGTTGCAATAATTAGAGAAAACCATTGGCCTAGCTACATCAGAACAGTAGAACAGAATTAATAGAAGTAGATATAAAAATATTTACTGTCTTGATTATACACTGTGAGAAAACTGTAATTTCACTGAGTGTAATTGCTTACTGGATACCTGATTTGTAGAATACTAATTTATTTATTTATTCATTCATTCATTTAATGTCCCCCCAAATAACATGTGGAATGACTTAGGTATTCAAAATATTATTAATCACTTTGGACATCTTAGGAAAATTTTGTGTTCCTTTGGCAATTAACAGTTGTATCTACTCTGTTTGGCACTGACAGTCTCATCAACATTTAAGGTACAATTAATAAGCTTACATCACCTTTAGGATATTTTCTTCAGAGCAACTTTAACATTTATTAGAAGTTTTGTCTTCATATATTTACACAGTATTCTTTTTGTGCATATGAATATGGATAATGTATATGCAGATACATATATATTTATTTATGTATTCTCTTCTTTGAATTTTTGGCAGCTCTTTTTATTTTACTAATCTCTCCTTTGTTTTTCCTTCCCCATTTTGTTGGCTTATGAGTTTCAGCTGTTTTGGAATGTGAACAGTGTTGGACACAGTGGGGTACTGCTGTCTGTTTTTAACTTTATGAGTTTCCATATTGCAGATGGTATTTTCCTTGATACTATTTTTGCCTAAAATTTAAAAAGAATAAATGGAAATAATTTTTTTCATTTGCTCTCAATTTGAAGTACTCTATAAACACAAATGACTCCGAATTTTTTTCTAGAATCCTTATATAGAATTTCCTTTGTAAGAAAGCAGAGAATAGAATCAGACTTAGTGGCATATTTCAGTAACTGTTATTTATGTTCTGTATGTGAGCATATACCCACAGAGAGTTTGTTTTGTTCTTCTAGAATTAAATTATTTATTTATTTCAACAGAAATTGAAAAGGAAAGCTGTGGTGATCCTGGAACACCATTGTATGGCATCAGAGAAGGGGACGGATTTTCCAATCGGGATGTTTTAAGATTTGAGTGTCATTTTGGATTTGAATTAATTGGAGAGAAATCTATAATTTGCCAAGAAAACAATCAGTGGTCTGCAAACATACCAATTTGTATTTGTATGTACCAAAATCTTTGTTATTATTTTGAAGTGCATAATATTCTTAAACATTTTTCTTATATACATACATATATATATATATATATATATATATATTAATTTTCATGATTGATTACGAGGTTAACTGTAACTAATTCTGCTGACAGAATGAATTTGCCTTTCTTCAGTAGTTGATTTCCCTAGAGGATATTTCCAGTAGAAATTCTAGAACTGAAATATACTTTTTTCTTTCCTTTTAATATTAATTGTATTTTCTTTATTTTCTTTACATGGTATGACGTATTACTTTGTCATTCCCTTTCTTATAGGAATCTATAGATTTTTCTATGTGCAATACACTTTTTACAGCTACTTTGACAAATTAATCTATTTCTTTAGATAGCAGTTGCTGAACTGTAATTAGATGTTTAAATTATTTACAGATTTTTCCACATATATGATATCTGAACATAATGTAGTACTTAAATGATCATAGCTCTATCATTTACATTATACAGCGTAAGTAAGCTAATGTTATGATAAGTATCTGTAATTTCTTTCTTAACACTCTGACCGAGTGAGGCCACAAATGCACTACTGTGTCCAGTTCTGAGCTCCCCAGTTCAAAAAATGCAGGAGAGAGTCCAGTAGATGGCAACAAAGATGATTAGAGGCCTAAGCACATCCCTTACTCAGAAAGGCTGAGAGTCTTGGGACTGTTTAGCCTGAGGGAAACTCATCAACACGTACAAATTTCTTAAGGGCATGATGGGGTCAGGCTTTTTTCAGCTTTGCCCAGTGATGGGACAAGGGGCAAGAGGGACAAACTGGAACACAGGACATTCGATCTGAACATTAAAAAGAACTTTTCCATGTGGATGACAGAGTACTGGAACAGACTGCCCAGAGGGTTTGCAGTCTCCTTCTCTGGAAATACTCACAACCCACCTGGACACTTTCCTGTGTGACTTACTCTAAGGAACCTGATTTAGCAAAGGAGATGGGCTAGGTGATCTTCAGAGGCCCCTTCCAGCCCTTATGGTTCTGATTCCATGATTTTCACTACAGAAATACAGGTCAAATATATTCAGAGTATGATCATTTATTTTCATCCTTGAAATTTATTATGTTTCAACTGGAATGACTGGATATAAAATATTGTCCTGATAATAGCAACACAATTCTTTTATCCCTTTGAGAGTAGTTAATATCTTATGCTTCTGTGTGAAAAACAAATGATAAGGGCAGCTGACCTGACTCTCTAATGTGCTCAATGACAGGTCTGTTCATCTAAACAGTTACCTAATGGAAATAATAACTGATGCCAACTGATTAAGAATTACATAAGTGCTGTAAGAACTGATGCAGGTTTCTATTGCAATGAGAATGTTCCTTATTACATGGAGTCTCTGCTTGAGAGGTAGTTTTATGGAAGGAAAGGGAATAAGAAGATATAAAAACATTTTCTTTCTGTTGTCACGCCAGATCATAACAAGTAATGAATTATTCAGTTGAAATAATAAGCATGTTCAAGTATCTCATACAAAGCGTTATAATAAGGTAAATGCTTCTTAAAATGTTTGTGTCTGTCATCTAACTTCTTTATTTTTTGCAGTTCCTTGCCTTTCCAATTTCACTGCACCAATGGGAACTGTACTTTCACCCGATTATCCAGAAGGATATGGGAATAATTTAAATTGCATCTGGACAATAATTTCAGACCCTGGAAGC
Source organism: Alectoris magna (assembly GCA_030625065.1). Classification (NCBI taxonomy): domain Eukaryota; kingdom Metazoa; phylum Chordata; class Aves; order Galliformes; family Phasianidae; genus Alectoris; species Alectoris magna. The sequence continues at coordinate 16,387,102 of CM060561.1, forward strand.
CGAATCCATCTTTCTTTTAATGACTTTGACTTGGAATCTCAGTTTGACTTCCTTGCAGTTAAAGATGGTGATTCTCCAGATTCCCCCATAATAGGAACATTTACTGGTGCTGAAGTTCCTTCTCATCTAACTAGTAATGGTCATATTTTACGTCTGGAGTTTCAAGCTGACCATTCAATGTCAGGACGTGGATTTAACATCACTTACAACAGTGAGTAACAGAAGATTTTATGAATATATGTTTTGTTTTCAACATACAGTTTAAGAGATAAGCATGTTAAAAAGGTGTTGTGATACACTTTCAAAAATAACATATATACCTAAAAATATCTTATTCGTGTGCTCAGATTGTTTTTAGGTGTATGTAGCTGCTGAAAATAAGTATATACTTATCACTTACTGCATTAGAGATTGTTGCGATGGGAGAGTTTAGAAGACTGAAATTTAGGCCAACTTCAAATTGTATAAGTGAACTTTACTGAATTTCTTAAAAGCACATTTTATCCTGCTGGTCTAATGTTACATAACATTAATCACTATCATTACATATACAAAACTAATTGAGAACTTATACTAGTTTAGCTGTGAGTATGGAATACCCTGGAGCTCTTTCCTCATAAAGTTTTAGAGTTTATGAAGTCACCCCGTAGCCATCTTTTTTCCAGACAAGACAGCTCTATTGTTTTCAGCCTCTTCTCCCCAGAGGACATGCCTTCCAACCCCTTTACTGGCTTAGCTGCCTTCCTCTGAACACACTGGAGGATTATACCATCCTGAACACAACCGTCAAGGTGAACCCATGCCAACACTACATAGAGTGAGAGAATCAATTCCTTTGACTGGGTTGCTGTGCTTAAGGCAAACTAAAATGTGATTTGCCCTCTTGGCTGCAAAAGCATACTGTGACTCAAGTTGAACCTGCTGTTGACTATCATCCTCAGATCTCTTTTTTCCTGAGTTGCTCTCCAGCCAATCATCTCCCAGCCTGTACCTCCAACCCAGATGCAGAAACCTTTGTTGAACTTTGCGTTGCTACTGATTTTCCAGTACTCCAGTATATATAGTTCCCTCTGAAAGACCCCTGTCCCTTCAGGGATTCAACAGCACCTATCGGTATCATTAGCAAGCATGCTGAGAATGCATTCTGCTCGTGTATCTAGATAATTGGTAGAAATGTTGAACAGAACCAGCCCTAGAGTTGAGCCTTGGGGAACACAGCTGGTGACTATTCACCAGCTATATGTAGTTCCATTCAGTTTGAGGACTGATACTGAGCCAGTTAATCGCCCAGTATAGCTCATATCTGTTCACTTCAAAGGTAGACAATTAGAGCATAAGGATGCCTTGAGGGATGATATCAAAAACCTTACTGAAAGATTACATCCAAGATCTTCACATCAGCCACCAAAAAAGTGACCATATCTTAGAAGAAAATTGCTAAGGTGGGACATTCCTTTGATGAAGTCATGTTGACTATGCACAGTAATAACTTTGTTTTTTAACTGCCAGCATAGCATTCTCCATAACTTTTCCAGGAACTGAGGTTAAACTTGCAGTTTCCCGGCTCTTCTCTTATACTTTTTTATAGGCAGGTATAATGCTGGCTAGTTTCCAGTCAGCTAGGATTTCCCCAGACTACCAAGACTGCTGTTAAATTTTTGAAATGGGTCCAGCTATTGTGTCCAATAATTCCTTCAACATTGACTCTGGGGTGAATACCATCAGACCCCATGGACTGGTATAACTGTTCTCTTACAATTTCAGTGACCACAGATGGAAACTTACTGCTCTTAGCACTGTATTCATAGCACAGTAATTGAAGGTAAAATTAAGTATCTTCTGTATCGCTAAATACCATTAGTACTTACCTTACTCTTCACTGATAAGAGTTATTGCATATCTTCTGAAGGGCGTATGAAGAACTGTCTGTGTTTTATTGCTGTCAAAGTATTTGGCTTTTATTCAACAGCAAAGTCCAATTAAGATATATTCCCAGCTAGGGCAAACACAGTGACCCAGTATGTAAACCCACACCATGATGAATACTGCAGAATTAGTTTTACTGAAAAATTAGCCTTCCAAAATGATGCTCTCCCATGACAGCATATGTAAAACCAGATTTTGCTAAACTGGAAATGAAGCAAGATGGACTGGGTTTTGCCAAGTTTTTTTTTTTTTTTTTTTCTTGTGTGTGTGTATGTGTGTGAGTTGGAAAGAGATTGGATATGAAAATCCTGAAATATCCTGCTTGCTATCATCTCCTGAAGATGGTAAAATTAACAAATCAGTTAGTGGTGTTTTTTTGTCTGTTTGTTTGTTCATTTGTTTGTTTGTTCTAGTACATTTTGTTTTTTCTTACAGTACAGGTAACAGAATAGCACTCTGTAGGCAAAATAGCAGGAGGTCATGGATATTTTATTTTTCCCAGAAGCCTGATGCCATGAGTAATTGGTCCCATTCCTGTCTTTCTCCCTAACACCTAAGAATATGGTAATCACAGAGGCTTACTTGGAATGTAAATTAAACTTCAGCCACAAGATTTGAAGGACAGATGTAAATCCATATCTTCCCTTCCAAGAAAAAATGTGGTACATGCTTAAGTGTATGATAAAGTTGTCTTTACTGTTCCATTCAGTATAAAAGAAAAAAGATTCATTAAGTGGAAAAGGAAGATGGATTCAGACCCATACTACATACTTTTGTCCAAGAAACATTATAATTTTTCATAATATTCAAAGGACTAATACTCCCTCTCTCTGCTTTATTTGTTCTTATAGTTCCCCTCAACATTTTTTCTTTTTTGTTTTCGTTTTTTTTTTGTTTGTTTGTTTGTTTGTTTAATTTGGTTTGATTTTGGTTGTCAGTCTTTCAGAGAAGAATTTCTTACTGCCTACCTTAAACACATGCTGTCTGACATAAGCTGACACCAGACACTCTGTAAAAACTTCTAAAATATATTTTCTTCAATTTCAGGTGTCTATATGTAATTATTATAGCAGCATATGTAGTCTCAAATAATTATTCTTTTTTCAGTAAATTCAAGCCTAATTTCAACTTCTCTTTGAAGTAAACAAAAATTAAATTTGCCTTTTAAATGTATCAACTTTGATTTACTCCAAGTGTCAGACTTCAGTATATCTCATATCTTCTTAGAAATCTTCCAATTGATTTTAATTTTGGGAACAAGCCCATAGGAATGTGTGTCATGAAAATGGATGATGGAGAGAATGTTCCAGTAACCAAAGGACTAGGAACTCAAAAAGCTGTCAGTTTCAGCAACATCGGATACTTGTCTGAATTTACTTATATCTCTGGCATAACATCAATGGAAATGGCAAAGATGCATGAAATTACATTAGTTGAATTTGCTATAGAACTGCATATTTACCCTAGACTCCTCTCTTCTAGTTTATATCCCAAACCGAGGAGTTCTTAATGGCATTTCTCTTACTCTGTTATCTTTAAAGGTATTTAAATTTTTTACTGGTGGGTTGGACTCCAAGTTCTCTGGAGGTCCCTTCCAACCTCTACAGTTCTGTAATTCTGTGATTCTAATTTTGTGTGATTTGTAAACTCAGCCTTACTTAGTCTTCCCTCTGCTAAGCTAAATGCATTGGACTTGTCCATTTAAAGTAAAACTCTGAACCTTTTGTCATATTCATGACTCTTTTATAAATTCTTTCCTCTTTCAACATCTTGGTTGAATTATGGAGATTAGAATTAGACATGGTATCTGAATATAATCATAAAACGTAAAATATAATCATAAACATAAAATATAAGCAATGCAGGTTTATAGTTACGTAGTTGTTTTGCTTCAGTTTCAATTTCCTAGTTTAGGTCAGGACAGAAAGGATGGACACATTATTACTGTGCAACCTACAATTGGACCTATGTGAATTCATGGATTTTTGCACTAAATGAGATAATGCAAAGAAAACTAACGAGTTAAATATATATTTATATTTCATTTGCAGAAGAATGAGTTGTCAGTGATTGGGAAAAGTGTGCCTAGTCAGTTTTACAGTTTGGTCTCAGATGATCCTGGAATTCTGCCATGGACAGGCATTCCCAAAGCCCAGGTCATGCCAACCTTGTTTTGGGCTGGATAAGTTCTATGACATTAAGAGCATCTTGCAGACGGTTTTACTACTTGGTGGACTGCTTTGAGCTGTTGTTCATTGATTAAGGTGTATGAGGTGCTGTGTAAATATTTAAGTTTAGATCTGCTGTTTCTGCTAGTAATGGAGGGTTTCTTTTTGTTTTCATAGAAACTGTGTAATTGTGTTTTATCTAATAGAAGTTACATGCCTAAGAACTACATAACACATGCAAAAGGCCAGACCGTGGACCATTGACATCAGCTAAATTACATGACTGATTCCAGCTGAGTAGGCCACATCATTCATGTTCCCAGACAGTGTTTTTGTATGCAAAGAATGCTTTAGTCTGTTTTATTACTGTGATAGGTTATACTCATCACTGGACATTTTTGCTGGCACTTTCTTCTCTGAGACATTTTAGTCTCAATGCTTCCCAGGATAGAATTCCTCACATTGTGTTGTGTGCTGCACAGAAGTATGTGTTTACTTGTGATAGTACTGAGTAGACTCTTCTTGCTTGCATCCCTTTTAAAAGCCTTTCACTTTTTATGAAATAACATTTTGATATTCTTTTCACTTGTTTTCTCCTTGATATTTTCCTCTGAAAGAAATGCATTTATTTCAAACCTATTGGTAGACTTACCAGTTAAAGACTTCACAGGACAATCTACCAAAACAGTGAGTTACACCAGTGGACCACTCCTTTCTGGTCCTGTTTTTAAGAACCTTTCAGAACAGACTTCAGACTATATGATTTATAGTTATCTTCATTCCTACCTTCTTGTCTCTTCAGATCTTCACAGTTTCTCCCCATCATGTGTTTTGAAGCAAAATGCAAGTTTTAATATTTTATTATATATATATATATATTTATATAATATATTATTGAGTTAATATTAATTAATACTGAAAGTACTTCACTGTCATTCTGTACTATGTTTTTGCTGCTTGGATTTCTTCCAGATCTTACTTACCATATCAGTGCAAACATGATAGTGGATGAGTTAAAGTCAAAAAAGCTGTACCTCTTCTTTCCATTTAAAGAGGGCAAGCTAGTTAGAAAAATAGGCCATCAGTTTTTCACTAAAATTGAGGGCTGTTCTTAAAGTACTGACAGATTTTTTGTAACTTCCATGGGGAAGTTGTAGAATTGCATCATTTTTGAATGCCGCCCTCTAACATCCTCAAACACTATTTGCATTCCCAACATATGTGGCATTCCTTAAATGAAAATATTGTAGTACTAATTCTGTTGTCTCTTATTATTCAGATTCTTCAGATGAATTCAGACAATTCAAAATCTGCCAAATCTTTTTATTAAGAAAATACTTTTTAAATAGAAAGGTGTAACTACTGAAAGTACAATGTATGCAAAACTGTCTTTCAAACTAGAATAATTATGGTCTTCCTACATGCAAGCTTATTTGACAATTTATAGCAAAAACTGTTATCTTAAATACAGATTGCTTAAAATAGGGCATTTATTTATTTAAAAAGTATTTCAATTTGAAAATCATACGATTTATGTTCTTGGCAGAGAAGTGTAACTTTCATATTTCTTTAATATAGAATAATTGTATGACAAATATTCTTAAGAAATTAGACTTCGTTTATATATAAAATAATTCTAAAAAATAAGCATTTACATTTTTGTAAACTTTAGGGGTTTTTTTTGTGGTTTTTTTTTTTTCCTGTTAAGATTATTTTATTAGTATTACCACTCTGTTAGTATCTGCTGAATCTCCTTGAATACCTAGGCTGTGCAGGAAAAAATTAAAACACGAAAGCAAATTAATATGATTCATTTGATTTTAGTGAGAATTAAGTTGAATAGCCTCTCAAAAATACAAGAGAACAATCAATTTTCTTTTAAAAAATAATGAATAATAATAATTAAAAAAAATTACGTGTTTTAATCTTTTATTTTTTTCATTTGGGAAATTTCATGGTTTGGATATGTCTTGTCTAACAGACATGTAAGTAAATCTGCTGAAAATATTGTGAAAATTATCTCCTTCATATGTAGACTTAAGAAGAGTCGTAGTTGAGGAAGGTGAATTTTTTGCATGTGATATCTGTTCACACTGAAAAATACAACTTTTTAAAAAAATCTGTATTTTATCTACAGTGTTTATTTCTTAAGAAAGTAATAAAATATATTAATGACTGAATGCAAAGGTTTTCTTTGAAAGATATATCTATAAATATGATTTTGCTTACTACTGGTAGGAAGATGAACTTGTCTTTTCTCCCTGAATAAGGTGAATTCTATATAATATTTATGGGAACAGACATAAACTATCTTTGTTAGCATATTCAGATACATTTAAAGAAATTCTATTTATTTTTTTTTTTAATCTGCTCTTAGATGTACTTGAAATTTTCAAGGATTTATATCTACTTGAGATATATTTGAGCATAACTAAAATCATATGATTAAAATTTCATATTTTCTTTGAAAATCTTTTTTTTCCCAAATTCTCTTCAATTTTTCTAATGCTTCCAGTATGGAGGAAAAATAAAAAAAAAATTATACAGTGGCAGTGTTAGGCACACTGAAGTCACTGTGGTTCCAATAAATTTATCAATGAATTAAAACTAAAATTAATAAAGGAAAAAAAAATACTATTATATCACAGATGCCTGCCCTACACTTTTCATGGACCCTTCTGGCCTGTTGTAGTATTAGACAGGTTGGGCTGTTACAATCACTGATGTCTTCTTACAGCATGGCTGTCCAGAGATTTATGCTGATAAGACTGTCACATTTCAAACAATTTTTTAATACTACTGTACATTGTTGTTGGTTTTTTTTTTCTGTTGGCCAAACTTATATTTCTTATTGTTTTCTGATATTAATAGTTTCTTTTTACTAACAGAATAAAAGTGTAAAAACTTTATCTTAATTGCAAAACTTATCACACTATTTTGTTTGCTATTTATTTTCTTCTGACTTTTTTCTTCTCACAGCATTTGGGCATAATGAATGCCCTGATCCTGGAGTACCAATCAATGCTCGGCGTTTTGGAGACAACTTCCAGTTAGGGAGCTCAATTTCTGTTATTTGTGAGGAAGGATTTATCAAAACACAAGGAACTGAAACAATCACTTGCATGCTAGTGGATGGAAAAGTAATGTGGAGTGGACCTATTCCTAAGTGTGGAGGTATGTATTTTTCTTTCTACTGTAATATCCCTTGTCACTAAATGAAATTCAAACTTCTGCAAATGGTTAGCACGAAGCTACTGTGAAACCAAGTCCATAAGAAAAAAGTCTAGGGAGACATGAGCCTCTATTGTAACTCTGTCTGCAAGAAGGAAAGAAGAAAAAAACATGAAGGAAAAGAACAACAACAAAAAAATCTGTGATGAGAACACTATTATACAGGCTCTGTAATAATGAAAGCTTATCCAAGAACCTTAGTAGGCTTAAAATGGTAACAGTTTGTACTTTCAGATAGCTCTTATTTGGCACGACAGGAACCACAATTTTCAGAAGGATCAATTCTATTTTTTATTTTATTTTTTCCTTTTCAAAGCATGTATTTGTCCACTTCTAGAAAGGATTTAAGGCAATGAGCTTTAGTGCTAGCAGCACACCAATAATATTCTTCTCTACATTTTTAAATTCCTGTCTAATCAGTATTCTCGCCAATCTCATTTATACCTAGGAGAAATAAATAGCAGAAAAGAAAATAATTGCTTTTATTGCTTTTATTATTTATTTTATTTATTATTTATTATTTTATTATTTATTTTATTTATTACTATTGCTTTTATTTATTATTTTATTTTTTCCGGTCAGCCTCACCTCTGTCCCAGGGAAGGTGATGGAACAGCTTGTGCTGGATGCCATCTCCAGATAATTGGGAGAAAAGGAGGTTATCAGGAGTACCCAGCATGGGTTCACCAAGGGGAGGTCATGCTCGACCAACCTGGTGGCCTTCTATGAAGTTGTCACAGGCTGGGTGGATGGGGGGAGAGCGGTAGACGTAGTCTACCTTGATTTCAGTAAGGCTTTTGATACTGTCCCCCATGACCTCCTTATAACAAAGCTGAGGAAGTACGGGATAGAGGAGTGGACAGTGAGGTGGGTTGAAAACTGACTGACTGTTTTCAACAGAGTGCAGAGGGTCGTCGTTGGCGGTGCAGTGTCTGGATGGAAGCCTGTAAGTAGTGGCGTCCCCCAGGGGTCTGTGCTGGGTCCGGTCTTGTTCAACATCTTCATCAATGACCTTGATGAGGGGATAGTGGCCACCCTCAGCAAGTTTGCTGATGAAGTTGGGTGGACTGGCTGACACACCTGAAGGCTGTGCTGCCATTCAGCAAGACCTGGACAGGCTGGAGAGCTGGGCAGTAAGAAACAGGATGATGTTTAACAAAAGCAAGTGTAGAGTCTTGCACCTAGGGAGGAATAATTGCATGCACCAGTACAGGCTGGGGGATAACCTGCAGAGAGGAGCTCTGCAGAGAGGGACCTGGGCGTCCTGATGGATGACAGGTTGGCCATGAGCCAGCAGTGTGCCCTTGTGGCCAAAAGGGCCAATGGCATACTGGGGTGTATAAAAAAGAGCGTTGCCAGCAGGTCGAGGGAGGTGATCCTCCCCCTCTCCTCTGCCCTGGTAAGGCCTCATCTGGAGTACTGTGTCCAGTTCTGGGCTCCCCAGTATAAAAAAGACAGGGATCTCTTGGAAAGAGTCCAGCAGAGGGCCACAAAGATGGTGAAGGGCCTGGAGCATCTCCCCTATGAGGAACGACTAAGTGAACTGGGTCTGTTTAGCCTTGAGAAAAGAAGGCTGAGAGGGGATTTGATCCAGGTTTATAAATACCTGAGGTGTGGGGGCTATAGTGGTGAAGTTGGACTCTTTTCAGTAGTACGTGGGGACAGGACAAGGGGAAATGGGATGAAGCTGGAGCATAGGAAGTTCCGCACGAATGTGCGCAAGAACTTCTTTACGGTGAGGGTGACGGAGCACTGGAACAGGCTGCCCAGGGGGCTTGTGGAGTCTCCTTCTCTGGAGATATTCAAGACCCGCATGGACGCCTACCTGTGTGACCTGGTGTAGGGAACCTGCTTTGGCAGGGGTGTTGGACTCGATCTCTGGAGGTCCCTTCCAACCCCTACAATTCTGTGATTCTGTGATTCTGTGATTTTACTAGCTAACTTAAGGTACTTTGGTTTCAGTTATGTTTTAATAAAGTTTTCCTATTGTGTATTTACTATAAGTGAGAGAAATAGTACATATTATTTCCTGTATTTCTGGTTGGCGATAGACATTTTACAGCATTTAAAATATGACTGCCAAAAATATAAGTTAATTTTGTAAAGATTATAAATTATAAAAAATTATGTATGAAAGTGATATTTTAACTGCTGACCAAAATGTATGTGTTCTCATGGTAGATGATCCTTGTCAAAGTTGAAATGACAGTTTATGAATTCCTAGCTTAATATTTAACTGAACCTTCTGCATAGGCTTTTAAAATCTCTATACTCACAATTAAAAGCTATTCATAGTTCTTAAGTAGTGTTTTGCTGTATGTCCTTTGTTACAGTAAAATGGATTGTAGCTTTAAAAATACAGTCTAAATGCTTATGTCACCGCTTTTTGAACAGTATTAATTTTCTCTTCTTAAGGTTTTAAGCTTTTAAGATTTTAATTCATTTCTTTCCATCTAATTCCAAATCCTGCAGGGTTTGTCAGCTTTAAACCTCATTTCATCTTCTTGAAGATGGATTTTTAAAATTTAAGTATAGTTGTGCTGTACTGAAATTGATAACTATGAATTATTTATCATAAGTCTGTATCATCATACATTTGTCTTTGTTTCACTTCTAGCTCCGTGTGGTGGGCATTTTTCATCTCCCAGTGGAGTAATCCTCTCTCCAGGCTGGCCTGGGTATTATAAAGACTCCTTGAATTGTGAGTGGGTGATAGAAGCTGAACCAGGACACTCTATCAAAATTACATTTGAAAGGTCTTGGCTAATGTTTTTCTTATTTCATATTTTCCAGTTTTTGCCTAGAAGTAGTTCTGCGTTAGCTCTATCATAAACTTAATTTTCACTTTTTCTTAAATCAAGCAATTGTGTTATTGGGTAGGATTTTCCAAAACACCTTCATGCCTTCAGGTCATCAATTTTTTCTTGAATGTAAATTGTACTTCAGTGAACTGAAAAGCTTTTGAAATTCCTACCCTTTTGCATATATTTAAGTCTGTCTGCCCTAGTTAAAAGTTTGGTCTGTTTATAAAGAGTGGCATGTTTAATTTGCTTCTAACTGTGTTACTGTGATAAATTATATTATGAAGCCATTTTCTTTCGCTCGAAAATGTGAAATCTTCAACTCTGAAATCTCAGTCAGTGGTCAATACTGAAGTGAATGAATTCGTGCTTTTATTCATTGTGAATATTTAATTCTCATCTGATCTGTTTTTCTGAGTGTGTGCTTATAGGATGGAATTCCAGTTTCCCAAAATTACTGCCCACTTTTCCTGTGTTTTGTTTATGTTGTCCCTACCTGATTCCAAGGAATGAAATGTGTTAAAAGCCTTAAAATTCTCATGGCAGCAAGCCATAGGCACTGAACTTAAGCTCATTATGAAATAGCAAGTCATAAAATTTAATTAAAAAATTGTTTATATTCTACATATTTTAAGCATGTTCTAGATTTCTTCTTAATTGTTAATATTAAGAGGCTATATGAGAATTCAGGAAATAAAAAGATTTTGAGGATCAAAGTTATAGCACGCAAATAATGTGCAAGTACATCTCAATTGCTATTTGTACTGCATCTTTTGACTATTCCTTAATCACATTCAATCTAAAGAGAAGATACTGCTTTATTTTGGTACAATTAAAATTTATTTCTAGCAGAGTAAGAAAATGGCAATCTTAGCAAAATTCCTCATTATGAACAAGTTTTTATATTACTATAGTTTATACTGTAATAATATGCTCGCATGACATTATATACAGTTACAGGATATGTAATACAGATATCTCAAAGATATTTCTCATCTTTAGTATGAAATGAAAAGTGATCTCCCAAGATCACAGATGTAAATAAGCTTAAAATTAAGTCCTATCAAATTTGATAATTAAAATATAAAGTAGAGTTGACTAACTCTTGCACATATTCATCAAAATTGTTTCAGTTAAGAGTTGAGAGGAACATGGTAATTTTCTTTGTTGTAATTAAAAATTAAAATCATGTAACTTTCAAGAACACAAGTTTTTGAAAAGAAAAAATATCAGTCCATTTGAAATAATCTTTTTAAATTCAACATCTAATTATCAATTAAAAATTTGTTGTGGACAGTCATTTAAAGTTGAAAAACAGTCTTTTTATTTTCAAAATTCTTTATCAGCTATGTATTCTCCCTTCACACCTGAGCTGCATTAAATCTGACAGTCTCAGATGTACACTTCCGGATTATAATGTATTAAAGCCTTGTCATAAGATTGCACAGCCTCTATTAGGTGTGCAGTTAAGAGCAATAAGAACAGGATGTGATCTTTTCAGATCACAGAGGGTCCTTTTATTGTCTTTATAAACTAACCATGTTATTATACTTCCTCCTTTTCCATTGCTGCTTGTTCTAAACAGTCTTGTAACTTGTCTCAAATAGGGATGATATTGGTGAGATGCTGCAAGGTAAATTCGGAGAGACCTTATTTACATATGAGGGTGTGTATTTATGTTTTTATGTGCAGGATAACCTGTGAAGATGCATTATATATGTTTACACCCTTGCATTTTAGGTATACGAGAGCTGCTCCAAAAAGTAATGCTTCCTATTTTATTACATTGGCCTATGACATCAGAGGCAGATGTTGGTGGTATGGCAGTAGGGATTGAAACTTCCAGAAATATTTCATTAAATTTTGTTGCCACGTAACAGATGACCACAGAGGGTCAGTCTGATACGATTGTGTCTGAGATGGAAGTGTGTATGAAGTAAAGGTATGCAATTGAATTCCTCCATGAGGGAAAATTGCCCCTACTGACATTCATTGACTCTTGGTGAATGTTTATGGAGATAAAAAAAATGAATGTTATCACAGTGAGGAGGTGGGTGTTGCATTTCAGCAGTGGCAACAGCAAGAGAGAGTCCTTTCCACTGGTGCAGATTTTTACAAGAGTAGCTTGCAGGCTCTTCTTCATTGCTGGTGAAAATGCATAGCTAATTGTGGTGAGTATGTTGATAAAGAGTGTTTTGCAGCTGAGAATTTGCTCTATCAGATAGTGCTATTGTACTCTTTGTTTTAGTTTCCATGGAAATAAATAGAAGGTATTCCCTTTGGAAGCAACCTGTGTATAATTACACATTTGGATGTAAATGTTAATGAAATTAATGCTCACATTGTGCTAGTGTATATATATGCGTTTTTGTTTATTGTTGTTTTTTTTTTTTTTACTTAGACATTATTATTACTTTTATAGAATTTGAATTGTTATTCAGAGAATAGATATACTTGTAGATATATAGATATACTTGTTTCATTTGCAAAACTCATTATAGTCTTACTGTCCTTGTTATGTTCTTCCTACTTCAAATCTGCAGCATAATTTCCTCAAAGACAGAAGGTTAATTTTGACAAATATATGTATGACTTGCCCTTTTTAATTAAAAAAAATGAACCAATAACAGTAGAAAACAAACAAGCAAACAAAAACGCCTCATATTTTGTCCAGTTTTTTTACATTACAGCTTTGTCCTGAAAGACAGGAATATCCCATTTCTAACTTTATTTTTAATGGACATGCCCAGATTTCTGTGATTCAGTAGTTTTTAAATACATTTATGTTTCAGTGAGGGTAAAAATACATAGTCTATATTTAACGTCTTTATATCCTTTATTTTTGAATTCTCCAAGATGATGGGAAAAATCCTTATTAATACATGTTTCCTGCAGAGTGTCACCCTGACTTTACTTTCAGTTTATCACTTGCATTGTAGTTTAGATTCCCTTTTTATTTCTCATCTTGCTATAGTTTCTCTCCTGAGACACTGCATATGCTCAACATTCTGCATTTGATGCTTGTCAGTGCTGTTCCTGTTTCATGAAGCTTGACACAGGTGGAAAGAAAAAAGATCTAGAGATAGAGAGTAACTTCCTTTTAATGATTTTGTGGTGTCCAGAAGGACTTTTCTGTGTTTTGCTTCATGATCATGAATGTCTGAAGAGTTTGTTCCTTTCAGAGTCATAGCTACGATAATCTCTTAGATATTTATTGTATGTCAATAGCTATACAGGCTGATTTGAAATGATGAAAGTAAGAAGTCTGCCATTCTTCACTGTAATGAAGTGTTCATCATGAAGCCTAATTATGAGCATTAAAATTCTAGGGATGTTAATCAGCAAACTACTGATTGGAGCACTAGTCGCATTTGACTAATGAGAGCACTTTGTGTTGGGATGTTCTGCACATATCCTGACACCATCTAGAGTTGACAGGTTGTCTCTTAGAAACGAAGATGCATGTTGTAAATATTAAAGCATCTTTATTTTTACAAATAAGATTTTAAAAAGTATGTTTCCTCCTCTGTTATTTGGACAGAAGTGAAATGAACTGTAACTAAATATTCGGAAGTCCTCCATAAGATATACCTCACATAGCAGTGAAGTAATCATCCAGGTCAATTTAAGATCAGTGACCATCCAGATTATTTTAAGATTAGTGATTTGTTAAGTAGAAAAGGACACTGGAGTAATCTGACAGAAGCTAAAATTATTTTTGATTCAATGTCCTATAAAACCCTATTGATCTCTCACAGAAATTAATAACCAGATGATATGTATATATATCATATTGACTAATTATAAGGAGAAAAAATATTTTAGAAGAAAAAACAATACAAGTATCACCGTCAAATTAAATTATCTCGTTTCTCTGTTTCTCTGCTATGTGCAGTGTTGCACATATTCTTTCACTGTCATGTACACAAGAGGGAATTTGTGGTATGTCTTTGGAGATTAGAATTACTTTTATTATGCCTTCCTCAACCTGCTAGTTGTTATACTTAGTTGCTTTATAACAAGGAAAACAGAGCAAGACAAAATGATCTATTTCCGTGATTGTTTTTGTTCTGTGTGGTTTAATGCGGAAGAAAAAAAAAAAAAAAAAAAAAAGATTGGGGGAAAAAAAAGAAAATATTAATAAAATGCCTAGTTGTTTAGCCTTTATAAATATATAATTCTCAGCTCAAGTAGGAACAATCAAAAAACAAGCAAAAAACTTTCAGCTAAACTTTCAGCTATTTGGCTTCTTAGGCTTATCACAATTTATTTCTTTAAATCCCTATTATTTTATTTCTCTGCTCTCTTTCTGCATAACTACATATGAGCAAAACAGGAATAAAAGAAAACATATTTTTGAGGCTTTATTTAGCCATGCTTCTTTTGATTTCAAGCTCTGACTCGTGGGATATAAATACAGAAGCAGAGAGTGCATTGCTGATAATCATGCAGTTAGTTGAATGGATTTCACGAAGCTGAATTAGGCATCAAGTAAATCAGTGAAGGAGTTAGGAGTATCTGAAGGATAGAGTCCTGCTGTTAATTGTTTCTTTCTAACGCAAGAAGTGTTTTTCAGTAGTTTATCAGTGAGCCCATTTAAGCAAGATGATTAATGTTATATCTACCTTAGAAAGAAAGAGAGAAACTGCTGTGAAAATATCAGAGATTTGGGATTGCTGATACCACCTAAAATAGGAGTAGCATATCTATCTAGCAGTGCCGTCACCCTCTGCTTCTTTTGACAAACGCAGCACACATGGGCTGTAAAGACACGTTTAACTTTGTAGGGCTTTCTAAAACAGGATTTTTTTCTGCCTAACTTCTGCTACTTCTTTGGACTGAGCCTCATTTAGCACAGAGCAGCAGGAGTCTCAAAGAGGACTTAAATAATTATATTCCTGCTTATAGACAATTATAAAAGCAGGCTGTTAGATTATTATTCATTCTTAACATCATATACTTCCATGATATTTGTGCCAAATGAAATAGATACAATAAAGAAACACATAAACTTAGCCTCTATCTCACTTACTTTACTGTTCCATGATAGAAAATCATTCTGTGATATAAAATATTCAAATAGAAAATATTCATCTTTGCTAACAAATTATGTGTCTTCTAGTTTTTTGTATTATAAATCTACTCAAGGAATTTAAACTTATTTCTCATCTTACTGGAGCACTAACCTGAAATTTGGATATTGTATTGGATAATAATTGTTATTGTTAAGTAGATATGTGGAGCAAAAACTGAAATAATAGGATCAGGAAAATATCATATTTTTTAGAAACATGACATACTTTGTATGTGTTTGTTGAATTTGTTTTAACTGCTGCTTATATTTGTGCCTATGGGTGTCTCCTCAATTCCAGATTTCAGACGGAACTTAATTATGATGTTTTGGAAGTTCATGATGGACCAAGTTTATTATCTCCACTTCTGGGATCTTACAATGGTACTCAGGTCCCACAATTCCTGTTTAGCAGCAGCAATTTCATTTATCTTCTCTTTACAACTGACAACAGTCGTTCTAACAATGGATTCAAGATTCACTATGAAAGTAAGTCATTCTAATATGTATTATTTGATTTCCTCTTCTCTGCTTTTCATGGTCATAAAGTTGTAGAGGTGTTGCCTTCTGTAAATTGCTGAGTCAGGACTCTTATTTTTCAAACTGAGTAAGTTTTAGTGATGTTAAACTTCAAAATGATGACAGGCAATCTCACTTTGAGTTTGATGTTACTGCCGCAGTGTTCTGCCCTTTAAGAATCAGAAGATAATGGGAAGCAAAGGACTTTCTTCAGGATGTTAGTCTTCTGTGTTGTTATTTTTACTTTTTGTGTAGTGTATTTTTGTATGTTTGTCAGTGGTTTATGGGCTGGTTCAGCCTGGTTCCGTGATGAGTGGGGTGGAGGGATTTTTCAGAATCCACATCTCCAGAGATAGGAAAACAGGGGACCCCAAATTATTTGGAAAAAAAAATGGCAACAGCGTGATGAGAAATGAATTAATTTACTAAATAGAGTATCGAAAATAAACAAGATAGACAGTGTAATACAATATATTTAGAATTGAGATTGACCAAATCAGATATAATGAAAAAAAAGAGATTGTCTGAAAAAAAGAAGGCCTTAGCTAATGCTGAGATGTAGACGCGACAGTCAAGTTGAGCAGCAGGAAAAGGAAAGCAAGAGAGAGAGAGTCAGATGACCCACCAGCGCCTCATATGCATTCCCCCCCCCGTGCAGGAATGATATCAGCACAGTGAATGGTCTTCTGGGGAATGTAGTTTCTTCTCTTTGGTATGCGGAATTGGGACATTAACACTTTAATTTCCAGTGCTCTACATGATGTTATGATGTGGAATACTGATGACCATAAAACCATGACAATGTTTAAAATAGCATAACATCAAGAAGATAATGAAAATTGGAGGAAAATACCTGAATACTATTCTGATTAATGCACCTCCAGCTCTGAACCTAGAAGGAAATGTGGTTTACGTAAATTAACTGAAAATCAAAACTACTGAACTGCATGATTGGATTTTTTGGGAACTAAAATCCTCTATGTTATCTGTTCATTATGATTTTTGTATAGATGTATTCTTTTTCCCTTATTACAGTTGTATAAAATACACTGCAGAATGTATCAGGAAGATTTAATACTTTTATGAATTTGTGAAATTCAGAGAAGATGCTGTATTATCATTTCATTTATTTTTTGTGGTTCTAAAAATACATTTGTTTTACATATCAATTTTGTGTGAAAAAAATAGTTGTTCTAATACATTTAGTAATAATCATGAACATGATTAGTGGCTGGATGACTGTAAAGAGGAAAGGGACCTGGGGCTGTTGGTCGATGCTCGGCTGAACATGAGCTGCCAGTGTGCCCAGGTGGCCAAGAGGGTCAACAGCATGCTGGCCTGCATTAGAAATAGTGTGACCATCAGGAACAGAGAGGTAATTATCCCCCTGTACTCAGCACTGGTGGGGCCGCACCTCGACTATTGTGTTTAGTTTTGGGCTTCTCAATACAGAAGGACATTGAGGCCCTGGAACGTGTCCAGAGAGGGGCAAAGAAACTGGTGAGGGGTCTGGAGCTCAAGTCTTATGAGGAGCAGCTCAGGGAGCTGGGATTGTTTAGCCTGGAGAAGAGGAGGCTTAGGGGAGACTTCATTGCACTTTACAACTTCCTGAAGGGAGGTTGTGATGAGGAGGGGTTTGGCCTCTACTCCCAAGTGACAAACAGGACCCGAGGCCGCAAGTGGTACCAGAAGAGGTTTAGATTAGATATAAGAAAGAACTTTTTCTCTCAGAGAGTAGTCAGGCACTGGAATGGCCTGCCCAGGGAGGTGGTGGAGTCGCCGTCCCTGGCAGTGTTCAAGAGGTGTCTGGATGAGCAGCTACGAGATATAGTTTAGTGGCTTGTGGTAGCAACGGTAATGGGAGGACGGTTGGACTAGATGATCTTGTAGGTTCTTTCCAACCTTGTGATTCCATGATTCTATGAGTCTATGATTCTATGATGTTATCTATTTTTGTTTTGAAATTCTACTTGTTGGGACTATCTCCAAGGAATTTTAATATGTTCTCAATTTTTTTTTCCTTATTTTTTTGCTATTTTCACTATTCCTTATCACTAACGGTAAGGATATTTAATACAATATGTGGATTTGTCACATAAATTTTGAGATGCTTTGAACTCTGCTAGATGTTAAATTCTGAAAAGTTATACAGAAAATCAGCCATTAGATCTAAAATTATTTACTATCTCAGACATCCCCACAATGTATCAATTAATTACATCAATGAGAGAACTAATAACTTGTTAATTCTTGTCCTTTTTGAAGTTTGAGGGATAGCTATCCTTACACAGACTGTTAGATTAATTCTCCTAGCAAGTACTACATAATTCTTACGAAAAATTGACTAAATGAATAATGTTTGATGCCAGAAATTACACTTAAGAAATGTGAACAACAGAAAGAGGAAAGCTGCATTTATTAAAATTATTCTTACCTCTGTTTTAATTTAATACAGCTTGAAAGGAAATTTATATATATTTTTCAACAGTATGAATTCTTCAATTTCATTATAAACTACTTTTTCACTAAAATTGATACCCGTCACAGAATTCTGCTGTAAACTAGTGAAGAATGAAGGTTAAATTATAGAATCATAGAGGAGAGGTCTTTCCCAATCTCGGTGATTCTAAGATCAGCCAGTCCAACTGCCCACCTATCACTAATATTCCTCCACTAAACCATGTCCCTCAGTGCAGCTTCTAAACTTGGAGCCTGTCCTCTTCAATATCTTTATTGATGACCGGGATGAGGGCATTGAGTGCACCCTCAGTAGGTTTGCAGATGACACCAAATTGGCTGGGAGTGTGGAACTGCCTGGGGGTAGCGAGGCCCTACAAAGGGATCTGGACAGGCTGAAGAGCTGGGCTGAAGCCAATGGGATGAGGTTCAACAAGACCAAATGCCAGGTCCTGCACTTCAGCTACAACCAACCCCAGGCAGCGCTACAGGCTTGGGGCGGAGTGGCTGGAAGACTGTGTAGAGGAGATGGACCTGGGGGTATTGATTGATGCTTGGCTGAACATGAGCCGACAGCGTGCCCAGGTGGCCAAGAAGGCCAAGGGCATCCTGGCTTGCATCAGAAACAGTGTTACCAGAAGGAGCAGAGAGGTGATTGTCCCCCTGTACTCAGCACTGGTGAGGCCGCACCTCGAGTACTGTGTCCAGTTTTGGGCCCCTCACTGCAAGAAAGACGTCGAGGCCCTGGAACGTGTTCAAAGAAGGGCAACAAAGCTGGTGAGGGGTCTAGAGCACAGGCCATATGAGGAGAGGCTGAAGGAGTTGGGAATGTTCAGCCTGGAGGAGGCTCAGGGGAGACCTTATTGCTCTCTATAACTTCCTGAAGGGAGGTTGTGGTGAGCTGGGGGTCGGCCTCTTCTCTCGTGTCATTAATGATAGGACTAGAGGGAATGGTTACAAGCTGCGGCAGGGGAGATTCAGGCTGGACATTAGGAAATATTACTTCTCAGAAAGGGTGGTCAGGAACTGGAATGGCCTACCCAGGGAGGTGGTAGAGTCACCTACCCTGGGGGTGTTCAGGGAACAATTGGATGTTGTGTTGAGGGACATGGTTTAGTGGGACCTATTGGTGATAGGTGAATGGTTGGACTGGATAATCTTGTAGGTCTTTTCCAACCTTGGTGGTTCTATGATTCTATGATTCTAAACATTTATTGAACACCTTCAGGGACTGCGACTCCACCACTCCTATGCCTCCCTTTCCAGTGCCTGACCACTCTCTAGCAGAAAAATTAGAACCATAGAATTACTCGGGTTGGAAAAGACCTCAAAAATCATCAAGTCCAACCGCAGCCTAACCGTAGTACCCTAACTCTAACAACCCTCTGCTAAATCATATCTCTGAGCATCACATCCAAACAGCTCTTAAACACATCCAGGGATGGTGACTCAACCACCTTCCTGGGGAGCCTATTCCAATGTTTAACTACCCTTTCTGTAAAGAAGTGTTTCCTAACATCCAACCTAAACCTACCTTGGTGCAACTTGAGGCCATTTCCCCTTGTCCTGTCACCAGTGAGAAGAGACTTGCCCCGCTCTCACTGTCAGCTCCTTTCAGATACTGGGAGAGAGCAAGAAGGTCTCCCCTCCGCCTCCTTTTCCCCAGACTAAACAGCCCCAGCTCCATCAGCCTCTCCTCATAGGGCTGATTTTCCAAGCCCTTCACAAGTCTTGTTGCCCTTCTCTGGACCTGCTCCAGTACCTCCACGTCCTTTCTGTACTGAGGTGCCCAAAACTGAACACAGTACTCGAGGTGAGGCCTCACCAATGCCGAGTACAGGGGCAGGATGACCTCCCTAGTCCTGCTCGCCACACCATTCCTGATACAAGCCAGCATGCCATTGGCCTTCCTGGCCACCTGGGCACACTGCTGGCTCATATTCAGCCAACTGTCCATCAGCACACCAAGGTCCCTTTCCATCAGGCAGCTTTCCAGCCACTCCTCCCCAAGCCTGTAGGGTTGCCTGAGGTTGTCGTGACCAAAATGCAGGACCCGACACTTGGCCCTATTGAAACTCATGCCCAAAAAACTTGGCCCATCGATCCAGTCTATTATTTCCTAATGTCCAACCTGAATCTCCATGGTGCAACTCAAGGCAACTCTCCCTAGTCCTATCACTAGATACATGGGAGAAGAGGCTGACCCCACCTCTCTACAACCTCCTGTCAGGTAATTGTAGGAAGTGATAAGGTCACCCTTATCTCCAGAACTTGTTTAGTCTTCTCCAGACTAAACAATCCCACATCCCTCAGCCACTCTTAATGAGTTCCAGACCCCTCACCAGCTTCGTTGCCCTTCTCTGAAGACACTCCAGGGCCTCAATGTCTTTCTTGTAGTGAGGGTCCCAAAACTGAACACTGTACTCGAGATGTGGCCTCACCAGGGCTGAATATTGTTATTATTAAACAATAGGAGAAAAATGTGCATATTTACAAGTTTTACTTAAAATAAACTATTTCTAATAGCTTTTCTGCTTAACATTCTCTGATTATATGCAGACATCTGGTATACACTTTATTTTTGTTTAGTTCTTACTATTTCTAATATTTTATATTGCGCTATATTATCCAATATAGTTCAATTCTGATTTTTCTTTTCTGGATGGTAATAATGTTTAACAATTCAATGTTGTTCTCTTCAGTCATCCAATTGAAATCTGGTCTTTTTTATTTTCTATGTCAATTATTTTTTCCACACTGAATTTGTTTTGCAAGGAAGACTATTTTATAGATTTTTCTTGTGAATAGAAGGAAAAAAAGCCTCAGGGAAAGATCTTACTCTGAATGCTTTTTTTAATTTACCAGATCTCAGTAAAAATTTTTGTTTATTTTTCCCACAATTCTTTAATAAAAAAGATAATCTCACAGAGAAATAATGTAAAAAATTTTTTTAGCACAAGTAAAAATACTTTTTAACACATTCTAGTTGCGGAGTCCTCAGTACAAGAGAAATATAGACCTGTTGAAGCGCATCCAGAGGAGGGCCATGACAATGATCCAAGGGATGGAATGCCTCCACTACAAGGCTGAGAGAGCTGGGGCTCTTCAGCCTGGAGAAGTCTTGAGGGAGACCTAATAGCAGCCTTTCAGTATCTAAAAAGGAACTATAAGAATGAAGGGGACTGACTCTTTATCAAGATCTGTTGTGATAGAACAAGAGAAAATGCTTTAACATTAGAAGACAGGAGATGTAGATTGGATATAAGGAAAATGTTTTCTACAATAAGAGTAGTAAAGTACTGGAACAGGTTGCCGAGAGTGGATGCCAATGCCTGGTAACATTCAAGGTCAGGATAGACAGGGATCTGAGCAACCTGATCTAGCTGTATGTATCCCAATTCACTGCAGGGAAGTGGGACTAGATAAACTTTAACAGTCCTTTCCAATTCAAGCGATTCTATTATTCTGCGAAAATACTCCCCATATAAAGTTAGATAATCTTTTCTCCCTTTTATGCTATTTATTGTCTTCATTTATCGTCTTAATCTAAAATTACACTAAATTATGGATTATTTCTTTGTCTACAGTATGCATTTAATTATCCAAAACATCCTATAGCAGTCTCACAAAGAAGCGTCAATGATAAATTATTGAAAATGCTTGATGCTTCCCCACCACTGCAGTACAAAGAATTACTTTAATAATAATAATAATAATAATAAATCTAGATTCTGTTTAACTAGTTTAACTGTGTGGGGTTTGTTTGTTTGTTTGTTTGTTTCTTGGATATAGGTGTAACTGTTAATACTTACTCTTGTTTGGATCCTGGCATACCGGTGCACGGACGTCGCTATGGACACGACTTCTCAATAGGTTCCACTGTCTCATTTAGCTGTGATCCAGGTTATAGGCTGAGTCATGAGGAGCCTTTACTATGTGAAAAAAATCACTGGTGGAGTCACCCACTCCCAACTTGTGATGGTAAGAACAAATGGATAAAATACACAGTAATTTAAAATATATGCATTTTGACAAAAAATTAACCAAAAGAGTTAAATGTCTAATTTGATGAAGAAAAATAAGACTAAATGAATGTTATACATGTCTGTGTGATATTTAGAAATAAAATGGTAAAATAATATATGATTCATTAATTTAGGAGATTTTTGAAGATATGTCTGAATATATGTAACCATGAGCTAAATGGTTATGTTTTAGCTATGGGCATGCAAGTTTATTGTACATCTGCTTGTAAAGTTTATGTTACAAATTACAATTTCAAACATCAGATAAGGTTTTTGTACCTGACTAAAAAACTACATTTTCTCCAGTTTCATGTTGTTTGCTGTGTTCCTAGATTATTAACAGAACATGTCACATGTCACACTTCACTGTATGGACTGATTAATGGTACATTACATTTGATGTTTGTTCATATGGGTGTTAAACAACACAAAAATGGTATCGTGTAATATTTTCTGCGACAAATTTCAGAGTATCTAGCATGTCATTACAAAATTTGCTTGAAAAACTAATAATTTATTTGATTTTCTATTATCATTTTAAAAAATTTTCCCCATCAAGTGATATCAATTATATTTAATATTACTGTAATGTTTGTGCTAAGTATTTTAGATGCTTTCCTTTGAATCTGGAGTATGCTTTTCTGATGATAAAAATGTCATCAAGAACAATCCATCTAATTAATTCTAAGGTAGTATTAAACAACATAAACAACAACAACAACAAATCCGTTGAGCTTTCATAGGGTATGTAAGGTTTGTAATAGTACATTTTTCTTAAACAACCTCTTACTGTCTCATAATGCTCAAAAAGTAAAAGCTGAACTTCAAAGAAGACTTGCAAAAAAGCTCACTGAATCATAGATATGTGATTTGCCATGTGTAAATGTGTTAGTTTTTGCTTTATTTCATCCCTTAAATGATAGGGTCTTTAAATTGTAGTGCCTTTCTTGGTCTCTAGCAAATGCTTTGTTTTTTTATATAAGACTAGGTTGAACATGTACACATATGATACCAGAAATTTGTGGCTATAGAGTGGAAGGTGAATAATCACTTTCCTGGAAATGGTACTCTACAGTATAGTAGACCCATTTCCTGAAGGATTTTGCTTCTCAGTCTGATTCTTGGGATAAGGAATTGCAAGGTTCCCATAGTTCACAGGCAACAGGACTATGTTTGTCTGAGTAAGCCATAAACAGAAGATAGGTTTTCTTACTTTGGTAGACACTAGATGCTAAACATCTAAACAATACAATATTAATGCATATCCTATGAATACTGTTCTCTGCTCTGAAATGAACATACAAATTGTGATAATTTTTTTTCTGCAAGTTGCTGAACTAGTATGCAATTCATTAAGTTAATGAGACTTTTTTTTTCCTCCAGAGCACATTGCCAAGTGACAACTGTCCATAGAACAAATATGCTCTAAAGACAGGACTGAGTCCATTTATTCTAGTAAATTTAATCAAGTCATGGTTGAACTCATTTTAATTTTATTGCTAAATTTCTTCTCTAGTGGCATGTTTTTAAATAGGATCCAGAGTCCTTGCACCTCCTGAGGAAAATAGGGCATTTGCTCAATGGGCTGTTCTTTGCACAAACTGAGAGGATGTCTTTGTATTAATCATGCCACTAATAAACACACTGATCACTATTCTTGCTCATTCGCTTTATTGTGAAACAGTTTCTGGACAGCTAGGTTCTTTCTAGATAGTTCTTTTTTATAATATTTATATATATATATAAATATATATATATATACACATCTTGTAGCAACAATTGTTCAGACAAAACCTGACAACTCATGAGTAAAAGTGTTTTCAAGGAGAAGCATATAGAAAAGGGGGAGAAAAAAAAAAAAAAAAAAAAGACTTTTTAAAATCTATTTTACCTCAGAGTATGAGATTTCACTGACTATGTTTCTAATCTTTCTAGGATTGCAAACACATTTTTTACATGAGGCGTTTCGATATTACAGAGATAAGCATCACAAAAAACTTATTGGGGAAATCACACTTCATAATCTTCAGGAACATTTAGAGTATAGTGAAAATAATAGTTTAGAAATGAGCAAATAAACTGTCTGTCTCCATCTGTAAAGAATGACCTCAGGGGATAAGTGTGACATTATTGCAAGCTGTATAATTCATTCATATATGGGTGATTGATACACATGAAAGATTTCATTGTTCATTACCTTCATTTGTATTTTTATGTGAATCTGTGTAGACAAGGCATGCACACTATTACTCTGTGTACCATTTCACATTGCTTTGTGTGTCTAAACGTATACATCTGCATATACAATCACATATATACATACATAACAGCAAAGCACTTCTGACAAAAATAATGTTAGAACTCTCTTAATATAATATTTTTGAGAAAAGCATTATCTATAAGGACATAAAACTATTAGAAAATGTCCAAAGAATGGCCACGAAGATACTGAAGTTTCTAGGGAATAAGACTGAGAGGGACAAGCTGAGGTAACTTGGTTTGTTCAGCCTGGAGAAGGCCGAGGGGAGGCCTCATGGCAGTCTACAGCTTCCTCAAGGGGAGAGTGAAGAGGCAGGTACTGATCTTTGCTCCCTGGTAACAGTAATAGATTCAAAGGAACATCATGGAGCTGTGTCAGGGAAGAGTCAGGTTGGGTATTAGCAAGACATTCTTCGTCAGGAGGGTGGTCAAGGACAGGAATAAGATTCCCAGTGCAGCGATCACTGCACAGAGTTTATGAAGTACTTGGACAATGTTCTTAGATGTATTGTTTAATTTCTGTTGGGCCTGAGTCAGTGGTGCTGTCTGGTTGGAGGCATGTAACTAGTTGTGTTCCCCAGGGGTGGTACTGGGTCCATCAACAACCTGAATGAAGGGACACAGTCCACCCTCAGCAAGTTTGCTGATGATACAAAGCTGGAGGATTGGCTGACACACCTGAAGGTTGTGCTACCATTCAACAAGACCTGGGCAGACTAGAAAGTTGCGGGGGGAGGAACCTCCTAAGGCTTAACAGGACTAAGTGTAGAGTCTTGCTGGGGAGGAATAATTGCATGTATTAATACAGATTAGGGGCTGACCTTCTGGAAAGGAACACTGTAGAGAAAGATCTGGGGGTCCTGGTGGACAATAGATTGGCCATGAGCCAGCAGTATTCCCTTTTAGCCAAGAAGGCCAATGGTGTCCTGGGGTGCATTAAAAAGAGTGAGGCCGCAGGTAGAGGGAAGAGATATTCCTCCTCTTCTCTGCCCTGGTGAGGCCACATTTAGAATACTGTGTCTAGTTCTGGGTTCCCCAGTTCAAAAAAGGTGGGGATCTCCTAGAAGGGAGTCCTGCAGATGGCCACAAAGGTGATAGAGGGCATGGCACATCTCCTGTATGAGGAAAGGCTGAGCAACCTAGGTCTATTCAGCCTTGGGGAAAAAAAAGACTGAGAGGAGATCCGATAATGTTTATAAATATCTGAAGGGAGGTGAGAGGCAAATGGACAAGGCTAGGCTCTTCTCGGTAGTGTAGTTTAATGTGGTGTAATGTAATGGCCTAAAACTTGAATGCAGGAAGTTCTATACTAACATACAGAAAACCTTCTTTATGGTATGGGTGACAGAGCACTGGAAGAGGTTGCCCAGAGAGGTTGTGAAGTCTCCTTCTGTGGAGATATTCAAGACCCATCTGGTTGCCTACCTGTGCTACTTATTGCAGGGTACCTGCTTTAGCAGAGGAGTTGGACTTGATCTCTTGAGGTCCCTTCCAACCCCTGTGATTCTCTGATTCTGAGCTGAGCAGGATACTGGACTTGTTGATCCTTATAGGTCCTCTCCAACTTGAAGTATTCTATGATTCCATTATCTAATTCTTTTCATGTTTTTAAAGGCAAATATTCAAGGAATATATGTTCACCTTCTCACATACAGGACCACAGAACAGTTATAGCTGTGATCTAGTTGAATCTCTTATTTCAGTAGTTGAATTATTTTCAGTTTTCTGGAGAACAATTCTGTGTTAAGATTCAACCAGAAAAATCAAAGTTTCTTTGAAGAATGAAGCATAAAACTTATGTACTTTCTGTTAGAGTATTATAACAGAAATCTGATTTTAAATTTTGAATATTTCCGAGGAAACGTATTTTAACAATATATGAAGTATTGTATTAATCCCATTAAACATGACAGGATAATTGTAGTAAAAGTGTAAGCACTTAATTTTGTATAATTTGATTTCAATTCCTTTCACAATAATGTGAAATTGAATACTTAATAATTCTTACTATGTATTTGAATTAGGAGTAAATACTAGCATTCTACTTGATCCAAATTTACTTAAGAAAATTAATAGAGAACATCAGAAAAAAAAAAAAAAGTTATAACAGGATGGAAAACATCTAACATTTTTATTGAATACAGATGTCCAAATGCAATAGTTGTGTTGTATCATAAAGAACCTACCCAGAAGTTGTGGAAGAGGTGTTTCTGCTAATACATTTCTGAACTAGAAACAATAATTTTGTTGAAATGAAACTTGAAAAAACGAACAACAACAAAAAAAACCCTGCAGTTATTCAGTGTGGTAGAATCTAGAATTGAGAAGTACTAATATGCGCTGCTCTGTTTTAGATTTAAATATGATGATATAACTTTTGTTACAAACTATTTAGACTCAGTTATGCTATTCTCTTTTGTAATATGACTCAAGTCCAGGTTTCTTTCAGGAATCTGTTAATAATCATTCAACATCTATACAATTGTATTGTTACTCCTTGCCTGCATCCCATTTTGAGACATATTACATTTACTGTAAATATGGTAGCCAGATGCTTAAATTTCTTGATACGTGAAACACAGTACAAGATTCAAATTGTAACTCACTATTTCAATTTTTTTACGTTTATATTTCCCTTTTATAATAGAATTACTTAATAAGTGAAAATCATGTTAGAATTAGATTTTTAGTTGGAAGTTCAAGTCAATTAAGCGGCTGAATTTAACAGAATTATACATTCTGTGAATGTATACTTCCACATAAGTTTGTATACATACAAACATATCTATATATCAGTAGGTTAGTTTTCCATTCTGTAGTTCTACTATGTTACTAGTCTTCCTTGCTGATGCTTGAAACCATTTGTAAAATTAATTATTATTGTTAATCAATTAGAAATGTGTTGTGACTTACCCCATCATAATGTAATAAATAAATAAATAAATAAAAATTACTTGTATTTGCATCAAGTTGATCTAACTGAAAAGAACACATCTTTTGCAGAAGACTTCAGTTCTTATATGTATTTTCTCTTTTTTGAGACAATTGAGATTGAGTACAGTATGTAAGCTTTTCAATTTTGGTAGGTGATATAATTTTAGTTAGAAAAGAGTAATTTATTTTTTTCTTTTTTATGCAGTGCTTTTGTTATGTTGAAATACATGGATACAAGTATTTATATATAATGCAAATTATTTCCTCTTGCTTCTCATAAAATAACCAATACATTCTCTTGATAATTTTCTGTCTCTCTTGGATACGGTGATCTCCTTTTTTCTCACACTCACTCATATTATTATTATACTCTTATTGGTTCTGAAACAGACTTCAGTTATATCTAAATAAATTAGTTTTAAGTAGGTTATAAAACTGATTTGAAGACCTCAGATGACAGATAACTTAATTAGTGGATTCTGAATTTCATTTTATGTTATAAAATACAAAATTGAAGAGGTAAGATTTTCTTCTACAAAGGAGTGATAAACTTTTATACAGACCGACCTCTGCAGGAACAGATTATACAGACTGACTTCTGCAGAAAACATAAATATTTTAAAAATAGGACAGACACAGGAAAAAAAAAAAAAAAAAAAAAACTTGAGAAAAAACTTATATGAACAAAAATGTCATCTTCCTTGCTTCTTAACTGCTTCCATAACTTAGTGTGAAATGTCAGCAATATGTTTATGTAGAGCAGTAACAGTGACAAGACAGATCAATACTTTCAATTGGTAATACCTTGGACATAGTGACAGATAATGTATCTGTTAAGAATTTATTTGGAAAGTTTGGCTCATTTAAGCGAAACAATTAAAGCCAGAGATGCTGTTGAGGTTTGCCAGCACACCCAAGTGAGTCCCCAAGAAAGAAATCAACATAATGACAGTTATAAGACCAGCTAGGTAAAAATGGGCCACAAAAAATTTAGTCTATTTCTGGCACTGGAAGAGTGATTTTCTATAATAATTTTATATTAGAATAAAAAATGATCTGAAATGAAAATGAAACTTGATAATTTTATGAATGACACCGTGTCATTCTGTGGTAGTGGTACTATGGTGTATTTCAGGGATGAAACATAGCCTCTTACTGGAACAATTACATGTAGGTTTAATGAAGGTTCTAAAATTCTTTGGCCAAAGAATAAAGGGCTATTTTCCTATGTAGACTTCCTTGCTACTTCTTTTCATTGTGACTGATTATGTTGCCGAGCAAAAAGAAAGCAGTATTTTTCCTTACAACAAAAGATGATTTTTAACTATAAAATCCAATGCTGTAAAAATCTTATTTAACTTAAACAACTTTCTTAGCCACTGAATTCCACTGTTAAATTTTAATCTTTAATCACAGATATCCAAAAGCTACTTTGTAAGCTGTCACATAATGTCTGATCACCACAGTGCCGTAGAGGTGCTTTATACTATACATTCAAGTATCTGTGTTACATGTAGTCACCTCTAATTTTTGTTCACTTTATTCCTTGTTATTTTTTTCTTTGTCCTTGTGACAAAACGTAGTAGTGGGGGAAAAAAAAAATACATTTATACCTCTCAATTCAGCTGTTCTTGCATAAGAAAGAAATTAATTACTGTGTTCATAACATCATAAATTAGAAAAAGAACATGTTTCATATACTCCATTTCCCGTATTAGAACTAGTACTAGCGCACTAGTTATTCTAGTGCTTTAGTTAATTGGCTCTTATTTTTTATTCATTCTACTTTTAGACCTACCCTCCATCTCTGTATGATTGAACTAAAAAGAATATTCCTCGTAGAAACTGGAAAAATGTTTTGGGTTTGTTCTGTTGTTTTTATTTTAATCTGTTTCTGTTTTCCTTTGCATTCTGAAAGAATCAAATACTAGTAGTGATGTTATATATTTTGACTGTTTGTCATCTTATCAGAACCAGTGCGCATTTTGTATTTCAGATCTGTCAACTTGGTTTTGTTCTGTAACATGCTGGTCCCTTGATGCCATTGTTTGCCATCTGCTAGCCTTCATATAGTTAGAGTGAATGCCATAGACATTTTTTCACAACTTGCACTCTTAAAAGGTTTTCCGAACAACTGCTGTAAAATGCATTATTTGTTTGGACTGTATCCCATGATTATAAAAATTGATTACATTTTCTTATTAAAAGGCAATGACCTAAAGTGTTTACAAAGTAAATCTCTAGAATCTGCAATATTGTGCTGTCATTGCCCTGATTCTATTTTGCTAATGTCTGATCAATGGACAGTCATTACCTCATTCTTCATTAGAGAACTGAGGAAGAACGTGTATGCATTAGGACATCATTTCTCTGTGGCAAATAAGATAAGATTCAGTAACAGCATTTCTGAAATATTCTATTCCAAACTGTGGTACTGAATCTCCAGCTTTCCAGCTTACTACTTGGCCAAAACGAACAGAATGTTGACAAGGAAAATGGTGAACAGAAAGAAATTATAAGACTACCAAGATTAATGTAGCTTTCAAACATAAAGTTGTTAACGATAACTATTAAATGAATTTAGTTAGGCAAAATTGGATGTTATTTAATTATTTATTTTCATCCAATGTGTATACGACTAGGAAGACGACTAGGAAGAAATCTAGAGGTTATAGTTAATAGAATCCTTTATTGCCGTAACATTTATTGTTCAGTCATCATTCTAAACATTCCAAATTGACATAAAAGAACACACATTGGAGGGGAAAAAACAAGTACAAAAACAACACCACATCAATATAAAAAAATGAGTTAATAGTGCATTTTCTTTGCTATTACAGAATCTCAGAGTACCTCTGATGATTTGCTTCAACAATCAGTGAGATCTCTAACTTGAACATGCTGAAAGATGTATAGATTTCCTGATAAAGTGATAAATATTTCTGAAGTGCATATAAATAAAACTACTAATACATGCAAAAAAAGAGTTCTGTGTAACTGATTTTTGTTATTCTATGTAGTTATTTTCAAGAAGATTATTTTGATGTTTATGATAATCTTTTTCTCATAAGTGGAGCAAGATTCCCACTAGTCTTAGGCTCTGGGTGGTGTTGAGTTTGTTTCTGTCTTCTCTCTCCATTTGAGACAGTGAAGATCAAGAACTTATATTTACATGTTTCCACATTCTTAATCTATCCTGGAATATTCAATGAAGTGTATAGTGACAACATCCAATTTTTATTTCTTCTCTATAAGGAAGCTTTTTTTAAAACATGTATGGCTTTAAAAACAGTTGATATGCAGTGTAGTAACCTAGTAACCGTATTCTGAACATTTATAGACTTCTATAATAATAATAATTTCACAGTATTATTGGAATCCATTAAAAACACGTGTTTTCTTGAAAATAATGTATGCTTAGATGCACTGTAAGGCAAGTACGTTCTGGATATTCTCTCCAGTTCACTCCCCGGCGTTCCACCTTAGCTCCTGGCTAAACTGCTGTTGTTTGGCACATTATCTTTTGCTTTCATCTTTCTACTGAACTTCTGAGTTTTACAGACTCACAGGGAATTGTGGGAAAAATCAGCTAAGGAAACCCAATTTTTATTTTCTTAAGGACTATTAAAAAGTATGTTAACCCTTCATTGATTTTATTTTCATTTGTGTAGTGTAAAAAATGACTATATTCATATGTGGGATTGCTGAATCACTTGACCAGCTATTTTTAAGTAGTTTTAAACCAAGAACTTTTAAAAAGATTGTTTTCTTACTTTTTTTTTCCCCTCATCTGTAAATTTTATTTTATTAATATTATTATTTATTATTATTATTTCCAGCCTTATGTGGTGGAGATGTTAGAGGACCTAGTGGGACAATTTTATCCCCTGGTTATCCA
This sequence comes from Alectoris magna, assembly GCA_030625065.1. Classification (NCBI taxonomy): domain Eukaryota; kingdom Metazoa; phylum Chordata; class Aves; order Galliformes; family Phasianidae; genus Alectoris; species Alectoris magna. The sequence continues at coordinate 16,418,391 of CM060561.1, forward strand.
GAACTTTATCCAAACTCACTGAATTGTACATGGACTGTGGATGTTACCCACGGTAAAGGTAAATACAGTTTTTCTGTTTTTTGCTTTTAATACATGTAAGTTGATACTCTATGCTACACATGCGAAGTACAGATTTAGATTAACCATAAGGAACTAGAACATTTATTGCTGATTTGTCTTTTAATTTATTTGATTCCAGTAATTCCTAGATTTCTAGATGTGAACTAGGCTTATAGAGTGCCTAATGCTTTTTGCAGAACAGTAAGTCCCTGAATTATTACAGTTCAAATAACAGACAGTTGGATGTGTGTACATTAATCCATGCAGGTGAAAGAGGATGAATGTTATTTCTGTGTTCATGGAAGTGCCTTAGCTTAGAAAAATATTAGCCTGAAACAGTCCTTGAAATTTAGATTTCTAATCAATAGAAGAATTTGAAATGAATAATTAAATGAGTATGTTATTCGTGTTATAGCATAAGAAGTGAAAATAATGAGAGGGGAAGGGATTAAAATATATCTGTTATTATGCAAATTTTTACAGTATGACTAGTTGTCTACAAGGAAATGTTGGAAAGGAAAATCCTTTTATTTTGAAGAAAATTAATGGTTTTAGAGATTTTGAGAGTGGCAGCATGTAAATGATATGGTTTAGAAATGTGTTTAATTGGAGAAAAAAGATAAATACAGCCACTTAAGAGAACATTTAGAGTGGTAAGAGACAACTATTAACTAAAGAACTAATGAGAAACAGAAGTTTTAAAAAAAAGGTTGGATATTTGTTGAAGGTAGATATCAGTCTTAGATGGCCTAAGTGTTAGATCATTGCCACTACAGAAAAATAATTGCCTACAAATAAGCAGGTAATTTCAAAACGGAGGAGAGAAAGTTTTCTTATTTTCTATTTCATGTCTAATATAATTTGTATATTATAATGTTAAGAAGTATCTTGTATTGGTTACTGACTAAGCATACAATTTATTTTTATGCATAATATTTTCTTTAGACTCTTTCCTTTTAGAAAATATAGCAGTTTAATGTCAGACTACCAAGAAAATGTATGTATCAGGTCACTACACAAGATTGTGAAGTACTTTTAAAACACAAACTTTTGTGTTACAACTTCATATTATTGCTACTGAATAGCAAGTGACTAAATGCATATATGTAATTGAGATTTATATATTATATCTCCATATATTGAATTGCTAAGAAATGCTCTGTTTCTACATGCACAAATACTGTTTTCAAAAATTCATACATTCACATATTTTTATTTTACTATTTTAATATACTTGCAGAACTCTGGGATGATTTTTCATTCATATACTTGTGGACTAGTGTTAAGATTGTAGAGTGTTTTTCTATTTTGTTTGTTAACCAAAATAATGAAACATTGGTACTATTCCTGAAGATGAAACTAAGCATCTATCTTGACATTAATTCTTGTATTTTGTTTGTTGATTGCATGTAATTTAACGTAATTTATGTCACAGAGTTATCTAGATCAATCTATGTCTGTTACAGGGGGGCAGTAGGCCCGTGGGCCCCCAGACCCGAAAAACCCCAAAAAAGAGAAGGGAAAAGGGGTAGGGAGATGGGAGCTGGGCTCAAGGAAACAAAGCAGCAGCAACAATCTAAGGAGGAAAACTTATTTTACTAACTACAATATCGGAATGCAAGATAACACAATAGAATACAATCTAATTGAAATTTGGGATAATAAATCAAGTAAAATAAGAGAGAGGGAGTTTTCCAAAGACCGAGAAGCCTACTTTGAAATTGAAGGCGCATGGCTTGGAAGCACACCCACACCCGCTGCCAGGTAGTGAGAGAGCGAGCGTCACTTCCGTGACATATTTTCCTCTTTGACCCTGAGGTCCTATGGGACGTGTAGTTCTTCTCTGTGCTCCACATGATGTTATGATGTGGAATACCAATAGCAAAAATTACAAAACCAAGACAATTTAATACTGAAGTGAAGTTAGTAGAGTGTCAATGGTATATTTTAGGCAGCTAATTAATAGACCAGTTAATTTACCCCTCCCTCGATGTTCATATTGTAATATTGGGAAATGACATCATAGCGTTATGCCTCATGTCTTCAGTGAAGATTTTAAATATTCCCCTTATTAAAAAGAAAAGAATTTGAAGGGTGAGAACTTGAAGCAAAATGAGGAGGAACCTGAGAATAACTTTATAAATTATTCTCTGGAGATAACATTAAGGTGATGAGAACATTTTCTGCAGGAAACTGAATTGTACAACTTCTGTTAGCATATACCTTGGGGTTTTGCTTAGAAATGTCATAGCAATCTAGAACATTGATTGAAGCATTTCTTGGTGTTAAATTTGAATACGGGGTTTGAAAAAAAATTAATGAAGCTCAGTGAATTCATAGGAATTCCAATGTTTTGATTTATTGTCATAAAACTATGTTTGCATTTCTGATTTTGTTGCTACAGTTATTCATGCATGAAAAAGTGAAAATTAATTTGAATTGCACTAAATGCAATGACTACAGCCCAAATTTCAGCTTCATTCTGTATACATCACATTTTGTCTAGTGCTCTCTTTTCATATCAGATCAATAATATGTAAAACTACAAAAAAAAAAAAAAAAACCCTCAAAAAAACCCATTTTATACATTTGCCAGTCTCAAAGCTAAATTTCTTTACATCAGCACAAGAAATGTAATTTGACTGTGATTCTGAATTCCATGCGTGATGTCTGCCAATTTATTGTCAGTCAGTTTAGGAGAATGAATATCATAGAAGCATAGAATGGCCTGGGTTGAAAAGGACCACAATGATCATCTAGTTTCAAGCCCCATGCTATGTGCAGGGTTGCCAACCAGTAGACCAGGCTGCCCAGAGCCACAACCAGCTTGGCCTTGAATGCCTTGTTGAACGCCAGTTGGCCTTCTGGGCTGTAAGCGCATATTGCAGGCTCCTGTCCAGCTTCTCATCCACCAGGACCCCCAAGTCCTTCTCCACAGGGCTTCTCTGAAGAGGTTCTTTGCCCAGGCTGTATAAACACCTGGGACTGCCCTAGTCCAAGTGCAACACATTGCACCTGGCCTTGTTGAACCTCATTATGTTCACATGGGCCCACTTCTCTAGCCTGTCTAGGTCCCTCTGAATGGCTTCTCTTCCTTTCAGTGTATCAACTGCACTGCTCAGCTTGGTGTCATCTGCAAACTTGCTGAGGGTGCACTAGATGCCATTGTCTATATTGTTGATAAAAAGTTGAAGAGCATTGGTCCCCGAGGCCAAGCTTTGGGGGACACCACTTGTGACCTACCTCCACCCAGACATAGAACCATTAGTCACAACCCTTTGGCTGCGACCAGCCAACCAATTCTTAATCCACTGAACAGTCCATCCTTCATATCCACAGTTTCCCAATTTAGATAGAAGGATGTGGTGAGGGACTGTGTCAAAGGCTTTGCAGAAGTCCAGGAAGATGACATCCGTTGCCCTTCCCCTCTCCACCAAAGCTGACACTCCATCATAGAAGGTCACCAGATTGGTCAGGCATGATCTGCCCTTAGTGAAGCCATGCTGGCTGTCTTGAATCACCTCTTTGTTTTAACATAGCTTCTAGGAGGATCTGCTCCATTATATTCCCAGGAACAGAGGTGAGGCTCACTGGCCTGTAGTTCCCTGGGTCTTCCTTTCTCCCTTTCTTAAAATGGGAGTAATGTTTCCCTTTTTCACCAGGGACTTCACCAGACAGCCACGATTTTTCAAATATGATGGAGAGAGGCTCTGCATCCACATCAACCATCTCTTTCAGAACCCTACAATGGATGTCATCCAGCCCCATGGACTTTTACACATTCAGTTTCATGAGGAGGAGTCGGACTTGTTCCACCATGAGTGTGGGACAGAAACCACTCCTCACACCCTCACCTAGAGGCTCCTGGTCCTGGCAGACATGGGAAGCCTGACCACCCGTGAAAACTGAGGCTAAGTACTCATTGAGTACCTCAGCTTTTCTATGTCTGATGACGCCAGCTCCCCATTATCTTTCATCATAGGGGAAACACTCTCCTTGGCCTGTCTCCTCCTGCCTATGTACCTATAGAACCCCTTCTTCTAATTTTTCACATCCCTCGCCAAGTTCAGTTCTATCTGCACCTTGGCTTTCCTAATCCTATCTCTACACACATGGACAACAGCCCTGTATTCCTCCCAAACTACACAACCCTGCTTTCACTTCCTGTACAGTTCCCTTCTTTCCCCTCAGTTTATGCAGCAGGTCATTGCACAGTCATGATGTTCGCCTGCCTCCCCTGCTTGACTTCTTCTGCTGGGGGATGGAGAGCCATTGCATGCTCAGAAGGGCGTCCTTAGAGAGCTGGCAGCTCCATTCTGTACCCATTCTGTTAAGGACAGTTTCCCAGGGGATCCCACTCAGCAGTTTCTTGAGCAGCCGGAAGCTTGCTCTCCTAAAGCACAGGGTCCTAGCTCTGCTTTTTGCCAGGCCCGCCTTCTTCAAGATCACAAACTCCACCAAGACATTGTCAGTACAGGCCAGGCTGCCTCCAATCTTAATTTCTCTAATGCTCTCCTTTGCACTGATGAGCACCAGGTCCAGTAAGACTTTACCTTGGGTTGATCCATCTATTACCTGGACAAGGAAGTTGTCCAGGCCGATCCTTGATTTTAACCCACAAGCTCTCAACCTGATAGTGGCTGTTCCTCAGACACAGCTGTTTGCAATCTATCCTCTTCCTAACATAGGGGCTGACTCCCCCTCACTTTCTACCCTGTCTATCCCTACTGAAGAGCCTGTAGCCTTCAATCAGAGTGTTAATATGATGATCAAACGCATGAATTTTACACAACCTCAACTGCTGGTTGGAACTTCTATGCCACTGATAGTAGAGGTCTCAAAAATACCTTACACTAGATTATTAATTCTCCCTTTATTTATTTATTTATTTATTTATTTATTTATTTATTCATTGGTATGCATTCTACCTGAAGGCTCATGGTTTAAATATTAGCCGCAGAAATGCAGAAAAAAATGTTAAGTCTTGACTTTTAAGTTCTTTGATTTCTATTGAGTTCCAGTATATATCTTCCTTTCTAGACACGTAATTTGTATCTGATGATTTGCAAATAAAAGCATACTGTTTATATATGCCACATCTTGAAAGATCTCTTTTTTTAGGGTGTGGGTTCTGCTGCTAGCGTATGTGCCATGAGTATATAGTATCATATATTTGATCTTTTTTTCTTTCAATACAAGGATACAAGTGACTTACTATACAAAAATACTGATAACTGTTGTGAATAAGTTTTAGTTTTCTGATTCTTCCTTAAGATATTGGAAAATTTTTACAATTAAAATGAATCATTGGATTTTGCATGAAAATGCAAAAGCATCTTTGAATTCTGTAAATCAGACATCTATACTTAACATCTAAAGGGAAAAGTGAAAGGTAGCATCAAATCCAAAATACTCGCTGCAATGATATTGAAATAAAAGTCAATAAATATATTAATTTGAGAAATAGTGGAATATCTTCATGTTATGAACCTTGTTTCATAATGAAATGCATAAATTTAATCAGTATCTTAATTACATGTATGTTATCAGAATGATATGTAAATCAATTCTGCTTTTTCTAATAGGTGTGCAGTTCACCTTTTACACCTTCCATCTGGAAGATCATCATGACTACTTACTAATAACAGAGAATGGCAGTTTCACACAGCCATTAGCACGTCTGACTGGCTCAGAGCTTCCTTCAACAATCAATGCTGGTCTCTACGGAAATTTCAGAGCCCAGTTGCGCTTTATATCTGATTTTTCAATATCATATGAAGGATTTAACATTTCTTTTTCTGGTAAGGGGATACTTGGAATTTCTTCCTTCTGAAAAATAAATACGCAAATATATACATAGTAATATATAAAATCTATAAAAGATGTTTAAAGCTGAAGTGATTTTGATAAATGAATATACTGAATCATAGCATTATTTGTGTCTAAAACACAGAAGTTTTAATTCAAGAGAATCTCTATACCTTTGTAGAGAAATTTATTCTATATTATAAATAAGATAACAGTAAACTCTAATAAGCATTATTAAGCGAGGGGAAGAAACACATTTTTTCTAATTTCAGTGAGTGAAATTCCACATGATCCCAAGAGTCAGTCATTGAGGCTCTTATACTATACCATTATTTTCATTCATTTTATGCATGTGCGAAATACATGGCTCTAAAAACCGTTCTGGGTTATGCATCTGAAAAATGTGAATTCATTCATTATTCTAATTTTTAAATGCAGTAAAATGGCCAACATAACACTCATGCATTCATTTTGTTTTTGAAACTGAAATCTGTACTAAAGGTCAGGTGGAAATATACAAAAATTACTAGATTGTAAGTTTACAAAAAAGTCTGATAGAAAACACAAGTAGCTTTCCCTTGTACAAGCTGACTTGCTCTCTTGTCTTCAGAGTATAATCTTGAACCGTGTGAAGATCCAGGAATCCCACAATTTGGTAACAGAGTAGGATTTAATTTTGGAGTGGGAGATACTCTGACATACTCCTGTTCATCTGGATATCGTTTAGAAGGAACTTCAGAGATCATCTGTCTTGGTGGTGGACGACGAGTATGGAGTGCACCTCTGCCAAGGTGTGTGGGTACGTGGTCAGCTGCTTTCATTTGCTTGTATGTGTAGTCATTGTCCATGGATTCACAGATATACAGCATGGAAAAGCATGCTAATACACCTTTTAATTTTGAAAGATACTTTCATATCCTCCATATCATCTTAGTCATACTTTTTTCTTTAATGTAATTAGTATTAGTGCTATCAGTGAACATCACAGCATTACAAATTAAAGACACAATGCTTATTCTTCTTATTTTGATAAATTGTCTAGGAAAACTATGTAGAAAATTACGTCAATATTTATCTATTCATATGCCTAATAATTGGCTTTTATTTGTCAGTGTAAATTTCCAAGTTACACAAAAATTTATACATATAATTAGATCACTTAGACCAGGTATATTTCATACAACTAGGTCCATGAATAGGAAATAAGTCTACGTACATTTCTTAGGTAAGTTAGATTAGAATATGTTAAGAGAACTGTCATTCTGATTTGAAAACAATAACAGATAACTGAGAGGAAATATACTATAATAGTTCCTAACACTCTGAACTCACTTCAGATATCATCTATGTATGTAGCTTTGACTGGAAATTTAAATTTTAACAGTTAAAATTTAAAATAATCAGCTAAAGGCTGAATTATTCTTAAAGGTCTTGAGTTTCAGTTCTGTGGAGAATTTTTAAAACAAACAAAAAACTCCAAACATAATATCTCTGAAATGTAAGATAGTTATTTTCCTATATATATATATATATATATATATATATATATATATATATATATGTGTGCGTGTGTGTTTTACTTATGAAAGAACATTTACTGTATTGAAATGTTTCTATCTATGAGGGCTGCTCCAAAAGTAATGCTTCCTAATTTATCATGTTGGCCTGTGACATCAGAGGGAGATGTTGGTGGAGTAGCCAAACCTTCCCACCAATATTTAGTTACATTTTATTGCTGTGCAACATAAGGCAGCAGAGAAGTAGTATGATAAAATGGCCTCTGACATGTAAGAGGGTATGAAGCAAAGGTGTGTCATTGAATTACTCCATGCAGAAAAAATTTGCACCCACTTGCTGAGTGTTTCTAGAGACAGTGGATATGAGCACAGCAAGGCTGTTCGCTTCCCCAGTCCCCGCCTTCTGGACCAATTTAATGTACACATAAACAGCATTTATGTATGTATCTACAGAAGAAATGGTTTAGAAGCTGAGTCCCTGTAGTGTATGAATAAAAGTTACTTTTGTGTAGATGGTGATTTTTTTTAAACAGAGGAATAATAATAATGAATGCATGAACAGCTGTAGAAACAGTTTTGTTTTGTTTTGTTTTTTTGAAGTGAATGTTCATCTGGAAATGTTAGTGTATTGAAAATGAATTGGTAAATTATCAATAAGAAAGATTTGTGCAGAAACAAAAATTAAAAGAATTGCTATTTTGTTTTCGTAATGTAGAAATAATGTTCATGTCTGTGCGCTTGGGGAAAAAAAGAAGAGAAAGAAAATCTGGAACACAATGTGTGAATTATTTTTCAGTTAACGTATTTTCTCCTTATCTTTGAAAATGGAAGATAGTCTCCACTAGAATAATATAGTAAATCATTTTCTCCTCCTACCAAAGAAGCTACTGTTATAGGACACAGTTCATGCTTCCTGGGAAGTGTAATGATTTAACTGAACACTATGGGATTGTTCTTTTGATCAAAGCAGAGGAAATCCTTGATGACTTGAAGACTGTTACTAAATTTCTTTTCTTTTCTAGCACTGTGATGGTTAAGATCATATATGATGTGTTCCAAACATTTTAAAGTGTTTGTTCTCCCTCTATATTAAGCAAAGTGCAATCAGATTAATAATTTTTTTTAAAGTCTTTAAAAAGACTTATCTATCTGAAATGGGAAAGCTTTTACCTCAAATGAAATTATAATGATTTTACTCCTAGATGCTATAATTCAAACTGACCTATGCATCCTCAGAGTAGCAAATACACATTTATTGAGAGTAAAATAAAAGACATAATTATGTGGGCTAGAAGGTTTCCTACTTCAACATAGATATGTGAATACAACTTTTCTAAGGCAAAGTTATGGCACCTGAATATTTTTGGTAATTTTACATATACAAGTACATAGCCATCAAGAATTTATTCTGTTTTGATCCATTTCTGATTTGGTGTTCTGCAAAATATTTCTTTAACTGCATACAGAAGAACAATAAACCAATAAGCCATTTAGTATACAAGTTTAGTATAAATATATATATATATTTCAGTATACAGAATTAGACTTATTCTAGTGAGGGAGGTGCTAAAAAAAAAACAAACACACAACTTCTTGAAATAGATTACGTAGATTATTTTAAACAACTTTTTAAGACATTAAATATGTTGCAGCATGATGCCATTTATTCAGAGAGATTAGGAACCAATGATTTTCCCGAGTTTAAACAAGTATGAATGCATTCTTATGTTACTGGGTAAAATAAATGGTAGGAATATTGAAGTGATCTAGAAACCAAACATAAATCTAGAAAATTTGGTACTACATTTACATTTAAAATACATCTGAATCTGTTAAAAAGAGAGGAAGTGCTTTTGCCCATTCAGTATAATGACTATTTATCAGAACTATGTTGAAAGGGAAGGAAAGAATTCTAGTAGTTTGTTGGTGTTAATTTAACATACCCTGTTCTTCAATGCTCAAAATATTTTAATTAAAATAATGCAAATATTCCAAATTATGATAGTAGATGAAACTAGTTGTTAAGGTCTAATGAAGAGTTCCTAGAAATTGTATATTTTATGATTAAACTCAGTTACATAAGTCCTCAATTAAGTAGTTTTGATTTTGGAATTATTACAATATTACCTGGAACCACTTTTCCATTTTATACTTTTAACTTTTCAAACCCAGTTCATTCCTTTTTTTCCTTACATTTTTGTTTATTTGTTTCTCTTACTGTTTTTAGTTCTTGTCTGTTAATGAGATTTTTTTATTTTTTTTTATTTTTATTTTCCAATTGTTTCATTGGTAGATTTGGAATAACTATTTTTTTCTACTCTAATTTATGCTATTGAATATGATATAAATTTTAGTAAATTGATAGTAGCAAAAATTTCTCTTTGTCATTGATCTGTGTGAATATGTGTTCATGTATGTATATGCCTGTGTGTGTGTACAAATATATATATGCATATATGTACTACTTTCATTTATTTTGCATGTCTTCATGATTTTTTTTTTGTTTATTTTGTTTTTGTATTGGAGAAATAAGTTTTAATAAAAACAAAATATATTTCCTCCAAAACAAAATTCTAGAAAGCTCTTTTAAAACATGATTACAGAACGTTCCATTAACATAATTGTAACTCTCCATATGATCTAACATACTTTTTTTAAAGTGCTGGAGTAAGTTAAAAATATGCTTGTAGTCTTCAGTCACTACCATGAACATGTTAAGATATAGATTTATAATATCAATAAATGTTAATAATGTTGAATTGATTTGCATTAACATTCCCATTGTCACTGCTATTGAAACTATTTATGCTTTTTACTAAAATATACCTTAACATTTTCTTTTGCCTGCAGCTGAATGTGGAGCCTCCACAACAAATAATGAAGGGATTTTACTGTCCCCCAATTATCCTCTTAACTATGAAAACAACCATGAATGTATTTATAGCATTCAGGTACAAGCAGGGAAAGGAATAAACATTTCTGCCAGAACATTTCATTTAGCTCAAGGAGATGTTCTTAAGGTAAGTAGTCCTTTTTGTTATTTATAAGCTTTTAGTGCCTCATGCAATTAAATTTGATCTGTCTGTATAGTGTCAGACAAGGTTATATTAATCATTTCTTAGAAAGTAATTGTCTAAATATGTGTCTGATTACATCAGTCGCTGAGATGATCAACACCTTTTCCAGCAGTGGGCATGGCAAGGTGCAGAGAGGTTTTCTGAGCTGAGGAAACCTCAGGGAAAAGTAGAGACTTGCCAGAAGCCAGTAGCCTGCTGCTCTGAAGAGAGTGGCTGACACAATACTCTGTAGTTCAGTACAGACAGGGAACTTGTGAAGAGCCACAGAAATGACTTGGGGTCTGGAGCATCTCTCATATTAAGAAAGGCTGAGAAACCTAGTACTTTAGCCTAGGGAATAGAAGACAGAGCAAATCTTGTAAAATTCTTATAAGTATCAAAATGGCAGGCATCAAGGGGATTGGATGAGGCCCTTTTTGGTGATGATGAGAATGAGAGGCAAGGGGCACAAACTGAAATACTCAAAGTTCCTTATATACATAAGAAAAAACTTCTTCACTTTTAGAGTGGCAGAGCACTGAAATAAGCTGCCTGTATGTGTTGTGAAGTCTCCCAGTCTGGGGATATTTAAAACCCACCTGGCCACTTTCTTGTACAACCTACAGTAGGGAATCTGCTTTAGCAGGGAGTTCAGATTAAATAATATCCAGAGGTCCCTTCCACCATTAATCTGCTAGTTAATGAGGATTATCACCTCACAAATAGGGATTTGGACAAAGCAGAGATGTTTGTTTAATGATGCCTTTGCCTCTTTCTTCAACACCGATAATGAGCTCTGGAACCCAAGGAGTCCTGAATTGGAGGACCATGACTGTGTTAATGATGAACCAGCTCTGAACTTTTTCAGGATTTGCTGATCCAGATGAATGTAGATATGTCTATGAGACCTGAAGGGATTCATCCCATGGTACTTAAAGTAGTCTGATGCTATCATGAGTCCTCTCAATTATTTTTCAGTGGTATTGGGAATCTTGAGTCATGCAGTTGGTGATTACCCAACAGTGAGGTGATTCTACATCTGGAATGGGGCAACCCTTGATACATGTACAGACTGGATGATGACAAGGTGGAGAGCAGCCCCACGGAAAGGGTTCTGGGGCTTCTACTTGACAGCAAGTTAAACATGAGTCGACAGTATGCCCTGACAGCCAGAAGAGCTAGGGTATTCTAGGGTGTATCACACACAGCATTGCTAGCTTGTAAAGGGAACAGATGATCTTATTCTGCTCTGTGTTGGTACAGCTTCCCGTAAAGTACTGTTTGCTGTTTTGGGCATTGCAATGTAAGAAAAACATAAAACTAGTAATATTCAAAGAAGGTTGCAAATATTATGAAGGGTCTAGAGGACAAGATGTATGAGGAGCAGCTGAAGTCACTTGGTTTGCTCAGCCCAGAGAGGAGACAGGGGAGGCCTCATGGCAGCTTACAGCTCCTCACAGAGTGGTCGGGTGGGTGCTAATCCCTTCTCTTTCTGATCAGCAATACGACCTAAGAGGATGGCATGGAGTGGAGAAGATTCAGGTTGCATCTTAGGAAAAGCTCTTCTCTAAGAGGGTGTTTGGGCACTGGAACAGGCTCCCTTTAGTTATGGCACCAAGCCTGATGGAGTTCAAGAAGCATTTGGAAAAAGGTCTCTGAAAAACACTTTAAATTTGGATAGATGCAGACAGGAGTTTGACTCAGAGTTCCATGTGGATTACTTACAACTCAGGATATTCTATGATTATAAACAAGTTCCATTTCTAAAAATTTAAAAATGAGGAAATCTCAAGTTTTTTTTCCAGAATCCGTTCCTTAAAACATGTTCTTATCAGACCACAAATAATTTTAAAAATAATAAATTGAAGCTATAAACCAAATATTCTGTTAATGTGTGTGCATTTTGTGTTTAGTATTAAACATTAAACTTTGAACAGAATTACAACTTTTGTAAATTCTTTTTTTCTTCTCAGTAACCTTATTAATTATGCTGTGATCTAATTATAATATTTTTCCCCAGATCTTACACAAAGAAACTGAATTTAATATACTGTCACTTACTTCTATTTTGTGTGTGAGGTTTACACTTCAAATGATTCTGACCTTGTTTGATACAAATAAAAACACAAGAACAGGGTGGAAAAAGTATTACTGGAACTTTACAGAGTTTTACAGAGCTATTTTAGCTTATAAATGTAGTAGCTTTTTGATTTTTACATAGGTGTTATTACTGTATTTATGAAGTATAAATTTCCAAGTGTATATATTACTTAACCATCTGCATATTTAAAGTTGATAATGATTACAGTAGGTTACTTTTAGCACACATCATCTAAATGGATGTACTAATTGTCTGATTTTTCATAATATGCAATTAGATGTCTCCTAGAAATCAAAGGAATAAGATTATGATGCCAATCATGTTTTATTAATAAAAACTGTTTTTGTTGTTGTTGTTTTTTGTTCATTTGTTTTGTTTTGTTTTAATGCCATATTCTGGTCTGTAGCTACCACAATGAGGATTATGGCATGATTTATCTCTAAGAAATAATGCGGGGATTTATTAACCTTAGCCATCTGAGCATTAGGTTAGGATTTCCGTCACAAGTTGTCAAACATAAGCACTTCACAAAGGAGTCTATTGTGGCTAAAGCATAAACAAACCTAACCAACCCATGGAAAATGAAATCAGGCAGCAAGAAAAATATATATACAAAATGAAATAAAAATGCATTTTGAAGTTACTATTAAAACATCCAAATGATATATGCAGTTATGTCATTTTCCAGTTTTGGAATTTCTTAGTGGAGCGAAAAAATTAAGTGAAGTTATGGTAAGATCTCCGCGTTAACCAACATTAGCAAAAAGAATCAAAGTCCTTGAATCCTTGTTCACATTTTCATGCCTATCCATTAAAACTATGTGGATACACTTTCCTTAAGACTTTTTAGAGCGGGAGCTTTAGCATATAAATACAAATTTTCCAGCAGCTTGAACTTTTTTTCTTCTACTTTTTTTTTTTTTTCCTTCTTCCTTAATCATTTAATGCATATTCAGTCTTTAAAATATTTATGTACTTAAGTTTTCTTGAGTGCCACTCCAACCATATTCACTACAGATTTTTACTAGAAAATATTAACTCATATGTATTTAAAATAAATTATACTTCAGTACTGCTTCTCAATGTGAATTTCAGTGAAATACCAAATTAATTAGAAAGGAGGAAGACCACCACTCTGCTGTAAATGTCACTGGCAGAAATATTTGCTGTGTTTTCCAGTTGTGTCTATTAGATGAAAATAGTATAAAGTAATTAAGAGTGTTTGCAGTTCAGATCAGTTGTCTTGAATAATAATGAGCTAAAGTTCCTCCTCATGTATTTTTAAATTCTTCAAGAAATATTTTTTATTATAATTGTTGCTTTCTTTCAGCCTACATGACATTGTATCAAGACAGAGGCGCTTGATCAATGAAATCTGTGAAGCTCCTTCCTGCCTCATCTTTAAAATGAAGCTCATGCAAATTGTCTTAATCCAATCAGACTTTTTTCAGGTGCTCGTTTAAAGGAATTAAATAAAGGAATTAAATAAAGGAATCCCGTTTCAGGAAATGCAAGGCAGTAGTGAAACATTCTAGAATATTTCTCATGGAACTGTTTCTGACACTGCTTGTGGCAATCTTTAGTCTATTGGTCTTTATTATCTTATGACTGGTTACTGCTCATCTCCAGGAGGTGAAAAAGAAGCAGTGAAAGATTTTATATATATCTGACTTGGGAGCATGGAGGTGTTTACTGTTAGTATCTTCAAGATCAGTAAAGTAGGCTTGATTATCCGTATATTTTCTTCTGTTCTCTTAGACTGATTCTCAGTCAATCTCAGTAAAATATTTTTAAAGATATTTATTTGCAACAACTTCCTTTCATTTTTATGCATTATTTTCTGTTCTTCATGCTTGATATATGAAAAAGTTGGTAAAGAAGTTAATCAGGTACTCATTATACATTTTCTATGAGCTAATATTTTAGATTACTAGAGCTAAACAAATAAATTTGCATTTAAAGTCTAAATTGACTTAACATTATAGCTTTAGATACTCCATTATTGAAGCCATGGGATCTGCTGGTGACTGTGTGACTTAAATAACCATGAATCAAATGTATACCTGACAAACACTATGAGTGAAATAAAAATACATTTGAACTGAGAATACAAAATTAGAGGGAAATAGTGTATTTGACATAAATAGATGACCACTCTCAATGTTATTCACCAGATAAAAAGGAGGAGCTACTATTTATCAATTTTGAACTGGTGCAGAAGAAAGATTCAGAAGATACCATTTGTTTTTAATTGCTTCATTTAGTCTGCATTTAGTTCTCTTGTCAGTGTCACTGCACTTGCTACTTACTCTTTTTTTGTTGTTTTGTTGGAAGCTTTAAGAAATATGTGTTTGTAGGGCCTGCTCTTGATACTGAATCAATACTGGTCAGTGAAAGTTTCATGAAGGCATATGAATAATTTGTGTATAGTCACCATCAGACAATCCATTTAATGTTGATCTCAGAAATTGTAGATTGTTTCCTGCTTTGTAACTCATACGTTAACTGAGTTTGTTCACTAAAATGTTTTCAGAATTTTCTGCCAGTGTGGAAGGCAGGAAAAAGAGTACATACTATTCCAAAGTATGAGGTCTGACCTGCTTTTCTTCCTGAATTTACCTCTTTTCTGTCTTGTTTTTAAAATTTCTAGTCTTTGTTAGCTCTATTGACTTCTTGTCCATAACAGAATTGACAACTTGCCTGAAGACTAAACTGTTAGTGATGATCAATTTTTTTATTTTGTAATAAGTTTAAAGTATGCTTTTATGTTAAGGATCTTCCTCTATGATTTTCTCTTTTACTAGGAGAGGTAACTCTTACGAATATTAACATGGTCTTAATAATATACTATCATTAATGTATAATCATTTTCTTTATTTTCAGTAGATTTCATTAAAATTGAAAAACTGTCTATGCATGGTACGGATTAATAAGGAGAATAGTTTTATGTTAAGGCTTAAGGGGGGGGAATAAAAACAACGCAGAACTGTAGGCATGTTCCTTAAGTGAACCCAGAGAAAGGAACACTAAGTAAAGAAGGGCTGAAATAGAAATAGGACATCATTTTTTTTTACTGTTTCTCTGTTGTTGTTCTTCTGTAGTAGATACACTGACCAATAATGCCATCTGATTAAGGATATATATATATATATATATACATCACAATATATATAGATGTATATATATTTGTTACTGTTTCTTTCATTTGCTTTTTCAGGAATTGTAAATAGATTAAAATGCTTCATTTGAGAAACTCACAGAGTTCTTTTGCTCTCACCTTTAAAACTATAGCTAAGTGTAAAATTGAGGAAGAAAGAAAACACTTGTCCATTTTGAAGATAAATAACATGCATTTCTTTCAAAGTTTCAGAAGGCTATTTAAAATTTGTATAATTCCATTCATCCCCTTTTTGATATAAAATTAGCACATGCTTCCAGGAGATTGATTTCTGAAAGAAATGGAAAATCGTTCTTAAAAACAATAAGATTCTAGATGTTTTTTACTGCGAGATAAGTGTGCAGTGACTCTAAGAAATGGGTTTTAGGAGTAAGGCCAAAAAAAAAAAAAAAAAAAAGTCAATCAAAATCAACATTTTAGATAAAAACGTTTCATGGTGCATCTAGAAGTTTTGTCTAATCAGATATATCTATTGGAGAAAAAGATGCAGACCGCAGTTAAAAATAAAGACCGCTGTTTAAAAATCATAATGAAAACATTACATTAATGATGCCTTGCTTTTAAATATAATATTATTCTTCTGAAAATGTCTGTAGTACTTGTAGCATTTAATTGATAGCACTTGAAAGGCAGGAAAAAGAGAGAAGTTAAGCACAAGACACAGACATATGTGGTGAATGATCACTTTCACTATACTTGGTCATGTGATCTTCCTTTCAAGTACACAGATTGAGAACTAATGTTCCAGGTGAGATTGCATGTATGTAGAAAAAATAACTTTAATAACTATTTTTGATATTGCAATGAAGCAGTCTTTTAACTTCTTTTAAAAGATGCTCAGCAGCACTGCAGGGAGCAGTGTGCTGGAAGACCACATAGGATAACTGGCATTGAGGTTCTTTTCACCAGCGTTTGGACTAGCGCTCTTATTTTGTGATTCTTCAGAATTTGTATAATTCAGTTTCACTGCGTTGGTTTGCTTTCTAACCTGTGGGCCAAGTTGGAAAAAATGTGCTTGGTTAAGTTTTTGAAAGTTTTTGTTCAAAAGGAGGTTATGTTTGTGGCTTTTTGCTGATTTGTTTCTTAACCAATTTCTAAGAATTTCCATACTCACTATCCTTTTAGCAATATCATAGGAAAACATGACTGTGAAATAGGGAAGGAAAAAAATTCCAAACATATGGGTCTTTTTCAGTCTATATATTATTGCTTCTCTTTGCATGTGATATAAGTGGTATACTTGACAGGGTGCTGACAGCCTTAGCTTTGAGTTGCTGGTTTTGTTATTTCTTCTCTTTATAAAAGGCATATATCTTCATATCCAAGTATGGCAAGTCTCAAAAATAGTTGATTAAAATGTGTGTTAAAAAAAAAATAATAAAAAAAATCACTCTATAACAACTCCTTGGTAAAATTTTACAGAGTAGGGTCGAATATTTTAGCAGAAAAAAAGACTATTTTCATTTAAAATTTGCTAATAATGGAGCCTCTGGAAAGCTATTCTCTAACTTTAAATGGAAAATAATATCCCCAGCCCTCAGTGAACAGTACATCTCTAGGTTCAAATCATATTTTTTTTTCTGAACAGTGTTAACTACTATCATCCTCTGGGACATCTCAAACTATCATAGTGATGTTAGTAACATAAATTCAATTTTTGTGCCTTTACTTGTCTGTATGAATTAATCATTTAACAAATCAGGACTTTAAATAACTGATAAAGTTGGATCTCCATTTTCTGAAATGCTTGTTACTACAATATTCAGGCATGGTACAGTCATGAATCAATTATCTTTGCATTAGTGCTACAGAATGATATTGTCAAAAATAAAACCAGCCACCTTTTGTTATTATTTGTGTAATAATTATTCTGAGCAATGCAGTACCCTAGTAACATAAATCCAAAAGTACTGGCAAACTGAATGAGAACAAATATTACTATTTTAAAAAATAGATAATAGTCAACCACAAATAATATTATTGTTCTATGGATCAAATTCTAGTGCTGAAGTAATTACTAACTCATTCAAAATTTTAAGCAAAACTCCCAGCTTCTTTAAGAAAATTGGAAAGAAAATGTTGGTTCTGAAAATCTTAGATGTTGATTTTAATGAGTTTCTTTGCAACTTTATTACATTACTAAGAACACCTATGTATTCCAAATCCATTTATCTAGAAACTTGAATTTAGTTCAGTAATTGAATTATGTATAAGAAAGACAATGTATCTTAAATTAAGAACTTCACTGCAAAATGTGCATCCATTTATGTTCCTAGGGGAACCTTGGCTGTCTCAAGAAGAATATATATATCACTTTGAGTATTTAAGTCAGCAACCAAGAAAAAGGAAAAGTCAATTTAATGTAGAAATGAATCACATCCCTCCCTCAACCAAAAGCAGTTCACCCACACAAAGAATCAGAGAGTTTTGAAATTATTAGCACACTATGAATTTTACTCCTTCATAGTCCTAGAGGTATTTTACAGTGAGGCTGTTAGCTAGTCCATAAAGTAGAATTAGTGCCAACGTTCAAGAGATTTTGATGGTCACAATAAGTGGTGTGAGCAGAAAAAGTTTAATAATGTAGGACAGTTAACCAAATTAGCAATGTACGGGGAAAATAATATGAAGAAAATTTGTACCATGAAGTGACTTCTGGAAAGTTCTGGCAAGCCATTGAACTGCACTGGTATGGCCTTGCTTCAAGTACTGTGTTCAGTTCTGGACACCAGAATATAAGGGTGACAAATATCAGAATTTGTATAAAGTTTATGAAAACTCTGGAGGAGCAGTTGAAGTTATTTGATTTGTTCAGCCTAGAGAAAAGGAGAAAATATATACCATCTTCCTCACAAGGGACTGACACTGAACAGGCATCTCTCTGGGAACAGCATGGAGCTGTGTCAGGGGAGAGTCAGGTTGGATATGAGGAAAAGGTTCTTCATCAATAGGGTGGTTCGAAATTGTAATGTTTCCTAGGGAAGTGGTCACTGCATCACACCTTCTAGAGTTCAGTAAACACTTGGCCAATACTCTTAGACATATGGTTTAATGTTTTAGCTCCTCCTGTGTGGAGCCAGCAATTGGACTCTGTGATCCTTTTGGATCCCTTTCAACTCAGGATTTCTTCTGATTCTACAATTCTTTGAACTTATTAGTAGCTTCTTAGAGTTAATTTAGTGACTCACATGGCAGAAAATGGAATGCTCTTATGAAGTGTTTAAAAATAAAATAAATCCTGAATCCTTTGGTGCTATTAGCTAATAAGTAGCTTGGAGAGATTAGAAGAGCCTCAAACACAAGCTGGGTTTTCTTTAAGTCTGTCATAATGTAAATATCTCTGTAGGATAGCAGTTATTCTCCTCATGTTGACCTTTTTCTTTTGGTTACTGAAGCAGAACTAAATCAATTTCAGAATTAATATTCTGTTGCTTTTATTCTGTCCCATTTTGATTACTTATCACTTTAGTTTTACAGAAATTTTAATAACATTAAACAAGATTATATATTATATATATTTTAAAACTTTTTACTTGAGAAGCATTAATTGAACCTACACAGAATCATAGAATTGCAGAGGTTGAAAGGGACCTCAAGAGGTCCTTAAGTCCAACCCCTCTGCTAAAGCAGGTATCCTACAGTAGGTCACACTAGTAGGTATCCAGATGGCTCTTGAACATCCCCATAGAAGGAGACTCCACAGCTTCCCCGGGCAACCTCTTCCAATACTCTGTAACCCTTACCACAAAAAAGTTCTTCGACATGTTAGTTAAAAACATCCTATGTTCAAGTTTTAGGCTGTTACTCCTCCCCCTATATTGGTACACACTACTGAGAAGAGCCTCATCCATTTGCCTCCCACCTCCCTTTAGATATTTATAAACATTTACTAGATTTTCTCTCAGGTTGGTCAGCCTTTCCTCGTATGGGAGATGCTCCAGGCCCTTAATCATTTTTGTGGCCTATTTCTGGACTCCTTCTCAGAGATTCCTGTCTTTTTTGAACTGGAGAGCCTAGAACTGGACACACTATTGTAAATGTGGCCTTACCAGGGCAGAGCAGAGTAGGAGAATCACTTCTTCCTATCTCCCGGCCATGCTCTTTTCAGTGCACCCCAGAATGCGCCTTGTTTTGCTTTAATTTTTGCTCCATGCGTGGACATTAACATTTAATACTTAAGTCTGAGATTTCTTTGCAATTTATTTGCAAGTTTCAGTAGAATCAAGAAATTATGCCAAGTCATTTGGCAGCGCTTCTTAAATGGTTGCATAATTATTTATCAAGTAGGCTTAGTTAGAAATTGATTGATTTATCTTATCATTCCATTTCACTAGAGAGAATAGAATTTCTGCAAAATAGAATTCAAGTGTGTAAGTCTTGGAGAACACAAATCATTTCTCATTCACTTTGTTGCCTTACTACTACCACTGGTGTATTTGTTTTGATTTCATTCTGATATAGATTTCAGTTTACAAATGCAGTCTTTGATTACAATTTATATATTAATTGCAATTAGAAAATATTTAGAATCCTGTTCATTTAGCAAAGTGTTAAATTTTTGCTGTAGTGCAAACCAAAAATTATTTAGAGGTCAGTTTGCAGATTTGCAAGGGATTTTTTTCTTAAAACTCATGTTTACATTATAGAAGTCAATATATCCTGTAGATTTATTTATTATTTGGATTAACAATTTCTGTTAAATAATAGCTTAAATGTTCTATGAAAAAAATAGATGTGCATCAACCAGTGATGTGTTAAAGCAACAAAGATTAAAAGAAGTTTGCTAAGCATTCTTAAAAGATTGTTCTATATATTTAGTAGTCTGCTTCAACTTTCAATTTCAAGTCTGGAAGAAAAATATGTAACAAAAACTGTCTTCTAATTTACATACAGATTTTGTTGCTCTTTCTAATTACGGAAGTTTTTGTTTATTTTATTCTGATTTCCCATACTCCTTTTACTGTGTAGTTATTTTTAAACCACCCTTACACAGAAACAAACAAACAAAACCAAAAACAGAAGTATATTTTACCAGTCGAAGTTGGATAGACATTAGCTTTTCTGTTACACCATCTCAGTGTCTTGTGGCAGACACATCTACACAAAATAAGTGTTTGCTGTTGGTCTGTGATGAGCACTGAAGTATATTGGCAGTGGAAGAGAAAACACAGATGTTCACTAGCATTGAGCTGATAGGGCAACTCTGCCCACTTCTTTTGTTAGCAAAAAAAGGAACTGACATATTTTATACTGTGCATATGAAAAAAATAACCACAATTAAATCAACATAATTCAGCAGAGACAAACAGCATATCCAAAGAGTATTCAGGGTTGACAGGAAAATGGCCTCCTTTGGCAGAGCTATCCTCCCTCTTAATTGAAATGTACAGAACTATTTTCAAAATCAAATATATGCATTTATTTTTCTTAGTAACTACAAAACTTGCATTTTTCTTACAGATCTATGATGGCAAAGACAACACTGCTCACCTGCTGGGTGCATATACTGGCGCATCATTAAGAGGACTGACGCTAAGTAGTACTTCGAATCATTTGTGGTTGGAGTTCAACTCAGACATGGAGGGCACTGATGAAGGCTTTCAACTTGTTTACACCAGTAAGTATTTGAGAAAACCATACTAAGAGATTTATGATAGTAAAGGAATGAAAAACTAATTTCTTTTAAGATAAAAATTCAATACAATGATGAATGACAATAAAATCAAAAGCAAATCACCCATTAAAATAATCTATTTTTTTCTTTTTTCTTTTTTTTTCTGAAAACTCCTACACTAAACAGCACACTAAAACCAGATTTTGAGAGTACTTTCTCTATGTTGATACTTAAAGTTCTGGTTTTTGTTTGATTTTCTGGAGGGTTTTTTGATGTATTTTCTGTATTGGAAAATAGTAGAATTTCAGGTGTGTTTTTTATGTGTGTAATTTTTATGTGCTAGCACATAAAAATATTAAAATGTGTGGGTAATTTTAAATGTGAAACCTAATATCACTGTTTCATAAAGATTTGTTTATTAGTAAAATAAATTCTCCATCTTTAGACATGTTCAATACAAAGATTACATTAGAGTAACAATTACTGAGCTTGGATAATTGTTTAAAATAATCCAGTTTGGAAGCAAAAGAAGAGATTCCAGACAAAAATTTCTTAACTCTATGCAGACTGACAGAATTCAACTGTAAAGTAGAAGAAGTGAAATCTCTTCAGACCTTTTTTTTTTTTTGTATGGGAAATATATCTACATCTTGCTTATCAGATGGTGAATTATGAAAATATACATAGTTGTTTCTTCAGGAATAAAAGTTTACTGTCTTTGGAAGAAGGGAAAGGCAGGCAACTTGGGAAGAGTACCCAGTTGTTGCTAGGATATGCAGAGGGAAAATTAAAACGTTGAAAGCCCAGCAATACTTAATCTGACCACCACTGTTAAAGACAACAAAAAGGCTTTCAGAAATTTATTAACAGCAGAGGAGGGTCAAGAGAATCTCCATCCTTTACTGGATGTGGCAGAGAATGATACCGCAGAGGATGAGGAAAAGGCTGAGTCTCAGTGTCTTCTTTACTTCCATCTTTAATAGTCAGACCAGTTGTCCTCAAGGCACTCAGCCCCCTGAGATGGAAGGTAGGGATATGAAGGAGAATAAACCCCCCACAGTTCAGAAGGAAACAGTTAGTGACCTGCTATTCCACCTAGACTGTCACAAGTCCTTGGGGCCAGATGGGATCCACCTAAGGATACGGAGGGAGCTGGTAGAAGTGATTGCCCAGCCACTTCCCATTATTTATCAGCAGTTTTTGACAACTGGGGAGGTCCCAGATAAATGGAGATTTGCCAATGTGACATTCCAAGAAAAGTCAAGAAGTCAGAAGGAGGACTTGAGAAACTACAGGATTTGAGCAGATGGTCTTGAGTGCAATCATCTGATGTGCAGGACAACCAGGGGATCAGACATAGCTAGCTAGGGCTTAGACGAGGCAGGTCCTGCTTGACCAATCTGATCTTCCACAACAAAATAACCTGCCTAGAGCATGAGGGAAAGACTGTGGGTGTAGTCTACTTAGTAAACCTTTAACTCTGTATCATCCTGGTGAAGATAGCAGCCTATTGCTTGGGCAGGTGTACTCTTTGCTGGGTGAAAAACTCCCTGGAGGGCCTTGCCCAGCTATTCAACCAGTTTCCAGTCCACCTTACTGTCCTTACATTCAGCCCATACTTCATCAGACTCTCTATGGAGATTTTATGGGAGAAAATATCAAAGGCTTTACTGAAGTCCCCACAAAGTCTACAGAATCATTTTTGTATCATCAAGAATACAGTGTGAGCATTCATGAAATAGCCACCTATTGTCATTTTAGATCCATTACATTATGTTTCTACCTGCATGGTGTTCTTCCATAAGAGTAGAGCTTTTCTCATTTTGGTCTTGTTATCAGAACTGCCTGCACTATGCGAGTAGCTCACATAAATTTGCAGTTGAAAAACTGCTAGTATCTATTCTCAGGCAATGTAATTACATGTTTTTTCTTATCTTCAAGAGGAAAGTGATCAATTAAAAAGACTACTTGTTGCACTGCCTTTAAGTAGGCAGATATGAGGAATTTTCAGAGTTCTAGACATTTAAACTTATTTTCACACAACACAATCAACATTTTTTCTTAGTCAAAAGGGGGGAAATTCTAACTGGTCAGTAAGTATCCAAACTGACAGTATGAAAATAGCTTTTTCACATGAACCTCTCTTTAGCCTCATTAGAAACTTCTGTAGTGTGGTCTGCAAAAGGAAACAATAGCTCAGTTAGGAATCAGAAAAATTCTGCTCAGAAATTGTGGAAGTTCTTCAGAAGGTGAGTCATTTTTGGTGAGACATCAAATGAGCTGAAGGACAAGCTGAGATAATTTATCATTTTATGTTCTTTTTCAATCACATGAGCAAACAGCCCTTGCCAACTTGATATGTTTTGTCTGCAAAATAAAACACTGAACATTTTTTTCAATCAGTGGTAATGACTCAGTACTTGCAGAGAGACTATGAAAGGCTAACAACTGTTTACCAGCTTAACAAATATAGTCAACTTCTGTGATCAATGCAAGTATGAAAAATCCTTCATTTGCTCCTGTGCTAGCTACACGTAGAAATATCAAACTGACACAAACTGTTTTTTGCTTGTTTATTTTTATTTTTTAAGCTACACAAGTTTGAACTGTATGATATTGTTAAAAAAAAATGTTTATTTTTGAACAAAGAGGGGTATTGAACTATTAATAATAACAGGTAACCTAATTAATAGGATCTTCTGCCTAAATTATATTTTTCTTCCCCTAAATATTTCCCTATAACATTATATTCTGTATAATGTTTAGGTCATTCTGTTTCCTTCTTGTTCCACATCTTTTCATACTCCAAAATGTTTTTTTTTTTTTCTTGAACTTGCTATATTTTCATCATCATCATTACTTTCTGAGTGTAGTGTTTAAATTTACAAACTATTGAAAGCAGCGTGAGGGTAGGGATTTATGAGTGTAACAGTATTTCTCTGTTACTATAGGTGCTATTGTGCCATTCCTGTTAGCGTGCAAAGTAACAAACAAATCTACTGTGCAGGTTTGTTTATGAGCCTATAAATGTCCATTCACAGACTAGATAATCAACAAAATGAATAAGAATTCATTTTAACTGCTATTTTATAAATTATAATATTGTTTTAGAACAGGTTGATAGTTATCGTGAATTTTATTCTCAGTCCACAATGTTGTAACAGATGAATAGCCAGAGGTTATAGGGAAACAACTCACCCACACTGAGGCTCACAGCTAGAATGGATGCTCACCAGAAGGAACTCCACACAAGAGCAATCTCCAAAAAAGATTCTGCCTTAGTGGTGGTCAGCCCTTAAATGGGATCTAGGAGAGGTGGAGTCAAGCTCCACCCCTTCCGGGAGCGCAGCTGAATTACCTTCACCTGTGCTCCTGCAGCTGACCCGTCACTTGCCTCAGATGGTTAATCAGAGGTTCAGGCTGTGATTAACAGTTTCCCATACAAGCTTTTGTGAAAAAAAAAGTATTATGACAATTGTGTAGGCTCAACTTGATAGACCGTACTACTCTGAGATATAAGTGAGGGGTATAGACAGTGTACTTAGACTGTTTAGAAAAAGAGAAGAAACCTTAAATATACTGTTGCATGAATTCTGAAAATATTTCCATGGGAAAACAGAAAATCTTAATTTCATCAATGTATTATCTGTTTGATTTTTTTACAAGAGTGCGTTATTCCTACCATAGGTTTTGAACTTTCACATTGTGAAGACCCTGGTGTGCCACAGTTTGGATATAAAATCAGTGACCAAGGTCACTTTGCTGGAAGCACTATCATTTATGGATGCAATCCAGGTTACACACTCCATGGAAGTAGCCTTCTAAAGTGTATGACTGGAGAAAGAAGGGCATGGGATTATCCTCTACCATCATGTATTGGTAGGAGACCCTCATTTTTACTTTATTTTTTAAATTATTTAGATTACTCTTTGTGTATAAGAAAGTTAAAAAATACCCTTATGCTTAGCAAATATTGTTAGAACTATGTGAAATCTGGTCTCTACATATGCAAATCTATTTGTATATACTTTTATAGATATCTGATTAGACCTCATATAAGTCTACATGAGTGGTGTTGCCTTTTTCAGTTTTAAAAAATAAAGGTAGTAATTATTAAACGTTTATTCATAATGAAATTTCTAGCATACGAAAACCTACTCATAGTTAGAAAATTGACAAGATAAAAACATGAATCCAAAAGCTGGAAGAATATTCATTTAATGAGAAGTTATAAAACTAGGATGTTTGTTTTTTTTCCTAATTGTATCTTAATGACATTATGTTAGAAAAATCTTTTCACAATTTTACCTATAAATAATACAAAATACATTTAAAAAAAAAAAAAAACACATATAAAGTATATCTGGAGGCATATTGTGTTTTTATTACTTGGCTTTTGGTGCTGTGATGCACGTGATATTATACACTTTATTATAAATTGCAATAACTTTATACGTTGTGCCAGTAGCTACAAGCTCAATTTCTTCCATTAGAGGGGAGAAAGACTGAAGTACTCTAGTAATTGTCTTCTCTTTCTTTCATCTTCCCTTAGATGAAACAAGGAATGAGTGAATATAGAAAGTAAAGGATGAAATGCACTTTGTGCCCAGTTTTGGTTTTGACTGAAAACAATGTACCTTATACAATCATAGAATGGCCTGGGTTGAAAAGGACCATAATGATCACCTAGTTTCAACCTCCTGCCATGGGCAGGGTCACTAAGCACTAGACCAGGCTGCCCAGAGCCACATCCAGCATGGCCTTGAATGCCTCCTGGGGTAGGGCATCCACCACCTCCCTGGGCAACCTGTTCCAGTGCATCACCACCCTCTGTGTGAAAAACTTCCTCCTAATACCTAACCTAAACCTCCCCTGTCTCAGTTTAAAACCATTCCCCATTGTCCTATCACTATCCACCCAATTAAGCAGATGCTTCCCCTTCTGTTTATATGCTCCCTTCATATATTGGAAGGCCACAACGAGGTCTCCCCGGAGCCTTCTGTTCTCCAAGCTCAACAAGCCCAGTTCCCTCAACCTTTCTTCATTGGAGAGGTGCTCCAGCACTCTGATCATCTTAGTGGCCCTCCTCTGGACCTGCTCCAAGAGCTCCACATCTTTCTTGTGCTAATAAATTTATCAAGATATAAAATTCAATTAGAGAAATATGCAACCAATAAGAAGTGAACAGCTCTTTGAGAGTAATTAGGGAATAAATGTTTAAGTCACAAATTTGTGGTAAGCCTTTGAATATTCCCAGTGATAACCAATTTCTATGTTATCTGGGATATTTTAAATTGAAGAATTAGAAGGAAAGCATAGCATTGGAAAGAGTAAGCAGCATCAAGGAAGTATAGAGAGAACAAATGGTAGTTAGAGCAAAAGAATCAGATAAAATGTTATGAATGATGGCAGAAAGTTGAAATTAAACTTTTTCAGTTATTTAATTAAATATTAAAAGCATAGGATGCGTCACCTTACTAATATACACGTATATATGTATGAGTTTTTGCTTAATTTTAAAATGGACCAAGTTAAATTTGTCTGAAGTTACTCCTTCATTTTCTTAATGATTTTTTTAATCATTTTTAATGATTAATAATCTAGATTGTGTGCTGTGCACTATTTCCACTAACTGTGGCAAATTCAGCTTCCCCATATTCTAAGCAAATATCCAGAACTTCCAGTAATTTATATCTAGATGGACTACAGGAAGGGGATTTCTAGAACAGCTCATGGACAGGAGATAAATGTTGTTGGCTCTTGCATGACATGGGCTGAGTTCTGAAGAAGGTCCTAAGATGAGTAACATACATTATCTTTGGATTTAATTATTCATCAGTCCTCTCTCCAGTATATAGATGCGTACAACTGAAAAGACATTGGTTTGGACTAGGAAGTGAGTCATTTTTGAAGAGCTGGCAAAAACTTCAATAAAAAAAACAAACAAACCTTCAATAAACAGAAATCCATAGGTGAAGCTGGACCTTTTTCATTTTAATAACAAATAGCTGTCGAATGGTCTTTTAAAAGATTAAAGAAGTTAAGCATCTAGATTTTGATCATCACCAGACTGTTTGTGAACACTGCATTAAAATTAGTTTAAAATGTTTTGTATAGATGAGTCTATTTGGAATGTGAATCAATTTGTAGTGTGTATTTTTTCATCTTTAAATTAATGCTGTTTCAAACACATCTCTGTAGTCTGCTTTTAAGAGTTCACTTACCCATCTAGTTCAGAATACCACATATAAGGAAAAAATCCCATTACATGAGACATAGCTACTCTGCTTAAAAATAAATAAAGAAATAATTTATTTTTTTTTTATTACAAACAACGACAAAGTATGATTTATGAAACAATTTTACTTATTTATTTGCTTTCCTTTATTTTAACGTTTTCTGTAAATTCAGAAAAGTACATAGATAGTGTTACTTAAGTGAGCTTTTGTATGGCTTATATTGATTTTGTTTATTACAGTAAGGCATTTTTCTTTTCCTAAGTGGTAAAACTTGCTACTTGCATCCAGAGAAGACTTAAGCTGCTGTAAAACTGCTGTGTATATAAGCAATAGTGTCTGTCCCAAGCTCAGGATTGCTTAGGTTTGGCTGAATAGATGTTAATGTAATTTTAAATGAAACAAGTGAGACTTTTGTATAGACAAGCTTATGAATTCAAAAGGTTTTTGAATAACAGTTGCAAATGATGGTGTTGATTTCCACACACCTTCCAATTTTTCATGTTAATTAAGGATTACTGCAGGTGCTTAAAATGCTATTAAAGGGATCCATTGTGTAAAATGTCAAACCAATTCACATCTTCTAGGTTCCTTGGGTTGAAAAATATATAATAAAGTTTTACTTATGTCTTAGTAATGCACTGTGAGTATGATTGCTAGGAGAGAACAGGAAGCAGGACAGCAGTTAAGAAATGCAGGAGAAGATCAGAAAGGAGAATATTTCAATTAAAAATGTTCTGGAGAGAAATGAAATTAGTTACATTGCAGAGGCTTTTTTGCAGAACTGAAATCTCTTTTAGATAGTTCTTATAGTATGTTCAAACAAAAACCTGAGTGAACAAATCTTTGAGAGTTTTAATTCAATAATGGATTAAATAGCAGGAAAATAAGATGAATTGGCAGTAGTGTTGATTCCTGGCTTATGGAAATCCTTTTTTCAACATTCATTTTTAGTTATAATCAGATTGAAACTTAACTGCTTTGCTGCAAAATGAAATTGGAAAGACAAAAAGATTTCTTAACACAGCTATGTTTTATTTTTTCCAAAATCTTGCTTATGAGTCACTTAGCTTCATGCACTCAAGTTTAGTACTTATAAGAACTTGGTCCCAGCCCAGCTCAAGATTTTTTGGTGTGTACAGGTTGTTCAGGGGTGTACAGATTGAGAAAATTTGGAAACAGTAATGCTTGGCACGCCATATTTTTAGGTCAACATTCACAAACGATTTTCTTTATCTGAATGTTTATGAGTAACATGAGTCCACATATACTTTAATTTGCTGCTGCAATCATAAGTCCACTTAAAAATTGTACCATTATTATTTCAGTATCATACCATGCAAAAAAAGTGACACTGACAAGATAACAGCAAAACTGTTTTTGAGCAGTTCTAAATGGATTAAATATAACAATACAACATACTAACCACTGAATTTGCAGAAAGCTATAAAGATTAATAAATTTTTGCGTTAACTTGAGATCCTTGAATTTTTAGAATCGACATTTTAAGACAAAGTTAGGATTCTTGATTAAGACTGTCCTCATAAAAGAGCATTCTGGAGAAAGAAGCTGAAAGGGACTTTGTCCTGCTTCTTCTCACTGACACCTGAAAAGTTACCACCGGCACATCATGGCAAAAACATAATAAAAAGCTAACAAATTACCTTTCATGAAAATTAGAATTTATAAACTTAGAGTTGCTTAGTAGTCTTGGATAAGATGCAATTCATGTATAGTTTAATTTGGTATGTCAATAAGCAGTTTTCTTCATTGTATAATTAATTTATATCCTTCTGCCATTGGAAGAATAATAGACAATCCTATATTCTGAACTGAAAAACTACAAAATATTTAAATATATAAAAAGAGATTTTACTGATGGTGTTTCAAAGATATGAAAAGCCATTTGTTTCTAAAAATTTGTTTTTGTTTTGTCTGAACAATTCATCAATAGTAGCATTTCAATTGCATTTTAGCAATTTAGAGAATTCACAGATCATAATACATCTCTCAACTAAATATTTTAGGTGATTTTAGGTGATACATCAAAACAAAACGGCATTGTAACTATACCAACCTAATCTAATCAAGGCAATATTTTGACTGTAGACTTCATAAGAGAGAAAGCATTAAATGGACTTTAAAAGGAAGGAAAGGGGAATCAGAAAGCTTTAAAGGCCTAAGGGTCTGTATTTAAAAAATCTAGGTATCTAGATAATGAAATGATCAGTTTTGCCTAGTGACTGACTAGCTGAGGCCAACTAACAGGGAGCTACTTACCATCTGTTACCCTCTAAGAAATCTTATAGCTCCACTGTGAGGACAAGTCTCAGGTAAGAAGTTGTTTTACACCTTTTTATTTTCTAAATTGAAAGATTTTTACTCTGACAAGTTTGCTTTATTTTAGTATGTTTTCTCTTTTATTTTTTAAATTTCATTTCCTACTTATTAATTTGTAATTGTCTTAATTTAATTCTACTGGTTTAAAGTGGCTTAATGTTGCTGTTTTTGTTTTTATTATTTTTTTAATGATCTTTTTTCTTTTATTATACAATGGTATGCTTTCTAATTAGTGTGCATTCAAAATTATTAGAAATACATGGATGCTAAAAATATATACATACAAAAATACTCAGGTAAAAACATATAGAGTCTCTTAAAGTATCTGAAGTCTTTACATTTTATCTTACAGTTTTAGGGCATGTAGTCAGGTTTGCTGTGTTTCAATCATGTTACTTGTTCAGCAAAAGAGCAGATGTATAAATTGATTGCACAGATGATTAGTTGGAAGGCTATCTGCAATGGATTAATAGTAGCATTATGTAATGTTTTCATTAGCTGAGTGTGGAGGCCGTTTTAAAGGAGAATCATCAGGAAGAATCTTATCTCCTGGTTATCCTTTTCCCTATGACAACAATCTGCGTTGCATGTGGGTGATTGAAGTAGACCCAGGAAATATTGTCAGGTACTGAAAATGAATCTTAGAATTAAAATACATATTTTGTTTATGTAATAAGCAAATCTTGTCTGTTCTGTTGGGGGGAAAATGGAGATTTAGAATTTAAGATGCAGTTCAAGGGCAGTATTCATGGCATACTCAACTTAAATATGTACTTTGGTTTTGAAACTATTTGCTTTTCAATAAATTTTGTTTGATGAAGATCAGTCCTGAAAATTTCTTGTCATTTTGTGAAATGTTTAAGAATTTTTAACTACCTTGCATATACAAACTGTAACTATTAACAGAAAATATGCCTAAAGGAAACCAAATTTCAAGGAATGCAATTGTGTTGCACATAACACTGTTTTAAGAGAAATTGAACTATTTTATGGAAAGCCTGTGAATGCCTATAGATTATTTGAATAGTTAATGCGATAAATTTATTTCATAATTCACAATTCAAATGCTACTAGTTACAAAAGATTTTTGCTTTCAAATGTATTTCTGTATTGAGATCATATGCACCTAGAGGTAAAACTATGAAAAATATTTTAGAGAGCTACACTCAGAAATTAAAGTTTATTTGCTTCCTTACTTTAGGCTTAGTTGGATTAGGTTTATTGGTTTTGTTTGTTTGGTTTGTTGGTTTGTTTTGTTTTGTAAGATTATGGGTGTTTTTAAATTATTAAGTAGAATGAAATCTGACAGTAATAACATGGTGTTCTCACAGCCTCCAGTTTCTTGCTTTTGACACTGAGGCATCGCATGATATTCTACGAGTTTGGGATGGACCGCCTGAGAATGAGATGTTACTCAAGGAAATTAGTGGATCTCTAGTTCCTGAAGGCATTCACAGTACACTCAACGTAGTAACAATACAGTTTGACACAGATTTTTATATCAGCAAATCTGGGTTTGCCATACAGTTTTCAAGTAAGTTGATGAATTCATTCATTCATTCCTTCATTTATTTTTATGAGTTGGCTCACTCAAAGGAAATTGTAATGCTGGCAGTAATTGAAATAAGTGACATTTCTAATTTTGGAAGGAAAGAGAAAGGTCCAAACTAGTAGATTTGTTGTAAATCTATGTTTTCATTATTATTATTATTATTATTATTATATAATTAAAAAATAATCCATGTCTTGGCTTTGTTTCAAAAGCCATTTGGAAGGCGTAGGAATGCTTACAGTTCTCACTAGTGTTTTTTTTCATAAAGGGGGTGATATAGTAATGTTTAAAGCTTCATCCTTTTCGAATCAATGAAAATTTCTGCGTTCAGAGACATCTATGCAGAATTTTATTCTTGCTGTGCTTGTGTAGGGTGAAATAGGAAATAGCACTGCAGAAACAGCAGTGTCCTTCTCCTTTTTGCCTTCTAACACTGTTTCATCTTATTGGCTTTACCAGCTGGCAGAATGCTGACAAATCTAAACAGCTATTTAACTGTTATTAAATCCCCTCAAACACTTTTTGAATTGAAATATAAGAAATAATTTAATGAGGTCAATTTTGACCACATTGCTGCTCACTGTTTTGTTTTGTTTTGTTTTCAAGTATAGAAGATACGATCTCATGCCATCCTTTTGTAAAGCAGAAGAAATGTTTCTAACGTGGATTGATGTAACTTGTAATGATAATATTGTTTACTTCGTGCTTAGTATCCTTGGTAGCTGTATTACCTCATTTTTCCCCTACCCTCACTCTTTCAACATGTATGAAAAATGCGTGAGTACACATACGCTGATTTCAAGGAGGAATGAAGTATGTGAATGAGAAGACAATTTAAAATATATTTGACATGTAATGAAAGAGCGACTCTTGTCCACCTGATTTATTTATTTATTTGAAACCATGGATAAAACTTGTAATTCCTTAGTTTCACAATATTTTTTTGCCACTTTGTTAACCGTTTCCTAGCCTCAGCTATGCTAGTTTATCTAATGTTGAGGGATACGGAAAGCATTATCAGGCCCAGGTGGGGAAAGAAGTTAAATGTAGCTGGCAACCAATCACAAGTGGTGTTCCCTAGGGGTTAGTATTGATGCTAGTCTTGTTTAATATCTTTATTGATGATCTGGAAGAGGGGATTGAGTTTAGTCTCAGTAAGTTTGCAGATGACACCAAGCTGGGAGGAAGTGTTAATCTGTCTAAGGGTAGGAAGGCTCTACAGAGGGATCTGACCAAGTTGGATTGCTGGACTGAGACCAATAGTATGGTTTTTAAGAAGACCAAATGTCGAGTCTTGCATTTCAATCACAATAACCCCCATGCAATGCTAGGAGCAGAGTAGCTGGAAAGCTGAAAGAAAAAGATACAGAGGTGTTAACTGACAGCTGGCTGAACATGAGCCAGCAGTGTGCCTGGGTGGCCATGAATGCCAATGGCATCTCGGCTTATATCAGAAATGGTGCAGTCAGCAGGAGCTGGGAGGTGATCGTCCTTCTGTACTCTGCAGTAGTAAGGCTGTACCTTGATTACTGTGTTCAGTTTTGTGCTTCTCACTATAAGAAAGGCATTGAGTCCCTGAAACATGTCCAAAGAAGGGCATGGAAGCTGTGAATGGTTTGGAGCATGAGGCTTATGAGGAGTGGCTGAGGGAACTGGTATTGTGTAGCCTGTAGAAGGGAAGGTTCAGGGGAGATCTTGTCACTCTCTACAGCTACCAGAAAGTTGTAATGAGATGGGAGTCAACATCTTTTTCAGGCTATTAGAATGGCTTAGATTGGAGGGGTCCTTAAAGATTATCTATTTCCAATTAGCAATAGGATGTGAGGTAATGGAGTGAAATTGCTCTAATGGAAGTTCAGGTTGGATAATAGAAAAAAATTATTCTCAGAAAGCTTGGTAATGCATTGGAACAGGCTGCCCAAAGAGGTGGAAGGGTCACTGTCCCTGGAGATTTTCAAGAAATGTGTAGATGTGGCACTGAGGGACATGGTTTAGTAGGCATTCTGGTGATGGGCTGATGGTTGGACTGGATGATCTTCACAGAATCACAAAATAACAGGTATTGGAAGGGACCTTGAAAGATCATCTAGTCCAATCCACCTGCTAGACCAGGAACACCTAGATTCGGTCACACAGTAACATGTCCAGACAGGTTTTGAGCATTTCCAGAGAAGGAGACTGAGACCCTACAACCTCTCTGGGCAGCCTGTTCCAGTGTTATGTCACCCTCATCGTAAAAAAGTTTTTTCTCATATTTGTGTGGAACTTCCTGTGTTCCTGCTTGCACCCACTGTGCCTTGTCCTGTCACTGGATATCGCTGAGAAGAGTTTGGCTCCACCCTCATCCACTCTCATCCTTTACATATTTGTAAGCATTAATGAGGTCACCTATCATTCTCCTCCAAGCTAAAGAGATGCAGCTCCCTCAGTCTTGCCTCATAAGGGAGATGCTCCACTCCCTTTATCATCTTTGTGGCTCTGCTCTGGGCTCTCTCAAGCAGTTCCTTGTCCTTCTTGAACTGAGGGGTCCAGAACTGGACACAATATTCCAGATGCGGTCTCACCAGGGCAGAGTAGAGAGGGAGGAGAACCTCTCTCAACCTATTAACCACACCCCTTCTAATACACCCCGGGATGCCATTGGCCTTCTTGGCCATAAGGGCACAGCAACAGCTCATGGTCATCCTGCTGTCCACCGAGATCCCCAGGTCCCTTTACCCTACACTACTCTCTCTCTATCTTAGTGGGCTCTTCCAACCTTAATTATTCAATGATTATGTACTGAGTTTATTCAGGTTGTCATTTAGGTTGAATGGGGAAAAAAAAGGTATATGTAGATTAAGAATGGAGTTATGTGCTTAAATGGATGTGTTATGGGAATGAAGCTATAAGCAGTTACTGTTGAAGTTCCTATGTTTTACCTGAAAATGTTTTTTAGAGCTTCATTCAAAAGGAGAGATGTTTTATTTAATATTTAAAGGACCCATAAAATGTTTGTGCTTTAATATTTCTCTAATTCTTCAGTCTGGATTCACAGAATCACTGTGATCCTGCTCAAATACAATATGTTGCACAATTTGATGATATACATATTATTGTCTTATTAGAAGAATCATAGAGATTTTTTTTCCTAGTTGAATGTTTTCAAAATAATGTAATGTTAGCTATCCAACCAGAATTATTCTGTTGCTGTCCGGTCATACTATTTTACTAGCCAGAAAAAAAATTACCTTTGAGGAGAAAGGGTAAGAGAAAAGTAATTCTATTTCATTTTGTTTAAGCTTCCAAATACTTTATTTGAAAATATAATGCTGTCTGAGTGAAACAGATGGTGTCTGTGTACTTTAGATGCAGTGTAATTAACAAATAGAAAGCTCACACTAGGGAGGTATCTGCTTTTACTTTCCTCTTGCAATGTTATGACATAGATTATGAGTATTAACTAGATTATTGATGCTTTCACTCAAAGAGTAATGCTGGTCAATGACAACAGATGCTGTGTGTTCAAACCTTTTGAAGATTTTGAATGCTTTACTTTTGTATTATTTTCTTAATACAGTTACTTCGCTTTGTAGAAACAAGTTTTTAGTTTATTCTTCTTTAGAAATTTTTATCTCATTTTTATCAACTGTTCCCATGCTGAATTCATTTAGTAACTGAAAATAGGCACAATTGATAATGTAATATAATTTGTATTTGACTCCATGTAGTAAATACAGAAAAAATAATTTGCATCTGTTAAAACTAGCAACAGCAGAGAACACCAAATTAAAGCAGGGGAAAGCCTAGAAAAGCTGATATGTTATATAAATAGTAAAAAAAAAATAAATAATAATTATAATTTAATCACTATCAGAAATCCAAATTCTTGAATTTCTGCAAGAAATGACTATGAAATCTTCATATAAACATAAAACTTTTTCAGCCTCTGTGGTCTTCTTTGAAGACAGTGAGGAAGGAGCATAAAAGAAACCAGATCCCACAAAACCTGAAAAATAAAGTATAAAAATGTGTAATAATGGAGAGTATTTTAAGACTTTATATATTCACATAGAATTAAAAGGAAAACCTCTGGGTATTTAAAAACGGGATAGCAATACAATAATTTTGGAACATCTTGTCTAAGTAAGAAGCACCAGTCTGAAAATATCAATGGAGAACACAGGGCTTCCCTTAAATAAGGAGAAAAGTAAAATATTTACAGCAGTCAAAAAGCAATGTACAAACAGAAAATACTTGCTAGAGCTTACTTTCTCTGAACTGTCTGCATCATAGCATGTAGAGTCCCCTACATCCTGGAAAAATACCAATGTGATGAGCAATAACATCTTTTGGTCAGTAAATTCTGTAAAAAATGAAAAAACAGAACTTCAAGAAAAGTGAAGGAGAAAGAGAAGGGAATGTGTACGTATTACGTATTTGTCAGAGATGTGAACTTTATATTATCAAACTTGACAAATGTATTAAGCATAATAGAACTTTTTCTTCAGCTGACATTACTTCAAGTCACCATGCTTGAAGTAGTTTATTGAAGAGAAAGGGAAAGAGAGAAATAGAAATAAAAAAAGAATTGGAACATCAAAGTGGAAAAAAAATAAAAATATATAAAAAAGTAGTAATTGTGTGTGCTATAACTAAATTGTTTTATTTGCATGACTTCAGTATTCATGAAGTGTCTACTATAAGATCCTACTGGATTTGATGTGATTATTTCAATAGATTTCAATGTCCTCTGAATATGATACTAAAGGGATGTCTCATCTTTGCATATCTGCAAGTAGTCTGAGTGCTACTTATCATTTGTGCAGAAAGCAAAATATCTGTATTCATCTCTCATTCTCCATTATTTCAATGCTATTAAATCACAGAAACTTTTAGACAGGAAAATCATCAAGTCCAACCATCAATCTAACAGTACCAAGTTCACCACCAAACCATGTACTTATAGAAGCATCACATCCATGTGCCTCTTAAATATTTCCTGGGATTATCTACCACCTCCCTGTGCAGGCTGTTACATCCTTTCTGTGAAGAAATTCTTTCTGCAAGACTTGAGGCTGTTGCCTCATTCTATCACTTGTCATCTTGGAAAAGAGACCAACCCCCACCTCACTGCAACATCCTTTCTGGTAGCTGCAGAGAGTGATGAAGTATCCTCTTGGCCATTATTATTTTATATATATATATATATATATATATATATATATAGTGTGTGTGTGTGTGTGTGTGTATATATATATATATATATATACTCCAGTGATCCCAGGTATATTTGCAGACCTGGAAAGAAGGACTTGGGGGTGACCTGAAAAGCTCAGCATGAGCCAGCAGTGTGCACCTTCAAGCCCAGAAGACCAATTGCATCCTTGGCTGGATCAAAAAAGGGGTGGCTAGCAGGGCGAGGGAAGTGATTATCCCTCTCTATTGTGCTCTCATGAGGCTCCATCTAGAGTACTGAGTCCAGATTTGGGCCACTGTGCTCAGTAGTCAGGTCTAGAGGAGGGCCACAGGGAGAGGCTTAGGAACCTGCTCTTCTTCAGCCTGGAGGAGGCTATGGGGAGATCTGCTGGTGGCCTTCCAGTGCTTCAAGGGAGCTTGTAAGCAGGAGGGAGACCAATTTTTTTGCAGAATCTAATAGTGATAGGACAAGGGATAATGACTTTAAACTAAAAGAGGATAAATTTAGTTTAGATGTTAGGAAGAAATTCTTTATTCAGCAGTGCATCTGAGTTTAGTTTACTTTTTATAAAGTAATAAGAGTTTAGAAAAACATATCAATTTAAATAACTTAAGGAAAACTTTCTTTTGGTGTACTATGGGTTCAGAAGAGCTTGAAATTTGGAACAGCTTCTGTCCTGATCTTATGCTCTGGAGTAAAAAAAATAAATTAAAAAAAAAATCAACATCAAATAAACAAATGAATTTCTCTCTTTTTTTTTTTCTCTCCAGAAGACATGCAAATTAATCAAAATGAACAAGTAATTTTGTCTCAGGGTTGATATTCCAACTCTTTAATGATACTGGTCTTGGCATGCATTATAAGACTAAATTTAAAAATCACTGGTAACAGGAAAAAAAATCTGACATTTATTATATTGGTCCCAGCATCAGTGGAGTTTATTTGTGCCATGTCACTCTTTTAATATTGTGTTTCAATGTATCGTTCCTGCATGAAAATGGAGCTGTCAGCTTGGGACATTAGTCACACATCAAATTGCTTGGGCTCATGAACTATCAGAAATTTTTGTATCCTGGTATTAACTTATCCTTTTCTGTAGCAGAAAAGATCAGTTTACAGTACTTTATCTGATTGTTTCAATGTACACTGATATGTTATTATTAAACAGAGATATCAAAATGTTTTTATGCTCCATATCAACAAAATCTGTAGACAAATGTGTCTGAAATCTTTCATTTATTTTGCAATAAAATTTCAAGACTGCATTTCACGCCCTATGAGGAGGGACTGAGGGAACTGGGGCTGTTTAGTCTGAGGAAAGGAGGCTGAGGGGAGACCTTATTACTCTCTTCCAATATCTGAAAGGTGCTTACCGCGAGAGCGGGGCTGGTCTCTTCTCACTGGTGACAGGTGACAGGACAAGGGGAAATGACCTTAAGTTGTGCCAGGGTAAGTTTAGGTTGGCTATCGGGAAAAACGTCTTTACAGAAATGGTTGTTAAGCACTGGAATAGGCTCCCCAGGGAGGTGGTTGAGTCACCATCCCTGGATGTGTTTAAAAACCGTTTGGACGTGGTGCTCAAGGAAATGAGTTAGCAGAGGGTTGTTAGTTAGGGTATTATGGTTAGGTCATGGTTGGACTTGATGATCTTTAAGGTCTTTTCCAACCTGAGTGATTCTGTGATTCAGGTATGATAGCAAAGTTATTTGGGACTCTATTGCTCTTGAAGATTTTGCTTCACAAATTTTCATGTGGAACAAGGAAAGTTGTGATTAGATCTCTACAGATCTAAGGACAAGGAGGGTGGGGGAAAGTAATAATCTCTTTTTTTCTGGAATATCTATTCAATAAGTAAAACAATAAATAAATTTCAGTAGGAGACAAAAATCAGGTTGAAGAAAGATGATGAAAAGAATCAGAAATAAACAGAATAAAAAGATATACAAAGTACAATACACAGAGCAAATGACACTGATAATGATAATAGACCCCCCCTCTTCTAAATCAAGCAAACAAACTACAGTTGTGAACAATATTAATGATGGTCTAGAGTCAAGCATGTGAAATAGAAACTAAAAATTAGAGTAGAAATTATGGAAAGCTGTAATAAATCAGTTTCATTTGAATATATAGTTAATATCAGTCAGCTCTCAATAAATATGTTAGTTTTATAGTGATATATAATACTAATAATATTTTCCATTTTTTTCTTACACTATTTTTTTTTACTTTTCCCTCCAAAATATATATATCTGTATTTGAAAATTCTTTTTTTTTCTGATAATTTTATGTATCTTATAATATAAAAGAAATGCATTACTTCTACCTCCTTTTAAGATGAATATATGATGCCAAGTGTGTCAAAATTATTATTATAACAAGCAATTCATTATTACAAATTATTCTTGGGGTAAATGTTACGTATCTAATATAAACCATTCTCTGAGTAGTAAAAGATTTGTGTACAAGTGCAATGGTCCTGTCCAGTCTACCATATTCAAATTTTAAGAGTCTAGGACAGAAAGCGATGTTTTTCCATTGATATATTGACTCTACAGGAAAAATAAGCAAATAAAATAAATTATTAAAGCTATACTGTTTCCTATATATTTTTGAATGATTTCTCAAAATTTTAGGAGTAATACAATTTTGGATTTGCATTTGCCAGATTAGAAGAATGTAATATGAGGAACATGGGTAGAAAATCTGATTTTTTTTTCTCTCCCTTTCTCTGATAGGTTCTGTAGCTACTGCCTGTCGTGATCCTGGTGTCCCCATGAATGGAACTAGAAATGGGGATGGAAGAGAACCCGGAGACACTGTTATTTTTCAGTGTGACCCTGGATATGAATTGCAAGGAGATGAGAGGATAACCTGCATTCAGGTAGAAAATCGGTACTTCTGGCAGCCCAACCCACCAGTCTGCATAGGTATGCAGAAGACAACTAAATAATGGTTTCCAAAATTCTGAATTTTTGGTGTGATTAATCACACTTCTCTACAAACTTTATGTTAGGAAACGAATATGTGTTCATTATTTATTCTGTATAAATCTTGAGTGAATGTTACAAAAATCTTTCCTCTGTAATTACTAGTGTAATATGAGGGCTGATCTTAAAGTAATGCCTCCTGTTTTATGGTGTTGGCCCATGACATCAGAGGCAGATGTTGGTGGTATGGCAGTAGAAGTTGAACCTTCTAAGCAGTATTCCATTACGTATTGTTGCTGTGTGACAGATGGCAGAAGAGGGGCAGACTGACAAAATGATGTCTAAAACGGGAGTGTTTATGAAGCAAAGATGCGTCATTGAATTCTTTAAGGAGGAAAAAGTGGCACCCATTGACATTTCTCAACACTTGCTGAATGTTTCTGGAGACCATATAGTGGATGTGAATGCAGTGAGGCAGTGGGTGGTGTGTTTCAGCAATGACAACAGCAATAGTGGGTCACTTCTGCTCATGCAGTATTTTTTTGCTAGTAAAAATGAAAATACATTCTTTGTCTGTAAATATTGTCTCAGTCTCTAATGCTATTCAGAATAACAAAGCTCATATTAAATGAATTTGAAAGGATTTGACTTGGTTAGGAGAATCATCATGAAAAAATAGTAAGAAATTACTTAAGTAGTTAGTAGATAGCAGCCTTCAAATGACCACTTCTGAGGTAAATCCTAATCACTACTGATCTAGGAAGAAATTCTAAATTATCACTTCCAAAAAGTAATTTAGAGGCAGTTATAAATAATTAATGAAATGAGTCGCATTTGGATAGTTAGGTAAATAATGTAGTGATGCTTATTTACCCAGTATGTTCTTTAATGCAATCAAATATAGTACCATGATGTAGAATGATACAAGATTTTGTCTGAGTGGGTAGAAGCTGCTGGCCTGAAAATCTCCAGGTGTTGTGATAGGTAGCCTCTTAAATAGGATCTTCAATTGTGGTGGTACAGTAAAGAAGGAAAATTGGATTATCCATGAAAGTGCAGCTGAGAGAATGTTCAATAGGCCAATTGTAGTAGTATCATCCTGAGTGACTTTTATACGAGATAGTGTGCTTACTCTAAGAATGCCAAGAAGGACTTCCTGAAAGGAACTTCTGAAAGTATGTGGGGAAAAATGAGGACACCTAGAATCA
Organism: Alectoris magna; assembly: GCA_030625065.1. NCBI lineage: Eukaryota > Metazoa > Chordata > Aves > Galliformes > Phasianidae > Alectoris > Alectoris magna. The sequence continues at coordinate 16,459,170 of CM060561.1, forward strand.
TCAGACAAGAGCCTCTGGCCTCATAAAATATGAAACGGCACTGCAGCTTTGAGATCAGCTTTAGGTGGGCATTCACCTTGCTTTGCCATCCCTGGTAGCATGGGCTTCGTCAACCATTACAAGAAGAAACTCACTAGAAACATCAGCTGCTAGGAGCACTTTTTTAGCTTTCATGTATTTTCTTGCCTTTAACACACTTAATCATCTTAAACACTGATTTATCTTTAACATGCTTTGTTATCTTATTTAAAGTCTGAACAGGTTTTAGATTAAGTACTGTACTTCTCCCCATATAAGCACAGAATACTAAGGTTATCACACATACAGTGCTGGCTACTATGTCTACAAAGAGGTTTATGAAGATTGGTAAATATAATCAACGTCTCTATTTTTCATTGTATAATACAGTAAAATCACATTTTTCCTAGTAGATTGACACATACTTTTCTTTCTGGTTGGGCTATTACACTGGCTCAACATTAGGCCTTGTGCCTAATGCTATAAACAGCAGGTGCCCTTTAGACTTTGTATTCAGACCTGGTCTTCCCCTAGATACAAATGAAACACAACAAAACATTAAATTCAGACAGTGATAGATTCTGAAAGACTTGTGAATTTAATTCAAGCATGCACAGAAAGAAAAAAGATAAAAGATGTCCAGAAAACTTTCTTATTGTCTTCTTCTTCTATGAGAACTCCATTGAAGAATGCCTAAGCACAAAATTTAGTACAGACTACACTTTCATTCTTAAGTATTTACATTTTTTAATCACAATCACACAACATTTAGGAACCTCAGAAGAACACAGAGATATGCTTATTTTATTCTGCATGTAATAGGAAGATAGTTTCTTTATCTCCAAGAGTGCACGCAGCACTTATTAGGATTTGTTTGTTGATTTTTGTATTTATTGAATTTTTATATTTTCATTAGTCTCAATCTGAATTACTAATCAGCTATGTGTGGTAAAAATGCAGGTAGCTGCATGATCAGTGAAAGTAAATCATTTTTCATAACCTTACAAACTTCTTTTAGAATGCTTATACCAAGTAGTAGAAAGTAAAAATCTTATCCAGTCATTTTTTTTTTTTTTATGTCTGCAGAAAAGGCATGTCTCAAGTTCATGGTGTTTTCAGAAAAGCCTTGATATACTGTTAAGGAGAGAAGAAAGAACACAGAGTTCTAAACACGTGTTTTACTTGGTAATATTAGTATCGGTCTAAGGAGAAATGTGAATGCAGCTTTTGTTTCTATTTAAGCTTTGTAAATACTTCAGTTATTTCTTGTTTAACTTTTAGGGGACATTAAATGTCAGTGAACATTGTGCTGATACTTGCTTCTTTTACTCTTACCTTCTTTCCTCAATTCCAATTTATTTTTATTCACAGCTCCCTGTGGAGGAAACCTGACTGGCTCATCAGGTTTTATACTTTCACCAAATTTCCCTCATCCTTATCCCCACAGCCGAGATTGTGACTGGACTATCACTGTTAATAATGACTATGTTATATCACTAGCATTTATCAGGTAAACTTCTACTTTCTTGTAATTTTAAAAATCATGTTTGTAACTTCACTAGCAGCAGTTGTTCAAAGCTCTGTGGTTTACTGTCAGGTACACTTAATTATCAGTGTGATAAGTAATTGTTATCTGCATCAGCAATCTCACCAAAGTCATTAAGGTGCTCACTGCACACAGAGCTGGAGCCTAGCAGCTCACTGCTCCTGCTCAGTTAAAGGACTCTCAGTTTGCTGTGACTAATGTGTATTGGGATTGTTCTCAATTTACAGATATTCTCTTCCTGAAAAGTTTCTGTAGAGTAACTCACTGAAAAGACTCCCAGCCAGCAAGTCTTTAATAACTGACTCATATTTTCTATGAGACCCGATATTTAAGAAAAAGATAAAAAATGGTGTTTAAGTGTAGTTTTATTAGGCCTTATCATTTTGTAAACAGTAGCATACGTTCCATTGTTTATCAAAGGGAAAAGGTACATTCCCATTTATTACAATGCAATATTAAATTAAATTGACCTTAATTGAACCCATAGATGAACCTTTACTCTCTGTATTGTGTGTAACCCATAAAGTAAGTTATTATGTGTGTTTACTATATGTGAAAAATAGTTATCACAGAAAATTTATATTTGTAATGCCCCTTCAAATTTAAATCCTATTTATGCTGAAAGTTGTGTAATACTGTCTTCATTCTAATCACTGATAGTGTGATGCATATTTTAGTGATGTTTGTCATGTTATTGTTTATTTTCATTTGGTCTTTACTGATATAGTATGTGATTTGCTGATGAATATATTTAATATTTACCCTTACAGTATTAAATGGGAACTATTTTGTAAGATGGAACTCTTTCATTACATTCTGTGTTTGACTAGGCTGGACAAAGTCATTTTATTTACAAACATTCAGTGAGGTATTTCGCGTTTAAGTGAATGACTCAAGGTGCAAACAAAATTATTTGTTCCAAAGAAAGTATTTTCTGACATAAATCAGTATAATAAACTGAATGAGTATCTAAGAACATTCTACTCTTGCTATTCCATATTTAGGTATAGAAGACCCTAAAGCTTAGAATAAAAACAGTGTTTTACAGTGCAATCCAGTACTGTATATAAACACTCTAGATAAATCCCAAATATAGATCTCAGATATTGCTAGATCATTCTTAAAATCTGAACAGTTACTGTGATTTCTGAGAGAAACTGACAAGCTTAGTAGAGCTTGGTCAACAAAGTAGAGCACTTACTGAGATTTGCCTCAGTAATGACACACAGACTAAGGAAAAAATTCTAGATTAAGAAAAATATACATTCTTCTATGAACCAAACTTTAAATAAAACAATTTAAATCCGCTTTTTACTGCCAAATATGGCTCTTGAGTAGGACTTATTCCAGGAATCTCTTGTAAATCCAAACACAAACTATTCCACTTTAAAAATAGGAGCTATCGACTTTTGTATTTCTTTTGAAGGAAGTATTAAGTAATGCAAAGGTTAAAACAAGTATTTTCACTGAAGAAGCTAGACCAAGTCTTTAATGCCTACATTCATTTTGTTGGGACCTAGTGGGAACTAGAAACAAAATGTGGTTTGCCTCCATTCTTCAACTACCAGTCTTTTTTTTTTCCCTTTGTACACAATCACTTTCTCAAGGAAATTTGGTTAACTCCCTGCCACTAGCTAACATTAAGTTCAAAATTAACAAAATTAATTAACTATCTCACTTAACCAACATAATGAACTAAATTAATTACATTAGCTAAAAGAAAGGCTTCAGTATTTGACCTTTTCAGCTACGCTGATGGGCACAATATTGCTTCCCCTTAGGGATATTAGAGAATCACCTCTTTTCTTTCTGAAAGCCTGATCTGCCTGGCTGGGTGCTGTGTACGATGTACTCTGCTGCTGTCTACATAATATTATAAAGCAGTTCTGCCAAGGGTCCCTGTAGATCTAACTCGTTTATTTATCTAAAGATTCAGAACTATTGTCATAAATATTTTTCTTTATCTATCTAAAAAGTTTGCATTTTTTTTTTCTCATTAGGGGAAAAATAATGGTTCTAAGCAGAGAATCAATATAATATTTTTGTTGTTTTACAGCAAAAATATTTCCAATAAAAACACTTCCACAAGCCATTAATCTGACAGTTCTTTGATTTTGTTTTGCCATTTCATGAAAGCAGTGATAGTAAATTTTTATTTAACCTGGCTAGAGTGAAAATGTTGTACAAAGCTTATTTTATCTAATCTTTCTTTCTTTCTTTCTTTCTTTCTTTCTTTCTTTCTTTCTTTCTTTCTTTCTTTCTTTCTTTCTTTCTTTCTTTCTTTCCTTCCTTCCTTCCTTCCTTCCTTCCTTCCTTCCTTCCTTCCTTCCTTCCTTCTTTCTTTCCTTCTTTCTTTCTTTTTCTTTTTTTTCCCTACAGTTTCAGTATAGAACCAAATTATGATTTTCTTTATATTTATGATGGACCAGATGGTAATAGCCCACTGATTGGGAGTTTTCAAGATAGCAAGCTTCCAGAGAGGATAGAAAGCAGTTCAAATAACATGCATCTGGCTTTTCGGAGTGATGGATCTGTTAGTTTCACAGGATTCCACCTGGAGTACAAAGGTAAATAAAATTATATTTATTTTGTATTCAAAACATTCCTAAGTGTAAACTTCAATCTGCTTTATTTCCACATAGTTTTCTGCCAGGTGAGGTTTTGGTTTTGTCTACAGGTGTGATAATGTGTATCCAGATACAAAACATACAAAACACAATTGTGCATACAAAACACAATATTACAAGTGTACTAATTAAAGACAGAATCTTAGTATATGACTTCATTTAGAAGGTACACGATAGATGCATGATTCAAAATAAACTGAAAAAAATTGGCAACATCATTTTACATACTTTAGAAGTAATCATAGAATCATAAAATGACGTGGGTTGAAAAGGACCACCGTGATCATCTAGTTTCAACCCTCCTGCTGTGTGCAGGGTTGCCAACCGGGCTGCCAAGAGCACATCCAGCCTGGCCTTTAACGCATCCACCTCTCTGGGCAACCTGTTCCAGTGCATCACCACCCTCTGTGTGAAAAACTTCTGCCTAATATCTAAACCTAAACCTAAACCTCCCTTGTCTCAGTTTAAGACCATTCCCCCTTGTCCTACCACTATCCACCCCCGTAAACAGCCATTCCTCCTCCTGTTTATATGCTCCCTTAAAGTACTGGAAGGTCACAATGAGGACTCCCCGTAGCCTTCTCCAAGCTAAACAATCCCAGTTCACTCAATCTTTCCTCATAGAAGAGGTGCTTCAGCCCTCTGGTCATCTTAGTGGCCGCTCTGGGCCCGCTCAAAAAGCTCCAGTCCTTCCTGTACTGGGGTCCCCAAGCCTGGATGCAGTACTCCAGATGGGGCCTCAGAAGAGCTGAGTGGAGGGGGACAGTGATACAGTAACAAATCATTAGAATGCATATACATGTTTTTTTTGTGTGTGGGTTATTTTTTGTTTATTTTTTTTTTGAGAACAGGATTTATGTTTATTTTTTTCTTTATACAATAAGACATATTTTCATGTTTGAATTTATGATTCCTATAAAATGAAATGATGTCCTAGAATCTAGTAGCCCAATGTTGAAAATAAGGGGCTAGACTTATACAAGAGAGGTTACAATAGATTTGTCCACATATCTCAGACAGAAATCTCTGAGGATATAAAAGTATAAACAAGCAAATGGGACATATTCAATATAAAATGCATATAACAATTGACCAATTATCTGTAAAGTGGAAAAATATGATGTTACTGGAATAGCAATTCATCTTACTGTCTTTGGACTGATTTCCTTCTCAGTTCATTCTGAAACCAATTAATAAATGCAAAAGTATATAAGGTAAAGAGTTAAGCATTTGTTACCTTAGCAAGTCCACAAGGGCTTCTTTTACTTTCCTAAGTTCTTTGGATTCCACAGTTGAAAAGATGTATGATGTAGTCCTAAGACATAAAAAGTAGTTCTCGAGAATGTTGATGGTGAACCCAGATTTATGTACTGCTCTCTGCATAGTTTGGAGTTATACAGAAAGCAGTTGAGTGATGTAGAACTTCAGAAGAACAAGCAAATATATATAATTTTTTTACAAATGAACCAATCTTTTTCTTTTGTACTGTTAGATACAGTCTTGTCTCATGGAGTTACAGAGTTTTTCTCATCCACATTCCAAAGCTGGAAAGATGTACATAAGGGTCACTCTTTACATTCTTGACCTAGGTTTAAACATAGAAGTGAATCACTAATTTAGAATGAAGGCAGGATTCTTTTTCTAACCTTACTTTTAGTCTGTGTGGGCCACTAATATCACTTATTTCTTTCTGTGCTTCCAAGAAACCATGTAGAAAGAAACTATGTAGAATTTACCCACATTTGTAAAGAGTCTGGAAACCTAAGTAATGGGAGGATGTACACATTAGATTATGACTCCTATTTTTGTCGGGAGTATACATTCCAACGTCTACCTTTTAGCACTGAGACATAAACTGAAGGACCTATATTAAAATGACCATTAATAGCCCCAAATATTATTGAATTAAGAGAGATAAGTGGAGTCTTATTACTCTTAGTTAATTATCCAGTTTTTTTTACTGGGACTTCCTGCTAAAATGATCTTGCACAGCTTAACTTATTTTAGGGGTTTCATAAGAGCAGTTATTATCAAGTCTTAAAATTTGAAAGTAACTGCTATTAGCTGACCAAAAAAACCCAAACAAACAAACAAAACAAAAACCAACAACAACAAAACAACGAAAAAAACCCACACATTTGTAACATTTCAATACAGTATTTTGCATTTTTGTTAGTGTCTTACTTATTTTCAGTCTGTGTTTACACATTTAAGACTTTGAGATAGTAATCCAAAGCAATGATCAAGCAGCAAAGAATGTATGTTTGAAACATGAAAGAAAAAATTCAGGCTACAGTAACAAAACAAAACAAAACAAAAAATTGCATTAATGAAGAAAGGGAATATTTTCACCTACGTAACTCTGCTACTCTCCCTGTTATTCTAACATTACCGTTAATGGATTGTGAATATTTAAATAAAGTAAATGTGACATTTGCAATAGAAATCTGACATGCAATTAACTTATCCAAAAATAATGACTACTTTAATAGAGAGCTACTTTTAGCAGAAAGTTTTGTGAATCTTGTGTCTTTTTTACTCATGACTGGACAGGTAATCTACAGTGCAGAGTTATTTATGGTATGACATACCGTGAATAGGAGGGAAAAGGTAGAAAAATGGAAAGGATGAATTTCAGATGCACATTTATAAATTCTAAAATACTTTCAGTGAGAGCTGTCATTTTAGATTTCAAGAGCAGAAGGTAATATTTTCAGTAGCAGAGAATGGTTGGACTATTGAGGAAATAGATTGAGGAAATAGATTACAGATGATATTGTTGTAGATGACTAACAGACAAACTGGTACAGAGAAAATACACGATACTTGGAAGAAGCATGACCTTGGTACTCCTTGGGAATTTTAACTACTGCAATAACTTCTGCAAGGATATTGTGGCTGAGCACAGTCAGTCCAAAGAATCCCATGAGTGTGTTCACAACAATTTCTTCGTGCAAGTGATACTCTAGGGTTTATCTACCCCATAATAGAGAGTCTGCTGGAATAGTTACTCACTAACAGAAATTCTCAGTGTGGTGATGATCAAGAGCAGCCTTGTAATAAATTAAAAGCAACAAGAAAGCTTTAAAAGCAGAGGAAGTTTAAGACCGACTCATATGATTGAACGTATACAAGTCTATGGGGCTGGATAACATGCATCCCAGAGTCCTAAAGGAGCTGGCTGATGTGGTTGCCGAGCCACTCTCCACCATGTTTGAGAAGTTGTGGTTTTTGGGTCATGACCCCGGGGACTAGGAAAAAGGAAACATCACTCCCATTTATAAGAAAGGGAGGAAGAAGGACCCAGGAAACTATAAGAAGGTGAGCCTCACATTTGTGCCTGAGAAAATCATGCAACAGAACCTCCTAGAAGACATATTGAGGCACATAAGCGATGAGCATGTGATCTGAGACAGCCAGCATGGCTTTACCAAGGGGAGGTCTTCCCTGACCAATCTGGTGGCCTTCTGTGATGGAGTGGCAACATCAGTGGGCAAAAGGAAGGTGACTGATGTCATCTGCCTGGACTTGTGCAAGACCTTTGACATGGTCCCCTCACCACATCCTTATCTCTAAACTGGAGAGGTGTGGATTTGATGGGTGGAATATTCAGTGGATAAGGAACTGGTTGGAAGGCTGTAGACAGAAGGTTGTGTTGAATGGCACTATGTCCAGATGAAGGCTGGTGACGAGTGGTGTCCCCTAAGGGTCTGTCTTGGAACTCACACTCTTCAATGTCTTCATCAATGACATCGATGATGGGCTCGAGGGCACCCTCAGCAAGTTTGCCAATTATACCAAGCTGAGCGGTATGGTTGACACATTAGAAGGAAGGGATGCCACCCAGGGAAACCTTGACAAACTCAAAAGGTGGGCCATGTGAACCTAACGAGGTTCAACATAGAAAAGTGCAAGGTTTTGCATTTGGGTCAGAGTAATCCCAGATACATATACAGACTGGGAGAAGAACTCCTTGAGAGTTGCCCTGAGGAGAAGGACCCGTGGGTCCTGGTGGATTAAAAACTGAACATGAGCCAGCAGTGCGTTCTTGCATCTCAGGAGGCCAATGGTATTCTGGGCTCCGTTAGAAGAGGGTAGCCGGCAGGGACAGGGAGGTGATTGTCCCTCTCTACGCTGTTCTCGTGAGGCCCCATCTGAGTACTGAGTCCAAGTCTGGGGCCCCCAATATAAGAAAGACAGGGAGCTGTTGGAGAGGGTCCAGAGGAGGGCCACAAAGATGATCAGAGGGCTGGAGCACTTCTACTATGAAGACAGGCTGAGGGAGCTGGGCTTGTTTAGCCTGGAGAAGACAAGGCTGCAAGAAGACCTCTTTGCAGCCTTCCAGTATTTAAAAGGGGATTACAAACAGGAGGAGAATCAACTTTTTACTCTGGTAGATAGTGATAGGACAAGGGGGAATGGTTTTGAGCTTAAGGAGGGAAGGTTTAGATTAGATGTCGGGGGAAGTTCTTTACAGAGAAAGTGGTGAGGTGCTGGAACAGGTAGCCCAGGGAGATTGTGGTTGCCTATCTCACTCCAATTGTAGAAGGGAGAGGAAATTCTTTAATATATGTGTACCAAATAGCGGGATTAAGACACAAAAGATCAAATGTTGGTCCAACAGGTTTATTACAAATCCTAGTCAATCGGGGATGGGAAAGGGAAGGCTGGCAATTATAACGAATTAGGGTGATGGGGAAGGGAAAGCAGGCAATAGGAAAGATAGGAAAGGAGCAAGAATTATATAAGGTGGGTATAGTCACCACCAAAGATCCAGCAGCATCCCATTACATGCCATTCCAATGGTCCTGATGCAGGATTAAGAGTGAAGGAGAGAGCAACAGCAGAGTAGCCAGCCTTAGACAACAAGCAGGTACAGCGATAGTGAGTCCAGGAGAAACAGGAAAGTCTCAGGTAGCAGGCCCAGGAGACTCCTTCAGCAGGCAGGTATCATGTCCTAAGGCATGTTATGTCAGACACACCTCTCTTGATTGTAGGTCCCTTTTTTTTATCATCTTCTGCCAACGTGGCATTCCTGGGCACTTAGGTAAGAGTCATGTGCAGCACCCCTGAGCATACAGACATGGTTACGTCCCTCAAGATGAGCACAAAAGTCTTCTTATCAGCCATTAAGCTGCTACTCATCTCGCTTGTTGACCCTAGCCTGCAAATCTTCAGACAAAGGATTTCTCAAACTTTGATCAGGACTTGCCCAGACTTGTCCATCTGTGTTCAACAGCAAGCTTTGCTAGAGGTGCTCAAGACCAGGTTGGATGGAGCCCTGGGCAAACAGGGCTGGTACCAGATCTGGAGGTTGGTGGCCCTGACTGTGGCAGGGGGTTTGGAACTTGGTTCCCTTCCAACCCAAGCCATTCTATGATTTAAAAATATGGTGCTCTGTGTGGTGCTTCCTTTGAAATACTGTCTCACAGTATTCTGAGAGCCAAATTTCGTGAGCTGGATAAGGTAGGCAGAATATTGATGCTATTGCAGAGCTCAGACTCATAGCCGGTGGCTAGTTAATAATGTGCAGAGTGTTTTCTTTATTGGTTATCTGTCTGATGGGATAAAGCAAGTTTGTGGACAAAACCAATTTGAGGGGAAAAGTCAGTACTCTGGAAAGTAGTACTACTGTTTAAAGGAATAGATTGGATCAATGCAGTGAGACCAATAGTATGAACTTCAACAAAATCAAGAGCCAGGTTGTATTCTGTTGTCGAAACAACCCCATGCATTGCCACAGGCTTCGGGCAGAGTGGCTAGAAAGCTGCGTGGAGGGAAAAGATCTGTGGGTATTGACAACTGACTGAGTGTGAAACAGCAATGTGCCCAGCTGACCAAGAAGGTCAATGGCATCCTGTTATGTATCAGAAGTAGTGTAGTCAGCAGGACCAGAGGGAGATCATCCATGTACTCAATACTGGTGAGGGTGCACCTCAAGTACCATGTTGAGTTTTGGGCCCCTCAGTACAAGACACTGAAGCCCCATGGTGTGTTCGAAGAATGGCAATGAAGCAATGAAGGGTCTGGAACACAAGTTTTATGGGGAACTGATGAGGGAACTGGGATTGTTTAGTCAGGAGAAGAGAAGGCTCAGGGAGATGTTATTGCTCTCTACAACTACCTGAAAGGAGGCTGTGATGAAGATGGGGGTTGGTCTCTTTTCCTAGGTGACAGTGATAGGATGAGAGGCAATGACCTCAAGTTGTGCCAGGAGAGGTTCAGGTTGAATGTTAGACGGAATGGTCAAGCACTGAAAGAGGCTGTGCAGGGAAGTGGTGGATAGGCTCTCCAGAAAAGGATTTGTAGGGCTTTGTGGACAGCAAATTGACTGTGAACCAGCAACATGACCTCTGGTAAAGAAAGGTAACTACCTTCTGGGCTGAGAGTGGAAGCAAGAGTGGAAGAAAGAGCAGCAATGGGCAAGAGATTCCTCCACCTGTTGAAAGAATGGATGTGGCTCTGGGCAGCCTGGTCTAGTGGTTGGCAACCCTGCCCACAGCAGAGGGGTTGAAACTAGATGATATTTGAGGTCCTTTTCAAACTAGGCCATTCTATGATTCTGTGATTCTGTTTTGATCTTTGGAGGTCACACCTTGAGTAAATTTAAGGTCTTATCAGTGCTGAAGGAATTTAGACACAGATGAGCAAGTCTAGTGCAATGGAAGGTTTCCAAGATGGTTAGGAGACTAGAACACCTAACGTAGAAAAAGAATGAGGGAACTGGGTTTATTTCAGCTACCTAATGGGAGTGTATAGAAAAGATAGAGCCAAAGATTGCATTTTACTTCATTCTTCATATTTCACAGTCTGATATACTGACTTTTTCTTTAAAAGTTTGCTTAGCAGCCACTTCAGTTTTCAAGAAGTAGTTTGAAAATGCTACGTATTTCAAGTTTTATTTTTATGAATAGTTATTAAGAAACTGTGTTTCTATAAATATATTATTAGTGTTTTGTCAGCAAATTTAGCAGTCTGTCACAGCAATACCTTTGGTGAAAAGAAAATTATTGGTCTGTAATTGTTCCCCACACAAAATTTGTGCTATGACAGATCGTGTCTTTCCTCAGTTTTGGATTTAAGCTCCAGACATAATAGATTGCTTTATCTTTTTCTCCTTTTAATTTCTTATTTAATGCTAATGTATACTTTATCCAAAGACCTACTAGAATTCTGAAACACAAATTTCTTACCATAAACTCAGGAACAGTGATCTGATAGTACAGGCCTTAAGGAAGTTCAGTACTAGGTAATTCAATGGATGTCGAGTGCACCCTCAGCAAGTTTGTTGATGACACCAAGCTGTAGGGTGCCATTGAGGGATGCTATCCAGAGGGACGTAGACAGACTTGAGCGATGGACCCAGGTGAACCTCATGAGGTTTAACAAATCCAAATGCAAGGTCATGTACTTGGGGCATGGCGGCCCTCACTACTAATACAAGCTGGGGGATGAAAATATTGAGAGCAGCCCTGCTGAAAAAGACCTGGGTGTGCTGGTGGATGGAAAGCTGGACATGAGCCAGTAATGTGCCCTTGCAGCCTAGAAAGCTAACCATATCCTGGGCAGTGTCCAAAGAAGCATGGCCAGCATGTTGAGGGAGGTGATCCTGCCCCTCTACTCCATGCTGGTGAGGCATCACCTGGAGTACTGCATCCGGAGATGGAGTCCTCAGTACAGGAGAGGTGTAAACCTGTTGGAACACATCCAGAGGAGGGCTGCAAAAATGATCCAAGGGATGGAACACCTCTCCTACAAGGACAGGCTGAGAGATCTGGGGCTATTCAGCCTGGAGAAGAGAAGGCTCTGAGGTGACCTGATTGTGACTTTTCAGTATCTAAAGGGAAGCTACAGGAAAGAAGGAGACAGACTTTTTGCAGGGTCTGTTGTGATAGAACAAGGGGAAATGGCTTCAGGCTGTCTCGCTTCAATTTACAGGAGGGAGAGGAGGTTCTTTGATATATGTATACCTGGTGTAAGATTAAGAAACAATGGTTCAAATGTTGGTCCAACCAGTTTATTACAATTCCTAGCCATTTAGGGGGATGGGGAAGGGAAGATGGGCAATTGAAAAGATTGGAAATATAAGCAAGGAGTCTCCGTAGAGAGCAAAAGAGATAGTCACCACCGTGGGTCCAGCGAGGTACATAGTAGGTCCGTTATCTCAGGAACCAGTCTGGTCACCACGGGGGATGGGAGAAAGCCAGGCAGCTCCACAGCAAGCAGGCCTCAGGGGTTCTTCTGAAGAGGTTTTCCCCTTAGGGAATTCTCCATTAAAGGTGTCTATGGGAGTTTGTCTCTGTCAAATGTGTCTTTGGGAGTTTGTCTCCAAAGTTCCTAGTTTAGTGAGGGCCTTTTATCCCCCATTTCTGTGGGTTTTTTTCTCTTCTTTTGTCTCAGTTTTGTGTGACATTCCTGGGCCAACAGATAAGCCAGCAGGGGGTGGCGCCTTCGTTGCCATGCACAAGCATTATCTCCTTTTGCAGTGGTCAACTCCTTCAAGCCATACCCCTGAAAGACTGCTTGTCCTGCTTCTGCTTATCTTTGCAACCATGAGCAAAGGTACAGTGGCATGGTGACACACACCATTCACCCCCCTAGATAATTAGCAGTTGTCAATTAGAGTCTTATCACCAGAAAGGCCTCACGAAGCAAGCTTTGAGACAAAGAATAAAAACAGTTTTGTCCTTCACACAGGCTTAATGAAGGTAGATTTAAATTGGATATAACAAATAAGTCTTTTACAGTGGAGGTGGTGAGGTATTGGAACAGGTTGCCTAGAGATGTGGTTGATGCCCCATCCCTGGAGACTTTCAAGGTGAAGCAGGATCAGGCCCTGAGCAACTTGATCTAGCTGTGCATGTCCTTGTTTGTTTCTGGGGAGTTGGACAAAATGACCTTTAAATGTCATTTCCAAGTCTAAGGATTCTATGATTCATGCTTTCTTGTTATTGTCAAAATGTTACACCTCTAAAGTAAATGGTCTTTATTTATTTATATAATGAATTAATGAATTTGATTATTCAAACTTGAAATAATTTTCAGTTTGCTCTGTGATCTGCCAGACTTCTCAAATGATAGTTTAGTTTGTTTACATAATAATTATTAATATCAATGTGATATCTTACAGACTTTTTGGTAACTTGAATCTCTTAATTGTCCACCCAGATTTTGGAATATGAGTGTTAACAGAAGTGTTAGCCCTTCTTTTCATGTCATGCTGTATTTTGAAGACTTACCTTTCTGAACGGGAGACATTTAGATACTACCTGCACCATACTACAACTTTATAAATGAATCATTGTGGACATAAAATACTTATTGTTACTATAATTAGGTTTTGTAACTCTCACTTGCTACTATACACATTTTCAATTAAAATGCATGTTCATGGCAATGTTACCCACATTAGGACATTTTCATGTTCTTCTGGAAAATTGGAAATCAAAATTTCAGGAGGATTATTCTATGTTTCCATCTTCAAACATAAATATATGAAACCTTTACGGTTTTGTAATACAATATTTCTCACCACTCATAAATATTAAAGTATATAGTTTGCTTTGAAAGTAATGCTTTATTTCAATGGAAACTGCAACAGATGCAAAGGGCAGAATAGCACTATTTGATAGAGCAAATTCTCAGCTGTGAAACACTATTTTTCAACATAGTCACCACCTTTACCTCTGCATTTTTGCCAGCAATGAGCAAGAGCCTTCACGCCGCTCTCTTAAAATCTGCACCAGCAATGGTGACCCACTGTCACTGTTGCCACTACTGAAATGCACCACTCACCACCTCATTGTGCTCACATCCACAATTTGGTGTCCACAGATGTTCAGCAAGTGTTGATGAATATGCATGTGTGCCATTTTCTTCCTCATGGAGGAATTAAATTACACAGTTTTCTTCATGTGCATTTCCATGTCAGGCACCATTTGCCACTGTGCCCCTCTGCTGTCATCTGTCACACAGTAATAAAATTTAATGGAATATTGGTGGGAAGGTTCAGCCTCTACTAACACACCACTAACATCTGAACATCTCTGATATCATGGAATAACATAATAAAATACAAGGCATTACTTTTAGAGTAGACCTTGTATAAAATGGCCATAAAAATTAAAACAAAAATCTGTTTGCATCGTTATCTTGTCTATGACAGTGAGAAATATCTGATAAGTGGCTAAAATTTATAAAATAAAGTTAAATATATTCTTCTTTTTCCCTATTGTCTCTTAAGTTTTGAGAAACTTTAGCTTAGGGACTGCTAGAATCAGAAGTATCCTTGTATTTAAAACTACTATAGCCTTTTGGCAGAGATCTAGAAGTGGAAAGATCTACAGTGCAATTATGACTGCTGCAACCCTTCTTGGGTATAGAAAGTTGGCACTGATCTTGCTGAAAGTGAATAAATATTCCCTCTTGACTTTCACCACAACACCCATAAATGATAAAGAAGAAAATCTGGATTTTCTGTCTTGTGCTTGATTAAAAAAAAATAACAAAACTCCAAATTACATCCTGCATAACAAAAAATCGTATGATTCATTACAACATCTGCCATTTTCTAGTACATTTATTATTTTTTTTCATTAATGGAAGAATGTAGCTAATTTTCCTTAAATGTTTCTGTATAATAAAGTTGTTGCTGAAAATATCTGAGTTGTTATTTTGGTACAGTTTTTATGCCTTGATCACATTATGGATATTCACTTAGGTTTTATTAGTTTTGAAGAAATTCTTTTTTGCATATTTTTCATTTTGTCACAAACTGCTTATTTAGATTTCTTCCACTCATCAATTTTTAGACCATAGATCTTAAAACCAGAATGTGCCCAGTCTACCAGTAAGAGTGAAGTCTTGAAAAATGGTTCTTGTGATTACATTCTATAGGAATTTCATGGTAAAAATATGAGAAACATGAGTTTGGCCACTATGTAGCAATGAATTAGGTTTTTAAAGTGAAGGAGAGATGACAACAGTCATAGGAAATTGATGCAGAAGAGAAAAAAAAATCTAAAGTATATATAAAATGTAAAATAAAGAAGGCATTACATGTCTACACAGTTCTCAAAGACCTTGAGAGAATTCCAGAAAGCATATGTAATGCTTTATATTATATTCAGAATTATGTTTATATTTTTTTCTTTTATAGCAAAGCTACGTGAATCTTGCTTTGATCCTGGAAATATAATGAATGGAACAAGACTTGGAATGGACTATAAACTAGGATCAACTGTCACATATTACTGTGATGCTGGTTACGTTCTGCAAGGGTATTCTACACTGACTTGTATCATGGGAGATGATGGAAGACCTGGGTGGAACAGGGCTCTGCCCAGTTGTCATGGTAAGAGCAATTTTTCATTTGTTTTATTTGCTGTTATTACTCATTTTGTCATATGGAAAATGTATAGATGTGAGGAGATAATTTTAATAAAAGTATTTTTGGGGAAAAAAAAATCTCTTTTGTATTAAATAAATAAATACTTTTGTTTAAACAACATCATATCATTTGCAGCAAATAAGGCTAGTGACATCCTGTGCAAAGTATTGGGAAAAGTACTGTCAGCTGCTTGAGAGAGGTAATCCTTTCCTTCTACCCTCAGCACTGGTAAGACAAGATCTGGAATACTGTGCTCAGTTCTGGCCTCCTTTTCTCCATGGAGCTAATAGAGGCAGTCCGACATAGGGCCATGAAGCTGATGAAAGCACAGGAATATCTCTCGTATGAGGAAAGGCTGAAAGAACTGACACTTTCCAGCCTAGAGAAGGCTCTGGGGGATCTCATCTATGCATACAAGTACCTGAAGTGAGGTTAAAATAACTGAGTTAAAATCAGATATCTTCAGTATCATCTTAATTTCAAATCCTTTGAATAATTTGAAGATAAAAAGCTGAGAATCGATTTCCAATTAAAATAAAATATATTTACTTTCAATAGAATATGGATTTTCTTGAGTACTTAAATTTTGGTCACAAATCGAATAGCGAGTTATGAACAAAACAGAAAAAAAAAAAAGTAAATTCACAAACAAACAAATAACTAAACTCTTAATTATAAAATTATAAGGGCTTGAAGAACTTTATTATTTTCATTATCCACCAAAACCATCAAACTTCAGTGGCAAAAGAATTGAAAAAAAATGATGCTAGCAAATTTGGAAACGTACAAAAATGTATGAGGTTGAGTGAAGATCACCAGTTTCTTCTCAGTTTAAAATCAGATATGAATATTTTCTAGGTGTTTTCTAGAGAGAACTCAGTCAGGAAGAAAGAATTTATTTATCAGCAGTGCAATAACTGAAATTATCAAGTGCACTTATTCTCAGCAGTATGTATTTTCAGTGCAGTCTGTTTTAACATTCACTAAAGGGAAAGTGTTTTGCATGGATAGACTACCATCTCAGTAACAACAGATGATAAAATCTTGTACTGAAATGCATAGTGGACTATTGTCATTAATCAAAAGGAACTTCAGATGATAAAATCTTATACTAAAATGCATAGTGGACTCTTGACATTAATCAAAATGAAGGGGTTTTTTTCCTTTTTTTTTTTTTTTTTTTTTGGCTTGGATTTGTTGTTGTTGTTTAGGTATTGAGATAGTGGATATTTCCTTAGGATGGTACATCACATGTTAATTGAATTAAAAAACAACAACAGCAGCAGCAACAACAACAAAATAGCTTAAATGATGCTTATGTTTTCATTTGTACAAATTTTGCTTTTTCTCCTGTTTGGAGTTGATGAATATTTGTAGAGATGTTGCAGTAATAGCATATTTTTTCTTCATAATCAATGCTTTCCAGTACTGAAAAACAGAACATTTATTTACCTATGAGAAAGATAACAATAATAGATTATCTTTCAGTTGTATAACACTGACGGAGACAATTTGTAAGTTGAACTTTTGGCCTTGGCAGCTGTCCAGTCTCATCTAAGTAAAAATGTTGCTTAATAGAGAAAGAATATTCCTCCATTCTGCAAACTGTATATTTGAAACTCCATAAAACTGACAGTATAGCAGTAAAATGTAGTATACAATAGAGCTCAGTTCATTTGTATTTGTTTTTCATTTTCTTATTTGTTTTTCAGAAGAATTTTTGAGAACTTGAGAACTCCCTGTATGATTGTAGTATTTTGATCTAAAGATTTAGGTATAAAGTCTGTAAATAAGTTTGTTTAAAAGTTACTTTTCTGCCTAACCTCTGCAGTTTTAACATCAATTTGGGATTCAGAATCTTCTATCCTGAGAGCCATATTTAGTCATACAGCTCTGTGGGGGGAGTAAAGTACCTCAGAATCTGGAGGGGAAAAAAAAACAAAAATGTTACCAGCGAGTAACATTTCATTTTGCTCATATTTGGAGCTAAGTAGGACAGAGGAGAGATAGTAATAATGTTCAATGCTCCAGATGGCTCTCAAGCCTCAAGGGACATGCTTTACAACATGCAGAACTTGTTGTGTAAAGATTGTTCAAAGAGCATAGAAAAACTTATGCTGTTTTAAAAGAATTTGTGTCAAAAATACTTAATCATTTATATGAAGACAGTAATTTGATAAACAACATGGAAAATCTTGATAGGAGGGTGAAACTGATATGCAGTAATCCAAAGTTGGTCCTTGTTGCAGCATATGCTGATATTTTCACTGAGTAGTAAAATCTCAGGAGAGGAATACCCTCTTTCTGTCCATTCTGAGTAACTTGTATTAGCTTAACATATCCTCCTGAAGATGGCAGATGAGTTTGATGGACCCACACAGAGAGAGGAGCCAAGGGTCTTGTTCTAAGGCCTTATCTCTTAGATAAAATGTAGAGAGGAATGAAATCTCCACTCATAATTAAAAAGAAAATGTAGGCCAGGACTCTATTGTACTGGAAGGGCAGCTGATAGGAATGGCTTTAAACATGCTCTGAAAATGTCTGCTACATCAAGCCTCACAGAAAATCTTTGTTGAGAAACACTGTTGTCCTGGGTCTGGTCAGGCTTCGGCATGAGCTAGCTAATGAATTGCTCAGTCTGACAAAACATACTTTTCTGGGAATGTGTGAAACTAGAAAATATGAGTAGCTACAGAGTTCAAAAATCAGTAACTGTTGATTTTGGAGTTAGATGAAAGCTGAACAGAGGCTTTCAGGATCACAGAAAACTAGTTTTCTGAAATCTATTCAGTACATAAAGCTGGTGTTTCTTCACTTGTACCTTTACAAACCAAATAAATTTTTTGTTAATGCCCTAGTCCTATGTACATTAGGCTTTACTGAGGCATTTGGTTGAAATCATTATTCAAAATGATCTTGGGCCTCTCTAAGTGTGGGAAGTGAACCAAATCATTCGGTTCAATTTTTTATTATTATTATTTTTTTTTTTATGAACACATGCAAAGATTATCCAAGGTAATGTGCTAAGCTATTTGTCATTTCATGGTTGATGTCAAGAACAGGATATAATTAACATATGCAGATGCAGAGTTCCTATGACAGACGTGGTGGTAAATAATTTCTCTTAGTTTCACCAACTGTAGCTCATTTTGTTTTTGGTACCAAGCAACAATTGTTCACAGAATAACAGAAGGCTGTGCAATGGAAAATTGCATTTATGATCGAGTGTAAGGTCTTGCTCCTAACAGAAGAAATAATTGATTTTCCACTGAGTATATTGCTATATTTTATTATACTTTGTTGTTTCGGCCTTGGGAATATTTTAGTATAGGTTTTAAATTATCTCCATCTGAAAGACACAGTAAACTATCTCAGATATTGTCATAAATGGTTTATGCCATGATTTATGTTTTATGCCAATTTTTTTTTTAATAAAACAACAGTACTCAATATATTCACATACATTCTTTTTTTAAGATGTGTTTAAAAGAAAAAAAAAAGTCAATTTCATACTATAACATTTTAAAATAATAGAAACATTCTTAAATATGATAGCAACAAGAAATCTTAATTCCTAATCTTATGGGCAACAGTACATAGTTACATATGATAGCAGGTTAGCGATTAAAGACAATACTAATGACTGGATGCATATGTAGTGTCAAGAGAGAACCATCCACTTTTCTGTTATATGACCTGGAGGATAATTTTCTTTATTAGTAGCCAGGAAAAGGGGTGCTTGCAACCTCATAATCTCTCAGTGTACTGCTTTCTTAAGAGCTGAAATGTCAAAGGAAATACCATTTTTCTTTTGGCCTCATTTTCTTTTGGTTGACTTTTGGTTTAATTTGTGTCTATTATTATTATTATTATTATTATTATTATTATTGTTATTTGGAACTGAAACCTTTTAGGATGAAAGCACATAAAAACTTAATTGGTTGGTTATATTCCCAATTTTTAAGCTATCGCACATAAGCAAGTAAAAAGAAGATTTTGAAAGGCACAAGACATTAGTTAGAAGCTTAATATTCATTGCCTTATATCTTTGATATTTAGCATTCTCATCTATATTGAAAAAGCAACCAAAGAAAATACGCTTCTAGGGGGAAAAAACAAACAAACAAGCAAAACAAACAAACAAACAGCAACCAAAAAAAACCCACAATAAACACCAAACATCTTTTTAAAAGAACAGATGAAAAACTAAAATGTAGCTGAGATCAAACTCTATAATAACGATGTTACTGATGGATAGTAGTAACTGCATTTTTCATTGTTTGCAGTTGCTGTCCATTTATTTGTTGTTTCTTTATTGTTAAAAACACATTCATATATAAGTTCTTCTAATATTTCATAAATGTAACGTGCTAAGCTGATACTTGTTTCTGCCATTCTTTTGCAGATCCTCAGTATGATTAATTTGCTTTAAGATCATTTGTCTGTGACAGTTTGCATTTAATACTTTGTCTTCATACTTTGAAGGTTGCAGAGGATTTAATAATCATGCAATAAAAGCAGATACATAGTGAAGATACCAAGTCGGCATAACCTATAAACACTACAAAAGAATTCCATGCAGAAATTAAGCCTCAGAATTCCAGTGTGGTTTTTCTTGTTAGAAAATGGCCTTCATCAGAAACTTTGAGAATGATATGAGTTTAAATGTTTGGCAATTATGGTATAAAGAAAGCACCAAAATCATTCAGAGAGTTGCTTGCAGGAATGTAAAGACTTCTGCTTATTCAGCATTCTATTCAAGCAGAAAAGTTTCAAAGGCACACTTAAGATATGTGAAAGAGGTGGCATAGGTGATTAACTTATACACATTCACTTTTCCTTCTTTGCAAGTCTCTTATTTGATATAAAATCAACTTACCCCTACTAATTTTAAATTTGAGTTATGACTAGCTAAAAGTTTTTACAAAATGAAATTAATTAATTACCATGGATATGTGAGCAAGTTGTGCCATCTGCTCTTTGACTCCCACTGTAATAGGATTATTATGGATGGACTTCTTTACTATCTACATAAGAAATCTTCCTTTACTGAGCACTCAGGTGAGGTATAATTGATATTTTTCTTGTATTGTGCACTTTTCGTCACGCACTGTCATGCTTACACAATTCATTGGAGTAGAGAGAACATACGTGAGATATACTTCCATTTACTTTGTAAAGCATGGAGACAAGATTTACACTTTCATTTTAAAGCTACACAGCAGATCTCTTAAATCTCTACAAATAAATGTTGTACTGCCAGTAGAAAAAAAAAAAAAATCCAACAACAACAACAAAAGAAAAAACAGTAGTTTCCTCTGTATTGTTTATGTGTTTATGATTCTGTGCAATGTCGCCCATTACTTTGCATAAGTTTGTGTTTAAAGTTGTGAAGAGTGAAATGACACAAGAAAAAGCAGTACAGGTAGCTCCATCAATAGGAAGTTGCAGTCAGTTCATAAGACTGTCTCTGGTGCTCCAACATCTTTTCACTTTTCTTCTGCTCCAATGACTTCTTTCCACAACCTACAGGAGCTGCTCCAATATGGGTCCATACCATGGGTCCCATCCTTCAGGAACAGATTGCCCCAGCATGGGTCCCCCATGGGTGGTAGCTCCCCCATACCTATGCTGTGGACTCATTTCCATGGGCTGCAGCTTCAGATCTTACGTAAGTCTAGTAAAGTGATGTGATCAAGTGTTTGAATTGAATATCTGATTGCAACTCTGTACATTCCATTTGAAAATTCACAGGTAATGCATTCATGTAAACTGAAAAAAGAGTTGCAAATATATCAAAAGATTGATGATTTTTTCAGCAATCTTGAAACTTATTTTCAAATTCCTTTGTCAAAACAGAAGGCAGAGCTGCATATTTTCTTTTTTTACTGTTCACAAAACTGCGCTTAGACGGTGTTAAAACACATGAAATTTTTTGCCATAACTTGATTTAGCAGCATCCTGGTTTCAGTTCAGAGAGTGTTAATAGCATACTGATGGTTTAGTTATTGTTAAGTGATGGGTGTGTGCCCAGGGCCAGGCAGAGATGTTCAGTAGGGGAGAGTCACCTCCATGATGGCATGGGGCACGGAGCAGGCCAAAGTACAGGCTGTGCTGGGCTGCATCTGACCCATAGGCCATGGGTTGAACATGCCTGAGTTAAGTAATGGCATAAGGGGCAGAGTATTCTCTAGTTACTTATGCTCAATGTCACTTCAGAGAATGAGCTGTGTTTTATGCTTCCAAACAATGCTCAGTTGAACTGTGTAAGCAGCATACTTTACTTTTTGTATATTTTTACTTTACTTTTCATAATTTTCATGTTTTACACTGCATTTCTAATTTCCTTTTTGCCCAGGACAAGACATCTGTTTTATGGAATCACATAAACCACAACCTGAGCACTTAGAAATAGAATTTTCATCAATTAGGGTTGCATTTTAAACATGTAAAATGCTACTCAGATGCTACATATTCTGAAAAAATAATTGCTTATAGTCAGACTTGAAAATGCAGTTTCAGGACTTCTGAAGAAATAAAAAGTTTTCTTCTCAGTATAATAGTGGAATGGATCGCCTCTCCTCCATGGAGAGGAGTCTTAAGAGGTCACCAAACAGGATTCAAAGTACTTGTTAAGAAGTTGTAAAATCTCATCTTTTTTTAAAGCTGTTTTTCTCTTCATAACAGGGAAGATGTTACTGGGAATAGATATAAAAGTTAACAGTTCAAAAAAGTTTTTGAAACAAATAAAAATACATGGATATACTTTCAACCTCACCAAACATTATTTTGAGTGTTTGACCTTTTGCATGGACATTTGAAATTAATAATACGGCTTTTCCAAATTCATTATATAATAAACTGTGAGCAATTATTCAAATCTTTCTTTTAAGAAGTACTTATGTTACATAATGGTAAATAAAGAATAAGAAATTAAGAATAGAAGTTAATTACAACAACCTAATTAAAATCAGTTGACAGAGAATCCTATTTTCCAAGGGGTTTAAGTAAAAAAAAGAGATAATTTTGTAAAACAGTTTTTCTTTTTCTTCTATATAACTAAATCTATGGCCAGTATTTAGAAACTAAATTTAATGAGGGAAATGTTAGGAATAAGAAGTTTAAGCTTATCATGAAAGAATCATCAGAAAATAGTTTGAGTTTGAAGAGACCTTTAAAGATCTTCTGCTCCATCTTCCCAAGTTACATAAACTTAGTTTAAGTAAATACATATTTGTTTCTAATTGTCAATATCGCTTTTTCTTTCCTTGAAGGTTTTTTAGAATGCAAAAGATTACTTTTTGGATGAAAAAAATCCCTAGTGTTTATTCACACAGATACGCAAATACATATTTTCCAAAGACACTAAGTACAATAGAATTATATATCATCAGTCAGTAATCATGATAAGTTAATTAATAACTGGAATAAAATAAACGTATCCAGTCATCTGTGCTGGCTATGCCTGATAAATACGCAGGCTTCTAACTTAATCTTGGGCAGCAGTCTGAAGGTCCTCACTCTTGCCTAAGACTTGAGTAACCCAATCAACTGTAAGATTTATTAGGTGGGATATATTGCTGATTACTTGTTAAAGGCTCGTATTTCATTTCTTGCACCAAGTTTTAACATGTTCATACTGACTGTCACAAAGGGGACCTGAGAAAAAAATTGTAATTAAGAGACCTCAGTTTAAAATGGATTTAGTTTTCTTTTCCTTTTTGTCTGGTCCACAATTAGGAGTTATTGGTATATTCTAGGAATGGTGAGATCATCTTTCACCTTCAAATGGATATTCTCATAATGCTTTATGTTTCATTGTTATGCTGCATATAGTAACAACTGTTTTTCTGATCTTATACTCTCTTGAAGGAACAAGTTGTCATCTCCAACAAATTTTTACTTCAATTTTTTAGATATTCACTGCAGTCTTTTTATTATATACATAAATATATGTATATAATATCCTAAATTGTAGTTGAGTGTCAACGTAAGTTAATATAGCATATTAATTACAACTCTGATACCTGTAAGTGTATTCCCAATACTGCAAAAATGCACTTGTGTTTCTGTGAAATTCAGTATCTAAGGAGTGTTTATAGGAAGAAAGGGGACAGTCTCTTCAGCAGGGTCTGTTGTGATAAGACAAGGGAAAATGGTTGTAAACTAAAGGAGGGGAGATTTAGAATGGGTATCAGGAAAATGTTTTCTAGAAGGGTAGTAAAGCACTGGAACAGATTGCTCAGGGGTGGTAGATGCCTAGTCTTTGGAGATGTTCAAGATCAGGCTGGACCAGGTTCTGGGCAACTTGATCTAGCTGCGGGTGTCCCTGTTCATTGTAAGACTAGATGACCTCTAAAAATCCCTTCCAACTCTAACTATTCTGTGATTCTATGAAAAGCATTACATTTTCTTCTCTATTGCATTACACTTGATTTTATATTTTTTATCTTGCTTTGAGAATCAGTTACTGATTATGTTGGTATTTTTGAACAGTACTTATGTATTTTGTCAGGATATACATACACTGTTTTGGTTCACGGGTGTATTATTAGTAAAAGACAGGCATCAAACTGTATTTATGTTGTGTAATATTTGAGAGCACATGTAAGTAAATGAGGGTCTGAGAACATTACAGTGATATTTTAATTGTCCCCAGTTCAAATATTAGTGTCTAGTTAACATCTTTTTATTTCAGCATTGTGATAAAAGTATCAAATTAATAGAGAAACTGCTGGCCTAAAACAGATCAGATTTTCTTAATGAGAGTATATATGATAATAATGTATTCAAAACGTATCCAAACTGTTCATAATGCACTCAAATTGGACACTCTGGGAGGAATGGAAGAGAAAAAAATAAAAATAAAAAATATATATTTTTTTGACTCTGTAAGCCCATACAAACAGAAAGATTCATTGAACTGAAACTGAAGATAACAGCAAAATACTACTTAATGGTGACATAGGAGCCACTTAGAAACATCGTTTTAGAGCCTCAGTAATCTGAAGCAAACTCTGAAAAGACAAACTTTAGCACATGGAAACAGCAGGGACAAGGAATACAACAGAAGTTAAAATATCTATTCCAGAAAAATGGAATCATCTTTAAATTAGAAAAGTAGAAATGTGTGTGCAGCAGGGTTTTGAGAAATAACTACTGAAGTAGCAAACATAATGTAACCACGACTGTACTTTTTGAAATATGAGAAAAGTATGGAAATTATTAAAGTGTCATTAAAATATCAGGACAAAAAATGTGTTCAGAGACGATGTAATTGAGGAAAAACTAGGTAAATAGTTATGCTATGCTATATTATTCTATTCTATACTACGTTATCTTGCTGAGGAGACCATTGACGTCCTGAATTAGAATAATTCCCTTCTCTTTAAGGAACTGTGCCCAAATGAGTACAACTGATACCCTGAAGTAAAACAATAAATTGAAACTTAGCAAGTTGTTAGGATTGGCTAGTATTTTTTATAGCATAATACAATGTATTATCTGGTTATGATATAAGAGAATTGATGTCTTCTTTGTCAAAGAGTAATATAGTCATTACAGGCAGATTATCTCCTCTTCCTTCCTCACTCTCTTCTACATCCCTCATGAAAATAGTGAGAGTCTTATTATTAAAAAATAAAAAAAATAAATAATAATAATAATAATAATAATATCATAACTCTTTTTTAGTCTGATACATCTTTATACTCGTTGATGTTTTGGTTATTAACTGAGAACTATAGCTCTTCTGAGTGGGAAAAAGTATATGTTTCTTTCCAATGTGCTAGTCATAGAGATGGCTTAGGTAACTAGGCAGTTATGTGGTAGAAATTTCAATCTGTGGCCTTATCTACAATAATATTAAAGTTGTTTCTTGTACCATTTAAGAGGGGTGCATTTACATCTATTTATCCCAAATACTATACGGTTGGATAAGATATCCTCTGGGGAACTTTGTTTTAATTTTTTATAACTTGATTGCTTTACACATACATAACTAAAGAAACAGCACTTTGCTGCAATTGTTTGCCTAGGTGATTTGTGTTCCCCTATTTTTTCAGTTATCTGCATTATTGAATTGTCATGTTTAATTTGTCACTGCTTTGAGAATAGCCTTATGTTAAACTTGAATTAACACAGGTATTTAAGTTGTTGAATTGGGATGGATGTTCTTACTTTTTGCATTTTAATGCATATTTCCAAACTGTATTTATTAGAGTTAATATTAGTTTGGGTGGACAACAACATTTTATTCTTGCTACTGACTACTTTGTCTTTTGTCTCCCAAGAACAGTTTATTATATGAGTCTGGTATTTTTTTCTAGATGTAAGTCCAGTGGTTAATTAATTGCCTGTTAATACAGCTGAAAAATGAAAGGGAGAATCATTTAAATAATGGGCTCTGAAAAATGCAGAAGCCTACCTGCTTGAAATTAACTTAAAAATCTGTGTTGCAGATTTAAATAGCAGTGATGGCAAAGAAACCTGAGATGGAACAGATTAGTATGATTTTAGTTAATTTATCATTAGTTGTCAGATCTCAGATTTAAAATCAGATTTTGTTAGAACTGCAACTGTAGTTTCTTTTTAAGTTGCCGATATGCACACACACTCAATATATTGTGCAATAACAGCCTCTGAGCCAGCTTCCAACCTAAGGAATTACAGGTTTTCATTATAATAATATCCTTAGATAAATCAAGAAAAAGCTATCACTGTGACTGTCATTGAGTGGTAGTACTAGTGTACTCTTTCAGGTAAAGAGATACTCTAGAGATTTCCAGATTGGTGGCATAGAGCAAGAAACATCGAGGTTTTTTGTAAAAGAGTAATAGAGTCATTACAGCCAGATTATCCCCTCTTTCCTCCTCATCCTTTTCTACGTCCTTCATGAAATAGAAAGTCTTATTATCAAAACAAGATTCAGGAGATGACATCACTTACCAGCTCTGTAGCAATAAGCAGCATTTTGATTTTGTGCGCTCAGGAAATTAATGAGCTTTTTGGAAAGAACAAATAATTTTAACTTTTGTACTCACCATTGTTTCTTTCTTCTTCTTAATGAAAATATGTTTCAAATATTTCCTTGCCTACTAAAGTTGTATAACAAACTATTCACAGTGAGACCTCTGCTGAATTGTCTAGCAAAAAACTTGGCTATTCGTACCAGAAATCACACTTTTCATAAAAAATAGGAATGATTCTTCCTTAAATTAAATTCTTAATTAAATACAATTTAAAGAGAATGCACAGATGAGTAAACAAATAATAAAAAAGCTATAGCTATAATCTTTCCAAAATAGAAAGTTTTAAAGAGATTGTTCATTTTTCTCCAGAAGTTCCCCAATATTATGTCAAAACTTTGCTACAGATAATTGACTTGAAAAGCATTTTTTGTTATTTAACTGTCCTTCTGTCATTTTAACAAAATGTATTTCTGCAAAGGTTGAGAAGAAAATATAGTCAGTGAACCCTGTAGCTTTACTAAAAAATTCAAAAATTCTTTGTCCTTTTGATAAAGTCAGAAATGTGATGGAGGAGAGTCTTGTTGTTATAAAAACAAAATTAGATACAACCTAGTGATTTACATAATTAAATATTTTCCCAGACAGCTGCATGCTTTCATCTTAAATCAGTTGTCCTTTATACAGGACTACACTGATTTTGAAAACCAGGAATTGAATTCTTGGAGCTATGTAAGGGAATTTTAGCAGCAGTTAGAATGCTATAGGAGAGATCATACCTAAGGGAAGTAGTAAATTCTAAAAGAGTAATGTGAAATGTTTCAGAATGAAGAGATCACCAACTGAAAGAAATCACTGTGTCACACTCCCTGCAAGTATTTTCTTCCTGCAAATTGACCTCTGCATATGTCAAAGTGACAAGTAGTTCATCTCTAAGTTCCATCTGCACTAAGTCCCCACTTCTGTAGCATAGGCTGCATACAGCTCCGTTGAGAGACTGGGGCCTAAAAGAAACCTAATGGAAACCCTGCTTTCAGCCTTTTCCTCTTACGAGACCACATATGTGCCTGTTGTGTAATCAGGACAGACATAATACAAAACTGAATAACAAGAGAATTTAATCATGAAGCAATAAGGGGAAGATCGTTTAGAAGTATAAAGGACAGACCACTGCCAAAGGGTATCCAGGTAGTTATAGAACTATTTTGTCATTATTATTATTTATGGTATTTTTGTGGGTACTTATGGGCAAAGAAATTATGAATGATTGTACTAGTTATTTCCATAAAAGAATAAGTGAACCTCTGAAGAAAATAATAGTTGTTCAGTCTGTGAGGGATGCTCTGAAAGTAATGCCTCCTATTTTATTATGTTGGCCCACAGAGTCAGAGATGGATGTTAGTGATATGACAGTAGAGGGTGAACATTCCCACCAATATTCTATTACATTTTGTTGCATTGTGAAAGATGGCAGCAGAGGGGTGCTCTGACAAAATGGCGTCTGACTTGGAAGTATGTATGAAGCAGAGGTGTGGAATTCATTTTCTGTCTGGGGAAAAAAAAATGTACCTATTGAAATACATCTATGCTTATTGAACATTTATGAAAACCAAATAGTGGATGTCAGCACAGTGAGGCAGTGAGCAGTATGTTTCAGCAATGGCAACAGTAACTTGAAAGACAAAGCACATTCTGGATCACCATGCATATCTGTCACACCATAAAATGAAGAGCATCTCAGCTCATTTGCATGAATTGGTGAATTGTGGCCAGAGAACTATGCAACGAGCTGTATATTGGCTTCAGTATATTGGAAACAATGATGGAAACACTGGAATATTGCAAAGAGAGGCACATAAATACTCACACAGAACATCACATACAAGTTTGTGAGGACCTATTGAACCAATACAAGCCTGAAGGTGACAGTTTCTTGGATCATATAATTACCAGTGATGAGATGCACTCTCATCTTTTATGAGTGGGAGTCAAAATGGAAGTCCATGGGGTGCCAACATGTGAATTCCCCATTGAAGAAAAATTTCAAGATGAAACCCTCTGTGGGTAAAGTAATGTGCACTCACTGTCATTTGGGATCAGAAAGGGATTCTTCTGGATTTCCTGGAAATGGAACAGACCATCGACTTTGCTACCTTGCAATATTGACTAAGCTGATGGCTCAAACTTCCACAGTCAGGCCAGCAAGGACAATCTTTCTCTTGTAACAATAATTCTAGGCCCCGCATCACTTTGAGGACTGTGGAGCACATTGGCAATCTTGACTGGACTGTCCTATCCTGCACCCACCATATAGTCTAGATTTGGAACCTTCTGACTTCCATCTATTTGAGTTGATGAAAGATGGACTGCATGGGCAATATTTTCCTAGCACTGATACCATCATCATAGTAGCTGTGAAACAGTCAGTCACCTCCCTCTGGTGTAGATTTTTACGAGTGCAGTATGCAGGCTCTTTTTCACTGCTGGCAAAAAATGCTTAGCTTGTGGTGATTATGTTGAAAAATAGTGTTTTATAGCTGAGCATTTTCTCTATCAAATAGTGTTATTATGTTCTTTGAATCTGTTGTTGTTTCCATGGAAATAAACAGGAGGCATTTTGAAGTGACATACTTGCCAAGCTGATGTTTCTGGACAGCCCAGCTCAGTTTCTTCCATAACAAAAACGTATGCCATTTGTAACTCTACTGTTCAGCTGACACATATTTGACCTTATGTTCATTGAACATCACTAATCATTTACCTCTTATAAGAACTTCTCGGAGATCACTGTTTACAAAAATGAATCAGTTCCAAATAAATATTTTAATAGAAATTCTAAAAACTAAATTGAACTTTCTTCAACTTTGACTTTAGAAGTCACATTAATCAATGTTTAGTATTAATAAGAACACAGAGAATTTTGAAGGTTTTATATATATATATATATTTAATTTGATAAAAGATCTGTTCTTAATCTTTTACAATCCTATGTGTAGTTGCCAAGGAAATTGTTTTGTGTGCATAAAAAAACAATGCTTTATGGTCTCAAGTGGTTAGAAGAAATATTATGTATAGTTGTCATAATCTTTAAAATGGATTCATCTGCTGTATTTGCCCTGTCAGCCAAGAAGGCCAATGGCATCCTGGCTTGTATCAGCAATGGTGTGGTGAGCAGGACTAGGGAAGTCATCCTGCCCCTGTACTCGGCATTGGTGAGGCCTCACCTCGAGTACTGTGTTCAGTTTTGGGCACCTCAGTACAGAAAGGACGTGGAGGTACTGGAGCAGGTCTAGAGAAGGGCAACAAGGCTAGTGAAAGGCTTGGAAAATCAGCCCTATGAGGAGAGGCTGAGGGAGTTGTGGCTGTTTAGTCTGGGGAAGAGGCAGCTGAGGGGAGACCTTATTACTCTCTTCCAGTACCTGAAAGGTTCTTACAGTGAGAGCAGGGCTGATCTCTTCTCACTGGTGACAGGTGACAAGACGAGGGGAAATGGCCTCAAGTTGTGCCAAGGTAGGTTGGACGTCAGGAAACACTTCTTTACAGAAAGAGTGCTTAAACATTGGAATAGGCTCCCCAGGCAGGTGGTTGAGTCACCATCCCTGGATGTGTTTAAGAGTCGTTTGGATGTGGTGCTTGGAGATATGATTTAGCAGAGGGTTGTTAGAGTTAGGGTACTATGATTAGGCTGCAGTTGGACTTGATGATCTTTGAGGTCCCTTCCAACCTGAGTAAATCTATGATTCTATGATTTAAGAAGCAGATTATATCCATAGGAAAACATAAGCACTTACTACTAATTTACAAATATGCACCTGAACATCTGATATAGGAAGAGAAGAAAAAGCACTCTTGCTTGACAATTTTGATCAAAACCAAATGCTAACTTTTGTCAGCCTTGGAAAAATACATTGTTGTAGTAAATTCTATTGCTATTGATCTGTGATTTTATCAATTATTAGTAGTGCAGTAAACAAATATGTATGATAAAGAAAAGTGGTTCCTTGCAATCATAAATCTATATATGTCATTTTCTAAGTAATTGAGATATAAATAAGTGACACATCAGTCATGACAATCCTATTTGAGTAGTTTTATACATCATTTTGAATCATGAGCCTTATTGGCAGGTTTAAACATTTACTAGTGTGCTGAAAGGATGAATAACCCATGCCTCGAGTATAAAGCATCATATGAATGGATACTAGTTTTGTACACCACAAATAATAGCATGCTCCCAGTAAAATAAATAACATACTACAAAAAACAAACAAACAAACAAACAAAAAACATTATTATTTGATTAAGATGGGTCACATATGAGAAAGTTGAGTGTACTCAGTGTTTCACATGATATATAATGTAATCTAACATTGAAGAATAATAAAATTTGCTTTTATACCACATATCAATATATAGCAAATCATTTTAGCTGATTTTTTTCTAATGTTGTATTATTCAAAACTACTTATCTGCAATTTCTAGCACCTTGTGGAAGTCGGTCAACAGGCTCTGAAGGGACTGTATTATCACCAAACTACCCCAAGAATTACAGTGTCGGTCACAACTGTGTTTACTCTATCACTGTTCCTAAGGAATTTGGTAAGTAGATATAATCTCATTCATTTTATTTTTTTTTTTCCTTCACTTGTATATTTTCAACACTTTTGGATGAATTGTGTGATTTGAAAATTGTTTATATTTTTTATCTGATATTTTCATAGTTCACTGATTTCTCAATATCGCTGTACTTAGGATTATCTTTAGAAAGTCCACATGAGGTGAAGGAGGAATATTTGTCCTTAATATATGATAATACTCATAATGCTGGACTTCTCTGAATCAGAAGTCAGTGGCATAGTCTTTCATAAGAAGCAACTTTGAGCAGCATGTCTGTTTCTCTTTTTCATACATTTCCAGGTCCTCCATCAAAACTTAACTCCTATCCCTAATATTGTTTTGATGACGAGTCTTTTAAAGATACCTTCTGTTCTTCAAAAAGAACAACCTTTTTACAACACTGTTTTATCTCTCCTTGTGAATGATTTTATCTCACTTTATTATTAGGAAGTGCTTTTGATGACTACTGATAGCTTATCATTTGGACTCCTTGGTAACCAATGTGCACCATAATCATTTGTTATATAAATAACTATGCTTCACTTTATGCTTCAATACGTAAGACTTTATTCTGACCTACAGTTTCTCTTTCAGTTCACCAAATAATAAATGCTTGTGGATGGAAATGAATATTTATAAATCTTTCATGTGGACTTTGTAAACGTTATCCAAAGAAAAGACAATATTTGAACTGTTGTGTACTCCATCTGCTATACTTGTGATTACTGAACTCCCTTCATATTCAGTTAATTTAGTCTTAGTTTTAGGGTGGAGGTGCATAGGCCGCTACAAAATAAACAAGTTTTTAAAAGTAATGTCTCCCAAGCTGTGGGGATCTCTATTCCTCTACAGCATTCAAAAGATATATATACTTAGTTGCACTGTTTTTGATCAGTTTTGAATTGTTAAACTTATACTTCTGACCTAACTTATCTGTTTTAGACAGACTGGAATGATTTTATCTTCTATTTTCCAGCAAAACTAATACTTATTAGATTTTTAATGACGCACATGACAACACACAAAGATTTACAATTACTGTAATGAAGGATTTGGTTGAAATGTTAGTGCACTGTACTTTGTATCTTTGACATTCTGGATAGAAATGTAGATTTTTGACTTCTACAAGCAAAGGATAAGTAACTGGAATTGAAGACACATTTCCCAAGGCGATACATGGAAATGGAGGTGGGGGGAGGGAAGAATTGGGGCAGGGAATGAACCCGCACAATTACTTAAATCCTTGTTTAGACTTCTGCATACTTAATTGGAAGAATTTGCAAATACTCACTTTCCACAGTAAGCATGTTAGGAACAGTGTTAAGAAATTATATTATTTTGGGTCTTGATTTAAAAAGCAGCTTACAGTCACTTACATTGCTTTGATATGGATGGTGTAAAGATCACTCAGTGACAAGATGGGAAGATGGTCCCCAAGAAATACTGTGCAAAAGCTTTGTGGATTAATACCATCATGAATCCACTTGGGCTTCATCCCATGTAGATTTGTTAGTGATTATGGCACAGCAACAATAAATCAAAACAAATTTTTGAGAGAGTGAAGGGGTACTTGAGCAAAGTTGCTGACATAAAATAATTTAAATTTAAATAAAAGAAATTTACGTAAAGATAATAGCAAAAACTCTTCTTTTATAATCTTCCCTATTGAGCTGGTTTTCAAAGTGAAATATAGCATTCAAAAATTTTCTGAATCAAATCTCTCAAGAAAATATTTTTGCATCCAAGAAATGATGTGATACCTTAGGATAGATCACACTTCAAGAACATTTAAACTGTGTTAATATAGGAAAATACACTAATGATGGAATAGTTTAAATGTGCTGGAGGGAGCTCGTAGGACTAAACTATTTTTCGATGGAGTGAAAGGAAAATCTATTTCATGTGCAGCTTTTCAAGTTCTCCTGCCCAAAATTCTGTGGGAAAGTCATTGGACTCTGGACTTTTTTTTCATTATTCTGTCATGCAGAATCACATTTAAAATATTTCATGCCTTGACAGGTTTAAGCTAAAAGATAAATGATTCACAGAAACACACAGTGCCACAGGCAGTCTTTTGTAAATGTAGAAGACTCGTCTTTGACACTTTCCCACTGATATGTTTAAAATGTTGTAATGATCATTAATTGTTCAGCACTGGAATCCAGCATAGCTTACAATTAAAATGCACACATTTAAGATTTTATTTTGTTTTCCTCATGCATATGAATTACTCTGTTTATGCTCTGCTAACATAATAGTGCATAATAGTGTTCTATACTCCCATTTTAAATTAATATTATGAACAGTAAAATGAATTTTATATCATCTTGCCTCAGCAGATGGATTTTCTTTCTGTCAGAGAAAAAAAGATAAATTCAACATAAACGCATAAAAGTGTATATGCCTTGCTATCAGAAAATTAGGTATCTACTCTCCATAGCCACTGAAAAATATGAGAAGTAAACTAGAGCTCTTTTTTTTAAAAAAAAAAAAAAAAAACTACAAAGGAGCTAAAACCATATATATGCTTGGAAAAAACATGTCTAATAGGGAGACAGTATTTGCTTTAGATTTAAAGGAAGATATAACATTAGAGGAATGGCACTTTACTGATAAACACAACATTTTGGGTCAAGTTTTCTTAGAATTATGGCAGTTTCCTGCCTTACTGTAAACAGGGAAGTTAAATCAGGTATTCTCTTCAGATTCTGAACAGTGTAAAGCCAGATGTAATCGTATGTGTCCACAGACATCTTTACAACATTGCAGTGAAACCATTTTCAGCTTTTTCTTACTTCTTTTCTAGAATTTCTGTGATAGCCCTAATTTTTTTATAAATAAGTGACAAAGAGAAAAAAAAATATAGAAAATAGCACTTTATTTATGTATTTGATTTAAGAAATGATCCTTGAAAGACTATACATATACAGTTGTTTGTTGTATTTTTTTTTTTTTTTATTCTAGAAGGTTTGTGTACATTCTGCCAGTAAAAAAAACATAAAAAGAGCAAATTATGCTGTCAACATGTGGTTTTCATCCAGTTCACTGCATCCAGAACCAGCTGATGACTTAAAAGCTGTGTCACACTAGAGTTATTTCAGTACTCATTTGATTTCAAATTCAGTTTACATTAGTAAAGACAAAAAGGTAAGTGAGGGCAGATCGTAAGTAGCAGAATATCCCAAGTGACAACTTCACATCAAGAAGGAATAACAACCAAATGTTATTTATTACAGTACTTAACATTATAAAGACTTGCTTTTAATAACTTGAACCCAGAACCTTATTCTCATTTAATAAATCTGACAGACATGTATGAAATGACATTTTAAAAAATGTGTTGAATTATATTCTCCATCTTAAATTCAAGTGGATAGATATGTTTTGCCTTATTATCTTCAACCAAGCAAGACACTGTTGAACGGTAGGTAC
The DNA here is from genome assembly GCA_030625065.1 of Alectoris magna. Classification (NCBI taxonomy): domain Eukaryota; kingdom Metazoa; phylum Chordata; class Aves; order Galliformes; family Phasianidae; genus Alectoris; species Alectoris magna. The sequence goes on from CM060561.1 coordinate 16,493,766, forward strand.
AGACCACATAAGGTAATTTGAACCTTTCTATTTCCTATCATCTTTCCATACAAGTAATCATTTCAGTGTCTGAGGGACTGCTGATAGGAATGCCTTGTCAAAATGATGGTTACTTATCAGTAAAATGGAGTAAAATCATGAAAACTGCTTCAAATTCTTGCTTGCCGGATTGTATACTAAAGACATTAATTTCTGGAGAAAGTAAAAGTAATCCAATTTGTGCCATGTATTTTAGAAAAAGTAAATCATCCTATCTTTCCATCCCAAAAAGAGAATGACAGCAAAATCAATAGAATTCCAAAATAAATAAATAAAATAAAATAAAATAAAATAAAATAAAATAAAATAAAAGGTGTGTAATTAATGGCAGATTTTGGAAAATATATATATATTTTCCCTTTAATCATAAAACTGTACTTTAAGGAATAAATCTACATTCTGCAATATGTGTCTACAAGAATTTGACATACATACAGTAAAGCTGACTGTTTCACAGGATGTTTCATAGAAAGGCTAAAAATGTTTTAAGAATATGAATCCCTTATCCCAAAAAGGTAATGAAACTCAGTTTTATTGAGCATGAAAATTTATTAAATTATCAGTATTGTGTTTCAGTTTTCTGATTCATTCTGTCAGTTTTCTAAAGTCTCTAAAAAACATCATGCAGTACCAAGGTCGTGTATTTATTATTAAGAGTGGGAAAAAAGTATTTGCTGATTTACTAAAATCGGCAGCTGATATACAATCTTTTCCTCTTGGCATTCTTTCAACTCTATTGTCCTGTTTCCATTTCTCTTTTTAACAGAATTCTCTTACTGCAGAATTTTCAAATGATCTCGTACTAGTATCTAAAAGTATGAACAATGTTTAGTAGATTCTAAAAACTGAGCTTCGGGAGCTCACTATTAAAAATGTGTGGTAGTCCTTTTCTGCAGTTTTCTCCAGATAACTAACTGAGCTTCATTTATAAGTACTGCTGTTTGTAGTGTTATCTGTGATTAAGTTCAGAAATTCTAGCCAGATCTGAGATGTCATTTTGCAAAGTGTGTCAAGAAGATAGTGTTTTTTGCCCCAAGGGCAATAAACCAAATTACAGTAATTATACACATTGTACAAATTCACAATTGATTTTTTTTTAAATTTTTATTTTATTTTATTTTATTTTTACAATTTAGTATCAATATAAATACGTATTAAACTAAAAAGGAAATACTTGCAGCACTGAAGCACTGCAAACTTTACTCTGCCCAGACCCCACCTGATGTACTGCATCCAGTTCTGGGGCCCTCAACACAAGAACATCACTCACCACTCTCAGTAAAAAAAACTTCCCCAATATCTAATCTAAATCTCCCCTCCATTAGTTTAAAACCATTTCCCCTTGTCCTGTTGCTACCTACCCATGTAAAAAGTTGATTTCCGTCATATTTGTAAACTTCCTTTAAATACTGGAAGACTGCAATGTCTCCCTGCAGTGTTCTCTTTTCCAGGCTGAACAAGCCCAGTTCCTTGAGCCTGTCTTTGTAGCAGAGGTGCTCCAGCCCTTTGATCATCTTCATGGCCCTTCTCTGAACTCTCTCCAAATGCCTCACATTTCATGTGTTGGAGGCCTCAGACTTGGATGCAGTACTCCAGCTGGGGTCACACAAGGGCAGAGTAGAGGGGGACAGTCACCTCCTTTGCCCTGCTGACCACCCCTCTTCTGATGATATCCAGGATACCATTGGCCCTCTGGGCTGCAAGCATGCACTGCAGGCTCATCTTAAGAATTTAATCAGCCAGGACCCCAAAGTCCTTCTCAGCAGGGCAACTCTCAAGGATTTCTTCTTCCAGGTTACATACGCATCTGGGGTTACCTTGACCCAAATGCAAAACATTACGCTTTGCTACGTTGAACTTCATAAGGTTCACAAGGTCCCTCTGGATGTCATCCCTTCCTTCTCTATATCATCCGCACCACTCAGCTTGGTATCGTCAGTAAACTTGCTAAGGTCATACTCAATCCCGTCATCTGTATCACTGATAAAATTTTTAAAGAGTATCAATCTCAAGAGGGACCCCTTGGGGACACTGTTACCAGCCTCCACCTGGATGTAGAGTCATTGACTACAGGCCTCTGGCTATGACCAATTCTTTAACCACCGAACAGCCTACCTTTAAATCCATATCTCTTCTTGTGAAAAGTCTTGCAGAAGTCCAGGTAGATGACAACATTTACCTTCCCTTTGTCCACCAATGCCACCACTTCATCATAGAAGGCCAACAGTTTAACCAGATTTTTTTATTTTTTTATTTCCCAACCCCCCCCCCCCCCCCCCCAACGTGTTTCTACCCTTGTAGCTGTATAAATAATTAGGAAAATCAGCCTACCAGAACAGCTGAGGAATAACCAAGTGTCCACTCCCTGATATAGGAGTTTCACCAGGAGGCAGTAAAGGACTGAGAAACATGGCCAAAAGGAGTCATTCTGCAATCCAAGTTTCCATCTTTAAGCTGTATTTCAGAGAAAGAGCTAGCTGGGATAAGACGAGGATCAAGGAAGTGGAAAAAGATCATTTTGAAAAAGCCCTCCATTTATAAACCTTTTCAGGCCTAGGCCCTGCTCAAACAGTTATAATCCGTATTTGTCATCTTTCCTCTTCATTGTATTCCTTTGGATATAAATAATTCCTCTCACAAGTAACTTTAGCTGAATTGACTTAGATATTTGTATTCAGTACTCTGTGTAAACAATCTTCAAAGATTCGGTATTTCTCTCAGTGATCTCCTTGCAATTACCTTTGCATCAAAAGTAAATAAAAAAGGGTTTGCAGTCCTCATTAAACTTGGCTTACTGTTTCTGCCACTTGCAGTCTTGACTTGTAGAAGTGATTATCCTCTAGTTTTACAACCAAATCTTTGAACAGTGTATTTTTCAGAAGAAAGTATATTGCTTTCCTGGCTCTTTCCTTTTTGTATCCATTTATTCATTTGTAGTCATTTTAAAATAGTTGTTCTATTAAATTTTGCATCTATTCTGCTAACATAAGTAAATTTTAGGAAAATGTGATTAAAGCCTCCAAGGAAAAAAATTGGAAGCCAGACATCTGCATACATTTTGTAGCAAAATAATAATAATAGCATAATTGACTCACATCTGGTTATTGTTGCTTTAATTTGTGTTGCCAATGTTCTTGATAATGACTTAGAAAAAGTAAACACATATGGCAACTGAAATTAAGCAAAATGTCATAATGCACTTCTAAGACTTAGAACATTTTAAATATAAAGATATATAACATAGAAAGAAATTAAATATGAAATATATATAGAAAAAATACTAATGCCTACATTAAATTAATCAAGAACTTTCTGACAGGGCTGTATAAACATCAGTTTTCTGGTGATATCTACAGCCTGGTGCTTACATTAAAATTTCTTCCAACTTTAATAATTTCACTGTGCAACTAAATGCAAATTGTCATGTAGGGTTTCTAAATCCACTGTAGAAAGATAGACAAGTCATTCAATTTAAGGCTGTCTCAGTTACATAGTCTTAACAGATGGAAAAATTAACAACTTTAGTGAACCTTAAAATGCACATATTTACCCAAGGTCTTGTAAACATTTTGTTTTTTTACCCATTACAATAATACTAAGCTGTTAAATCTACTATATAAATGATCATATAAATGCTTAAAGGCTCACAAACTACTTTTTGAGGATGTCCTCGTAAGGAAAAAGGTTTCATTCAACTTTTGCACCTTGTTTAGAAAAAACTTGTAATCATTTGTTACCTATTAATGTATGAAAGAAGATACTGTCATATAATAAGATAATTTATTTCTAATGATTAGCACATTTCTTATTTTTCTCAGATCCTGCAGATATGAGTTATACAGTGTCATCCGCCCTACTGGAAGTTAAACAGGAGAAAATATGCTTTAAAATGTCTTCTCATAACAAAAGCTAGATAGGATTCTCTATGATTTTGATTTTTAAATTTAGCCATATCTCATACTTTATTTTCTGGTTAACCCTCTGAAAATAATTGTGTAAAATAAGTGAGACCTAATAATTAAATGAGAGGGACTGTGTAGCATTATTACAACAAATTCTCTATATACTTTTCACAATAAAACTACTGAAGTGATAGGCGAACTGTTCACAGATCCTGAAACTAAAAAGTGGCAGATTCAGTGGACGTATCGTAGAATCATAGAATGGCCTGAGTTGACAAGGTCCATAATGTTTTAACCCTCCTGCTATGTGCAGGGTTGCCAACCACTAGACCAGGCTGCCAAGAGCACATCCAGCCTGGCCTTGAATACATCCACCTTTCTGGGCAACCTGTTCCAGTGCATCACCACCCTCTGAGTGAAGACTTTCCTCCCAATATTTAACCTAAATCATCCCTCTCTTAGTTTAAAACCACCCCCCTTGTCCTGTCACCATCCACCCATGTAAACAGTCATTCCCCCTCTTGTTTATATGCTCCCTTCAAATATTAGAAGGGCACAGTGAGGACTCCATGTAGCCTTCTCTTCTCCAAGTGCAATAATCCCAGTTCCCTCAACCTTTCCTCATAGACGGGGTGCTCCAGCCCTCCAGTCATCTTAGTGGCCTTCCTCTGGACCCGCTCTAAGAGCTCCAGGTCCTTCCTGTACTGGGGTCCCAAGGCCTGAATGCAGTACTGCAGATGGGTCCTCACAAGAGCTGAGTGGAGAGGGACAATCACCTCCTTCTCCTTGCTGGCCACAATCACCTCCCTGTCCAAGTTTACTTTGCTCTTTCAGCACAAATAAGAAATATCAAATAAGAATTTGAAATTCTTAGAAAAGAAAGAAAGAAATTCTCCTGTTAGCCACAGCAGAATCCATACTATTGTTTTGAAATCTTTTTGTTTTGTTTTGTTTCGTGTTTTTTTTTTTTAATTTCTATGAGCAGCAGAGTATTTGTAGTTCCCTTAAGATGAAAACTTTCCTTAGTGAAAAAAAAATCACCTTTGCTATGAGGCACTTGACTGTATTTTTAGTGAGATTTTATGGCTCATCGGAGGATGTGAGATTTTAGATTGAATTACATGCTTTTGTTATTTGTTTGTTTGTTGCTTTTACCTCATTAAAAAAATGTATTGTTGTAACATAAGAGTAATGAAGAGGAAGAACAAGGAATCATTCTAAGAAAACAATAGTTAAGAAATTTTTAGGTAGAATAACTGTCTGCATGCATATGTTAGTTGGGCAAAACATAATTTATCCGTATGTCTGTGTACAACTCTGTAAAACAGAATGAAAACATTCACTCCAAAGAGGTTCTGTGAAAATTAATCAAATTAATACTCTAAGTACAAAGAAGTGCCATGAAAATCTAAAGTGAGGTGTAAGTCCTATGTTTTATGTTATACCAATGAAGCATGTGAAACCTGTTGCTTTTTTCCTCTCATAATCTTGCATATTTGCTTTCAGTTTCTGCCTTTTTCTTGTAAATGGCATAGTATCCATTTGTTACCCATGATGTACCTATAATTTCATATGTGGTTTGCAGACTAATGAAAACAAAGATTATAAACAAAAATAATAATAATAATAATAAAAATTGAAGATGAACACTCGGTCACGTCTTTTTTATTTGGCAATACAGAAATTTTTTAAGGTAGAAAAAATGTGGATTTTTAAAAATAAAAATGATTATATGGATGCATTTAAAAAAATATTTTCTGTTATTAAATTCATTTTGCTCACTTATGGACTATTGGAGAAGTGAATGTATCTTTCTTTCTCCCCTGCTGTTCCTCTCAGAGTAGATTTGAAGCTGTTGAAGCATAAATAGAGAGATGAAAGAATTAAGGAAAAAAGGCTGAAAGCAGACTTCTAAAAAATAATATTTCCTTTGGGCTATGGAATGAAAAATGTAATTTAAAACATACAGTAAGGAACAGTTTGTATTTCTTTATAAAGTTACATGGTTCTAACGAACAGTTCCAAAAATCTATATAATTATCTTCCATCACTGAAAGTTAATTTCTTGTTGAGAGAAAAATGATTGAAGGAGTTTCAAACTTCTGGGGGAGAAAACAATTCAAAACATAATTATATATATTATATGTTAAATATTTTAATGTTTCCAATCGGGTCTCCATTTTTAATGCTTGTGAATTGCCATTTATTAAGACCAAAGTGTTAAGATTTATATTACCATTTGAGAAAATCGAGGCCGTCAACAATGTAGTTAAATACGGAATGACTTATTCTACCTGCAACATGTGCAATTATAATGTGTATATATAATTAAGTACTATAAAATATCATATAAACATCTTGTTGCTGCATTTTGTGGTGTAATCTTTTCAGCTTATAGAATATCTGAATGCTATGTATAAGAGAACTGAAATAATTGCAGATTTTGGAATTTAGTGTCTTAATAAAAATATGCATACCTGCATTAGAAATAACTATTTGTAAATATCTGTCACTATCACTATTCTTAAGTATTATCAAATGTTACCAAATGACATTATCAGACTTCAGCCATGATAATGAAGAGTGAGATAGTATATCAGTTAGCATATTAAAATGCTGAAAATTGCAAATTAAATCCATTTTGAATAAAATTTAAACCTACATTAATTAGAATATACAGAGGAATACACACAGCTATTAAAGCAATGTAAGTACTGGAAAATTAAGCACAATTTGCTTAAATATGTGCTGCAATCCCATCACTTTAAATACTTAAATCAAGACTTTACACTTTCAGTAGGTATGAATTATGAAGCCGTGGACCTGGAGCTTAAGAATTGCACCATACCAGGTCATAAAAAAAGTTTAAGCTTGGGACATGTTTGATTTTAGTAGCTCTTCCTTATAAGTTCTTTCATTAATTTACAGAACTGCATTTTGGCCTAGTTAGATTTAGTATTTGTGACAGACTGCAGAAAGGAGTTCCACAGCTTAAATGTGTATTCTGTAAAAAAAAAAAAACAAACAAACATCTTCCAAGATTTAAATAAGTTTTAGTATGCTTCTCACTTAGTGCATTCCAGTTCTAATTCTTAAAAGGACAGCAAAAATCATTCTGTGTTCAGTTTCTCCATATATCTTATGATTTTGTAGATTCTTGATGTAACATCATTGCATATTTTTTTCATCCTTCTGTATACTTTTTGTACTCTTTTATTTATTTCTTTATGGCACTGTGAATCATAATCATTTGTTTTAACCTCTAGATCTCAGCCAGCAATAGTTAATTTTTAATTCGAAGTCCGTCGTTCTGAATATAAGGTTCAACAATTTTTATGTGAAGTATTTTACACTTCTCTACAATCGTTTTCATATAATATTTTATTATTAGCTATTCACTGCCATAATATATTTCTCTAACTTTACAGTTAGTTCTTCTTTTCACTTAATTACATCAACATTATTTGCAACTGTTAATCTTTCCTAAACAATTTCATATATTGAAATTTCAATTTACAACAGACATTCCTGCGCATCTCGCTGCATGAAGAAAGTTATTTATGCTTGTTGTTGCTTTCCTAAATTTGAACCACAGCAACTTTTTCCTTAAAGAACATTTGCTAAATTAACTTGTGGATTGCTTTATGGAGACTAAAATGAAATTCTCTTTCCAGTTAACATATGCGTCATTTCCTTAAGATAATAAATTCTAAGCTGTGTCCTAAGGAACTGATAGAAATGTTGTGATGTAACTACATGGGAGTATAAAAGATAAAAGCTTTCCAACTCATGAGTCATTACAGTATGCACTTTTTCCCAGTACAGTCATAATGTCATATTGTAGGACACTGGGTATAAGCAACACTAATTGTCTGGTGTCACAAATATTTAAATTCTCGAGCATTGGCTATTCACTTGGTAAAACAACATTAGAAATCACAATGTGTTTAAAATAGATATGAAACAATTTTCTCATTATTCTGATTTTAGAAAGGACTATAGTATTAATCACTAATGTATCTGAGAAGCAGCATCATAAACACTGTTCTGAATGACAGAAAAATACATAATTATAAAACATTACTAGCGTCCAGTGGACTACCTCTGTTATAAATAACGGCTACATGTAGAACTGAAACAATGTAGAAAATGCCTGCACATTTAATTATAGAAATGTCTTAAAGAAAAGAAGAAAATGGAAAAGAAAAAGAAAAAAAAAAAAAAAAGGGATAAAAAAAAGAGAAAAAAGAAAAAAAAAGAGAAAGAAAAATGAAAAGAAAAACAAGAAGTAAAAAACAGAAAGAAGAAAAAAAAAGAATAAAAGAGACAGCTTGAAAGATTCATATTTTTTCATGTTCTTTTTGAAGGCTTTATTAGAATGTATACATTTAAACAACTGTAAGTGCCTAGTTTCATCTATTACAATAATGATTTGATAGCCCATGTGGGATAAAAGGTCTCCACATGCAACATACCAGAATATTTATCTCTAAATTCCTAACTTGGATAAGGAACCAGGTCCAAAAACAGATTCTATTCTCTTTAAGTGTTACTGATTCTACATTTTTTTACTTCCACTTTTAAACCTTTTATAATCCTTATGACACTTTTCCATCCACTGCTAATAATCATAATAAAATTAAGATATAAATGTTTTGCAGGTACTAGGGTACTCATGCTGTAGTACGATCATTTTTCTTTCTCATTGTTTACATATGTTGAAAGGGCAAATACCCTTGATGTGAATATGCTGAACTTAAGAACAAAAATAACATTCTTGCATTCAGTTGTTCAACTAACATGTCTAAAAAAGTATATATATTTGTGATTCAGCATATGAATTCCCAAGCATTCTTACTTTGATTTAGCTGTTCGTTTATTTTACAAATGTAAAAGATGCACTGAATGTCAATGTTCTTAAGAAAAATGAAACATTCCATGATCTGTGAAACATTCAGAGGCTTGTCAACAAAATGAATGTATGAAACAAAGTATACAACAATCTGCTTAGAATTATCGAGGTGGATGTTGGACTGATAATTCTGGTGAAGATGGTGAAGCAAAAAAATTGAAAATATATTCAGGAGCGGAAATAAGTGTTTTCTGCTTCCCTCATTATTAAAATTTTCTAACAATTATATGTATGATTATGTTTTATGTCATATTTATTTATTAAAATTATTATATTATATACAAATATATGTAGATCTTCACTGCTTCTTTTTTATACAGAATTACATCTTTTATCATTTTACTGCTGTTATGGTGCAAAAATAACTGTATATGCAAGTATATTTGATTAACTGGTTAGGAAAATCAACTAATAAATGTATTTTCAAATAAAATATTTTTATATCAATATATTAATGCTTATTTTGTTCTCTCTCTTACTTTTTTTCCTGTTCCCGATTTTTGGCTGTTGGTGCTTCTTGTTTTTTCTCCTTCCTGTTCGGTCAGTGGTTTTTGGCCAGTTTGTATTTTTCCAGACATCACTCCATGATGTGGTTGAAGTATACGATGGCCCAACTCTGCAGTCATCTTTGTTATCTTCTCTCTCAGGGTCTCATTCAGGTATCTTTTAACAGGACTGTCATTAAATTGTTTATTTTACATAACCTATAAAAATAGTGCAGCTGAAGGAAACAGAAAAGAAAGATCATATTGTCTTAGATACATTTCGGAGAAATATATGAGATCTGGATTTGGAAAGAAAAACTTAATCACTCAGAACAGTTTTAAGGAATGAAGGAACAGAAGCCAAATAAGATCTTTTCTTTCAGAATTTTTTCTTATGATATTTGTTTATTGTAGTGAGTATTTTAGGCTTCTTTATTTGTGCATTTATCATTCTTATCTAGTGAGTAATTTAAACTGAATATTAGACATGTAAAAGGGAAAGAGGTATATATTTATAATAAAGTGAAATTGTATTGTTTATATGCATGTTTATTTAAAGAGGTATGTTGTATAATGATATGTATTATTTTATTTGAGGGAAATATATATATTCATAATAACTGAGACAAGTTTCAATCTCTCTTTTTTAGAACAACGCAATACTTCCAACTTATGGTGTTGAAATCATACATATTTAGCAAAGTTACTGAAGCGGAACAGTATTTTGGGTGTTATTTTTAACTGCAAAGTTACTGATAGGTATTTTGAATGCTTCTTTAATAAAAACTGGTTATGATAGCTTTGTATTTGCTTTGTTTGAGTAGGTGAATCCCTTCCATTGAGCTCAGGTAACCAGATCACAGTTAGATTTACTTCAGTTGGACCAATAACAGCTAAAGGATTTCATTTTGTTTATCAAGGTGAGACAGCCTGGAAAAATGTGTCTGTTTATTCTTTTTCTTTTTCCACAAATTGCATATTAAGAGAGAGGAACAGGCAAAAAATGTAAAGTAATAGCCTTTTAATGATGTAACAAGTTTCTTTATTTCTAAATATTTAAATAATGTTTTAGGGCTGTTCTTGTATCTGTATTTAAAAAACTGAATATTTAAGAAGTGTAAGATAGCTTCCAAATTTAAGAAGACAGTTATACATAGCAGCTGTTTCTATGTTTGCTAATCTGACTGACTAATGCTAGATCCATCAGGCTGCTCAAACTGGCTTATCTCTCAGTTTAAATATGAATTACTGAATGATATTACTTGTGGTTGAATCAGTGATCTTGCTATTTTTAAAGCAGTTTCTCTTGGTATGCATTATTTTCCTTTTTATGGATCAAACACAGAAATTGTAAAACATCAGTACTTGTAATTGCAATTCATTCTTCCATTATATTTAAATCTTTATTTGAAAGGCAGAAATAAGCATTAAAAAAAAAAATAGTAAATATCAACCTGACACAGAAATGTTTTGTATTCACTGAATATTTCACTATAGTATCTCTTTTCAGTGCCATTTTAGAAAGGTTTCAGTATATCCTATACATTATTTTTAATCTTGGTAAGGATATCAGTGCTCTGCTCTCCTATATAATGTCTCTGTCAAGTAATTAATGTTGTGAAGATCAAGTTGGGATTAAGCAAATACTCTTAATTTTCAAATAGCTGAATGTTGCTCTAGTCATTCTGAATATCTATGGTTCAAGTTTTGTATTCCTCCATCAAATCTAGAATTAAAATCCATAGTTTGTGTGTTTCCAGCTGTTCCGAGAACAAGTGCAACACAGTGCAGCTCCGTGCCTGAACCAAGATTTGGAAAAAGAATTGGAAATGAATTTGCAGTTGGGTCCTTGGTTCTGTTTGAATGCAATCCAGGATACATCCTCCATGGGTCAACAGGAATTAGGTGTGATACAGTACCAAATGCACTGGCACAGTGGAATGATTCACTCCCTACTTGTGTTGGTGAGTTCTTAAATTTTTTTAATAGAACAAAATTGCAAGCCATTATTTCTTGCTGAATCTGTTCTTTTTTTTTTTTTTTTTTTTTTGCAATCCACACAATATTTTATTCCTGCCTACTTTTATTCACTTTCTTCTCCATTCAAGGCAAGATTCTATTACTCTTTCTACTCAAAACTTGCTATGATATTTCAGTAGTTTCATGAACATACTCTGCAGCTATAAATTGATTGGCTTCATTACATTAACATAGGAGAAAGTCACTGGCTATCCCTTAATCAAGACTCAGAAATAACAGTTTTTTTTCCCCTTACTGACTTAATACTAAGATGCTCTCTCAACTTTTGAATCTTTCAAAAGATATTGCAACCTACAGTAAAGAAGACAAATATAGGAAAGATTTATAAATCACAGAAATAGAAATAGATTTGGAAATAGTTAATATTTAATGGATTAAAAAAAACAAACCACAAAAAACAAACAACAACAACAACAACAACAAAAACCAGTATTTTTCCAGACCACAAATTTTCTGGTCATACAAGATTAAGTTCTCAACAGTAAAATATGAAATTAATGTGCATCCTTTCACATTAGTAAAGCTGATTTGCCTCACTTGGAAATCTGGTGATTGCTCTGAAGAGCCTCAAATGAAAGAAAATTATATTCATACATTTTTCCATGTTTACATCTTGGACAAATATGGCAAATCCTCTGATTTGCAAGTTATATTTTAATAAAGTTGGGATTATTTTTAAATATGGAAAAAAAACAGATTTTTAAATTTATCAAATTTGGTTATCATTTACATATTTGGTTATCATTTACATAGATGCTTTCACAGTGTTATCAAACTTTGCTAATTATAACATCTGCTGTAGTACTAACTGTATAATACATTAATTTTGTGCAGTTGAATACATTAAAACCCATTAAACCATTAAAAACATCTGAAGAATACAGTTCCCAACCAGACATCAAATGCATGCATGAGTTAAAGTTAACTTTACTTTTCTTGACATATAATAGATTTTTCACTAAAGGTATCCTAGTCTACTGCAAAACCACACTACTGAACTGAATGGTTTTAAAAAAAAAATAATCCCTCAAAATACTAAAATTTTGATAGAAATCAAGACTATGTACCACTGGGGTAATATTAATAAAATATGATTATCCCAATATTATACACGAATAATGTTTATTTGAACTGTTTCAGTCAAAGGAAACATTCACAGTTGCTGTGAGGGCTGCTCCAAAACTAATACATCATATTTTATTACCTTGGCTCACCATGTCAAAGGTAGATGTTGGTGGTATAGCAGTACAGGTTTAACCCTCCCATCAATATTCTGTTACATTTCGTTGCCATGTGACAGAGAGCAGCAGAGGGGCAGTCTGACAAAATGGCATCTGTCCTGGAAGCAAGGGTGTGTAATTGAATTTTCCATGAATTTTCCATGGAAAAAAATGGTACCCACTTGACATTCCACAATGCTTCCTGAACATTTATGGAGACCAAACAGCAGATGTTAGTACAACAAGGTGGTAGGTGGTCCATTTCAGCAACAATGCCATCATAGCAGCTGTGAATCTGCTCCTCCACTGGTATGGATTGTTACGAGTGTGGCATGCATGCTCTTGTTTATTCCTAGTGAAATTGCAGAGCAAATGGCAGTGACTGTTGAAAAAGTGTTCAGTAGCTAAGAGTTTGCTCTATCAAACAATGTTACCGTGTTTTTTATATCTCTCGTATATATGGAAAAAATAAGAGGTGTTACTTTTGGAGCTGCCTACGTATATCAATAAGCAACTGAACTAAGTATACTAGAATTATTCTCAATGATTATGGTTGAACTGGTAGAAATGTACTGTTTGTATCCTTTAACTATTCACTTTTCAGATATTGCAATAATACAAATACTATAAACAGTTATTTTGGTCATGGATCACAATTGATATTCTTTATTCAGTCTGTGAAAGAACTATCTGTCACTAGGCAAGTTGATCTGAGAAAGGATTACGGGTCACCTTATATGTGAAGACTGCTGTGGTAATAAGAGTGATAACATATATATGAGAGGAAAATTGCACTGAATTAAATCAATTTAAAAACTGAAGTAGTACCCATGAACATATCAGAATGCTTTTAAATCTAGTTAATGTTTGTTTCCTTACAGATAGCGACATCAATCATTTTTCCTGTTCATCCTTTTACAAGCAATTATTTAAATGTTTTAAGTGACAGCGACCTTTAGTTTATTCATATTCATATAGTTCCCAGCAGATTCTATAAACTATATGCCATCTAAAATGTAGTTACAGTATTCAGTATTAGACAGGTGGCTATTAAGTGCTATCAAGTTTCTAAATCTTTATATTCTTACCAAATCAGTTCTGAACTTACTAGTGTTGCATAGAAATAATACACTAGTTTCTAACAGTTTTCTTGAACCGTCTCATCAATCTTTTCCTTCAGCTTTTTAAATACCAATACAATATCTGTATCTAGATTAAGCTGCAATTTTACTTGTCCTTCTTACAGTATGTAATGATCTAGACAAGATACAATTACATTGAATATTCAGAAGGCAAACAGTGTTACTGTGTGCTTCTGTCTTATTTATATGTAACACTTTTATTAATCCATGTGAATGTATATGATGAGAACAGTCTTAAAAGCATTTAGCCATTTCCTAACTAACATGACAGAACCATAGTCTGCAGCAGCAGAGTGGATAGAAGCAGAGAGTTGTCAACACATTGAGACTGAGACTAATGATATTAATTATTTAAATGAAGTAGGAATATTAGGAATATTCTTACCACATATTTATATACTTTAGGCTAATACAATATATGTGTTCAAACTTCACTTCTTAAGCATTGACAAAAAATAGTGCTTTATATTGGTAAGATTGCTAGGAAATGGTACAGTGGATTTCCTTTTTTTAAAGGTCAAATAAATAAGACGAGAATATGAATCTGATTCTGCCACATAGAAAACTGGCAGAATCCTAATTTTCCCTAATATTTTTTGTCGTCTAAAAGAACATTTTTGAGATTCAAGACTTTATTTTCCTGGAGCAAACATAAAATTTTAAATCTAGCGTAAATTTAGAAAAGCTTTCAGCTGTGACATGCTTAATATTGCGTAAGCTTTTTTTAACAACTTTTCTCACTTCTGAAGCTTTATACTTCTTTTCTTGCCTTGTTCATTTCTTTTCAGTGCCCTGTGGTGGAATTTTAACGAAGCGCAAGGGGACCATTTTGTCTCCTGGTTACCCTGAGCCTTATGACAACAATCTGAACTGTGTGTGGAAAATCACAGTACCAGAAGGAGCTGGGATTCAAGTATGTATATTTAATATTTTCTTGTTGTCTGCCATCTCATTTGAAACTGTTTTTCCTGACTCAAGAGCATGAAAAGAATATTTATCCAAACATTCTTTCTCTCGCTAATGGCTGTCAAGATTGAGCTCATTCTGTATTTTTTGATTCATACAGTTCTTAAAGATGAAAGATTTACAGAAATCTTAAAATCTATATCCATATCTTTTAACTTAGAAAAAAGCACCGATAATTCAAAATGTGTCATTTCAGTAGGTAATTCAGTAAGAAGCTGGAGGAAGTAGATATGCTTTCTGGGTGGGTTTTTTTGTTTGTTTGGTTTTTGGTGTTTTTTTTCCCTCAGAAATTGTATATGTATATCTTTCTTGCAGAGTGAAATTAAATAGGTCCTTTTCTTGGGGAGATTATATATGCTGTCCTAGAAGCTATGTTATTTTATATATAATCATGAAATTATGGGATGAATTGACAAAAAATTGACAAAGTTCTTCTTTACAAAAAATTGGATTAAGAACATGGAATATATAACAGATAAATATCCATATAACTAAGTCATATAGTGAAATATTTACAGAAATCTTATTATTGGAAAGGTAGTTTTGTCTAATATATTAGAACTTACTTATAACCTGATCATATTTCTAGCATACCTATTACCGTGAAAACATGATTGTAAGTTTTCTATTTTTTCCTTGTTTCAAATAAAATAAAATAAAATAAAATAAAATAAACTATTTTGTTTCTGTTTGCGTGTAAAGCTTTAATAAAGATGCAGTTTCCTACTGGACGCCATTTGAAACAGAAGATATTTCTAAATTTGCTTGTGAAGTTTTGGAATGAAAACAAGAAAGTAGTTTTGGATGATTTATTGTGTCTGGTTTTCAATAAATTAAAGAGCTTTTACTTTATTCTCTTGCATTCTCCAGGAAAATTTTTTGAAGTAGAATGAGTTTATAGTTTACTGCTGTATAACCACTGCAAAATTTGTATATTTTTGTTGAAAATGATTTAAGAAGAATGTAAAGTATTTACAGAATAACACAGAAATATAACAAATGCAATTTAAGTTCATACCTGGTAACATTTAAAAGTTTATGAATTAAATTTCAAAGCTACTAGTGCCTATCAGCAATAGTATTTAGAAAATGAAATCATACTTGTGACTGATTTTGAACACTACTTGTTTATAATAGTTGGCAAAGTTAGGATTCTGTGTTCTCAGCATATCCTGTGCAATCAGGAATGAATGCTAAATGCTTGGTGGATCATTTAGAGCATTTTTACCAGTCTCTTATTATATCTCTTGTCTTGACTTATGCACTCAATTTTTTGAAGTGTTTTATCTCTTATCACAGAATGCACTAGGTGACTAAGTTGCTAGCTTTGATTTCAAATTAGGTGTCTAACCTGCATGATATTCTTTTGTTTAAGAGCCATAATACGATGATGCATTTGGTAATGCTATCATGGACAGTCACAAAGCGTGATACTTAGGCTTGATCCTTTGACTCATCTGATTTTGAACACTAGCTCTGAGAATACGGATGATACAGGAACTGTAAGAGGGAGCAGATGGAGCCCTCACACCATATTTACTGAGATGTATTTGAGAACTGAACATGGGTTTATAACCAGTAATGTCATCAGATATGGCACTGAAATAATTTTAGCTTCTCCCCCCCCCCTTCCCCCCCTCCCCCAGGAAAGAGCAAAAAATATCACATATACATCACATATACATATACAATTATTATTCTGCAATTCAGCTACTTAAAGAAACATTTGAAAACGTGGATGACTGATTTTGTCCTACTTGCAAAGGAATGCTAATCTTGAATATCCACATAGATAATGCCTTGTGTTTATCTACACAATCTATGTATACATACACATGTATAAAATATCTGGACATTCTACCTGATCAATATTCTCTCAGTGTAGCAAAGATATTTTCCCAGCTTCAAAGGAGATTAAAATAGTGCATGTGCAATACATTCTCCTGTGTCAAATGTGTATGAGGGTATTTAAACTACTTAGGTGTGAATAACTACATTGTTGAATTTTTTGAAACAGCGTGACCAGATGTAAATGATGAACTGTGTAATCATATCAAATCAAATCATTAATATCAAATCAAAAAGCAAAGATTTAAAGGTAGATTTGAGTAAATTGGAAGAGGATGATTTGAAAACCAATCTTAAAGCACCTAACTTAAATATCTAAAACTTTAACATCAATAATTTTATCTGCTGTGGTTCCTTATAAAGTCAGAAAAGCACCTTGAGTAGATAATTCAAAACATTTAGTATAGGTTCTTACTTTACTGCCTGAAGAAATGTCTTTTTTATTTACAGGCTACACAGAGAGGCTAGGGCCATAACATACATAACTTGTGCTAAAATAGATGTTTTAAATTAGATGTTTTATGACTAATGCAAAACAAAACCTGTAGTCAGTAGCAATCTGGCACTTCAAACACATTAAAAACATGAGATAAATTTAAATTCAGTCTGCAGGTTTCCTAGGTACCTGTGCTCCCTATTCTGTATGTTCCCGAAGGTCACAACAAACAAGCTGGAGGATGTAAGGATAGAGCATAGCCCTGCCAAAAAGAACCTGGGGAAACTGAACATGAGCCAGCACTGTGCCCTCACAGCCTGGAAAGTCAGCTGTATCCTGAGCTGCATCAATAGAAGCACTGTCAGCAAGTCAAGAGAGGTGACCCTGCCCCTTTACTGTGGACTGGTGAGACCTCGTCTGGAGTATTGTGTCCAGATGTGGAGTCCTCTGTACAGGAGAGATGTGAATCTGTTGGAGTGAATCCAGAGGAGGGCCACAAAAATGATGGAAGGGATGGAACAAACACCTCTCCTACAAGGACAGGCTGAGAGAGTAGAAGCTGTGCAGCCTGGAGAAACCTTTAGGACTGACCTGATAGCTGCCTATCAGTATCTAAAGGGAAGCTATAAGAAAGAACAGCTCTTTAGCAGGGTCTGCTGTGACAGAACAAGGGGAAATGATTTCAGACTAAAGGAGGGGAAATTTAAGTTGGATATAAGGAAGAAGTTATTTTACAGTAGAAGTGGTGAGACACTGGGACAGGTATTCCAGAAATGTGGTGGTTGCCCTGTCCTTGGAGACATTCAAGGTGAGGCTGGGTAAGGCTCTGAGCAACTTGGTCTCTCTGTGGATGTCCTTGTTCATTGCAGGGGACTTGGACTAGATAACCTGTAAAGGTCTGATCCAGAGCTCCTTCAAGTATTTACAAAAGAGTCAGGGCTTCTCCTCCAATTCACTCTAAAACCAATCAACACTGCTTTGGCTGTAGCATCTGACCAATTCCTTTATAATGCAGTGTGTTTAAAGCTCCTAAGAAACAGCGAGGTAACTTCAACATTCCTTCCAGCTAAAAAGTTTGAGTCACACATTCCACATAGAAGAATAATTGCCTAGTTGTACTGGAACTATGCTTATATCTGTTGTTGAAGGTACTCCATTTTGGAGAAAAGTTAAGGAAGAAAAGGGAAGACAGAAGAAAAGCAAAAATAATTCTCTGACATAGTGGTTAAGACAAGAAATGTCTTTCTGCAAGAAAGACATTGAGGCCCTGGAACGTGTTCAGAGGAGGGCTACGAAGCTGGTGAGGGGTCTGGAGCACAAGCCTTATGAGGAGCGGTTGAGGGAGCTGGGATTATTCAGCCTGGAGAAGAGGAGGCTCAGGGGAGACATTATAGCTCTCTATAACTTCCTGAAGGGAGGTTGTGGTGAGCTGGGGGTTGGCCTCTTCTCTCGTGTAATCAGTGATAGAACTAGAGGGAATGGTTTCAAGCTGCGCCAGGGGAGGTTCAGGCTGGACATAAGGAAGTATTACTACTCGGAAAGGGTAGTCAGGCATTGAAACGCACTGCCCAGGGAGGTGGTGGAGTCACCGACCATGGGAGTGTTCAAGAAACGTTTGGATGCTGCGTTGAGGGGTATGATTTAGCTGGGAAGTATTGGTAATGGTTGGACTGGATGATCTTCTAGGTCTTTTCCAACCTCGATAATTCTGTGTGATTCTGTGTGTGACACATAAGTGGGATGGCTTCAGTTGAATTCCTGTTTCTGTCACTCTTTATGTGGTTTTCATTAAACAGTTATTTCACTTAAAAAATAAAAATAAGAAATTCCCCACTCTCTCCCCTCTAGAACAGGAACTGGAACCTGACATTTCTGTATTTTGTAGTGACTGTTTTCACTTCATGAGAGTGGTTTTTTGCTCCGTCTTGAATTAGTGGAAGGATTATATAATCTCTGGATGGAATAAAGTTCTGCCTACTGCTTGCAGCATGCTAGTGAATACTTTTCCCCTGGAGATAAGACACAGATGAAAGTAGCCAAACACAAGAGGCTGCTCTTACCTGGAGGAAGAATTGAAAATGCAACTGACATCATTATGGGATTGTTTTTAATTCTGGTTAAACTAGAAAGAATCACAAAGAAGCTGAAGCAATTGGCAATAGTGTATATTTTCCCCTCAGTGTCCTTCAAGTAGTCTGGGTATTATAATAGTATTCTATGCCCAGATTGCCGTGTAACTCTTGTCAGTGATAATATGTGGTTGTCACTAAGGGTCACAGAACTTACGAGTCTGAATTGGCAATTAAATCCAACTGAACTGTTGCAATGCAATTGTATTCACTTAATGATATATTTCATTATCTTTACAATAACACCAAGAAACAACTTTTCATGATTGAAAGCAACAGAACTCCTGAGTATCCTGTTCTATTCTATTCTGGTCTCATCTGGTTTACAATTTAAAGTATTCTTTTTGCTTTAATACAAAGGGGTTTATGTTCTTTACCTATTATTATTATTATTATTATTATTATTATTATTTTGTAGGTGCAAGTGGTGAGTTTTGCTACAGAACACAACTGGGATTCTTTAGACTTTTATGATGGAGCTGACAACAATGCTCCAAGGCTTGGAAGTTATTCAGGTGACAGAAGATTTTACAATAAGTATTTCACGAATTCAACATGAGTTGTAAACACATTGCTTTTTTCTATTTCTTTTTTCTGCATTTGCTACTCCTATAATTAACAACTGATAGTATTATTTGTATTATAGTCATCATTCTAACAGACTTTCATAAGGCTGAAAATTTGAAAATTTTAGGGATGAAATAACATTCAGAGGCTCCCAACCTATAGGCATGATCCTTAAGGATATTAACCTAGTTTGTCCACTCTTATAGCAGGTACCAGAAATAGTGACCTATAAAGTAGATATCTCCTGAAATTGTACATGGCTAAAGAATGCATTCTTAATCTCTATTTTAGATAAATGAGACAGTTCTGTTTGATCTTTTAAATTTGTTTTCCTTTATTCTACTTCATTCACATGTATGAAATGATATTATACATGAGTTTTTGTCTTGTCATTCTCAGTGTCTTGATACAAACTCATGCTAAATCACAAATAACTAATCAAGCACATTTTTAGGAATAGCCCTACCAAATGTGTTCAGAGCTGCTTTATATATTTGTTTGTAATGTTTAAAGTTATCCCTGTTAGGAAGTTTGCTCTTACTTTTAAGAAAATCCTAGTTGAATCCTTCTGTCTCTGATTATGCGGTACACTGAAAATGTAATAAAACTTTCTATAGAGACAGATATTTGACAAGCATGCACAATGACAGTGCTTGGAGCAACCCGATCTAATGAAAGATGTCCAGGCCAAAGCAAATGGAGTTGGACTAGATAATTATGGCAACCCTGCCTGTGGCAGGGGGTTTGGAACTAGATAATTTTTGAGGTTGCTTCCAACCCAAGCCATTCTATGATTCTATGATATTTAAGTGATATTTAATTCTAAGATATCTAATTCCAATATAAACTATTCCATGATTTTATGATTCTATGACAAAATATGATAGAATTGGTTTTATAACCTTTCCCTCTCTCCCATCTTCTCCTTCCCCTTCACCCTTTGTCTTTTTATGCACACACACATATTTCTTCATGTAGTTAATTTCTCTGCATTTCAGTAATGTTTTTCTTTCTCTTTTCAGGAACAACTATACCTCCACTTCTAAACAGCACATCAAATAATCTGTACCTAAACTTTCAGTCTGATATCAGTGTATCTGCTGCTGGATTTCATCTTGAGTATACAGGTAATGCAGAGATGTTCAATTAATTAAGAGTGCTTTTCAGTTCCAGATCTAAGTGGTACAAAAGAATATTCCATCTTATTGCACATTATGAACTACATACAGTTGCTTCAATCCCAATGGTAAAATTCTCGTTTAATTACATGGGTAAAAGCTGAAACGGCATGAGCTGGGATGTTTTGTTTTCAACTTTCTTTTTCACTTCCTCAAACATATAACAGGAGTAAATGCACACCCTACGAGCTTCTCTGGTAGGCTCAGCTGTGCTCTGCAGTGGAGCCCTTTGGAACCAACTGTGTCTGGCTCAGGGCAGCCCCTAACCACTCCTCACAGCAGCTGTCCCTGCAGATCCTACTGATATCAAAATCTGGATATTATGACCAATACAATAAAATACTCACTACACATAATGTCATTTAAGTATATAATAAATCTAGAGAATTATTTCAAATGTTTTTATTATTTCTGAAGAGACAGCAATTAGAAACAAAGTTGCTATCTGAAAGAGATTGCCTTATCTTACTAACGGGCATTCTGACAGTCATTGATGTTTTGTTAGAAATTTATTTTTACCAGGCTTTGCAATTCCCTCTGCTCATATTTGCTCTGCAGTCTGATCTGCATAATTGTTTCATAGTTAATTCTTGTCAGTTTTACAGTATGCAGATCCCGTGCTCTCATCTGATTAGCCTGTCAGAGAACACAGCCTTGCAAAAATGCTTATTTCTCCATGTCTAAACATTCATCACAGGTTATATTTATCCTTCTGTTTCCTTGAAATACAGATACTGTCTCAGCTTCTTAGAACCTTGGAGGGAAAAAAACATAGGAATTTAGGAAAACAAAGTAATACGAATCTGAATCCAGTGAAAGTGAGAATGCCTCTGTGTATTCGTACTGTCCAAAAAATTGAAGCACGTAGTGTACTACTAATATGCAGCCCTCATCCCTAAATAGAGAAAGCATTTACAGTATATTGTTACAAGTGTTGTTCCATGCCAAAGACAATAGATGTAGGTGTGATAGGTGTGTGCATGAATTTATACGGTGTGTATGAGTGAGAGTTTGTGAACATATGCAAGATATTCTCTGTGAGTGAATAAATCAAAGTATAAGCTGAAAAATTGTGATTTTTCCATGCTTGTAACAGAACTAAAGCTTGTTTTCAGAACATGCAGTCTGGGTTCCTGTCAGTTGAACTACACAGGACTTTGTAATTTGTTAAACACAAGAAAGATGCAGAGCTCTTGGAAAGCGTCCAGAGGAGTGCCACTAAGATGATCAGAAAGCTGGAGCACTTCTCCTATGAAGAAAGGTTGAGGCAACTCAGCTTATTTAGCTTGGAGAAAATAAAGGCTCTGGGAAGACCTCACTGTAGCCTTCCAGTACTTGTAGGGAGTGTACAATCAGGAGGGGGAGTGACTGTTCACGTGGGTTGATAGTGATAGGACAAGGAGGAATGGTTTTAAACTCAGACAGGGGAGAATTAGGTTAGATATCAGAAGGAACTTTTTCACTCAGGGTGGTGATGCACTGGGACAGGTTGTTCAGAGATGTTGTGGATGCCCTGGAGGCATTCAAGGCCAGGGTGGATGTGGCTCTGGGCAGTCTGGTCTAGTAGCTGTCAACCCTGCCCACATCAGGGGGGTTGAAAATCAGCTAATGCCTTAAAACAGTAATGGACAATGAGCAAATAGGACCAGACTAAGAAAAACTGATAAAATTCTGCAGTTAATGTGGATCTTGACTTCTAGGCACCAGCTGTTTCACTCCATAGATCCTGGCTATTGCTCCCTATTACTAGCTAGGGAAGACATAGCCTCTATTAGCTATAGATTGAAGGATGCTTCATGTCTTTCTTTGTTCTTTTGTTTTCAACCTAATTTTCTTTCACATAATTTTGTATTGGGCTGAATTATGAATTTGATAAAGGAGATTTAGTTGAGGAACTATACTTTCCCATCAGTGCTAGGAAGGAAGATGACAGAGTGTATTTTGTGTATCTCTTGCACTTTTGTCTCTTGCAGATTTCTAAAATGCAGACTGGAGAGTGATTTGTCAGAATTTTTCTCAGGACTTTAGATCTAACAATATAAAATTCTTGTCTTTATACTGAAATTTCATCATAAATGCACTGATCAGAACATTATTCATTAACTTGTATAGCCACTCTCCTCTGATCATCTCTGACAATGCTTCCTGCCATAAAAGTCTGGATTATGCTTTTAGAAAAAGTAAATAAAATATAATGATCACATTTTAATGACAGTATTTCACATGATTATTGTGTTTCATTGGAACCAATACTGGTGGAAGTCAATATGAGGAGTTAGATAGTACATAGTTCTTAGTGAATACCTCATCAAAGTTAAACGGTAAGAAATTGTCCGGTGAGTTGGCTGTAAACACTTTTTTCAATGCATTGTCTACTTACGAATCTATTTCACTTATTCAAGGATACACAAATTTGAGGAGAAATATGTATCTCTTGCCATTCCTTTTGTCATAGAGGGTCATATTCTAAAACTTAATAGTGATCCCATCAGTAATTGTTTTTCTACCATGTTTTCACTTGTATGTTGAAACTTCAGATTTTTATTATATAAAACATATCCTAACATAGAGTTTATGCATTCTATGCCCCTATATATCTTAATTTATTCTTCAATTCACCAGGTGAAGTTTCATTAATTAGATAATTATTCTACATGAATATAAGTAGTTTTCTTTGAGATTCAGTTTCTTTCATTACTTTACGTATAATTTCCATAACATTCAATTATTTGTTTAAAATTAATTAAAAATTTGATGCAACATTCATTCTACAATATTGCACTCAGTGTTGTATTGGTCAGTGTTCTCTGGAGTAGATGCTGGGAAAGGAAATTCTGTGTGCTGCCAATTCCAGTTAGGTAGGCTATGATCAGTTCTGAGACTTAGAGGTAGGAATGAGTGAGCCAGTGAAGAGGAGAAATTTAGAGATTTTGCATTTAGACTGTAAATCTTTGGAAAATGTTTCTTTCCTTTGTTTGGAAATAAAGAAGCTTTCCTCCCTTTACAACAGTTTTTCCAAAATATTAGTCTAGCACAGACTGCTGGTATAGAAGCACTTCTTAAAATATCAGTACGCTGTGCCAAAGATGTTCGATGTGAATCTATTATCAGATTCTATGGTACTTAAAATGTCTGAACTTTTCAATTTTTCACAGCTATAGGTTTGGACTCTTGTCCTGAACCACAGACACCAAGCAATGGGATCAAAATTGGAGACAGATACATGGTTGGAGATGTGGTTTCTTTCCAGTGTGACCAGGGTTATTCCCTTCAGGTGACCTAAGTTTCCAATTTCAAATGGTGCCTTTTAGTTCTTCAGTGTGATTATGGTTAAGTCTGTCAATATCAAGTGGATACTGAACATTGATTACATGATTAATTTCCAGGACTTACAGATATTTCTATAAAATATTAAATTTCAAACCTTCAAATTTCCTGTCAAGAGTCTGTGGTCCTTCTGTGTTTCTTCTTCATTAGTGATTATTGGTTATCTATTTTTTTTATTTTTTTTTTTGGTTAACCATGACACTATTACTGATGGTGTGTTTGGTATTTATAGCTGAGCTCTGAAGTGTTCACAAATTAAGTTAGATTACTTGTTGGACAATATAAAAAATGGACAATAGGAAAAAGAAAATGAAGTTGTGAAGATGATCATTGGAATCTAATGTTTTTCTTTCTTGGGAAATATCAATTTTTTGTTTGGTTGGTTGGTTTTGTTTGTTTTGTTTTGTTTTGCATCCTTGTTTTGTTTCCAGACTTTGATACAAACGTGAGCAGGCAATCCAAAGTACATTCCTGAAATAAAGGAAATACAAAGAACACTGGAGCATAGATTGCACAAACACATATGAAAATACTCCTCCTTCCATAACGTTTTTCTGTAATGCAGAGTGAGACATTGTTACTTCATTTATTTTTTTTTTTTAGAAATGAGCAGATATGCCTACGTGTACCTGTGGAGAAAGTGTATTTTTATTCTAGGAGAGGAAGTGAATGGTTTGCGCAGTAATAAACTATTTGCAATTACTCTGGATGTTTTGCAGATACTTGATTCCCTCAGATGTTGCAGACTCTGAACTAATAGGGAGATTTAACATTAACGTTAATATATATTTTTTTTCATATGAACATTAAACAGACAAGATAAAATGCTACCGATTTTTTTTTTTTTAATTATTTTTTATTTTTCCTGCTGAATCATCTTTATGTGTGCACTGTGTGGTTTTGCAAGAAATCCCAAGTAGTTTTCTCTTAGGAATTTTCATTTTGATTTGGTATCCCTGGAATACAATCACAGTTACATGAAGATGATGAACAGTAAATGTAGTGGTTTACTCTGGTGGATTTTGTACCAAGTCTGTATCAGATTGCCTTGAAATGGTAACATCTACCTTGTTGCAAAGAGACACTCTGTTGTAAAGACTTTCCTTAAATATCTGTGTTTTTGGCTACTTAAGCTATTTCAGAGTTGAAGGTAAATACTAAATTTAGAATACAAAGTCACAGAATCATTTATTATGAATTTAAAATGTTAAGCCACTTGTATCTACTGTGTATAGTTAGTATCTTTTTTCATATTCCACGAATTATGCAGATCAGTTCTATGTATACACTGTTTCAATGAGATCTTTATTTTCTAAAACCTTGATTTAAACTAAAGCTGGTGTTGTGCAATTTGTATGGAGACTGTTAGAAACAATATTAAGGGAAGAAATACAATTTTCTAATTGGCTAACTGTCCCTTGGTTAAGATTACATTCTGCTCTGTTGTCTTGAAAGTTTGATAAAATTCACAGTGTACAGTCTACATTTTCTACCTTTTAAAATATATTCTTTTTTAAAAAAACATAAAATATTAATTTCTTTTATTGGAATATAAATCATGTAGCATATGCTATATACTCTTTATTATTCAAATTAGCAAATGTTGTGTCATTTTAGGGACATTCACATATCACTTGTATGCCTGGACCAGTAAGAAGATGGAATTACCCAATTCCAATATGTTTAGGTATGTTCATCATACATAAAACTTCTTAAACATGTCAGAATGAAAAATCTAAAGACATGAATAAGTGAAAAAAACATGAGAGAACTTATTTTAAAGTGCAAAAGATCAGTCTGAGATGAAGATTATTTCAGTGTACTTCAGAATTGGCAGAACTTCTCTGGAATGCCCAGTCAGAAGAAGAAAGAGCAACATAAGCACTAGTCACTGTTTCCTGTGTTAGTTGTGAGACCTCCAGAAACCCTTACATAGTGCATTTATTTATGAATCATTTCCACAGTAGAGTGATGAGTACAACAGAAAATGCTAAAATAAAAATAACATTTCGTTATCATCTCTGATGAGTGCACCATGAGGCGTGTGTGCCCTATTTAACAAGACATGCTGTCATTCAAATCAAGCTATATAGAAGACTATGTTAATATCATTGAGGGAAGCACTGGAAACCTGACAGAAACCTAAAGAAAGTATCTGATATGTGCTACAATGTATTCTCTTTAGGTGATGAATAAATATGTCAGATATAAAACTCTTTTTACATTCTTTTTCACTGAATTGAAATGGCTTTTTGTTTGGGTTCCCTAATAATAAAATTTATTCATAAATATAATCTTCAGTCTATAGAAAGCAAGATGCTGCAGATCTCATTATAAATGAAAAATATTATTAAATTGTTATTAAATAATAAACAAAGAGTGCAGAGTGAATGCCACTTCTCTTTTCAAGCGCATGTGTACCTCAAATTAAAACTAGTCAATTCAGATAAAGAGAAATATGTATTTTTTAAGTATCCACTTGTAAATTACTTTGTAATAGATGTGTAGTGGTAAAGGAATGTTTATGTATCTTTTGAAATATAAACCCTGAGATATTATTAACCATGAAAGGATCCTCAGTGGTCTGCTAGATTTTTTAGATCACTCTACTCTTTTGGGTAATGTCTTTTTGTTTGTTTGTTTTTGGCAGCACAATGTGGTGGTGGCATGTCAGACTTCAGTGGAGTGATCCTGAGCCCTGGGTTTCCTGGCAACTATCCTAGTAGTTTGGATTGCACATGGACAATAAAGTTGCCAATTGGTTTTGGTATGTGTTTGCTCATGAGCTAAGTAGGTTTTGGTTTAGAACGGTTTATAGTTTCAAAGCACTGTATATGTTTTAAATATGTTTTAAGACATTATGAGTGTTTATCCAGTGGGGGGGGTTGGAGAGAGAGTTTTGAATTTATTTAAAGAATTAATCAGAACCCCAAAAGAAAGATTTAGAATTAAAAATCTACTAAGTTCTTTGTTTTTCATTTAAAATACACTGCAATTTTATGATAAAGATGCAATTGTTTAATTGAAATTAAGAACAGTTTTCTAACTAAATATACTTGTTTTTAGTTTGTGAGTCCATAAATCCAATAAAAAATATCCCAAATATTTTAAACAAAGTCAGTATCAGTTTAGAAGAGGAAAAAGCTACATTTGAGTTGATCCAGCCTTTTTTGTATGTCCCTGCTGAATATAGCAGTAGCACAGACAATATCCTTGTAAGGGACCTCTAGAAGCCTCCCACTGAAATTAAAAATGTCAGTAACGCTAGATCAAATATGCTATGATTGGCATATTCTTCTCAGCAGGGCTGCTGCTCACTCAGTCCATTCCCAAACTGGACAAACAGATTCCCTGAATGCAGAACTTCTCCATGTGTAGAACTTTTTAACTTGTGCAAACCTTTAAGCTTCTTTAAGGATTGTTGACATAGTCCTCCAGTTTTTTTTTTCATTTTTCTCTTGGACACAAGCTTTTGGTATATCAACCATACTCCCATGTTTAGTATCCTCTGCAAATTTGTTCAGGATGATTTCTTATAATCTAGGTCTCCCATGAAGACATCAAATAGTTTAAGCTCCGATATCAACCCATGGAATACCATCTTTGTTGCTGGCTACCAACTGGATATAAAAAAATTACTAACCGTAGTCTCAAAGTTCAGCTCTTTTTTAACCCACTTCCTGTCCATTCATCAAGCTTATGTATTTTCATTTAGATGAGAATGCTATAGAAGGCAAAATCCGAAACCATAGGAGAGTAAGAGAGTATTATATTCACTGTTTTCTTTTGTCAATATAGACAGTAATTTAATCATAGAAGGAAGCCACTGCTGATCATATTTAATCTTCTGTTAGTAAATCCAGGTTGGCTACTCCTGTGTTCCTTTCATCTTTTATGTGATTGGAAATTGGTTCCAGTTAGACACAATCTTAGTCCATAGCTTCTGTCTATAACCTTTCCATGGGCTGCAGTGAACCTACATTTGTCATCGTCCAGGTCCCCTTTTATGTCGTTAACTTATGCATCTTCAGCCTTTTTCTTGTCACCAGGGACTTCTTTCTTTCACCATGATTTTGCATAGACAATGTAAGTATTTCAGTTATTATGTCCAGACTTCTAAAAACCTTTGTGTGGCTCTTATATATCTACTATTGCAAAATTTTGATTCAAAGCTAGCCAATAAAGTTGATCCATCTAAGTTTTTACATTTCTGGTAGTTGTGTAGGAACATTTGTACTTCTTGGAGTTCTTTATAAGTTGGTTGAATGGCATTCTGTTTTTTCAGATGCATCTCAGTGTTTTCCATTTGATAATTACCATCTTTTGTCATATTGTTTATTTCATGATACAGAATTTGTCTCTTCAGCAGTAAGTAAATGTGTCACCCCAAATACTTTCTACATCTGTTCAAATTGCTTCTCTGTTCTTTTCAAAAGCACTTCTGTTATCTTTTTAATTTTAAGTCCCGTGAGTTTAATTCACTTATGATTTATATGAAAGCCATTTATTCTGCATGAGTTAACATGAAGAATGTTAAACCTTCTGTAACACTAGCTGAACAGTATCTATTATTGTGGGAAACACAGAATCTTGAGATAGGGATTTCCAAATGTAATCCAACTGTTATGTACATTTCATTCAGAAGACACAAGATTGAAGTTAACTGTTGTGGTTTTTTTTGTTTTTTAATTAGCATTTCATTCAAATAGCATTGATAGTTTAATTCTTCCATTATGCCATTATCTGACTTTGAGAGAGCTTGATCTTGCAGCTTCCAGTGTTTCTTTAAGAGTCATAATGATGTCCACAATCCTCAAATCCCATGAAGACATTAAGATGTCTGCTAGTTTAGTTACTGAAAAAAAAAAGAAATATAGATAGATAGATAGATAGAGCACTAGATTTATCAGTTCTCTACCAGATATTTTCAAACATTGTCTATAATAAGGAAAGCAGGCCTACAATTCTGGAATTTTGAGTGATTTTATTTCAGATTCTATCACAGAATCACAGAATCACAGAATTATCGAGGTTGGAAAAGACCTAGAAGATCATCCAGTCCAACCATTACCAATACTTCCCAGCTAAATCATACCCCTCAACGCAACATCCAAACGTTTCTTGAACACTCCCATGGTCGGTGACTCCACCACCTCCCTGGGCAGTGCATTCCAATGCCTGACTACCCTTTCCGAGTAGTAATACTTCCTAATGTCCAGCCTGAACCTCCCCTGGCGCAGCTTGAAACCATTCCCTCTAGTTCTATCACTGATTACACGAGAGAAGAGGCCGACCCCCAGCTCACCACAACCTCCCTTCAGGAAGTTATAGAGAGCTATAAGGTCTCCCCTGAGCCTCCTCTTCTCCAGGCTGAACAATCCCAGCTCCCTCAACCGTTCCTCATAAGGCCTGTGCTCCAGACCCCTCACCAGCTTCGTAGCCCTCCTCTGAACACGTTCCAGGGCCTCAATGTCTTTCTTGCAGTGAGGGGCCCAAAACTGAACACAGTACTCGAGGTGCGGCCGCACCAATGCCGAGTACAGGGGGACAATTACCTTCCTGTTCCTGCTAGTAACACTGTTTTTGATGCAAGCCAGAATGCCGTTGGCCTTCTTGGCCACCCGGGCACACTGTCGGCTCATGTTCAGCCGAGCATCAATCAGTACCCCCAGGTCTGTTTCCTCAACACAGTCCTCCAGCCACTCCGCCCCAAGCCTATAGCGCTGCCTGGGGTTGTTGTGGCCAAAGTGCAGGACCCGGCATTTGGTCCTGTTGAACTTCATCCCATTGGCTTCAACCCAGCTCACCAGTCTATCCAGATCCCTCTGCAGGGCCTCGCTACCCTCAGGCAGATCGACACTCCCTGCCAATTTGGTGTCATCCGCGAACTTACTGAGGGTGCACTCAATGCCCTCATCCAAGTCATCAATAAAGATGTTGAAGAGGACAGGCCCCAGCACCGACCCCTGGGGAACACCACTCTTGACTGGTCTCCAACTGGATTTGACTCCATTTACCACCACTCTCTGGGCCCGGCCTTCCAGCCAGCTCCTTACCCAGCCGAGAGTGTACCCATCCAAGCCACGGGCTGCCAGCTTTTGAAGGAGAATAGCATGGGAGACAGTGTCAAAGGCTTTGCTGAAGTCTAAGTAGACCACATCGACCGCCTTTCCTTCATCCATCAGACGGGTCACAGGATCATAGAAGGAGATCAGATTGGTCAAGCAGGACCTGCCCTTCACAAACCCATGCTGGCTAGGTCCGATCTCCTGGTCATCCCACACCTGCCGCGTGATCTCCCTCAAGACAATCCGTTCCATTACCTTCCCTGGCACCGAGGTCAGGCTAACAGGCCTGTAGTTCCCCGGATCCTCCTTACAACCTTTCTTGTAAATGGGAGTCACGTTGGCAAGCCTCCAGTCTTCTGGGACCTCACCCGTTAACAAGGAGCGCTGAAAGATAACGGAAAGAGGCTCAGCGATCACCTCCGCCAGTTCCTTCAGCACTCTCGGGTGAATCTCATCCGGACCCATGGACTTGTGGCAGTCCAGTTGGAGTAGTAATTCCCTGACCGCTTCTTCAAGAATCACAGGGGGTTCAGTCTGCTCCCCAGCCGAGACCACCAAGCCAGAGCGTGGGGAGCCCCGGGAATAACTGAGATGACTTTTAAAGGCAGACGTAAAGAAGGCATTCAGAACCTCTGCCTTTTCCTTATCGTCTGTGATCACATTCCCAGCCTCGTCCAGTAAAGACTGGAGATTCCCCTTTGCCCTCCTCTTACAGTTGATGTATTTATAAAAGAGTTTCTTGTTTGTTTTTACCCCAGCGGCCAGCTTAGATTCAAGCTGGGCTTTTGCCTCTCTGACCATCATAAGATGGTACATTCAAGCGCATATTAAAACTGTTCTTGTTTTGTTTTGTTTTGTTTGTTTTTTGTACCAAATATATTCCCTTCTATTTCATGCCTCACTTTATTGCTGTCCTGCTTCTTTTCCAATGCTGACTCCTTTCTCCAATCCTTTATGTTTGCTTGCATTGTCTCAGATTAATGTTTCCATTTCTCACTTCTCATCCAACAATTCAAATTTGACTCTTCAATCACCCATTTAAACTATACTATTATATTATATAGTTTATATTTATTATATTATAATAACATATTAAACTATTTAATTTCACTTCTAGCAAGAAGAAAATTCAGTAATGCAAGTTTTTTTTCTTAGCTGAAATTAAGTTTAACTCCACCAAAATCAATTTTTCTAAACTGCAATTTATTTTATTTATTTTATTTATTTTAATTAGTAGTCCCTGTTTTTAAGTTCATGCATAGGAGAACAAGCATTCCCTTTTCTAAAAGAAAATGAAAACTACATGGATTGAAATGAGCTTGACATACTCACTATTTTTGTATATTAGATGGAATACAAATAACACTAATATTAAATTTAAAGTCAAATAACTTTTCACTGTAAAAATGAAAATACATATATATATTTGAAAAAGTGATGGTTAAATCTGGTTTTAGTGGTGCTCTGGTTATATTGCCCAAATGAGGAACATCCATCTAACCCTTCTGAGCTGTAAAAGGGAAGACTTAGAAACACCATCATAGGAACTTTCCAGATTTCATTTTTTTCATGTTTCTAATGATACTACTTCCCAATTAGTTGTTATAGGATAAAATACTGAATGGCTTGGTTTAGAAGGAACCAAATCAACTCCCCTGCCTTTGGCAAGACTGCTGCCCACTAGATGAGGTTAACAAGGAACCCATACATCCTGGCCTTGATCATTTCCAGGCACATGGAACATCCATAACTTCTCTGGGCAGCCTGTTCCTTTGCCTCAACGTCCAAATGTTGAGTCATGAATTATAAGCTTTTTGCCTTCATGTTAACCAGTGTTCTAAACCAATGACTGTTTATTTGTGAAAAACTTACAAGGTTGCTTTCACACTTTTTTTTTTTTTTTTTCCTATTTATTCTGTGATTTGTACTTAGAGTTTATACAAGGGCTGCTCTCCTGTGACAGAAGAGCTGGTAACATACATGTAATCCCCCTTCTATAGTCAGGGACACTTCCCTCTAGACCCCTAGGTTGCTCAAAACCCCACCCAACCTGGCCTTAAATGCTTCCAGAAAGGGGACATCCGCAACCTCACTGGATAACCTATTCCAGTGTGTCACCACCGTCACAGTAAATAATTTCTTCCTAATAAATATCTAGTCTAAATTTACCCTCTTCCATTTTAAAACCATTTCCCCTCTTCCTGTCACTACATGCCCTTATAAAAATCCCCTCCCCAGCTTTCCTGTAGGCCCTCTTCAATTACTGGAAGGATGCTATAAGCTCTCTTAGAATCTCTGTATAGTAAAGAGTATTTGTAAGGTTTTGGAAGGTTGGCAAAATCAAATAATTACATTTTAAGCAGAAACTTTCTTATTGCATGTAGACTATCTTCATGGAAAGAAGGACAAAAATTATTAAGGTAATGTTAATTTAATTACAAACAAGCCTTTTTTTTTTTTTTTTTTTTTTTTTTTTTTTTTTTTTTTTTTTTTTTTCTGTAGCATATAAAATATTGTTCAAAGGCTTTCCCTGGCATCTGGGAAGAAAGCTCTGAAAGGCACTGACAAACACTAGCTATTACTGTTCAGGAGTTACTAAATTATGAGTTTTCAATAGTTAATTTGACATTATATGATTTCCTTTCAGTGGTATATGAAATCATGTTGCTTGTCTTTTTCAGAAACACCAATGGGGTTCAGTCATTTTCCTAAGGAAAGTACCATATTATCAGCCCATAGTTGCACTAGCTTCAGACAAAACACTAGCACCACTTTGCTGTATTTTATTTAGAAATATGTATAAACCACAGAGTGCTTAAAGAACCTTACAAGTACTCATTTACACTTTTGAGACCCTAAAATAATATATGTAATCTGAACTATATGCATAATATTTACTGTTTCTCATAATATTTATGTATCTAAACTAAGCATTTTCTTCTCTGTAAAGTGAGAGAGATCAGTTTATGTACGACTAAAATGCAAATGTCTCCTGGGTAGAATTCAGGCACTTCATATGTCACACCCACACAAACACACACACACACAAACCATTTTTTCTTTTAGTAGAAACAAATACTGCTTTATGTAATTAAAAACAGGAAAAAATTCTTAAAAGAAATCCTAACTATTTAAAAAAATAAGTTTTGAAAACTAAATGGAATGCAATTAACGTTCACAATTGAAATTTGTCCTATTCATATAATTGTTAAATCACAGATATTGAATTAGAAGGAACACACAGGAATTATCAAGTCCAACTCCCGGTTCCACAGAAGGCCACCTAAAAATTGAACTGTTTTTGAAAGAGCATTTTCCCAACTCTTATTGAATTCCAGCAGGTTGGTACTGTGACCACTGGCCTGGGGAGCCTTTTCCAGTGCCTGACCACCATCTGGTGAAGAACCATTTCCTAATGCCCAACCTGACCCTTCCTGACACAGCTCCATGCTGTTCTCTCAGGTCCTGTCACTGTCACCAGAGAGGAGAAATCAGCAGCTGCACCTCCACTGCCCTTATAAGGACATTATAAGCCATCATGAAACCTCTCCTGCCTCATCTTTTCTAGGCTAAACAAACAAAATGATCTCATACATCTTCCACCCTAGATCCTTCATCATCTTTTTTTTCCTCCTTTGGATGCTCTCCAATCTTACTATGTTGTTCTTACATTGTAATGACTGAAAGTGCATGCAGTGCTCAAGATGAGGCTGCATCAGCGTAGAGCAGAGCAAGACAGTCCTTTCCCTCAACCTACTAGCAGTGCCTTGACTAATGTGTCACAAGGTACAATCGGCCCTTTTGGTTGCCAGGGCATATTGTTGACGCAGACTCAACTTCCCATCAACCAGATCCCTTTCCATTTGGCTGTTCTCATGCTTCTCTTTCCCCATCAATAGATGTATCTAGGGTTGCCCCATCCAAGGTGCAGAATCTGGTACTTGTTTTTGCTAAATTTCACGTGGTTGGTGATTGCCCAGCCCTCTTGTCAATAGCTCTTAGCAATGGCTCTCTACCTCCATGGGATTCAACACCTCCTCCTAATTTTATAATGTCTGCAAGCGTATTTAGTATGCATTTGAGTGCTACATACAGTTCATTTATAAGAAAATAGAAAAGAATGGGACCCAGGATGGAAAACTGTGGAACCTCATTAGTGACTGACAGCCAGCCTGATGTAACCACATTTATAGTAACCCTTTGAGCCTGATCCATTGACCGCTTATTTACCCATCATATTACATATTTTTCTAGCTGTATGCTGGATGTTTCGTCTAGAAGGATACTGTGAAAATGGTATCAAAAGTTTTGCTGAAATCCATATTGGTTACATCAACTGGCTTCTCTTGTTTAGCTAGGTGGGTAACCTTGTTATAAAAGAAAATTTAAGTTTGCGAAACAGGATTTTGTCCTCATTTGTTAGCTGTGACCAATGACTGAGTTGTCATTCAAATGTTCTTCATTAATGAGTAGCTTAGTATTCCAAAAGGAAAATATAATTATCTTACAGTTCAGTGTCCTAGATCAGGTTTGCATTACATTGTTAACATCTCAGTATTAGTAAGGTATGAGAAGAAAGAATGCCTCACACTGAAATCTATGACTTACACCTGGGAGCATTTCCACTGATCACATTGTTTTCTGTTATTTTCAGTCTAAAGCATACACACTTTATTTCCCTTCCCTGCTATTTAAATTAATGGCTTCTATTTTCCGATGCATTTTTTAGGTGTCCATTTACAATTTGTGAATTTCTCAACGGAGACCATACATGATTACTTAGAAGTTAGAAGTGGATCTACAGAAACTAGTACTGTTATTGGGAGACTAAGTGGCCCTCAGCTACCAGCCTCTCTGTTCAGCACAACTCATGAAACTAGCTTATATTTTCACAGTGATTACTCACAGAACAAGCAAGGATTTCATATTGTGTATCAAGGTAAGAGTTTGATATTCTTACGTGAAAACAAGGTGGCTGTTGAAGACTGCTTCTTGATTTGCCAGTCCTGAGAGTTAAACATCAAATAAAAGAGACAATGAAAAAGAAAAAAAAAAAAAAAAAAGGTGTATTCTCTTTAAAAAATAAGCTATTGTGCAGGGAAACAGATTGTCATTCATATCTGAAATTGGTTGGCATATTAATTTACATTTGTAAGGATTTATAAAATAAGTATCTCTGGTGTTTGATCTTTATAATTGTATGGAGATCTCAATTTTGTGTCTTGGTTTGAGAACAAAAAAGTTCTAAATGCTGTTTTAGGGCTCTTGATAGGCTTGGATAGAGTAATGTTAACCCAAAAATCTCCTAATCCATTTAATTTCCTAGCTGGTAATTTCACTGGAAGCTTCTTTCTCTGTTGTTCCCAAATAGACAATTCTGAACTAGTGAAGGGATCATAGTTCTATTTATATAATTGTTCATTCATTTAAAAGGAACTGAGGCCAAGTGCATAGTTTCAACTATCTTGTTTTCATGATGTGAATACCATAAAAAGATGATTTTATGAGATTTTATTTATGGCATTTTGTTACTACCCTTTCAAGAGTAACAAGTCTGAATTGATTTGAAGTTAGATGTTACATTCTGGAAGACAGACACTGCAAAAAGTGCTAGCTTTTAAAGCAAAAATCAATTTTGAACTAAACTGCCTGGTAAGATTTTATTCACTTCTATATGAAATATGATATAATTTGTAGCCAAAAGGGAACTTAAAAATCTACCCACAAAAAGAACAGTAAAAGATTACTGCTATTAATACTGACAGCAGTCATTTTACAGATGCTGCTGTTTGTGAGCAGATAATTTCAATAAAATTCCTCTCAGTGATTGTTATCATGCAAGAGAAAATTATTTCTATCAAATAGTTACAATCTGAAGCATTCTGATTTGCAGATTTTGCATTGCATGTACATTTCTAGTTCTATAATAAGAAGCCAATGTCTTGGAAAAGATCACCAAGATCATAGAATCAGAAAATTAGAGAATCATTAAGGTTGAAGTAGATCTCCAACATCATCTAGTTCAACTGCCCACCTACCACCAAAGTTGCCCATTAAACCATGTTTCTCAGTGCCACATCTAAATGTTTACTGAACGTCTCCAGAGACGGTGACTCAAGAAACTTCCCTTGGCAGCCTGTTCCAGTGCCTGACCACTCTTTCAGAGAATTTTTTCCTAATATCCAACCTGAAGCTCCCCTGGTGTAACCTCAGATCATTACTTCTCATTCTATCGCTAGTTATGCAGGAGTAGAGGTTGACCCCCACCACACCACAACCTCTTTTCATATGGTTGTAGAAGGCAAAAAGGTCTCCCCCAAGCTTCCTCTTCTCCAGGTGAAACAACTGCTTTAGCTGTTCCTCATAAGACCTGTCATCAGGATTGCTCATACAAAATCTTTGATAATTCGTAATAGAGCCTTTAGATTCTCCTGAGAAAGCTAAGATCACAGACAGGTTTATCTTTCCTCTTCCTGTTTCCTGAGAATGTAATAAGCAGAAACATTTGTATCAGACAAATGTTCCATCTAACTCGTTATGGTATCTCCAACTGGAAAAAAAAAAAAAAAAAAAAAAAAAAAGTGCTACTAAGTAGCATGGAAACATAGCCTGTTTTGGTGATCCATTGCTTTTGTACTCTCCCAGCATCCACAGTTGTTTTTAGGTTACTAATTCTGTTACTGGAGGATTTGACAACATATTTGTATTCAGACTTATTCTTACCTTCTTGTTTTTTTTAGAACTTTGGTCACATCCTCTCCACGATTCCTTTACATGTTTCATGTTTAGCCATATGCCCTGTGAAGCTATTTCTTACTATACAAATTTTTTATTATTGCCTTCCCATGCTACCATATAAGTCAGACTCACTGACCTGTAATTTCAAAATTTCCTTGTCAAGTACTTATAGATGCCATTTGCAGTGGGGAACCATGATCTGACAGAACATATCTTGATAGGACAGAAACCTTGGGTCAGCAGCATTTCTGGTTGAACTCTACTTGCTTATGGTCCTCTGCTGTATTTATTTAGTGTAATACTTTTGTATTTACTTCAGACTGATCTAGTGTCTTTGACCTTTGTAATACAGGCACCATATCTTGTTTGGAAATCTCTACACTATCTTCCGCTATAAAGAGAAAAGAATTTACTATGTTTCTCTCACTGTGGCATCCATGTATCCAGAAAAGTCCTTGTTGCACATTTGGCATCAAGGGACTCACCAATTCCTCAGCTAATTTCCTGCTTCTGATTTTGTTAATTACTTTTATAACTATTATCTGAGACATCTTCTGGAATATATATATTTTTTCAAATTATTTTTGCTCTCTTTGTTTCCTATTTAAATTTTGCTTGCTATGTTTTACGATTTTTTGAAACACACCTACTTAGACACATGGATGCTTTTCTGAACCATTATGCAGTTGTTTTTGTTTTTGTTTTTTCCCCTTCATTTTTGTTTTGAATTGTAGAGTACGTTTTACTTCTTTTTAAGCAGTAAGTTTTCACAGACTGCTAATTACTAGTAATCTACACTTTTAGTACATTCACTTTCAATAAATATATGTATATTTCTCTGCTTGGTTTATTTGACAGTCAAACTGCATATGACTTCTGTTATCAACTGTCTTTCTGATGAATAAGGATTGAGTACCAAGTTTGTTCAAAACTGAGTTACCTAAATCTTTTATTGAGGAATTTCAAGTTTCTTGTTCTAGGGAAAAAATATTGCCTACATTCAAAGTTGTATTGATGTGCGGAAATCAAACTCCATAACCACAAAGTAGTTATAAAGCAGGAATATTTAATGAGTGATGCGCATATACCCTGGTGCAAGGGGGATAGCTCCACCTCGCTTGCACACTGTTAGGAGAAAGCGTGCTACAGATATAGGCTGAACTAATACTTCAATAGTTAGCAGGAATTCAGATACATATTCAATACATTCCTGAGACCCCGTTAGCATGCGGTCCCTCCCCCCTTGCGCGTGCGTCGTGAGTCGTGGGGGTGGTTGTGGGATGAAGGCTCATCATCTTCCTCATGAAGGCTTCCTCACAAAGGCCTGTTCCAGCTTGCCCTGTGGACATCTAATCACCTCACTGTTCTTGGGCTGTTGCACCCTTATCTTTATGGCCCTCATCCCCCTTGTTATTCCAGACATGGTGTCTGCAATCCCCATTCTTCTAACAGCTTCTACATGAACTATCTTTTCACTACCCCTGTCCCAGTTTCTGTGAAGTTCCTTTCTCTCCTTT
The DNA here is from genome assembly GCA_030625065.1 of Alectoris magna. Lineage (NCBI taxonomy): Eukaryota > Metazoa > Chordata > Aves > Galliformes > Phasianidae > Alectoris > Alectoris magna. Next base: position 16,532,280 of record CM060561.1, read on the forward strand.
ACTGTGGGGCCCTTCCTTCACCTTTCAGTATTTCTACAGGTCCTCTCAGTGATTTATTGATCCAGTTCATTCATATATATTTGGATATTCCATTACTGCTACAGTTTCTCAAATTGTACTTAAAATTTCCTGTTCACAGTTATTTTCCTGATAAGAATGTTGTAGAAACAGCTCAGCATTACATTTATGCTTAGGGAGTTCTAATTTCAACCTATGAGTTTTCTGTAATTTTCTGTAGTGCTTTTTTTTTTTTTTTTTTTTTTTTTTTTCCCCCTTGATAATGTTTTTCCTGTATTAGAAACTTAAAAGTCATAAGGAACAATGCCATTCTCCCACCTGGAAGTTTTTCCTTTCTCAGGTTTAGGAACCCTGCTGCTCTGTGCTATGCCTTTCACATCAGAGCTGTTGGTTTGTTCAAGCATTCTAGCCCTCACATCTTGAGTTTTAGACTTCTGTATTGGTGTGCGTGCTTCTTAGTTTGGCTCTCCTTCAGTACTTTAATACTGTATGAATTACTAAATATGCAATGCTGATTTTCCTTTGCTGTTTATTGCAATTCTGCTATTCATCTTTCTCCCACTCTTTTTTAGAGGTGCATTGATTTTTATCCTCATTCCTCCCTTGGTTACATATCAAATTTCTGTACCTGTTAGTTTTTTTCCATCCTTCTAATTTCAAGACTCTTCTACAGCTTCTTAATTTTAATCGTCAGGAGCTTGGACCTTTTTTGATTGAGGAGTACTTGGAAGCAATTTGTAGCCAGTGTCCTGTGGTTTTAGAGATATAAATGCATTAATTCTGTACTTGTGAAAATAAAAAAAGGTAAAATTAAATGATTAGTTTCACTTTTACCTCCTCAGATACTCTGTTCCAAATCAGTGTAGGGTAGATTGTTAGTTTTGTTTGTTTGCTTTATGCTTTCAATCTGTAGAGAACATAAGATCCTTTCAACTTCGGTAATGGTAGTATGTTTTCTACCTTAAGTTTGGAATTGTAAATACATTTTTATGCGTATTTCCGGAATTGATGTGGGAACACTTCACTGTGCTTCCTCTGGTGTAGAACCAACAATTTTGAGTCTCACTTTGCTGGAAATTAAGGCATGTGAAATGCCTCAGGTTGTTTTGTTTTGTTTTTATTGTTATGAAAAGTGTGCATTTTTTTGTTTGTTTGTTTTTGTATTCTGTTTTTATTTTGGAAAACCTAAAATGAATTTAAAAATTAGTTATTTTCTCTATTACTGTTATCTATTTCAGCATATCAACTACAAAGCTGTCCTGACCCTCGACCGTTTCGGAATGGTTTTGTCATCGGGACTGATTTTACTGTGGGACAAACTATTTCATTTGAGTGTTTTCCTGGCTACACATTAATTGGAAATTCTGCCCTGACTTGTCTTCATGGTGTTAGCCGTAACTGGAATCATCCTTTGCCCAGATGTGAAGGTGTGTTGTGAGTGCCCTAAAAACCCTTCAATATTTGTAGCTCCTGCTAAGATCTGTTAAATGAAATTCTTTCAGCTTTTCAACTGATAGAGACCCATATTTTATATTGTAGTATTTGCAGAGGAATTACCCAACACAGTATGTGAATTCTTTTTGCAGAGAAGCTGAAATGTTTCATAGAATTATGTAATCACTGAAAACTTATCTGAGAAGTTTATTTTTAGAAGATTAGGCATAGGGTCTGGAATAAGGAGATCTATGCAGCTTTTATGTGTAAGTGGTGCTACAGAGTAAAAGCTCTACACTGAATTAAGTGAAAAAAAGAGTCAAATGTTGAGTTTCTTAACTCTGGCTACTTATATTGTTTCATAAGTTGAAAATATGAGATATTTTATATATAGGAAATATATAAATAGGAAATATATAAATAGGAAAAAATATGCTAAGGATGGTATAAAGTACAGTTGTCTTCTAATTAGTGCTTTTTGAAGACCTTTCTGTTTACTTTTTTTTTGTGAATGGGATTTTTTTAATTACATTTTTTAACCTTTTTACACTGGTATCCTTACATTAGATAAGCAAATTCAAGGAACTGTGACTTGCACATAGCTAAAGTTTTAAGGTGGCAAAGTGAATGCGTATGATGATGTATACAATATTTTTTTATCCCTAACTATATTGAAAGGAGCCTGTACCTATGCAATGGGCCAAAGAATGTCAGTTATCCACTGTCATTAGACTCTGAAACAGTGAGGGATAGATGTTGAGTTAGCACAGAAATTTCAGAAGTATCTGTGTACCACAAATCTGTTTTTCAAAGAGCTGGCATTTCTTCCACGTGAAATAGTTACTTTCTGGAGTCTGCAGGTTTGTCATATTTGTGGCAACGTTCAGGCAGAAGTTAGGCTGCTGAAAAATCATAGACGTGAAGATACTTCACATTCTAAACTGTCATTCTGAAATTCTACACTTAATGATAATTACAATAGCAATAATAATAATAATGATGTATCACAATGCATTATCATTACTTTTAACTATTATCCAAATTTCTTCATTGTATTCTGAATCATCTACCTAAATTTGTGTATTGAAATTAGAAGCTTCATTACTCAAGGATCCTTCATGAGGCAGTGAGCCATAGGCATTTCTGGGACATGTGGTAGCTAAATTAAGACCTATCTGACACTGATTTCAGAGGGAGAAACCTTATCATATAAAAGAGATGACACCTCCAAAGTCTGTCTTTTGAAAGGCTAAGAAGTTAATTAATCACAAATGAATTTCAACCTTCATTTTCTGGATCCTAAGGGAACACTAATGGTTCACGGTTTAACAGCTAAACAGCTGAGCTTTCCATTATTAGTTAGTTCTTGCTGTTTTTTCTGTGACTCAGAATCAAGACAAATCACTTACTGAAATTGAGTGAGTGGGTTTCTTTGAATTACTTTGCCTGAATCTGCAATTCTAAGCTACCTTAAAGTGTATTGCTGTGCAGGATATCACCTCTGATGAATTTCCTGGGCAGTGGCTAGAAGTTCATTGTTTCTACTTAATATAATAAGAGAAGAAGCAGTTAAATGACCGATAGCTGATAATAAGGCTGTAATTTGTGTTGCATGATTCCAGACTGCTAACATTATTTAGATCTTCAAGAAATTTCTAAAGTTATTTGTCATTTGTTTTTGGTATAAATAATTATTGCAGTATTTTTAATAAAAGTTTTGATGTTTTTACATGCTACATATATATATTTATTTCATAAAGAAAAAGGTAATTAGGAATCTATTAGTTGTACATTTTTTGGTTTGAGATAGAAGTTCTCATGTTCAAAAGCATAAAATTGAAATTTATATATCTATACGTGACTAATAGCAGAGATCTGCGATATGTTTAAAATTTGTGTTTGCTTTAGAATCTTTTTTCTAAGGCTGCATATGCTTTGGCATATGCTGAAGCAGACCGTCTGAATCAACTGTGACTAAACATCCTTCCTGTATGAATAGTTTTGCATTCTTATTCCCCTAAAATTCATGTAGACTGTGCTCAGCACCAGCTAATCCTCCTTGACCCTTCTTAACTTGTCTTTCTCCCTTTCATCCCTGTTCCCTCTCCTCTTCCAAGAAATCTCATTGCTGACAGTCGTCAGCCTATGTCTTCACTCCCCTAAGACCTGGCTGCAAAATCAATTTTGTCAGCATTACTCAAAAAACCTTGAGAAGCTAAAAGCTGAATAAGACTAGTGTATCAGGTGAGGTGTGAAACTGAAAGTCTTTTTACTCAACAGTTCAGAATCAAAGTTGATATCTATAAGCCATAACACATGCTTTACCTGAATACAACTAATGCGCTGATAATCTATATAAATATATTGTTTTTACATGTCATGATTTTGTTAGTAGGGAGAGCTACAGGAGTGGTCAGAAGCTGTCCTATATGTTGTGCTAAAAGAGTAATTACCTAATTCAGCTCTATAGGTCTGGTCATAGCAGGGAGGTAATCATACCCCTGTACTCAGCACTGGTGAGGCAGCACCTTGAGTACTGCGTTCAGTTTTGGGCCCCTCACTACATGAAAGACATTCGGGCCCTGGAATGTGTCGTGAGACACATCTCTCTTCCTTCGCCTGATAATTTTGATTGTCTACATTCTTGTGATAATAAATAAAAATAATTCATTTGTTCATGCTAATTTGTAGCTGTCATTTACATTTTTTTTTTTAAACGTTCTTTTTTTTTTTCTTCTTCTTTTTTTTTTTTTTTTTTTCTTTTGTACTTGTGCAGGGAATAACTTAACCCAATGTCTCAGTTTAATTCCAGATCCAACTGTATTTATGACTTCGGAATTGTTTATCTTTTTCTTTTTGATTTGACTAATAATATGAAAAGCAGATCTGTAATTCTCTGCAAAGAGCTCAGTTAAATCTGTTTGATGTACACTGCAGTGGTGTTACAGTGGTTACAGTACACCAAATGTGTTTATAACGTTCATGTGACCTAAGAAGAATGCAAAATTTGTCTAACATTTTTGAAAACAAATACCTTTTCTGTAGCTCTCTGTGGAGGAAATATAACTGCAATGAATGGCACCATATATTCTCCAGGATACCCTGATGAGTATCCAAACTTTCAAGACTGCTTCTGGCTTGTAAGAGTACCACCTGGGAATGGAATCTACATCAATTTCACAGTTCTCCAGACAGAGCCAATATATGATTTCATAACTGTCTGGTAAGGAAACACTTCTGGCTTTTATTTAATCTTCATGTGACACTATACAACAAAGTATGAATTAAAATTACTATATTTATGATTTCATAATTTCTTCATTGACACTGGTGTTCTGTCTGAGTGATTTGCGCTAACCCATGTTTTCCAATGTACAATTCTTTCTGGATGTTAGTGGACACGAAGTTGCATAGCCTTTCTTGTTAAGAATTCAGAAACTGTGGATTGCCAATAATAGTTTGCCTTGTCTATTTTTTGGTCAAGAATAGCGTATAGAAGTAACAAGAAGTATAAAGTATATGTTACCAGATTTTGAAAGACAAGTTATCCTTAAAAAAAAAATGTGAAAATGAGCAGATGCTACTGGGTGTATTAGGCCATTTTAGAGTAACATTTTCTTCATGTCTTCTATGTTGTCTTCTTTCAAAGTACTTAAGAGAAGATAAAAGACAAGGCTCTATTTGGATATGACAAAAAAACTTAGCAAGCTATAGCTGTGAATAGCCTTTGTTCTCTATATACTGAATCTATGTACTCTCTATATTCTCTTTATGTTCTCTCTATATTTTCTATATACTGAATCCATGTTTATCATAATTTTTTTCAGATATTGTGGTCCACATTTTCCTTGGTTGCAAAATTAGTAAAGGCAGTTACTTATATTGAGTATAAGTAACTTATACTCAATTAATCTAGAGTAACAACTCCCGTAGTAATCATGAAACTATACCAGTGAGTCCCTTAGATATCTCAACAGCAGTTAAGACCTTTGGAAGCTTACCTAAACAGTAATTCACAGATTGAGAGAGTAGCTTTTAGTCAGGACAGTGAGAGGTAGTTTGGAGTATTTGTTATTGATTTAGTGTTTCTATTAACATAAATATTAATTTGGCTTCATATAAATTCCTGTAGACCTCAGGTTTTCATTCATAATTTCCTAAATATTAAACAGTTATCTTCACTGTTGTGATCATTTTTGTAGGAGTTAGTTATTTTTCATCTTGTGTACTACAAACTGCCCTGTTCTGCATCCCAGATATTTGCCTGTTTTACTTTAAATTCTAAGAAAAATTTCATCTGAATATGTACAGAGACTTGTTCTGATAAAACTCATGTAATTTTGAATACTTTTAACTCTTCCCTACTTGAGGGATGAACTTCAGAATCTGTCCTGAATTTGGTTACCTCTTGGTGTGTACATCCAGACATGCAGACATCCTTTCTCAGTTCTGTCCACACAAGTTAGAACACTACTGTCCACATCCAGCGATCTTTTCACTTGTCCCCTCCTTTCTACAAAGCAATTTCATGTGCTTTCAGTTATATTCCTGGCTACATTATAAATGTACTTCTTCCAATGAATTTAATTGTATGTATCCCATGATGAAGGTAAAAACTCAGTTTTACCTCAGTTTGTATCCTATCCAAAGGTGTATTTATGTTTATACTGTGTATGCTGTTAACCAAATATGTGATTTATAAAGTTACATAAGTAGTATTCTGTATATTCTATAATTAAATAGGTTAAGCAAATTCAGAAATATTATGTACTTATAGAAACCATCTGAAATTTTAATAGCAGTATTTCTAGTGGGGAAAAAAAATGTGGTTTATCCATCATTCAAATAATCCCTCAAATCAGACAATATGTGAATCTATTAGTCATCATTATTGATCCCTGTAACGTGACTCCGCATTTGTAATATACAAGGCTGCTCCAAAAGTAATGCCTCCTATTTTGTTATGTTGGCCCACAATGTTAGAAGCAGATATTGGTGGTATGGCAGTAGAGGCTGAACCTCCCCACCAATATTCCATTACATTTTGTTGCCATTTGACAGGTGGTAGCGGAGGGGTGGTCTCATAAAATGGCATCTGACATGGAAGTGCATATGAAGCAAATGTGTGTCACTGAATTCCTTCATGTGGAAAAAAATGGCACTCATTGACCTCCACTGACCCTTACTGAATGGTTATGGAGACCAAACAGTTGATATGAACACAGTGAGGCTGTGGGTGGTGCATTTCAGCAGCGCTAATAACAGTGGGTCGCCCCCACTGGTGCAGACTTTTATGGAAGTGGCATGGAGGTTCTTGTTCATCTGTGGCAAAAATGCACAGCTAATGGTGGTGACTGTTGAAAAATAATGTTTTCTAACTGAGAATTTGCTCTATCAGACAATATTTTTGTATCTGTTGTAGTCTTCACGGAAATAAATAGGAGATATTACTTTCAAAGCAACCTATGTACGTGAGTAGGGATTTGAAATATTAAATAGTCAACATCATGTCATACTTAGTTTTGGCTTACATATTTTTATGAATGTTTAATTGAGCCATTATAACATTAAAATTTAGGGGAAAAATAAATAGGTTAAAAAATTCTGAAATTTCACAATTCTGAAAAGTGATGTTCTTAAGACAAAAGTTATAAATGAAATGTACATATGTATATGCCCAGGTGCATATTCAAGTGGAATCTTTTGTGCAGTTAAGTATTTTCTTTTTTCTTTTTTTTTTCTTTTTTTTTTTTTTTTAAGAGAAGCCAATATCAATTAATTGTCTTTATTTTAAAAAATTAAATTGTATTCATTGGTTAATTTTCCTAGCAATGACCAAATTCAAAAGATTGCAGGAAATAAGTAGTATTAGTTTTACTTCTTTTCTAATATCAGCATATTGAAAACACATATATTGAAAACACAGGTACAGAAACATGAACATTGATAGGAATGATGAAGTACAGTCACAAACTAAAATAATTTTAAAGTTGCTGTTATTTTTATAAAACAAACAAACAAACAAAATATTACATCGCAGGGGTGGTTAAGTGGAGGATCGTGCTTTTCAGTAAATTTTGATGGCTTTTCCATCTACTACCCCTTTTACTCCAGTTCACATATGGAATATCAAAAGGCTTTCAGTGTTTCTTTCATCTGGTTTCAGATGACTCATGCCTTTTAGAGTAATCTACTTCTATATAAATTGTGTAAAAATCAAATTATTTGGACAAACAAGTCTTCTTGTATCTGTTTTTCTAAGGGATGGACCAGACCAAACATCTCCTCAAATTGGGCAGTTTAGTGGCAATACTGCACTAGAGTCAGTCTACAGTACTTCCAATCAGATTCTGATCAAGTTTCACAGCGACTTTACTACTAGTGGCTTTTTTGTACTTAGTTATCATGGTAAGTATGACAAACTGTACTTTCTAGTGCTTGTACTGATTCCTGCTGTAATAGAGTTATTTTTCTAAAAAGTTACTATTATTAATGAGAGTGATCACCATTAGAGTAATGAAAACATATGAAGATTCTAACATGTATAGAATGTATAAAAACACTGTATTTTCTCAACCAATATTTTAAAGTTACTAATAGGCAAGCAAAAGCAACACATTGTGAAGAGACTTGAGCAAAAAGTCTCTTCAGGGTCAAATCAAGACTCTGTAAGTTCAAGGTGCTTATCTTCTCTCCACTTACAGTGCTTCTAAATTTTCATACAATCCAGGTGTAACAAACAAATGAACAACAACAACAACAACAACAACAAATAAAATCCAAAAACCACCACCACCAGCAAAAAAAAAAAAAAAGCTTAAATCCCACAATGAAAAGAAGTAGCAACGTCACTTGGTTTTTTCAAGGAGGATAGATTCAGTAGAGTTGAGCAAGGGGTTCATGATTCCAAGCACCTAAATTGCATATTGCAGTTTGGAAAGGACAAACTGAAACTTGCCTTCATTAAGATATTAATTTATACATACTAATAATTGATATATATTACTGTATATTGATAAAATACATTGTATGTACAATATATGAGAAAACACATTGAAAAAATTGTCATGCCTTTACACAAATTCTCTAGACAATTTGATATTTTCTCACTTGTTTCTTTCTGTTATTATGTAAATTTTCATTCCAGAAGTGTGAACCCTAAAGTGTAATAAAGATGCAAACTGATTATTCTTGAAGAAACTTAGAACATTTTTAGATTAATGTTTTCAGAATAAATAAAACTCTCTGTATCCTTGAGTCTGTGATTGTATCAGCTCCTTACAGTTTACAGCAAAAAAAGTGAGGTGGAAACTGGAATCAATTTTTTAAAAACAGATAATTTGGCATGTAAAACTACATTTAAATAAGAGATAATTTAGATAAATAATATTTGAATTTTTACTGAATACATTTGTAATTACACTAGTGATTTTATTTTATTTTTTAAGAATGCAAATAGGACAGCTGTTCCAAGTTTGTCTGGTGTGTTTCTTTTAAATAAGTTTAAAGTAGTATGCTAGCTTTCTGACTTGCTAATATAGGTAATAGCATAATAAGAGATACAAATGAATGGAGTTGGAAGATATAAAATATGGGTGACTCAGTAGCAACAAAAGATCAACAAAAGATGTACAAAATATAAATATCTTTGATTGACCTAAGTTCGACTCATTCAATTACTAGAGGATCCAAGAACAGGATGTAACAAAGAGATGTATAAATGAATCTAAATCTTCATCTGCCATAAATGGATGATGTTTCCTTGCTATGAGAGATGCTATAAAATAATACGGTATGAAAAGGTACAGTGAAAACCAGGAATACATGAGTCATTGACCAGCCTGAATGTACACCTCAAAGCATAGAAATATAATGTAAACTCTTTAGCATTATTTCTTTGTATTTCTGTCGTAATTAAATTCAAATAGAAGGGAATTGCATCCATATTTGAACACCAGTTCATCCTCCTTGATTGTAGAAGAATGTTGCTTCTACATATTCTCCCCACTTGTTATTTTTTGTTTTATATTTTTTTCCACCCAGTTTTGTTTTGTTTTGTTTTTTTGTTTGTTTGTTTGTTGTTTTTTTTTTTTTAACCTGGCTGTTACATGTATATGTTAAAAATTAGAAAATCACTTAAAGTGATGCTTCAATTTACAAGTTTTAAAACAAAATCAGTACTCACCATCTGCAGGTGAGATAGTTTGTCTCCACTCCACAAATATTAATTTTAACTTTCTGGGAAATTTCATATTCAAAATGCTTCTAATCATCATTTACACTACATCTGGAAATAATATTTTGGATTCTAAAACTTGTCTTCTTCACAGATATCTTCAAGAGATAAGAGATTCAGCAGCAATATCAGTAGTACTGTGGATGACCTTATTATAAAAAGGTTGAACAACACAAAAACATTTGGTTTACAGATGTGATTGCTAACAGATAAAATCTACAACTACTTTTAAACTTCTGAGGTTATTTATAAAGAGAACCTTACCCTTAAAAATAAATAATTAAGAATGAAAATCCAACTACAATTTTTTAATTAATTCTGAAATGTATATGTTTCCTTTCTTTTGAGTCTGTTGAAGGCTACAAAGAAAATGGTAGATGTTTATTTTCATCCTGTTAATGTATTAGCTGAGTTACATATGCATGGTTGTTTTAATTGCATGAGTATGGGAATATCAATTGTATGTGTATTTCTCTTTGTAGCCTATCAGCTTCGAGTCTGCCAGCCTCCAACAAACATACCAAATGCTGAAATTCTTACTGAAGATGATGAGTTCGAAATAGGTAATGTGAAAGAAAATAAAAACAATATTTGTTTACAAACAAAACAAACAACAACAACAACAAAATGGCACTATGAATAGATCTTTACTATAGAATGCCTTAAATGTATTTGACAATTAAAAGTTTGGGAAGTCATTCCTCTTATGCTTCCTGAATGCTATCTGTTTCAGAGATCATATCTGAGTATCACAGTAACAACCTTCCAAATAACTTCATTTAATAATACCTTTTTCATAATATTATTAATTAGTGCTATTTATTAGAATTTTAATGAATTTATTTTCCACTTTAAAAACATACAAGCAAATGAAACAAAATCAACAACAACAACAACAAAAAACAATGATTTCTAGACATCTGTACCATAGCCAAGGTTCTACAAGTGAAGGGTAACACCAAATTTGTAAAAACTAGGAATGACTTGCTGACTTTTTAGACAGGTTGATAATATTAAATATTATTATTAGAATTATCTGCTACATGATAAGATGTCTGATGTCTCACCAGCGAGTTTTGCTCAAATTTCCCCTTGGCCCAACCCCTGTTTTTCTTCCCATGTACTAATGTTTGAGTTATTAAATTGATAACAAACAAAAAGATACACATTTTTTCTTTTTTTTTGTCTCTATAAACTGGACCAAAAAGAAATTCCAGGATACACATTTTTATTTTTTTTTAAATTTTTGTGATTTCATAAAGCAATATGAATCATTTCTTACTCAAGAAAAGAGATTTTTTTATTCCCGCCGTCAACTAAGATCCATTTCCTATTTATCTTTTTTCCTTGTGGTTGTATGAATTACAGTCTTGATAAAATGATTACCCAGTAAATTGTATTGCCTAAATCTTTGTGGACACATGGTTCACCTGACAAGAGTTAAACTTAGGCTAATACTGTTGCACAGCAAGAAACTTCACTAATTAATAATGCTTTCAAAGCTAAAAGTTCAAAATAACTAATATTTAATATTATTGTTTTTCTTTCTTCGTTTTGTTTTTATCAAACAGGAGACATAATAAGGTACCAGTGTCAACCAGGTTTTACGCTGGTTGGTAATGAGATTCTGACATGCCGACTGGGTGAAAGGCTTCAGATGGATGGAGCTCCACCTACTTGTCAAGGTGTTTTATCATTTTTCTTTTTCTTTGATTTATCTTTATTTAAGATGGCAAATTTAAAATATTTTAACCTTTTTTATACTACTCCAGCATTATCACTGTTTGTTATGGTGAATTTTAATGAAAAATCATCTCTATATTTTTTAATATATTTAATGAGTTTTGAGGTTTACTTTCTGAAAATAATTTAACAAATCCTTTTTGAAGGGACCTTACATTTAAAAAATTAGAAACAAGATGATTTTTTTTCTCAAAAAAATAATATGAAAATTTATATGAAAATTTTAGAAATAATGCATTGATAAACATAAAAAAATAAATAAACGTAGCATTGCTTTGGGTTAGCAAGCTCAAACATCATTTTTTAGTGTAACATTTTTATTCAGTGTGCACTAAAAGTAATATTCATGCTGTTGAGATATATGCATGTACGGTTGTGTTTTCTGAATTTTACTGAAAACTGTGAACAGATAGACGCCTTAATGTTAAAGCTTATAGTCTTGCAAACCAGTAAAACCACAGTTTAAACCTGTCTTTATTAATCTGACATTCAATGTGTTACACTAAAATAGAAATTATATGTTTCATTTATACATTTTTGAAGAAAATGTATTTTTCTTTTGAATTGAACTGATTAGGGAGCTGATGGACATTGCATGTGTTTTAGTACAAAACAAGAACAAAGAAAACAAAACAAACCAGATTTTTTTTTATGTCTTAAATTGATGAATACATTTATATATACACATACATATTTGCATAATTATGTATATAATTTGTCCATTTAGCAACAGAAAAAGAAATGAAGACATAAAGTTATAACCTTATAAAGACATTTAGAGAAGAAGAAAACAAAACAAAAAAAACAACCACATAGAAGTTGAATATATGTAAATAAAAGCTGTTTTGGATCCTGCTAGTTGTTGTGATGCTTTTTTCGTAATCCTAATACTCCTGTGCTTAATACCCTGTCATCTCCTGCAGGACTGAAAATCTAAAGTAATTTTCCAAATTAGTCAAAATAAATGCAATTTATTTAAATTTCTGTGAAATGAAAAATACTGTCAGTATTTTTGAAGCTTGTTTTCTTTTTTTCCTAGCATTTTTAAATAATTAATATATTTAGGAAACAGGATCAGAAGTTTATATAGAAATCGTAAAATATTTCTTAGTGAATCTATTACTTCTGCAAGAGAAGCTTTAGTATTTGACTATCTATAATTTCTATAGTTTAAAATTTGTGTACGATTTATGATTTTAAACAGCAGTGTACTCATTTTTAGAACAATTGTAACTAACTATAATGTACAACATATATGTAATATACAAAAATTATAGCCATCTTTTTTTCTATAATCTTACAAAACCTACAAATAAATCTTTTCCCATAATCATGAAAATGGGGAGGTTCAGCTAGTACTGATGAATAAACTATTTTAAACTTCAATTTGAAGAAGCCTAGACAGGCTTGAGCAGTGGGCCCACGATGTTCAAAGCAGCCAAGTGCAAGATCTTGCACCTGGGTTGAAGCAACCCCATTGCCAATAAAAGCTGGGGGATGGATGAATTGAGAGGAGCCCTGCTAAAAAAGACCTGGGTATACTGGTTGATGAGAAGCTGGGCTTGAGCCACAATGTGCCCTTGCAGCCTGGAAAGCCAACCATATCCTGGTCAGCATCCAAAGAAGTGTGGCCAGCAGGTTGAGGGAGCTGATCCTGCCCCTTTACTCCATGCTGGTGAGGTATCACCTGGAGTACTGCATCCAGATGTGAAATCCTCAGTACAGGAGAGGCATAAACCTGTTGGAGCATGTCTAGAGAAGGGCTACAGAAATGATCCATGGAATGGAACACCTCTCCTATGAGGACAGGCTGAAAGATCTGGGGCTGTTCAGCCTGGAGAAGGCTCTAAGGTGACCTGATAGCAGCCTTTCAGTATTTAAAGGGGAGCTACAGGAATGAAAGGAACAGACTATTCAGCATAGTCTGCAATGATAGAACTGTAGGAAGTGGTTTCAGGCTTAAAGAGGGTAGATTTAAGATACAGTTTTACAGTGAGAGTGGTGAGGCATTGGAACAGGTTTTGCAGAGATGTGGTTGGTGCCCCATCTCTGCAGATTTCAGTATGAAGCTGAATCAGGCAGAGGGCAACCTGATGTATCTGTGGATATCCCTGTTCATTTCAGGGGATTTGGACTAGATGGCTTTTCTGAAAATCCTTGCATTTATTTAGGTACTATTGCATTTAGGAATTGCTTCCAACACCAGAATTTAAATTGAAATACTTACTGAGCATGAGCTCAGTAAGCACATAGCATTTAATGAGTGGAAAACAATAGGAACCTTCCAGCACTTCTTTAAATGCTGAAATGCTGTATTAATAGATGAGACAAATAAAGACATATGTGCTGATCCTGAGGCATTTCTCAGTAAGTGTTGCTGAAGTCATGCGTATATTCATTGCAAAACCCGAGACAAAATGTCAGGAATGCTCAGTTACTGTAGTTAATCTGTTCTCTATCACATATAAATGCTAAACACTGGATTAAATACTGAGCGCTAATTTAGAGCTCTTATTATTTCCCTCTGAAACTGAATCTGGTTAACATAATTTTCAGAGGTAGTAGACTCAGAATATAATATATACATATATAAAAAAACTAATTCAAAATGTTTAAAATGGTCATTGAATGGGGTGACCAAGAGCACAACAACAGAATTTTCTCTTGTATTTTGTTATATAATATAAAAATTAGAAACATGTAAGCTAAATTTCAACATTCAAACCAAGATCTGTAGATAGCTTTGTGTAATCTAGAGTCAACAATATTATATGACTGAAACACATATATTTTTATGATTTTATTATCACTAGTTTATTTATAAGCTAGTATACTTTAACTGTGCAGACTGTAACTCTTCACGTGCAAGTCATTCTCAAGCATTAAACTTAGTCTTCTCTTGGTTTGTACTCATTCTATTTTTCTTTTTTCTTTTTTTTTTTTTATTCACCAGACAGAGCATATACTTTAATGTAAGACTTCTTATAGTATTAATTTATGTTGCCTTAAACTGGTAAATATGTTAGACACTTCAGTGAGAGTGAAGTGAGTTTTGGTTAAATTTTATTTCAATTTTTAACTTGATTTGTACTGAAATTAATACCCACATTCAGCATTCATTCATTTGTTTAAATTGAAAAGTGCATATGATCATAGTAATTAATAAAAATAATTTAGTTTTGAATCTAATGTATTGCAGTAAAGATGTACTTGCCTGTAATGAGGTACTGCTGGGGAAAAAAAAAAAAAAAAAAAAAAAAAAAGAAATGACACAAATGTTATTTCTTATTTTATTTTCTGTTTTTATTTCATACACATAAGTTTACAGTAGATTTAGTACTATTTTGAACTATATTGATTCAAATTTTCCTCTAATGTGAATCAGTTGCGTGTTTCTTAAAATCCAGATTTCCTTCATTACATCAGAAAATACTCATTAAATTCCGCAAGCTTATTCAAATGCCTATCATCTTCTCTTGTTAAATGAGGCATCTAACATTGTCCTCAGTTCTCCTTGGAATTAGATTCTACTTTCAGGATCAAATGAATGCTTCAGAATAAGAAGATTCAAATTGTATTTCGAATCATAATTAGAGGACCCTGAGAAGATTCTTGAATTAAGACTTAGAGCTATATCTCAGCTACATTAGCGTTGATTTGTTAAATAATTTCTCTACCTGATTCCCTCAGGAAATCCATTGTGCAGAATTAGGTCTTTAAGTTCTTCACAAAATTCATGAGCAGTATTTAGAAAGTGATTCTGAAATTCTGCAAAGCAGAACTGTGTGGAGATACCCAAACTAGCTATAAACAAACTAGTTCAACCAAATGACCATGATGATCCTTGTGGCAATTTCTCCCTCAATGAGTGTTAAATGTATGCATATTTAAAACTTGAGATGGTTCATTCTTTTATTTGTTTCTTTCATTCTTTTTATTTGTTACTTTCACCACAATGCAAACAGGAAAAATTGATAACCACAGACCAAGAAGTTGATATGTGAGACAGTCTTCTTAGAGGAAGAGTTTGGGATCTTTCTCTGCATGAGTTGACACAGGAAATCAAATACAGGTCTTGCTCTCACAAGAGCTTTCTAAGCCCTAGTTCGGTGCTTCATTTTTTCAAAGGAATGTTTTAGTTGTCTAATTTCAGCAGAAATTTCATAGCTCAGAGCATAAGCAGAATTGAATACAATGGCTCTACTGCTTCCATGCACAAAATAGCTTGCTTCTCATCCTAAACAGGTATAACTTAAGTACTTAGAAGCACAGAAAGCTATGACCTTAGGTGACTGAAGCTTGCCTTCTGTTTCCACATTTTGATATTTTGATCTTAGCCAGATAATTATCATGTTGTGAGCTGATTTTAAAGTTAATCCCGTTCTCAGTTACCTTACACTTCAATTGCATACTATAGGAGCAAGGGGAAAAATAAATTTTACTTTAAATATGTTTAAATAATTTTTTTAATAAATTTACTTTAAATAACTGGGAACTGTATTTCTACTCCACAAAATTATGTGTTTATGATGCATTAGAGATTTATTTAAAAAACAAACAAACAAAACCCTTCTTAAAAGTTAAAAAGGGAGAAGGCAGTAACCTAATTTTCAGTGAATAAGCAAAAATACAGAACCTTCAATCATTTGGAGATTTAGTAGCTATAACCTAGGTCACTTTCCAGAATCATAATTAAGTTTTTTCAGATCTTATGGTTCTTATTAATAAAATGAAATTATTTGAAATTCCTGGACAGGAGTGACGGGGCAAGTTTGACTTAATTTTTCAGTAAAACAAGTTATTATTGCTTTTACTGGCTTTTACTACACGTTTGACCTTATATATGAAGAAATTCATTTCTCTTAATGTGAGTTCTATCTATGAAAGAGGATTATTTTCTTTCCTCCTCTCTCTGCTTTTTCTGCTTTCCTGTGACCTTTATCTCTTTCCACAGTCCAGTGACATTTTTTTTCCAATAAAAAGTCAATTTATATACTTAATAAGCCAATAATATTGTGAGCATTCTTGAGAAATCTATGATCCTATTATGCTATCTTTAACTGCAGGGGCTCAAAAGCCAAACTTTAAGATTACTGCTAAGCAGTTTAAGCAGTGCTTAGTTATGAACAAATTGTAGGTCACTTGTTTATATATACTGTAAAAAAACTGGTTCTTGAAAAAAGGATAATGAGTTATATGGTCACTACAAAAGTAATATTTGTTTCCATGGAAACTACAACAGATACAGAGAAGAGATTTGATAGGGCAAATTCTCAGCTACAAAACATTTCAACATAATAACCACCGTTAGATATGGGGGTTTTTTGTTTGTTTGTTGTTTTTTTTTTGTTTTTTTTTTTCCAGCAATGAACAAGATCTTGCATGATGTGCTCATAAAAATTTGCACCAGCAGAGGTGATCTACTCTCTCTTTTGCCAGTGGTGAAGCACAATATGCAGTGCATCACTGTGTTAACATTTAGTCTTTGGTGTCCATAAATGTTCAATAAGCACTGATATGTGTTAGAGGGTGCAATTTTTTATTTTTATTTTTTTTTTATTTTTTTCACATGGAAGTATTCATTTGCACACCTTCTTATGCATTTCCATGTCAGACACTGTTTTGCCAGACTACCCCTCTGCTTCAGTCTGTTGCATGACAATCAAATGTAATGAAGTATTGGCTGTAAGGTGCAACTTCTGCCAACATCCTCTTCCGATGTCATGTGTCAATGTAATAAAATAGGAGGCATTACTTTCAGAGCAGTCTTGTGTGTGTATATCAGGGTGAAAATTGTGATTTTCTTTTTAAGTGAGGCAAAAGTCATCTTTTTTTTTTCTTTTTTTTTTTTTTCTTTATTCTGATTGATATTTATTAGCTCAAAAAGTTTTAATTGTATGGTGCAATGTTACACCAGTCATAAATAGAAGAATCAGCCCAAGGTTCTGTAGCTGTTCACGAATATAACACCGACATATTGGCTGCTGGTCAAATGATTTGGTTATAAGAACTCTCTTTGCTGCTTTGTTTTGTAACAGCTAGGAAGGAAATTAGATTACTGTGTGGAGACAGAAAAATAAATTTCAAGTATTTTTTATTGCATGTAATGGCAATAACCTAGCATTTTCAGGGGCTTCTATGAATCAAAAAAACAGATAGCTGGATTAGCACAAATCTTGTTTCATTAGACCTAGTGAGTAACAAATTGTCAGTCTGAAGAGCTTGTTTTTATTTTGCTTTGTTTTGGTTTTTTTAAATTATTTTCTACACCAAGGGCAGCATGTCTGAATAGTGGACTGTGCATTTTAGATACATCAGCATTCTTGGAGCTTTGATTGAGATTCTCAAGATTTGTGCTGCTTTCTTTTATACAGACAGATTGTGGGAGGGATTGATTAATCTTTATTTAGAATTTGTTTGAAGTGCAGTGAAATTATTGCTGACAGTAATAGTAATCTAAGGAAAAAATTCCGCCGCTCATCTTTCTGAATAATGAAAGAATTTAATACTTAACCTAAAGGAATGTCATATCCTCTAGAAACTGAAAGAGAGAAAATGCCGTGAGTTAATAACTACTAAAAGTTGTAGTGCTTGTTTTCTACATATACATTACTTCACAGGGTTCTTTCCTACTAACTGTGCTATTTTTTTTTTTTTTCCAGTCTTTCTATATTTGTGAGAATAGAATAATTAATGAAGTCTTTTAAAGTAAGGAAAGTCTTGCAAATCACAAGTAACAAAAATGACAGGCTTTAGATTTTTAATAACGTGTCTGTTTCACAGTGCTATGTCCAGCCAATGAAATGCGTCTGGATTCAACAGGGGTAATACTGAGCCCTGGGTATCCTGACAGCTACCCAAATCTCCAGATGTGTGCATGGACGATTACAGTGGAAAAGGGTTACAATATCAGCATGTTCTTCGAATTCTTCCAGACAGAAAAAGAATTTGATATACTTGAGGTGTTTGATGGTAACTATAAAATACATGATTTTGGATGATATTTTTTCCTATGTAATGTTACTTTGCAGCTACATTGAAAATCTCAAATCACTGTTATTTGTTCATACCATACTTTATTTATGTATAAAAAATTAAATAAGCAATTGTTTGGATTTGTTGTGCTAAAAAATGTCTTTTGATTTTACCGTGTTTAAAAACTGTACAGCAAAAGTTACGAGAAAGAAATAATTTTGTTTCAGTACAAATAGTACACTGTAGTATGTAACATGTTCTGTCAACATCAATTCCTAAATCGGATTAATTTACCATTTGCTTGGAAAATGTTTTCTCTGCGTGTTAATATATATATACTTTGTTGTATGTTATTTAAAACTTTGTAACTTCTTGGTGTTGTGTTTTTTTTTGTTTTGTTTTTTGTTTTTGGTTTTTTTTTCTTTCTTATGTCAAGGACCAAATATTCATAGCCCATTGCTCATTTCTCTCAGTGGGGACTATTCCTCATCTCTCAATATAACCAGCAATGGGCATGAGGTATTTCTCCGATGGTCAGCAGATCACGGCACCAATAAAAGAGGTTTCCGGATAAGGTACATAGGTATGTAAATAAGATTTTCATTAATATGTAAAGAAATTCAGTATAGACCAAATTTATTTATGGTAAAAGGATAATAAGTTATATTTTGTTATATTAATTGAGTAGACTGAATGGAAATCCAGTTTGCTTTATATGTGAACCGGATGATACTGATTTTATGAAGAACAAAACGCCATGCCCCAAACAGGATTTACACAATCATATGTACTATGTAGCGGCCTAATCAAATGTTTCAAATAACTTTTAAAAGGTAAAAATCAAAAACTGAAAGAAGCAACCTCCCCCTCTTCCCATTCATCATTTATTTATATTTTTGTGCCAAAGTCCTTCATCCTGGATCTTTATGGATTTCATCGTGAACATTTTTAAGGCATGGCAACAAGGCAGGAGTGAACAGTGATAAGCAGGAAAAACATGAGACGTTGAAGGATTTAACTCTTTAATTTAAAAGTTCAACAGAAGCAGCAAACAGATATAAAAAAAAAAAGCATCATACACGTTCAAGTGAACATGAAGATGATACTTAAAAAAAAAGTAATTTTTATGTAATCACATTTATAGAAACATTATATAATACTATTTTGACAAGTTAATATTTTTCATTCATTAATCTAGAGTAGATTTGTTGTCAGTTGCAGCAATTACACAAAATCTATGATTTTATTTTATTTTTTTTTAATCATCACCAAAGATATGAAATGCAACAATGAAAATAATTATTTGAGACAGTATATGTAGAACATTTTCATTGCCTATTCTGGAGAAATTAGTGGCATGATACATTTTTACTTTACAAAGTGGAGTAAGCAACAGAGAACACATAGGAAATTCTGCCTGCTGTATTTTGTTTTTCCTTACTTTTCAGCTTCTTTTCTATTGCAGGAAAATAATTAGACTCAGTACAATAGTCTGTAACACAATACCATAAATTCTTCCTTTAGGGGAGGACAGTTTTCTCAGAGGTGAAATGACTTTGATGTGTAGTCAGATAAAATCTACTTTTGCCTAGGCACAAAATATTACACTGTATTTGTTTTCATTGTCTGTAGTACTTTCCGGATCTAGAAACAAGGGTCTTCTGTATGAAAAATAAAAATAAAGTATAAAGCAGAAGAAATTCAGTGCAAGGAAAAAAATGTTTTCATAGCATGTGCTTTGATAGATATGCTCTGCTGCTTGCTATGATAAAGAATAAATGAACAGCCATATGATTCCACCCTAATTGTAGGAAAACTTGCCTGAGAAAACCATTGCCCTATAGTAAGTCATAAGATATGAAAAGTCTTAAAGAGTAAGTGAGGCAGTAACTTGCTATTTGCCTGAGGAACGGAAGAGATGGAGTTTCTAGTTACCAGTGTTTCGTCAAGGCATGAAGAAACTTAGAAGCATTTGGAAAACAACTTCCAATTTACTCTTCTTTCCTACGAAATGGGCATATGACCATCTTAGCTAACAGCTCATGGCTCCTCCTTGATGAGAAAGATCAGAGACTGTTAAATTCCTAAAAATAAATAACTAAATAAATAAATAAATAAATAGGTAAATCTCAAACTGCCTAGCAGGCAGTAAGTTTCTTTTGTTGGAGTTCTTCGGTGAAGCAGCCAAAAACAAGTAATTTTATACTCACAGACTTAATGGACAAGGGATTTAAAAGAAATATAAGCATAATGACATCATGATAATTAAGCAATATTTAATGTCAAGATTTCAAACACATACATCCTTTTAAATTTAAACAAGTGCACCTCTCAAATATCTTTATATTTGCATGCTTTTATGAAGACTTATAGATTTTTTATAGTACCTGGTGTTCTAAATAAGTCACAAAAAGGAATGAAAAAAAAAAAAAAAAAAAGCAGATGGGCTGTTTTTGCCATGTTTTTTTACGGTGGTACTCATAAATATGGTTAAAATCTATTTTAGCTTTTAGTACTTCGATTCATTGTATCGCAGAACTTGAAAGTAGTAAGACCAAAAGGAAAAGATTATTTGAAAATAACTATGTATAGTATGCCCTTGATGTTTCTCTCTTCCAAACATTTTGTAAAATACAGAAATGTATATGACTGCAATAAATTTCATCATAAACTAAAGTTATGTGGGTTATTTGGTTTAAAAGGAAGACAATAAAAAAACTGCAAGAGTTAAACAAGATATCTCTATACTTCCTCTCAGGCTACTAAACTCTGAAGTACTTTTAATGTCTTATTCTTTTGTCTTTACATCTAGTGAAGTTGCTTAATGCTTATGTGAACAGGATACAAAATACAACTTCTACTGAAATTTTCTGAGCTTGTTGTCAAATGTTCATGAACTTCTATATGAGTTTTCAAGATTTGTTACCTGGATCATGAACACATTTTTTATTTATTTAATATTTATGTTTAAAGCTCTCTACTGTAGCACTCCAGAGTCTCCTCCACATGGTTTCATTGTCAGTCAGACAGGTGGACAGCTCAACAGTATGGTTCGCTGGGCATGTGACCGAGGTTTTCGGCTCATTGGGAAAAGTACTGCTGTTTGCAGGAAGTCTCCATATGGTTATTATTCATGGGATGTTCCAGTCCCAGCTTGCCAAGGTAAAATATTTTATAATAAAATATGTAACAAACTTTATTTTACTTTTTTAGTATAAATTATTGTTTTGCTTTTTTTTCCTGATATTTACCAGGCATAACAGCTTTGCCATTCTCCCTAATACTGAGGAATAAAACTTCAATATAAGTGGTTATCATAAACATGTACTTGTTACAATTTTATGATTGAGTGGACTAGCATTGTTTTATTATCCATAAAAATGTCAGTCAACTTCATTGTCTGTTTTTGTTTTTCATGATTTACGTGCTATTTTACCATGTAATACTGAGTGTGAAAGTCCCGTCTTGCCTTCTGCTTCATGTTTTCTGTCATTTATGGGGTAACTAGCAAAGGCAGTTTAATTAGTTGTTTCAAACATCTGAATTTAGGATTGCCACTACTAACTAACCATTTAGCGCAGCATAAAATGTATTAGACAATTTTTACATAGAGTGCAAAGACAAAAAAAAAGAAAAATGTTATTTGCGGTTTCTTTATAAGTAATGCATCATGTTTTTATCTATTTCTTTTCTGACTCCTAAATGAAGATTACCAGTGAAACCACAATAATGGTTTCTGGCATCATCCTATAGAAAGGGAGAAATCTAAAATTATGAATTCCGTAATGATGCCTCTGCAACCAGCAAAGATGTTTGAGTTTTTGTTTTTGTTTTTGTTTTTTTTTAAATACTAAATCAACTCCTTGTTTGCTATTTTCAGAATATTTCTTGTATGCATTTAAACTAATGCTTTATCTTTACATTTTTTATTTTTCATATGTACTATTACAGTTATTCCTTCTGAACTCTTTCCTGTTGCTGGTGTTCATTAATGCCAGCAGCCTTTTCCACTATGAAGTTGTTTTTTTTTTGTTTTTTTTTGTTTTTTGTTTGTTTGTTTGTTTGTTTGTTTGTTTCAAATCCATAAGTAATTGTCAATTTTTTTACATTCTCATTCTTATACCTTTATAAGTATAAATCTTGATCTTTGGACCTCTAAATAGAAAACGTCAGTCATTCCTCAAATCACTATAGAATTTTACCTGAGTATTCCACATGTGCACTTTAAAAATAAATGAAAGCTTTTTTTTACATTTTATATAAAACCAAACATAAGTCAAAGAAAAGACTCAATGAAGCAGTGAGAAATGGAAAAGAAAAGCCTCAAGCAAAACTTCAACAGTCCCTTCCTGTGCAATGAAAAGTAAAAGGAAACTTCTTCCAACTCTAACATTGTATAATGCCAATAATACAAATTAAAGAAAAAGAAATTACTATTCTATCTTTTAGATATTAACCATTCTGCTTATATAGAAATCTTAGAAATATAGAAATTCTGCTTATATTGTAGAAATCTTAATGTGCAAATGTGGTCCATTTCTCAAAAATGATGCTAAAATAAATCTGTATTTACTGTCAGTAAATTTATATTTATTATCTGGAAAAGCATATAATGTGCAAAGCATTCTACTTTTTCCTTTTTTATGTATCGGTATGGGTTTGAGTTAGTTATGCTAATATGCATGACAATTAATATAACTATACCTAAGTTAAACAATTTCTATACTCATTAAAAAATATGTTTTTTATTTCCAAATGCCTGACTGTATTGGGACAAGTGTGAAAACTCAGTAACATTTTAAATGCCAAAGAAATAGCTTAATCTTTAAAATTGGTTTGTAAGGAACTTTATGGAAAACTTTTCATAAAACATATTTATTCTTCACAGGATTAAAATCCAATTTGTTAAGCTCATAGGAGTATATTACTGTATACTTTCAGTAGTATTGCCTGTGTTTGTGTTGTTCCTGATGAGTATTATCAGCTTTAGATAGATGTCAACATTGACACTTTTCTTTTTATTCCACATATCCTTAAGATATGAAAGGTAGCTACATCTGTTAATTGTTGTTATTAAATGAATCAGAGCAAATCCAGGGATCAAAGCTCCTTTATAGGGTGAATAGTCAGATTTGAGTTTGGGAAAATGTAAACACAAAAACTCTTAACTGTGACTTAACATTTAATAAAGGATATTTAAGAGCTTTATCCAAGACCAATAATATTTTTTGAATTTCTTATTATAGATAACTCTTTAGACTGTGATGATCCTCAAGAACTAATAAAGTTGAGTTCTTCATAGGGCTGCATGTGTACAGCTTTTTAGTTGGAACTGTATTCTGAAGGTCATGATCATGGAATGGATCTGTTTCAGATGTGATTACTAATGTTGATTAGCAAAAATAAAGATTTTACTTTCTAGGCTGATAAATAGTGACCAAACATTCCAGTTATATATTTATTTTTTAGATAATTTGGATATTCTGTATTTTTCTTTTTTTATTTCTGTCCAGTTTTCAGATGTGTCAATAGCTTGTGTTGACTTTTTCACATTTTGAACTTAAAAGTGGTTTCTGTTTCATACAAGGAAAATGCACCTCATAACTTTAGAAAACTAAAAATATCAATAAGTGATTCATTGGTAGCTCTTTCTGTTTACATAAAAGACTGTTTATGAACGATTCAATATGCTAGGATAAAGCTTGTTTCTTGAAACTTTTAAGGGAAGGATATATTTTGCTTATTCCAACAGATTGATTCTATCTATGTGAATGATACAATTCAAATTTTATCAAATAAGGCACTAATGGAAATCTTTGTATACCTAAGAAGTCATTAATCTCAATGGCAGATATAAAACATCTCTGTTAGATATTATATATATGTATATAAAGTGCTGACTTCGGGAAGATGATCTGTAGTATGTGAACAAGTAGTATGCTACAATGTGTTTTTCAATATCTGGATCACAAGCAGCAGCTGCTAATCTATAAAAAGTTTTTTGGGGTGGATGTATAAGTTATGCTGCACTGATGTAACTGGCAGTGAATTTAGTTCTGGCAACCTCAATATGGCCTGAAACTTCTATTTATCATTCCATGTAGTTTTGAAGGAAAAAGCATGGACAGGCTTGACTAATTTTCCAGCTGCAAAGTTGTTGAGGAATTTGTGATTAGGAGGTAGTGTCATTTATGTCCATTTATGTCACATGTTTTAATTTTAGTGTCATGATTGCAGTTTCTTTCTTTGGTGGTGTCAAGTGAAAAAATAATTAACTTCTCTGAGATGTTTAGTAAAAAGTAGAAGATGGACCTTATGTTTCATGAACTTATCACTTTTGGTCATTCTAGGTTTATGATTTTATAGAATTTCACGATTCATAGAGCTTTCACTACCTCCTAATATCTGTTTTCTTATCTTCTTCTAAAAATATGTGTCTCTAGTTTCCAGTATATAGTATGATAGCTATAAGATATAAAGAAGGTGGTGAGCAAATTAATCATTGTTTTCTGTGGTCTTTTCATCACACTGTGATACACACTGTGTATCACACACTTACATGTAATTTCTAGTATCTTTATATGAAAATTGAAGATTATTTTTGAATTTATTTTATTGCATCTGTTCTACAGGCTTTGATATCTTTAGTTCTTTACCTGTGTCTCAGCTGTGATCATTAACTTTGGTACAGAGCCATAATGTTACATTGCTTATGAAGCAGATTTGTCTTTCATCAGACCAGCTCACAAAAAAGGCAACAATTGATCACTATTTTCCTGTGAAATGTACATAGTCTGAGAGGCTTGATTCTTCACAGCTACTAATAGGCAGAATAGGTAATCTCTTACTGTACAAGATTCCACTTCAAAGTAAAGTACTTAAGAATCAAGTGCCTAAGCCCTGTTTTGGGGATCAGGTTTACATTATATGTTTGCTGTTAAAATGTGAAAAAGACTTTTTTTTTTTTTTTTTTTTAATTTATTTCTCAAGGTATTTTTAAGGAATATTTTTGTGCTTTCTCTCTAATGAATAATAAGTTATATATATGCACGTATATATATTTTGGCGGGGGAAGGGACTTGCATTTTCATTTGCTAAATTTAAAATATTTTTAAGAGTACTTTATTTCTTCTTTGCATGAGGAAAAATAGAATGTTGAAAGTCAATACTAGTTTCAGCCAGGGGTTACACATTATATCTGAGAAACCTGAAGTACAAACTAGATTTCTGATGCCTCAGTCTGATACTTTATTCATTCAGCCATGCTGGTCCTACTTTCCCAGATACTGTCTATCAGATAATGTCTATTCCATCTTCCTCAATTATCTTCTGCATTTTGAATGAATAGCTGCAGGGTCGTGAATCACGATTCTTTTTCTTTTTCCTTCTTTTTCTTTTTCCGTCTTTTTCTTCCCTTCCCTTTCTTTTCCTTCCCTTTCTTTTCCTTCCCTTCCTTTTTCTTCCCTTCCCTTCCCTTCCCTTCCCTTCCCTTCCCTTCCCTTCCCTTCCCTTCCCTTCCCTTCCCTTCCCTTCCCTTCCCTTCCCTTCCCTTCCCTTCCCTTCCCTTCCCTTCCCTTCCCTTCCCTTCCCTTCCCTTCCCTTCCCTGTTTCCTAACTCTTCTATCAGTAGACAAAAAATTTCTCTGTTTTCATTCCCTAAAATTTTAAGGGAGATTGTTTGTAGACTTAAAATTCACATTAATTAGTGAAAAAAGTCATTTGAATGCATTTATGATTATTGACATTACAGTACATAAAGCCTCTGAGACAAGAAGCTCACGGATGAATAGATACAATGACTGTGTCTTTCTCTTTAATCAGCAATATCTTGCGGAATTCCTAAAGCTCCAGTAAATGGTGGAATATTAACTACAGATTACCTAGTTGGCACCCATGTTACTTACTTTTGTAATGATGGGTACAGACTATCTTCGAAGGAACTTACTACAGCAGCCTGCCAGCCAGATGGTACCTGGAGCAATCACAATAAAACACCTCGCTGTGTGGGTAAGTGACATGCAAAAATAATCTAGTAGGAATGTGACTGTACACTATGTTTATTTATCAAAAGTAGAAAACATCATGTCATTTAAACTTTCAGCTTTCAGGATACTTTATGTGTAATTGCTGGTATTATATTATTGTGAAGTATATATTTGAAATGTGTATCTGAGAATATACTGAAATATTCTGACAGTGGAATAAATATCCTGCAGATTACTGAACATATTCAAGCTGATAATTAATTTTCTGATAAATCAAATTTAATGGTTGCAGTGGTTTATGCAAAAGTCAGCTCTACAATGAGAACTAAAATGTTCATATACTGTCCATAAACCCTTTTTACTATCCAGAATTCCAAAGTATCTGGCATTCTGGGATACTTCTTTGAAACGGCTGCTGATTATTTATATCTAGCCCATCATCTAAACACTAGATCGTCTAATACACTACCTAAATTCTGGGAAATATCACTGAAGATGTCTGCTCAGTTCCAAGAAGTCGATAACTTCAACATGGATATAGCAATACGAAAATGACTCATGCAAGTTGAGATTATTTCACCCAATGAATTTTTGAAACGGAAAGAAAACGTACTGTAGAATAATTTTCAAGTTCTCTCCCTTTTTTGTCTTGTTCTTGTAAATGCATTACCTCATGCCTTTTCCTCTGCCTAAAGAAATAAAGCTAACAGAGTGAAAGAAAGCAATACCCGGCAAGGATTTTCCTCTGTGTCATTTTCTTTTGATCAAGGGAAAATTTTATGCTCACTAACTTTTCTATTAGATCAGGTTTGTAGAAGAATATTTTTTTGCTTGCTTTTAGAGGATGTACACGTAGAATTAGGACATGAGATAAAGATGTGTTGCTGCTGAAATCCCGTTCTCGATATGGATATTATTTAACGTGTCACCACTGTGCAGCCTCTCCAAGTATTTAAGGTCTCATATAATTCATCTGGCTAAAAAATACTTCCAATATTTAAGTTTGCCTGGTATTTTAATAAAGATTTTGATATCTGATGTAATGAGTCGCATCAATTTCCTAACTATAAATCTATAATGAATTGACTTATGGCATAGATTTTGTCTGCACCAATTGTGTAGCCCAGCATATTCTAGTCAATTATCATCAATAATACATGCGAGAAGTGTTACCTGCTAACCAAAGGGAATTTTAAATACAACCTTACCCTTCAAATATTATGTCAACATGTTTAAAATCTATTTCTAAATTGCTAACAACAGATTTTTGTAAGTTGCATGTACTGAACTACAAATAACTATGTTTTTTTGTCATCTGGAAGTTGTTACATGTCCAAGCATCAACTCTTTTACACTGGAGCATGGAAGATGGAAAATAGTGAATGGCTCACATTATGAGTATAAAACAAAGGTAGTTTTCAGCTGTGATCCTGGGTACTATGGCTTGGGACCAGCATCTATTGAGTGTCTTGCTAATGGCACCTGGAGTTGGAGAAATGAGCGACCTTACTGCCAAAGTGAGTAAATGTTGCATCTGTATCTGCTGTGTAGATTGCAGATAAAAATATTTGATTTGGTCCAGTGGTAATTAACTAATTTGATATAGGAAGTACTTAATTAGAAAAGTTTTCCCTATCTCTAATCTTTTAACCAGCATAATTCGATAGCAATTAATTAATAATGTTCCAAAAAGTGTTTGTTGTTGTTTGTTTTTTTAATTTTACAGAGAAAATTTTTATTTTTATCGCTATTATTTTCAATTGTAGAGTATTATTTTTGGGGCAATAATAGTCTTTGTATACAGAGTTCTTCTGCAAAGCAGACAATACTTCAGGCTGCAACATTTATTTAGCTGTTTGATTAACTTTACAGAGAATCATAGAATTGTAGAATTACATATTATTGCATGTATCTTCATGATATACAAGTATAAATTTCTGTTCTCTTTTGCTTTTATAAAGTTATTTCTTGTGGAGAACTTCCTACACCTCCAAATGGAAATAAGATTGGAACTCAAATCACATATGGGTCTACAGCTATATTTACTTGTGACTCAGGATACATGCTTGTTGGCTCTGCTGTGAGGGAATGTCTGTCCTCTGGACTCTGGAGTGGAATTGAGACCAGATGTTTAGGTATGGGTACAACTGTCATGGCATGACTATTTTCTTTCTCTGTAGCAGGCAAAAGTAAGTAAAGTTAGTCAACTTATCTCTTTCTGTTACCCTTCCAAGTATAGACACTAAGGAAGTTCTGCATTTTAAAAATTCATGTTGCTGTTTTTCTTATCAAAGTATAACTGTGCTGAACTTTCCATGAATTGAATCCCTTTTTCAGTATCTGCCACACAAGCAAAGCCTGTGTCACTGGACTACTCCATCTGGCTTTATAATAGATCTATTCATACACAGGAAGACTGATGGATTTCAGATCTGTCAGCTTTAATATATATCCTTACTAAAATAACTGCATAGTATACCTGAACTTAGAGAATATGTTATAGAATTAATCTGTACAATTGCAAAAGATGCAATAAAAATATAAATACATGGAAACACAAACAGAACTTCAGCCTTATTTCTGACAGAAAATCACTCTCCAGGTATGATGCATAGAATTTGAAAACCCTTTGGTTGTACTGGTTTAGGCATCTTCACTTATTTAAAATACTCAGACACCAGACCCCAAGTTGTTCATGAAAATGGAACACATGAAGAATGTAACAATTTCAGTATTTCATTTTATTTCTTTAGTATTTTGTTTTAATTCTTTGTTATTTATTAATATGATTTGAGTTGTAACTGTAGAAGCATTTGATTTTAAATTTATATGCAACTATAGTTTTAGTAGAAATCAAAATAATGATTTTGTCCCAGTTTTAGGAAGTAATATGAAAGACATGGAAGTATGAAAATGTAAAGGGACATCTGTAAATGCAAACTTTCAGAAAAATCGGAAATAATATACACTTTAAGTGTTTATTGCATATTGTTTTTTGTGCAGATTGATGTTACCCTTTTAGACTGCTGTATGCCCCAAATAGTTTTCTAGTTTTCTTTTGGTAATTCAGCATTGCTTGGTTGGTATAAATCCTCACTTAAGCTAAATCTGAATGACTCATGAATGAGAAAGTGTTGCTTATCATGCTGCAAGTCTGAAGCTGGAAGATTTCCTGACAAATAGCTGAAGGGCACAGGAAGTTCTTATGTTTCCCTTTTACTGTGAAAACCATTTAGCAGAGGGGGAAAAGAAAAGAAAAGAAGCTATTTATGTTTGATTTTCTTTAGCTGCTTTTTTTTTTTTTTTTTTTTAAGCTTTCTTTAAAGTGCGAGAAAATTCAAGACAGATTTTTTAAATCTTGCAGATTTTGTGCACCATAATACATGTATAGATAAAACGTGCTGATATTTTTTCATAATTAAGGATTTATCTGCAATGGCTACAGCTACTCATGTTTGCAAAGTTAGAGCAGAGAAAAAAAACAATAATCTTAAAAATGCCAAATTCTATGCTCGTTGTGAACAGCACATTCAGAAAATGAATTAAAAAGAATATGACTAGAAGTGAAAAAAAAAATCTAAAAGTTACCTGATGCATCACCTTAGTGTGACTGTGTTAAATATATAGTCAAAGTTTTGGTTATGGTAAACTGTTGAAGAAAGGTTGGATAAAAGTTTTAATTTCAGAAACTAAATATAGTATATATAATATATAGCATGCAAACAAACAACAAACAAAAAACAACAACATATATAGCTTTTAAAAATAAGTGTTACTTACTGAGAAAATTTATAAAAGGGAAACAGTAGTGGCTAACACAATTACTCTTGCATCAACACTGTTGATTTACATCACTGTGCAGGACTGAGATTTCTGGAAAGACTCAACCTGAGTTCAGTTCTTGTTCCTTCAGTAATTAATATGAGACAAAAGGGATGGGTTCTACTAAGTACAAATGAGAAGTCATGTTTGTTTGTTTAGGAAAGTTGAGAAATAAAATATTTTTGGGAGGTGCAGGAAATGGAAGGAAAGCAACACAGGAGATGTAGAATTCTTGGGAAGGCATCAAGAAAAAAAGGAAAAAGTCATCTGACCAAGGGAATGCTGTGTGGTAGGATCTGGGAGAAAGCAGATAAAATGCAAGAGGAAGATCTACAGAGCATGTATTGAGATGATCTGAGAAATAGCATTTCTGTGCAAACTTTGATTGCATTCTTGCATTTGTTTTCAAACAGTGAATAAAAGTAGGAAAAAAAAAATCCTTTTCTACTTCTAATAACTTTTTTTTTTTTTTTTTTTTGTTTTTTTTTTTGTTTTTTTCCTCATAGTACTTCTCGGAAAATATTAAGGAGTATCTGACGTTATTATAATGGAGAGAATTTATTTAGATGCATAAATCAGTGCAAATTTCATTTATGTTCTCAAAGGTTCTCTAATCAGGAACT
Organism: Alectoris magna; assembly: GCA_030625065.1. Lineage (NCBI taxonomy): Eukaryota > Metazoa > Chordata > Aves > Galliformes > Phasianidae > Alectoris > Alectoris magna. Next base: position 16,563,116 of record CM060561.1, read on the forward strand.
ATGTGTACCATTAGGTACACCTTATTTGGCAAACATTCTAAGCTGCACCAACATGTCAGATGATGTTTTGAAAACTAAACCAATAAGGGCCAAACCCATCTGGTGGTTTGATTGCTATTGTTTGTTTACCTGCTAGGTTTTTTTACATCTCTTAGTCAGAAAAATTCCCTATGAGACTTACGCTTCCAGAGGCAAGAAAATCTCAGCTTTACCAATGTGTTTATTTTTTTGTGTTTTTTTTTTTTTTTTTTCCACAAAAGGAAGTTTCTAACCTTCAAAGAAAGAGAAAAAAAAAACATCAGAGCATTATAAAGGCTCTGAAGTTAAAAGGAAAGAACAGTTTTGTCTCTAAATCTATTTTCTCACTAGCAACCTCATGGCTTTAGGGGTTTGATTTTTTTTTTTTTTCTTTAGAATTATAGGACAAACGGGGAACAAACAAGTTTGAGGGTCCAGTAAATTTTTTTCCAATTAAACTTAAGTACTAGTTGTAACACTGCTTGCTTTCCTTATTTTATTTATTTTTAGTTCTCCATCATGTGACATCATTTCAATTTTACAAGTTAACTGGTGAATTGTAGTGCTTATTTTTTACATTCCGTAAGAAAAAGAATGGTAAAAAAACCCCCACACATACTTAATTTCTTCCTCCACCTCTCTAGATTAAAAGTACAGGGTTGAAGACTAGGCCAAAACATAGATAGATGATAGGTTTTTGACAAGACATTTGGATGCAGTTGTAGGATAACTGGATATTGTTGCAAAGATTACCTTTAGCCTAAACAAATTCATGTTTGGAATTCTTTTGAGACCAGTGTATGAGAAAGGCAGATTTCTGTACCAAGTTGTCTAAAGTAATTTATTTCCATTGGTAGAATACTGAATTTATGATGCACGCACTTTTATTTTTGTGATGGGAATTATTTTGATTTATACTGTGTAATATTGCAGTTTTCCCCAAGTTAATGGAAATAAACACTTGATTGTTTGAATGGAAGATTTCTTTGTTGTGAATAAAGAGGTATATTTAAAATTTCTCTGGCATATTTACTGACAATTTTTGTTTTTATCATTTGAAAAATCTAGCTGGTCACTGTGGTGTTCCAGATCTTATAGTCAACGGTCAAGTAATTGGAGAAAATTATGGGTATAGAGACACAGTTGTATACCAATGCAGTCCTGGTTTTCGGTTGATTGGTTCTTCTGTACGAATTTGTCAACAGGATCACAACTGGTCTGGTCAGCTGCCATCTTGTGTGCGTAAGTAAGCATGACAATGATTTCCGCTACAGAAATGCCCTTGTCAGACAAGATGAGGAGTATCTTTGTACTTAGAAAAATAAGAATTTTCAAGTGAATTACAACAATAATTAAATGATTCAGATTCAGTATTGTCATTGTACTGAATACATTTTAGTCCACCTGCAAATTTTCTATTTCTGTATCTTCATTTTTGTTGCAGAAAACTTCATCATTAAGACGTTAATTCAGTACCTTTACTGTTCATTGTCTTTACTTTGTTTTACATAGAAAAAGAGATACTTAAAACTACTGTAATAATTTTATTTTATTTCTACTTTATTATAAATAAAAAAGCATTACTGTTTTATATTTTACACTTTATTCTTTAAACATAACACCTGAAGCAAGAAAACTAGACTCCATTAATGAGGAATTTGTAAATTATAAAGTTCATATCAATGTTAGAACGGCAAAAGCATAGAAATTGAGCATAATTTTTTCACAATCCAACTGAAAACTGTTTCACAAAATCACAGAACGGTTAATTAAATTTAGAAGTGACCTCTCCAGATTACTTACAATGCTCAAACGGGCGTCTAAAGCAGGTTGCCCACAACCATGCCCAGATGGCTTTTGAAGATCTACAAGAAAGGATACTCCACCATCCTACTGGTCAACCTGTTCTACAGCTCCATTTGCTTGAATATAAGGGAATGAGCAATAAAACATTTCAGAAAAAGACATAGGACTTAGAAAAAAATAGTAAGCTTGCAAAAACCTTTTTTTAACAGTCTCACATTTATTTACTTAACTTCCCCACATGTTCTAATTGAATTTTTGAGATTTAATATTCAAATTTAGTGATTCTGACTTTTTTACTTCTAAATTCACCATGCATTTTGCTTGGATAATAGAAAGATTTTGTTAATTGTAGTATTTTTATAGGTTTATACTTTACATACTTTTACTTGTGAATGTCATGCTTTTGTTTTCACAAGAAATTTCATTGCTATTTTATGTGCAATGAGAAAAATTGGCTCAATAAATGTGTTTACCTAACAGTTTTATACACATTAATCATTTAGTACACGGTTATAATTATTGTTTTTGGGGAAAAAAAAAATACTACAAGTACTACCTTATATTAAAAGTTTCTGATAATACAAATAATACAGAGGTAGTAATACTAATAACACAAAAATATTTAACAACGTTTATGGAACATAGAAAATTCAATTTAACTTTTATTCTGTATTCATACAATATGCTGTGACTTGTCTGTATGCTGTAATAGTTTTCAAAGACCATTTTCACTTTTTTGTTGACACTAAAAATTTATATCATTTACATTCTATCTATAGGTTTCTTTAGCATTATCACAATTAGTCTAATCATCTACAAGGAAAAAAAGACAAATATATGTAAGTTAGACCTAATAAATTATTGGAAAAATGTTACATTTCTAAATTTCTAAAGTGATCAGAACTTGACTTGTTTTATTTTTTCATTTTTTAATTAGCAATGAATATTTTATTAACTACTGGACTTTGTTTAATCAGAAGGAAATATTTATACATTTTAGAAATTATTTTCAACCAGATTTCTGTTTGCTTTTTCATATATCTGCTCTTACAATAGGTACGTCTGTAGTCAAAGTTTTGTATGAATGCTAAATATAAATCCTTCGTGGAAAGCACTCAGAGTCTTATAAAAAAAACTTTAAAATGCTCTTACATGTAAATTATATGATAATTATAACTAATGAAATCTGATAACAGCATGCTCTGCCTTTATTTTGTGCTATGCTAGCTGTTAGCTGTGGTCACCCTGGTAGTCCGATTTATGGAAGAACAAGTGGAAATGGTTTCAACTTCAATGACGTTGTGACATTCTCATGTAATACTGGTTATGTTATGCAAGGACCAACCAAAGCACAGTGTCAGGCCAACAGACAATGGAGCCACCCACCTCCAATATGCAAAGGTACGAAGCAAGCATTTACAGACTTCAAGATCAGTTGGAAAGTTAAGGTTGGAAAATAAACTGAACTTAAAGGGACACTATCAAGACAACGTGCATTAAAAAAGCATACTTCTTACATACAATCATAAAATGTTTCATTTTTTCAGGTAGGTCTCTCTTATTTTTAGAAAGTTATGAGGACAATTGTTGCAGAGAAACTTTCTTATGTGTTTGCAGTTTTTGTTGATTTTGTAAAATAATTTTTACAAGTTTCTTAACTTGTGCAGAGAAGACAAGAAGACAAGGAACTTTTTAAAATCCTGAAATAATACACTACATTTTTAGCCAGTATAGTTCTAAAATTGCACAGGAAAATGTATTTTTTTCCCCCTATTTCATTTCCATGTATCTGATTGCTCTGCTCAACTTTTTTTTTTTTTCTTTTTTTTCTTTTTCCTTATTCATTATCATAATACATTTGGGTACTTTCCTGATACTCTAAATAATTTTTGGCCCTGAAAGCCCATTATATCCTGGGCTTCATCAAAAGCATGGCCAGCAAGTTGAGGGAGGTTGTTCCTCACCTCTACTCCGCTCTCATGAGACCGCATCTGGAGTACTGCATTCAGCTCTGAAGAGGAAAGAACCAAACAGCTGGAGCTGGTCCAGAGGAGAGCCACAAGGATGACCAAAGTGCTGAAGCAACTTCTTTATGAAGATATGAAGGCAGACTGAAAGAGTTGTGTCATTTTTTTTCTGTAAGAAAAATAAAGATTTTTTACCAGTCCTAATAGAGATAGAACAAGAGGTATCAGCTTTAAACTGAAAGAGGGTAGATTTAAGTTGTAGATAAAGAATCCATTTTTTGATATGTGGTGAAACAATGGAACAGGTTTCTCAGAGAAATTGTGTATGTCCCATCTTTGGAAATGTTCACGAGGTTGAGTGGAGTTTGAGAAATCTCATAAAAGATGTCCTGTAGAAGGGGTTTGGACTAGGTGATCCTTAAGGTCTCTTCCAACTTAAACCATAGTAAGATTCTATAATTCTAAATTATTTTATGTATTCATATGTTGTTTTTCTCTACTAAATTGTTTTTCACTAAATGTCCTCCAATTACTTTCATTCAATCACTATGCCTTAAGCGATAGTTGACAGAACTTTATTTTCCAAGGATCTATTTGTTATTGAGAGGTAATTATTGTTTTTTTAGTTTGCAATGCTAAACATGTATTGTGGATTAAAGGTAACTAATAAATCTAATTTTCAGTCTAGCTTCTATAATTCACTTTGTTGTTTGGGTATTGCACAGTAATGTGAAAAACTGTCTGATATGATACTAGTATGTAGGGATCAGAAACTAAATAAATTGACAAGGCAATTTTCTGAAATTTTGCACATCCTCAAGTTAATAGAAAGAAAACTTTTTATAGAAAAAGTTTACTGTTTATAGAAAAAAAACTTTAAAAATGAAAAGAACCAACTTTGTGTAGTGCAAAATTACCAGTGCTTGTAGTGTGCAATGTCTCACCAGACACCTGTAAGCTGCCAAAAAAAAAAAAAAAAAAAAAAAAAAAAAAAAAAAAAAAGAAAATCAGTATCTACTATTTTTAAATGTATCAAACATAATGTAATTAAGAATCTTTTGAAAAAATGCTTAATCATCCAACTTTACCCATATTTTTAAGGGTTCAGATCTGTCTGATGGGCTATTTCGCTATCCTGGAAGCATCACCACTGTCATCAATATCTGACCATCTGTCCTTTAGCTCAAAAAATCTGTCTCAAAGATGTGATTAGTCATCAAAATGTTAATATAGGCATATAACTACATATGCATTGCTGTGTGGATTAGACTAATGGCATCTTTATTCTGCAACCTCTTTCCAGCTGTGGGCAAAATTTCAGTAAAGGGTATTAATTGAATATGTTTATTTGTCACTTTTGGCAGCGAAGACTTTTACGGTGTCATCTTATTGTGAATAATCATTTCCTTTTATTTCCCCTGATTTTAGCCACTCAAGTTTCATACCATCTTCCTAGCTCTGTATAATTGTATGATAAAATCATGGTATTAACACATTTGAAACATTGCAAGTTTCTCATTTAATGGATAGGAGGCCATGTAAAGACTATTTTAGTAACCTGAAGTCTATACTTTTTTCTCTTTTTAGTGGTGAATTGTTCAGATCCTGGAATTCCTGCAAATTCCATACGAGAGAGTAAAATAGAACATGGAAATTTCACATATGGCACAGTGGTATTTTATGACTGTAATCCTGGTTATTTTTTATTTGGCTCTTCAGTTTTAGTTTGTCAACCAAACGGCCACTGGGACAAACCTCTGCCTGAGTGCATTAGTAAGTAGATAATGTGTGTGCTTCTATTAGGAGTGTTAACTGGGCTGGATATTATTTTACAGATTTCTGTCTGTATCAGAAAAGTAATTAGAATAATCATATTTATATACATATTTGCGTGTGCAACAATGAGAGAAGGTTTCAGTGGCAGCTGAAGTAGAACACTTATATTGTTATTTTATGCAGTAAATACCATTGAAATTATGAGAAATGAAAAAAAAGAAAACACAAAAATCTCTGAATACTTCTGAAAATCTTATCCATTTAATTTATCAACACATCTCAATTGACCACAAAACTACAATCATACTGAATCTTAAAAACTACAGGGGAAAACTATTGAATTATGCCACTAGTACTTTCTGGACATCTTCTTGGACAACAGCAAGATCAAACTATCTGAATACAGTAGGCAAACACCAAAAAGAGCATCAAAAGAGTCCTTTGCATGTTCTCAGCTTTCCACACTACCTAAGCAAAAGCCATATGCAACCTACCCATCAGAAAGGTAAAGAGATAACACAAAGAGGTGGTTTTTTTGGTTTGTCATGAAGAACTTTCTATCCATGATGTCACAGATATTTCATAAATTTCATAAATTGTTAATTGGGATGGTTAATTTGCTCAGTTCTCTATAAACTTTTATATAAGGCTTTACTTTAAGATAAAGTTTTCTTTCTGAGAAAGGCTGAAAGCTTTTTCATTAAGATAAAAGGGAAAACAAAGCGTCCTTGTTCTGGAGTCATGGACGGACATTTGCAATACATTAGGTATTTGTTCTCAATTTTACTTTTTTTGTTTGTTTTCAATAATTAAGATTTTTCCAATTTTGCTATCCCCTCTTGAATAAAATCTGGTATTTATTTCTTACTGCTAAAATCTCTACTTCTGGATTTTTTATTTTTTTTTTCTACTTTGGACAGGATAAGCAGATTAATTGTAATTGTAATTCAGAATTAATCTCATAATGGACTTCAACTGTTTCACGTTCATTTTTGAAGAAACAATGATGTTTCAGAAATACAAATCTTAACTAATAGTAACATATCTCCAGATAAAAAGAAAAGGTGCAAACATTTTTTCTTTCTATTTTTGTGTTTTTCTCACTTAATCTTAATGTAGAATTGTCAGAAATAATTTACTACTGCCGATTTTAGTCATTTTTAAGTTCACCTTTGGCAGTGAAAGTGCTACACAGAATTCTGAAAGAGCATCCTCAGTTTTATTTGTGTAATTTGTATAAAGGGGTTGATGAATTGTAAAGCAGGCATTTCCAAGTTATTTAACTATCATAATCATAGAGCTTACTAAAAATTACTCTGATGCAGCTACTGTACTTTTTTATAAGACCCTATCAACTTCTAGTGTATTTTGCAAATTGGCTCTGTTTTGGACATATGCAAGGCAGTCATTCAGTTGCTGGCTTTTTCCACTGTAAGAGCAATGGAAAATAAGTTGAAAGCTGGCTGAATGTTTTCCTTTGACCTCTGCTGGATTATTTTTTTGACCTAGCTGGATTTCAGCCTCTCTTTAACTGGACTCAAAGAGCTTATCTTCTTTTGAAATACCAATAGAGTAATGGACAAGAGACACACTGTGACAAAGGAAAAGTTATTCACCTGTAAAGTAAATCGGTTCCTTTGAAATGTGATGTTCTACAACATGTTCTTCTAACTAGTATAAGTCCTGTAAGAAAAAGTTGACTTAGACCATAATGCTTGTTCAACTCTTCCTTTCAATTAAAGACTTTAAGGTGCATATGCTGCTAAGGCACATGCTGCTAGAAAAGTACTTTAAATTTGTAGTGTACTCAGAATGAAAGATACGTTTTGACAGTATACCTTATAGAATTTCAGTGACATATTTGTTTCCTGGACTGCAGAGTATTCTCAATTTATTTCTGAGAAATGTACTTTAATCTGTTATTTGTAAACTACCATGTAAACACAATTCCCATCTTCCAAGCTTGAAATCCAAATAATGTAAACCAGTTTTTTGCTGATGTCTTTGTCATCCTCTCAATAATTCTATAACAGTACCTTGTCCTGACTTTTCTTCCCTGACAATATGACATATACAACCATTCCCAGCTATCAGATAGATAGACTGATGACTTGTTGACAGCTCTGCAGATTGTAGAAAGCTCATGATATGCTTTTTGATTCACTGCTCAAGAAAAACATAACGTTTATAAATTGAATTGGACTTCAAACTAACAATGTTGTAATTTTATTGATATATGATCACATTTAACCAGAAACTGATGTGAATTTATACTTCTTTCTGTTTTTGCAGAATGTTATATCTTTTATGTCCTTGGTCAGTGTTATCTTTATATCTTGATGATTAGAAGGTGCTGGGATGTTTTTTCTCCCCTAGGGAAAGAAAAAAAAAATAGCCATTGACAACTCACATTTAATAATTATTTTTTTAAATATCTTTTAATCAAAATTTCATTTTCTAGATCAGTTATTAGGTTCTCAGGACTTTAAGGTACAGATGTAAATACAGAGGAAAAGTTTGTATAGGAAAGTCCCAAACAGGATACTGTAAGGTACTGATACAAAAGTAATGTTTCCTCTGTGATAACATCTTTTACTCTCAAAATGGCGGAAGAAGGAAATGAGAAAAATAAAGATGACAAAAAAAAAGTCGTGAAAATTTGTAAGCATTGCTCAAAAAGAGAAATCGTTTCATTTTCCTGAAGCCTATATGGTAAATATACCTTTTTACTAATAATGTTCTAAGTTCTTTCTGTAAAATCATAAACAATAGTAGATTTTATATAAATGTATGACTAAACAAATAACATGCTAATAGGAAGTGTTTGAGTTGTAATATGAACTAGTCTCATCATTTTACAAGTCTATCAAAAGTTACAGAGGTGGCTAATTTAACATCAGAGCCAATCGATCACATAAAACATTCCTAAATCCTTTGCGGGTCCAAAACAAGAAGGCTCTGCATCATGCAAGTTGGATCCTTGAGAAAATGTGGCACTGAAAACAAATGAGCGTATGTATAAATGTAAACCACTAAGACCAAAAATAATTATTGCAAAAATATTTACAATCACACATAGCTATATTATGTTATACTGTACAGCCAATATGCTGTTGTATAAGTCTGAAGTACTAGGGAACGGAATAAATCCTCAACCTTGTTTAGGCTTCTGATTAAAAATAAAATAAAAACCTGCTGAAAATGTTATGATATTGAAGATGATGGAGTATTGTTTTTAAACAAAGAAACAGCAACGATGATCTGTATGATTCAGAGAGCTGTTCCAGCACCCTGGTATTTGCAGCTGTAATGTCTGATTTTCAGTATATATAAGTATGAATATTTGGTCAAGATATGCCACATGCCATACACAAGTATAAGAAATAAATGAAATGTGTATTTGGCTCATGAATGTTAATCTCGTTTTCAGAATTTGGCATACGTAGCTTGCTTTAAATTTACTATTTATCTGAATTCTTAAGTATTTTGTACATTGGTTTCACTTACGAAGGTGTTTATTCTGTATGCTCTTAAAAGACAGTAGTTAATCCTTTTCAGTACAGAAATTTGTTTCCATTACATGTATTGTTTATATAAATAATACTCTTCATAAAGATGCATAAGGCCTTTTTTAATTTTACTTAATTCTTATTGAGTAGCTAGATACCAAGGTAGCTTCACTGTAATGTTTTGGAACTTTCCAGTAGATAAAAGACTGCTGATGTTATTGCAGTGACACTATCCTGATTTTAGATCAAGTTTCTGAAATTTCACCTGTTTTTTATTCCTAAAACTACAACTGCTTTAACAAAATTACAGCAAGAGATACTGACCGTCTTTTTGTATGTAAGAGGCAATCAAAGGACAAAAACATACAGCTAAGCATTCCCGTATTCTTTGCTGAGTTTACATACATCCTGACATTTAAGCCAGTTAGCAGAATTAGATGTGTATAACTGCAATCTGTAAATGAAATTCACAAAAATGGCAAGATTGTGAGGGTATTAAAAAATAATGACAGTATGAAAATATCTTGTAATTACCAATCAAAATTTGTACAATGGTAAAAAAGAGATGTGATAGTTTCTAAGAATGTCATACTGTTCAATTCAGTCTCTGCACAATTAACATCAATAGATTGTACAAAAGAACAGGCTAAAACAAGAAATTGTTAGAATATGTACACAAATATTTTATCCAAACAGTGGAATATCTTCATTAACCAAAACCTGTGAGTTAGCATGGAACTAAGGTTTAAAGCAAAACTTAATTATCTTGTTTCTAAGCCTAGTAGATGTCATGACCAATAATCAGGGACCAGTGAATGAGATTCAGGTTTGTATATTCTCTAGTTCAGCAGCAACTGGCAAATAATGTCTTACTGTATTTTCTCTGAAGAATACGTGTATGATTGTATGCTTGTATATGACTGTGCCATAAAGCTCAGCTTTGTGAATGTCTTCGGACATCAATATCTTTATCTAAAATACCTTTCTGAAATATAGAAGCATTTGTTTTACAGCTTTTTATTCTTAATAAACTTTGTACTTGTCATGCAAAGTGCTCACCTCCCTGAAACTCTAAAAAGGTCTTCACAAAATTTGTGTATGAAGTTATGAAAATGATAACTACAAACTGTTTGATCAGTGATAATAACCTTTTTTTATCTCCAATAATTATGCATTGTAGTGATTGACTGTGGCCATCCTGGCGTTCCTCCTAACGCGGTCCTATCTGGAGATAAATATACATTTGGGTCCACTGTTCATTATACTTGCACAGGTAGACGTTCTCTGTTAGGGCAGTCATCTCGTACATGTCAGTTAAATGGACAGTGGAGTGGATCTCTTCCTCATTGCTCAGGTAATATTTTTGAATTAATGAGTGCGCCCAGAAGTTGCTTTGAACTAATTTGATTTTGAACTATATTCCATGATTGATTCTATCAGAAAACCGTTTTAAACCTGAAAAATAATGTATAAAACTGAAATAATATCTTAATAGAAATAAAAAGAAGTAAAATCCCCCAAAAGTGAGAATTCTACTAGCAAGAAAATAATATCTTCAACATGATGGTTTATTTATTTATTTATTTCCAAAGTAATTAATAATTTCTTTATGAGACCTCTGTCATGTCTTAATTGTATAATACATGCATCTTTATAAAAAAGCCCTAAGGCCACCAAATAATTTCACATCATAGTACTTTATTTTGAGAGAAAACTGCCTAATCCTTTTAATAAGCTAGTCCTCACTGAAGTCAAGATATGTTTTCTGATCAACTTAACATTTAGGAAACTGTTTCACAAAATTGGTTAAACAGCAGCGATCACAGGAAAAGTGGAAATCTAAGTCACACACACACACAAAAAAAATGGGCTTTGCCTTAATCCCATTCTCATCACTGTAGAAAATTCTAATTTGATATATATATACTTTTTCCTCAGTTCATGAAAAAACATTGCTTTGATGTAGATTGTAGTTAATTTGACCTAGGTTGTAGGGAATCAAATTCTGACTGACCTCAGCTAACATACAGTTACTTTCTTTATCTGTTCTGTGTCAAGCAAATATTCTGTCTTAGAATATTTTTCAGACTTCCTTATCAAGGAGTTTATCATTTTAAAATGATTTGCAGGTTACCACACGGGATGACCATATTTTACGTCAAACAATGTATGAATCTATTAGTCTTCATTTTTAGCCTCGATAACATGATTCCACAATTGTTATATACAAGTGCTGTGCCAAAAGTAATGCCTCTTATGTTATTATTTTGACCCACAATGTTAGAGGGAGGTATCAATGGTATGGCAGTAGAGGTTGAACATTCCCACCAATATCCCATTAAATTTTGTAGCCATGGAACAGATAGCTGCAGAGGAGCAGTCTTGACAAAAACACATCTGACATGGAAGTGAATATGAAGAAAAGGTGTGCCATCAAACTGCTCCATAAGGAAAAAATTGCACCCACTGACATTCGTTGAATGTGTATGGAGACCAAACAGTGGATATGAGCACAGTGAGGTGGTAGGTGCTGTGTTTCAGCAATGGCAACAGCAGTAGTGGGTCACCTCAACTGGTGCAGATTTTTCTGAGCACAGCATGCAAGCTCTCATTCATCACTGGCTAAAATGCCTTGCTAATGGCAGTGACTCTGTTGAAGAAAGTGCTTTGTAGCTAAGAATTTGCTCTATCAAATAATGCTGTTGTGCTCTTTGTATCTGTGGTAGTGTCCATGAAAATGATTAGGAGGCATTACTTCCAGAGCAGCCTACATACATTAAAGACTTTGACATTGTGTTTTGTTAACAGTAATAAATAATAGATAATTCTCAGCTGACAGCATTATTAACCTTTTGGTACATATATAAGAATTCAAGCAGAAGATGCTAGGTGAACAAACATAAAGTGACCAAGTTTTTGTTACATTACCCTTAAAACACTTCCTATCTGTTACATCACACTTTGTGTTTCACATTCCAGAGCTAGAAGGAATTTTGGTTTCCCACTGATATCTTCTGGCATTTAGTTTTCAGTCATCACAAGCATGTCAGCTGGAGTCAGAAGTTTAAAGCAATGTAGAATATAAGGGCAAAAATCATTGTGTACTAACTTAAATAGACAAATAACTTTATTTTAATGAAAATTTAATGCCAGCTGAGAATTTGTCACATGAGTGGAGCAGGGTTCTTATTCATAGTTGACTGTTGAAAGCCATTGAATTAAATCTCTGTGAGGTAATGAAAATATGTTCTGTTACAACGTCATATCACTATTACTTCCTGATGTGATTAGTCACTGAAAGAAGCTGCTTCTGTAACTTTCAATTAAAAAACAAACAAACAAACAAACAAGTGGCAGTTAACCTGTCTAAGAATAAAAGAGAAATAATTTATGGTAGCAGTTATTAGAAAAGAACATGGTGAAATTTACGAGAAATATTTAATTTATACTTACACAGCAAAATGCCTATTTTCAATTTTTTTTTTCCCTCAAAACATTATTTTAGGCAGTATGGAAAGTAATTTGCTGAAAATTGCTGTGTTATTGTAGAAACTTTACACGTATGAAATAATAATAAATTATTTGTAGTTAAAAAAAAATAAGACTGGAAAACAGAAGGATTCATAACACAGCAATAAAAATATCTTGAAATGAAGCATTTTGCATTAAAAAAAAAATGTAGCAGACCATTTTCAAACTAAGGGACATTAGTTCATCTAAGTAGCTAGTGTGTTTCTGAAAACTTATAATGTTATTTGACTTGACACTGTAATTTTACCATCTATTTCTAAAGAGGGATGGCACGCTGCTTTGCTAATCTCTACCATATAATGATATAGGTAAACAGAAAAGAGAGATTTTTGAGTATGCAAGTTTGAATCAGAGAGTCAGCTAGCTGTTATAGCTGCTGGAGTTAATATGATAATTGTAAATGCTCTAAACTGTAGCCCTAATTCTTTATATGTATATTACATAAAATGACAATGTAATTTGCCAAGGTTTTGGCTTTCTATTTTGCTGGTTTTGTTTTTTTTTTTGTTGTTTTGTTTTTGTTTTGTTTTGTTTTGTTTTTTAATTCTTGTTTGATGATGCTATAACCAAAAGTTTAATATCATTTAAGGAAACAGTGAGATAATTTCTGTTCCGCATTTATGTAAAATTGGTAATACTCAAATGATTTGTGAATCAAGTAAATTTGTAGCTATGGAGACTCACCCAATCCAGTGTATCTTTATTTCTAAAAATATATATGTTTATTTATAAAATAAATAGATGTAAACATATTTTACATGCAGTAGCGTAGTATTTCATACTTATTCTAACCTCTGTTTTTCAAATTTTAGGTGATACAGCTGGTTCTTGTGGTGATCCAGGTATCCCAGGTCATGGGTCTAGGGAAGAAAACAATTTTAAAATTAAAAGCACAGTACATTTCAGCTGTGATATTGGATACATTCTCCATGGCTCAGAAGAAAGAACGTGTCTGGCAAATGGAAGTTGGACTGGGAGACAACCTGAATGTAAAGGTAGATCAGCAAAAATACACTCATTTTACAAACTATCCTGTTAGACATGCTAATCAGAAAACAAATTTTGCATTGCCAGTTTTGTGATGTCATTTTATACTGACCATTAAAATTTTTCCAATAAGTTGTTGCAATGTAATGTGCTTGACAAGAGGCAAATTTGAAGTTATTTGTTAGCAAGGAACTGCTTTTCTAAAATAAGGTTTTTTATTTTATTTTATTTTCTATCATTATTTTTATGTACACTGGACTGTTTGTTTCTTCTTGAGTCAACATCAGCTTTATGTGTTATCTAGTAGAAAAATTAAACAGAAATAGTAGATAAATCTCCTAAAACTCAATATTCCGTGAAAGATTTTTCCTTAAAAAAGCTCACCATCTCCTAATCTTTAACAACCTTTATAAATTTGAATTTCAGTGACAGATCTGAGTTTTAGAGAAATTATAGTGTCAGAATACCATTAGATATTTTTATGCAGTAAATGATCGGTTTAAAAATTGTGTTAACTGATACTATTGACATTATTATTATTCAGTAGAAAATGCTGAAACGTTTCTTGTAGTAAAACATTCTGGAAATGTTCAGCTCTGTGTATTATCATCAAAGAGCTTTGAAAGTATATTTATATGATAATCATTTACACTTTATTAATCTAGATTCTAAAATAAGAAACAGTTCCCAGCAGATTCTATTTGATTCAATTCTACTTGACTCGATTCTACTTGACTGGATATGTACTTTGATGACATTATAGTGCATACATACCATGGACTCAAAGTCTACAATGTCAACTGTAGACCAGGCACTTTCTTAGTTGGTTAGTTGGGATTCTGTCTTTGTAGCTAAATATACACATATATATATATATTAGGCTTTGTTACCTGAAAGGGTAAAAGCAAATAATTCATGAGGACAGCTATTTAAAGTACAACATGCTTTATCAGTAGGAGGTGAAACCTTCATTTTTCAGCACAACAGCACAGATTTCTGTAACATAACAGTGATGGCAGCAGGGTTGTCATTATTGTCATTTGTCATGAATGTCATTTGACATTATTATTTCAAAAACGACCTCAACTAACTACATTTTAAAATATTTAATATTTTCCTTTATAGCTGTACAGTGTGGTAATCCAGGGACAACTGCTAATGGAAAAGTATTTCGTATTGATGGAACTACATTCTCTAATTCAGTAATTTATTCGTGTATGGAAGGATACATACTTTCTGGATCATCTGTAAGACAATGTACTGCCAATGGAACATGGTCTGGATCCTTACCAAACTGCACAAGTAAGACATGTCTACTGTACACTCTTTGTTTTTTCACTTTATTGGAAGACAAGGAAGTAAATTATAAAGGATGATTGCAACTAAGATGAAAGCTTTTTCTTGCACTACTTCATAAATAATTTTGTACATGAAATACTCTGAAAATATAGTGCTGTGAAAAGGTGAAGAATATTTTCACTGAATGTTATGTTTACTGAATGCTGTACATAGTATAGCAAAAGACTACAGACCAGTCGAGGTTGCTGTATAAGTACTTGATCTACATACTTTTCTTCTTGTCTTCCTATTTTTAACTATGTTTTTATTTAGTGGTATATCTAAACAGCAGTAGCTGCCTTTAGACTAGCCCAGCTAACATTATGATGTATATTCTGTAGTCTATTCCACACCTGCAAGTAGGTGTGCTGTCTGGAACTATTTCATTTTTTGAAGATTTGAATCATTCAGCTTAATTAAAATCCATTTGTGGAAACTGTGGTAAATTGTGAAGCAGGCATACTGTGCACCTTGGATTCTTAGTTCACCAACTGTTTAGATCAAGGGATTTGTTCAGACTACTCCACAGGCTTTCTCATTGTGGAAACCAGGATACAGAGAGGGTGCCAGTCTCATTGGACAAGCTTTGGCATTGAGATTGAAGTAGTTAGGATGGGTTTTCTGCCCAGGAAACTGTGATAGAGATACTATAGGGAGATTATCAAATTTACTATTAGATGAACTTTTAAAAAATGGGTGCTGTATGTATTATAAACTAGATTTTTTTTTTTTTCCCCTGAAAACAGCTTTTGATCATTGCCACTATGGTTCTCATGATTTCTTTCTCTGAAAACTGAAAATTATAGATCAAATTGATGAGAACTGATAAAAAGACTTTGATTGTAGCAATTTTTACACCATAAATCACAGGAGTTTTTATAACCATTCTCTCATTTAAATGCTATAGGCCCAATTTTGGAATAAGACATGTAACATATTTATTGAGTGCCTGAATATTCTCATCAGTTTATATACATAGTTGTAAAATTTTCCAGGCAGCGTTTGCTTTCAGGTTGTTCAAAGGGAAAAATAAACTAGACAACAGATAACTATATTTTTAATAATGAGGCTTTGAAGTGATAAGGGTATGAAACGGCAGCAGCAATGCATGGTATATTTCTTGCTTTTTTTTCATTTTATGATCTTAAAATTTGACTGATTAAAATTCTACAGTCCATTACTTCTGCTTCGGAACAGGTATATTGATTTCCTCCAAAATATTATTACTGTACAGCTGCTCAAGTTGTGTTTGGCAGCTAATTTGGATGACATACCTTATGCTGATGAAGATGAGATTTATACTTTTGTACCTTTTTTTTCTCCCTAATAAATCCCTAGTTTTGCCCTGATTTTTTTTTTTTTTTTCCTAAATGTAAATATACCACATTTGCATTTTTAAAATCTGTTTTTTCAACTATTTACTTGCAGTTATCAATTGTGGAGATCCAGGAGTTCCAGCAAATGGCATGAGATATGGTGATGATTATGTGGTTGGACAAAACGTTACTTATATGTGCCAACCTGGATATACAATGGACTCAAATAGCTCCTCCATTCGCACTTGTACTAGCAATGGCACATGGAGTGGATCAATCCCAACATGCAGAGGTATAAAAGTTATTTTGATTGTCAGCTATTTCTTCCATTCTTTTACATCCACTGGATGTGGGCTTGGAACTCCCTTGCACATGCAGCGAGAGGCACAGACTCCCTTGCTAGTGCAGAATGAAGTTCATTTATTGTAGGTGCTTACAACCTTTTATACCCGTGCAACAACTGGTCACATGTAGGAGCCAGGTGCCTTGTATGTGTTTATGTCTGGCTCAAGTCATTACTAAGCTTTTTTACTCATTAGCAGGATAAATACTTTATTTATCCCACATCTCCCCGTTCTCTATTAATAAAAAAATAAGTGTGGTTCAGAAACATCTCTAGAAGCAGCTAAACTAAACACACTGAATAAACAATAAGTTCTTTATAAAGTACAAAAAACAGTCCATATTAACCAATCCCAACGATTCCAATTCTTATGATTCCTTGGTGAGTCAGCTGACAAACAAAGTGCATCTTGTCCATTAAAGTCCAAACCTCTGGTGAAGGTGCTGTGATCATGTTACAGCAGATGATGAGACGGGTGGCCACACCCATCGTGCCAGTATCTATCTTGGACCTACTCCTGTTAAAACACAAGCACAGCCTCTTCCCCACGTTATCACTGTAAAACAATAAAATAAAAATAAAATAAAAATAAAAAAAATAATAATAATCAAGAACACAGAATGCTTTAGCTAATCTTTCCTCAGTTCCCCTTTCTTTTATTTTGTTTGTTTTTAATTTTAATAGGGAAATATATTATTTTTTTAAATCACTGAAATTACATATTCAGAACAGAATTCTGAAAGCCAGGCAGGTGCAGGTAGGATATACACTTGTAAATATACACATTATGTTCTTAAACGCCAGAAGATAATCAGCCAGTCAAGTTGGATTATACAACCAAATATGAGGAAGCTTCCTACATTGCCCATCTACTGCACATGAAAACACTTCATTTTACAGCAATATCGTTTTCTAATTTAGAATGCAGACATAGTACAACTTTCAAATGTACTTTCAATGTTGTTAGGCCTATCTTAGAATTTTCTAGAGCATTGAACAACTGCTACAACAGTTAAAAGGTTCAGAAAAACACATTGCAACAATGCCAACAGCTGGAATGGGTGCGTCCAAACACCAACATACCTCTCACCAGCAGCTTTCCGCAGCTCCTGATCCCACATGCTGACGACCACCAAGCCTGGAGGTTTGATTCTCCTCTTCTGGTGAATGAACCATAGGCTCAGGTCTGCAAGCCTTGCTTTGAGTTGCTGATCTCCAATAGCTTCCACTCCAGCACGTTTTGTTTTGTAAATTCCTTAGTAGTGGGATTCTTCAGAGCACACAGCACCTTTTGCTAGTCAGTGTTGGCATGTTCAATGGCTAGCTGTTGAAATACAAGAGCTCCTGTCTGGTCATTGTCAACCTGTTTTTTCAGCGAGTTCTTAAGCCTATCCAGAAATGTCATATACAGTTCTTGGGACTGTTGCTAAGTACTAACAAAAGACTGTCTTTGCTTTCCAGCCTCTAGTACAACTCGGAAAGTATGCATTGCCAAATGCTTATCTTGTTGTAACCCCTCTTCAGCAATTAGCACCTGTAGAGCTGAGGTGGAGAAATCTCCCTCCCCCGTCAAGGCATTCACGTTTACAACCCAAAGCGGGTTTCTCCACATCTGCAACAAGTTTTCAGTTGCCTAAATCTGTGCCAACCCCCTCCATTTTGATTCCCACACAGTGTCTTGCAGGACACTATACGACAAAGCCTCCCGCCGCAGCTCTTGTCCCAGGGTCACAATGACAAGGAAAGCCCTCAACATATCCACATCTCCAGCTTTCCTGGCCTCCCCCCAAATACATGCCCACGTATCATGCAGATCAATGAGAAACAGATCCAGCTCTTCCTTAAGGTCTATCGGGTCAGAATCAAAAGAATCGTCAGGACCTTTTAGAAAGGAGGCGGTGAGGACCCCCCGTGGTGGTGGTAATGAAGGAGCTGATGGCACAGCGGGTGAGCCCGACGAGAAGCCAGCGTCTCCTTCATCCTGGGATGAATCGGGGGCAAACAATTATAAGCCTGTCTGACTCATCAAGTCTTCAAAAAACTTTCTCTAGGTTTTTAGCAGCCCGGACACCATCCCATTACCTCTAGTGGATTCGTCCCATGATTTTACAAAGACATTTTTTGGTTCAGATGTCATTTTGTTCCCCATGGAATGCAATCACTTACCTTTGTTCAGTGAAGGGCAATCTGCTGGGGACAGTAAGAAAGGCTTCTCTCAGTCTTGCACTTCTTTCAGCAGGATAGGGCCTCTTCCAGCCTGTGTCTCCATAAGGCTTCTTTCAGCCCTCTTCTTCTAGAGCTTCTTTCAGCTCTCTCTTTTTGGAGCTTCTTTAAGCTCCTTCTAGATAGGCCCTCTCTGCCCGGCGCTTCTCTCAGCCCACTCCTGACCGGTCTACCTTTCATGTCCCTGCTCATCTCCATTTGTGATAAAGAGGGCTCCGAGATCCCTTGCACATGTGGTGAGAGAAGCACAGACTCCCTTGGTGGTGCAAAAGCAAGGACCTTTACTGTAGGTGCTTGCAGCCGTTTATACCGGCGCAACAAATGGTCACATGTAGGAGCCAGGCACCTTGTGAGCATTTATGTCTGGCTCAAGTCATTGCTAAGCTTTTTTGTCATTAACAAGATAATGACTTTCTTCATCCCACAACTGTTCATTGCAAGGAGTCAGCCAAGTACTTTTTTAGAAATCAAAACTTACTGTTATTACAGATGTGTTGCTTGGCTACTGAAAAAATGACTTAATCACTTGGTTCTTTACTCCTGTTTTAAAAGCCTTAGATTACAACACTGTATGTTGACAGTTTTTTGTTGTTTTTCTTCTTTTTGTTTTTCTTTCTTTATTTTTTACTTTACAGAATACTTTGCTGCTAAACTGAATTAGCCAATATGAAATGATGGCAGTTTAATTTTTTTTGTTTGTTTGTTAAGGTTAGGATGTCATTACCAAAGATAAGCCATATATAATTGTCTCTTTCTTTGCAAAAATACCACTCAACCACATGCTGGGAGCCTTTGGGAAACATCTGCATGTGTAGAACTGAACTCAGTGACAAATCACGCTGAGTTATGCTGTTTGTAATAACAGGATATTTCTCTGATCCATCCCTCACTAAATGTGCACCTGTGCTGTATCCACACTTAGCAGAAAGTCTAAATCCTTCTAAAAAGTTCACTAATAAATATTCTTCTGTTATTTTCTGTAATATGAAAACAAGAATGATAAATCTCCAGGTCCTCACTTTCTCTCGTTTATTAATTGTATTGGTGATATTTCTGTTTTATTGAATTTCTTTTTAGAACACTTATTTGTAGTTTAAATAGCAAAGAGTCTGAGCTTTATTAGAACATATCATCAAAACATTTTTTTTCTGTGAAACCTATCACAACTGTAAAGAAGAAACATCAAATTTTCAATGTTCTTTCTTTCTGAGCTGACACTGTGTCTAACCTCTAGTTTTCTAGAACTTAGTTGTCTAAGCATGTACTTACTTTGTTCTCATGATTGGTTTATTTATTTTTCTGGCTGTTTGACTACATACCTCGTTTTCTCTCCTGAGAAAAAAACAGGTTAAATCCCTTTTAATTCTCCACTCCATTTGCAGTTATTTTCCTTCTCAAGTACAATTGTTTCAATATGCTACCAAGTATAATATAATTTGTTGTATTTTGTCCATTTTAGAGGATGTCAAACTTTGAGATTCTTTTAAAAATTAACTCATTTCTATTTTACTGTGCCCTTAAACAGACACAGCTTCAATTACAAATCTGATTTTAAGAGCATAAGAATTACCAGACCAACTGCTCTGGATGACCACAATTTAATTTGCCTCTAAGAGCACCTGTAAGTGAAAAGCTAGAAGATTAACACACAGAACAACTATTTATGATACAGTTTCACCAAAAGTCCCCCAGCATCAAATTCTTAAGGACGATACTGGGCGCAAACTGGGAGCTGGGATACTGACTGGGAGCAGGAGAGCTAGCTCTGATCTGACTCAAACAAATATAAAGAAGGAAGTAGACTGTTAGTTTTGGCTTCAATTTCTAGACCATAGATACTCATGTCTTGTATAAATGCTAAATAATAATAATATAAAGAATCTCTGGGATTCATTGGGTGTGCAACTCTAGTTAATAACCTATTTAACTGTGCAATTTAAAGGAATACTCAGCCTCTCTTCATAGGGGAGGCACTCCTGTCCCTTACTCACAGACTTACAGGTAATGTGATGTGGAACATCCCTCCTATAAGAACAGGCTGAGAGAGCTGGTGCTGTTCAGTCTGGAGAAGAGAAGGCTCTGAGGTAACCTTTCAGTATCTAAAGGGGAGCTACAGGAAAGAAGGGAACACTCTTTAGCAGGGTCTGACAGAACAAGGGGGAATGGCTTCAAGCTGTAAGAGGGTAGATTTAGGGTAGATATAAGGAAAAAAAGTCTTTTGCAGTGAGGGTGGTGGGACACTGAACAGGTTAGTGATGTGGTTGATGCCACATCCCTGGAGACTCTCAAGGTGAGGCTGGATAAGGCCCTGGGCAACCTCATGTAGCTGCAGTGTCCCTGTTCATTGCAGGGGTGTTGGACTTGATGGCCCTCAGAGATCCCTTCCAATTCTAAGGATTCTATGATTGTATGATATCACAGTGGTTGAAGTTCCCTGTGAAGACCAGGGCCTATGAACATGAGGCTGTTTCTATCTGTCTGCAGAGGGCCTCATCTGCTTGTTCTTCCTGCAGCAAACCCCCGGTATAAACTCACTTAGCCTTGTCTTTAATCCTAATCCATGAACTCTCTGCTGGCTGTGGTTCAACAACACCGAGTGCACAAACATGAGAAAAAAATTATTGACTTAGAAGGTAATGGAACATGAACAGGCTACCCACCTGGGTTGTGAAGTCTCCTTCTCTGAAAATACTCAAAATTTGCCTGGATGCTTTCCTGTGCTACCTACTGTAGGGAACATAATTTAGCAAAGGAGTTGGACTAGATGACCTCCAGCTTTCTTTCTATTTTTCTAATATGCCTTTTCCTAGCTTTTCATTTTAAAACTCATTTTGTTTTCTTCTTTTCATTCATTATAGTAACTTTTGCCTAATTTTTCCTTTATCTTTTTAATTCATATTTTCTTTCATCTAGCTTCTTTTATACTCTTTATTTCAGCCCTCAGTTAATATTTGCTACTATCCCATTATCCAGGGAATAGTGTTTTTATTTCCGTCTACATTTCTACTACACCTCTACTACTTTTATGTCAGTTATTTCTATAGTCCTCCTGTGGTGTTTTTCAGTCTTGCTTCCTGCAGATGCGTAGAAGATGTTTCTATTTTTTTTTTCCTAGGAGGCCTGGAAATGAGAAACTCTACTGCAGTAGAGTTGGGCTTCTTAGAAGAAGCAACACTGACAATTTCAAGAGGATGCAAATCTTGCAATTTTATCCTTCTGATTAGATGTGCCTTTTTGTTGAGGAGCTAGTCGTGAAGAAAATAATAATCACATTATGGTACATAGAAACAGGCTTTCCAGGCATATTTTAGAGGAATCATGCTCTGGAATTTGATCCCTGGGCATAATATCTGGAATATGTATAAATTTGTTAATAGGAAGAAAGTATTTGACTATTATTTGACTATTATCTCACTAAAAATAATTACACCCTATGCTGACAACACAAACAAGCAAATTCAACTACAATAATTTTACCAGACATTTTTTTATCTGTTGTACACTTCATAGTCTCTATACTGATTTTGAGGTAATTTTGCTGCCTTGCTTATCCAGTTAAAGATAAAGACACTTTATCAATCAGCCATTGTAATATGTCTCTGAAATGCCTCCATTTCAGAGACAAACTAGGATGTACTAACTCTGGGAAATGTGGCAACAATATAGTGAGAAACACAGCACGTTCTCACTCAATTGTCCTCTAAAAAAGGTGAAATTAGCACATATGGTTCTTCTTGTAACACTGTACACGGGGAATATTTACAGCAGCTGGGTCTAATTATTTTGAATGTTATTGCAGCTGTTACCTGCCCAACTCCACCGCAGATCTCTAATGGAAGGTTGGAAGGAACAAATATGGACTGGGGATTCAGCATTAGCTATGTTTGCTCTCCAGGCTATGAACTCTCTTTTCCTGCTGTTTTGACTTGTGTTGGGAACGGAACTTGGAGTGGTGAAGTACCTCAGTGCTTGCGTATGTATTTTCTTTGTGGTCCTGTATTTCTTAATTCAAATACTGTTTTTTGTTTTGTTTTGTGTGTGTGTGTGTGTGCGCGCGCGCGCGTGTGATTTTTCTTTTGGTATATTTTTAAAAATGTTGTCGAAAATTGTGATATTATTTATATATTAGTGAAGAGATAGGAAGAGATAGTAAATCCTTTGCAAGGACACAGGAAAACGAAAGAAATATAGTAAATGAACATCAAATATTCCAACAAAAAATCAACATGCTGTCTTGCGTTTGGATACAGCTATGTATGGAATTGGGGAAAATTCATTATAAACTCTTTATTTGCTCATTACTCATACTAGATTTTCTCTGATGTCACATAAAGTTGTGTATAAGACTAGTGTTTACTAAATCCCAGGAATATTCTCTGTCAATTTTCTGTTTTTCCCCAAAATTTAAATTATGTGTTCTATGCAGTAAATTTTATTAACTTGAAAGTTGTCACATTGATGGATTTTTATATTGTTAGAAATTTAATTGTAACAGCAAATGAGCCTCTTTCTTTAGGTTTGTATTGTTCCACTTATTGTTTAAAAAACATTTTTAAAGCTGTGATTGTGATACTTCTGAGAGATTTATTTGTTTGCATTCTGTAGTTGTTGGTAGAACAGCTATACCACAGGAAATGCAGTCTTGAGCAAGGAGTCTATCTGGAAGAGGATAATTTCTTTTTGGTGGCTCTAAAGCTTCATTTGAACTTGCTAAGTAGCTTTCTAAATGTTGAAAAAAAGCATTTTTCCATTATTTTACCAGTTTTTTGTTTTGTTTTGTTTTGTTTCATTCTTCATCTCTGCCTTTCAAGAATGTTCTCTATTTAAGCTGCATCCTAATACTATGAAACCATAATGATCATCATCACTTCTTTTCCTACTAAGGATATTCTCATACCATCAAAAACAGTTACTTAGTGTTACCGAAACTACATATCAGAACTGGAGCATGGTGGAAGACCATTTCTGGAAGCATTTGCTATTTATGTTCACTAGAAGAAAGTTTTCTAGAATTTACAATATTAAGAACAGCAAAGACCATGTAAAATGCTTTTCATCATTTGCTCTTGATTGAAATATTCTGTTCTTACGTTCCTTTTTTGATATCACAAGCTATTTGTCATCTTTGAACTTCAGTATGCTCTGAAAAAGGCGTTTCACCTTTAAAATAGTTAAAAGGTATAGTTGGCTCAGAGTACAGCTGCCCAGGAATTAAGAATGGTTTCATGCAGAGATTACATTAACTCAGTATTGCTGATGTGCAGAGGTTACCCATTGGTTTGCAGTGTAAATCAATGGGCAGCTAGTGCTTGTCAAAGAGCTTAAGCTAGCTGCCATCTGGCAGAAATGAGAAGGAGCTGGTGAGAGTCATTCTCAATGAGCAATCTTTAAACTGCTGTTGACATCAGAAATTTAGTTCCCAGCTTGATTCCATAGAGCCTGTAGCTGAAAATATGCAAGTTATTGTTAGGTGGAATAATTTGGAATGCGATATATATATATATATATATAATATATATTATATATTATAAAATATTATAGATGATAAATAACTATATATATATATACATATATATATATATGACTTCCTAAATTTATCTGTTTAATTAATTACATAGCATCTTGAGTAAAGGACTGCTTGTTTTATGGGCTTGAGAATAGATGGCAAAGAAATATAGGTATTTTCCTGTAAATACTTAACTACAGATTTAACTTACTATTAGTCAATTAAATATTTTTGAAGAATGAGAATAGCTTCATAGCCTCATTGCCAGAGCTATACAGGGCCATCTCTGTTAAAAGATTGCCATATCTCTATTAAAGTTTCCAGGCAACCATAGGACAATATTTCTACTGGGAATAGGAACATTCACAGAACGTCTAGTTTGCTGTACTTTTAGTTTGTCCTGTAGTTCCCTATTTCAATATCAGGGGAAAACTGTTGGGAATTAGCATAGTGCCTAGTTTCCATGGCTTTTATATCAAAGGCAGATACTCAGTAGATATTTAGTGACTGGTTAAATGTTACTGAGAGTGGAATGATAAAATTTTGGTTTTGTTTTTTAATTAAACAGTAATAAACTTAACAAAACATTATTTTTTCTAATGTGAGGATTTTTCTTTTTTGCTGAAGAGTGGATGGCACTTTGTTAATACAAAAAAAAAAAAAAGAAAACAACAACAAAAAAACCACACACACAAAACTGATATGGAGACAATTTCAGACCTCTGTGTTAAAATATATATGTTGCAAAGATTTTCGAATTAAGACAATTTTTATAATTAAAACAAAAATTACAGTTGATTTTTCAATCAACCAATGAGATTATTTCTGTGGCACTAGTCCCTATTCACAGGTCTTTTTCAGAACTGAGCCCGTAGTTCTTTCAACAGTCCCATCCCACTTAAGGCTGTAAAATTTTATACAGTTTTAATATGTTGTAGATTATGCCCTTTCTCTTGATCAGCATGAGTGTGCCTGAAGATCCTCTACAGTCAGCATTGCAATAGTAGGTAGAAGGCATTATAATAAAGGATCCATTTATTTACTATCATGTCTTTTCTCACAGCAAAGTTTTGTGGTGACCCTGGAGTACCTGCTCAAGGGAAAAGAGAAGGCAAGAGCTTCATCTACCAGTCAGAAGTCTCGTTCATCTGCAGTCTGCCTTTTGTTTTGGTTGGCTCCAGTACCAGGATTTGCCAAGCAGATGGCACCTGGAGTGGTTCTTCACCTCGATGTATAGGTAAGGTGACACCCATATTGTAGACATTTCCTGAATGCTTATTATTCCTTTTCCTGTAAGTCAATCTAGGCATTTTCGACTATTTCACATCATCTTCATATTTTTCTATACTGTCTGAGAATCAAGTCACTTTATTTCTGTTTCTCTCATTGGCTCATTCCATATTTTTGAGCAAAATTTTTTTTATATATTCATATGTTTCATTAAAATATTGTACTTTGCTTTGCGTCTAATTTAAAATATATATTTTTTAAGAACCTACTCGCACAGCATGTGAAAATCCAGGAGTACCAAGGCACGGATCGCAAAACAACACATTTGGCTATCAGGTAAAGTATGCAGTCTTTTATTAATTGGATATTAAATATGTTTTATCCTGCCTCAAAGTTAATAAACTTCTGATTAGAGGTCAAGAAGCTGCTTTTGTCCTAAAAAAAGTTGGTTCCTTGAATATTACTGTGTTTCCTTATTTCTGCTTGCTGAATTATCTTGACTTTGTGTCCCTATTAATAATGAGTGCTCTATAACGGAAGTCTGGTGATCAAGTTTTGCTTCAACTTTCAGCTTGAAGGCATTCAGTATTTCCAAAGCTATATATATGTGCTCTCTACTGTTTGTCAAATGAGATTTTTCACTTTGAAAGTGTGTATACTTGGTGCCAAACTGCTAACATAAGCATACTTCCAAAAAATGTTTGTTTGGTTGGAGTTTTTTTTGGAGGGGAAGGGGAGGCGGGTGGGTGTCATTGCTTATTTTGTGTCTTTACTTTTCTGAAAAGATAGAACCACAAATGACTCAGAGTCCAGAGATGTCTCTGGAAAGCTTCTAGTCCAATCACCACCTTCTCAAAGCAGGATCAACTTGGACTGGCTGCTCAGGGCTTTGTCCAGGCTGGTTTGGAATATTTCCAGAGATGGAGACTCCACCAATACTCCCTCAGCAAACTGTTCAAAGTTTATCGTTCTTGCAGCAATAATGCTTTTTCTTATGTTTAAACAGAATTCCCTGAGTATCAGTTAGTACCTGTTTTGCCTCTGATCTGACTGCTGGGCTCTGAGAAAAGTTTGGCTTTGTTTCCTTTCCTGCCCCCAACAGGTGTTTATACATACTGATAGGATTCCTCCTGAACCTTTTATTTTGCAAAATGAACAATCAGTATTCTCTTATCCTCTCCTTATATGTCAGATGCTCCAGTCCCTTAATCACTTTGTGGCCTTTCACTGGACTCCCTACATCTCTTGTACTGGGGAGCCCAGCAATGAAGGCAGCACCCAGGTGCGTCTCACCGGGGCTGAGCAGAGGGAAAGGATCACCTCCCTAGACCTATTGGCACTGATCTGCTTGATTCAGCCAAGAAGGCTTTTGATCTACTATGCTGCAAGGCTGTTTTGTAAGCAAATGGTGTTTGGATATGCTCCTGGTGGAATTACATGCAGTGTGTTTCCTGTGCTAGAATGCAGTATATGCAGAGAAAATCTTTTGCTGTATGTTTTCGCTATGGAATGCTATATAGACACTGTGATTCTAGATGTGTGATGTGAGTTGTTTTTGTACTCAGTGATGGAAAACCCTTTTCATAATGTAGCAAGAGATCTTTAATTATATTGCTTAAAAAATAACAATATTAAAATGTGAAATTGAAAAAGCTTCTGAATTTCTGATTTTCTAAATCACACAAAACAGATGTCAGTGAGTTGTTTTCATGGGTGAATGGTGTACAGATGCAGAAATGTGACCTATTGTTTGCTAGAAATATGATAAGTAATATCAAAACAAAGTAGTAAAGAGTCAACATTATTCTGCAGTCCTAGGACTGTCTTCCTTTGGAAGTAATGCAATGAAGATTGCTGTGAAAGTAATGCCTTCTATTTCCGTGGAAAATACAACAGACACAAAGAGAACAATAACAATTTGATAGAGCAAATTCTCAGCTACAGAACACTATCTTTCAACAGCCACCACCATTAGTTATGCATTTTCAGCAATGATGAGTAAGAGCCTGCATGCCATGCACATAAAAATCTGCACCAGTGGTGGTGATCCACTATCTCTCTCACCACTGCTGAAATGCACCATCCATCACCTCACTGTGCTCGCGACACTCTTTGGTCTCCATAAACGTTCAGCAAGCATCAATGAATGTCGGTGGGTGCCATTTTTATTTCCACAGGAAGGAATTCAACTACACGCCTTTGTTTCATATGCTTTTCTTTGTCAGATGCCATTTTGTCAGAGTGCCCCTCTGCTGCCATCTGTCGCACAGCAACAAAATGAAGTGGAATATTGGTGGGAAAGTTCAGTCTTTACTGCCATACCACCAACATCTGCCTCTAATGTCACTGGCCAACATAATAAAATAGGAGGTATTGCTTTTGCAGCAGCCCTCATACATTATGCTAGACTGCAACTCTTTATTTAGCTGGGTAAGAAATGAATCATTGTAATGACCATTTTCTACAATTTTATTGTCCCAATTTCTCTGGCATATTAATGAGTGTTTTATCACTGAAGAAGCTAATGGGGCCTTTCTCATTTGAGATGTAGATGTGGCTGTGTATGAAAGCATCACTCACAGCTAGCACTGAACTGTCAAAATATCCGGCAAAATGTCAACTGATAAATAATTTCTAAAAGAAGTGTAGTTGCTGGCAGGATTTACAACCTTGATCCCACAGTTGTAAGGTTAGTGACTTGCAGATTAATGGGGGAAATCAGCAAATTTAGTTTGATGACAATTATTTTGTAAAATGTATGAGCTATAATAGTCTTCTCTAGTCAGCAGAATACCCTCAAGCTCTGATGTAATGAATTTTGGTTTTATATATGAACTAAATGTCTGAGTGGGATTTCTGGCTACTCTAAATATATGCGTTAATACAGAACAAAAGAGGAGTAGCATTCTCACACATGAAGCAGAGTTCAGCCCTTTATTGTGTTGAGATGACAATGAAAATATTCAGTTCTAGACAAGTTATTGTCTCTAGTTCCTGGTAGGAAATATTACATTAGTATGTATTCAATAATATTATGACTCATTTAAGCCACAAACATAATTTAATTTATAATATGCTATAATTAACTTCCTTTATGAATGGAATAATAATAATATAATGACTTCTGTTTCTTCTATCCACAAAGTTAAAGAATAATTATAAAATACTGAAGTTGAGAGGGCTTTGATTTCCTTCTCTCTGACAGTTCTCTTTTTAGTTCTCTCTCATTTTTAATAATAGATCAAAAGACTTTCTCAGAATTAAGCAAAATGGTTTGCAGTTGGCAAATCTGAAACAAGGGATTGTCACCATTGAATATATAGGATGGTTTTCTGACTCTAACCCAAAGTTGTTTTTTTCTTATTTCAGTTTTTTTTTTATTCATTTGTTTTGTTTTTGTATGACAAAGGGGTTGGAAAAAAACTCTCTAAAATGCTTCACGTTTAAACTAATAGTAATGAGGCCGTTTAAGTGACTTAATGGTTAACTTTTAACTTTTCTCATCAAAAAGAAAAATAAGATTAACCTGATGGTAGAATGCAAATCTTCCTGTGTCAAATCCTATGCCAGTACTGTCTAACAACTGTCAAAACCTCCTCTTCTACAAAACTGTATCATTGACTGTTACTTGTTTTTCATAATACTAATACTAAGTCATGATTTCCACAGTGCTGCTTTTTGTTAGTGTTGTTTCTTCTCAGTCTTAATGATCTGTTTTCTTATTCTATCGCTTGCACTGGAAACTCAGGCATATGTGACGCAATTCCTGACTTGACTGAAAGTGGTATCAAAACTTCTCTTCCCAGGCTCTACACTAACAAAAGCATAAATATTTCCACTTCACATTTGAATGGTACTTCACGTGTTAAGCAAGACGGGTGTTCTATTTTATGAAATGCTGTTTGAAACTTGATCTGAAGTTATGGAGCAACCTTGCAAATACTCTCTGTTTGTGAACTTAATGCCTGTAAACACTTTAGTGATGATGGAATTGTCAGATAAAATTATAAGAGAAGTGCTCTAATCCTGCAGGCTAGCTGTGGACACAAGCATAGTTGACATCATAATCACTGCATCATTGGAATTTATGCCTTAACAGATGCCGTGCAATTTCTGAAACGGATTACAGTTATGTTGTGATCTTTATTACGCAAATGTATTGTCCTGGTTTTATCAGTATTCCATATCATGACATCATGTAATTGAAACCACAACATATATATACCTAAAGAGAATAATTATACAAAGCTCTTTGTTGTCATTGTTGATTTGTATTGTAAAGAGAATGAGTGATTAACTACAGCTTACAAACATACATTACAGTGTCAAAGTAGAGTAAAATATCTACTATGAGCTCTTAAGCTCAATTTTTAGTTACCAAAACTATCTAGAATTCTAGAAACTATGTCTCTTTCTATAAAAGTGTAGTACTACAATGCTTTCCACTCAAAATCTTCCTATGAGCAATAAGGGATCTTTCCTCTTAACAAAAGTCCAGAATTTATGATGTAACTCTTAATAGTCAAATTCAAAAATCACTAGTCTATATCTAATTATTGCAGAAAATAAAAAAGGGGGGAAGACTGAGCAGTGAACACTTCACAGAACATAACAAAATTAGTTATAATTCACTTTAAAGTGTATTAGACATATGTACTAATTTCTAGCACTTTTCCTGAATCTTCCTTGCTTTCCTGAATACTTCCCTGCTTCATGAGGTCTATAGCTTCAGTCCTTTGTTGGTTGCAGGTGTTAGTGTCTGTTTCACTGGGAAATGCTTCCCTAAGAGAAACATCATTTTGATTCTTTTTTTTCCTTTTGATCTTTTTGCCTTCTTCATTCACATGGGGATATTTATGTTTCTAGCACATTTTTACACCAAGAATTCTGCAACTCCAAGAATATTGAAATCTAATCCATAATGGTCCATTTTATCTATGTTAGATAATTGTTCATTGTACTGAAAGCTGATTCTGTACAGGACATCATTTTTTTAAGGGATCATGGTTGAGTTGTTCACAGCTATAGGCTCCCCAGTATCATCTGAGTCCCATCTCTTATCACACACACCTGCAGTCTTCTTCACAACAACCTATGCCACCATTTCTCAAGCGTATCATACCAATCTCAGGCCTGTATTTCTCTGTTGTCTCTCATTAGTGGTTAATATCTCATTCTGCATGATAGCTACTTATTACTACTGTGGATATAAAATTGTAATTGTACTGTACAAAGAAAAAGGAATGCATGCAAATTAGTCACAACTACATGATCAGAAGAAAAAATGATGTTACAGCTAAATCAAAATAAATAAAAAGGCTCCAAACAGGTCAAGACAAGCTCAGAGAAAGGAAGCCTGTCAAACCTCTGCACAGTAATTATTACATTAGTGATTACAGTAATACTGTATTACTGGCCTACCAGACTACAGATATAGCAAAAATTTAATGAGGTATGATTTTGTTCATATAAATATGATGTTAACAGTTACTGAAAAGAAAGGACAGACATTCTTGTTGTGGTTTAACCCATCAGGTGGCTCAGCACCAAACAATCATTCTCTCATTCCCCCACCCTTCCATTGGGATGGGGGAAAGAAATGAGAAAAACTAAGGAAAATACATAGGTTAAGATAAAACTGTTTACTGAGAATAGAGAAAAGGATAATAGTCATATATATGAATGTATATAACAAGTGCAGAAGCAATTGCTCACCACGCCCTAATGTTGCCCAGCTAGCCCCCCTAGTGAGCAGAAGAAAGCAAGATGAACCCTCACCTCCTTCAAAACTCCTTCCACATGATGTCATGGTATGGAATATCCCTTTGACCAGTTGAAGTCAGCTGTTTTGGTTCTGTTCCCTCCCAGCTCCTTGGGCCCTTCAATAAGAACGGTCTTGGCTCTACACAACACTGCTTAGCAGCAACTATAAACATTGGTGCGTTATCAACATTGTCTTTCTCTTGGAACCAAAACACAACATCATACAAGACACTCTGAAGAAAAAAATTCCATGATTGCTGAAACTAAAACAATTCCCTTAGCATCTCAGTCCTCTGATGTGAATTGCTGGGGACAGAGAAGCTTCTTGGAATATCTGCATGTTCTTTGGTAAACTGCAGTTTGATATGTATGGATTTACTTTTCTCATTGTTATTTCTCTTGTGATAGGAAATCTCAAATATATAATCTTCTGGTACTTAAAAAAAAAATGAAAATTTACTGATGCTGATTATTTGAATATCCAATCCATAGTGAATATTATAGAAAAAACAGCTGTGGAACAGAGACAATCAAACAGTATGCAAGGAAGTCTTCCTCCCACCCAGGACTGACTGCAAATACTGTTACACATAGAGTAGTACCTCCCTAAAGTCAGAGACGATAGTGGATAAAGACATGTGGGCTGTTTCTCCACCTATTCTTCCGTACAGGTTGTAGAAGGAACCGAACAATATGCATCATCTCAAGACTTGGGATTTTTAAGTACGTGTAACACTGTATTATAGCGTCACCTGGTGCCTCTAGTATGACAGTACTGTAAAAACAGGCCACAAAAAAAGTAGATCTATTTTGGAAAATAATTACTTGTAGCTTTTTTCTATTATTATGATTGTTTTATTATTATTATTTTATTTTAGGAACGGGGAGATTCATTCCTTTATTTATTCATTAAGCTAATTTTGAATAGCGTGGCAGCAGTTCTAAAAACACCTTCATCACTTGGTCAACTGATGTAGTTTTGATGCTACTTTGGAGACCTACATATGAAGGTTATATTTCTCTGACAAAGATAATAAAGTTACGGATTTTTTTTTTGTTTTGTTTTTGTTGTTTGTTTGTTTGTTTGTTTGTTGTTGTTTTGTTTATTTGTTTTGCTGCTTTATTTAAAACAGTAAGAGGAAATAAGGAAAACGGTTTAGTGAGTTGCTACTCTTTTAGATGGAAAAGGCACTATTGTAACAGGTGGCCCATATACCAGGAATTTTATTTTATTTTATTTTTTTTAGAAAATAGAGAATGCTAGCAAATGAACCTTTCCACTTGGTAGGCAGAGCCATAGAATATCCTGAATTGGAAGAGACCCGCAAGGATCATCAAGTCTAACTCCTGGCTCCATACACAATTAAATAATCATTAAACCATATATCTGAAAACATCATCCAACCACTTCTTGAACTCTAGCAGGTTCAATGACATGATCACTTCCCCATGGAGCTAGATGCATTCTGGTTTCTATTGTATAAATTCTTTTTTATCTCTTCTGATTAAAAAAAAAAAAAGAAAAAAAAAGAAAAAAGGAAGTATTGTAGAGACATTATATTTTCTGAAGCATGAGGTAGAATTGTTGATCAGCCCTTGTGTATTCTAATGAAATATTTCTCATTATAGCATCTGGATACATACACCATTCCACAAAGCTTCAGCACAGCCTATTACCTATTAGAAATCTGTGGCTTCCCTGCTATACTGCAAGATTTTCTAGCTGGATCCTTTCTCTTTTATGTGGTAGAGGAAGTTCAGAGCTGGGAAGACACAGTAAGGAGAGAGACCACAGGACACAAGAATTTCATTCTATTCCACAGATAATTTCATGTGGGAGGAGTAATTCTAATGAAAATGAAGCAAATGTTTATCTCATATCAAAATGCTATAGAAAGAGTGTTTTTCTACAGAAAGAGTGTCATACTTTATCAAGCATTTATTACACGAAGGAGTATTTTGTCTTTTTAACAATATAAAGGACTTTTTCCTTTTCAACAGGTGGGAAATGTTGTTCAGTTCCAGTGTAAGAAAGGACATCTTCTCCATGGATCAACAACAAGAACTTGCCTTCCTGATCTTACATGGAGTGGAATTCAGCCAGAATGTATACGTAAGTAATTGATATATGGAATAAGTATTTCTATTAATGCTAAAATTATTCTTTAATTCATTACTTACTTAGTTACTGAAGTATTTTTATGAAGTCAACATATTCTAAATATAACTAACTTATATTTAATATAAATTTTCATTACTATTTTACAGTAGGTAGAAATGAGAAATGAAATTTTTTGAGTAAGCAAATTTTTCTGCAATAGCCTGATGAGATTTGTAAAGCAAAGAAAAATAATCACAGTATCAGTGTACTGGGTCATGTTAAATCTGATCCATTTCAAAGAAGACATAGCCTTTCAGTGGACCAGAGAGATGCTGAAAATAAGTTTCTGTCTAAGAGAGTGCATCTCTTTCAATGAGGAATGTGCAAGAATTCAGGAAGAGGAAGTGATGAGAACAGTCCATGAAGGAAATCCCTGCATCAGTCTATTTTGTACTGGACTGAATAGTTACAATCAGATCTGGTAAAGAGTTTGGACTACCAGTTTACTAACTGTAATCAGCGTATTAGTCAGGGTATTTTAAGAAGGGGGGGAGCCAGGGAAGAGAGTTTTGTAATTGGAACTTGTAGAATCTGAAATGAAGATAATCTTCTTAATTTCAGACAATTTCATTTCTTAGATCTTACACATTTCAGCATCACAGTTAATCTTTCTAGCTCTTCAGCAAGCCATCTGTATTTTTCTGGAAACAGTGTCACCTTATAAGGTCTGATCTTAAGGAGTACTGTCAATGTATGTTGAGCATATCCACAGAAGAAAGCAGCATTAGTGTTCCATTTGGTGATAGTGTTCCCCCTAAATAAATAGCAAATCAGTGGCTCTGCTCATACTCTGGAGGTATGGAGGTGTGCTGTTTTTGAGATAACACAAATCTCTCAGACACTCATTGTGAAGGATGTAAAACAGTTTTCATGAGCTGAGGATTAGTAATTAATTTTTGTCCCTGATATTTAAAATTTGCCTTGACTACAATAACTGCAATGACCTACATAGTATTTTCCAAAGTGACCCATTTATTTCCTGTTATTCAATGCTATACGCGTATCTTAAATCATATAACCAGGATTGCTTTTTAATATGGTAAGATGTGTGTTTTTTGTGTCTATGAATGCAGACAAACAATTTTAAATGTGCATGGGTACATTTAAATTGGTCCTTGGTCCCTTGATGGTGAAAGGGCCATTTTCAAGAATGTATTTATTTGTAGCCTCAGTACAATCATTTATAGTCTATACAGTAACTTAATTAAGAAAAAGTATATTTATGTGTTATTTTTATTGAAGCTTTTTTCCTCATTACTTACCTGTCAGAGTGAGCATAGGTTATTTTTTCACTGTTTTGACTGAAGGATATTTTATCTTTTCTTTGTAGCTCACAGCTGTAAACAACCAGAAACACCATCTCATGCAAATGTTGCAGGAATGGATCTTCCCTCACTTGGCTATACACTGATTTACACTTGTCAGCCAGGCTTCTTCCTGGCAGGAGGATCAGAGCATAGAGCCTGCAGATCTGATGGCACGTGGACCGGGAAAGTTCCAGTTTGTGAAGGTAACCTCTTCTGTTTTCTGTTGCAACTGTCACCTATCACATTTCAGCAGTATTCTTTACTTGCTACCTAACAAGGTGAGGTAGGAACTAAGGGGGCAAATATCTAAAAGGATAGCTCTAAGCCTTTGTCAGTTGTGTTTAATGGGACAAATGCTTTCATCTGCTTATGTTTCATTTGCATGCTCAGAGGTGTGAATTGCAGATAAAATTATAAAATTCTGGGGTCCAAGTTAACACCTGTGTTAACTCCTGACTGAGTCAGGTGTAGGCTACATTCTGATAGGCTTAGAGGAATAAGAACCTGAACGTTTTTGCATGTGCATATTAAGCCTAGACGATGGTAGGTTTATTGTAGGAGATTGTGTGAGCTGCAAAACAGCTAAGATTGTTGTAATATTAGAGGATGCTTACTGAATTTTAAGTAGAGGTCTTAATTATTACATGGAATGAAACCATAGGGTTTATTGTTTCGTATTCAAATAAAAGCAACAATATACTACTCACAAAGAAAATAAATTTATTTACTTTGGTTTTCCAAAATTCTATTTTGTTTATGGTGTGGTTTGTTTGTTTGTTTGTTTGTTTGTTTGTTGTACATATTTTGGCATTGTAAGGCATGAAAATTCTCATGGTAAAATCATGATGAGAATGATATTTTTTATGTGCAATAAGAGATCCACTAGTATAGCAACTGTCTGGAATTCCAGTTCCTGAATAATTAAATAACTGATTACTGATACATGTTTCAGATGTGGTTATCCCAAGGGCTCCAAGAGAGACATAGAGGCTGTATAACCAAATGCTGCCTCTTGGTAGGGGAATTCACTTCACAGGAAGTGAATATTTTCTATTACTAAAAAACAGGTGTCCTAGCATTATATGCCAGGCAAGTGATGGGGGAGAACAGAGCAGAGCTTTGGGAAAGTGTTAGGAAGCAAGCTGCCAAGAAGCCCATGACTTCATTAGTGTTCAGGAAATGTTACGGCAGGCCAAATGTGATTCACGGGTTGTATTTTGATCCAAGAATTTTCTCTTGATGATACTGAAACAAGAAATATGAACTGCCTATCTGATTTAAGAAATCTTTAGGAGAACATTTTTTTTTTTTTTTCATTTAATTTTCAATGGTAAAGGTGTATCCACCTTGTCATACAACGTTTCCTCAATGTCTTGAGGAAATGTTGCCAAAATGCAAAATTTTCAGGATCACTTATCTTGTTTCTTGCTCTTCAGCAGTAGTAAAAAATACCAATAAGTGACAAATTGTAAAGTATTAACTCTAATGAGATAAAGTAAAATGTCTCCTAAATATTTTCCACCTTACCTATTACATAGATGGATGAAACATCTCTCCTACAGAAGAGAGAAGACAATGTTCAGATGTGATGGTGAACTTTACAAATATGACTTGGAAAAGGATGAAAAGGAATTCAAAACTTGGAGTTTAGATTAAAAGAAAAAAAAAGGATATTTAGGAGAATTTAAGCAGGATTTGTACTTTCAAATGCAAAATTGCAGTGTTTAAAGTCCTACTTAGTAAATGTCTGGACCCAGAAAATTTAACTCCATAGAAAACATGTTTTAGTTTTGGTCTTGTATTTAAAAATCTCGGTTCTGAACTTTACTAGAAATGAACCCACCTTGACAAGGCTGATGAAGCTGTTTGTATATAAAGCCTTTTGAAAACCTGAGCTTGATGCAATCAAAAAAACAGATAATTTTGAACAGCCATGCTCAGTGAAGTTCGGCAAGTTTCTTTTAAAAGACAAAGGAAGTTAGAGATTTATCAGTCTTAACAACAACCATCAGGTCATGAGAAATTTAGGTTTAATTCAGCCCACCTGTCCTTGCTGCTTGCTAGCTTTAATCTATATAAAAGAGCCAGACTTCTGGAATAAGCTAAAAGTTATTCTTAACACTCAAGAAAAATATTGCCAGTGATTCCTGTTGAAGTATTGATCAGAGAGAGAGGACTGTATTCCAAACCAAGGTCCAAAATAATCCAAAATAACTACTGGAGCAAGGAATGGAGCCCAGTGTACCACGAGTATCCTGTACTAGAAGACAGAATTATGTGCCTTATTTATAGCCAAGTAAATCCAAATCATTTTCTACAAAATAAAACAGCTTCACTTGGAGGAAATGGCACTTCCCCACCTTCTGTGGTGTAAGACTTTCTGCTCTAGGCAGTAAAGAGTTGAAATTCAGGTCTCTAACTTCTAGTGCTCAAAATCTTCTGAGCAGTTGTGGACAACTTAATTTGTTTCTTTCTCTCTGATATTATTCTTTGAAGAAATAGTGATTATCTCCATTTTTAAGAGCTTAAGCATGTATCTGTTTTTTCAGTCCTGAACAAAAGGTATTTCTCTCAGCAGTGTTGAAGATAATGTCCTGGAGAGGAACATGATATAAAATGCACTTGTTATAAATCTTCTCATTTTGGTGTTGCATTGTTGCATTGCTTCCAGTCAAAGCAGCATCCACAGTACTATCTTATGTGGATAACTGCGTGTGTTTGTCTAATATCTGTGTATATATATGTATATACACAGATATACATATATATACATATATATATACACACACATAGTATATGTATATTATATATAATTAAATCATTTAACTTGCCTTAGATGACATCTTACATATTAGATGCCCAGTCCAAGACTGAATTCTGAAATATGGATTCTGAAGCAAAAGCATTACAAATGACTTGGTAGCATCCACATAACTTAAGAAAATGTGCCAGCAGAAGGAATCAGTGGACATGTGCTCCGTGATACTAAGTCTGAAGACTGAAATCTCATTTATGTTTGGAATTTGAAACATCATCTTATATCCTTTGTAACAAGTAAAATGTAGTATGAAAATGATTTTTCCTAGTTTATGAGTAACTGATTCGCTCACAATTTGTGTGTCATTCATTCTTTTATAACAGCTGGTTCCAAAATATTGGTGAAGGACCCCAGACCAGCTTTGGGAACACCAAGTCCCAAACTAAGTGGTAAATATTTGTATTCTTGTATGCTTATAAGACACAAGATGCTAATGCACACACCAACACAAAGCTTTAAATTCAGTATGAGTGACTTCAAATAATGAAAGTTCTGATTTTAAGTATTCATGATTTGTTATAGGGCTAAGTTTTATATATTGCCTTTAGAAGCTGCAGTAAAGTCATCCCAAGGAACCTTCAATTATGGTATCTCATGTTAAGACTTTAAAAATTTCCATATATCTGCTTTACTACATAGGCAACATACTTCTTTTGAAGTATACTGTTGCATAACTTAAATTACTTATTAACCAACTGGATGATGACAAAATTTAAATCTATAAATCTAATGCATTTTTTTTTTTTTTGAGCATTTGAAGAGAAGACAAAGCTTCTTCTATATTTTTTCCATTAAATATGACTATATAATAAAGAACTTGTTTATAATCTTTTAGTGTCATTTAAATATGTTTACAAGGATTTTAATACTTAAATAGAAGTCAATTTCTGCAAAATTTAATTGTAACTATATGTTCCTGCCCGTCTGTGCTGGCATATGAGATTCTGCAGTGAGGGGAATCTGATCTTTTGATTACAGACACTAAATTAGATTTTGTGGAGTTGATTTCATTTTCATATTTGACATGTTCATGTTTGAGGAAAGAAGCAAATGGAAGTATATCTGTGGTTTTTGTTTTTGTTTTTAGAAAATATATTATTTTCATAAATGTTTATACTGGACTTTTATGCTTTATATAGAAAGATTATACTTAACAGACTTGAGGATATTAGTGGATAAACAACTCAACATGGGTTGCAGCTCAAAAAGCCAACCATATTCTGAATTGCATCAAAAGAATTGTAGCTAGCAGGCTGAGGGAAGTGATTCTCCCCCTCTATTCCACTTTAATGAGATCGCCCCTAGAGCACTGTGTTCAGCTCTGGAACAACCAGCACGAGAAAGACATGGATCTGTTAGATATAGCAGGTCCAGGGGAGGACCATGAAAATGATCTGAGTGTTGGAGCATCTCTCCTATGAAGACAAACTGATAAAATTGTGATTATTTAGCTTAAAGAAGAGAAGGCTCTTAGGAGACCTTACAGCAGCCTTCTAGTATTTAAAGGGAAACTACAGGAAAGATGGGGAGCAACTCTATCAGAATGTGGAGTAGAAGGAGTAATGATATTAAATTAAAAAAGGGTGGGTTTAAGTTAGGTATAAGGAAGAAAATCTTCACAGTGAGGATGGTGAGGCACTGGAACAGTTGCCCCAAGAAGCTTGGGATACTTCATCCCTGGAAGAGTTAAAGGCTAGGCTGGATGGAGCTTTGGACAAACTGATTTAGTGGGAAGTGCCCCT
Organism: Alectoris magna; assembly: GCA_030625065.1. Lineage (NCBI taxonomy): Eukaryota > Metazoa > Chordata > Aves > Galliformes > Phasianidae > Alectoris > Alectoris magna. Next base: position 16,602,457 of record CM060561.1, read on the forward strand.
GCATGTGGAAGATGGTTGAATAAGATTATCTTTAAAGATCTCATCCAACTCAAATCATCTATGGTTCTGTGATTCTAAGAGGAGAGAGTAGATAAAATGTTTGTATTTTTAAGATTGGTTTTGGATGTTTGACTTCATAAGCACTAAATATTGCAATATGTATTGAAACATGTTTGTTTCTGTATAGTTCCTGATGATGTATTTGCCCAAAATTATATATGGAAAGGATCTTACAACTACAAAAGCAAGAAACAGCCCATGACTTTGACAGTCACCAGTTTTAATGCAACTTCAGGAAGAGTAAATGCAACACTTACAAACAGCAATATGGAATTGCTGCTTTCAGGTATGGGATAAGAAAAACTAATTTCAGTTTGTGGGTTTTATTGTTTGTTTGTTTTTGTTGTTGTTGTTTTTGCCTCATGTGCATCAGTTCTCTGTAACTTAATTCATAACACACATTTTTAATTTTTAATATCTGCTCAAAACTGTCTTTGCTTATCAAAGAAATTTTCATATTAATTCAGTTCCCTTTCAAAGGAAGAGATTATTCTACTTTTTTCTTTAGTTCTCCCAGTATTTTATTAGATTTGTACTTGATGGGAAATGAGAAGTGAAAGAATTGGTTTTTTTAATTCTCATTTTTTTTCCTTAAATATTTTGTGTTCTTACATTACTATTCCTGACGTTCTGTTAGGTCTTAAATAACAGATTTTTCCTACATAAGCCTATTAATGAGCAATATGTTGACCTAGTATAGATACTTAAAGAACACAGAGAACAAGGGTAGATGACAGTTTTTGCTCACCTTCACGCTGTGGTTTCTGCAGAAGGTCCTGATTACAATATTGGTTTATGGCATTCTGTTATCCCTGCTGTGCAGAGCAATGTTGCTCTAAAGCATCATCAGAAACTACAGGTATGGCTTGATGAGAAGGCAAACAAGGAGACTGTAAAACTATTTGGGTTTATAAGTTGTTTTTATTTGTTTGTTTTTCAGACTTTTAATTTCTTGATTGAGATGACATCCACACAGGCAATGGACCTGTCATGTCACAGAAATAGCAGGCTGTACCACAGAGATGTGGATAACATAAAATTAAAATCTTAATATTATCACTCAAAAATTAGTTTCTTGAAACCATACCATCTGAGACCCTCTTTGCAAGGGACTAAAGAATCTAAATTGCAGTTATGTGTAGGCTGGATCTGCTGGTTTTAATCTCACTTGTCACTTAAGGACCTTTTTCTCACTCTTATTTTCCAGAGGTGTTAGCAAGGAAAATACCAATAGACCATTAAGCCATTGGGAGAGAAGGAAGTTCATG